>OU824124.1:8293983-9631902 GCA_917499265.3 Mimumesa dahlbomi
CAAGGAAGACCTTAAATCTCCCTTCGAACACAAAGCGCGGTTCATTCTTCAGAATAAGAAGAATAGAACTGCCGCTCGACAGGGCCGCACTTCGTGCCCGGCTAATAACCTTGAAATTAACTTGGAGCTGTTCAACTGCCGTGATCTTTAAGCGGCCAATTATCTAGGTAGTAAGGGAAGTTTATATAGCACGATATAATAAAGAAAAATTCAATAAGAATATCAAACTATCGCGAAAGAAAGATTACTTTATAGTCTCATCGTCTGGAAAACTGCATTTTGTTTCCAATTCACCTTGATAGAAATTCAGTGTTTTCCAAGTGGCTAACGAGAAACGGTGGAGAAGTATTACAAGTCAATTCTTTTTGATGGATAACTATTTTCCGCACTCAATCAAAAGATCTTCTAAAAGAAATCTCCGAACTTTTCGATTCTAAGGGATACAGTATTCGCATCACGCACGATTCTGATATCATCCATGATTTCTTCAAGGGTCGTGTCAATGGCATCTTTGTGACCCGGAAACTTTAATCAACCGTTCTAGTTGATTTATCCATTTTTTTTTCTTTTTCCCTCGGATTACCGTGATTTGCCGTTTCCGCGCTTAGAATTTAAAGAAGCGTAGCAAATATTGTGGTCACACTTTTCCGATCTGTAGATTTTTTCGCGATATTATCGAAAGTCGTGGCAAATCGATTCTCTACCCAAGAATCGTCCACCGAAAGTCATTCTTTAAACGTAGAAATCATCGCGTTTCGCAACGGGAAAGTTAAGAAGTATAACGTGAAAACTACATTTTCTGGTTAACCGGAATGACTTCGACAAAACCCTGGAGTTTTAAGTCTCCCGATGTACCAACTACTTTCTCCCCTTTCCTTCTTGGTTTCATCGCGTTAGATTTATTAAACCGGGACACGAAAAACTTGTTTAAAACACCTATTTTTCATTTATATCAAACAACTCGAGATAGCTGCATTCACCTGGAACCGCGATAAATCAACCCGTAGAACGTTTCCGGTTGAAAACCATTTTACTCGCACGATCCGGGACGTCATCCCGAAAGGAATCTTTGGCTAATTCCCGAAAAGTCGACGGCAGAGGATCAAAATCTAAATCCTGTTAGCGTGCGTGACTTACCTGGTGTTTATCCGGCCCGGAGCTTCTAATCGCCTCCCGACCAGGTACTTTCTCACTCTTACAGACCACTTCAAATTCTCTCGGCGTACACTTTAAAAAACACGTACGGAATTTAAAAACACCACGACACAGCTGTTACACCTTTACATTCCGTAAACGGAATCGAAGGAATTACGTTTAATCAAAGTCTAGATAAACAAACTCTAAGCCAATCGAATTACCTTGTTTAAACGAACAAAGTTTCTATAGAAAAAAATATCCCCTAGAAACTAATAAATAAAATCAATTTCTTCCCGGAAAAAAACACTTTTAACAATTATCAAAGAACCCTATCGGAAGAAATTAGCCGTGCAGCTAATAAAAGTCGCCTAACGAGGATCAGAATCGTAATTCTGTAGTGCGTGACTTCATTATAGGTCGATTCGGTGGCGTCTATCCGTCCCGGAGCCTTTAATCGGTGAACCTCGGTAAGTCCCCCCACCTACGTCCCCGTTTCCCCACCGGCACACCGAGGACCCTAACAGGCGGGATCCGCTGGTCCGTGGAGCAAATTACACGAGAAAATGCACGGTTTGCCCGAGCACGTAATCGGTTTTGCCTAGTAAAGAATCAAAAGGTAAGTAGGCGGCCTTCATAGGCCATCGACCACCTCGTATTCGTTGTCGCGTGAACTTACACGCTCTTTATCTCTGCATCGATGCATATGGATGAAGCTACTCTCGTGTATGCACTGGAAAAAGTAATACCGTACCGACCGGTGCTGTATTTTAATACGGCACAGTAAAGTGCCGGTTTAGAGCGGCAAGGAAACGATTAAAATACAATTAACGGCATAAATCATACCGGTGGTTCCAATAGTTCCGTGTCGATAAGGAATAAAATTATTGTTTTCAAACGTTCCCGTCACGTTATCCCGTCGATAGGACGACGACGCTGAAAACCGACAGAAATCTGGAGTTTCGCGCATTTTCGACGAGTGAAAGTTAAACTGGTTACCGTTTAGTAGTTTCTAGGATGCACTTATGTGTGTCTTGAACTATACGAATTGTACATGTAAAAGGAGAGTAAGGGTAAGAGGTAAACAAGTTCGGAATACTCGAACAATGGTGAAGTATCGATTCAGACGACCGACACGATGTGAATACGTTCGATGCACCGTTTCGTGTTAACCTTTTACCTATTACAGTAAATGTCACTAGTTCATACCATTAGTGTATCGCAATAATAGTTGACTTTTTTTTTTAACAAAAATGTAAGGATGATCAGGTATGAAAGTTACTACGAAACGAACGACGAATTGAATGTACATTCACTAATAGGTTTTTAGTTGAAATAAATATTCGGAGAAATTTTTTTAAAAAATACATTATTCGCTTCGTTAATTACTTTTAAAATCATATGAGAGATATTTGTATCGAGGAAAAACCAGCTGCATACAACCTGAGGGCCTACATTATAGTAGAAAGGACAGGGTGAACAATATACGTTTTACATGTTGAACGAGAGGAGATAAAAATGAAAACTATGTAGGGGAAATCTCTCTCTCTCTGAACAGAAAATAAAGTAGCAGAGCAAGGAACGGTCTTGCATTATAAACGTCGCGACTTAGGTAATGCACTGCGTAATTGCATGAATAATACAAAATGTAGTTGGTGCACGATTGCTTGCCAAATGAACGTTTTTAATTATTAATAAGAGAGTATGTGCAAATAGAATGACCGTTTCACAGCGTGGAAGTAATCAGAAATTCGTGCGGTATGAAATCAAATCATTACCAACGTGCTCGCGAGTGCCTGCCTAATGTTCCGATATGTTAACTTCAAATGGTAACGTTCGAAGAATGTTTGCGTGGTTCGTGGGGTCATTAGCAGACTAACAAGTGCACCAGGAAATTGCACGAAAATGAAGTCATTAGTACAGCCACTACGTATAATTTATTTTGTGAAACAATTAACTAATTTAAAACTGAATTGCATTCCCTTAAAAAAGTTCTACACTCGCAGTTCGTCAGACTATAAATATACGTAATAAGGAATAATACTCAAATGTCCTGTTAAAAATGATATTCTAAAAAAACAAACACACACACACATAGAATTCAATTTGCCTACGTAATTATAAATAACTATAAAAGTTCATTCGTAATGCTTCAAAAATAGATAATACTAAAATAAATAGATAAAACTAAAACGTTATCTATTCTCCGACTGATAAACCTACACTTCAAAGCTTTCACTTGCACGACGGAAGTCATCGCGGCCAATTAAAATCGGACGTCATAGGAAATGGGGCTTCTCGATGCAGCTCAATTAATTTTGCCCACGATTACGCCAACGAATCGAGACTTAATTGAACATGTCAGAACAAAGTGATCATCGATCATCGTCACGTTACTCTGCAGATACTCTGAATGAGTGAATAAGCGTGAGTGACCGAGAGAGAGAGTGAGGGGGGGGGGAGGAGAGAGAGATCACCTGCAACATAATCCACGGGATCTCCCTTTGACGTTCGTCACGTTACGTTAAAGCGTACAATGTGCCATGTATGTACAAAGGGACTGCATGATGATGAGTGAACACATTCATCTTCCCCGCTTCGATAAAGTGGAGTGGCCGACTCTCGTTGTGCGTTATTGTTCACTGTTAACACTGGCAATTAACGCGGCTAATATCTTCGGCGGGAGAATTCCAGGCCGAACGTGTTCCAGAACCGGCGGGACAATAAAAGTACGAGCAATTTTTGTCAAACTTTCGAACGCTATCTCATAATTTCCTGCAATTAAGTAATTTGTACCTATTCCGCGTAGGTACGAACGTCGAAAATTACACCGTGTCGTATAAAAGTGTCTAACAATCGTCGTGATGATCAATGATTACGTTCTCGGGTGACCTGAAACAATGACTCCGGCACACAACCGTATCGCGGTCATTATCGTAGGGAAAAATATAATAAACGGAACTGTTGATAATAACGTTATATTATCTCCGCGTGCACAATAGAACATGCGAGTGAATGATGTACAGCACGACGACGATGCAAAATTTAAACTTCCGGCACGGGAAAAGGGTGGGGGAGGAGGGGGAAGGGGCGACAGGAGTGTAGAGAGGAGTGAATTCACATTCCGTCTATGTCCCTCGCTTCCTCTCTCTATCTGAACTCAGAAAGTTTTCCCGTTGTAACAGCTGCGACCCGGCAGAGAATCGGTTTTAATTGGGTCCGCAGCTTTTGCACGTAGGAACTGTGCCTTAAAGTACACGTCCGTAATTTCGAATGGACCCAGGAACCCACGGTGCCTGCTGATCAAGAGGAATCTACGACGAACTATTTTATTTTACAGCGATTAAAAATCCTTTATTCGCACTCTGGATTGACTACCGAAGGAACGAGTACTCTAATTAAAAAAGTTGCCGGTGAAAATAATGGGAAATGTAACTCGATGGTTTTACACGAGAATAAAGTAACGTGGCGAATCGTTTGTACCGAATGCAAAAATGTATTTTCTAGATTA
This sequence comes from Mimumesa dahlbomi, assembly GCA_917499265.3. Lineage (NCBI taxonomy): Eukaryota > Metazoa > Arthropoda > Insecta > Hymenoptera > Crabronidae > Mimumesa > Mimumesa dahlbomi. The sequence goes on from OU824124.1 coordinate 8,298,629, forward strand.
TTTATTAATTCGTCTAACTTCTAACGAGTATTTGATCGTCTTCATCGCGAATCAATTATACGTGATCGAACAGAAGGAAATCGCATGTGTAAACGGAAGCCACAAACCAGGTCAATCGATGTTCGTTCCGTTCTTTAAAATCGTGCTTAGTTGCCGATGCAATCATAAATAATTGTAATACGAATACAGTTAGACTGTGAATACCTCGCGTCACGATCATATTGGATTTCATTTGGAGAGCGAATTTTCAAATTCAACGTCACATTGATTTACGTACAACGTAACTCTTCTACTTATACCATAATCCGCTTACCCAAGCGTAAGGGTAATTATAAATATGCAAATGAGAGATTCGCTTTCGGTAGGTACGTTTCATGAAAAACATCCGAATTTAACAAGCTAACGTAACGTTACATTTTTCAATTGCCGACCAATTCAAATACCAGGAATGCTGTCCATAATAATCAATTTCTCAGCTTCCCGTCCCGGATTCCGTATTTCACTGATCACCATAACAGCAGGCACTTGTACCACCTGGCGACATACACAGGAATTAAGAGCATCTATTAACCTGATTAATTACCATTATCGTATGGCCCCGGATCGCACCGTATCGGCGCGAAAGCAGAAACATGTACGTCCGTATATGGCGAACGTGTCGCACCTGGATAGAAATTGCGAGGCTCTTAGATACACAACAACGCGAACAGCGATTCGCGGAATCTACGATCTTCTCAGGAGATAAACGGGCGAACAAGGAGACGACAGAAAGAGGACGATCGCAACCATGAAAAAGATACAAACTAATTATAACGTCAATCATGGACGTGACCTGCAACCCTAACTGTGAACTTGTTTCTCGCTTATTTCTGGTTTGGTATAATCGAGTCATAGAATAATCGATTAACAATAACTCTATTTAACTCTATTTAACTGTTGATTGTTATAATTAGACAGATATGAAAATTGATTTATTCGGATAATTTAGTAACGTACGAAAATAGAATTTATGTGTAAACATTTTATCTTTAGAATTGAGCATCCTAGACTCAGATAACTTTATTTAAAATCTACCGTAGAGGTAGTGAAATAAATAGGAGTATAATATTTGTATGAATCGATATCGTAGTGTGATAACAATTACTGGGAGTGAAAATAGAAACTTTATTAGACCAGACGACGATCTATTGTGAATCATGTCACACGTTAAATCTATGGTAAAAGTAAATTTGGAGTTTGAGTCGGGTTTAATGTCTTTCATTCGTGTGTAAAGTAAAATACTAAAGTATAATTATTCGTCACATCAACGACGAGTAGTAATACATAAATGCTAAAAGTGGGTGATGAAAATTATGTCAGTGAACCGACGAAAGCTTCGAGTGCTAAGATCAATCGGCGAATTGATCGCTTTGGAGACGGTTAACACTCGTCTCCTGGCAATGACAAAAGTTTAAAGGTTCAGAATTGAATTCGGCCAGGGAAGGACTCTTCAAGGAGAACGATGGGAGAAAAAGGAGGAGAAGAATCGAAGATAGCGTGTCCCACTGTAGAGAGAGAAAATTGGATTTCGCGTGTTAAGAACGAACGTACCTAGCAGCAACAGCAACAACAACGAAGAACAAGCGTCCGTTTTCGGTCCTGTCTTTCCCATTTCGACAGAATCACTTTTTCTAGGATTTTCTACACGTCGGATGCACACAGTGAGCCATCTATCTGACACACGTACACAAAGGTGTCGCCATTGGATCAAGACAAACGATCTTCCACTCACTGATATGAACTTGTTTAAACGAAACCTATCAGTACCGTTCCATTATAATCTAACAATTAGAAAACACCGAATGCGAGTAAATATACGTATTTAAAATAAAATCGAACTCTTTTAAGGGCATACACAATTCTTAAGGTATATCGGGTTCAAATTTACACTCACAAGTCAGTTTCCCAAGAAACGAAATCCCCCTATAAAAAGGGAAGATCGAAAGCACTATACCCTAAATCAAGGAAGAATGGTGCACACTCCATTAGGAGCAACGAGATCGAAAAAGTTCCGTTAGCGAGAACAGAGAGAAAGAGAGAGTGTCGATTTCGCCCACTGCACGGGCTACCAACTTCGGATTAATTGCACGTCAATTAGGCATACGGCCGCGGAAAATCGTAGCTAGGTCATTAAGCCGGCTACCAAGTTCACCGTACAAAGTATGTTGCAACTCGGTGCAACGAGCCAATTTTCACTGCCCACCCCCCGCCAACCGCCAACCTTCTCTCTTCGTCCTTCCGCTCTAATGCACCTACAGTAGTTCCTAATTTCGAGCCACCGGTATCTCAAGAAAGCTCGTAGTATTTCGTCGGGTCGCCATCTTACTCAGCTCGCCGGGCTTTCCACGATTTTGTTAAGACGAATCTCACCGCCGGCTTTTCCCTCGCGCGGCGTATTTTGCGCAACGCGAAACGGATGACTACATCGAGCTGCAGAATACGCGGGCACGAAGGTAAATATTTCGTCGGCGGGAACATTTATCTCGTCCGAGGATTAGACCCGAACAGGGGAAGTTCGTTTGAATGCAAAATGAAATAACGAATTCGAGTAACTAAATATTGACTTTCCGGAACGCGACCGCCAATTCGCAGATTTTATTCGAACACACTGGGTATCGAAAGAAGTCATGACTACAAAAAACGATATTTCCGATGCAAAACGGGATATATCCGTTCCGCTTGATTTTCACGTTAAATGTATTTCTATTCTAAACGAAAAATTACGTGTAATCTTCTAATGGTTTTTGTAACGATAATTGACTCATTAAAGTATGCAAATTATGTAATGCAATCAATTATAAAACGTCGTGTTTCTTACACGTGTAGAGGTATAAAAAATATATACTATAACGAAGCCGTTCCATGTAATTTCTGGTTGCAAAAGTGCACGTACTTACCAGTTTAATATCCGATATTAAATGACTAACTGATGTTCGTATAAAAAGTCGATGGAAGTATTATTACCCTTCATCTTCCTATCGCGTATAAATTAGATACCTTGCCTATTCATCCCGGAGCGCTTCTACATCCGCTATTGGAAAAACCTAATAACGCGTAAAAAGAAATTGCTCGCAGTATTGTTACCCTCGTCTAATCAGGCCGAGGAACACGCCACGTCGAGTAGCTTCGCAAACGGAATATTAAATCGATATGAACGAACGTGAAACGCGAAGAGACATTTCTATCATTATCGCCTCAACTATAATGACAAAGTTAAAACTGCATTATCGAGCGAGCGGAATCAAACCGTGCAATTAAAATCGATTGGAGGTAAATACACCGGTAATTATAATGGGATCTATGGTTCCCGCATGAAATGTATCGTGGATAGCGAAGCGGTAGACCGATAATAAGGATATTGGTAACGGGAAGCGGACAATGATCATTAGAGATGAGAGTGGCGGGCAAATAGGTATCATGACTCTTACATATCGCAAGGTCAACGACCTTTAGGGAAAACATTATTTAATTTACATTCGTATCGTAAATGAACCTCCCGATAAAATACTGTACACAATTAATCTTCTCACCCTCCCCTTTAAAACTTAAGACAGAATTTAAACAAGCTACTTTAACATTATCAAAAAAGTCACGAGATAGAAACTTTGCAGTAACATTGAAGCGTGAATTTCCGGATAAAATGTTTTTTTTACCGAATCTAGTTCCAAATCAATTAGAACATCAAAAGCGAGGGTAACCAGGAGGTGGAAGAGTGCACATACAAAATTCCTACAGGGGTTCTGATCGGTCCCTAAAGGTAAAGGTTTTGCCAATCTTGTTTGGAACCCTCGAGCAATCGTGCCGCAACCAGTAAATCCTCACGGACCCAAGTATCTGTGTACCGGTGCCGGTAGAGACAAAACTTATATGGATACGTGTGCTCGATACGTTTTTACGAGGCTCGAACCAGTATACATGAATTATGTGGGACCCGGCAAATGGCATACTTGCAACACAGTCGCAGCGTAGGAATGCGTGAAATGTACCATCTGTGCGAGTGCGACGATTACATTGCAAGTCTATGTAAAACGTTGAATATTTTCATGATGATGCAAGTACAGTAGTTAAACACGTTACACTAATTGAAAAATAATAAAGTACTCGGCTTGTCGAAACATATTGTAAAGTAAATTCAATTGTCTGCTGATGAGTTTATATCGAACATTTTTGTACGCATGTATGCGTGCTGTGTTTAATACACGCTTCGTATGAATAAATTTCAATATAAAAATAAAACCAAAAATTTGAATATCCAACGAATTCTTTGTTGCGCTTTAATGTAAATGACAGAGTAATTAAAAGTATAAAAGTTAGTGTTAATTCGTACGTGTAACTGACACGCATTTTCGTAGTTAGATCTGACCGAACGTGCGAGATTTCATCCGTGTCACGAAAAGCGAGTAAATCCACGTGCATGAAAGTTGCAGCTCTCCTCGTAATCTCGATAAAACCTTTTTAACCGGTTAGTCGGTCACGTCGTAATTGTTCGAGTTACGGATTCTCATGCATGCGTAACTATTAAAGGCATTAATAACACCAAAACGGTTTGACCTTTGTTTATTCTGAAATTGAAAAATAGCCGGGAAATTAGTGAACCCAATAAATTGCTTTGTTCCTGTAATTGTGAAACAACATGTACGTTAACATACGTGGAAATTTTGAAATTACTCGTGCATATAAAGGAAAATACAGTGAACATCATATGAATATCTCACACTCCTAAAAATATGTTAAGCAACAAAAAAATTACTCGTATAATACCGATGAAAGTTAAACTTTGAATAAAAGTGATGAAACGCTACCGTAAAATCAACAGGATGACGAAAGTTTACAGGGATAAGGTATACGTGTACTTATACTTGAGCAAAGCCTATCAAGTTAGAGACTTAAAGCACGTTGGGAACTATCTTTATAGTCGATACGGTCGATAACCCACTTACAGAATCGTAACGTGAAGTAGCGAAATAGATTCAACTCTTGCCATGTAAAAAAACTCGAACGATGTACTTGTCACACTGTTGCCTCGCATGCCTATCATTTCACATCCACAATCTATAATCACGCTCCAGCTATTAATGTTTTTTTTTCCCCTTCGTTCGATTAAGAATTCAACGAAAGTATCTTCATAAATTATACGTGGTACGAATTGCATGACTTCTCGATTGCATTTATTTAATGCCAGGAATATTGTTTAACGAGCAACGCGTGCATGCATCGCGACCATTATAATCGATACCAAAAATCTTGATAATTTATTGCTCGATTAACTGTATTTTATTCCACGGAATACGGAGAGAAAATTCATACACGAGGGGGTGAACAAATGCGTTCGCCGCTCGGCGAGATCCCACACCCGAAACGCTCTGGTTACAATTACAAACGGAGTCCGCACGTGTAATCATGACATACGCACTGGCAAACACGCCCGTTACAGCACACCGGTACATACGCGGTACACACGCGGACAATTTATTCCCTGCTATCTGAACGAACGTTTACATTAACTAAAGCGAATCCAACGTCAAACGGTAACGATGCAGTGTCGGCCGTTATACCGATCATTTTACCGTTTCTCAATTTCCGTGACACGGCGACGTTTTCCGCTCGGAAATTTTTCGACGCATTTGCATTTTCAAAATCGATTTTCCGACCGAGATACAGGGAACGTAATTTTGTTTCTGTCAGCTACAGATTACACCGCGATTACTGCCGGTATTACTATACCCTCAGCCTGTTATATCGATGATTTTATTGTATTTAATCGCGATTATATAACAACAAAACGGAGATACATTTAATTATACTAAAATTACATCGAACAGGAAACCAAACGATTAAATTAACAAATTTGTAAGATATATGATATAGTTCATGTATATACGTACATATATTATATTTGATATACGAGTCTGCTTGGTATTTATGGAATAAAGTGTCGATTAATAAATTTATCAGTTTTATTGATAAATCTTACGATTGCAATTTTATGAAAATTGCCAATGTTAATATCATAGATACCAGGTGATATGAAAGTGGTCTGTACGCTATCTACAACGTTACGTGACAAGTTTTACTTTTCTCATGCTAGCTTTATTTCTTTCGTGTCTGAGATTACATTTATATGTGACCGCGGTCGGTATTTACTCCTTTCCACGCACCCGTTTACACCAGCCAGAATGAAGTTTAACATAACGCGAAATTGTGCGTGCTTTTATGGAATGTTTATGCCGGGTTTCTGACCGATAATTAATCCAAAGCTCTTTCTACCGTCAGAAGGGCGTAGATTTCTTCCAACCTAATGTATTCGTCAAATTCATACCGAGATCGAACGTAATATTACGTCTATCACGAATGAAATAAATTGTATGTTAATCGCACTGTAGAACACCACTAGATACGTACCGTAGATTTCGAACTAAATTTTCTTTTGCTATTGTATCTAAAGTGCAGCGAACGTTTCGACCGTAATTACACCTCATTTTATATAATTTATCACTGTTGTACTCTGAATGCATACAGAACAAAGCCAGATTACTTAAAACCCTAGTACTTTATACCTCGCAAAACACAGAACTACCAAGAAAAATACCTATTTAATATACTTTTTCATAAAAATAAAAAATAAATAAAAGTAGAACGTGTTCAGTAACCGTCCGCAGACTCCGATTTAGAAACGGATATAATTCACCCTCACAATCTCCGAAACCCGACACGCATAACCACGGATTTCAATACATTAACACATAAATTGGAAAACCCGTGTCGAAGATGCTGCCGTGAGAATGAAACACGGAAAGCTGGAAGGAGAAGAGAGCGCGAGAAATAAATAGATAGATAGATAGACAGAGAGAGAAAGAGAGCGAGAGAGAGAAAATTCCGTCGCGATTCTCTGAAAACGACGTCCACTACGGCCGGTCAACTTTTCGATTTCATCCCGATGAATTCCGTATGCACATAGGTATATGTATTTCGATACCACCGAAGTCTCACCAACGTGCGTACCGTTCCCTATGTTTGTCCCCAGAGCGTGCTACCGACGGTCGGTTTTCTTGAAATGGGAGATACCCGGTCGAGGCGAAAGAGCCTTCGACAACTGCCGAGTGTACACACCATCCATACACCACCCCCGTATACATACATAACATGTACCGCAGCGGTGGCACAAGGTGCACAGTTATAGCATAAGCGAATATATGCAGCGGCATGATACCGCAGGATAGGATGCAGCCAAGATATACGCGATAGATTGCGAGAGAGACGAGAGAGAGAGAGAGAGAGAGAAGGGACGGTCAGATATGAGAGGAGAGGGGAAGCCGAAGCGATGGTTAGAGAGGAACGGAGAAAGGGCCAATGGAGAACCAAACCGACCTGTCTGAGTCAACCGGTCTAACCACATGTTTGCCTGCGAGTCGCTATGCAACCGGATGGGGTTCGCTCAGAACCGTAAGCAACCTCCGTTAAGCCGCATTTACACCGAAGAACAAATCGATTGGTACGACGACGCTATCCGTGGAAAGCGACGTTTATCCGGGGTGCCGATCTGTGGCATCACCGGGACAAAGAAACTTTTGCAGTCGAAGAAAGAGTCACATCTGGGTTAATTAATGGGGGAAGGGAGGGAGGGAGGGGGAAGCGACCGACAGTGTGATACGTGTGAACGCACAAATGGAATGGATGGAGATAATCAGGAATCTGGGAATATTTCTGACAGGAATACAGTGTTTTATATCCGTGAACCATCGAGATAACTAACAGCGATACTGGTAATTAGGAAGTCAATTCGTTAGATAGCTGAATAATTTGAATACAATGGGTATCGATGATATCAGTCGTGCTAACTGGTTTTCGGAGATATTCTTTATTAGGGGGGAAAAAAGAACTTTTTATTCAACGTTATATCTGATACGATTTTTAATACTCGTAAAATCTATGCGTTTAACTACCACTTTCTACTTCTTTCACTGTAATTAATTAATTCATTTTTATGGATATTCATTATTCAGCTTCAAACTTAATTCCCTATGATTACCAAGTACCAGAACTTCTCGTATAAATCCGGCGTGGAAATTTTGTTATCCCGTGGATTCCACGTGTTCGATATTACCACCGTTCGAAGAGGAATTTCTTGTATTTCTTTCAACGGAAGACGAATATCGGAAAAGAAAGAAAAAAGGGCAGCAAGGTAAATCGACTTTCGTATAACCAATCATTCGCCCCAGACTTCTAATAATCCATGGGCAATATATCCGAGGGAACAACGGAACTGCATGAGATATCTGCTCGGGCAAATATCTACCCATTCTGGATTCGATCGGACGATAAAAAGGACGGTTCGATCAGGGGCGTGGGGAAACAGCGAATTACAGCTATCCGACCCGGAGCGGGCGACACAACGTGTGCGTGCACCTATATGTATACAACGGTATGCCGACTGGCCATTTAAAATTTAAATGCTGCAACCCAGTGCGCTGTATAGTATATGTATGTATGTGTCATCGATGGCATTTCGCGGCAGTCGAATCTTCTCTTCTCCGTGTATACATATACCATAATATTCTTCTTGATATCGTTATCATTTAAATTAATATTGTATTAAATTCCGTCGACCAATAATTCAAAGTTGTACTAACAAGTTTCGGAATAACACGTATGACTATCGTGTGATGAATGGGAATGAGGAATCAATTTACTTAGTCGTTGGTAAGCAGAAACACAGAGGAAGTTGGGGAAACCCAGGTAGCCGGCGGTGGAAATGGTCTAACTCGGCCTGTATCAGGACAAACTGTTACGAGCAGGTGGACACGTACGTAGTTAAGCCACATCGTGGGCGAAAATAGAGGAAAACGAGGTTGTTACACCTCGTACAGAAGAATCCGCTTTGAAATCTCGACCGTCTCTACGACACAACGTCGCTTAGAATTTGTAGTGTGGATAGGGGGAGGGGGGAGGGAGAGGGGGGAAAAAAGGATCCGAAGACGGAAACGACGTGTGCCCTAGTTGTATAGAGGCGAACAGTTGACGCGGGTATATGTATACATAGAAAGAGAGAGGAATGAAAGTACAAGGGAGATTGAAATGCGCGGAATAAATTTCAGCCGCCGAACGCGGACGTACCCGGAGATTTAATTAAAGATGCATTGCGCTTCATTTCTGAAGTTAAATGGAATCCGATGGCGCTAACGTGCCTATTTCTTGACTACATTACGCACCGACTTGGCATTCAGTTTCTTATTTTTTCTTATTTTTATTTTTATCCACCATCCAAACGTGAATCGACTTTGTGATCGTAGATCGAGACAATATCAATTCAACTTCTCCTTGAGTCGGTTTTATTCTTTGTATAATATATTTATACGTGTATATTCATTCAGCGACATTAGTGGAGTCCATTGATGGGAGACAAGAATACGGTCAACAAGTTATAACTATTATTTTAATTCATCACTTTCCTTCCGATCATTTTTCATCGTATGCACTACAATTAATTAATCGATATGATAATCGTAGGCAAACACAGGGAAATTGAATGATCCACAAATTGATAGAGGTTATCGCGAACTATTTTTCCTATTTTATTTTGTTTTTTGTGAAGAGTAAATTTATTGTTATTGTAGTGTTTTTATTCTTCTATGAATAACGAATATTTGTTCTCCGAATTTCCTGTGAGAATTGCTTAAAACTTGGAAAACGGACAATCCCTGTCGAATATTCAATAAATGCATCGCCGAATTTAAATTGTGTATTTATTAAAAATTTAAATCCCCGCGAGTTAAAATATTTTCTGTGAGTAATTCACCTGGAAAAAGAACGGGGAGCAGAATTTTTTTAAAGGATTCGCGATTGTACTCTATCGAAAAATGCATATAAATACATATGTATATCAATAATATATTCAGTAAAAGATACTCTAAACATGAAATATGAATTAGCATTGTACTTCCAGTAAAGAAATGCACATACGGTACACTGCATACTAGCTCTTCTATTATTTCGTAACACTATGCTTTTATCTCAATGTACGTTTCGAAAATGTGAGAAACTAAAAGCAAATGTGTAAAATACAGGACAGCGGAGAGTAAATTCACGGATATCGATTTGCTTCGCAATTTTCGATATTAAACGATTTCGGTGGCAGACAGAGAGACAATGAAACGGAAGATAGATTTACAACTGTCTGGGTCTAGTCTGGCAGATAAGAAATAAGTGCTGCAATAATGGTCGTAACGTCTGTTCGTCATTAATGCGACAGGAACGCCGGCAGCATTCCAAACGATTGCGGTCAACTCCTATCTATTTTTTCTTGTTTCTCTGGCATTGCGAGGTGTAGGCGCTTTGTACATACAAGCCCCTACGCCTCCGTAGGTCATGAACATAATACATCCTGCGATGTTAGGTGGTGAGAACACGTAGGTCGTTAGAATTGTCTGGAGTCCTTCGTCATCATCACTTTCTCGTTTCAAACATTTTTCAGTTGTGCGACAAATTCCTACCTTTCATTCCCTGCACTTAATTTTTATTATATACATTTTTTTAAATAGCACGTGCAAATCATAATTTGTTGAACCAATTTTTCTATTTTTAATATCTACGTAGCGGTATGATTTTAAGACAAAATAACGTGTTAAACACGCGAATTTCATACAGAGCATTCGATAAAGTTTAATTAACTCGCGTTAATTTGGACGATACTTCAGTACACAAATACAAAAATGAAAAGTTTCATGTTTATTAACGAGTACTATTAATTTATGGAGTGTCCGCGTAGAAAGTATTTACCAAATGCACGCGATTTCACGGGGAACTCCAGAATTGCCGGTATTCATTAGGGAAGTTTGAAAACAGTTTTGCAAATATCAACTTCGAAAAGAGCTGTATGTTCCGTTATTCGTGTTTAATGTAACATATTTTATACAATGATATATAATACGGCATGAAATTACGTGTACAACTTCGGCAGAATGCATTCGGATGAATGCGATAAAATTTTAATGCGTACGATCCAACTATTCATATATGAATTATTCGAACGAAAATGAAACGGGAGGAATCTGTAACATACTGCTCGTATAACGGGAGAACTTTTTAATACTAACATACAGACCTTAACATACAGAACTTTTTAATCACGATAAAGCACGCATTATTGCTCACATTGGTCACCTTTAAAGTTATCAACACGTGATATTAAACAGTGCTCCAATATTCTTTTCATACTCATAATCTATTTTCCTAGAATTACGATGTACCTACGTTTTTTTTCAGCAGTAAACAAACCAACATTTGAAAAACCTGCAGTGTACTACATCACCCACGAGGTGAATATACGTTAGATTAAACACGTACGGTCGTAATATCTTCTACTCGTTAAAAAAAAACGTACAACAAAAAAATAGCATGCTATCAAAACCGTTATGTCTACGAACGCGATACAAAAGTTACGCACCACATAATATTATATTTTCGGGGCACCAATAGCATTTGTTAAAGTATGCAGCGAACGTGAGGATCATGGTACGAAATTTATAGCAACGCGTGACTTACGTAGTAGGACGCACTTAATAAAAAAAAAAGTTAAGATAAATTACCATATAATTACGATGTCGTTGCATGCCCCGACTAGAAGAACTACGACCGCTTAACAGGCAAACTTCTGTAATCGTCGGATAAAAATTGAGGAAGTAGTATTATTGATAATCATATGTGCGCATTTGTAACAATAACACATGTACACGCATGTCTGTGCCGCTTAAGCATTACCGTACATGATATAATGTGGAGATTTTATGCGCTCGTTACCGTGCCAGAAATTACACCGCTATTCCTAATAAAAACAATTCGTTTGTAATTTATCTCCGCTTCGAGTATAATGCTTCGCGTATCGTGAGCAATAATTCATACGTTTTTTTGTCTTCCATCGTAAACCAGAAACCCGTCGTTAACACGTCGTTCTTCGCGAAATGAATCAAAACCGTTTCCACCGACAAGTATCCCAAGCTGTCGAACAATCGTCGTAATACAAACATAATCGAACAAACAAAGACTCCCCAGCCGCGAAATGTGAAATTCATGTACCCTCTTCTATCTTTCGATCGCATCTGCGAGTTCACGCAAAATGAATTCAAATCTCTAAGCAAATAACACCGACGCACACCAAGGTACGTTCTCTATAAATACAAGAAAACCTGTGGACGACCAGAAGGCACGTTATGAACCAGACACTGATAACAAAAAAAAAAAACCCGCCCAAGAACCTGCCGGAGATTACCTTGAGAACGGTACACGTTTTAATCGTTTTTATCGAAACCGTATTAGCAAGTCAGAAATCTCGAGCGCGTAATGAATTAGGCTTAAAATTTCGCCAGGGTCTCGGGGTCGATCGATGGAAATTTAAAATGCTAAATAAATCTCCGACGGTGGTACCACTCCGGAGAGAATATTCGATTCGAAATGTGCTCGCGGATCGGTCGTTGTGTAGAGAAAACGAGGAGAACGCATAATCACCGGGTCTTAGCTTATAATATTCGGACGGTGCACCACCGTTTGTCACAAGATACGTGGGACATTCGTACGAAAAGCTATTGGAATTCCCGCGCGTTATCTTCATAACGATCGAGTACGTGTACACGCAGCACCGTGTATACGGTGGGTCAGAGATCAAAGCACAGGACGACGCGCATCGATTTTTCGCAAGCACGAAAACCGTACGCGTAGTACGCGTGAAATTCAAAGGAATCTCTGCGCATAATGCAGGCGCGCGTAAAGCTCGGCGTACACCTGCTGTTTATGTAGGTCGCACATAGCGTGCTTGTCATTCGAACGGTAAACTGGGTTATTCAATAGGAAATAGGTTACACTTCGTCCTACAGCTGCATTCTTCCGAGAGTAATCACAAACTGGTGAATTACCGGTCCAAGGAACTCTTCCTAATTATCGTCGACGTGAAAAGAAACGTTGAAAGAGAAAGAAACGAGGGAACGTTTACGTTGATCGATTTTAATTGGTCGGATTAAATAATTGAAGTGACTTCTGAAGCTGTACATACATACGTTCTACGTCTGTCCGCGAGTGGCACACACAACGTGGTTCGGTATTTACTTTTCACGTATATGTGTACGTGTCACCCGCGGCTGTGAGATGTAAACAAATTATCCGACGATTGCGTTAGGTCACTTCGTTCACGGAACGTGACGATAACAGACGTATTTCAAAACACACCTCTTAATTAGAAATTCACAAGGTACTTGAAACCCTTTCGTACGACTTGTAACATTATTTTTTTTTTTCGATACGTACACCGACTCCAAATGACGCAAGTCATGTATAAACGATACTGTGATAACGAAACCATACCTCGTACGGTGTTACGTGTCACCGTAAACGTACGTACATCGAACCACGTAAACAAACACAACATACCTAATATTCAATCAGCGTACAGCATCTCCGTTCCCACGTCGAAATCTGCTTACCATTCACACACTCCCTCACCACTGGACACACGCGTGTTTACCGGGGTTCGCGAACCAAGACACACTACGTTCTCTCCCGTTCGGGAGAATAGCACACGAAAGCGAAATCCTCGACCTAACCCGTTCCTTTTTGACAGCTCTCGCGTGAAAAACGTTATTCCGCTCAGTTCCGATGCTCGCGCGGCGAGAGACCGGCTTCGACTGTCGAGACGCGGCCTGCTAGCCGCTGTCATCGACACGCGGCGCCCCCCTCCCCCCACACACGGGGGAACGCCGACCCCGCCGGGCGTCACGACGCCGCACGAACGACGCCGACCGCGACGCCGCGACGCATGCGGCCACAGAGTCGCGGGCGAATGAAAAGAAAGGGGAAAAGGTGTTTCGGATAGATTTGTTTCGCGGAAATTGGTAATTGGTTAGATGGCTGTGATTTTAAAAGAAATACGTTTGCCAAATGATTTTGCAAGGGGTAATATGTAAATTGATAAAGGATACTGTAGTAGGGGAAGATAGAATTGCAATATATGGATTATTTAATGGCGAAGGAATTTTACATTAAAGATTTACGATGAATTTCAAAACGCTGGGATTTTAGTAGAAATTCGAGTGTAATAAAATAATAATAATGAATTGTAGGAAATTGGCTGTGATTTGTCAGATTTTAGATATCAGTAAAATCGTACCTTTACATTGATCACTGAAAATTATATCGTTTAAATATCTGTCTGAATCGCGAGTTACTTATTAAATATACGAAGTACGGGCGATGTTATACAATACGTGACCTTGTTTCTTCGGTGAGAGGCTTTCCCACGACTTTGCCCGGTGTTAATCTTCCCGATAAACCAATTATTTCCGCGAAAATCGATCGTGCAGTTAGACGTTTAAACATTTCGTTACGCGCAACCGGCTTTAATCGTATCTTCGGTAAAATTTTAGTTACGCTTTCGGCACGCTGCGAAAATCTGATCTACTTACCAGTGTGAATTTAAATTTACGGTACCGTTCCGACGGCACGTACGCGTTAAAAGAAGACAGTTTGATGAGTGTCCCGGGGCAGTCATACAGGCGCGTAATCGTGACGAAAGAAATCGAGCCATTACGAGCCGGCCCGTTCCACAGATTTAAATTCTAATTCGAGGTCGGTAATGGCTGGGCTTGGTTGAGTTCGCTAGGCGAGGCGAACTAATGCCTCCGCCAACGAAGCCCCCGAAGGAATTTGTAAATTCGACGGTGGAAGTTTTAATCGTCCATCAGGGAAGAAACGAGGAGCACGAACTTTTCGCATAATAATTCTTTCCTACCTTTCTCGTGGTGAACAGGCCCCTTCGTCCCTGCGCTCTCTCTCGAACCAGGAAAATGAGCAGAAACGGTTCGCGTACGCAGATGAATATTCGTTGTAATTTCGAAGCCCCTGAAACAGCGACGATGTCGGTGAGAAAATATTTCTTTTACGCCACAAGGAATTTTATGAAAATTTTTCGTTATAACACCGTTATTTCAATGTTTTCGCTGTATTATCTGTAATTAATGGGATTTAAAGATACCGTTTCCGTTCGGGCCGTGAGTTATAGAATTTTGAATATTTAATTACGAGCAGATATGCGCATGTATAATTATAATTTAATGCTTTTGCGCGAATTTCATATATATATATATTTTGTATGCAGTATGCTGATTATTACGGGAAGTAGTAAAAGGTGTTACGCGATAATCCCCGGGGTTTGAAACAACCGGAGAAGTTACTTTAAGCGCGGATATATTCCTAAGGGATACGAGAAATTTTAATTCTAAAATATCACCATGAGAAGGCCATTATACATCGCTTAAATCCACAAGTTTATCTTTTTATTATCATACGGATATCGAAGTCACTATTACAATGATGAATAACTTGTGCATTCGGTGTCTTGATATAAAATCGAATCTAAATTCAAAAAAAGTGTATTTCCGTCGAATAAATTACCAAAAATTTATCCTGTTTTTGCTATATTATCGTTCAAGGTTATTCGATACAGTGAAATACACTGTCCGCCTTATTTCATAGCTAATAACCATAATATTATTAAAGTTTTAAACTTCCTCGTTACCACTATTACATTATCATCAAATAAGTAACGAGTACGCGTACATACATACATGTCTGGTATTATAAGGAGTAGACTATTGTCTCGGTAAAGTCTCGCGCGTCGCAACTGCATTGGCAAAGTTTACAAAGTACTGGAAGCGAAATTCGAGACCCATAAATCTTGACTGAGCTCAGTCCTTAGACTTTGTATTTTGCCGGCAATGTTTAGTTTAGTTCCGGCGGCCCGACGACTCAACCGTGTCATATCCAACGTTCGATTAATTGCGAAAGGGGTGGGGATAATCCGCGATCGTTTTCCAAATCGTCAGAGATATCCTTCGACGAGACAATACTGTAAATGCAAATCGGTATCGGAATTGAAAAATATACGTTATTGATTGCAAATTGTACCGTTGAATCATTCGGTATGGTTGAAATGAAATTATTTCTGAACTATCACGTTCCCGAGTTGAGGAGGTCAAGAAGATTTCAATGGTACTGTGCTGCTGAGGAAGCGTGAACCGAGTAAGAGCAGCTACCACAACTAAACCACTATGCAACAATGATATTGGCTACCTACCAAAGCGAAGTACGTTTGCGGTGATACCTGCAAAGTACTACGTACTATACATACACACGCTTGTAGATATCCTAGACTCGCCTGGGAAATCAGGCGTTTCTCGTTGCCCACTTGATAAATGTTACATGGAAACATAGGATTCATAGATAATCGTTCCGCATCAAAGTACACGTAATGAAAAATCTTCATTACACCATTGTAGAATTAAAAGAAGATACTTCGCAAAGAAGAACGTAAAGAACTTTTACAAGAAAAATGAACGGAAGATTTGATCAACGTACATTATCATTTATCCTATCAAATTAATCTTTCCACTACATCAATGTATCATGAAATTCTTTTAAAAAGGACAAGGCCTCGTTACATTTATTAAAACGATAATCTAATATCAAAAGTTTCTAGAATTAAATAATCATATCAATAAATAATTTCTTTTGCTCTACTGCACAGAAAATCGATTGCCTGGATTTCGAATTTAATTCCGTTTCAGAAATTAATTGCGAAACGTATCGATGACATATTATGACCGACGACGCGATAATACGACAGCTACAAACGTACATTTACAAAATACGCTACATCGTGGTGGACGTTAGGTGCGAAAATAGAAAGGCCAATGAAAATTCTCCCCGTTAGTGTTGTATAACGAAATCAAGAATTTGTTGCCGCAATTAAATGCAGCGCCAGCGGCGGAGCATTACGTTCGGTTAAATTCACGAGGTCTACGATTCCCGACCGCAATCCGAGGTGCTGTTGCGCCTGGAGAGGCTGCTACAGGGTCCAGTTTTTACGACGCGGATACATCTTCACGACTCGTATCGTGTCTTCGAGAAGTATTCGACTCCCGAGGTCGTGGGTTCAGTGGCCGGTTGCAGGGTTCACTTGCCCAGAACTATTTCTCTGGAGATCGAGTACCTCGCTTTTTACGAGTAGGGCGGGTGCTGTGCACGATATACACTTGCAGAGGTACTGCTTACACCTTACATCGTCGTAACTCTATCTTGTTCTACTTGTAAGTTACTTTATGGACGCTGCTACCCATGGCCCTTTAATCGCGCGCACGTATGACGTACTGTTTATGCACCTTGCTGTACGGTAAACACGACACGTTTGTTTTTTTTTTTGTTCTTCTATCATTCTCACGAGTATGCATGGTGCAACATACATATACATACGTCTCGTGCTCTAATTTCCACCGTTTATGTAATTGGGTCGAAGGTAAATAATTTATGATCGCGCCGTCACCACAGACAGTTTAATATGATCAGACGCTTTTCTATCTTATTAAAAACATTTCTATTCGAGGTATTTTCAGGAAAAAAATTACTTTCGAGTAAGTCGATAATGAAAATTTGTGATTAAAGTTTTTTATATTCCATCGGGTTAATTTTTATATCCGGTAATAAATAGAGTCTATCTTAAAATTCATTAAATTGAACCATCCAGAAAATAACATTTTCAAATTACTATGGGAATGTTCTTTTCGAATCGATTGGAGAACGATAAAAGGAAACGAATCTATTATGATCGACTAGAAACACAAGCGTAGCTTTAAGTACGTTACACAGCAGAGGACAATTACGCCCGTGTACAATTAACGCTGATTATTATTCAAGAACCGCATCCCTCTATCGAAATTCGCTCGGTACGACCTCTCGGCAGATAGATACCACTTAAAATGCATGGCATACTCTGACCGAACACTATGGAAAGTGTTTCAGAAACCTGCACGAAGATTGAAGATCGGTTTACAAAAGAAAACGCTATCATCCCACAAATCTAACCAATCCCGTGAGAGGCGGGTCGCCAGAGACCAACGCAAAAGTTTACGTTCGGTTCATTTTTCGATTTTCGCTATTAAAGGTCATAAAATTGCAGAACATTTCGTACTATCGTCAATGAACGTTCATACACATTTTTAAATAAATTCATAATTATCACATGCAACGCAATTATCACATCGTGTCTCACGCGACATAAAAGAAAAGTACCTGAATAAATTTTCACACGTAACGTATTAAATTATTCTATAAAGACAACAGGGAATCACGATTCATTCTTGGGACAATTATTATATACAATGTATATTTATGCATAAATCAAAAAATATATCGCCAATTCGAAGAAATCCGGTTCGAACGAACGATTAGAACATTTGTCGCGCCGACAAATGCAATTTTGCGGTAGATAGTGTCATGCTCCCGTAACTTATTATGACATTTCGAACAATGGACTGCAGATAACGTTACACCGGCGGCATGGTCAAATAAAGTTGATACACGCGGGGAGTAGAGCAAAAGCCGGCTTCTCGACCGCACGTGCGATGCTTTCATTGTGTCAAGCGAGAACGTTCCCTTTGAACTTTCTTAGCACCGCTTCAGTCAGTCATCGGTACGCGTGCGGAGAAGATCAAGATTTTGGTGACAGCGGAGTAACGTGATCTACATTCGTGTTCGATTGTGTATATCGGGGTTTTACTAGAAAAGATGCGGATTTGCAAGGACATACAAAAATTGTAAGTGAACTGTGACAATGGTGATTAGTTTGCATCGAGTGTCTTAAGGTGTTGCACGATTAATTAGCATAATTTTCAATATCGACAATGGGGTGTCCTATACGAAAGAAGTCTCGATTTTATTTCTTTACTTCTTTATCTGAAGCAAAGATATAATAATACAAGAAGTAAATTCATTAATACGTTAAACTTTCAATTGTTTTTTAAATTTTTGTTTGCTTATTTCACATTTACTTGCTTCAAACTTTTATGTTTCTCCTGCCATTTTGTACTGTGATTATATGTATGTACCGTGCGTCGTATTTTTTTTTAATCTTCGAGAGTTTTCGTTGCGCAAATATATTCGTCAATAACACGTAACACGCCATTTCAGAAATGCGTTTTATGACAACGTCGTCGCGCCAGTGAAAGATGTCAAAAAGGAACCCGTTATTTATACGTGCTTTGGCTGCAAGTACGAAAGTACTCGACAATACAATGTGGAACGCCATGAGGAGAGGATCCACTGGAAACAAAGACGACGTGAGTGTTGCGGTGAGTAGATGCTAATTATGAAAATACGTAATGACAATAGACAAAGTATCGTTATAGTTTACAGTGGTATTGTAGCAGAATTCACTCCCTACTTCTTGTGTGATCATAAAAAATATATTGACCGTCTGAACTATTTAATAAAATAAAATATATATTTTGTACAAAATTATTTAATATTTATAACTCTTAAAATTAAAAATAATTGCAGTGAAAATGTTCAAACAAACTTTAATCGTACTTTTTAATCGTGAAATTGTAATAGAATTACTCAATCGCTTTATGTTTTGCGAAATTAAAATAGATGTAGAATTGGAATAAAAAAATATATCATTGGCATATTGTTTAAAGAATATGTACATAGTCTTTGTCTCCCACTTCTGGGGGATCCGTTGGATTATCTGCGGACGAGCCAAATAAACAGCAATCGGAGATCGGAGGCTGAAAAATAGCTCTGCCACGCGTTCTTTGTTGTTTATTTGCCCCAGAAGAACGAAAGTGATACATTTTCTTCTGGAGCACGCTGTAACAATCATACGATATTCTCGTATCGATTTCGTCCTCTTGTTTCACGTTACCATCCGCAAAAGACCTATTATTCCTAACGTCACACACGACAATGTTTCCCTAACTTATGTACATTATAAACAAGACTAATAAAATACGGTGAATTACGTTAAACCACTTTTTAATTCTTTTTTCTTCTTTTTTAGGCGAAAAATTTTTCACGAAAGGAGACTATTACGTACATTGCGAGCAAATTCATCCGGAGACAAGATTGCACGCCATTACATCAAGGATGAAATACAAAATTACCGGCGATTCTGTTGGTACAATCGGTTGTTCAAAGTTGCGACAAGTTGAAAATAGCAAACAAGAAAAGCCCGCATGCAATGTTCAATTAAGGAGAAGATTCTCAGAAAGAATTCGTATCAAAGAGCACGGAAAAGTACAATCTAAAGTGAGGGTGAAGTACTCGGTAACTTACAGCGATGTCGACATAGAGAATATTCCTTTGATAAGTTTCCTTACTGATCGTCGATTGAAATCGTATTTGAAGAAATTATCCTCTTCGAAACTATCGACCGAAACTGGCGGACGGGCAAACGTCGAATCGAGTCAGACTGTGAAGTTTGCTATATCGTCGGAAGAAAACGTGGAAAATGGGAACGAAAATATTCGAACGACAGTTTCCAATTCTTCGGTCTCCTCCTTTTCCGTCGAATTGCCGACGAAGAAACTGATTTTACATAGATTTAGGAGAAGCGTAATGCACGAATTTCAAATACCCTTACGCGAACAAAATAATAACAATCGCAACCAAGTGAATTTGGCCGAAACGCAAACTACGGAGACTGCTTCGGTGTTCCAAAGCTGGAGTAGAAATTCTAAGCGTCCCTCCAAAGCGAACGCAGAAAATGTATCAAAGTTTGCTTTCAGCTTGGAACAACAGTTAAACATAAAACTCGATAGAGGTATAACGGTGCCAATGGTGACTCAAGTGCATAGAGATTTCTTGAGTTCTATTGATTTCGATCAATATAAAATATTTTGAAATTAATACAAAAAACGGAGAAACGCGAAACTCAAATATGAGAACCGTCGAAAAGCAAAAGTATATTTTTGTTATTACTCCAGTAATGATATACGTGATGATATAGATACCAAAGTTACGATAAGAAAATACCTCATTTTATACCAAAAATCATTACAATGTTCTCCTATTACTATTAATATTGTATAACCAAAAATCTCTCTACCAGCCCTGTGGCCTTTCATAATATTATATCGTTATATTACCTAGTTGGAATGACGTTGAATAGTTATAAGTATTATTCGAGTTCCTATTCTTTTTACGTGCGGATGCTATATTTTTCTACTTTTGTAATAAACTAGAGATTTACGTACCACCGGGATATAGCTTTAAGATCGACCTATCCCGGCTAACTTATCCTTGTAACATAGTTGTTATTTTAATAAAGTGCACTTTAAGACTGAAATTATGCGACGATATGCTTGTCTTGCATAAACCTACACCTGGCTCTACCTCGTCCAAGAACCTTCAGCATCTGGGAGTACGTCAGGTCTCCTCAGCGCGTCAGCATTTTGTTTAATACCTCTGCTTTAAACTCTTTATAACCCGCGGGGAAATGAACTTCGAAATTTTCCTTGCACGCAATCTCTGTAAAGAATGTTTCGCCCTTCTCGCGATAATACATTACAGCTTGAATACAGACGTTTTAAGCATCTTATACAAGGACAACCGATCGTATCTAGAAATTGTGTTTGTAGAAAATTTTTTTTTCACGCATTGCCGTGCGCTTACGAGATTTAAACGAGGCGCGAGTATAAAGATACTTTCGAAAACAAGGTTTTTCAATACTCTCGACGTTGGTACCAGAGTGGAATAAACAGTCACGGTATTTTCAGCCAGGTTTTCATTAGACTCCATGAAAATTTAATGGGAAATCGGATTATCCACTTTCGATTACAACGAGAGTACAGGAGATTTTCATTAGTAAAAGAGACAAACAGGATGGATATCGAATGGGTCAGTAATCCCAATCAATACTTGCGTACAATTAGCAACGATATTTCGGTATTTAAAAGCAATAATAAAATTTATGGGATTAAACTATAGAATTGTTACAGAACGGAAAATAATAGAAAAAATGGGTATAATATAATTTCATAAAAAAAAAATAACACGATAATTCCACAGTTCCCCTTTAAAACATCGCTTTACAGAATTTCACAATTTCTCGACACTACATTCTGTTTTTCCCACCATTCTTCATCTGCGTTATATTTCCACTGTCACACGGATATTGCGTAGTTGTCAATACTCTTATTCGCGAATACAATACCGGTCAAAACCATCTCCTGGACGGAGCCGTAAGGATATGCCTATCCTTTTCACGGTTCGAGTAATATTGTTGTGAAATTTCGGGCTGGAAAAACAACTGCGTTGTTCGAAAAGACAAAGAGATGGACGCGTGCGGTGTTGTATACAATACACGAGTTCGACATTGAAATATTGTATCGGACGAAAGGTGCGATCCAGGATCCAGAATCCGGGCACATGGGAATCCGAATGCACGTGCTAATTATTTGGTTGTTGAGTATCTAACGAACCGTGACTACTCATTGTCCGGTTCGTTAACACCCCAACCCCACGTGCACCCTACCCGCTCACCGAATGGGACGAGATAATTACGTTCCCCGATCGCAGCGTACGTGATGTTTCACGGGCTTCATGTTTATAAAATAATGAAATTAACGTTGAAACTGTAATACTTGCAACATGTTGTTAATCGGATAATATTTTTGTAAACGAATAAACGGTTTGTAATCGCTTTACACGTACGTACGTAATACGTACTTAATTGCGCATATTTTGAAGCGGGAGATTATTATTTACTTTTTTTTTCGATGATAACGAATGAATTTTCTTTTTTGTTTAGTCTACGGTTAGACCGCGATAATTCACCTACTTTCCAAGTAAAGCTACTTCATTTTAACGATTCGCAAAAAGAGAATAGATTCACCGTATTGTTCGTTAAATTACGCGGTGATTAATCACAATTTTTTAATCTTTTGTTACTCGTCTAACTGTGGCAATTTTGGGAAACCACTGTGTTTTACTTCGTAAATGTGTTCCCCGTCGGTTCTGCCCGCGATTAGAGAATTTCCAGGATTCTCTTAGGAAGGATATCGTAATAAATTTAATGAAGTGAACGATCACGGTCGAAAAATGAGCCGGTGCTTCTCTGAAAGCACACCACTGAGACTTCACGGTGATATCCGAGGGATATTACGAGCAAGGGAGCAACGTCGAGGAACCTAAACGAGTCTAAAGTACCCACTTCTCTCCTACTCAAGCTCGTTTCACAACGCGAGCGTAACCGAGTGTTTTCCTCGATGCTCCTTGACCGAGTTTCTGATGGTTTCGTTGTGGACACAGAGATATGTATACGTTGATCCCTTAAATGCGACATCCTTCTGTTGACAGAACTATCACCGGCGATGCTAAAACCGCCCCAACTATGTATTGGAGTCTCTTGCTACGTATGAAATTTATTTCAAGGTTTACAAATGGAATTCTTTGCAATTCAGAAGGACATAAAGAACCTCATATTACACTTCTTTTTTAAACGTTCTCCCGTTAGAGAGAACATACATACATACGTATACGAACTGAAAGTAAGAAAATTACTAATTGTCAGCATGTATCATATTTTTGTATTTCTATAGAAAGTTGTAAAGTGTGAAACTCCGACTGTATATAACTTTTATCATGTTTTTAAACGTTAATGTTGCCGTGGAATGAAAAAGCTGCGGTATCGTAGAAACTGTGCGCGGTCCGTGTTCCAGTATATTGCGGAGGAGAAATGTATGTGCATAGCACGGAACTCAATGTACTATATTACTGCACATCGTTGCATTATCGTTACTTGGCGTATGCGCGCGTCCCACCTTAACGAAATTATTAGGGCTAAGACTCGTACTCTGATCTTTGGCTTAATCAGTTAATGCAGTTTGCCGGATACCAAGGAAGCCGATGCACCGTGGAATATTGCTGATGGGTACCAAACACGTACCGGCATAGGTGATGTATTATTAATTATGCCAACGCGGAACTATTAAACCAAGACAATGGCTCGTAATCGCCTGTGTACTGAGGTAATAGCACATTCAGAAACCTACGGGTCGTTCTTGAGATAGTAATGATACATCAGGCCTACATATGTTTACGCACTGATAATAAACGCGGCGGGCAGTACAAATTTGCGTCGGTACCTACTCTGTTTGTTTGGTTGTTTATACAACATAAAACTTACAATGGTCGTAGTACATCCACTTTCTATTTACGATCGTA
This sequence comes from Mimumesa dahlbomi, assembly GCA_917499265.3. Taxonomy (NCBI): domain Eukaryota; kingdom Metazoa; phylum Arthropoda; class Insecta; order Hymenoptera; family Crabronidae; genus Mimumesa; species Mimumesa dahlbomi. The sequence continues at coordinate 8,322,710 of OU824124.1, forward strand.
GATGATCGTCGATATCGTAGAAATATTTCTGCGATATTTATAGAATTATGAAATTAATAATTCATCGTTTACGTATGGACGAACAAGATAAAGCAACGTATGAGTTTCCTCTTGGGAAAGTCACATTAGGTTGTCAATACGTTGTTCCCCGCATGTACACGGCTACGAGTTTATAAACAGGTGGTATCTGAATCACCCTGTATGCCAGCAGTCAATGTGTACAGCCACCAAACACCAGATAGACGTTACAGTATTCTGCGACACAGACAATACTGAGGGATTTGCTGTAGCGCAACATTGTTTCCCCGTTGTCCTTCGACGTTGCATCTGTTCCACGTTATTTTGATAGGACCGACGTGCCTTTTCCAACACGTGACTTGTCAGAGTGATTATTCGGAAATTATTATACCCCACTCGCGGTATTTAAAAAAAACGCAGACGGATAACGATATAATAAACAAACACTAATATTTAGCCTAGAAATGTTCTCTCTCACTCGATAAATATGTGCAATGGGTAAAAATACTATTTGCGCATCCCATCACACGAATAAACAAATCCTAAGTAGTATGCAGAGATATAACCTTATTTTAATAAACCGTTTGCGTACTTTGTTCAAATATTAATGAGCGATATTCATTAAAATCATATTTATATCCAACTTATATACTGAAAATTCGTATATTTCTGACGCAGGATTCGTATATACATATCATACCCACCCTATACATAGCTATTAAATAGGATTCCCCGTTCATACATACACACCGGGACCGAACGATCAATTTCCCACCGAAATTTATTCCTACAGTTTCAGATGCGAATGATACATATGTACTTCCAGCAGTTAACAAGGCGAGACGATTACTGACGGATTCCTCTGAAGTGGCTCTTAGGTGCAATTTCCAGACGATCGCTGTAGCCGGTTGCCGCAATGCTTTATCTCCGTCTAACGAAGCTGCGGTCCGAGATTGCGGCACGTGGAACATCAGGAACTCGTTAGTGCGTGAAGCATCCAGGTATTCCGGAAACTAACTCCATTTACCAGTGGTACCGCGATGCTCGCTGCTCGTTGGGGGAACACAGCAAGAGGGCAGCCAAATTAGAACGTTCGTCCCTTCGAAACGTAATTTACGTTTCCGCGGCTTCTACCAGGACGCATTGATTTGCGACAATCCCAGTGGGACAGCGATCAGAGTTGACAGCAATCCTCGCGAACCCGTGGAAATTTTCCGGCTTTCCGAAAAATCAATGAACCGTTGTTGATTTACGAGAGACTCGGTTACGCGATATAGAATTTTATAGTATTGAAAATTGAAGTTCTTTAAATAGGACGAATAAACCTCGTACGAAATTCTGTGTTTAATTCGGAACATTTGATTTATCATCGAAACACTCTGTTTTCACGCTGTCTCGTAGTTCGCGCGAAGTCGCAATGCGGATATCGAGCAAACAATTATAAATAAGTACGTCTCGTTCCAGATTATATTGCGCGAATTACCGCAGAGCGGTGCATGATGCTCGTTTGCGTAGCAGAAATTTAATTACCACGGGAAGGAATGTATTTTCAACGATCAACGAACAACAGTAAAGTAGGATCGCTTTCGGATACATGTAATCGGAAACTATGGAGTAAATCTCGTATTATAACAAACGGAACATTAAAAACTACTGCAAAAAGCAGTATCTCATTTTCCTCTCATTAAACAAACCGCCACAGGGATGAAAGTTTCGGCCGTATACAATTGCATTAGGCGAAAGGTAAAATTCTCTGCTGATAAATATTGTTGCTACCAGGGAAAACATTTCGCGAAGGGTTGTTTCGGAAGCACACTCGGCGAACTTGTCAACGGAAAGGGGTGGGCAAAAAGACACGGTAATTATTATCATTGGAATTTATGGCGACACCGGGATTACCGTTTCCCATGTCCGCTGACGTAGAATTGCAAGAAACTATTATTACCCCTCACTCGTGTTTCTTGTTTTGCCTGCCTCCTTCTATCCCAATGGACCACGTACTGCGTAGGGCCATAAATCAGCCTTCTCGCAGACTGCACCACCTACGGTGTCCAAGAAGCATTCTGTCTCGATAAAAAGGGGAATCGAACGATGCCAGTGGACCAGTAAGAAAATCGAAACAGTTACATGTCCAGATACCAGGTTTCTGGGTAATCCCCATAGATAAGATTTAGGAGTTACATGCATCCAAAGACGAGAATTTCCTCGAGAATGTAATTCTCGTTCAAGTAATTCTGTTAACACTTTGTGATCGTTTCATGGATCTTGTCGCATAGATCAAAATGGGGAAATAAAATGTAAATTTCATAAAACTGATTTATAAAATAGTATTCTGTTCAGAATATTGTTGATTAAAAATAATATTCTATTTTAAAGGAATACCAGCTTCAATAATTAGAGTAATGTTGGCACGGCGTCTCCTTTCACCACGTTTTTCGTCAGAAATGTCTTTTGCAATGAGACTGGCTATTATTAGCCTAGATTAACATCAGTCTTCTCTATAGTATTTGATAAGAGACATTTGAGAGGATTCGTGGAATACAAAGCGAATATATAACGAACGTTTACATCAAAGAGATTTTTGCCATTAGGGGAAAAAGTAGCGATAGCTTTGAGCAGGCATTAGGATGCATAAAAGATGCTTGTCGAAGCATATATTTAAATGGTATGCACTAATAAGTATCGAAAGAGAAGTGAAGAATTCTAAGGCGTCCTTTTTTACATGTTCTCACAAAGAGCGTACAGTAAACGAGAGAAAAAGGAAACAGGAATTTCTGGAACATTTTAAATCAATATCGCAATTTGACGTGAATATTTCTCCCCTTTTGTATAGTCTATCCAGGTAAAAAAAAATCGTACATTTTTAACGATTCACTTTATCATTTAAAACAATATGGAAAATTTGAACGTTTTATTAAATGTTGTCATTCGCAATGTTATTGAAGTAATCCAAACATTATATGGAATACGAAAGTTACATTTCGCATAGTGAACGAGCGATTATGGGAGGGAATTCAGTGTTCTCGGAAAAGTGCAGTGGTAGAAACTTAAAATAAAGTAAGGGTGCATAAAGCTCCACTTTGTTCTTGCAAGCCAATACTTATTTCCCGTTTTAAACCGATTCATGTACATACATACATACATTGTAAATATCATGTAACATTAACGGTGCAAAACAATGATATATGATGAAGTGTTCGGAACTTTTCCTACGCTTGTGTGATGCAGGAGGATCGATAACTATGCTATTATTGGAAAATTTTCTTATTACGTGTAAGACAAGAAGCCACGTGATTTAGCGTCCCGAAAGAACTGTCGAGCGAAATCACTAATTAAAGTCGTCTGGATTACGGTGATACCGGTCGGGAGCATGTGTAATTAATTTTCCGCAATATCTGGTTACCGTGCTACACAGATACCAGCCCGATACCCCGTGCAAGAAGGATGGCGATGAAGTTACGGCCATTCGTGCGTAACGAGGTGAATTTACTCGGTGCTACTTCTTTTGTCTACTTTTTGTTTCCCTGATTTTATTTATTTTTTTTTTTTTACTAGCCTCTCGTCATTTACAATTCACATATCGCGGAGCCGTTGTTGCGCACCTAAATTCGTTACGCATAACGGCGTCAGTTTCATAAAAAGAAAATTTCACCATGCGTGCAACCAGATATACCGGTTGTACCCGCCGTAAGTGTAAACTGATAATTGCATTACACACCGTGCACGCCGATAGTCAGGTCCTTAGGCTGATGGGTTAACTTCCTGTTTAAATTCCACTTACATTCTAAGTGTTGGTACTTAATTACTGTTAATTTATTTACCATCTTATCCACGGCGCGAAGCATAATTGTATGCCCAAAATATAGCCGAGTACATTGTTTTATAACGCTAATGTGATCACGTGTATGGACACGTAATACCGATAAGGATGCCGCAGAATTAAAACGCCGCAAGTGACTACAGGTAGCCACCCCCCCCCCCTCCCCCCCGAATTGGTCGATACCGGTATACGCTTATTACGCGGCCCGTCCCTAATTCAGAGTTACGCCACTGTGGCGTGCATCTACCTGTGAGGAAGAATTTTCAGCCCAATAGTAGTCCTTCGATTATCCGGGCCAGAGGAGGCGAAAGAGCAAAGGTTGTTCTCCAGTACGCGACAGAATGTCGCCGCGATATTGGCGAACCGACTGACGCATGCGTCGCGGCCAAGGACTTTCTACGATTTTGGAATCTTGTCAACAAACATCTCACTACATCCTTAGCCCGTTAGCCGGACAAGATATCCGGGCTCCTTACACTCGACTTTTCTCCACATTCCACCGCGGAGTGTTCGACGAGTGTATAGCTACTTCGAAGTTTGACAACGGGGGAAAGTTAAACCGGCATCGCGTGTACTTGCTCCGAGGGCATACGTCAGAGAGAAGGGAGAGATGTTTCAATCGAGATCTACATCATTTGGATAGTGTTATGGGAGAAAAGTGAATTTTTTTTTTACTGGTATTCAAACTAGATTGCCTACTTATGTAATATAGAGCATAGACAGGTGCGGCGTACGCGTGTTTAAGTACCGTGAATGCGAGAGCTTGATAACGAAAACGGGTTTGACCGGGGAAAATGGTACTTGTAAGAGTGCCCTTTTGAATTTCGTACACAGAGATCTGGCTTTTGCTGGTGTCTGATGAATCTCTAGAGTAGCCCGAGTGAATTTTCTGTCAACATGTGCGACAAGATGGAAAAAGTGGAAGAAACTGAAACTGATCAGTCAATCGACGCGACAATTTCCGAAAGGTATAGAGAAAATAAAGTTGTTGAAGCCGATGCAGCAGTTTCGTATATATACAATATTTCCTCTTATCTCTCTTTTTCACTAATAGTATTGGCTTTCAACGCATCGACATACAGCTGGATCATTCTCAGCAGGTGTATTATAGTAAACAGCAGATTAAAGGGAATGTTTATTTGTACCTCGATAAGCCGACAAGTGCGATCGGTAAGTTTCTCAATAGAACAAAAAAAATGATAAATGGAAACTCTTCAAAAACGAATCGTAGTCTTCTGGAAAATTTGATTTTCGATACATTCCAAAAGATTAAACTATTTCCAACTATTTATAAAATTGAAATGCAACATACTTTTCACTTTATCGAAAAAAGTTAAAAATTAATGCTACTATATCGCTGCGAAAGTTAATTTACAGTTCAAAATAGGCATTGATCGTTCCAGATATCTGCGATCTAAATACATTGTAATTAGTGACCGGCAACGAATTTATTTACGAGATGAATTTATCGCGGACCGGGGCAACCACTATTAGAGTTTCCTTGGTTTGTTGTTGTTGCACTTCTCGCTATCTCCCTTCGATCCACAGAAATTGGTGACGTTCCATAAACGCACGAAACGAAGAGATATTCGATTGCCTTGTTGTAACGAGGCACGACCGACTTTATATTTATTCTCGCGATGTTTACTCACGTTGCCGCCTCGCAATCACAAAAATTTCTCTCCTGTTCGAGTCGAACGCGTGCCAAACGTGCCATCGATCGTGTTGCATAACGGGTGACCTAAAAGATTTTCCTGCTAGTATGTATATGCCACCAGACCATGTACCACACGATTCTGGTATTTCAAGTACTTTTAGATCGTTTACTAAGAAAAATGCGTATTAACATCTAAAACGCCTATTCTGTTAGATATACCATATTGATATTAAAATATTAGTCTTATTAATGCCCCACGTGACAATTAATTGTTTGATTTTAAATCAATTCTATTTTGTATATATCAAAAACTGCATAGGTTCTTAATTAACTCATAAAATAATTTGTCTAATTATATTATCCATCAAACAATTAAAAAAAATGCTTAGAAATTAAATTTCACGTAACGATATCCGAAATCTACTAAAAGCATACTTGAAAACGCGACCTTTCTACGTGCAGGGATTAGACTTAAGTGTAAGGGAGAGGCCCAGGTGTATTTCACCGATCGATCGGCTGGCATCCGACGTAAGTTTTCGGCCTTCGAGTGCTACCTCCACGAGGAAACTTATATCATCGGGGGTGAGTACTCGGACATCGAGATTACTACGAGATACGTGATGTCGGATTAACAGATTTTTGTCACGAGCAGATGGCAAAGAAAATACGATGATAACCGGAGGCGTCTACCCGTTCAGTCTAACACTTCCAGAGAACTTGCCGTGTAGCTTCGAGGGCCGATATGGACGAGTACGGTACTCGATTAGGGCATTGTTGGACGTAACGACCATTTATCGGTTTTCCACCAATATTATTCCATTCACAGTGGCTCCTATTCTTGACCTTAATCGAGATCCTCTCGCTCCCGTGAGTAGGAACCTAACAATGGATGGTATTGCTTCTGAAGTGATTAAGTTTTCGAAAGTAAAATATGCTGTTCATGGCAATGTTTAGTGTTGCACTTTTCATATTTTTAATAAAATATTATTCCCGCTGGGTCGGAGATGTTTTAACAGATTGTTTCTTGAATTATTTCAGTTGCCAGTTAGCGAACAACAGTCTAAGTTATATTTGGGTCAGACTGAATCTGTATGTCTGTCTATGTCTCTTCCAGTACGTGGTTTCGTCCCTGGGCAAACTATACCCATACAAATAATTCTGAAGAATCTTTCCACCGTCGTAGTTAAGAAGCTCCGGATTGTTTTTAAAAAAGTAATTTCACGTTTTCGTGAGTTCGTTGGATCGAACGATCATTATTTATAAGCTCTTTTACTGTGTCGAAAGTACCAAGGAATATACATTACGGGTTTCTGGGTCAAGCTTGAGAAACGTGTCATTGAATTCTTATTTTTGTGCCATCTATTCTAAAAGTGCATACTTCCTCAGGTGGTATCGTATCATTCAACGGAAAAGTCACGGAAGCATAAAGAAATCGTTGTAGAAATAGAGCAGCCCGTTAATAAAGATTCCGATACCTACGACGTCACGTTTGACGTTCCCGCAGTACCCCCTACAGGGATGATTCACTGCAAGATCATCAACGTTGTATACACCCTTAAAGTGAGACCGATTTAAATTGCACCAGTATACATATAGTTAGAAAAGAAAAGAAATCCAAGTTTGTGAATTAAAGTTGCAAGGTCAAGATTCTATTTTATAACAGCACTATACGACGACGATACACTTTATCTCCTTTTTTATTAAGGTTGAAGCCTGCGTGGATGTCAGCGAATGGTACTACAGGATGTTTCAGAAGAATTTGAAAGTGCGGACGAATATAGTAGTCGGTACGGTTCCACTTGAAAATTACGAGACCGCAGAAAAAACGGTTGACGTGACAGAACCTATTTCATTTCATCCCTCGAGTACGGTGGATAGCGAAGAATATACCAACGACACTTCGTCGTTGAAAAACTTCGAGAGAGAGGAAACCGGGAGGCCAAGTTTGCCGTGTACGTGCATATACATACATACGTATAGGTTACACAATATACAACTATTAGATGTTAATTACGGATATTTGCGGAAAGTACTCCGGCAGTTTGCATTATACTCTCGTTTGAGAACGTAAATATCCCTCGACAGTTATAAAACTCTGTGGTACTCTCCATTCCCGTCTTTTAATAAGAAATTTCTGACAAATTTCCGTCTACTACAATACTTGTTAAGAATAACCTTATGAATTTTGTTTCCCTAAGTATACGGTGCGTTTCCCGCCGGGAAGTTTTAACTGGAGGGATAAAAATAAACTTTATATTTCTTCCAGCAGTCACACTCTACGAGAAAAGTCAAATATATCGATCTTCCAAGCCGGACAGAGACGATCCCACGGGAGACGATGGTGACAGCGACGGAGAGGTCAAGCCATATTCTCCCATGTATCGCGTATATAAATTCGAACCCTAATGGACGAAAGATGATTAACTGTGTTTCTGATTATAATTTACAACGGTGATCCCAAGGTTTTAAATTTAACTTGTCGTACGTCGAATACGAGTTTGGAAGAAACGGTATGAGAGAAAATTACTGCTTCCAAGAATTTTATACACACACACGCACGTGTATGTCTACGTATGTACGTGAATTGCGTCCAATTTCGTGCTCTGTCGATCAATCAATTGCCGTCGATTTTGCCTTTGATTTCTTATTTTCTTATGCAATAAAAGGGTAATAGAAATATTAAATGCGATATTAAAATCCGTTGGGACCAACCCGCGCAGCTAATTATATTGCATAATTACGCGGGTAACTCGCCAGGAAAGTTATTATATAATAATTATTCGAACGGAAGAAATTTTCGGTATAATCAAAACAGTGTCTATGAAATATAATGTAATATGTATTACTTGAAGTTCAATAAAAGTATTGTTCTGGGCAAAGATTCTAATCAGTGATTTTTTAGCATGCGCTCACAATTTATGTAACACGTGTTTAAAATTTCTCAGCGAAATTACCAGCAAATGAATTCCATATTCCATGCTATTAAAAGGTAATGGTAGACATCGTCTATACCATGCAACAGGTATGATAGATATTTATAAAAAAATTATTGTCCAAAATCACCGATAAAGAAGAAAACATCCCCAGGATATAATTCTTCACAACTTGTATAAATATTATAAATACGATTTTCATTAATATCAAATCCGTTAGTAATAGCGTTAAATGGCTTGGAAAATCTGTTTTCCATTTCAAATACCGTTATACAGAACATATCGGCAATCACCGCGCGCGAAGAAATGTATAGAGCACTTTTTTACAAAACGTTGTAACGAAACGGTTAAAGCCCCTCGGTTTTTCTTAATCTTTTCAACATATGTTTGATCGAGCAATACCGTTCACGTTTTACGCTTGAATTAATGATGCCGTTAATGCGTGATTCAACAGTAACGTATATCGATCGTCCTGGAAAATACAATTACAGAGAGCCGTAGCTGGGACAGGTGCCAAGTAATCGCTTCGCAAGTCGCGATGAATGAAAAAAAAAGCAACACGAGGTAAAGGTATATGTATATCTAGATACTGCTTTAAGGCACGTTATAACTTACGGGATTGTAATTTGTATTCAAAGAGATAAAATATAAAAACCCCTCTGTGATCGATGCCGTGAACTACGAGATGTAGCTGGGTGGCTGATAAACACCGAACCTTATGACTGGACCCTGCTGGCTTCTCCACCTTCTATTTTCTATTTAGATTTTATGTATCGTATCGGATCTATATCGAGTAGCGAACTGTGGAAATCCTCGATAAACATGAGAATTTGTAATAAACGTACTTGGTCTGCACAGAATTTATTTTAATACATTTCATCGTAAAACTGAAATATTTATTCGACGATAGATATGAATATTATTAAAAATGGTCAAAGGCACGGAAAAGTTCAAGCACGACTAAATGTTTCAATAAGTACCACGTGAAATGCTATATTTGACTACATACGTTTTTTCCATCGAAAGTACTCGTATGGTCTATTATTGTAAATATTGGAAGAGGCCGCAGTTGTAATTGATACAATTTTATCAGGATTCCAAGGGCTCTGGATATATAACAAGGTTCATATAAAGATTGAAATGCATGGTCAACGGTTTAAAATTGGAATTATAATTGGAACTTTCGATCGATAGAAACCAATAATGAGATTTCTTCTTCCTATACTCTTCAAAACGAACACGTGTACCCTTGTATAGAATGTTATCAGAAAGATTGATACTCGCCGATCTAATAATACAAGAAAAAAAATTATTTCCTGATCTTTTTTCGTAGAGATCGTTTAAAAATCGATACATTTAAATTTAACGATATTAACTCTCATTTTATTCGACGTATTTATTTAAACAGCTAATAGATGTAGTCCTCTAAATGTGAAGACTTTGATTAAAACCCAGTCTATAATAATCGCGTGACTGAAGTTTAACAATCTTTTATTTTGATCCTGTCACCGTCAGGTTCTTGATTTTGAGGTTTGCGGCAGTTGATGGCGGAGGTGCAACTAGAAGCAGCTTTAACTTGGAGGACCTTCGATATCACAGTAGTGAGTCTTTGATTACGGGCGTCGACGTCTAGCAAATGCTCCTCTCTTACTCCATTCTCCTCCACCGCAACCGCGTCTTTCTCCTTCAAGGCCTGCATATCCACTTTGAAAGACCACATCACAGGTGGCCAGGTCTCGAGGTTCGGCTTAATCACAACCCTACAGCACGAGGTTATCCTAATTTCGTAGTAATTAAACGTCGCTGCTGGTTCGAGGAACCGGTAACACGAGCAAAAGACTTGCAAGTCTTTAAGATCGATGCTTCTTACACCAGAATGACTATATCGCTTGATACGCATTTCCATGTTTCCATGCCGTACCTTTCATTAGACTTTTAATTAATAGACCCTTGATCAGATAATAACACATACCCTAACGGATGGCTATAACTCTGACTTACAACGCCTAACCCAAATCTAACAGAGACTCGACACTGTAATTTCAAAAAAGAAAGAACAGTATACGCCAGTCCACTCAACTATTATAATTAGAGTTCCCTTTCCACGAAGCTAAGAGAGGTAAGCCCGTCGACGAATCGATCTTCCCGCGGCTCGGGTGCTTGCTTCGATATACCCGTACGTTGAAGTCACGGCGTCAGAGCGTGCAGCTAATTAAAAGTTCGTACTACGTTTCTCGAACGCGGTGCCACGATGTTACTACTATCGGCTGTCGCGTAAGAACGAGTCCCCGCGAAGAACAGTCGCGCCTGAGTCGCATTTGGAATTTCTTATGTCGTTTCGAGAAAAATCTTCCCGTAAAATTCGAACTTTCCGCCCTGTCCCCTTTATTACGTTCCATTCCCCGCCCTGTCCTTTCGTTATGCTTTCTACCACCCCTGCGATACAGTCGAAGAAAAAGTAACGAGTGCTCGTATATTTACAACCGGTGCGGAGAGTATCGGGTATAGATTATCAGCGGTTCCGGCAAACTTTTCTGCATTCCTTCGGTTCACGAGAAATTCTATTCCCGGTCGCGTGTAATTACTATTTTAATTAAATGCGTAGAATATAATGAATACCTACCCTCAGTATCGTATAAATTGTACTTTAATAATGGAATATCGTGTAAATTGAATTTTAATAATGAATTATGATGTAATCTACGGAAATTATCCTGAAAATAGTTATTTCATGATTTCTATGTTAGATTTTACTAAGATTTTATGTAAAAACGAGAGCGAATAATACGACGAAATTGTCAAATTGTTGGGCACGAAACACAAGGTTTGTGGCTTTTTGAAAAATGAAAGGATAATACTTTATAAAGTAACAACCAATACATTCTCTACCTGCTTACTAGTTCCTTCATCCCTATAGACCCTGAAAATCCGGTTTGCAATACAATGAGAGCTTTCAAGGTAGCGTGCAATGTTGGCACTTGCCAACCGAACGATAAAGTTTCCTCTGAATTTCCCGCAGCGCCCCTGGCAGGAGACGAGTTTACGTGGATTTGCTCCAATCAGAGTTTGTTACGTACACAGATGGCATATAGTTACCAATGAAAACACCGATAACGACAACATTTTCCGTGATACAGCTTGTACCGATATGAAGAAATTTTATGCGATATTTTCAAAGCATTATCTCGATGTTTTAATACATCATAAATATAAATTAAGGTAACAATGTAAAACGTGAATTCTTTAATGTGCACTTAATGGAGACATAGTTAGTGTAATAAATATCAGTGAGGACGTGTCTAATTTCCATTTTGCTGACAGTGGCAATGCAAAAATGTATGATGTATGCAGTGCATAGTACAGTATTCAAATTTGATGTATGTTTCATGTCCCTTAGTGTCTGTAGATATTAAAATGAGAACACGGATTAAAGCGTTCATACGAAAATTTTGTGGGGATTTACATACTCGCATGACATGTGTGCGTATCTGGAAATATTAACATTCACTTTTCACGTTGGTAAATGTAAAATACCAGACGACTGCTCGGTATATACATGAACTTTTGAATTCATTCAAAGAATATCTGAAACACGATTAAATATTTTCGTAGGCTAATGTAATCAGTTCAAAGAGCTTATAATATTAATTTCTCAAACGTTCATACCGCATCTCGAACGTTTCTAATTTTTCGAAACGAAAATATATATGTAGACGTTCCTTTGACTGTATCACCATCGAAAGTGAAATGCTTTATAGTGTCGAGTCTCGTGAAAAGTGTATAGTCAAGTGCCGCAGGCTACTTTCCGGCTGTGCTCTTTGGCGCATATTTGCATTTCACTTTCGATGTCGGCGATAACAAAGTATGCTTCTGGTTCTTATGAAAAGAGCGGAACGACGAATGAAACATGATCCGAAATAATAAGATGTATGTATATACGTATATTTTATTATTAACGTTTAATTTTTACGTTATTCGTTGGATTTAAATTTAATTAGAAAAATAAATGTTTATTTACAATAACAATTCAATGGCAGTTTCGATACATGTGGGAACACAAAAGGTTAAGACCTCATCTGTTTCGAAGCTACAGAAATGACGAATAAACTTTCTAGCTAACAATACGTATCGTTCTCTTACGGAAATTTGCATTTATATGGCAGCAAATAGAATTTAGCTGCCTCTTGATCCCCGAGTAAAGTTTGTGCAGCCTTTCAGCCGTTGCAACTGCTTCGTCGTGGATGGATAAAGCTATTAGGAAATTTTCCAACAAATTTTCGGCTCGAGTCAAAGAATCGATCCATGGCGCTCCCTTTTTACCGGGCGGTTTCATTCATAATTACCAAACTTTTCGGTACCGCGGCATTAAATCACAAATCGAGCTACAAGGAACAAATTACCAGGAGCAGAACGGAAAGTTGCTAATTCAAAAGAAAATAACACGAAACTAGGGTGTAGATTTTTTTTGCGTAGCGTTACCTACGAAAGATGCGAAACCACGTATATGTATACATTTTTGCCCGAGGCTTCCTTTTGAATTTCAATATCCAATCCTACGAGACTCGCAAACGTTTCTTAGAAGCCTAAGTATTATGTACCACCGACGTTTCATTTTCTCCAGACATGTTTGCTAGGATTTCAATTTAAGGCTGTCTTATTGTAAGTAATTCTCCGAAGATGCATAAAAACGTGGCTAGATTTCTGTGCAAACGAAATCATTTCCCTTCAACTACATAATTACAACGTCACAATAACACCATCATTTTAATTGTCCTCCGTCATTCTTATCGTTCCAACCGCTAATACAGTCTCTCCCCTATACTATCCGACTTGATAACATCGGGTATCGATGTTCACCACCGACTTCCGCCGAAAAATCGATCATCTCGCATAATCCTTGTGTGTACATACATGCAACGTCGCGAAATTTGCATCCGGCGTATCTCGGGGGGTCGTACAGCCTTTATTCGTGGAATTGTCCGGCGTTATCGCGACCGCTTCGTTAAAGCCGTCATTGTGCCGGGGGCCCCGTAGGTGGCTACATAAATCCGGGACTTATTGAGCCGCGTAGTTAAGTACGGGCGGTTAAAACAATTAGCTGCGCTCGGCGCGGCTGCACTAGCCCCGGTGTAAACAGCCCTCAGCAGTAATTCTGTTATCGGCGCTCGGCGAGCATTCATAGGCTTAACGGGGCTTATTTCCCTCTCCCCCTCCCCTCCTCATCCATTTAACCCTGTCTCACCCTTTCTCCCTCTCTCCTTCTCTCTTCCTCTCTCTCTCCCTCTCTCTCTCTTTAACGTACAACGTTGAGTTGCAGCGGTGGTCGGCTTTATCATGTCGGGAGTGCATCAATCTCGATACGATTGCCGGTCAAGTTAGCTTTCCGAAATTTCGCTGCGATACGCTGGTTTAACAGCTTTCACAAATTCCCGGAGTGGGATCGTAGGATTGCATATTAAATTGTGATAAATACGTGTATTTGTTTTCTATCTATTCTCGAATGAGAATATGAAAACATGAGATGAAACGTTCGTATCTTTGGAATGTGTCTGTGGGAGTCGTTCGTGGATGTATGTGTGTATGTATGTACTATCGGAGTTCCTACAGATTACAGGATACTCGTTGTGGATTTTTCTGATATTTCTGTTCCGAACGACTCGAGTCTCGTCAGCAGTTGATTTTCCACCGAAGGTTTGGTTTTTCGAAAATAAAGAAAAAAGCCGGATGGATGAAAGGAGGGGAGAGAGAGAGAGATAGAGAGACAGAGGGAGAGAGGAAAAACGGGCAGTTCGGCTGTTCGTTTCGCGTTATTTCTTCAGAATCCAGACTATCGCTTGCATTTCTACCGATCGGGGAAAAGGGAAGAACGATTGTGGATCGTTAGCGGTGAACGTGCTGTGGTGGACGAGAGGCGTTTTGCAATTTCGCGCACGATCGTCTGTGTTAATGCATTCACACACGTTCGGACACACATACGTGCAGTTCGTGTATGTTATCTAGTATCTGGACACTCCGGATAACAGTGTGCCAGACCTAAATACGTGAACTGAGACGATACAATGTCCTCATGCGTGATACACTTATTGATCTAACAAATAAGTAGTTGTAAGTACTTTATAAACAGTATAGTACGTAGTATAAATCATTAATTGTGACTAAAATGTGAAAAGTGCTTCAGAATTAAGAATATCATGAATATATTCACAGACAATATCATTTTTTCATATCTAATGTTATGAACATTTATTAAAACGTTTGCTAAAATATACTCTAAATTTTATCGCGAAAATCGTTATAGTCTACGAAACGATTGACCAAATTGTTAATAAAAGTTTAACAATATTCAGCGTGGAGAGGGGAAAAATATACGATAAATGTGGTGAAAGTATTTGCGAATGTGGAATACCGAACCAAAAGCAGTAACATAAAATTTTGTTATCACTGCCTACCTGCGCGTCGTTTTCATCGAAACGGTAATTTCACGGGATGTGCCAGTAATTACAGAGGTACGATCTTTTCCACGAGCCAATTACTAATATAAAATACAATGTGCCATTCAGCCCCGGGAATACAATACGACAAGTCTATTCTAGATCTTTTTTAGTAAAGTCTGCATTTACTTTTATCGTATTCAGACAGACTGGGGACGTCAACGGACACAGACAAATACCCTAGGCGATACGAGAGCGAGAGAATAATGATAATGACAGAGATAAAACTTCATTTCCGAACTGATATCCAGTAATTTGAAATCCAATAGTGACTAGAAATTAAATGAATATAATATACATTGCAATTAAAATGATAGTATACTACGTACGCTGAATGTTTCAGTTTCAGTCGAATAAATATACTAATTACATAAATTATATAACAGAAATATTATAAATTTAAATTCACTATTTTAATCGTATTCTGCTCCTGTCATGTTCACTTGTTTGAAAATACATTTTTTAACCATCAAATCACAAGAAGACCCTTTTATATCTATTCGTTAAAAACAGATAAACTATAAAAGATCAGGTCGAGAAGTCAGGACGTGATTACCCTTTCACTCCGAATGATAGAACCTACAACGTATACACATCGTGCGGGATTCACCGACGAGGATAACCGTGAGTTTTTCAAAACTCGACGAAGCGTACCATTCAATATTCATGCATCGGCAAGGAAACCCCTGACTTCGCGATTCTTGGGAGCTTCTTCTATCTCATGGGTACATCCCTCCCTTCCCCCCTCTTCCATTTTCGCAAGAGCGAAATACGTTCACGGATCATCGTCTTGTGGCTCGATTTTTCACGGAAATATTGCCCACGACTCTCACAGGACTCCACCTCGCCAACGTTTCAAAACTTTTCCTTTTGTTTTTTGGGGTTTGTGTTTATTGGAGATCTCGGTATTCTTTAGATACCCCAGAGATTGCATCGAGCTATTCGCCCCGGTAAAGAGATTAAAAAGAAGGAGAGAGCGGAAGTTGCGTATAGATAGATATATTGTTTAAACGGCGATCCGAATAAATGAATATTTTCTCAAATTCATAATTTAATAGAACTATGTGGTGCAGAGCATAATATATTTATATTAGCGAGCTATATATCAACATATATGGTGATGGAATTTCGACCCAGCATTGTTTTTATTCCGATACAATACTAACGATTTCCCACGACAAACAATTCACATACTAATTGTATTTGCTGAAAAACCTTTAAAACACGCAGCTTCGGCGCGTTTCCACAGCGAGGTGCATACATAAAAATATCTCCAGTAGTACTCGATAGTTTAAAAGAGAATGGTTCATGACGCCAGTTTTAGAAACCATGAACGAAAAGAGTGGAGGATGCAAGAGATGAGGGTAATTTTGGAACCATTCGTGCATTTAAAGTATGTACATGGCGTCGTACAGAAAGAGGGCACACTCGTGGAATCTAACCGACGATAATTCTTCACTATACCCCTCCCTTTATTATTCCCTAGGCTCCCCTGTCGCTAGTTTCAATTTGATTCCTTTGGGCCTTGATATTGATCTGGGAAATAACCAAGGAATTTAACATTAAACCTTCTCTGGCCATGCATGATATTTCTGACATTATATTATCCAATTCAAGAGACTTTAACGGTTTCTTAACAAGAATTTCATTGTATTTGTTTGTATTCAAAAAGAAAAATTGCATTGTTCGAAGAATTTAGAGAAAGTCAGATACCATGATTTTTTTAATTATTATATATATATGAAAGTATAGAACAACACTTGTTCATCATTAAAAATGATTCTGTCTGATTCCATCATTAGTACCGCGTACTTCTGAAATCCCCTTCGACGGATGCAGCCAGGCATTTCTTTCTTCATAATATACATGTTACTTTGCTATTCGGGATCACAAGAGGGACGATGAGTATATGTATACGTACTAGTTACACGTACGAGTACTTATTTCAAATAATGACACGCTTCGATTCATGTACACGTAATGAAGGCTTGAACTGTAGTGTGTTTATATTATGTGAACAAACAGTAATTAATAACATAAAATTTGAAAATAAAATTAGTTAACCAAACGATGCCGAAATAAAATCTATTGTTAAATTTACAGCACAAAAGTGACGGTCTATCATTAGAAAATTAATCGTGTCGATTAAAAACTTCGTACGGATTTTTCAGTTTTACGTTGAAAGTGTATGCGAGATAAAAACTGGTGGCTTATGATCAACATTAAATTGAGTTATTTCAACGCCGCAAATATTACGATCGAAAAACCAAGATACGAAAATATCTTTGCTTCCATTGTATGAAACAATAAGGATCGAATATACGTAGAGTAGCAATACAGAGAAGTAGTTCTTCTTCGTTAATAAAATACATCATTCACGTGGGCGCGAGATTTCCTATCTAGTCGTTATTCATTTCCTCCCTGTCTAGTCGTCCGTCAATATCCCAAAGAGGTCATGATTATTGGATTTTTATAAAACGGCTCTCGATTTTAATTCGTTTACCTTAGGTCAGCCGTCATAGATTTAATTAAATCTGCAGAGATGAAAAAGGACTGCGTGTATGACGTCGTTGCGTCGCCAAAAGTTATCGTTCGAATTCAGAGAGACTTTAATCATACCGTGGGTGTTATCGATTATACAGTTTATTCCTTTTTCCAGTCGTATTGTCATCTTTTATTGCCGATACGAAATTAAATGAACGCGTAGCGCGCCGGATATGGCGGGGGAAAAAGTCCAATTAACTTCACCAACGAAGTCTACGAATTTGCAGAAAATAACCTCACCGAATACCTCGATTATCGAAATTATTTTCAATCCTGACTTAATTCTACATTGCATGCAGATTCATTTGTGCTGACTGTATTCTGATATCGTAATTCAAATCGTGGCACAGAAATGAAATATTTGCTGGACAATTTGTTTATTACCAATCAAACTAATGACAATGTCATCGCAATAATTCCTACTTTGTCTCTTAAAGATGGAGTAATAAAATGGAATAATGCACATTGAAAGAAACTTAGAGTGGTTATAAAATAATAAATAGATATGAAAATATATATATTTGTAATCGAGATTACTATTTAAAACCAAGATAACGTGATAAATAAAATGCGGGAACTGACAATGGAATGTTCGTGGTAACGAATCAATTTGAACATATTATGTAGTACTCATGCTTATTAATGAAAATTTTAACATACCATTCTGATGATCTCCTCCCGTATGTCTCCCTGCAATGGTAATGAGATATAACATGGAAATTCGGACGAATCTTCCAACAACACACGATAATACACGACACACACGAAAAATATAATTGCAATATAATTGAAAACTCGTGAAACTAAACCGCACTACGCCGACGGAATTTCTTTTCCCGCTTGAAAAATCGTTCGACGCGACACCTACATAGCAGTGCAGCGACATCTACGAGTATGACTTTCCTCTGAATCCTTTCATTTCATTGGTCGAATTTGAATATCCGTAGAAAGCGGTTGCCGCACTCTCGGCGTGTAATGTCAACGGAATCGTAACGGAATATCGGAATATTACGTTTCGCGGTTACGGGTTGTATTTTACAGTGAACATCGTTAAAAATCTGTAATGGAATTGTGTTTGTTCGTCCCGTATCATCGAATTCGTAATCGGGAAGACAAGCAACTAGTATTTTTGACAGTGTGATCGGTAGGAAGTCAAACAATCCGCGAGAAAGTGGTGCGGGTCTGCGTGATTCTCGTACATGGCGGAACTTTTGTAATTTTACCGAAATAATTCTACGTTAACTGCAAAATGACTACGTCGTTGTCGTTGCTGGCGAGCCACGACGAGGTGGTTCGATGTGCAGACGTCCTCATAAATGGAGCTTGCGAAGAAGGTTTGATACTTACCACGTTATATTACTTAATGTGTTAAAACAAATGATCAAAACACATGGACAATTCCGAGCAGTTCTCTGTATGCTTGTCATAGATGTTTTGTACGCATTGAATCTCTCATCGTTCGTTTAGCTAGACTTTTTATATTCCCTTTACTTGCTGTGTAGTACAAAATCTGAATCGATAAGGAATTGATATTCGAATTGTATATATAAATATAAAAGAGATACTGCATTTTGTATTTCACATTCTTCTCCAAAATAATTTGAAATTTATATAGTTTTAAGTAAAATAATTATCTTAAGAAGGTGACTTACAATTTACGTTATATTTTCACGTAGAATTTCTTCACTTTGCTATAAATCAAGAAGAAATGAGGCAGAAGTGGTTGGCATCCATACAAGAATGTCAACGTCTCCATTCAGCCTTAGAAAAGGCTAATCAAGAAGCAGCAGATTTAGATCGGAAATTAAGTCATGCCAGGAGACTCTTGGATGAAGAGAAAAGAAGACGTCGTACTGTTGAAGAACAGAGAAATTCATTGGTATATACTTGTCGTTCAGATAGAAAAAAATTAACAAAATTTTTAAACATGTGTACTTGTATAGGAGAGACAAATTGCCATGGCCAGAGATCTCTTATTTAATGATGGTGGCAGGAACTTAAATGATGAAACACGAGAGAAACTACAATTTTTAAATAATACAACATTAAATGGTCGTAACAGTAATGTACACATAAAAGATTTACATCACAATGATAAGTAAGTATTGCTTTACAGGTCAAGTATTTGAATTGTGTTAGACATTTTGCTACAAGAAATTTAATTTCAGATTAAATACTATAGCGGAGCTGGACTCCACTGGCTCTATATTAAGTGATTTAAGTTGCTTTTCAAAATCAGAAGATGACTTAGATGCCAGTGTAATTATTCAACAGAATCAAAAGAAACGTGAATGGAAAGAACATAGACCTAGTGGTGAATACTCCACAAAGAAACGTCGTAGTACATTACACAAAGCCACAGAGTTAAATACTTCTGATAGAATAGTTGCAACTACTACTGTGATCATGCCTAAAGAAGGTGCAATCACTGCATCTTCTGTAATCGAGGCAATCCCTGCGGATGAAAATGCAGATCCTCAAAGTCCTTTGCATAGCTCACGTAAAAGACGTAAAAGCGGTGAACGTAGTAGATCCAAGTTAGCACCAGTTGATGTAAATGAAAAAGATATTGATACTGCAGTAAGTTTTCTATATTCAAAATACGTAATACAGCTTCCATATAGGTTCAATAAAACGAAAATCAATTCTATTCCAGCCATCTGCACCGAAAGCAGAAATGTTGACATCAGGTTCAGATTCAGAAGGTGTTTTTAAGCCAAGTCCAAATATTGGTGGCTACACCTTCAACGCAAAGTCAGCCAGAGGCCATAGCTTTATAGCAAAAACAGTTATTAAACCAGAAGTTTGTACTCCATGTGACAAGAGAATTCGTTTTGGAAAAGTGGCTCTGAAATGTAGAGATTGCAGAGCAACAGCACATACAGAATGCAAAGACTTAGTACCACTACCGTGTGTACCCACAGGGAATACACCAACCTTGCGTGGTACTTCAGTGAGTAGTTTATCCATTTTAATACAAATTTGTTTAAAAAGGCGTAGATATCGAAAATAGGAAATATTTTATTTTGCAGGGAACCATAGCAGACTATACTCCCATGATTCCACCAATGGTACCTTCACTTGTTGTCCATTGTATTAATGAAGTGGAATTACGAGGAATGGGTGAACAAGGACTATACAGGGTTAATGGTGGTTCGACAGAAGTGAAGAGTCTGAAAGAAAAGTTCCTTAAAGGCAAAGGCGCTCCTAATCTTTCTGATGTCGATATATCCACCATTTGTTCCACACTTAAAGATTTCCTAAGATCTTTGCGTGAACCTTTGATTACTGTTGGTTTATGGGCAGATTTCGTCCGTGCTACAACAATTACCGATAAGCAAGATGCTGACGCTGCACTGTATCAAGCTATCTCGGAACTACCTCAACCCAACCGAGATACACTTGCCTTTTTAATACTACACTTACAGAGAGTGTCGAGTAGTCCCGAATGTAAAATGCCCATAAGCAACTTAGCCAAAGTTTTCGGGCCAACGTTGGTTGGTTACAGTTGTCAAGAACCATCACCGACTTCTTTACTTAGCGAAACGAAAAATCAAGTCGCGGTGAGTAGAACTGTGTAAACTGATGCGTTGAATCCAAATGAGTTTAGAAAAACTTAATTTCATTGTTTCTTTACAGATAGTAGAAAATTTACTAAAAATACCGTCGGATTATTGGGCAAATTTTGTTAACCCTGAAAACATGAATAACATTGCCACTCACAAAACGGGTGAATTAAGACATACACCGTCCACGGAATCCTTACTTAAGCGTAGTACTTCCCGTGGATTTTTCAACACCCCGCTTGCTTCTAGGTTTGTAATATATTTTTTCATGAAGCCCAGCTTAAGTTGTGACGCATTGTGTAATTTATCGTCTGTTCTTGTAATGTAGGACATTTTTGAGGAAAAATAAAAAATATTTCGCAACTCCTCCGTCTAGAGCAGCCTTCTAAGAAGAATAGGGTATGTATTACTGTATTAGTTAAAAGGTACAAATGATTTTGAAATAATCATCATTATTTTTTTAAACAACAATCGCACCGTTGTGAATGTGCAAAGCTACTTTTTATACTTTGTTCAAAATAATATAAATTTCTGTAATATTTTGATGCAAATATATTTGTACGTAAGATGTATAACATGAACTATTTAGGTTATAATATATTATTTAAAAGTAATGCAAAGAAGTCATTGTGTGAAAGAAAGTATAAGTTTTGTGTTAAAAATAATCACGTAATTTAAAATTACTAATGACCTGGAACAGTTATTATATGTTGAAGTATCTTATTGTATGTACACGTACTGACTGACAATCGTCGTACGTTTACAATCTTGTTCAACATTAATTATTTTAAAAGAAGTTTTCTATTTTTATATAATTTTATATTTTTTCTTTATAAGTGTATAAATATACACGTTCGTAACAAAAGTTACAAATTTATTATTATTAGCTTCATAAAACAACATTTGCCTTATGCAAACTAAGTAAAATCGAACTATATATATTATAAACATTGTTTTTAGGTTCATTTACATTTCTTTTGTTTCAAGCGTCGGCAAATATCTGAATTTATACATACTTTCTTTACCACTTCTTAAAGTTTAACAATTATATCACAAGTATATATTATATTTAAAATAATGTTCAAACAATAAACAGAAGCTACTCGTTCAATTATAGCAAAAATAAATTTCGTAAACACTGTAATTGACGAGTAAGCTTATAAGACAGTACCTACATTTTGATACTAAATTCACAGTTTAGTTGGGACGAGTGCACGATTTCTCCTTTAGTTCCCAAAGAGATTCCCAGAATTGTTTCAGTCTTTTATCCCCATTTGAACAAAAATGTCTAAAGTCTTGTATGAGCTTCTTCTGAAATAATTCATCACCAGCCAATGTAGATAATGATTTCCACTTACGGCTAACCATGTGATTCCACGACCAAAGAAAACCGATCTAAATAAGGAAAACATATTTTTATTTTGCCTCATTCACTACAAAACGAAGTCGCACGTGATACTTACTCGTCTGTCTGTGTCGTAATCGTCTTTATTCTTTCCACTAACGTGTCTCGTGATGTAAGCTTCATGCGGACTAGGTTGATCCGGATGAATCGGGTACCGTTTAGCGCCGGTATTTCGTCTCACGACATTAGTACCGGCTCGCGGTCGTGGTTTTGTACTCGTCGTAGATGGAATAAGTATAAATGCATTGCCGGTAATATGGACATACTGATGATCGTTTTCGGTACTCTCCACCAAACATGGAATAAATCCAAATCTTTGTACGATCGCTTCTTGAAATAGGAAAAGCCTCTGTGCGTTCGTGTCTTCACGGAATTCTGTATGTAATATTTTCTTATAAGGCGCTTAGATAATTATAGTATTTCAACAGTTTGTATTTAATATACCTTCGAAAAGACATCGATTGTCTCCGAGAAGAGATTCGATGTTGAGTGGTATAAAAATAGGCCCTCTTAGAGGATCACTTTTCAAGGTGAACGGTAGAGCTAATAGATCGCTAGGAATGGGAACCATTTGGATTCCGCACATTTGAGCTTTACGTTGCCATACGAATATCTATCAGAAATAAAATTGGGATAATCGTACGCTGTTAAAAATTGTCTGTAACATAATGTACAGTAAACAACTTACAAGATCGGCCGCAATACTGCCGGATGATGCTACCCATTGCACTACCAGTTCATAAGAATGATCCACTTTATATATTGACTGATATCTTAAATGGCCCCATTCAATTCTATCGCTTTTATTATTTATATCAATATCTAGATGAGTATGTTTGTATGGTGGAACTGTGTGACAAATTAATTCTAAATTAACAACTGCAATCACATAGAGTAAAGCGTATATTACGAGCAAAAATAAATGAAATGGAAAGTAATAAACTGACCTGTCAAATCACTGTCATCGATGGGTTCCAAATCCAAATCATCCCTGAGAAACACTGGCACATTTGACTCATCAATGGTATCACAACTGGGTATAGAAATTGGAGAAGATACCGTTGGGAAGGTTCCTGGTGAGGTGGGTTCACACCATCCCTTGGGAGCCCTCATTTCAACCTCTACCCATTCGTTCTCGAAGCTTTGTAAATCACCCAACGGCGGCGAATAATCTGCAGCTTCAGAACAAGAAGCAACGAAAATAATATAATGCAATAAATTTCATTCTATGTGTATGTACAATAATGTATGCTCTCACCCTTTTGATTTTCTTTGTCTTGTACTATATGGTATAAGTAAAATCCTAGAATGAATGGTTTTGAAAAATCCCCCGATGCATGACAGATTAATTTGTCCTGTATCATACCCTGAATGGATGTGAATTTTTCATATGAGTTATTGAAATAATATATTTTCTGAAAGTAAAAATTTATTTTCATACTTTCATAATATTAATGGCACCTTCTACCGACACACCCCCTTCTATATGATTATTCAACCATTGTACTGCATCGGCACTAACGAATGTCTGACTCGGGAGGGATGGATGTTGCGTGAGAAACCCAACACCGGTTTGTGGGTGTTTCATTCCTTCCAGTATTTCGTTGTTTGATGCAGTGCTCTTTATCCTAGTTAACTCCATATTTGTACTGTCAATAGTTTGATAACCGTTAGTAAATGTCGAACTCCTCGCACTTAAATTTTTTTAATAAAACATTGTCGTACCTATCCTCATTTGTGTCAAAGTGGTCCTGTTGTTGTTGCTCAAGTGCTAGTGGTAACACAGCTTCACTCGCGGGTGAAATTCGCCCTCTATCCATGACCTTTGAACCTGATCTAATAAGGACATGAAATGCAGAACAATTACACAACACCTTTGCCATTGGATAGAGTAAAGAAAGAATGAAATACAGAGCGACTAACGAGTTAAGCGATGTATATAATTGCATTGTAAAAAAAAGCCACAAAGTTCTCATTGCATATGAGACATATCGCTCACGTAACATACTACGTTAATTTGAATAGAATTTTTCTCTTCGACAGACATGTACGTACATTATATTTATATACATTTATGAAAGAAGAAATCAATTGTAAACCACCACCCATCTAAAAAAATCAGTTACACCATTTCTCTTTTATTTTCCCTGTATAACTATTGTATCCACGAAGTGAACTTAGCTAGTATGTACATACATATCTCCTTATTAGTGTGAAATATCCAAAGATCAATTTATAGTTGAATTAAAGGAAATAAAAGAGTAAAACCAACCTGTTTGGCACGTGGCGAGGAGTGTCGAGGCACGTGCGGGCAGTCGCAGCGGCATTCACTACATGCCTCTCCTGTACAGAGAACCCCGTCACTCCCTCACACACTACCAATGTTTTATTCCGTACAGAACATCCGTACGATTACCCTGGTCAACTCGTAAAAATATTGCAATGTTAATTTTTACAGACAAGGTAACATAAGTCGTACAGATGCTCTATACGTATTTTATCAGATGATGAAAAGAAAGGGTGAAATAAGCTGAAAGATATAGATTCGGCAGTATGTACAAAGGGTCATCGAAATTTTTTCAATTCTGCTCACACCTTCTCCATAAAACAGATACAAAACAAATCATATATTAGAGGTACCTTTATACTTATTGACAAAATAAAAAATTGTGATGTTTCTTTTAGTTTTTTTTCTGTGCTTGCAAATCACAGGAATAATTTGCAGGATTAAGCATTCCTAGATTGATTTCTTCTTAATGTAGTGTTGTAAACCGTAGTGCAAGAATACAAGAAAACATAGTTTAAGTTTCACAATCTGTTCATAAATCATGCAAAATGTCCGTATGTCAAAACCAGTGCAACATAATTATTTAGAATATACGATCCTTGCAGCGTAAATTTACTTGCTCCTATCAGTAGAGTTATTTTTCTGTCACCAAAAGCATAAAACTGGAAAGAAATTTGTATAACACATTCGAATATTAGAACAGTGTGTCTAAATACAAACAGCAGACTGTTGAAGTACTAGAATAGATTTAACAGACAGTCAAGAATATGTTTTTGTAGCCACAAATTGTATTTTAGTTGTGATTCGAGTATTAGCATGGCAATTTAAAAAACGCTATTCAAATTATGTACATAATAAATACTTGAGATTACGTTTTAATAATTATGATTTTTTAAAAAGTATTACCACTATACGCAATGAATACTTCAAGTTTCGTTTTAATAAACATCAGTTTTTTTTAAATATTTGCGCTACATTTTGTTCTCGTTAAAATTGATTTGCATACGTGTAAGCCACAAAAAGTACCGTTTAGTAATTCAACATTCGGAAAAAAGCAAGCAAGCGAAATGAAAAACCATCAATCACCAAACTGCAATGGTCCACTGAAATGAAAGACGTTGCAAGCTACAAATGTTAGAAAAATTTGCAGAAAGCCACAATGCTGAAATTTAAGCTTGTTCAAACCTTGGTCTTGGTTTCTCTGGTAGACGATTGCTTCCAAGTCGCTCCCTGAAGGGAGAGCTGCCGACTAGACTGGTCTGAAAAGCATGATGAAGAGTACGGGTAACTGTGAATGTATGAATAAGCTGATGATCATGAAGATGTATATCTGTTTAACTGTAATGATATATAACAGTTAACATTATAAGAAATATATATATAAATATATAATATTCAGAGGACATTGTTATAATACGAAAAAAGAGGATAAATTAAACATCAACATATCACGCATTACGAAGAAGCTTGCTAAAATTGTGTGTGCACATCCAAGGCAAATATCAAGCATATGGTCGGAGTAGTTTATAGTGTAAATACATTGTATAACCTGACCATTCCGAAATATGTAACAAGTATCAAAGAAAACGACTACATTCAGTTGGGAAGCATATCTAGCATTACTGGAATAAAATCGAAATAATAACTGTCGTATGTATATCGAATACAAAGAAGAAAAAGACACTGAACTTCCGAAGTCGTTTCTGACTGCCCTCTCTAATAATGTACATATTAATTCGAAGCCTAAACGCGATAATGAGTATTTCGACAGCCGGCTCAGCGTATCGAGGCTACAGGATGCGAGGATGTACCTGGTTAGTGAGGAATATCAGGCTCGTGCTGTGCCTGCGTCTGGTCAAGTGAGAAGCAGGATCTCTCGGAGGGACACCACCTAGAGCTGTGGGGCTCTGAAACATATCATGCTAAATACCCCTCCCTGTGTCTAACATTCCACCTAGTATATACTAATTAGAATCTGTTCGTACATCAAGTTAAGTGTATATGTATTATTGAGAGTAATTCCGGTGTCGACGACCCCACTGGCTATAACATAGGCCCCGAAAATATTTTGTATTGTGTATTCGAGAGGTATAATCGGGAATAAATATTATCACGGGGGAATATTAGTCAATATAATACATTGTGACTGTTTTGAATGTTATAGTCACCGGTAAAGTAATTGGGTGCAAAAGAAAGCCTTGTTAAAAAGCCGTGCACTTGTTTTATTCCTATCCTTTCTTTTGTTTGTTTTCTTTCTCTTCTCTTTTTAGCTATATTTGAAGTACATAATCGAATATTATAGCAAATGTAATTAAAATGCATTACATACAACTTTTCGCTAACAATAATATTACAATATGGAACATGATTTTGCAATTGTTCTACGTGCCATAAACGAGTTACGGTTTTCTATACTGAAAATTAATACGTTCTAAATAATGAATGCATAATCGAAAAATAAATAGAAGCATTAAAATAAATTTGTGTTATTTAGGCATAGTACATCAGCATGCGACGTTCAATTGTGAAATGCAATTATACAGTGTAATAATATACAAAATAAAAGTTAAATAAAACTCGTTCTATATTGAAGTCGGAAAAAGTAATATCAAGGCACCTTCTTTTTTTTAGCGATATTAAATTTTGTCTTAATCATTGCTGCTACCTACGTAAAAAATCTGGTTTACACCCAGTTATTAATCACGGCGTGATAAATAATCAATTTCGGTTACACTGCGGAATAATGAATATTCAGAAGAATTACCCAATTTTTGTTAGGATTTGGACGTCGTATCTTATTCAACCATCCTTCAATGAATCGTAAGAAACCGTCCATAAGTGAAACTTGTTCGGCAGCTGTTAGGGGAGTGTATATGTCGCATCTTGGCGAACCTTCCAGAATTTTCCGAGTTGCCGAATTGTGTAATGGCAACAGAAATACACGAAATCTCCAATATTTCAGTGCCTAAAATGATACAGTTATGTTAAGAAAATTATTGTAACGTTTCAATCTTCACCCATAAATTCACAGAAGATTCTAAACTCACCTCTACCAAAGCAAAATCGGTGTGCCCTCGGGTGCATATGTAGTGATCTAAATAATTCCAGTTATAATTTTCCAGTTTTTCCGTTGTGAAAGATACCCATGAGACTTCGTATGTGTCGTGATGAGGCGCGTGAAAGCGATAACGATAGTGGATGTTAAATGGTGGGTAAGGATGACTGTAAAGGGACAATTATAGTAATTTCTTTTCTTTCATTTTTAATTCACGATATAATTAATTTACTCACCGCGGTCTGTATCTGGTTACTGTTATACAGTTACCAAACAAAGATATTTTATGAAAAATTCTACCAATACTCAGCAAGTATTCTTCTTTTAGTTCTGATTCTGCTTGCCTGCCTCGCATTACGGAACTTATTGCCGGTACAGCATTACTACCCGGGGTATTGCTTTGATTTTTGTTAGACATAGGTAACATAATTAATTGAAACCCCTTGATAAAAAAAAATGCTAGATGCAGAATTTTTGTACATTGGCCTTTGTTTACATTTTGCATAATGTGTATCTACCTGTGCTAATCGCTGTGAAACAAGTTCTTTAAAAACTTCCGCGGTTGTTAAAGGCTTTTTATAAATTGCTCGTTGTTGAGCAAAATCAGCATTTACGTCATCCGGCAGAAGATTATAGTCTGATACCACATAATCGTTTTGTAGACTCCTTTTATCTGGGAAGTAGTCCGTAGTAATAGGCAAACATGCCGGAATTGTTAATGATTTCCAATCAACACCTAATAACAAAGTATGGACATATAAATAAATGTTCAAATATGCGTGAATACTTACAAAGTCATTAAAAAAAAATAAACAATATATTTTATAAAATGCAAGTTTAACTTAACAGTTGTATAAACATTAATTCTACAGTTCGTAGCCAGTTAATATGAAAATCCATGAGTATTTTTAACGTGATATGGAATATTTTCCGATAATATATGTTGCTGTACTTACAATGTGTTTGCATATTAACAGCCTACAACCTTAACCAAAGAAGATAATACTTATTGGTGCCAAAGTAAAAATGCTACTAGCAGGAAAATTTAAAGATACTTTTAGGTAATGATTTGACATGCGTGTAAATATTCGTTAGTTACATATCATCGAGTTATCTATGCGTCAAACTACATAATTGTTTGTTTTGTTATAAAGCACGATAAATTAAGGGTGACCTGTAAACAAAATTATTAGATCAAATATGCAGATATCTATGGATAGTTGGGGTGATGAAATTATATTATGTTTTCACGAAACTACAGAAAAGAGAGAATATAATTATAAAAAGCTTGTATAAAAAAGTAAATTACTGCATATTAATAACACGTTTCACTTCACTATAAATACGGAGACACATCGCTAATTGTAGAGTGCAATGCATTGATGAAGCAAGCATGATCAATAAAGTGGAGGATCGACAGAAGTATAAAGCGAAGTGTTGAAGAATACTTCGTCAAGCGTACATGATTATTTTTAACATATTGCGATTCGCAAACTACTTTTTCTATGGAGTTTTATTTTTGCGTTTTATTGCTATATTTTTATATGAATCAAAATATATCGGAAAACTCGACGACTAAGTTTAATTGGAGGAGCGCAATATGTTAAAAGAAATTATACAAAACAAGTAAACAAACACTATCGAAAATATCTATACAAAATTTCAAATCGGTGTATACGTGATTATAATTGCCTGAAATATCTAAAAGATTATTGCTTGCAAAAATTATTCTGAAATTAAAGTTGTTCGCTATAAATAAACATACATGCATAGAAGAATTATAAGAATCAGAGCATAAAAGGAGCAGATGAAGAATAACAGTGGAAATTCTACTTCAAATTTCATATCCTAAATATAAATGTGTACCATAACCGAATCAACCCCCAATAACGTGTAACGCTAACCTATGATTGCTGTTTAAAGTGACATCATAGTTGTACATCACACGCACGTCAATGCGTCGGCCGTTGCATCCAATAAGATGAACCATGACATGGAAATAAATGCTATAATATTACTCTTATAAAAGATGGGGAGATTTAAAAAATAAATATGAATATTATATATAAGAATGAAAATATTTTGTACGCATGATGATCGTGTGATTACATATCAAGTGATCATTCACGGGGACGTAAGCGAGTTATTCTCTCCATGTATGTATACACCAACTATTTTCATTCTTTAACAGTTCACCCCTCAAACCTTCTTCGTATTAAATTATGATAACAATTCAATGTAAAGGAATATGTTGTATATACTTCTTTTGTGAAGTGAGGTCTGTCAGTAATTTGCAACACATATCTCGCTTACATTTTTGTAAATGTGAGCTTGAGAGACACCCAAGAAGCATTAAAATTTATAGAACATAGATAATATGCAATTTTTATCAGGGTAATATTATCTCTTATATATTCTATTACTTAAGAATTCTCTCTTTAAACTGTAAACTCATTACTAACCACTATTACTTGCTAATATGTTTGCATTTTCACATCATTGATTATAATGAACCAATTGATTCCGTGAAAAATAATTTATATATTTTCAATAGACAATGATCTGTTACGAAATCTCGTAAATACCAATTTTGTATTATTATAGCCTAACAGAACTTCACAATGAATTTGTGAATGATCATGCAAATGTAAATAAGAGATCTGAAAATGTCACACGAATATCATTTGCAAGTAGCTATGTCGTGTACTCGAATTTTTCATTTTCTCTGCAATGTTCTTATCTAAAGAACATAAGCAAACCTGTAGTAAGTGCTGGTGTCCACTCTTGTTCACCAGTGGCACCCCACAACAGCGTCAAAGTTTTATTTCCTGTGGAAGAAATGGGATTTCCAGTTTTATCTCCACTTGATAGTGAGAGATTCAGTCTTTGAGATTTGCCTTTTGTGTCTATGAAAAGAATTGTACTTGTGGTATCTGCGTTTCTATGTTGTATTGCTTATATACTATGAATACTAACGATCTTGAAATCCTATTTGAGATGTTGATCTGAACATGTGATTTGAATTAGCAGTTCCATTATGTTCCATGGGGGATCCACTTATAGTGGAAGTAGCATCAGACTGTGATTCTGAACATGATTGTGCAGGTACAGCCTGATAATGATGTTGTTGTATAAGTACACCAGTTGGACCTAAAATATTAACTACTCTTAATAACTGCTCTTAACTGCAAAATCATTACTATTTAAGACAAAACAATTACCTTTAGGAAATATATGTGTCCATCTACGTCTGTTACTAGTGAGTTTAATGGTAACATGTGATGGATCAAAAGGATTGATAAGTGCTCTGCTTGGCCTGAGAATATTCGTTGGTTGAGATATTGTATTTGTTGGACTCCCAGCACTACCAACAACTGGTCTAAACGGTGGTGATATCTCTGAATCTGTCAAATCACTTTTAACTGATGTCCTTGATTCTACTCAAAGAAAGCATGATTATCAATGTGTCATTGGAAAGATTAATCAGTTTTTCATAAGTATCCTAGTGCATACCATTTACTTCTCCATTAGATTCACTACTAGCAACATCCTCTGTTCTATGAGGTATTGTGATTGCAGCACTTCTTGTTGAAGCTGCGGGAGGTGAATGTAATTCAGGTGGTGGGTGATGAATGTCAGGGTCTGACATTTTCCTTTTCAAGAGTTTCAGTATGTGGGCATTATTATGAGTGTCCATGCTTACAACACTCGTTTTCTTGGCCCTTGTTGTGACTCTCTGTAGGCTACTTATATAGAATTTTCAGTTATAGCTATTGCTCAAATTGGATATGTATATTAAATATTTACCTTGATGTGTGAACTGATGGTAATTGAAATACTTGTGCATCATATGCATCGTAATCAAACAAAGTATTGTGTAAACATTCCCTTGGATCTTCTTGCAACAACTTAGTTTTACATTGTAGTTTTCCGTTTTCGACTGGATGTTTCGATACCCTCTGCGGAAGCTTTATGCGCGGTATAAATGTTGAATAAGGAATCTTTTTATTTGTTGAATAAAAACTAAGATTAATCCAATGTGGCATACTGTAGTCATCTGGTGCATTTATAGACGTGTCTTTGTTGTGAAACTGGAATTATTTAGTTAAATAATTAGTTTTAATGGAATTATTTAGTTAATAAATAGTTATTAAGTTTTAGAGATACCTTTAATAAAGGAACTGCATGTAGTGGTTGCTCACCAACACAGACTAAATCACTTCCCACCCCATTGTCTATGATCCTTTGTTTTGTGACATTGGTTAATTCTCTGTCAACCTCAAATACACCAACACCAGGAGTAATTACCACTGACAGTTGGCCAGTTCTGTCAAAACTCCGGTCTAAATAATGCTTTTCAAATACTGTAAACAGGAGATTCAAATTAGAACTCATTTATGATTTTGTTCAATTGTGTAAGCTAAATATTTACCATTTAAAGACATGTTCAAAACTTCTAAAAAGTTGCCCTGAGCAGCAGTTGAATTTACAGCTTTTGGCATAGCCACACCTGGTTTTTGATGATATTCTAATACAATTTTTTGATAGTCTGTGAAAAGTTTACGTAATTGTACCAAGACATTACTCCAGTCTTCGAACCTCTCATTTTGAACAGCTACTCGATAGAAATCTTCATAAAACCTGCCCCTATAATCATGTTGCAAACACTCTCTCATGTGGTTTGGAAACTCTTCCAGACTAGTAGCATTGTAAAATGTTCTTGAAAACAATACTATGGTCACTTCATGATTGCTACCATTCTTTTTCCATTTTTGGAACAGATCTGCCAAAAATCCATTGACTGCTTTCTCAAAATACAGATCACCATGAATATCAAAATCCCACATTTCTGTACTCATTTGTATGAACAGGTATACCATGCTTGTGGACGAACGAAATACAACCTAAAATTTATACGTATGTTTAAAAATATGAACTCTATACATATTTTTCTTAATATACTTTGATACAAACCTTAGTATCATTAGTTATAACACCACAGGCAACCCGATCACCTTGTGACCACATTTCATATACTTGACATCGTATGCTGCCTCCACAGAATTCAATTTTTTTGTTCATATACACACAAGTGTTAACCTGGTACAAAAATTTGTATGTGAATATCATACAAATTATATTAATAGTGTATATGTAACATTATAAGGTGTACTAATTACCAAACTGTTCTTAAGACGCCACATCTCACTACGTCCCATATATTGGTCTTTGAAAGTCAGTTCAACTGAATCCAAAGCCACATCATCTGGATTCACAATATTCATGTAGACATTTGCAAATGTCCGTAATTGGAACATTGTGGCTACATTATTTTCCACACTAATCGTCTCTCTAACTTGCAAGTCCTCCTTGAAGGATGTAACTTGTAGGAGTAGACGACTGAATTCAACTTCTGGATGGTAAATTTCAACAACATCTCCAGTCTTTATACCTGGGTAGTCCTTTGGATTGATTATCAAGTCCTCCCCACTGAAGTTTTTTTGATGTACAATTAACTTGAAAAGCTTCATTTTTAGCCCATTACTTTAGCGATTAAATATTCACCTGCAATTCACAATGGGAAGTATGTGTTATTGAGAAATGAATGACAGTAGTTATGTTAGCTATTAGAAGATTAGTTGTATAGAATTTACGCACAAGAGTGCTGATTTCTTTCATACATACAAGTTCATTGATCCTGTATGTTTCACATGCATTACAATAAAGTTCTAATGATATACAAAAAATATTCACCCAGTATGAGATATGCCTTTAGAGAATACCAATGGATTACTCTTTGCTAAACAGTGCACCAAAATCCATTTCCAATGGGACATTAATACATTTTAGTCATTTAAAAACAGCACATGTCAGGTTTTATTAAAAAGATTCAGGTTTCCTTATCCTAATTACAATAATGTTTATTTAACCCACAATATCTTCTGTATTTACGTTCTTTAATATAAACTTTTTAACATTCCGATCGAGAATAAGAAGACTGACACAGTACACAGGGGACAATACGTAACAAAATCAACATGCAAGTTTGTGTGATAGACAGAATGTTTTATTCCATGAATTTTTCGGGACGCGTGTTTACTTCATAGAAGTATGTAACTAGCCACCAGTTTCTTATACGATCGATATCGTTGCTTGGCCGATATACCAGTCATTTGTAATCTAGTTGGTACACACATGGTTGATAAGATCGTTTGAATTATACCATTTATACTGTAATCGAGAGGCCTAAGTGCGATAATAAGATAATAAATTTAAGCGAGTCAAGACATAGGTAGCACGTGTGAATGTCAGAAAGCGGGAATTCGTACTGTCTGGTTTTTTGGAAAACTTGCCGATAACGTTTAATCACGGCCCGGTCCTTTAATAAATTCCTGACGCATTGCTGTCAAATCTTGAAACACGTAAAACTTTACATAGCGTGTCTAAAACGTTGCTTCGGAATTACGTTTTCCTTTCGTTCTTGAAGGTCATATCTAGACCAATCTATACAATGACCACAGAGGATGCATGCAATTGTAATAATGCAGTTGTAGACCAGGGTCGGCTTTAAGTTACAAAGAACCTGGTGATTATGATTCTTACAGTATTGCATATCATTACATTGGTGATTAATATACGAAATGCAAAGATTTTATGTTAAAACTTTTTATTAAACAGCTCGTATATATCATGAATACATTACTAAAAAATAGGATAATGCTTTAAAGTCTAACTAGTATACAGATAATTGGTAGAAACGGATATATGTATTACGTTGTAGGCTACGTAATTGTTTTAAATATGTTACTACATACGTAATTTCGCGGACTTATTCATTTACAATGATTTTAGATGATTCATTCTTGTGAAATCTGTTTGTCTCATTTGTACGCTATAAGGATCGACCTTATTGCAATTGTTTTATAAATATTTACATATTTTTCTAATTTGGTTAAGAGATGCACAAGTATTTAAAAACACGATTTAATGGTGTTTTGCACATTGAATTATGTACTTGTTGACAAAAATATAATCTACATTTTATACAATGTAATGATATTAAAGTGACAGTAATACATCGTAATTTCAATAAAATTTGGTTAAACATACATAGGCAAAAATTGTATTAGCATTTAGTGAATTGCATATATTTCATTTGTGTTAGCTATAACCAGATATTGTGGTTGCGAAAAACGGTTCTGACAGGTTGTGCGGTTGCAGTTACAGGGCTGCAGTTCGACTAAAAAGAGGGGAAAAAGTTCCTATAAATGCGGCGTCTGCTGGCGTCTGCTAGAGCACTGACAGTAGTTTGTTATCGGAAAAGAAGGAATTTAATCTAATCTATTACGAAGTTTCAAACGCTACACTTACGAGTTATAATTACTGGCTGATCTTGATCTATCAATGTATGTTTGGTGCTCACCGGTTAACGAAGGTGTATGAGTTTTACACCGATTACAATATTACATGTGTTACAACGATTAGAAATAATGCTGTGAACAATGTATAACCTACGTGTGATATTCGCAACATAAGATCTCATTGTAATTATCACCTTGGAATTGAGAAAAATATCTACTTAAATGATGAGAGATGCGTACCAAGGGCCTGTTACTGTTGCTTATCTGCATAGCAGGAAGCAGCATCGTTTTCATTGCTTTCAGCAATCAACGACCTTCCATTCAGACTCTGGTTACAGAGACTCACAAGCAGCTAAGAAACTTCCAAGTAAATACATTTGATGTTACATAATTTTGTATCTGATTATATTATCGATGTATACAATGATAATCGCTTCACGTTGTCTCAATACGATGTTCTTCCACAGGAAAATTTAAAAGATGTTGAGGAGAAACGCTTGGTAACGGATTCAAAGTACCTTGCGATGCTTGGCCTTGATGGGCAGACAAGCACAACGCCTTTTAGTGTTAAGCCTCAAAATGTGACAGTTGTTTCTCTTATAAGGCCAGGAAATGAACAACATATTTATGGCTTTGTTAGAAATGTCAGTCATTTTTTGCCAAATAACAGTATTGTCGTTTATAGTGTTGGTTTAAATGATGATTCTTTGCAAAATATTAGAGCTGCTTGTAACTCTACAAAATGCAATGTGATTCATTTTGACCTGAGTCCATTTCCTGCACATGTTGAAGATGATAGACTGCATGTTTATAGACCTTTAGTTATTCAGGTTAGTAACATATCTATTCAACAACTTAAATATAGATTGACTACAAATAACACTATGTAAAAACCATTATTATATAATATTTTTTGTATTCGACAGACAGCTTTAAACACATTAGGAAGTATATTGTACATGGATTCAAATGTACGTATAAATTCTTCAGACATTTCGAAGTACCTTTCACCGAAATCTGGGGTTTTGACTTGGCCTACGAGGCATGCCATTAGCTCCTTAACGCATCCAAAGATGTACGAATACTTTCATGTTTCTGCTGAGAGTTTCTTTTTTCTCCCATTAATACGAGCGTCGCACTTAGTAATTAAGAATACGAAGGAAATTAGGGAGAATGTAATGCTACCATGGGTTCAATGTGCACTGACAAGAGATTGCATCTGTCCCATTGGTAAGTGTTTTGAACCTACGTTTTTAAGGTATTGCGTACCGAGCCGTTTTTTGTCGACTTTTCATTCAGGTCATTTGATGTTTTAACTGGACATAACATTAACACATAATATATTGTCGCATCATCGATCGATACATAATTAGCTTGTATATAGTAGTTACCACGTCATGTACTGTGGGCCAAAATATACCTGAACCATCTCAGGGGGGTAGTGCGGCGAGGGAACTGACTTTGCCTTTGCGCCGCGCCGCGACAGACGAATCGCCCGAGGCAAAATCAATCCCCTCGCCGCACTTCCCGCCGAGATGGTTCAGGATTCGTTAGGCGGCGTTTACTATCCCCGGTGCATTTGGCGTTGCAATCAGTTTTAAATTGTTATAAAATATATATTTTTATAGCATTAAATAAATTTTTGCGTGGACCACCGATGGTGCAAGCCGCCTGAATGGAAAGTTTAACATGTATTAACGCTAGTACATATAAGGGGCATGGAATGTGTTAAAGAGTAAAGTTTCAAGGTATTAATGTACATAATTCTTATTGCAGGTGCTCAATCGGCAGGTTGTCGATTTAATAAAAAACCGCAATACCGTTACTCCGGTTGTCACGCATACGACACCGCTGCACTAAATATCGTACTCGGATTGCACTTTAATTTCGACGACATGTATTACGTACATCAAGATCGGGAAACGTACTTTAATAAGATTCAACCCGAAGAAATCGCGGAGGAATATCTTATGATAGCCAGACAGAACAATGCAACCGAAACGAACGCAAGAAACTTCATATCAGCCGAGCGCTAAACTTTTTATTCTTCGATCGCAATCCTATTTCAGTCGAAGATTAAGTGATACGTCGATCAAGCACAAGTTAGCTTAAGACTACATAATAAGATAAAAAATAAATAAAAGCTAGCAAGTGAACTATTTGCGTTTTACTTTTCCAAGTACATAATTGAACCCTGAACAACTTAGAATAATTTTATCTTATTAGATAACCCATTCTTATCTTGTTTGAAATAAAATATACAGGCAAAATGTTTCTTTTCCACCTTTTACAATGAGAGAAACCGATGTGCTTGGGTGTACGTAAATACATACATACATACATAAAATAACGAAAAAATCGAGTGTAATCTATTTTCATTGCTAATCCAATGGTTATTAAAATTTTTCGCAGTTATTGTCGACCAAGGTATCACTGAGATCCCATTAGCCTCATCAGGAGTGACTTAATGGAGGGTGTTTCGCCCGATTGAAGGCGACACCCCCGTCAATTTTGAAATCCGAACGCAGCATCGTGCGAAATTCCTTACATATATTTATTGAAAAATCTTACGTTCGCTTTGTCCGAACGTCACCAGACAGGATTCGCCATTGTTTGTGAACGAAAAATACAACATCGCGTGTACCATGGACCAATATACGTACGTGAAATTCATCCTTTACACCTTACAACTCAACGATATGTGACGGGGTGCTGCAATTTTGGCAATACAATTGTCTATTTCTTTTACAATCCTCTTCGTATATTGGCAGACCGGGGTTAAGGCAACTTGAAGATGGCTGACAGCGACATTGACAACTGGTACGATTGGAAAGGAGGCTCAGATTCTTCGAAAATGTCTCATAGGAAGGATTCGGATACTTCGATGGACATTGGATTATTTAACAGCAGCCATTTGGATCATCTAACACACGATAACAGTCAGCGTGGAAATTCCCGGATTAATGGATTACACCATTATCGTACGATGCCTGCCAGCTCTAGGTCTGGCCCAGAAGTTCGATTTATTAATCCAGCTATTTATTCACAATCACTGGACAAAGGGGATGAAGAACAAGAGATTCAAATTCGAGTTAAGATCGATTCTGAAGGGGACATCGATGACCGTAGATGCAATGGACAAATTGAAGCCAATTGCGGCGATTCTAGTGAAATGAGTGACTTACTATCTACCTTATCCTTAAAAAATGATCTTGCTGGCTCCGATGTTGGTCATGCAGGTGACCAAGCCTCCGCCCAAGAAACATATCGCTGTTACTCGTTGACATCACCGGTCACCAATTCGTCAGCGGAATGTACCCTCGTGCGTTCCAAGTCCGTGATTTCATCCAGACCCACGACGCGTGTCGAAAAAAGATGTAGAATTGACGATGAGTTAGGCAATAAAGAAGATCCTTGCTCCTCTAGACAGACTGAACCAGAAGTGCAGAGGTAATCTGTACACTTATAAGTTTACTCCGAATACTCCTTTCAAAACGAATGCTGCAAATATTAGACTCTATTGATTTTTTTTACAAATATGATATGTTTTAAATAAGGAGCGTATAATTTGTCTCCCCGCATTGTGTAATATAGGTATACTTCCAATGGGCATCGAGTCGTTCAAATTTCTGCGACGTCGTTATCGAGCAGCAGCCTTCTAGAGGGTAGAATGAACGGCGTTGACCTGGCCAGAAAAATCGCGCATGACGAATGGATTCGTAAAAAGCAACAGGCGGCGCAACGGAAAAAAGAGGAAGAAGATTTAATCGAAAGAGAGAGGCAGGAAGAGGCACAGAGATTGGCACGTGAAAAAGAAGAGAGAGAGAATAGGGAACGGGAAAGTTTCTTGAAATGGTCCGAAAAGAAGAAAAAAGAAGAAGAGAGGAAGAAGGCGGCTGTCGAGAGAGAATTGGAATTGGAAAGACGTTTAAAAGAGATAGAGGATAAGGCTGCTGTGGCAAAGTCTTTGTGTCTTCGTCAGTGGGCTCGAAAGAAAAAGGAAGAAGAAAAAGGTATAACAATCTGTGTCGCTTTTGCTGTATATATTTTACAAAATGTTCCACGTTCGTATAGCTCGCCAGAGGAAACAAGAAATCAAGCAAAAGAAGGTGGATGAAGATCGAAAGAAGAGATTAGAAGATAGCACGAAGGCTTATGAAAAGTGGCGAGTGATGTCGAAGAATAAACCTAAGCCTGCTACTCAGGGACTTCTCCGTTAGTTGTTTCGTTTAGTTATTTGTTGTAATTATCAGTAAGGATAAATATTGTGTTGAATTATCGTTCCTGTTTAGCCCATCAAAAAGCAAAGCCAGCATACGTAAATCCTACACCTTGGCAACAAACTGTGGACGAGCCTGACGATGTTCAAGAAGAGGCATCGAATATCAGAAAAACTCAGAGTCAATCCAAGATTAGTTGGAGGAAAAATACTATGCCGTATCAGTGATAAAAACGTTATTAATGGAATTGTTGAGAACACATTGTCGTACGGAAAACGTTTGTGATTCGATTATGCATAGTTTTGACGCACGGTTTAGTATTTTAGAGAAGTGGAAGATGGGTAAACCAAAGAATGTTGCTACATATTTCAATTCAGATTGAGATCGTAATCTTGTGCAATGCGGCAGTCTTAAATGATAAAATATCCTTGTGCGGGACGAGTCATACAATAGAATTAGAACGATCTTTATACATTGAAATAGCAGACATGGTAAACAATATTGTCTTATAGCATGTATTACGCGATATATATTTTATAACCTTGATTTTTTTACGCTCGTTCTCTATAAGAAATGAATATTAACATATCTAAAGATCAGCGTGAGTACCGTCCTTCGATCGCTGTTTAGATGAATTACAGAAAAAGAGAATGGCAAAGAATAGCGTGCGGATCCTCGCCTCGGTATCAAAAGGCTTGTAGATATTAAAAACAGAATTCGCACGGGGGTTAATTAAAACAAATCGTATACGCAAAACTTGTATATTCTTATTATTTGTATTATTAATATTATTTTGTAATTACATATTTTAGATCGCTGAATTATCTATGCCTGATTAATTCCATGATTTTTACACGGAGCCATGGTGTGCATTCTATTCGTCCCGTAGCATTCCATTAGACATACGATGAGAAAACATGTATAAATTAAAACGCTATACGTTACTACATCTTTTTTTTCGGTGAATGAATATAACAATTTTAACGAGGTTTTGATTAAACTCTTACATACTCAATATTGAAATATTTTTTATAATATTTTTTGTTTCAGTGTATGTCGTACCGGGACGAACGATTATTTTAAGGTGTAACTAAATCATTGTTAGTGCGCAAATTAGTGTCGTTCGATTGATCTACTTTAGCAAACTTTCTTCTTCTTCCTGTAGCCTCTCGATATCAGATTTGTTCATGAAATAGTACGAAGGTTGTCGCGATTTCTAAAAATAACAAGTCATTACATTAAACACTAACGAGGTGACTTATTACGATAGATAAGGAAGGTTACTTACCAAATCTTTCACAATACGTTTTGCACCAGATTTGATAAGAATATTACTTAAAGCTTCCACAGTTGGTACACCCATTGCATAATGCAGAGCAGTTCTTTCCAACTGAAATAAAGTATCCCAATTTTATGTATCTCAATTTAAAGATAAATTCTAAATTCACTTTTTGTTCCTGACGCAGAAGATTTTCAATATAAATTCTTACGTTATCACCGATACGCAGGGTTTCAGGATATGTTTTAGCGATGAATCGAACGAGTTCTTCATTCTCACGAAGAACCGCAATGTGAAGGGCACACCGGCCCATTGAATTCTTTCCAACAGCCAATAGCTTGCCTCCCCCATTATTTTTGCTTAAAAGTTCCTTCACTCTTGACATATTTCCTGCTCTGATTTCACTGTGCACTTCCTCTCGTTGTGTCTGTCACAAAATACATTCAAACGAATGACGATTCTGTATATTTCTACGTTATGGTACATCAAATATTTTATTTAATTCATATATCCTATATTACCACATAGTTCGGAATGGACTGCAAAAATTGTACAGTGGCCTCGTGTTCTCGTTCTGCAGCAGCATCCACGATATTGGTACCACCATCTGACACATCAAAAATGTGATCATACCCTTCTAATAATAGCTCCACTAATTTCGCAGTTTCTCCTGTAATATAAATTTATATCATATCATATAACTGACAAAATTATTTATCGGTGTAATGAAATTTATATTAGCAACTCTCTTATATTAGTTATTTACCTCTCGCTGCTAAATAAACCACATATCGATCGATTTCTTCGACATTTTCTTGAATATTTGCTTGTTCAGCTACGTCTCTCGCTGTGCGATATAGTTCATCTCTGAATCCTACATTGACCTGAGTTTCTTGAAGCAAGTGGAACATTCCATCCTTCGAGTAAGATCGAACAGACGCGAAGTGTATCATGCTTTGCCCATGTTCGTCCTAAGCAACACATACATTTTTAGAAAAATTGATATTTCTAACAATTCGTATTAGTCGGCAGAAAATTTGTTTATACTTTAACATACCCTGTTGGAATTGCTAAAAGTCGATTCTGGTACGTCGGAGCCAGGACTCTGTGGATAACCAGCGTCTTCATCCGGGTTTTCATTTTCAATGTTTTCTACGCTTTCTTCCTCGCGGTCGGGAATAATCAGTACATTCGATTCCTACAATGATTCGGTTTAAGATTTTTATAGTACGGTCCATAGGACATTTTTTTGCGACTTGAATTTTAGCAAGGAATACATTTTTCACCTGTTCCTCTCCACTGGTTTTGTTCTCACTAGCAAAATTATACAAATATGTGGCTAGATATGTAACCGGATCTTTAGGACGGGCTTGAGCAACTTCCGTTAAGCCTTTGATTAATGGATCGCCAAGGGCTGATAAAAAATATACAACTCTTATTTTTCATATAGATTAAATCAAGCATATTAATTGTTTTATTTTTGACTTACATGATGCTAAATAGCGTCCTTCTTCCGTTTGAAATATTGGGATGTCAACCTGGCTGTCGTCTGAAAAATATATTTCTCTTACTGTTCAGAATTCATTACGTGGCTATACAAAAAAAAACACATTGTACTGGTTTAGGCTGTCTGTAATTAATTCAGAATGATGCAGTTTGGTCTTTAAATATTTGTTAATTTTGAATGAAAGTACTATGTGTTTTCGTGACAAAATTACTGATCAAAGATAAACGATTGTTCACAATGTGTACATATTATTATCGTTGCACACAATCGTCCGGTAGGGGAAAAGGTGCTCCACGAAAAAAAGTAACGGTGCGATACTTCACTCAGCAAATTGTGTCACACACGCGCGCCCGCATTAGGAAAAGTATTAACATTGCATAAATAAATACAATGTCGTCAAAACCAAAGTACAGAAGCATATGTACATACATTCAGCTGCGCAAATGTTACAATAGAAATCACTCGCGAAAGGTGCGCTAGCAATGCGTATAAACATATAACGAAAGAATATTTTTTTCCTCTTAATTAACATGACACTTATAATAAATGCTTGAAAAAAAATATATATATACATATATACATATATATATATATACATATATATATATATATATATATATATACATATGTACATATACGGTTCATTATAAAATGAATACATCAAGTTGGAAAGACATGTGCTACGCCATTTCTCTTCGTGTGAACATTGAACTCGTGCATGACACATATAGAAGCATCCTTGAAATTTACTTCACCCATTTTTTGACCACCCTTCAAATATTTAAGCAATCTCGTAATTAATTTGGAAACGATGTTACTTTAAACAATTCTCATATTTAGATACATATACACATCTGACGTATGTAGGTAAGCATAGTATCGTGCGACAATGGTGTCAAAGCATCGTATAGCTTTTCGTGTACCAATAATGATTTACTAACCTAATAAATAATCCAGCGTTCCTCCAAGTAGCTAATCCGATTTATCGAGAAATCAAATTCTATTTGAATATCATAAGAGAAGTACCTCGGTGCACGAAAAATCAAATAACGTTCACACACATCTTTCCAACGGTTTGCTCGCGCAAAGTATGCTAAAATGTGTCTACAGTTTCAGTCTACCATGAGTAATTGACGGTTGAACGTTGGCTCGATAATTATCACAGAAAGTTTGCACGTATAAGCGTATTGCCGCCATAATAGAAAAAAGTACGTATGTATAAAAAATTTAAAAAACGGCTCTCACGACGGCTGAAGCGGCGTAACATCGATCGCAATCATAAGCACAAAACAGTTTATCGTTTTCAATCAATCATAATCATTCTCCAACATCGATTAATGTGGTGTGCGTCTGGAACTTGTACGTTTTCGGAATATTCCAGCAAGCAAGCTGGCAATTTTTAACGAATTATTTATCGTTAGCTCTTTCTCCAACGTTAATACATTCGATACCGCCCTAGAGAAATCTTGAAGAGTCTGTAACTCGGTGATCGCCAACGATTGCTGATTACCAACTCTCACCGTGTCCTTTCGCGCCGTTTGACGTATACTGAGGCCACGTACGACGCACAAATGCTTCAAGTGATCGTATTCCTTCGACAATTCCGGAAATTTGATTATTACGTTAAACCTAAGGGTATTGCCGATGGCGTAAGGCCGCGCACTAAGGAAGCCCAGTTTCTTGTCCTTCTTGAATTTGAATTTCTCATCCAGTATCACCATCACTTTTGCCATCCTGACGTAAGCACGACCGATCAAACCGGGCCTGGTTTCACTCGTGCGACAAATCACTCTCAAGTGATCCTGAACGTTTACCCAGGCTGCAAGATCCCCGGCGGAAGTTAAGTAAACCCCACGTCCGTACGGCCAGTGTCTGCCATGAAGACGTCTGTCGTCGTTCATGTCAAAATCTGTGATCGGTAGTAGCAAACCGGCGGCGGCTAATTGCGCCCTAATTGGACTCGGTTGATCCAAAACCTCGTTAAGAGTGAAATACGTTCCAGCTTCGTCTTCGCTGCTACCCTCGGCCATCATTCCTGAAATCTCCGAACACATCAGCTCGGTGGTGATTTCACGTTCAACCGCCTCCAATTGATTCACCGTCAAGGTCAACGGAAAACTGTACTGTTCAAGGTTTCGGCAGCACTCTATCACACCCGCTTGAACGTATTTTACCGATGGATCGAGATCGTACGCTTCGATGGCGGATAGCGTAGCCTCGTCTACGGATTCTGGATGCTCATCATCTTCGCCATCTTCGTCGTTGTTGAAGAATCTTGGTGAAGGATGATCCGGTAGATCACCGCTGGCTGTCACACAGTGAATGTCCCTGATCAGAGGATCGAAGAACTCCGAGAAGACGGTGTAACTTTCATAATCTGGTGCCACGACATTCACGGGTTCGTCCTCGTCAATAGTGTTGACGTACGATTGAGCACTGCTTGCCTTGCTGTTGTAACTCGAGATACTGTATTTTTTTAAAGCGGGCCAGATCACGTCAAATAGATTGTGGTCCATGCGAGTCACACGGTGCTTGATACGATCGAATATGGGCCGTTTAAGGCAACGGCTGATCAGTGTACCAGAGGTCCCAGGTGATTTCGGGGTGGAGCTACGTCTCGCACCCACCAGAAGACGGAAACACCTTTCCAAGGTCGCTAAGGTCTCCGGTTCGCTAAGGTCCCGACGGGCAGAGTATACGTCGCCTCCGGGAACTGTTTGCCTCAAT
Organism: Mimumesa dahlbomi; assembly: GCA_917499265.3. NCBI lineage: Eukaryota > Metazoa > Arthropoda > Insecta > Hymenoptera > Crabronidae > Mimumesa > Mimumesa dahlbomi. Next base: position 8,367,580 of record OU824124.1, read on the forward strand.
CACGGAAGTAGCAACGGCACATCCATGGTCGAAGGATCGGGAGGAGAACGTGAAGAGTCGCGGAAACGTTAATTAGGAAGTTTGTCGGAATCGTTAGTAGTGATGGGAACCAGATCAATCGGATCGTTTAGAATGTTCGATATAGATTCTAAATCAAACACACTTTGGTTGCAACGTTTTGGAATTTCTGACGAGTGAATCGCAAGATTTTAAATGATATTTGAAATTATTTGAAACTTTACAGCTATCGATATCGAACTATGAATTTACACGGAATTGTGTTTTGAGTACCCATCACTAATTTCTTTTTTATAAATTTAACAATATTGTTGATTACAGCACAAACGAACCGCTGGTCATTAATAATATGAAGTTTTCATCTAAATGAAAAACACTGTTAGAAACATAATACGAAAGAACTCTATGTTTCAAATGACGTTAAACAACGGTCACAAAGTTACGTGCGAATAAGCAACGCGATGTCACCACCGGAAGTGTGTCAAATACGTTCGTCATCACGTGCGGAAATATCGTCAGCTTGAATGAAAATTCCAAATTGTCAATCATCACGACGTACAGTAACATCTTCGACAGTGCTTCGAACAAGTTTTATACAATTTCTTCAGCGTGACTTGGCTGTGCTCGTTAGTGTCACAAAAGATGAAATACCTTTATCCGTTAACATTTCGTCGGCGAGTGTCTCGCTAGCGCCGAAATCGCGAAGGAGCTTTTTGTGTGATAGGTCGTTTTGATGTTGCTTGTAATAATCCGCCTTATGTCCGAACTACGTGACAAATTGATTAAATGTACACACACCGTTCAACGTACATACATACATTAATCGCGTAGCTTCGTGGGTTAGTATTAAAAATCACGTTCTACGTTTAATAAAAACATTATTCCACTCACATTGTCTTGAACCAAGGGATTAGCACCTAGGTGAAGCAAAAGGTTGTAATAGTGTCCGTTATCCGCAAGAGTTGCCGCATAGTGTAACGGAGTTCGGCCGTCTAAATCGATCGCGTGTGTAGTTTCTGGAAACCTCCCTGCTAGATATCTAAATAAACCATTAAATGTTAAGCAAACACGTGGTGGAAATCAATGAGGCTCGATTCAACATTAACAAGGTGCTAGGCTGTGCTTTCCGTCCACGTGTAACTTTAATTGCCTGACAGTACTTTAATAGAACAATCGAAAGTTTCCTATTGTTATGACTTGTTTTATGGTTTCACTAGGGAACTAAGTAAATGCAGGTTAGATTAATTGGTCTACTGCGATAATTTCTGAATAAAGTATGAATAAAGTCTGGGTGGATTAATTTCTAAATAGGCAGATGAATAATGAAAAATTGAAATTAGTTTTGATTAATACTACTTCAAATTCATTCAGAGTAGAATTGTGTTTTTTTAAATACCACTTTAAGAGATTCTTTAAATAATGAACCTGATAATAGCGGTATTTCCGAAAATAACTGCAACGTGAAGGGGCGTTGCACCGTGTGGTGACGAGCCGTCCCTGGCGACTGCAAATTTGCGACGATCCAAGGCACTTTGCAGATCCCGCAGATTTCCTTCCCGCGCTGCTATATGCACCGCATGAATTTTTCCCTAGGAAGATTACATTCGTTACCGTTAATCTAATCATTACACACAACACTGATAATATCGTTTCGAATATCGATCCATATTTTTTATTTGAACGAGAAATCGCAGTACATCTCGATAAGGACAAACTATCGCCGATCATCAAACAGTATTAAGATTTTACATAGAACACGTGTTTAACATTATAGTACACGATTAAATCAATATAACCGACAGACAAATACTTTTCCACGATGAAATAGATTAATCTCGCTGGTACTCGATTTCGATGAAAGCGATGTTAGAGATTTTGCAATAGAATTGCAAAAATTCAATTCAACCCACAAACATATGCTTATACAAAAAAAGAAACTACCAAACCATGAATTACACAACGAGCAACAAATCGTAATTTGTGTTAAATAACAAGGGGCATCCTTAAAACTAAATCGAACCGGAATTTATTCGATAAGATAATTAATAGGAAATACCATGTACGATGGGACGTTATCAATGAACGCCTGTAACTCAGGATTCCCCGACTGTCTTCCCACCAATCTTCTTCCGTCCCCGTTGAGTACCAAAGCGGCTAATTGTTCCATGTTGCCGTTCTCCAGCAGATCGTCGATTTCAGGATCCACGGCCATGCTACCCTCGTTCAGCTCTGCTTCCGGAAGCTCCTCGTGTTCTCCGACGATTACCTGCTAATCATTGTCCAGGTGCAAAACCATGCGCAACGAGGAGCGCGTGCCGATCGATAGAGCAGATATTAATCGTACGTAGGAATCTCTAGGTTCGAATCGATCGTTCGGTGTCTTTCTGCTGTTCTCTACATTGCGTGCCGACACGTGTATATTATACGTCACGAATATCTTTTTCCGGTATTTTTTTTTGTTCAACGCTAGGATGGTTAATGGATTAATTATATTTCTTCGACATTTTATTCCATATACTTTGTTCATAGAGTGATGAAATTTTGTGTTTATAATACTATCGGAGAGTGGTGAACGTAATGGGAATTCTATGAACGTAGAAGTTGTATTACAGAAATATTTTTTTGTTTCATTATTTATTTGTATATTTGTGTGTGACATATATTATATTTTATAATACTTCGTACGGATTATAGTTTATCTTTGGTGTACATAGGGAGGTTGTTACATATCTGACTTCGAAACGAGATTCTTATTATGTCTTATATTACCTGTTCTTTGATCAAGTAGATTTACTTTACAATTCTGTGTATGTGTGTTTTTTTTTTCATTTGTTAGGTAACGAGTACTTACATCTAGAATTCATTCGTATTTTACCTGTCCTGGCTGATTAATGCTTACGTTCGTTTACCCTATTCAGATCCTGAAACTGGATTTGAAGTTCGTTTAATAGTTATGATGACTGTACCTGGTCGTCGTCGTTTCCCGGATCATCGACTCCAGAATCACCTGTGCTGGGATCATTCCTCTCTTCTTGTTCCACTTTTGTCTCCTCCATCTTCGCGGAGTCCCCGGTGTCCTCCGCGTTGTTTGTTTCTTCGGCATCCGGGTCATTCTCAGCATTTTTACTCTCCGCCCCGACTTCGGCGTCATCCTCAGCTTTCACCGGAACCGACGAACCTGTTACCACATCATCGTCTGAGGATTTCTCCCCGGCGTCATCGTGTTTCGCGTCCTCCTCGTTCGCACCTTTCTCGTTCTCCGTCCCGGAGTCTTCCTTCTGTTGTTGCTCGTCGTCGGCTTTCTTTATCTGTTCCATCAAATCGTCCATATAATGACCCGAATTGTGGACCTGAAATATCGACTCTTATCCCCCCGATATCGAGTAAAAAAAAACTACTGAAGCGACTAAGCGATTCGCTCCAGCAATAATCTGAATTATCTATTCTCACGCGAGTGCATGTGATCAAGATTTTTTGTTACAGTGATCCGATAGACGTGACTAAGGTGTCACGGAGAAATTTCCAAGGAATACCTGTTCCATTGATCTGGTGAAACTTTTGGTAGTAGACTCGGCGCTACCGAATGCGCTGTCCACGTCGGCACTGCTGGCTTTTTTCATCCCTCGGGATATAGATTCCTCTACTTCCAAGATCCTCCAGTCCCAGTTCTTCGGGTACGAGGTACCGGAGACACGTGGCGCGTCTGGTATCACTACCAGGTTCGATAAGTCGACGTCCGATGGTCTGTTTTTATAGAACGCAGCTGCTTTCTGTTTCTAATTCAGAAATCATAAGTAACATTGTATTTCTTATTGCAACTTTTTATATGCGGAATTTACGAAGGAATGAGACATTGAAAATTTCTTGAATCTTCTGGTATGTGTGAATAACTTACGTTATCTAGTTTGCTCTCGTCGGCACCATGCTCCGTTAACAAATCGTACAGTACACCGCCATCTTTCATTGCAGCTGCATAATGCAGCGGCGTTTTCCCGTCGTTATCTTGTACATCCACGGTTTGCGGATACCTGGCAAGTATTTCTCTTGCTATTTCCGTATATCCTAATCCAGCAGCCTGTTCGACAGAAGCGTATTGCTGAACTATCTCAACTTAAACGACTTTTTTTTTATAGCGTTCGGTAATTAATCGTACCTTGTGTAGAACGTTTAAACCATTGCTGTCTTTGCTGCACAGGACGATGGGCGATGTGGAATCTATTTTTTTCTTCAGACCTTCCAAATCGTTTTTTACCGTGGCTGTGTGAACGTCTTTTATGGTACCCTGTAAGTTTAATTGGAGAATTTACACCATGTGCAAATTTTTACTAATTTTAGCATAAATTATCTGGCATAAATCGATCCATAAAACTATAAGAATTTTTAATCCATAATATTCAAACGAAAGAAATTAAAGAGAAGTTAATTAAGTTCTTATATTGCTGTACGATCGTTAAATTTAGATAATTATTAATTATTATCATAAATTTGTGCAAATTTTCACTACTATTATCAGAAATTTGCACAAATTTTACGGGTAATACTGACCATTATGAATGGTATTGCCTCCAAGAACTTCCTTACACGTGGATTGTTGCTGGTTTCGCATTTCAATTTGCCTCCGTGCCCTTCCCATAGAACTTGCTGTAATTTCCCAATGTCTCGATTGTGGATCCATATTCTGACGTTGGATGGCTTGAAGTCCAAAGCTAGATATCGATACGTTCCATTAGAATATTCTCGGGTATCTACTTTACAAATAAGCGGGGTTCTTTATTAGTTTGCCGCGTTTAATTTTCTTGAATTAGTGTTTGATCGATGGACTCGTCCGACGAGCTGACCTTCAGAATTTCATTAAGATAATTGGATTAATACCATTTACAGCGGTAGCTATAAATCAGCTATACTTTTCGCTTTGATTAAAAATCGAACGTTTGAAAGAACACAAGAGAGCTAATATCTGTAAATTGATTTATTAGTTACATGGAATACAATATCGAGAATATTTATGGGCTATTGCAGTTTTAATTGAGGGAACAGTTTATTAATTATTTATACGCATGTCACAGTATGGCACATCATAATACAATATATATTTAACAATTTTTAGGAAACAAGTACCCCTTCGAGCGACCTTTCGTAGTACAAAGAACGGCTACTTTGTTAAAAATTGATGAATAACACGATTTCTAGCTTTACATCGCGTGTTGGAACCATGTAATAAATATTTTAGAGCCTCGAGGAACATCCCCTTACTAACGGATATCGATTTGCGTTCGACTTTGTTGTTTCTTATAAACATATGAGAGAGAAAGAACAAAAGCGAAACTTATGAATGAACGAATTTATTTTCGATAAAAATTCACTCTTTTATCGAATTAATAACATAATGTGAAAGTATGCAAAAGTCAATTGGTTGACGTGAATTATTTAACGATTCTCTTATCCACCGTTATGCGTGAATCATTAATGATAAATAATTTTAACGAGATGTCAAAATGGAAGAAACGAAACAAGATATCGGTTATGCGTGTAACTGGAAAAGCATGGTAGCTGGGAAAACCGAGAAATCCGTGCAATAATAGTTACAGCGGGAGGAATATTCCATGAAAACATGAATTGACTGGTAATCAAACGTTAAATTGATATACAACGTCTCAACACTTACACGGAAGCTTGTATGATGATAAATAACACTAATGTTTCTTCGTATCTAACGTGCTGTGTGTACATACATGGTCTGTCCGGAAAGTAATAGGACTGATTTTTTTCCGCCGCGACTGTACTTCGGAGCTCTCAGGTGCCGACTGGATTCGGTAGAGGAGGTCCTTAGCTAATGAATGAGGGATTGGTCAATTGTCTCCGAGAATCTGGAGAGTCAGGACAGCCTTTTCCCCGCGACGTGTTTTTGTCCGCGGTACAAGCAGAAAATTCAGCGTTCGTTAGAGCAGAGGTTGGCAATCGCTAAAATTTAATCAATTCTGTGTGAAACGCGGTAAATCTGCGACAGAGACATTTGATATGATGAAGCAGGCTTATCCAGATAATACTTTAGTAAGAAGTAGTGTGTTTCGGTGGCACAAGGCCCTTTCGGAGGGCCGGGAAGAGGTCGCCAATGAATACCGCGCTGGAAGACCTTCGACTTCGACAAACACCGACAATGTGACTCGTGTGCTCGAAGTTTTGAACTCTGACTGTCTACTGAGTACTCGTTTAATTGCCCAAATGTTAAATTTCCCAAAAACTGTGGTTCATAACATTGTGACGGAGCACCACGACAATGCAGTGGCTCACACCTCCTTTCTTGTGACCAGCTAAATGACCCAGGCAGGTATCCTAACGCTTCCCCAGCCATCCTACATCCCAGATTTGGCCCCCCCGGACTTCTTTTTGTTTCCTCGCCGGAAAATACCGATGAAAAAAAATCATTTTGAAACGAATCATTTTGAAAAGAGGGGATCCAAGCAGCTTGTACCGCGGCTCTAAACGCCATTCCGGAGAATGCTTACCATGACGCCTTCAATGCTTGGAAATCGCCCTGGCAGCGCTGTATCGACGCAGGAAGAGCCTTTTTTGAAAGTTTTTCAAGAATTATAACGATTGGCTCAATAGTTTTTTTTTAATCGACTCAGTCCTATTACTTTCCGGACAGACCATGTATACACATATAAGAAATAGTGTATAAGTCACTCGATGCCTATATGCAGCGTAAAAAAGTTATTTCGTGATAAAGAAGAATACACAGCCGAATATTGATACATAAATGATCGTCAGTGATAAAAATGAATATATGTAACAGCGATGTATCATGCACGCCACGCGTAATGTTTTATTTCGACTTCGATGTACGGATGGCGTGCTTCATCGTGGGCTGATAAATTTTAGAGAAGACAGGGTACTGCACGGACACCATCACATTATTGACACGTTTCGAGCCACCGTTTACACCATGCACAGTCTATAGTTCCTTGGTAAATACATCAATCAATGTAAATGGAAATGCCAGTGCATCGCGAACCGAGTTCATACATCACTCTCAATTTCTATCGTGCATTTAGAACAATTATCGTAACTTCCGTTCGGATCAATTTAGTATAATCTTGAACGTAAGTGGCAGTTCGAAATCGCGGTTGTCTATAGTTGATTTTAATTTTCTACGTGGTAAAGATTTGATCTCACAGAATTGTTCGCGTACAATTAACACACGTTTTGATATATGTATATGTATGTATTCTTGTTACATTAGATTTTAAGTTATTATCTTATGTTACATTATAGTTACTATCGATTTACCCCTGAAATTCACGTTTACCCTTGAACAGTTACCATTACATTTTCTGCGAACAATTTTGTATGCAACTATAAATATTAGAACGAGCACTGTTTTGTCTTACAGGAAACAGACTCGGTCTTGATCTTCGAAGAAAATGAGTGCGTCACTAATTTACAATGTAAAAGTGGACGTACAATTTTCGAGAGAAAAAAGAAATAGAACGCTCTTTCCAACGCGGAAATCGATGATAAAACCGGTAGAAATATTACAAGTTTTACGAGCCGTCGTTATTTCGCTGCTTCTACGGAACGTCGAATTTCATCAAATCGAGCATGTGACTCAATCGACTGCGGTATTCTTCATCGCCTTACGAATTTACGTGCTATCGATTCCTCTTGGTCATTAGAACTGAATATCTGGGGTATACGTCAAAGAATCCATATCCGTCAAATGCGGGTAACAAGGAAAACAGTACCTGTTCATTGCATGCCTGCGCAAAACTCATTTATCTCGTTTTTCTAGATCGATGCTCGTGCGGACTTCCACGCAATTTATCACACTTTACGGGAATAGTATTGTGCGTAAGCGACTCACTTTCTTTACCGGAACTCGTCTTGCGTCGTGACATGGTCTCGGTTTCCGGTAGTTCGATTTCCGACGAATGCTCGAGATAATACGCTGCCGGGTTGCCCTTCTTGTCGCAGATACTCGCGTCGCAACCACCGTCTATAAGAACATCCCAAACTGCCTCGGGATCTCTACAAGCAGCACAATAATGTAGCGCCGTTCTTCCTTCCTAGAGAATAGAACAAAAAATACCAAATTCAGAATCCACGTGGACGATACAGTAATATATAATTATTAATTAATTTAAAAACAGAGGCCAGTGTAAAATTAATTAATAATTATATTTAAGAACGATCGTTAAAATTAAAGAGTTTAGCAATGTATAATCTATTATTTTTTCAAAATAATCGTCCATATTTCAGGTCCACAATTCTCCAATAAAAATTTAATAAATTAAAATTAAGATACCGATAGAAACATGATAATGGTTGTGATCTTACTAATACTTAACAAATGTCTAGTTTTTCGATAGTACTGCCTTCAAAGAGTCTAATAAGCAAGGTGGATAATGATAGAGGTGCGAAGTCGGCGACAGTTTAACGGCGAATACGCAACCTGTATAAGGAATGAATTTAGATCAAGGGTAGAACGGGGTAAAACCTTCCCCCGGTGTATCTGAGGTGCTGCGTGCACCCGGACACGGGGGTCGGATGGCTGCAGGGAAGAACAGGTGGTTTACACTTCTTTATTATCCGCGTCACGCGATGCGGGAAGGACGATCGTCGTTAGGAAAAATGGCTTTTCGATTATTCAGCAGGCCCCGAGCATTGAATATCTCGCAGAAGCGCAAACGTTCCCGGCACGGTATGATCGTTTAAACAATCTCGCTGCTGGAAATGGGTTCGACTTTCATGGAATTAGTCGGCCACCGGTAGATACATTTACCGCCGATCAAGACCGCGCCTATAAATGGTGCGAAAGGTGTGCAGTTTACGTCATTAAAAATATCTTGAGCTCCACTGCACCTTCGTTTAGTGAGAAAAGTATGATTCAGACAAGTGTTTAAATGTTGGCGATTTGTGTGAAATCGATTCCCGTTTCTTTGTAATGGTTACAATACTAGTCACTGATTTCTGATATCATTTTATTAGCTGTTAGTTTTTTGCCTCTAATGTAATGAATGGTGTATAAATAGATGGAAAGGGAAAAAACAAATTTATCTATTAGAACTGTAGGAAAAGATATACATATGTATATTATAGTTCTTTCTTTCTCTCTCTGTATTTTTCTATAATATAAATGTATGTATATATATGTAATATTTTTATGATAGAAGTAAATAACGAATTATTCTAGCTCGAGCAAAACTTACTCTGTCCTTCTGTTGTGCAGTGATAGGATAATTTTGTACAAGCCATTCGACTATGTCCCGTTGATCGTAGTAAACGGCTTTGTGTATTAAAGGCGTGCCAGAAGGATCTTTTGAAATGGCCAACTTCTTTTTCGGTTCTTCCGATATGATTCTCTGTGTCTCTGCCAAAGATCCACGGGAAACCGCGTCGTGTATTTGTGTGATCTTCGTCTGGAAAACAAGTTAAAATAATGTGGTTAACGAAGTGGGAAATATTTTTTTGAATCATGTTGTCGCGCCGGGTTCTCACCAAATAATTTGGGAGTCCTTTCAGGAAGACCCGAGTTCTCAGATCCGGTGAATGTTCGCCTAACAGACGTGCCCCGCGTCCTTCCAGAACGACATGCTCTAATCTCTCGAGTTCACCACGCTGCAGCCAACTTTTTAACGTTGTTGGGTTCATCTGCGCCTCTGAAAAAGAAATTGAACAGGAATCATGCAAAATAATTAATCGAACAGTTCTATGATTCACGATAGCTTATTATCAATATGACGTGGATAATTAATTATTGATTCTACTGAAAACAAGAAAAAACGATAATTATGCCTGTAGAACTAATGAAAAACAAGTTTGTAAGATGTCTTGCATAGTTAAAGTTAACTTTTATGATACAGATTACTTTCGTTTTTCCATACTTGACGTTTGGTTTTCAGTTCACTCTTAGGGCAATGTATCAGATTTAAACTAGAGAAACTTTGTTATTACAATTATATAATACTTTTTGCACGTGTCAACATTGGTAGATGATCACGCACATGAATTTAACGATTAGCATATTACACAGTCCTTTACGAGAATTAGATCAGGGTTTTTTAACATTCGTTATTTATTAATGTATTATTTATATTTAATTATAACTCTCCTGGATTTCCAACTTGCTATCGATTCGCTATGAAACTTTCATAGCGAGATGTGCATACACACGTACGTAAGTACAATACTTTCATATCGAGCATATCAATAGATAGATATTGCTCGACACGATGCAATCTTTTCGTTCGAAGCATCCTCGACGCAGCACGTAAGCTACAATATAATTTGATTTTGTCTTTTTACAGTGACAATCATAAATCGCACTATACGCTGAAACCACGTTCGTAATTGCTTCTGCCATCGGAAGTCGGGTGAGTGATTCTTAATTCGATAGACTGCTACCGTGTAAACTTTTTTTTCTGCATAAAAGATTACGCCAACGCGATTGGTTGTCGCGGTTTCGCACTGAACCGACTTTTCCTCGTGCAAACCTAACCGGTGAATCCCACCGTTTGTGGGACACGTGTGGAACCGTATGATATACGTATACGTCGGGAGCATGTTCACGTTGTCATTGATTCGCTTTTGCGACGCGATACGTAATAAAGTGGTACGAAAAATTCGGTGTAATTCGTTGCATTGCGAAAACACCTCTCGGAAGAGTTGTTATTCACCGGTAAAAAAAATGTACGTACGTACGTTGTCATGTCGATTGAAATGGCTGGAGATTACGTTGGAATGATAAGCGGGGATTCAAAAAGTAAAACGACAAGAAATTGAACAATAACAAACAGTAATCGATACATCAATACATTTAACGATTCTAAAGTCAAACAATAATAACATGTGTCATGTAGTATTATGTATCGTCATGGTCATCGCGTAATTCGGGCTATCGTAAAGGCTTGGTCATCGTTCGAACTTTTACTTTAAATACAGAGAATTTGGTAAGATACGTGGTAACAATGGAATTATATGCGATGATATCAGCTTTTCCAATGATAATCCTTCAAACGAGTGAAAATTATCTTCACTAGAATGTATACTTTGTTAATCTTCAATTACATTGTTTATACATATATTTTCTAGAAATAGGAAAAAAATCTGCCAAAAAACACAAAATTCGAACTGTAACAATACTACGTAAACATAGGAACAAACGTAACGGGTGGATTATTGCAAATCAAATTGAATCACATGCGGCTGAAGCAGCTTGTGCGACGACGATCGGAATAACAAGTTTTAAAAAAATTATAAAAATGAAGCCTGCAATGGCCCTGAATGACAGGAACGTCAATTATCGATAAGCAAAAGTGCATCAGAAACTATGAATAAAACATGTGCATCACGGACAATCTTTTTCCTGTCGATCCGTCGTGCTCGTGGTCCACCGTAAATAATCATGAAAGAGGGAAATTACCTGCTCGACTTTGTATTAAAAGACACGCGGCATACCGAAGTCATTCGCGGCACAATACAACTGCGGATATAAGAGTAAACTTGAAACCCGGTAATTGGGATGCCTGTACAGTAAGCGACAGTGTACGACACGAGGAAGCGTCGCGCGTCGAATGAAGTCGATGCCTGGCGTCGCGACGCCACCTGTGAACTCGTTTCCATAGATTTGCCCGGGTCATCGACGATGGACATTCAATCCATATATGTATCGGAATAGAAAAAGAATGAGAAAAGTTGCAGTAAAAGAATAGTGGAAAAAAAGACGCTTCCGCTGTGTTTCACGTTCGTGCAAATAAATCAGAATCGATAACGAATTTATGGAAATCGACGAAACGTAGCTTCTTCGGGGCAATGCTGCACCTGGCTGCGCTAGGAGAATATCGTGAATTTTTCAGTATAGAGAGTAACTGATTTCAATAATGCAGGGTCACGTCAATAACCCCCCGTTGCCGGTAATTAGAGAATGTATTCGAGGCCAGTTGCATAAAATTATTTACCTGAAAATCCCCCTGAAAGGAATTACATATTTACCGCCACGGAGGAATATTAAATTATACGATTCCGATACTGATAGTCAGCAGACTGTTTATGTAATACATGTGTATAGCGTGGGTGATTGATTATGACTCGATCAACTCACATAGGGGTGAGAACGAGGAAGATATATTTTCTAATTGTACTCATTACATGAACGAAAATAGATTCTTGTAGATTTTCATGATATATTATTTTGCTTCCTTCATATATGTATATGTATTTGTACGGGTATCATCGAATCTTTATATAATATGGCAACTCAAGGATGACTACGTCCATCATTTATTTGTCATTATAATTCCTATTACCCCGGAGACTGTGTGGGTTAACGATTATCGACTTTTACCTTCGGTCTGCCATCACCCGTTCGACTATTTTATTCGTTTACTACTGACTTATCTCTTTACTTTTCCCCTACTTCCCCAAAATCGATATTTCCTAGAGCAATGACATATCGATCACGGTTACATGGACTCGAGGTGTCATGTGAATCTTCGTCTCCACCTTCGATAATCAGACATGAAGTTAGAAAACATTATTTACTTGCAATTGTATTTTGTCAAGGAGAATGGAAACGAACTATGACTCGCGATACTTATTTTCTTATTCTTGAAAATACCACCGTGTTGCACAGAAATGCGATTTCGAGAATGCTTGAACTAATAGTTCTACAGAAAGACACTCGTTCCGTCAGTTGATTAATTGTCGTGACTAGTCACTACTTACTTTTATGTATTTTGAATGCGATTACAACACGTATTCAATTTTTCACGATACACTTCAGGCATTTTAAAACTTACCTTTTTTTCAGCCGAGCTGAACTCGTTGCACTGAAAATATACGGATATGAAACAGCCCTTACGCGATACGGATTACAAAAACTTATTGCACAGTAGGGTACATTTCCCTGCCCCGATATTATAGTTCTTATGGAAAAGCTTCGTCCATTGATTTCTTCATTTCTCTGATCAATGTCCTATGGAATTCTCATTGTGTCGTGAAAACTAGCCGCGCGATTATAATAATTTTCACGTTAACACACACGTATCGTGTGCGAAATGTACGATGTGTTTCGCCCAACTGACGATGCGTACTTTTCCACGTGTCCTACTGAAACGTGTTCTCTATTATTCAAGAGGCCTATAGTTACAGGATAGCTTCAGTGTCATAGCGGTACGATGGCAAGACTAATAAGATTGCAGGATCAATGCGGTTAATCGAATGCGCTTCGACATTTACTTAAATAATGTTAATTTCACTTTACCTCATTGCACACCTAAGGATAAATTTTGTTCAGTTATGTAATTTATTGTAGAATTCATGTAATGAAAGTATGCTATTGACCTTACAATTTATAACGTGCACGTGATCATTAACGTACACAGCCACGTATCTATCCACGTTTCTGCCAACAAGAGTTTAGTAAAAGTCATTGTGACAATGCGCAATCTATTCGCAAACGTAAACACGCGTGTTTTTCATTGTAAAATTTCAACGCGTCGATTATTCTGTCAATCCAATCTTATATCACCCGTCCAATGACAGCGCGGTAACAATGGTGATAGCGAAACTGACGTTCACGCCACGTGGCGTTAGGAATTGTTAAACAGAACGCATTACGACACACATTTTCGCCTGAAAATTATATACCCAGAATACGATTTCTTTGTAAAGGAAAAAAAAAGAAGCGGAAGACAATTTTCAAGGACGAAATAATTTGAATTTTAAATGTTGCCTACATTCTATCGTTTTCTTCCTGGTTTTATTCTTTTTCTATTTCTTTACATTTGCCAAATATGTACATGATTCGTCAATATATGACACGAGAATGAAATCGTATGTGTGTGCAGAATTTGAACGTCCGGCAAATTCCGATGTTTAATATGCAAAGATCGGCAAATATGGATCGCTTTACAAATCGCGGTAAGAAGATTCGAAATCAGTCGATCGACAGCCTGTTTATCGTGTGACGTTTCATTGCAGTTCATTGTCGTTAAAATGGAGAAAATAGTGTTGGTGGTGTCATTGACAATCTTTATCATTTCCGTTGTTTTCGCAAGTGGTAATTATAAACGATAATTTGTGTACACAACGATTCTTTCCTCGTTATTATCTATAATTTCATGTGTATCGCTTTTTTTGTACTAGAAAGAAGTCTCAATAGGACAGATTTACATTGCTCTGGCCGTGTTTATCATAATGTCACCATGACTGCATACTATGCAGATTTCTCTAGCGACAATGAATACGATTATTTGGACTCTCGGATGAAGAAGCTCCGAAATTTGCAGGTTTATACAAAACCATTTTTTCAACATTTACGTTCGGCATATGTCTTTATCAAATTCTCATTTTCTTCAAGTTTCATCAACTTTTATGAAATAAAATCGAACTATTGGTTTCAGGACTTTCTCGATGGCCGTACAGACTTCGTAACCGTCTCTATGGATTTAGATTCGGGTATAGCATACGGAACAAAAATATGCATACCTGAATTGAACGCGAAATTCGGACGACAGATTCCTCTTCAGGTACGATTTTCATGGGATAGGAATTTTTTTTATTAATAATTACATGATATCTTTTTTGATAGGCCAGAGACAAAACAAGTTCTAACAACCCGACGAAAGGGAAACCAGATTTTTCACACATTGATATTTGTGTACGAACGGAAGAGGACACCTATGATAACTCTGTAAATGGTGTGGTGACACTTTACGTATAATTACGTGAGATTCAAATGACTTTTATTAAAATAATTAACACAGAATTGAAATCTACGTAAAGTAAAAGTGAAATATGTATGATACCTCGTATAGAATAAATATGGTAGCAATGCATTACAATTAAAAGTAATTATGCTCTCTCCGACCACTTCGGCCAGGTTTTAATGAGATTATAGAGACTGTCTCCAGGACAAGCGGTGCTCGCGGTTTGTCGGTGTCCAAGGAGTTTGTAGTCTTGTTTTATTTTCCCAATGGATACTCCGTAGGCTATCAACCTGTGTGCAGCGTTTACTGCTGCAGCGTTCGGTTCACGGTCTGTAAGTTGAAATAATTTGTTGTAATACTGCCTGGAATGTTGCTGGTAGATTTCCAATATTAGTTTATTAATTATTTCTTTTCAATTCTCATAAAATTTGGTGGCAGATATGAAACCAATTTTTTTGATTATTTAAATGTGTATCATTTTATTTCACACGTGGGAAACATGAACTTACTTTGGAATTTACCGATGAAGCAAATTCCGATACTCTTCGAATTAAATTCCACCGAATGCGCGCCATGTTTGCCCCATCCTCGTCCCTCGTATATGTTACCGTCCTCTCCAACTAAGAAATTATAGCCAATATCGTTCCACTTCTTTTCATCCATGTGATAGTTCTGGGAACAATGAATAACTGAGTAAATTTAACAACAATTAATGCAATACGAACAAAAGTCAGGATCCGTTGATAGGGTCTATATACCGATTAGAAAATGATATTGCTGATATGTTTACCTGGAAACTTCTTACTCTTGCTTGACAAATCGCGCGTACGGTGCAACCATCAGTTGCTGAATGATGAACAATAACGTATGGTGGTGGATTCTGTGCAAGAGACGCTGTTGGAATCTTTGGTGGTCTAGCACCCCATTGTGCTCTAGTTATTATGGTAGGGACATCTGAAAATGAGGGAAAAAATTTCCAGTCCATGAAAATAGATGTAATATAATAGTTTAACTGCGGATTAATCAGTCGCAATTAGACAAATCATTTTCATGTTCGTTTCTAATTTAAATTGAATGTTTGATGTACCGGGTCGATGACAACATGTTTTGTCGCCGTGGGCGTATTTTTTTTTTCATACGTCTCCTCAATGTTTGACAGGAGCCTGACAAGATGAATCTTGTAACGCAAGTCTCGTCTCGTCAGTCGTGATAATGATTTCCGTAGAAAGATTGGATCTCGCGTATAATTCATGGCCGTAGCAGATTGTCTTCTCATACGTAAACAGTGTCATCGTACTGACGTAACAATAATCAAGACGACGCCGTTTGTCGCGTCGACCGGTACATTTAGTCGAAGAAGAAGTTGTCGATCGTTTCGTTGAATATATTATCACGAGAATTTTATGTAAATCAGATTTTATGCAGAATGTATCAGACCGAGAGATGCTGATGATTTGTGAATACTGGCTTACATACACGGCATCGCGATGACACTTACAAATTACCAGCACGAAAACCGCGAATTAATGATATTGTAACACTTTTGATTATTCACTGGAATATTAATTAGAAACTTTAACCTCTTCGGTGGGACGGACGTTCGAAGTGTTATCTGGCGGCTGAGAACAACGTGGCACAGGAAGACTTATCGCTACAAGCATCGTGCATAGAGTTTTACATATACATATAAATCTATGCATTCGGTGACTATCAAAGTGTGTCTGTAGAAATGTACTTTTTGATTGTTAATTATGATATAAACGACGCGGGACCTTCCATGTAATTTCGTAGTCGTCGACTAAAGTTGAAAATCATACCGTAGAAAGTAAAAATAGCTGTCGGTTTAATTTCCATTAGTCTCACCTTCGGTTACAGTTGTAGCGGAGTATACCACGTGGCAGATCGTTAAAAGCAAACAAATCGCGGTCAGTCCGTTCATCTTAGCTGTACGGAGAAAACTGTCCTCAATCTGTAAGTTTATGTAGTATATGTATTCCACGGGTTTGATCAAATACACACTATTTGTGCTTCTTGACCTTCGACCACTGACACGTTATAAAGAGGGGGATTACGCGTGTGCGTAATTGCATTTAAGAATGATTTGGAGCAGTGTGTAACTGGATTTTCCAATGGTATATTTATAACAAGAATGCGATAAAAAGTACTGCGCTGTATTCTTTGTTAAATGTAATACATATATATATATATCCTACTAGCTATATATATATATATATATAATACATATATATATATATATATATATATATATCCTACTAGCGCAGTACCCTACTGGTACAGACCTTCTACTGTCGCGCCGCCGGACCCAACGAAGCCCCCCGATTGGCTATCGTTTTTCGTTAATAACTCGGCCATAAATTAAGATACGACTTCACGAATGTCACTTCTCTATATTAGAATTACCTCACCTATCAGCCGGTTCAGGGACGTGTACGTTAGCTGGGACACCCTGTATATATATCTATAGATACCTTAGTTCCTGCAGGATAGAAACAATACACTAGGGTAAACCGGGTATTATAATTCCACAGGAGGCTAGAACAATTTCTAAAGTAAGCTGTTGAAACGTTCGGAGATTAGGAAGGAGATATAATGTTGAGATTTTTTAATATTCTTTTATTTCATATATGTACAATCGATAAATAGAACAACAAAGGAAATCGATGTTCAGTATACTGTTCGGCGTCGTGTTTTGTACTACGATGAGGAGAAATTAATTTCTCAGGAACATTACAAACCAACGAGGTATGCTCATCAATTATTGGCAATCTTACTCTATTACATAATGTGACATGTCAAACCGTCTTTTATCGATATGCGCCACACTCATACGATTGTATGTAGTACCAGATATAGCACGTATCATTTCATTAAAATTCGTACAGCTGTGCGAAAAGGCTTAATCATTAGCTTATCGTTGTTTTCAATAAGTTTCACTTAAATGATTCACTTGAGGAAGAATCGCAATTAACAAATACATCTCTCCACCGAATTATCATCGGTAATCATTCACGATAACATACTTGAAACAACGTAGCGCAAGGTTTTATGGAGTAATATATAAAAAATTGTTACAAGTGCTGTAAATATATCAGAATCAAGATACGTGGGATAGAGGTAGAAACGGTTATTTCTTATCTAATGTGTTCGGGTGTAATTAAATATTAATTCGACCTATTTTATCTTACACTTGCCTCAGAACCAGCGTTAAACGTTGTTTCGCGTTTCTGTGCTGATCTCAACGATATTTTTATTTAATTCCGTAGCCGCTTCCGTGGTGATTAGCATTGCGGGTCTCGGTGTAGGCGTAGCGATCCATCGCGGGAGCTTTTGAACGTACTTGTAAAATTCTTCCCCTGGGCACAGGGTGTTCCTCGCTTGTCTGTGTCCTATGAGGTTATAAGTTTCACATATTTTTCCCGTTTCCACGCCGTACTTGATTAGCGCGTTCAAAGCATTCAGAGCTGGTTTGTTTGGTAGGAAATCTGCGAAATAATGCATCATCATTATAATCGATTAAGATCTTGAAAGAAACACGTGAACGTTATCATTCTTTCTTAGTCATTGTCACGTTAGAAATATCTCATTCAGATCTGCGTCTACGAATTGATTGTGAGATGTCATTGAAATACTTTTAATCTATAATTCATTCTGTTTTATCAACTACCTAGGCATTTACACCATTATTTTCCTCGATGAGAAATTTTCGTAAAATTAGAAACACGTACTTGGTTGAGTATTGTTTAAAATGCCACACACATACCGCTAAAATCGCCCATGACACATATTCCGATGCTCTGAGTATTGTAACCAGGTGCATGTGCCCCGACGGAATCCCACCCGCGACCCTCGTAAACATTTCCATCTTCTCCAATGACAAAACTGTAGCCAATGTCGAACCAGCCTCGATCGTCCATGTGCAGATTTTGATAGGATTTCACGATGGCGGAGCATGCTTGTTGATCGTGGCAGTATTTTGCGATTCCACCATGGTGAATTACCACGTATGGTGTCGGTGACAATTCTAATGGTTCACGTGCCACCGGCCTCCTGGCTCCCCATTCTTCTCTGGTTACGATTCGTACAGCATCTGAGGGAAACTTGGCTAGTTAGTTAACACTCTCGCTCGTAACGACTTTCGAATGCAGCCTTATAAACAGGCAGGTTTATAACGACTATCCACGGATAGTAAATATTTCACGTCAATGAAATGAGTCAGCTAATGCGGGATCACCCGTACGGCCCGGAAGTGAATATAGTAAACACGTTTTCAACAATTAGTTGCACAACGTTCACGCTAGGCAAATTGTGATATTTATTCGTGGGCCTACATAGTTGTCTCGTTCGCGTAGAAACCGAACTTTTATTCGGAATGGTATTTCGTCGGAAATTACGCGAATCGAATGACGCAGGACCTACTTTCACGACTCGTATTTTAGTATTTTTCTAAAAAAAAAATATGTTTTTAAAACCTATTTAGATGATTTCATCGAATTGTCATGCAAAGCGAACACTTGGAGTGTTACAAACGATTTTCGATACCGTAATTAAAATATTTCGTCAACCTTGATATTATTTTCTATGCATAAAGTCTAATATTTAAACGCTCCCGTGCGGTTCAACATCCGTATTACAATGGCGACTTTTCGGATTTCTCGAACAACGCCGGATTATGAATTCTTACCGCTTTGATTCGCAGTTCTCGTCAAATCGATCGGGGTGGCAGAAACAATATTTTGATACAATGTCAGGCAAATCAGGATGTACTCTACAGGTACGACACTAAAGGACGGTATCATGATGATTATGTTACAGTACCGCGACAGCTCGTGTTAAAAATATAACTGAACGGGAATCGTGAAACCGCGTCGGCTTTTAAACGAAAAACTGAACGTAGCTGGGAAGTCCCTCGGAGACGCACGTTGGGTCCTTTAACCCTCTCCCCTCTTCGACACATTATATTGCGAAAACAAGAACAAAACTACCGTGCAAGTGCGGATTGCCAATTCGTTACTTGTTGCCGATGTGCCTCAACCCTATGAAACGTCGTTTAACATCTGTGACCAGTCGAAGAAAGACAGAGATTTTATGATGATAAGGAACACTATTTATATGATAAGATATACATTCGATAGAACAGAACGTGATTGATAGCATTCTGGAAAAGTATGGATTCTTTACATCATCCGTTTTCTTATTATATTTTCGTCGTTGATCGATGGAAATGTGTAAACATTCTGCCAATGAAATTCGCGGAAAATTGTATTGAACGTCGTGATTAACCTAAATCAGGAAAATGTTAACAATTCTGAGAACTAGTAGAATTATTAGTTACACTCTTGAGCGAATGATTTTACGAAGCTATTGTGTATGATGAACATGAACAATATTATTGTGATGTTCGAATGATTGACAGATAGGAATTTAAAAGTGAACATGTCCAACTACACTCCTTCTCATTTTGTTTTTTATCTATTCGTGTTGTATGGAAATAATTGCTTCCTGCATTCTTTGTTCGCTGTATATAGGTTGTGCGAAATAACAGTTTAATCTAGTTCTGGAAAATTAAAAATAATATTTATGTTCATATTATTATCTTACAGATAATACTATGAACATAAAGAATAATATTTATGTTCATATTATTATCTTACAGATACTTACTTATTAAATGTATATTAATCGACATATGATAATTTACGTAATCGTGTCACATGCTTTTTTATTGAATAATGAATTCAACACGGCATTTTCCCTTGCCCTTATCGGACGATATCGTAGAATTTATTTTTTACTGTCATTTCCCAGCATAAGTTTGTAGCAGATTAGATTAAAGAATAAACGTAGAAATGCTGAATCTATTGGAATCTTACTCGAATTCTATGAACTATTCTAAAAAATATCTATCGTTAAATTTCTAACTTATATAAATTCATTCCTATAAAAAAAAAACTTAAAAGTCTTAATAATCATTCACCACGTGAGCAAATCATCTAAACACAGAAAATAATTACTCTCTTGCGTTGTTCTTTTTTTAGGTAATAATCCTTTAGTTTTCTATCACCTTGGCTGCATTTTTTATATACATATATGTATACGCCTATAAGCAATACAAACATCGATATTCATTTGTGAAATAGCTTTAATCATTTGCGTTCTATGCATTATTTTTTAAATTGTGAACATTTGAGTATGTTCAATTTGTTGTTTTATGGATCTTTTTGCAAATAATTGTGTTTTTGTCATTTTTTAGAACTTATATAATGTTGTATTAGTAAAAGTTGACGCGCCTGAAGAACGATACATTTCACTACTTCTGACCATTCCTACAATCCCATTTCTTGCTTGGAGAAAGTTGCTAGATATTCCGCAGAGGTCGTCACAGCCAAGGCAATTTTATTCCGGTAGAATTCTAACTTATCTCCGGCGTTATACTTCGTGCTTGCAGTTCACATTTATTTCATTTTCAAGTTGCTTTATAAGTTAAAAGTGCACGTCACTGTGAGAGACTGAAAATGTTTAAATTTGGATTTTCAAAGGACAGCGAGGATAAAGGTATTTTTCTATATACTTTCTTGTGTATCGATTTAAACATGTGAGAACTCAATTTGGAGGTTATACGAACGCCATGTTATTTTAACTCGCGGTTTCGAATTTTGAAAAAATTCTTGTTTAAATATTAATTTAGTTGTGTGAAATTTAAATTGTCACGTGGAACTTGTGCGATCATTATATTCGGTAGATAACGTGTGGAAGACAATCATAATTTACGGAAATATTTCAGAGACAGACACTGGTGTAAATAAATCTATAATCAGTTGGATACCCGCGTCGAAAGTCACGGTATTACCATCGCAAATTGAAACGAAATATGAGTCCGACGATTATATAGAGTTTGGATTTTCCCCAAATCGCACTTTAAAACTGATTCGATCGGACAAAGCTTTGCAATGTGTAAGTCAGGAAAATTGTCAAAATATTATTGATGCTGAGTCACAACACTCTGATCTCATCCCCGCTAAATACGAAGGTAGTCCAAGTATTCTATTTTAAATATCATTGCAATTACAATTCATCACTTTCAATAAATCACCGTGACAGAAATCTTAAGAAACGAATCAATAAATCTTGTGATCCGTAATATCAAGGTGGTTTAAAAATTTGGGAATGCAGTTACGACTTGGCACAATACATATACGAGGAAGATATTGAATTACAAAATAAAATCGTTTTGGATTTGGGATGCGGTGCCGGAATGATTGGCCTTATAGCTCTTTTAAATCATTCCACCGTTCACTTTCAAGATTACGTCCGTATCTGTATTTCTCATTTTACTTACCATTCTTATAAAACGGTCTAATACGAGTAACAAAACATTTTATAGAACGCAGAAGTTATTAAAATCGTAACCATTCCGAACGTTTTGTTAAATTTCGAGGATCGGCAAAAAATATTAGAAAAGTGCGAATTTTATTCCGGTGATTGGGAATCGTTTGCAACGTTATCATGCGCCGAAGATAAAAATGAAGCTGAAAAATATGATTTAATTTTTACGAGTGAAACGATTTACAATCCGGATAATCATCTAAAACTATACGGCGTTTTTAAACAAAGATTGAAGCAAGATGGTATTGGGCAAGTATTTTTCTTTACATTATAAAATCATGCAAATTTTTGTTTGATCGAAAAATAATAGTGAAAAGTAAATATCTTCAGATTTATCGCTGGTAAAAGTTATTATTTCGGCGTGGGTGGTGGAATGAGACAGTTTCAAAATCTGATAGAAGAGGATGGGATGTTTGATGTCAAAGTAGTATGGAGAAGTCGAGAGGGTAAATTTCAACATTGTAAATATATTTTCTAAAACTTTCCAGAACAAGAATCATTCATAAATATTTCAGGGCTCCAAAGAGAGATACTACAAATTACGAGGAAGCAACGTGTGAACATCTAACGCCATACGTTTGTTCTAATCTTGTTCTGTATTTGTAATAAAGAGTATTTTACATTTTCGAGTAGCAAAGACGTTTTATTGTTCATCTACCATTCACGGAGATAGTCTTTCGTAAACCCAACCATTCTCTCCTTCGTGAACTAGAACATTGTCGATTTTCTCGTTGCGTTTAGGCCGTCTAAATCGAATTCTATCGTGAAGTCGATCGCTTTGACCCTGCCAAAACTCGACGTAGTGCGGAATTACGATATAACCACCCCTAAAAGAAATAAGAATATTTTTGAGATAGAGAAAAATTTCACTTTCGATCAATGGAATAAACTATTACCAGCAATCAGGTCGCTTGACCTGCCCTTCGGGAAATTGGGCGACGAGTTCCCGTTCTTTCACAATTAGCGTTTGTCTACTTGCAATTATTGTACTTTGCTTACTAGCCATAGATCCTATTTGATTCGAGTACGGACGACTTAGAAAATACCTATCCGAATCCTCTGGCGAGGTTTTTTCTACTTTGCCTTCTATACGTACCTACAAGATTCGATAAACAATTATATAGACGATAATGTCTACAAATTAATAATTGGAAGAAAACTTTACTTGAATCATCCATTAGAATACATAGAAAGAAAATGCTGGAAGAAAAAATCTCACCCCTCGTTTGAGAACTTCCCAATAAAACGTCAATGCCGCATTTGGATTTTCTGCCTGAAAATTGATACAATATGCAATATTTATCCGATCCATAAGTTTTGCTTAAATTATAAACTCACTAATTCACGACCCTTCCTACTCTCGTAATTCGTATAGAATTTGAAACCGTCTGTGCCGAAACCTTTCAGCAGAACGGCACGAACGGATGGAATACCATCTCTGTAACAACAAGTAATTGATACATATAATTGTAATACAATGAGTCTACGATTTCTATGATTAAAAATAGAAATTAATTACTTTGTCGCCGTTCCGAGAAACATGGCGTTCGGTTCGAAAATTTGCGGGGTATTACATGCCTCGTCGAACCATGCTTTGAATTGGCCGATTGGTTCTTTACTTGTAAGCCGGTCTTCAGTGAAAGTGTCATTTTTATCTTTATACTTAATTCGCATACCTATAATAATTGCACAAGAACATTCCATCGTTGTTGATACATATATATTTCTTCTATTAATGACGAAACCGATGTGAAATATGTAGAAAGCATTGATTGGAACATAGGAAAACTATTTTACTATTTCCTACCAATCCTAGAGTAGCCTAATTATACTTTGATTTTTGATGACTGAAAACTATGATCAAGAATGAATGAAATTATTTTCTACAATGAAATTACGAAAATTATTATCGCACAATTTGTCATTTTTCACAGTATACATTATCGTAGAATATTGATTTGAGGAATTGCGCTAGTCGCGCCAAAACAAATGCATTCTATGTAAATATAGTAATTTCTCACGTTATTACGAAATACTATTTACCTTGGAATGATAATTAAAACTATCGCAGAATTACGCGGTATCGCTACAAACGACGACACCCGTTATCGACCTTAGACGTTCGATAGCAGGTAACCAGACGGTAATCATGAAAACATTTCTTCAATACGTCAGAGATCAGTTTTCTGTGATAATCATTAAAACGGAATCGCTGTTCAATGTCTAGTTGGAAATTTCGTAATACTTGTTTGTCGAATGCACTTTTGACTTTTACAATTAAACATTGAGATAATAGTGTCCTGAAGCTATGAATGTAGGTGTTTAGTGGTACAAGGACATTCCGATGATAAAAAGTATTCATTTACTTCTGACCATATTTAACGATTTGGTAATAGAGAAATCGTATTATATTTCTTTTTGTTCTGTCAGAATACAAGAGCAACTATTATGACATTACCTCCGATGTCAACGGTGTAATTAACATCCTGTGTGCCAGGTTTTACAGCTGACATGGTGACAACTACTCACTGGAAACAGCTGATTCTCGATCAGAAGGTATAACCGAATGTCACTGACATGAAACGTGACAGCGGGAAACGCGGTGGTTCGCGAATTCCTGATAGTACAAGAAGCGTGCAGGTTTCACTGTATCACAAACTTTACTAGTGTTATCTGTGTAACGTAAACTCGTTTCATTAAATTCGAGGTTATCCCCCTTCCCTATTATCAACTCTGTTCCCCTTTGGCAAAAGATGGCGCGCAATGTAGTAAGATACTGCTAAAAAATTTGCCCCCTAACGCAATATTTGATAAATCTGTCGATATTCATGGGAAAATTGATGACGAAAATTCAGAGTTTCAGTTATTTCAGGAAACATTATTTCCTTATGGTTTTCCCGACGGGAAATATCTGTCATATATGGAAAGAGCGACTTAATGACGTCCCATTTCAAATTTAATTGAAATGCATATAGTTGCTGCGCCATTGCAATTACACGTAATACTATCCTGACGATAGTGGTTGCTAATTACGCAATTAGTATTTCTCATATCAATGTTTATCGTTCACCTTAAAACAGAGCGATTTCCTCGCGAGTTTTAGTAAAAAGTAGGCAATGGTTACTTCATTTTGTGCTATTTCTATCTAGAGATATATCGACAGGTAGATATCAAAGTAATGTGTTAGTTTCAGCTATTTATTTTCTAACTCGCGAAATAATAAAATTGTAAATAATTATATTATAACTTCAATCATCACATCTACGGCCGTAGATAAAGATTTTTATTCCATTCATGGAATTTTCTGGATCACGTAAGACTATAATTTTGTTTAAAGTTCTAGAGAAATACACACATTTCTAGACCGGCAACATATCGGCAATGTGATACATATATATATATATTATCATTTCAAAAACAAACATCACGTGTTTCTCTGCATTAGCGATAATAATTTTATTTTAATGTACTTCCTGAATTATATAATGACCAATCATTGATAGGATATTATCAGTTTATCTAGGCAGTGAAAATAATGACCTGATGAATAGAACAGGTAATCACAACTATGAAAGAAAACATGTATTTTTTCTACTATCTAATGACTGACAATTTTGAGGGTACATATCTGTTAATGTATCGAAAGGGTAATACATTGAATGCAATAAACTCTTTGAATTGAGGGAACGCGATAAGGCTTTGAAAATAGATTTCGCCTTCGTTTTATTTAAGTAATTTGTATCTTAATGACCGAAAAATTAGGGAACAATAAGTATAAATAGTAAGGAAATGGAACACATTCTTGAAGTATGTATTGTACTTCGAAGTCGAACACTTGTTATGCATTGCTTATAACGAATATACATTCTATATTTTGTTCGAAATATTTTCGTGAAATTAAATAAGTTATTCAAAACAATTTCTATGGAAATTTTCAATCTACATTCCGCAATTTCAAGGAACAATGATCTTCAATCAACTTTTTAAAGCTTTTATGGTAAAGAAGTGTTGCATTGAGAATTAAATTGTCTTTACAATGGCTGAAATGTTAAAAAAAAAGTATCATTCTGTAGAATAGACTTGTTGCAAAATGTTTAAACAAATTTGCGCTATTTATCTTTTGAATTAATAGATGTAGAAATGCGCGGTTCACGCAGTTGCATCGGTAATTGATCGTTTGGAAAACACTTGGTGTGTGTGTGTGTGAATAAATGTTCGCGATATTTTCCCATATGTATTACTGACGTTCGATATGGAGCAGAAGAAATGGAGAGTGTATAATCGTGATAATTGTCAAGGATTTAAAAAGTGTAGATGAAATTCTTTGCTTGGGCGTTGACGAGTAACAGATAACGTCGTAGTTTAGGTTAGAACAAATATCAAGTCTTTTCGACTTTATAATTTTCAAAGTGATAATTGTAGGACCATTTAAATGATTTATTTTTGTGTTTAAACTAGAGAGAAATTCTATTTACAGTGAACATATGGGAAAATTGGGAGAAATTGTGACGTTTGATTATCGTTGACATTTGTTAACCAACTAGATGTTCTTGTGCAAGTGGATATAACTTGACTAATAATTTTTATTTCTAATGAAGAGAATTTTAAAGTAATGAATATTAAAAACGTATTAACGTAATGTTTGATGATATAATGAAGAATAAATCGTGAAATTTATGGGCATGTAAATAAATAAATGGATTATAACAATTTATTTAAAAAAAAATCTGTGTATACATTTTTATGCAATTTTTTGTAACCAACTGTATAATTGCTCCACATTAGCTGAAGTTTCAGAATCTTTGTCGAATGCACTACATTCTGCAAAATCTATCTTTGTATCCAAATGAGAAAATTCAAAATCCTTTCCTTGTTTGCCAATGAAGGCATTTGCTGATGATGCGTCTGTGGCTTCCAACTGACTTGTCTTAGTCATGCGCAATAAGTTCATTTCTTTCTCTAGCAAAACCTTTATGGCAGTAGCACTCTTTGTCATAGTCTGATCTTGTTTATTACATAAAATCAACAAAGGCACATTTTTTTGCATGGCAGGATCAGATAATATGTTGTACAAATATCTAAAAAAAAATCAGAAATTTATTTATATCTATTTGTTTCAGAATGTTATAGCCCGTCATCAATGCCTACTTACTCTGCTACGTCTCTGATATCTTTTTGGAAGGTCACAGAATCAATAACATAGATAAGCCCTTTTGCAGATGACTTAAATCTATCAAAGAACTTATAGCGTAGACGCTCATCTCCAGGAATATCAACAATTTTCAAAGTACTCTAAACAGTGAACAGTTTTGAAGGCCTATATTTTTGGTACGTGTTTCATGGACCATATGGTATGCATTTAAACTTACATTGTTAACAATGATATCTCCAACGTTCTCCTTCATAGATGTATGCGTTTTAATAAACTTTGAACAAATCAAGCGCGCATATATCAATGTTTTACCAGCATCACTAAGACCAGTTAATAATACACTGTTACCCACAGACTTTTTGCTGCGCCATATGGCGAATATCACTGGGGAAAGAAACAGGGCAGGAATTTGTAAAAAATATGGTACAGGCTAAAGCAGGATTCTCAACATTAAATAGATGGTCCTATACTGTTAACAGTGGGAGCGCAATAGTTAAGGTCTAAGCAAATTCTAATGGTTTTAATATGTACCTATTTTTGTATTACGTATACAATCACAATCTTATGTTTGTTTCATTCCTAGTCTCCATTTGTGTACTGTTTTATAATTATTGCAGATACTATGACTTATATTTGTTTTAGATAAATAAACTTTATGTTCTCAAAATTTAAACAGTGACACTAACAATATAGATTTATATACATTATACAAGAATGTAATTTGTTAAACAAAAAGTTTACATAGAGAATATACTAACTACTTAATTTTACTTTAATGGTAACTGTGATGTTTCATCAAATGAAATGATAATAAATAAACAGAAAATGCGATTTATTCTGGAAATTATAAGGTATCATCGCTGCTTTGAATACTTTTTAATACATAATTCATTACTTATCTCGAATATCAAATGAAACATAAGGTACGGATAACCTACAAGTATTTGTAATTACCTAGTGTTATTATAATCGCAACTATAGCGGCCAATATGCCCATAAATTCCGAATCCATATTATAATCATTTAGCGGTTTCATGTGCTTTTCCATTGTGACAGATTTTCCGTTTTACCTCGTGGACATACGCCGATGTTTTAGAACAGAGTCACGTCAGGGATCATGCACTGCTATATCACGAACAAGGTAAAGAATAGACCCAATGTTTTGAGAAATGTTTGCAACCGAGAACTAATTTACCGATGCAGAGAAATCGACGGGCCAGTATTTAGCCATAGTCGAGAAGTAGGAATCCTATCTTACATCTGTGAATTATTTCTACGTGTCGATATTTAAGTACTCTTTTTTTATCTGCTCTTCGATATTTCCGTGATGTTACCGACTTTAGGTACAAGTAGTATTTCAGAACGCGTCACAAAAATTATTCAATTTTGGGTTTATTGCTTGAATATGAATAGATTTATATGATCGACAAATAATAAACAGTAATAAGAAAATCGACCAAATAATTAAAAAATAGACCAAATTCCTATTTTTTCTCAAGTAATCAGAGAAATTCCGTTCTCATAATAAAATTGATCAGTGTACAGCAATATCGCTAACTGTAAACGAAATTTCTGTAACAAAATCCCTTATTAATTGTATAATTTAAATCTCAAATATTTCGTGCCGTTGAGTTTAAATGAAAAATCGATACTTAAATTCGAGCATTCGTATTTTAATCGAACCCAGTTTTTTGAAAAAAAAGTTAGTATATTTTTATTTCAGAGTAGTTTATTGTTCAAAAAATATTAAACTCATAAGAAAAAGAAATATTGAAATTGAGCCATATATTATGATAAGTTGCTGCCATGAAACTAAAACTATCAAGTATTATGGGACAGTGGGAGTACATTATAACATATTTTGACATGAATAAACCTACTTCATTGCAATTTCTCCTTATTATCAGTTATAAACGAATTAAGTACTTCGAAGTGAATAAATTTATTCATTCAAACTTGCTTTATAATAATAAGATTCAAATAATTAATCTACCTGACTATGCCCATCCATTTCATTACATTTGCTTGCCAATCGATTAGATATGCGTTGAATCCCTATATCCCAGTGATCCTTATATACATCATCCAATCTAAAACAAATAAGATGTCTAAGGCATTCAAAACATATTAATTGAAGCAAAGATAAAACATTTATTCGCCCTCCGTATATAATTTGACGATTTTTCGCGATTTTCATACATCGCTCGCCATTCGCGCAATTTTCAAGATATAAAAATGATCGAATATGTTTCGAATGCGCATTCTGAACCTTAATAAGGTGATGGAAGATTCAGATGGATAATTAAAAGAAAGCGAAAATGACGAGTACAAAATGAAAATCGTAATTGTCATAAAGTAGCGCAATATAAATTACAAATTTGATTAAAATGTTACCGATACTTATTCATAATGAGCCAAAGTAATCATGCATGGTCGCGAGTATGAAAAATATCGCGAAATTATCAATAAGCTACTCTTTTAGAATTTTTCATAGCCGCCGGTACCGTCCGTACCTGCCCGGCAAGTCCCTACCTGTTATTCTCACCTTAATTGTTCCGCTCGAGCGGATCCAGTACGGCCAAACTCAAACATACTCGACCTGACATTGCCAAGTACACGGATAACCATTAGTCCGTGATAGAACGTCCTGGCGTCAACTACTCTTCCCAACTCGCTCCGGACGACTCCCTCTGGTATAATTCATTTAATTTCAAGCTTATCCATTATGTATCGATCATTTACATTATATTTCATGTACTCCTTATACATTACTGATACAGTACGACATATCCCTCGGTTACAATTAGTTACTATAAAATTATTAACAATAATTTTTTCATAACTTCTGATTCGCTTCGGTTCGCTTAATAGAGAAATAGTTTATATATTTAAAATATACAAATTAATGAAAAATGGTATTTATTTTTATAAATTTTCAACCGTGATTTACCACGCGGTGTCTTCTATTGAAGCTATAAAATCTTTTTCGAGTTTGCGCGAAGTTTGTAAAGGTCGATACCCTTTCTTTATACACAATTTTGTTAAATTATTTTATTGCTAGCTATAAATTATCAAGATAGTAGGGTTTTATTAAGATTGGTTCCAGTTTTGTATAAGTTTTATTATGTTGTTATAGATCGAAAATATTCGACGCCGGGGGCATGTGTACGCTCCGCTACCTGCCCCCCCGCCATAACACCGAGTTTGTCCGACATGATTTTGTCACGTACTACCTACATCGACACACATCAGTCTTCGGCGAACTGTGGCGGTGTCAAGACCTCCTCCTGTGTGCTTCCTGGTGCTCTCTAAGGTACATCGCACTCCTCTACATTTACCTTTGCTTAATCAAAGCTATACTTGCAATTCATTTCTCAACTCGACAAACTTTACAGTTTATATCATTACATTTTTGGCCTTATTTTCTATTAATCGTAATTTCATAATATTTAATCTTCATTTTCACTGTTTTTATAGTTGGAATGTGCATAACATTATTATTCATACTTTGACTTTTTGCAGTTTAAATTCTAAGAACATAATTCCAATCGTATTTTTGTCTGTAATTTCAGATTCAACCAACAAAGAGAAATCCAGTTCGCACCGGTGAATTCACTTGGAGGGTAGCAGATAACTACGTCGCGGTCTTGTGACGTATACGTAAAGAAGAAAATCTGGGCACCGCAGCGGTCACACCTTACTTGCTACCGACCTTGACATTGGTCGGAACTACCATTGTCGTCGTTTCAACTACAACGGGAATTTATATTTTCCGTGAGTTTCATCGAATCGAATCGAGTCATCGTCGCATTGTTTATTCGCGAACCGGATATAAGAAATATTTTCCTTGCGAAGGGTTTGAGAATGTTTCTACAAAACTTGGCATTGATTTATTCAAATCTCGTATTTGTTTTACGTATCGACAATCGGTTTGACTGATCATATTTACATTTTTAAATCTTGTCTTAGTGAATAAAAATTCACGCTATTTCAAATATAAAATAAATGTTGAGAAATTTTAGAGTGAAGAATATACTTGACTGCTATATGAAGAAATTCATGATTACGTTTTAAATTTTAATTTACAAGAAACAGTAGGACAAAGGCAATATTCCTAACAACAGCGCGTGGTACAAAAAAATAAGACTTACAAAACCAACAACTGTGTCATTCTGCGTGATATATGGTATATTTGTGTGCACCCTCCCCTTTATTTTCAGCTTGTGTGATCGCGCGCAATGCGATCTTAGAGTCACTTGCTCCGAGAGACAGTATTTCGCGAAATAGAGTCAGTGTTGTTGCGCTATTAAAAATTGTGCTTGTTCGATAACCGCGTGTTTAAAACCGCCGAAAGAATTGAAATGGACTGCTACAACGTAACATATTCGGTCGCGAAATTCTGACACTTTTTAAACCGCGACATTAGAGTCAGTTTGCTCGCCGGAAATAATTACGGTCGGGAGTGTAGTCTCTTTATTTTTCTATTTGTTTGTTGAAATGCGTCGCGATATAGTAGTGGTACGCAGCAGCTGCGGAGAGGACCTCCATCGGGCGTCGTCGCATCAGGCAGCAGGTAAATATCGCCAAAATTGTATTCCTGTTTAAATTTCTGAAAAGGAAGATCGAGCGAAAGTGGAATCTTTCCATTCCAACTCTACCAAAATTGCGAAATGAAATACAGTTGAATTATAAAGAATATCTTCTTGTTACGTTACAGAGATCATCGGCAGATATACCGGTCGTAGTATCAACTCTAGAAGGCGCAGAAGAACTCTACGGCCGGTGAGTCGAAAAATTTTTGGTTCCTCCGATCACTCAATCATGTCGTAGGACATAAAGGTCCGAAGCGGCACGAGTGTATTGGTTGTATTTTATTTGAGTTTGCGAGCATAGTGACCGCGAGTGTAAAGTATTTGATACTTTACGCTTGTGGGTAGTAACACACCACTTTTACTTGTGAATATTTAATTAGCTCAGGCAGGGGTCTTCTTGTGGCTTTTAGCTTCACGTACGTTTTTTTCGTAATTCGATTAAAATTTTCATATCCTTAAGCTGCGTTTAATTGTATTTGAATTCGCGTAAAGTACTTGCAATAAAACTATACTCGGAATATATTTTCGAGAAGAGAGTTTGATATTTTCACGTATGAGGTTCATACGAATTAAATTGAATTAAAGTTTTCATGTGATTTATATTTTTCGTAACATGATTTCCGATAACGGAAGAAATTCATATTAATCGTTCTATTTTATGAATGTACCCAAGAAGACCAATTCGCGGTGTTTAGATTCTGGTTTCAAAGGATTATTTTTAACACATTTATCATTGTTTAGAACACCTCCTTTGAATAAGGAATCAAACAAGGGTTTTCCATTAAAACATTGAAGTTTTCAATATACATATACTTTTCTGCATATTAATATTGAGAAACTTTCAATACGTACTTATATTAAAAGTTTTGAAATTCGTCTTAAATAAATTTATATTCTCTTCACTTTTTCAATGATTTAAATAACTATATTCGAGTCATTTTATCAAGCATATTTTCAATGAATTTTTGCAAAGTGATTTAAATAAATGTATGTCATTGGGATTGGGATATCATGCGCCAAATTCCGTCGACAATAAAGGCAATCACTTTTTTGCTCGTTCCGCGTTATTAAATTAATTTTAAGCTGACATAATGATCTTTAACTTTTAATTACAATTATTATCTTCAATTTTCAACTTTCATTTTTAACTTAAACATTTATCTTGAATTTTTCATGTTTAAAGTAGAATCATTTGTTCGTTATTTGTCACGTTTGTCATACCCCTGGCGTTAAAACAACACGATAAACCGTGTAGTCGGCCTAATAGCCTCACGGCTATTTGGTTAAACCGCGATCTTGCGATGTAATCGTGGAGCGTGGCTTTCGTCAAATCATGGTTCCATCGGTACTTTGGGTGGCCTAGCGTTGTCTGGAAAGTCGAACTCTCGGGTTCGATCTGGGATCGCATAGACGGGCAAACCGTTCTTAATTAATATTAATAAATTTCCATTTTGATTCGGATTAGCCGTATCAGGCTTGTCGGTAGCGGCCGGACCGATAAGGCTTATTCGACTGAATCTGTGTAGAGTTCGTCTTAATTATCTGTAGTTCCGCGTTTTATTTGTTTCATCTTTGAAGTGATCCTCGAGCGAATTTCGTTGAGATTTCTTTCCTGTAAATCGACCCTAGGTGAATCTCTTTGTATCGGTGGACCATGATTCGGGGAAAGTCGTGTGAAACGGGTATTTCTCAAGATCGTTGTACGAGCCACTGTGTCAGTGTGTAAATTGTTTTTTCGCCGCGTTATGGTAAACGTTTAGAATCACCCGCGTTCAGATTTTGATTATGGAGTTGGTTGTCTCGATGAGTAACCAGACCTTTCCACTTTTCACTTTTTGTTTGCCTTTAATTGTCTAACGAATAATTGGCGTGTGATGGGGATGTTTAATATTAATGATATTGAAAACCATATTAAACATTAAAGCTTTACACATATATATTTTTTTTCAATACATGAAATATTCAAAGGTTCTTAATATACATATACTTTTTTACATATTAATATTGAAAGTTTCTCGATATATACATTAAAAGTTTTGAAATATTTCTTAAATAAATTTTTCATTTTTTGAGTGATTTAAATAAACTATATTCGAGTCATTTTATCACGTATATTTTCAATGAATTTTTATACTGAGATTTAAATGAGTGATTAGATCGTTGTAAACATTATGTTAATAATCATTTTCTAGCTCAGGATTTTCAGCATACATACATCGACACTAGTTTTAATTAGTTTTATATTTGCCACGTTCATGTCCCTATTTGGCTTGAACTCATTTGTGGGCCCAGGTGCTGCACGAATGGGTGATGGCGGTGAACGTGGCTGATTTTTTGATTAATTATAATAATACTATTGTGGCGGCTCACAAGCGTTAGCGATTGTGCACGACGTACGGTTCCACACCGGTGTGAGTGTGTGTATAGTAATTAAGTATTTCGTGGATCGTGCGTCGGTTGAAAGTCAAATATTTCTTGCAATTTATCAATTGAATTAAACCTTAATTTCTTCACAATTTTACATTATTCAATTCATGTTCAATTTTCTCGCGAATTTCACAATATACAATTTATTTGATATACAATTTGAGTCAACACGTAGAAGCATTATTGTTAAACGTAGTAATTGTTCGAGCTACGAATTAATTCCCGTTTTTTATTCACATATTTTACATAAATATCTTTTCTTTACATTTTTCGCAATAAAGACAAATTTCTAATAAAGTCTACATAAATCGCAATAATCGCTGGCCTTGTGAGTCGATTTCAGCAAAAAGGTACGTACTTTAAGGTGTGCATTGTTTTTCGAGTCGGTGTCGGAGACGTCCCGGGATGTCTCTCGTAGGGGGCCGCACTGACTTTGCTTGAGAATCGTGGAGAGAGTGTGTTGGTGTGCTTGAGTTTTTGCCATTCTTTTTTTAAATATAGGTGATAGGTAGGCAGGTAACTTAAATTCTGGAATGTGTGCATTAATTTTAAGTAGGAAGGGCCAGGGCAGGTATCACTGTTTCGACTGTAGGAAACCAGTGGTGTTCTGCTTCTGGAAGTCAGGCTAATAATCTTTTCTTTTTAATATTAAGTAAATTCTGCTTGAACATTCGTCCTCCTACTGGCTAACACGTTTGCACGGACTGCAGTTGTCATTCTTCTGAGAATAAGCTGTTAACTTGTCCACACGTTGTTAGCCTCAACGTTTGTCTGTATTAGGCGCGTGTTAGGGTTTTCTTATATTTTGGTTCCGAATGTTCTTGCAGAAACAGGTTGGGCTCCGGCCTGAAGCAAGAAGAGGCTAAATGCCGAAGAGGCCCGACAAATTGTCTAGAAGAGGGCAGCAACTAATGGCTGCCCATTTTGGAATGTCTAATTTTGACAATTCCGGAATGGGCAGTCATTCCGTTACTACTAAGTCACTATGCTCGCAAATAGTAGTTGTAGTAGTAGTAGTAGTAGTAGTAGTTTGAAGTAGTTAGTTCCACGGGTCGAGGTGAGCTCCCCGTGAAGACTCTGCCCCGATCTGCATTAAAGTTTTCGAGTCATTTTTCATGTTCAATATTTCTCAAAAGTGTTCATATTAGAATATTTGCTGCACTTGACTTGTTTTCTAATAGAGTCGTTAATTTGTTTTTTATAATTACAAAGATTTTTAAAGTCATTTAACTAATTACTGAGATATTTTTTGTACTTTTCTGACTTGAGTTTTAAGAATACAAACAGTATATTTTGCGAGTTTTTTAATCATTCATAAAGTCCAGAGTTTGATTCGAGTAAATTTGATAAATTGAATTTTTGGAAAAAGCAGAGGGGTAGAGTATGAAACAGTGTGCAGAGAGAAGAAATTTGCACACTTGCCATCCGCGCCGGGTCGTTTTTTTTTGTCACCGCTGGCTGCACCTTTAGCTTCGCGAAATTAGAGGTACATTTTTTAATACCGTGTAGGAACTATACCAATTTTTTCAATAAATATGCGAATCTGTCTCTAAGAGACACACGTGGTTTTTATCCTATAATACATATATATATTAATTAAATGTCCGAAACTGTCTCCACGAGACACACGCGATTTCTTTTTTTTTAATATAAATAATTTCCATTATCTAATGCGGCCATGTGACTCGCGAACCGCATCGTACATCGCCGGCTTGGTACGATGCTACTTAAAACCATTAGGACTAAGCGTTTGTTGAAGGGAATATTGCCATGAATTGATTTATAAATTGCATTTTACATCGAACAATATTATTTTGTACAATATCGTATAATGTTACGCAAGTCATCAACATTCAAGTTTTCAATATATACTTTTCTATGCATTAATATTGAGAAACTTTCAATACATACATTAAAAGTTTTGAAATTCGTCTGAAAAAAATTTATATTCTCTTCTCTTTTTCAATGATTTAAATAACAGTATTCGAGTCATTTTATCAAGTATATTTTTTATGAAATTTTATAAAGTGACTCAAATAAATGGATATCATTGGTATTGGGATATCATGCGCCAAGTTCCGTCGACAATCAAGGCAATCACATTTTTGCTCGCTCCGCGTTATTAAACAATTTTAATTATTATCCTCAATGTACAACTTTCATTTTTAACTTAAACATTTATCTTGAATTTTTCATTTTTAAAGTAGAATCATTTGTTCGTTATTTGTCACGTTTGTCATACCACTGGCGTTAAAACAACACGATAAACCGTGTAGTCGGCCTAATAGCCTCACGGCTATTTGGTTAAACCGCGATCTTGCGATGTAATCGTGGAGCGTGGCTTTCGTCAAATCATGGTTCCATCGGTACTTTGGGTGGCCTAGCGTTGTCTGGAAAGTCGAACTCTCGGGTTCGATCTGGGATCGCATAGACGGGCAAACCGTTCTTAATTAATATTAATAAATTTCCATTTTGATTCGGATTAGCCGTATCAGGCTTGTCGGTAGCGGCCGGACCGATAAGTCTTATTCGACTGAATCTGTGTAGAGTTCGTCTTAATTATCTGTAGTTCCGCGTTTTATTTGTTTCATCTTTGAAGTGATCCTCGAGCGAATTTCGTTGAGATTTCTTTCCTGTAAATCGACCCTAGGTGAATCTCTTTGTATCGGTGGACCATGATTCGGGGAAAGTCGTGTGAAACGGGTATTTCTCAAGATCGTTGTACGAGCCACTGTGTAAGTGTGTGAATTGTTTTTTCGCCGCGTTATGGTAAACGTTTAGAATCACCCGCGTTCAGATTTTGATTATGGAGTTGGTTGTCTCGATGAGTAACCAGACCTTTCCACTTTTCACTTTTTGTTTGCCTTTAATTGTCTAACGAATAATTAGCGTGTGATGGGGATGATTAATATTAATGATATTGAAAACCATATTAAACATTAAAGTTTTACATATATATATTTTTTCAATACATGAATTTTCATAGGTTCTTAATATACATATACTTTTTTACATATTAATATTGAAAGTTTCTCAATATATACATTCAAAGTTTTGAAATATTTTTTAAATAATCTTTTCACTTTTTTAATGATACTTCAAACTGATTTCGAGTCATTTTAATCATGTATATTATATAATAAATACAATACACTATGATCAGTTAAATCGGTGGAAGCGATCAACGCGGAATTTTTTCAATTTAGTAAATCAGTTTTGTAAAAATGTTCATGACCGTGAAACAAGGAACATATTTTCGCGTGCGAAATTCGAATTGTTTAAAGATGAAACTTGTAGTCACACGATGACTAGTTCGTTACGATAAAACATACGAAGTTGTGAAAACTGAAGCGTGTCAAAGAACTTGACAAATGACTGAAGAAGACTGAAGAAGACTGAAGAAGACTGAAGAAGACTGAAGAAGGCTGAAGAAGATTGAAGAAGACTGAAGAAGATTTTAGAAGACTTTTAGAAGATTTTAGAAGACTTTTAGAAGACTGAAGAAGAATTTTAGAAGACTGAAGAGAACTTTTAGAAGACTGAAGAGAACTTTTAGAAGACTGAAGAGAACTTTTAGAAGACTGAAGAGAACTTTTAGAAGACTGAAGAGAACTTTTAGAAGACTGAAGAGAACTTTTAGAAGACTGAAGAGAACTTTTAGAAGACTGCCATTGGGTCCACTCATCAGCTTTGAAGCATTTGTCGAAAACGGATGAGAGTGGAAATCACCAAAACTTGAGCCCTACTCTGACGCAATTACCCATGGCCAGCAATTGTTCATTACGTTTGACAACTAGGATTTTTCTCTCCAACTCCGAGGAACTAGAATAAGCTAATTATTGTATTCATTATTACACAAAGTGTAATCGCCTGTAAATCATTTTGGACACTCTGGTGACAAAACGATATAGTTTAAGGGGATATCACGCGCCAATTCCACTTCGTATTTCATCGACCATCAAGAAAACGCGACTCTTTTTTATCGTTCCGCGTAATTAAATTCATTTTCAGCCTTAGCTTTGATCTTCAGGCTGCAGTATTTAGCTTCAGTTTATCTGGAATAGATCTTTATCTGGAATTTTTCATGTTTAAAGTAGAATCATTTGTTCGTTATTTGTCACGTTTGTCATACCCCTGGCGTTAAAACAACACGATAAACCGTGTAGTCGGCCTAATAGCCTCACGGCTATTTGGTTAAACCGCGATCTTGCGATGTAATCGTGGAGCGTGGCTTTCGTCAAATCATGGTTCCATCGGTACTTTGGGTGGCCTAGCGTTGTCTGGAAAGTCGAACTCTCGGGTTCGATCTGGGATCGCATAGACGGGCAAACCGTTCTTAATTAATATTAATAAATTTCCATTCTGATTCGGATTAGTCGTATCAGGCTTGTCGGTAGCGGCCGGACCGATAAGGCTTATTCGACTTAATCTGTGTAGAGTTCGTCTTAATTATCTATAGTTTCGCGTTTTATTTATTTCATGTTTGAAGTGATCTTGGACCGAATTTCGTTGAGGTTTCTTTCCTGTAAATCGACCCTAGGTGAATCTCTTTGTATCGGTGGACCATGATTCGGGGAAAGTCGTGTGCAACGGGTATTTCTCAAGACCGTTGTACGAGCCACTGTGTAAGTGTGTAAATTGTTTTTTCGCCGCGTTATGGTAAACGTTTAGAATCACCCGCGTTCAGATTTTCATTATGGAGTTGCTTTTCTCGTTGAGTCGTTCCTTCTATAGTTCTCTTTTTGTTTCCTTTTTTATATCGCGAATAATTGGCGCGTGATGGTGATGGTTTGCGTTAGTAATATTGAAACACGTTTCAATACCCCCCTCTAGTCGCGGTCTCATCGATAGACGTGTCTATGAGACGATCGTTCTTTAATTGAATTAGTTTAAAAGAGGGGGGCGGATGGAGGTAGTGGTTTGATTCCGCCTCCATCCTCAGAAACTTTCCGTGGTGAGATTTGCGTCGAAATTATTTGCATCGAACCTTTTTGGCTTCGATACAAATGGTATCGAGCAGATTTTCCGCGAATAGATTATAAGTTTTTTTTACTCTTTTACTCGCATCGATTGCGTAAATGAAGCATAGGTATAAATTGTCTGTGTCTATGATATAGCCCCGTGATCATTGTTTTACTACCATATCATGGGCTTTGATAAAATATTAGTAATTTGTAAGCTTTAATTTTGATTAAATGTTAGTAGATTAATTAGTCCCCTGTGGGTCGGGGAAAGAATACACCCACGGTAATCTCTTCCTGTCGTAAGAGGCGACTAACAGAGTCGTTTTGGCACTCCGGTGACAAAACGCGGGGGTTATCATTCGCCAATTAAAATTTGTTTCGAAGTCGATAATCTAGAGAACGCGACTGATTTGCTTGTTCCGCGTTATTAACAGTTTGCCTACCGGTAGCGGTAGGTAAAGTGTTAAATTCGTATTATACGTAATAGGGAAATGGCATGTTTGTTCTTTTTCTGTCCCGCGAATACTTAATTGGCGTATGATGGGGATAATTAGTTTTAGTAATATTGAAACGTGTTTCAATACCGCCTATATCGTGATCTCATTGACAGACGTGTCTTTGAGATTATAGTTTTTAAGTATAATTAGCATAGTCTTAAAAATGAGGATGTGGTTAAATTTGAATTGAACGATAATACAATACTTTAATATGTTTTGCAAATATAATGACTTTGTGTCATACATTTGAAAGTACTGTAAAATATCGGAAATAACTTGTTGATTAAAATGTTATCAATAAATTCTAAGCATTTGTTTCATTTTCCTTTTCCTATTGCAATTACAGATCTTCGTGGATCAGATTAGTACTTTGACGTTTAAGAAATAACACTAGTATGTGACAAAGTATTATCGTAAATCAGGATTTGTTTAAAATACATTCCCCTGTGGGTTGGGGAAAGAATATACCCACGGTATTCCCTGCCTGTCGTACGAGGCGACTAATAGGGACGCGTTTTGTGCAGATTCGTGACAAAAGGTTCGTTTAAGGAGTGAGGTGATAGAAATTGAGTTGGTTTTCCTTCGTTCGGTATGATAAGGCTAAAATTTGTAGACATTTCGGCAAAGTTTGAACCGTGTAGATGAAGATTTGTCGCTATTTTGGTAATTCGCTCGCCATTTGCACAAATTTTTAGACATCGACCTGAATCTTTCACCGTCTTATTTCGTTTTAAATAACGCGCCGAAAAAGCCCTGGATCATTCGCATAGCTCGAAAATTACGGAAATGACGAAGAAATTACGAAATTCGCGAAAATTCATCAATTTAGAGCAGTTTTTCGTTCGGCATTCGCTCAATTTTTGACATAGCGATCTGAAACTGGTACCATTGATTTAGTTAGGAAATTCTACGCCAGATCAACATATAATAGTTGTACTTTTCGAAAATTTAATTTTTCGCCAAAATCTGAAGGGGGTAAATCGCTCGCCATTTCTACAATTTTTTAGATATCAAAATAATTCTTTCACTGTCTTATTCGGCTTCGGATTCCCCGTCCAAAACGCCCCGGATCGTTTTAATAGCTCAAAAATTACGGATTATAAATTAGTTCTATACCCTCGGTCATCCTAGACTCGAACCCAAAATGGTAACGTTGCTACTCTTCACGACGGTAACATTGTTAATACGCACAGACTATAGCTTCTCTACCCTCAGTCATCCTAGACTCGAACCCATAATGGTAACGTTGCTACTCTTCACAATGGTAACATTATTAATACGCACAGACTATAGCTTCTCTACCCTCAGTCATCCTAGACTCGAACCCATAATGGTAACGTTGCTACCCTTCACAATGGTAACATTATTAATACGCACAGACTATAACTTCTACACCCTGTCATCCTAGATTCGAACCGATAATGGTAACGTTGATACCCTTCACAAATAAACTTTAAAGGAAATACTTAAACAAAATTTTACATAATATATGAAATTTAATGTTGCTATGTAGGGTGTCTTAAGGTTTCCATATATGACGAGTTAGTGTCCCTTGGAAAGAGGCAGGTATATCGACTACCTGCTATTACGGGTCCCATCCTCCACCTCTCCAACGAAAGGTAAATCAATTAGGTAGTAATAATTCCCACTAATAATCCCCACTGGGAGACGTGAGCATTATTAGTAGATACTACCGGTGGATCGGACATCTGCTCAGTTGCTTTCGAGTCATTGTTTAAGAACGTTGTCGGGTGAGTTTCCGCGGACGGGTTGTTTGATTACGAAACAGACGCGAATTCTTCGGTCGAGTGATTGTAAGTAACAGTAGAGTTTTCATTCTACGGGAGGTTCGAGAAATAATTATGCAACAACTTTAACGTGTACTTTTCAACGGCATTCGTTTATTCAATTTATCCATAACTAGATACGTACGTTACACAAGTAATTAAAATACATTTGCATTTATTTAACAATGCAAACTCAGAGTGCGGCACGTGTTGGTACATACCTCCTTCCCACTGGGAGGAGTGGGGATTATTAGTAGATACTACCGGTGGATCGGACATCTGCTCGGTTGCTCTCGAGTCATTGTTTAAGAACGTTGTCGGGTGAGTTTCCACTTTGTCTCACCACTACACATAAGCTCTCTGTAGGTGAGCGTTAACACACATGCACTAATCCGTGTGACACTCACACATAGGCACTAATCCATGTGCCCCCACCCCATATACATATATATAGGTATGCTATTAAAAGAAATAACAGAAAATATATAAAATATACTAAATTTATTATCTCAAATAGTTAAAAAAAACAAAAAAGGAGCACAATATTTAAAATTTCTTCTCAATTAAGGGCCTGGTGTATCTTAGCACATCTTCACATGATAGTCTATGCGGTGTTCATCAGAACTCTTCGGTGTTGGTTCCATAATTGTCCCTTCTTGAATTATAGCGGATGGAGTTGTAATCTCTGAAACAATCACGATCAATTTTGAATTAGTACACATTTTTTAAAATATTGATTCCATTGAGACTCCCCCTTAATTATTCAAAAATACTCCCTCTGTCCCATAATACTAGATAGTTTTCTCCTTTTGTCTTGTCCCATATTACTGAATGTTTCTTCAAAATTAATTTTTTGAAAAAAAAGTTAGTATATTTTTATTTCAGAGTAGTTTATTGTTCAAAAAATATTAAACTCATAAGAAAAAGAAATATTGAAATTGAGCCATATATTATGATAAGTTGCTGCCATGAAACTAAAACTATCAAGTATTATGGGACAGTGGGAGTACATTATAACATATTTTGACATGAATAAACCTACTTCATTGCAATTTCTCCTTATTATCAGTTATAAACGAATTAAGTACTTCGAAGTGAATAAATTTATTCATTCAAACTTGCTTTATAATAATAAGATTCAAATAATTAATCTACCTGACTATGCCCATCCATTTCATTAGATTTGCTTGCCAATCGATTAGATATGCGTTGAATCCCTATATCCCAGTGGTCCTTATATACATCATCCAATCTAAAACAAATAAGATGTCTAAGGTATTCAAAACATATTAATTGAAGCAAAGATAAAACATTTATTCGCCCTCCGTACCATATTTCCCCTGCAGCTTCACAAAAGTTTCCTTTACATAATTTCTTCATATCTTTATTACTCGAGGTCCCTGTGCGATGCATTTTGAACCTAGTAAACTATGAAGTTAAAAGTTAAAGGAGCAACTATATAAGAAATGAATATTATATTATGTTTTGTGGTAATAATACTAAAAGATGTTTTGATTTCTTATAATTCAGTATATTTATCTAAAATATTCAACCAAAGGTTTATTTTTCTCACCATTGTAACAGTATGCGTCCGTTTCGGCTATACCAAGAAATAATTTCGTCACTTATCCATTAGTGCAAGTGCTTTGTTCACTGTAACATTTATTTCCACGTAAACGAGGTAGTTTAAGGGATTTCCATTCTTTCCGCTGCGCCATAACCAACTACAACCGCCATCAGCCGCCAAAAAACCCTTTTCCGACTGACCCTCAGTCGTCCTAGACTCGAACCCATAATGGTAACGTTGCTACTCTTCACAATGGTAACATTATTAATACGCACAGACTATAGCTTCTCTACCCTCAGTCATCCTAGACTCGAACCCATAATGGTAACGTTGCTACTCTTCACAATGGTAACATTATTAATACGCACAGACTATAGCTTCTCTACCCTCAGTCATCCTAGACTCGAACCCATAATGGTAACGTTGCTACTCTTCACAATGGTAACATTATTAATACGCACAGACTATAGCTTCTCTACCCTCAGTCATCCTAGACTCGAACCCATAATGGTAACGTTGCTACCCTTCACAATGGTAACATTATTAATACGCACAGACTATAACTTCTACACCCTGTCATCCTAGATTCGAACCGATAATGGTAACGTTGATACCCTTCACAAATAAACTTTAAAGGAAATACTTAAACAAAATTTTACATAATATATGAAATTCAATGTTGCTATGTAGGGTGTCTTAACACTATTCCTACCGACACTTCACGTATACCTATTCCTACCGCGGCCGGTCAAATGACCGGTCTGCGTCGCGTGCATACAGAATTGCAAAAATTGCATATAACTTTGCAGTAGACAGTTCCCATTTATATCCCAACACTCTAAATGCCTCTGTTTCTGTGCGCTTTCTTATAAATTCGATTATATTCTTATCGATTATCACAGAAAATGCCGTCCTAACTTCGTCTTCCATAATATTACGTTTACTATACCCAGTCGGGCCTGATGTTTCTCTAAAAACATTACGACTAGGTGCTCTTCCAGGATTAGACCCTGTTTTTACTTCCTGCCAAACAGTTCCGTCCATCGCAATTTCGCTTCCTTCTTCTTCA
The DNA here is from genome assembly GCA_917499265.3 of Mimumesa dahlbomi. Lineage (NCBI taxonomy): Eukaryota > Metazoa > Arthropoda > Insecta > Hymenoptera > Crabronidae > Mimumesa > Mimumesa dahlbomi. The sequence goes on from OU824124.1 coordinate 8,411,765, forward strand.
TTCTCACTATAGGAACTAACTAAAAATCTCCTTCTTTTTCGTCGTCTACGTACGTTCGAAATATTCTCTTCGTTCTCATCGGTGCTCGAGTCGGTTTCAAGCGGATCATAATTTTCCGTATTGTCATTTTCCATATCCACGATTTCCTGATCATCTTCAGAATTCTGAAGAATTCTGTATCGGATATCAATCAAGCAAATAAATACCGCTAACCCGATAGTCGAGCGAGAACTGTAAACACTTTGAAGTCTCGTAAACCATTTTCTGGAAGGCACTTATCGGATAAAATCATGCCACAACTACATTACCTTTCATTTGTAACGACTTTATAGTTTTGGCATTGAGTCTTAGAGAGAAACTATTACAAAAATGTATAAACCGTACCATCGGTCAAATGACTGGTCGTGGTAGGTAAGACAGACTACAAATTTATCTCAGAAAATAAATAATAAAAAAATAAGGGAATATTGAAAAATGTATCATACATATATTTGAGGAAAAGTCGTAAAGTTTAAAGGCGATTCACTTACGTAAAATGTAGGAAATTCCAATTGAAAATTTAAAAACGGTCATTTGACCGGCCCTGGTAGGAATAGTGTTAACTCGGATGAGTTGGGAAGCTGGTCTAGGACTAGACGTTATACGAATATCTCTGTGATACTTACTTTTAATTAGATTCGTCCGAGTTGGCAAATGGACGTAGAGACGCGGACGAAGGTGCCTGGATAACACGGACGGAATGTGATTTGGAAAATTTCAAGGTGTAAAGGACCTCGGATACGCGTGATTGTATCTAGCTTTTATGGGGAATTAGGGTGAGATCTGGACATTTTATGGGTTCGAGGTTTTAAAGCGGGAACACTTCGAGCCATGGGAATTTCGATGTTCAAAGATTCCGAGGTGTTGATATTTTAAATCTTTAAGATTTCGAGCTATGGGAATTTTAATGTTTGGAGAAATTTGTGGTGTGAAAATTTTTATAGAAATTTCACGTTACTTTTTTTAGATTTTTTTTTCAAATTAATTTATTTATGTTATTTAAGAATGAGATATTTCTTTATGAGTGATAAAGGTAAACTTTTAGTCTGTCTTTGGACTTTGCAAATATTATAATATGTGTTTATTAAATATATTAATTTGATAAGAGCGATAGTTATTATAACGACACTTGAATTCCATTGAAAGAAAATAGTAGTTTCCTTGTAATTGACTACCTGTACCGCCACTGACTAAAGATGTTAAGTCGTGAGTGATGAGCTAAGTGATTCTGGACGAACCGCGTGTGGTAATCGCTTCTCATTAAACTTTGACACGCGTTTCCGTGAAACTTTTAGTTGCTAATCACTCGGCTAATTACCAGTTAGAGTTTCTAAACGGGACAACGTCGATCGCAGACACGGTATAAGAGTAGACATGGCATTGAATAGAGTATAGTGTGCCACAATTATAAAAAGAAATACAAATAAAAAGAATTATTTTAGAATTAATTATTTATTTTAGTAATTTCAAAATTTATTAATTGTTAATTTTTATGTTTAGCAGATCTTTTCCACGCAGTTTCCTGGAGGACGGCGACGACGTGGACTGACTACTTAATTTCGAGAAAATTGTTAAGCTGTACTACTAGCTTGCGGAAATACTTTTAATATATACAGTATCTTGTGTTGTATATTATACGTGTTGCAAAATGAATAAACAGTCTATTTTTGGATAAAATAAACTGAATTTTTTATTTATAATAATTATTCCTATCTTTTCCATTAAATGACGTTCACGGAAGCGAAATCTTGCCACATCTTGTGATTTATTCTTTTGGTAGAGAAGTCTAACATTTCGAAGTTTGTTGATATAAAAATTGAGGAATAGGTTTTAATATAAGAAACTCGTGATTTATCATAAATGAAATTTATTGAAAGACTTCATTTTACAAGAGTATAACTTACAAATTAAACACCTTAAATAATTAATCACATGAATAGAATCACTGCGTTTGCTGGCCGTTGATCCAATTGGCGGAAACGACGAAGGAATTACGAAAATCGCGAAAAATCGTGAAATTCAATAAGTTTTTCCGTCGGCATTCGCTCAATTTTACAGATAGCGACCTGAAACTACCACCACTGCATTAGTTGGGAAATTCTACACCAGATCAATATATAATAGTTGTACTTTTCGAAATATTCACGTTTCGCCAAAATCTGACCGCGAAAAATCCTGAACTATAGCCTTCAGATTTTCGTGGAAAATGAAATTTTCGAAAAGTACAACTATTATACATTGTTCTGGCGCAGAATATCCTAACTAAATCAATGGCACAAGTTTCAGCTCGCTATCTGTAAAATTTGCACAGCATGTCCTGTCTACTCTTATGGGTGGTCTGTGGTATAATTTAAGTAATTCTTTAAAATTAAGTAATATTATTAATACGCACAGACTATAGCTTCTCTACCCTCAGTCATCCTAGACTCGAACCCATAATGGTAACGTTGCTACTCTTCACAATGGTAACATTATTAATACGCACAGACTATAGCTTCTCTACCCTCAGTCATCCTAGACTCGAACCCATAATGGTAACGTTGCTACCCTTCACAATGGTAACATTATTAATACGCACAGACTATAACTTCTACACCCTGTCATCCTAGATTCGAACCGATAATGGTAACGTTGATACCCTTCACAAATAAACTTTAAAGGAAATACTTAAACAAAATTTTACATAATATATGAAATTTAATGTTGCTATGTAGGGTGTCTTAAGGTTTCCATATATGACGAGTTAGTGTCCCTTGGAAAAAGGCAGGTATATCGACTACCTGCTATTACGGGTCCCATCCTCCACCTCTCAAACGAAAGGTAAATCAATTAGGTAGTAATAATCCCCACTAATAATCCCCACTGGGAGACGTGAGCATTATTAGTAGATACTACCGGTGGATCGGACATCTGCTCAGTTGCTTTCGAGTCATTGTTTAAGAACGTTGTCGGGTGAGTTTCCGCGGACGGGTTGTTTGATTACGAAACAGACGCGAATTCTTCGGTCGAGTGATTGTAAGTAACAGTAGAGTTTTCATTCTACGGGAGGTTCGAGAAATAATTATGCAACAACTTTAACGTGTACTTTTCAACGGCATTCGTTTATTCAATTTATCCATAACTAGATACGTACGTTACACAAGTAATTAAAATACATTTGCATTTATTTAACAATGCAAACTCAGAGTGCGGCACGTGTTGGTACATACCTCCTTCCCACTGGGAGGAGTGGGGATTATTAGTAGATACTACCGGTGGATCGGACATCTGCTCGGTTGCTCTCGAGTCATTGTTTAAGAACGTTGTCGGGTGAGTTTCCGCGGACGGGTTGTTTGATTACGAAACAGACGCGAATTCTTCGGTCGAGTGATTGTAAGCAACAGTAGAGTTTTCATTATACGGGAGGTTCGAGAAATAATTATGCAACAACTTTAACGTGTACTTTTCAACAGCATTCGTTTATTCAATTTATCCATAACTACATACGTACATTACACAGGTAACTAAAATACATTTGCATTTATTTAACAATGCAAACACAAAGTGGGGCACATGGTGGTACCTCCTCGCGGTGTGCCCTGGGAGGACCTTGACGTCTCGCCCCCCTTTAACCGGGGGGGTTGGACGACGGGGTCCTGCTAACACCACCAAGGCGTAGGGAAGTTGGCGTGCCCATCGCCCAAGGAATTCATTCCTTGCAATAGCCAATTCGTTCCAGGGTGTGAGCGCCGTACACTGGAATGAATTTAGGCAGTGTCCCTTTTGTGACACTGCGCGGTTTACGGCCTCTTCGGGAGAATTGGGCGCTCTCTCGTCGCATCAAGCCTGGAGACTTTGTCTTCTCTTCGGGGATGGCAGTCCCGGTGTTCGTCACCGATGATAGTCATTCTCGAAGAGCGGGAAATGTCTTCGCCTCGTACATGGGGCACGTGGTGGTACCTCCTCGCGGTGTGCCCTGGGAGGACCTTGACGTCTTGCCCCCCTTTAACCGGGGGGGTTGGACGACGGGGTCCTGCTAACACCACCAAGGCGTAGGGAAGTTGGCGTGCCCATCGCTCAGGAAATCAATTTCCTGCAGTAGCCAGTTCGTTCCAGCGCGTGGCGCCGTGCGCTGGAATGAATTTCGGCAGTGTCCCTTTTGTGACACTGTGCGGAATACGGCCCTTCGGGAGGAGTGGCGTCCTCTCGTCGTGATCGTGCCTTACCCCGGCTCTGCTGGGGCGGACAGTCTTCGTCCTCTCTTCGAGGATGACGACCACGGTGCGGGGGCACCCGGTCCCTCACCTTGGGTAGTCATCTTTGAAGAGTGGAAGGAGAGGCTTGGGAGATGCCCAAGCACAGTAGGGGGCTTGCCTCCTACTTGACTTGGACATCTTCCGAGCCGCCTCCTTCCTCTCTTCGGGGATGGCTATCCCTGGTGAGAGTGCCAGTCCCCTCATCGGTGGTGGTCATCTTAGAAGAGCGGGAGGAAGAGGCCTGGGGGGCCTCACTCCCCGGGCTGATTCCTCCCGCTCTTTAGGGATGACCACCACTGGTGGGGGGACAGGGGCACTCACACCAGGGGTAGCCGTCCCTGAAGAGAGGAAGTTCAGAGCAGGGGGGCACTACGTCCGTTCAGATCATGAAAACAACCGACGTGGGTTGGGACCCTCTCCCCATTTCGAGTGAGTCCCAACCCCGGGCCGGGGGGCCTATCCGCCCCCCGACCCGGGGAGTGGAGAGAACCACCTCCGGAGACGGGGACCCCGGTGCTCCCAGAGGACCTCGGTCCTCCGGGAGCCCCCGGGCCCCCGGCCCCAAAGGACTCCGGCTGTGGCTCTCACCACCCCCGAGTCCCCCCACCCCCCGTGGATTGCGAAAACCGAACCGGGCAACCGAGCCGGCTCCGGCTCCCCACCCTTGGGGTCTCCAGGGCTCCCCCTAACCTCCACGTCGAGGGTGGCTGACCGGGCAAGCGAGCCACCCCCCTCACCGCCGGATCATCCCCCGAAGGGAAGGGGAAGGGAACCTGGAGGTGCCCAAGCACGGGAGGCCATGGGGTTCGCCTTCTGTTGGACCCACCCGTGCATCCCTGGGGCCCCGGGATGCCAGAAGGCGCCCCCCACGTCCCCCCGCGCTCGGACACCCCTCGAGCACCCACCACCCGTCCCCGAAGAGGTCCATCCCTTCGGGGAAGGGTGGCGGGGGCTCGCGGGAACCGTCCGAGTTCGGCTGGAGCAGAGGGCCCCAGCCGCCCTCGTCCGGCTCCCCAGGTCCCTCCACCTTCTCCTCGGGGAAGACCAGCGGTGAGAGGTTGGTGACCCCTCACCGCGGCCCACCATCCCCCGAGGGAGGAAGGGTGAGGTCCCCAGAGGGTCCCCGCGGACGGGTGAGCTGGAAGACCGACCCGACTGCGTCGGAGCGGTCTTCGCAACCGAGGAAAATCTGCGGTGCTCCTCCTTATATAGGCCGAGCGCAGGCTGGGCGTGGTGGGGATGCCAAATGGTGGGGCATGCGCAGTGGTGGGGAGAATTTTTGGACGGGTCGGCAAAAATTGTTATAAATGACAATTGAGTTTATACCCGGAAAAGGATGTTTTTATTTAATTTTGATCGATAACCTGGGGAATTTTAAGGGTGGTTAATTATTTGGGAGGGGTGGGTAGGGTGTGAATTATTTATTAGGTTATAAATAAATTTGTTTGTATGTTTCTAGGCGGAAAAATCATTCAGGAATCCATTTGGATCAACGGCCAGCGAACGCAGTGATTCTATTTATGTGATTAATTATTTAAGATGTTTAATTTGTAAGTTATACTCTTGTAAAATGAAGTCTTTCAATAAATTTCATTTATGATAAATCACGAGTTTCTTATATTAAAACCTATTCCTCAATTTTTATATCAACAAACTTCGAAATGTTAGACTTCTCTACCAAAAGAATAAATCACAAGATGTGGCAAGATTTCGCTTCCGTGAACGTCATTTAATGGAAAAGATAGGAATAATTATTATAAATAAAGAATTCAGTTTATTTTATCCAAAAATAGACTGTTTATTCATTTTGCAACACGTATAATATACAACACAAGATACTGTATATATTAAAAGTATTTCCGCAAGCTAGTAGTACAGCTTAACAATATTCTCGAAATTAAGTAGTCAGTCCACGTCGTCGCCGTCCCCCAGGAAACAGCGTGGAAAAGATCTGTTAAACATAAAAATTAACAATTAATAAATTTTGAAATTACTAAAATAAATAATTAATTCTAAAATAATTCTTTTTATTTGTATTTCTTTTTATAATTGTGGCACACTATACTCTATTCAATGCCATGTCTACTCTTATACCGTGTCTGCGATCGACGTTGTCCCGTTTAGAAACTCTATCTGGTAATTAGCCGAGTGATTAGCAACTAAAAGTTTCACGGAAACGCGTGTCAAAGTTTAATGAGAAGCGATTACCACACGCGGTTCGTCCAGAATCACTTAGCTCATCACTCACGACTTAACATCTTTAGTCAGTGGCGGTACAGGTAGTCAATTACAAGGAAACTACTATTTCCTTTCAATGGAATTCAAGTGTCATTATAATAACTATCGCTCTTATCAAATTAATATATTTAATAAACACATATTATAATATTTGCAAAGTCCAAAGACAGACTAAAAGTTTACCTTTATCACTCATAAAGAAATATCTCATTCTTAAATAACATAAATAAATTAATTTGAAAAAAAATCTAAAAAAAGTAACGTGAAATTTCTATAAAAATGTTCACACCACAAATTTCTCCAAACATTAAAATTCCCATAGCTCGAAATCTTAAGACACCCTACATAGCAACATTGAATTTCATATATTATGTAAAATTTTGTTTAAGTATTTCCTTTAAAGTTTATTTGTGAAGGGTATCAACGTTACCATTATCGGTTCGAATCTAGGATGACAGGGTATAGAAGCTATAGTCTGTGCGTATTAATAATGTTACCATTGTGAAGGGTAGCAACGTTACCATTATGGGTTCGAGTCTAGGATGACTGAGGGTAGAGAAGCTATAGTCTGTGCGTATTAATAATGTTACCATTGTGAAGGGTAGCAACGTTACCATTATGGGTTCGAGTCTAGGATGACTGAGGGTAGAGAAGCTATAGTCTGTGCGTATTAAGAATGTTAAATATGCTCTGGCGGCCATATTGTCGGCCGTCAACATGGCCGCCAGAATATACCTTTCACGGTCGAAAATGAATATTTTCGGAGCACTGCCAGCGACGTACAATTGAAAATATTGGAAAACTAACGCATAGGGAATGTAAGGCCAACTCTTACGAACATTAAAGGACCATTAACGATCGAGATTTAACGAAAATTGCTGTGTAATAACGTAAAGCGTAGGCCCATGTTTTACACAGATCTTACGCGTAATTTGGGCACATGACGTGCGTAAATTGCTAATTTTCCTTAATCCCTTGAAATTTTACGAGTGCTTTCGTGTTTTCCCATATATTTGCATATTCCTTTGCATTCTTTTGGCAGAAATTGGCACGTATGTCGTCTAATTTCACTGAACGAAGCGAGCATGTGCCCAGATTACTCGTAAGATCTGTGTAAAACACGGACCTACGCTTTACGTTATTACTCAGCAATTTTCGTTAAATCTCGATCGTTAATGGTCCTTTAATGATCCTGAGGGTTTTCCTTACATTCGCTATGCGCCACTTTTCCTATATTTTCCATACTAAGTCGCTGGCAGCGCTCCGAAAATATTCATTTTCGACAATGAAGCGGATGCTCTGGCGGCCATGTTGACAGCCGACAATATGGCCGCCAGAGCGTACGTTTTACTGTCGAAAATGAATATTTTCGGAGCACTGCCAGCGACGTACAATTAAAAATATAGGAAAACTAGCGCATAGGGAATGTAAGGCCAACTCTTACGAACATTAAAGGACCATTAACGATCGAGATTTAACGAAAATTGCTGTGTAATAACGTAAAGCGTAGGCCCATGTTTTACACAGATCTTACGCGTAATCTGGGTACATGACGTGCGTCAATTGCTAATTTTCCTTAATCCCTTGAAATTTTACGAGTGTTTTCGAGTTTTGTCGTATATTTGCATATTCCTTTGCATTCTTTTGGGAGAAATTGGCACGTATGTCGTCTAATTTCACCGAACGAAGCGATAATTGTCCAGTGTCGTCGTATTGTTGGTTAAATATGTCAAGTAATGTGTCCGTAAATTGCTAATTTTCCTTAATCTTTCCGAATTTTACTACTGTTTTCGAGTTTTGTCGTATATTAGCATATTCCTTTGCGTTCTTTTGGCAGAAATTGGAACGTATGTCGTCTAATTTCACCGAACGAAGCGATAATTGTCCAGTGTCGTCGTATTGTTGGTTAAATATGTCAAATAATGTTATGGCCGCAGACCCATTGCGCATGCGCGACCAGGGGATACCTCCGGTAGAGCTCCTATGCTATCCTGTGCTCCTGATACTCGAGTCGATTTTTCGAAGAATTTTCGCCGAATATTTCTCGAATATTCCGCCTCTTACAAGCCGCGAAACGTCGTTTGAACGCGTACCACTTACTCACAATTTTTGGTTTTATGTATAGTGGGGTTTATGTTTATTTATTAAATCCAACCATTAGCCAAATGAAGGCGCATTAAGGTAAATATTTTAAAAATTTGCGGAAGCGGCCAGCGAATTCCGAAAATCGCGAAAAACCTTCAATGTAGAGCAGCTTTTCGATTGCCATTTGCTCAATTTTCGAGATAGCGGTCTGAAACTTGTACCATTGTTTTAGTTAGGAAATTCTACGGCAGATCAACCTATAATAGTTGTACTTTTCGAAAATTTAATTTTTCGCAAAAATCTGAAGGGGGTAGGTCAGGATTTTTCGCGATTTTCGTAAATCGCCTGCCATTTCCGTAATTTTTGAGCTATTAAAACGATCCGGGGCGTTTTGGACGCGGAATCCGAAGCCGAATAAGACAGTGAAAGAATTATTTTGATATTTAAAAAATTGTAGAAATGGCGAACGATTTATGAAAATCGCAAAAAATCCTGACCTACCCCCTTCAGATTTTTGCGAAAAATTAAATTTTCGAAAAGTACAACTATTATATGTTGATCTGGCGTAGAATTTCCTAACTAAATCAATGGTACCAGTTTCAGATCGCTATGTCAAAAATTGAGCGAATGCCGAACGAAAAACTGCTCTAAATTTATGAATTTTCGCGAATTTCGTAATTTCTTCGTCATTTCCGTAATTTTTCGAGCTATGCAAATGATCCAGGGCTTTTTCGGCGCGTTATTTAAAACGAAATAAGACGGTGAAAGATTCAGGTCGATGTCTAAAAATTTGTGCAAATGGCGAGCGAATTACCAAAATAGCGACAAATCTTCATCTACACGGTTCAAACTTTGCCGAAATGTCTACAAATTTTAGCCTTATCATACCGAACGAAGGAAAACCAACTCAATTTCTATCACCTCACTCCTTAAACGAACCTTTTGTCACGAATCTGCACAAAACGCGTCCCTATTAGTCGCCTCGTACGACAGGCAGGGAATACCGTGGGTATATTCTTTCCCCAACCCACAGGGGAATGTATTTTAAACAAATCCTGATTTACGATAATACTTTGTCACATACTAGTGTTATTTCTTAAACGTCAAAGTACTAATCTGATCCACGAAGATCTGTAATTGCAATAGGAAAAGGAAAATGAAACAAATGCTTAGAATTTATTGATAACAGTTTAATCAACAAGTTATTTCCGATATTTTACAGTACTTTCAAATGTATGACACAAAGTCATTATATTTGCAAAACATATTAAAGTATTGTATTATCGTTCGATTCAAATTTAACCACATCCTCATTTTTAAGACTATGCTAATTATACTTAAAAACTATAATCTCAAAGACACGTCTGTCAATGAGATCACGATATAGGCGGTATTGAAACACGTTTCAATATTACTAAAACTAATTATCCCCATCATACGCCAATTAAGTATTCGCGGGACAGAAAAAGAACAAACATGCCATTTCCCTATTACGTATAATACGAATTTAACACTTTACCTACCGCTACCGGTAGGCAAACTGTTAATAACGCGGAACAAGCAAATCAGTCGCGTTCTCTAGATTATCGACTTCGAAACAAATTTTAATTGGCGAATGATAACCCCCGCGTTTTGTCACCGGAGTGCCAAAACGACTCTGTTAGTCGCCTCTTACGACAGGAAGAGATTACCGTGGGTGTATTCTTTCCCCGACCCACAGGGGACTAATTAATCTACTAACATTTAATCAAAATTAAAGCTTACAAATTACTAACATTTTATCAAAGTCCATGATATGGTAGTAAAACAATGATCACTAGGCTATATCATAGACACAGAGAATTTATACCTATGCTTCATTTACGCAATCGATGCGAGTAAAAGAGTAAAAAAAACTTATAACGTTTCAATATTACTAAAACTAATTATCCCCATCATACGCCAATTAAGTATTCGCGGGACAGAAAAAGAACAAACATGCCATTTCCCTATTACGGATAATACGAATTTAACACTTTACCTACCGCTACCGGTAGGCAAACTGTTAATAACGCGGAACAAGCAAATCAGTCGCGTTCTCTAGATTATCGACTTCGAAACAAATTTTAATTGGCGAATGATAACCCCCGCGTTTTGTCACCGGAGTGCCAAAACGACTCTGTTAGTCGCCTCTTACGACAGGAAGAGATTACCGTGGGTGTATTCTTTCCCCGACCCACAGGGGACTAATTAATCTACTAACATTTAATCAAAATTAAAGCTTACAAATTACTAATATTTTATCAAAGCCCATGATATGGTAGTAAAACAATGATCACGGGGCTATATCATAGACACAGACAATTTATACCTATGCTTCATTTACGCAATCGATGCGAGTAAAAGAGTAAAAAAAACTTATAATCTATTCGCGGAAAATCTGCTCGATACCATTTGTATCGAAGCCAAAAAGGTTCGATGCAAATAATTTCGACGCAAATCTCACCACGGAAAGTTTCTGAAGATGGAGGCGCAATCAAACCACTACCTCCATCCACCCCCCTCTTTTAAACTAATTCAATTAAAGAACGATCGTCTCATAGACACGTCTATCGATGAGACCGCGACTAGAGGGGGGTATTGAAACGTGTTTCAATATTACTAACGGAAACCATCACCATCACGCGCCAATTATTCGCGATATAAAAAAAGGAAACAAAAAGAGAACTATAGAAGGAACGACTCAACGAGAAAAGCAACTCCATAATGAAAATCTGAACGCGGGTGATTCTAAACGTTTACCATAACGCGGCGAAAAAACAATTTACACACTTACACAGTGGCTCGTACAACGATCTTGAGAAATACCCGTTTCACACGACTTTCCCCGAATCATGGTCCACCGATACAAAGAGATTCACCTAGGGTCGATTTACAGGAAAGAAATCTCAACGAAATTCGCTCGAGGATCACTTCAAAGATGAAACAAATAAAACGCGGAACTACAGATAATTAAGATGAACTCTACACAGATTAAGTCGAATAAGCCTTATCGGTCCGGCCGCTACCGACAAGCCTGATACGACTAATCCGAATCAGAATAGAAATTTATTAATATTAATTAAGAACGGTTTGCCCGTCTATGCGATCCCAGATCAAACCCGAGAGTTCGACTTTCCAGACAACGCTAGGCCACCCAAAGTACCGATGGAACCATGATTTGACGAAAGCCACGCTCCACGATTACATCGCAAGATCGCGGTTTAACCAAATAGCCGTGAGGCTATTAGGCCGACTACACGGTTTATCGTGTTGTTTTAACGCCAGTGGTATGACAAACGTGACAAATAACGAACAAATGATGCTACTTTAAACATGAAAAATTCCAGATAAACTGAAGCTAAATACTGCAGCCTGAAGATCAAAGTTAAGGCTGAAAATGAATTTAATTACGCGGAACGATAAAAAAAAGTCGCGTTTTCTTGATGGTCGATGAAATACGAAGTGGAATTGGCGCGTGATATCCCCTTAAACTATATCGTTTTGTCACCAGAGTGTCCAAAACGATTTACAGGCGATTACACTTTGTGTAATAATGAATACAATAATTAGCTTATTCTAGTTCCTCGGAGTTGGAGAGAAAAATCCTAGTTGTCAAACGTGATGAACAATTGCTGGCCATGGGTAATTGCGTCAGAGTTTAAATCATTCTTAGTAGGGCTCAAGTTTTGGTGATTTCCACTCTCATCCGTTTTCGACAAATGCTTCAAAGCTGATGAGTGGACCCAATGGCAGTCTTCTAAAAGTTCTCTTCAGTCTTCTAAAATTCTTCTTCAATCTTCTAAAATTCTTCTTCAGTCTTCTAAAAGTCTTCTAAAATCTTCTAAAATCTTCTAAAAGTCTTCTAAAATCTTCTAAAAGTCTTCTAAAATCTTCTAAAAGTCTTTTAAAAATCTTCTTCAGTCTTCTTCAGTCTTCTTCAGTCATTTGTCAAGTTCTTTGACACGCTTCAGTTTTCACAACTTCGTATGTTTTATCGTAATCAACTAGTCATCGTGTGACTACAAGTTTCATCTTTAAACAATCCGAATTTCGCACGCGAAAATATGTTCCTTGTTTCACGGTCATGAACATTTTTACAAAACTGATTTACTAAATTGAAAAAATTCCGCGTTGATCGCTTCCACCGATTTAACTGATCATAGTGTATTGTATTTATTATATAATATACTTGATGAAATGACTCGAAATCAGTTTGAAGTATCATTAAAAAAGTGAAAAGATTAATTAAAAAATATTTCAGAACTTTGAATGTATATATTGAGAAATTTTCAATATTAATATGTAAAAAAGTATATGTATATTAAGAACCTATGAAAATTCATGTATTGAAAAAATATATATATGTAAAACTTTAATGTTTAATATGGTTTTCAATATCATTAATATTAAACATCCCCATCACACGCCAATTATTCGTTAGACAATTAAAGGGAAACAAAAAGTGAAAAGTGGAAAGGTCTGGTTACTCATCGAGACAACCAACTCCATAATCAAAATCTGAACGCGGGTGATTCTAAACGTTTACCATAACGCGGCGAAAAAACAATTTACACACTTACACAGTGGCTCGTACAACGATCTTGAGAAATACCCGTTTCACACGACTTTCCCCGAATTATGGTCCACCGATACAAAGAGATTCACCTAGGGTCGATTTACAGGAAAGAAATCTCAACGAAATTCGGTCGAGGATCACTTCAAAGATGAAACAAATAAAACGCGGAACTACAGATAATTAAGACGAACTCTACACAGATTCAGTCGAATAAGACTTATCGGTCCGGCCGCTACCGACAAGCCTGATACGGCTAATCCGAATCAAAATGGAAATTTATTAATATTAATTAAGAACGGTTTGCCCGTCTATGCGATCCCAGATCGAACCCGAGAGTTCGACTTTCCAGACAACGCTAGGCCACTCAAAGTACCGATGGAACCATGATTTGACGAAAGCCACGCTCCACGATTACATCGCAAGATCGCGGTTTAACCAAATAGCCGTGAGGCTATTAGGCCGACTACACGGTTTATCGTGTTGTTTTAACGCCAGTGGTATGACAAACGTGACAAATAACGAACAAATGATTCTACTTTAAAAATGAAAAATTCAAGATAAATATTTAAGTTAAAAATGAAAGTTGTACATTGAGGATAATAATTAAAATTGTTTAATAACGCGAAGCGAGCAAAAATGTGATTGCCTTGATTGTCGACGGAACTTGGCGCATGATATCCCAATACCAATGATATCCATTTATTTGAGTCACTTCATAAAATTTCATAAAAAATATACTTGATAAAATGACTCGAATACTGATATTTAAATCATTGAAAAAGAGAAGAGAATATAAATTTTTTTCAGACGAATTTCAAAACTTTTAATGTATGTATTGAAAGTTTCTCAATATTAATGCATAGAAAAGTATATATTGAAAACTTGAATGTTGAAGACTTGCGTAACATTATACGATATTGTACAAAATAATATTGTTCGATGTAAAATGCAATTTATAAATCAATTCATGGCAATATTCCCTTCAACAAAGGCTTGGTCCTAATGGTTTTAAGTAGCATCGTACCAAGCCGGCGATGTACGATGCGGTTCGCGAGTCACATGGCCGCATTAGATTATAGAAATGATTTATATTAAGAAAAAAAGAAATCGCGTGTGTCTCGTGGAGACAGTTTCGGACATTTAATTAATATATATATGTATTATAGGATAAAAACCACGTGTGTCTCTTAGAGACAGATTCGCATATTTATTGAAAAAATTGGTATAGTTCCTGCACGGTATTAAAAATGTACCTCGGTGAGACACTCTGGGATAATCCATTTCGGATTATCAGTAATTTCGCGAAGCTAAAGGTGCAGCCAGCGGTGACAAAAAAAACGACCCGGCGCGGATGGCAAGTGTGCAAATTTCTTCTATCTGCACACTGTTTCACACTCTACCCCTCTGCTTTTTCCAAAAATTCAATTTATCAAATTTACTCGAATCAAACTCTGGACTTTATGAATTATTAAAAAACTCGCAAAATATACTGTTTGTATTCTTAAAACTAAAGTCAGAAAAGTACAAAAAATATCTCAGTAATTAGTTAAATGACTTAAAAAATCTTTGTAATTATAAAAAACAAATTAACGACTCTATTAGAAAACAAGTCAAGTGCAGCAAATATTCTAATATGAACACTTTTGAGAAATATTGAACATGAAAAATGACTCGAAAACTTTAATGCAGATCGGGGCAGAGTCTTCACGGGGAGCTCACCTCGACCCGTGGAACAAACTACTTCTAACTACTGCACACAGTATCACACTCTACCCTTCTGCTTCTTCTCAAATTTATAACAATCAAAAAACTGAACTTTAGAAGTGACAAAAATATGAATTTTTAAAAATGAACTCTCAGAAATTTTAAAAAAATATCTTAATAATGAAAAACTTTAGGTGTCTTTGACAATAATCAACAAAATATTCTAATAACTTAGTTTGAAAAGACTTTAATATGAAAATGACTCGAAAACTAATGCAAAGTTCTATTAATAAAACTTGAAATATATTATTTAATAGGAAAAATGACTCGAAAACTTTAATGCAGACCAGGGCAGAGTCTTCACGGGGAGCTCACCTCGACCCGTGGTACTAACTACTTCAAATTACTACAACTATAATTACTCTACAACTACTACGAGCATAGTGACTTAGTAGTAACAGAATGACCACCCATTCTGGAAGTGTGAAAATTCAACACTCCAAAATGGGCAGCCATTAGTTGCTGCCCTCTTCTAGACAATTTGTCGGGCCTCTTCGGCATTTAGCCTCTTCTTGCTTCAGGCCGGAGCCCAACCTGTTTCTGCAAGAACATTCGGAACCAAAATATAAGAAAACCCTAACACGCGCCTAATACAGACAAACGATGAGGCTAACAACGTGTGGACAAGTTAACAGCTTATTCTCAGAAGAATGACAACTGCAGTCCGTGCAAACGTGTTAGCCAGTAGAAGGACGAATGTTCAAGCAGAATTTACTTAATATTAAAAAGAAAAGATTATTAGCCTGACTTCCAGAAGCAGAACACCACTGGTTTCCTACAGTGGAAACAGTGATACCTGCCCTGGCCCTTCCTACTTAAAATTAATGCACACATTCCAGAATTTAAGTTACCTGCCTACCTATCACCTATATTTAAAAAAGAATGGCAAAAACTCAAGCACACCAACACACTCTCTCCACGATTCTCAAGCAAAGTCAGTGCGGCCCCCTACGAGAGACATCCCGGGACGTCTCCGACACTGACTCGAAAAACAATGCACACCTTAAAGTACGTACCTTTTTGCTGAAATCGACTCACAAGGCCAGCGATTATTGCGATTTATGTAGACTTTATTAGAAATTAGTCTTTATTGGGAAAAATGTAAAGAAAAGATATTTACGTAAAATATGTGAATAAAAAACGGGAATTAATTCGTAGCTCGAACAATTACTACGTTTAACAATAATGCTTCTACGTGTTGACTCAAATTGTATATCAAATAAATTGTATATTGTGAAATTCGCGAGAAAATTGAACATGAATTGAATAATGTAAAATTGTGAAGAAATTAAGGTTTAATTCAATTGATAAATTGCAAGAAATATTTGACTTTCAACCGACGCACGATCCACGAAATACTTAATTACTATACACACACTCACACCGGTGTGGAACCGTACGTCGTGCACAATCGCTAACGCTTGTGAGCCGCCACAATAGTATTATTATAATTAATCAAAAAATCAGCCACGTTCACCGCCATCACCCATTCGTGCAGCACCTGGGCCCACAAATGAGTTCAAGCCAAATAGGGACATGAACGTGGCAAATATAAAACTAATTAAAACTAGTGTCGATGTATGCTGAAAATCCTGAGCTACAAAATGATTATTAACATAATGTTTCCAACGATCTAATCACTCATTTAAATCTCAGTATAAAAATTCATTGAAAATATACGTATAAAATGAAAAAATGACTCGAATATAGTTTATTTAAATCACTCAAAAAATGAAAAGATTATTTAAGAAATATTTCAAAACTTTTAATGTATATACTGAGAAACTTTCAATATTAATATGTAAAAAAGTATATGTATATTAAGAACCTTTGAATATTTCATGTATTGAACAAAATATATATGTGTAAAGCTTTAATGTTTAATATGGTTTTCAATATCATTAATATTAAACATCCCCATCACACGCCAATTATTCGTTAGACAGTTAAAGGCAAACAAAAAGTGAAAGTGAAAAGGTCTGGTTACTCATCGAGACAACCAACTCCACAATCAAAATCTGAACGCGGGTGATTCTAAACGTTTACCATAACGCGGCGAAAAAACAATTTACACACTTACACAGTGGCTCGTACAACGATCTTGAGAAATACCCGTTTCACACGACTTTCCCCGAATCATGGTCCACCGATACAAAGAGATTCACCTAGGGTCGATTTACAGGAAAGAAATCTCAACGAAATTCGCTCGAGGATCACTTCAAAGATGAAACAAATAAAACGCGGAACTACAGATAATTAAGACGAACTCTACACAGATTCAGTCGAATAAGACTTATCGGTCCGGCCGCTACCGACAAGCCTGATACGGCTAATCCGAATCAAAATGGAAATTTATTAATATTAATTAAGAACGGTTTGCCCGTCTATGCGATCCCAGATCGAACCCGAGAGTTCGACTTTCCAAACAACGCTAGGCCACCCAAAGTACCGATGGAACCATGATTTGACGAAAGCCACGCTCCACGATTACATCGCAAGATCGCGGTTTAACCAAATAGCCGTGAGGCTATTAGGCCGACTACACGGTTTATCGTGTTGTTTTAACGCCAGGGGTATGACAAATGTGACAAATAACGAACAAATGATTCTACTTTAAACATGAAAAATTCCAGATAAATGTTTAAGTTAAAAATGAAAGTTGAAAATTGAAGATAATAATTGTAATTAAAAGTTAAAGATCATTATGTCAGCTTAAAATTGATTTAATTACGCGGAACGAGCAAAAAAGTGATTGCCTTTATTGTCGACGGAATTTGGCGCATGATATCCCAATCCCAATGACATACATTTATTTAAATCACTTTGAAAAAATTCATTGAAAATATGCTTGATAAAATGACTCGAATATAGTTATTTAAATCATTGAAAAAGTGAAGAGAATATAAATTTATTTAAGACGAATTTCAAAACTTTTAATATAAGTACGTATTGAAAGTTTCTCAATATTAATATGCAGAAAAGTATATGTATATTGAAAACTTCAATGTTTTAATGGAATACCCTTGTTTGATTCCTTATTCAAAGGAGGTGTTCTAAACAATGATAAATGTGTTAAAAATAATCCTTTGAAACCAGAATCTAAACACCGCGAATTGGTCTTCTTGGGTACATTCATAAAATAGAACGATTAATATGAATTTCTTCCGTTATCGGAAATCATGTTACGAAAAATATAAATCACATGAAAACTTTAATTCAATTTAATTCGTATGAACCTCATACGTGAAAATATCAAACTCTCTTCTCGAAAATATATTCCGAGTATAGTTTTATTGCAAGTACTTTACGCGAATTCAAATACAATTAAACGCAGCTTAAGGATATGAAAATTTTAATCGAATTACGAAAAAAACGTACGTGAAGCTAAAAGCCACAAGAAGACCCCTGCCTGAGCTAATTAAATATTCACAAGTAAAAGTGGTGTGTTACTACCCACAAGCGTAAAGTATCAAATACTTTACACTCGCGGTCACTATGCTCGCAAACTCAAATAAAATACAACCAATACACTCGTGCCGCTTCGGACCTTTATGTCCTACGACATGATTGAGTGATCGGAGGAACCAAAAATTTTTCGACTCACCGGCCGTAGAGTTCTTCTGCGCCTTCTAGAGTTGATACTACGACCGGTATATCTGCCGATGATCTCTGTAACGTAACAAGAAGATATTCTTTATAATTCAACTGTATTTCATTTCACAATTTTGCTAGAGTTGGAATGGAAAGATTCCACTTTCGCTCGATCTTCCTTTTCAGAAATTTAAACAGGAATACAATTTTGGCGATATTTACCTGCTGCCTGATGCGACGACGCCCGATGGAGGTCCTCTCCGCAGCTGCTGCGTACCACTACTATATCGCGACGCATTTCAACAAAAAAATAGAAAAATAAAGAGACTACACTCCCGACCGTAATTATTTCCGGCGAGCAAACTGACTCTAATGTCGCCGTTTAAAAAGTGTCAGAATTTCGCGACCGAATATGTTGCGTTGTAGCAGTCCATTTCAATTCTTTCGGCGGTTTTAAACACGCGGTTATCGAACAAGCACAATTTTTAATAGCGCAACAACACTGACTCTATTTCGCGAAATACTGTCTCTCGGAGCAAGTGACTCTAAGATCGCATTGCGCGCGATCACACAAGCTGAAAATAAAGGGGAGGGTGCACACAAATATACCATATATCACGCAGAATGACACAGTTGTTGGTTTTGTAAGTCTTATTTTTTTGTACCACGCGCTGTTGTTAGGAATATTGCCTTTGTCCTACTGTTTCTTGTAAATTAAAATTTAAAACGTAATCATGAATTTCTTCATATAGCAGTCAAGTATATTCTTCACTCTAAAATTTCTCAACATTTATTTTATATTTGAAATAGCGTGAATTTTTATTCACTAAGACAAGATTTAAAAATGTAAATATGATCAGTCAAACCGATTGTCGATACGTAAAACAAATACGAGATTTGAATAAATCAATGCCAAGTTTTGTAGAAACATTCTCAAACCCTTCGCAAGGAAAATATTTCTTATATCCGGTTCGCGAATAAACAATGCGACGATGACTCGTTCGATTCGATGAAACTCACGGGAAATATAAATTCCCGTTGTAGTTGAAACGACGACAATGGTAGTTCCGACCAATGTCAAGGTCGGTAGCAAGTAAGGTGTGACCGCTGCGGTGCCCAGATTTTCTTCTTTACGTATACGTCACAAGACCGCGACGTAGTTATCTGCTACCCTCCAAGAAAATTCACCGGTGCGAACTGGATTTCTCTTTGTTGGTTGAATCTGAAATTACAGACAAAAATACGATTGGAATTATGTTCTTAGAATTTAAACTGCAAAAAGTCAAAGTATGAATAATAATGTTATGCACATTCCAACTATAAAAACAGTGAAAATGAAGATTAAATATTATGAAATTACGATTAATAGAAAATAAGGCCAAAAATGTAATGATATAAACTGTAAAGTTTGTCGAGTTGAGAAATGAATTGCAAGTATAGCTTTGATTAAGCAAAGGTAAATGTAGAGGAGTGAGATGTACCTTAGAGAGCACCAGGAAGCACCCAGGAGGAAGTCTTGACACCGCCACAGTTCGCCGATGACTGATGCGTGTCGATGTAGGTAGTACGTGACAAAATCATGTCGGACAAACTCGGTGTTATAGCGGGTGGGGGGCAGGTAGCGGAGCGTGCACATGCCCCCGGCGTCGAATATTTTCGATCTATTACAACATAATAAAACTTATACAAAACTGGAACCAATCTTAATAAAACCCTACTATCTTGATAATTTATAGCTAGCAATAAAATAATTTAACAAAATTGTGTATAAAGAAAGGGTATCGACCTTTACAAACTTCGCGCAAACTCGAAAAAGATTTTATAGCTTCGATATAAGACACCGCGTGGTAAATCACGGTTGAAAATTTATAAAAATAAATACCATTTTTCATTAATTTGTATATTTTAAATATATAAACTATTTCTCTATTAAGCGAACCGAAGCGAATCAGAAGTTATGCAAAAATTATTGTTAATAATTTTATAGAAACTAATTGTAACCGAGGGATATGTCGTACTGTATCAGTAATGTATAAGGAGTACATGAAATATAATGTAAATGATCGATACATAATGGATAAGCTTGAAATTAAATGAATTATACCCGAGGGAGTCGTCCGGAGCGAGTTGGGAAGAGTAGTTGACGCCAGGACGTTCTATCACGGACTAATGGTTATCCGTGTACTTGGCAATGTCAGGTCGAGTATGTTTGAGTTTGGCCGTACTGGATCCGCTCGAGCGGAACAATTAAGGTGAGAATAACAGGTAGGGATTTCCCGGGCAGGTACCGACGGTACCGGCGGCTTCGAAAAATTGTAAAAGAGTAACTTTTTGATAATTTCGCAATATTTTTCATACTCGCGGCCATGCACGATTACCTTGGCTCATTATGAATAAGTATCGGTAACATTTTAATCAAATTTGTAAATTATATTGCGCTACTTTATGACAATTACGATTTTCATTTTGTACTCGTCATTTTCGCTTTCTTTTAATTATCCATCTCAATCTTCCATCGCCTTATTAAGGTTCAGAATGCGCATTCGAAACATATTCGATCATTTTTATATCTTGAAAATTGCGCGAATGGCGAGCGATGTATGAAAATCGCGAAAAATCCTCAAATTATGGCAGTTTTTTGGTCGGCATTCGCTCAATTTTTGAGATAGCGACCTGAAACTGGTACCATTATTTTAGTTAGGAAATTCTACGCCAGATCAATATATAATAATTGTACTTTTCGAAAATTTTATTTTTCGCAAAAATCTGAAGGGGCTAGGTCAGGATTTTTTGCGATTTTTGTTTTTCCCCCGCCATTTCCACAATTTTTTAGATATCAAAATGATTCTTTCACTGGCTTGTTCGGCTTCGGATTCTGCGTCCAAAACGTCCAGGATCACTTTAATAGCTCAACAATTACGGAAATGGCGAGCGATTTACGAAAATCGCAAAAAATCCTGACCTACCCCCTTCAGATTTTTGCGAAAAATGAAATTTTCGAAAAGTACAACTATTTTAGGTTGATCTGCCGTTGAATTTCCCAAATAAAACAATAGTACAAGTTTCAGACGGCTATCTCAAAAATTGAGCGAATGCCGTTCAAAAAACCGCCTGAATTTGAGGATTTTTCATTTGATATCATATTAATAAGAAACAGCTGAGCAACATGTTAACTGTTGACGTAGACTGTATTATGTTTCACATTATCGGAAAAGATTTTAATTATTGGTACCAAATAGAATGATAATGTTTTTAAGAAAGTACAATTGTTTATAAGAAATAAAGAAAAATAGTGGAAAATGTCAATATTCACAACTTTTGTATGTATTCCGAAAAACTGAATATTCTTCTCTATAAAACAACTTATTTTTGCTGTGACTTACAGTTGTATACCTGTGAATTCACTATCCTTCTTTCGCAGTACAAAGGTCAATTATTTACCAGATAAACTGTAGCACAAAGCTCGGCCACTAACTGCCCCAGGAACAGTTAACCTACTCATAAACTACCAATACAACAATTAGTATTGGTGGATCTTTAGATCCACAAAATCTGCTTAACAAGCAAGTAAACTTCACTGTAAGCCAGTGACAAATTAACACGACGACAAGTCGCCAACTATAACCTCTCTCTAAATATAGAGAAAACCAAGACTGACAGTCACGGAGTCTGCTGAATCACCGATCGGCCCCGTGACTTGTCACCTCTCAAGGTAGTCACTCCTGTCTGTCACCAGCCCTCACAATCTCTCTCTCAAAAAAAAAAAAAAAGTAGGGGGGAACATAACCATTATTAACAATATAACACATAACTCTTGCGTTAGAAGAAAAGACATGCAACATTCAAATCTAATAGATAAAATTTTACTCAAAGAGGTGCTAGGGTTAGGGGATGTGTTCGTTTCTCAACGAACAATCCCCTAACAGAACAAACAGGATTATAGTGACTCCTAAAGAGCTCCCTGTCAGTAATGACTACCTGAATAACCACAACACCAAGTTGCCCGACGTAAACCACGGCCTTCGGCCACCAGCTAACAAAGTAGGGAGCATGGCAGCTAGGAGGTTATTTAGAGTTTTGTCCCTGTCGGAAGGTGAAACACGGAGGTTCGAATTCGCGCTATGTGCCTCCTGGAGTAACTGGATGTCATAGAGCCAAACATAAGGTCAGCAAAGCCTCTAGTCGGTGTGAACTCACCCAAGGTATTGGTGAGGGATACCGGCCCCCCACCCGGCCTTCCCAATCACAAAATACAAATACAAAAGGTCAATTATTAATACGTATAAACTATAACTTCTATATCGTATTCTTACTAATAATCGACGGACATCCTAGATTCGAACCGAAAATCGTAACGTAGCGAGTGACACTAAAATGGTAAGAGGGCTCTAGAGCCCTCCAAACCAGTGACATCGAAAAGCATGGGGATGATTGGTCTATCCAATACCTCGTCTGTGCTGGAATCTGCATTTAATAGTACGTATACGGTATATGTATATTCTGTGAGTACTAATGATATTCTATTCCTTTTGGCGGGAGAAAAATTATATACAAGCATGAATTTAAAATACTCTTATTCTTCAATTGCTAAGTTAAAGATCTTTCTTGATAATAATGTTCTTAAAAAGAAACTGGTATTATAATAAAACATATGCAAAGTATAAAACAAAACTTATAATACAGCGTACTTAATATAAATAAATGGCTAAAGAACAGATGAACATATTTTCTCAAACAATTTTAATTTCTTTAACAATTGAAAATTTAATTTTGATTAAAATTTAAATCTTCTTATTTTCGGAAAAAATAGATCGTGCCAAATAAATTCAATACATGATTTCCACGCAGATTTATTCGCAGGATACAATGATGAAAGTCCAAATGCATGACTCTAAAACTGTTTAAATTAAAGACCAAAGAAATAGGTAAAACTCGTGGTTTTCTACTTGTCACTCATCAATTTCAAACATACAGATCTGGGACATTCACATTGTATTCTGTGCGAATATATAAATCTACAGTTCATTTCTCAATGTACTTTATATTTTAAAAATATTGCAATTAAATTTTCACTATTGTATTTGTGAATTAAATTTCATATTATCATGCAGACAAATTGTAAATTCGGTTAAAATACTCTTAATAGTTGCACAATGTATACATATAATAGTCGAGTGTGATTGTGTGTGGTCGCAAGAGGGAGAAACATTGATAAACTATCCGTAAGTATCTCTCTTACACTTTTTCGAGGTCGCCCGTACCGTCTGTACCTGCCCGAATAACTAGTACTGTATACGCGGTGTGATTGTTACGCTTGAACGCTTCAAGGATTACCGAACTCGGTTACACTCGACTTGACTTTGTCAAGCGCAAGGACGGTCGTTAGTCTACGATAGAACGTCCTAGAGTCAACACGTCTTCCCAACGGGTCCCGATCACCTTCCGGAGGTATGTTTCACCACACTTGACTATTTCCTATTATCTACGGATCATTTACAGTACAATCCACTCACTATATGCACATTATCCACACCTAGTAACGTACGATTATAATTTTGGAAATAAAATTAGTTAGCATGGTTCTTTTAATAATATTCCACAAGCATTTGCGTACAATGTTCGGAATAATTTCTTCTTTCTTTGTGAAAAATCTCGAAAATTGTTTAATTGTTATCCACAAATAAGAGATAATTACGGTTCTATTCGGGAAAAGTCTTCTATATTTTTAATACTCTCCAACCGCAATTTGTAATTTGATCTTTGATATTCATTCTAATAATTTTTCGTTCGGAATTGTGCGTGATTGTAGAAATAAATTCTTCTATCTTTACGCAAACTTTTGATAAATTGTTAATTATTAGTCACAAAACATGAAATAATTCCGGTTCTACGAATCTCGTAATAATTTATTAATTGTTAGTTAAAAACATAAAATAATTACGGTTCTACGAAGACAGGTTCCAGTTTCGTAATCTGTTACATATTATATTATTATAAATTAAATAAAATCCGCGCTGAGTATGTTCGAACCTGTGTTATCAAGCGTGACCGTGGTATACCTGCGTTTACACGGTGTGACTTTGTCAAGTACATCGAGACCCATCAGTCTCCGATAAGCCGTTGTAGTGTCAAGACGTGTTCCAAACAAGTTCCCACTGCTCTCCTAGGTATTAGATACCTTTGGAATTATATTCCTTTGCCTATTACATTAATATTCTATATTATATCATACTGTTCACGCGTCTTCTGCATACATTCTATACGTATACAATGCTACTCAAGTAGACATACTATATTATCATCTTTGGTATGATTTCTAATGAAATAATACTGAAATAAAAGAGAATATTTGAAACTTGAAATTTATTTAATTTATTTTTATCGTATTTCTATTTCTGGTTTCCGTAATTTTCGCGATTTTCGTAATTTTCTCGGCATTTTCACAATTTTTGAGATATTGATCTGATTCTTTCACCGTCTTATTCGGCTGCGGATTCCGCGTCCAAAACGTCCAGGATTATTTTAATAGCACAAACATTGCGGAACTATATGCACATTATCCACACCTAGTAACGTACGATTATAATTTTGGAAATAAAATTAGTTAGCATGGTTCTTTTAATAATATTCCACAAGCATTTGCGTACAATTTTCGGAAAAATTTTCTTCATTTTGATTAATTTCCTACCGTAACTTCCATCTACAGTTCTTAAATTCATTCGGTAAATTCTTATTCAAACGTGCGCGTGATTACAGGAATAATTTCTTCTTTCTTTGTGAAAAATCTCGAAAATTGTTTAATTGTTAACCACAAATAAGAGATAATTACGGTTCTATTCGGGAAAAGTCTTCTATATTTTTAATACTCTCTAACCGCAATTTGTAATTTGATCTTTGATATTCATTATAATAATTTTTCGCTCGGAATTATGCGTGATTGTAGAAATAAATTCTTCTATCTTTACGCAAACTTTTGACAAATTGTTAATTATTAGTCACAAAACATGAAATAATTCCGGTTCTACGAATCTCGTAATAATTTATTAATTGTTAGTTAAAAACATAAAATAATTACGGTTCTACGAAGACAGGTTCCAGTTTCGTAATCTGTTACATATTATATTATTATAAATTAAATAAAATCCGCGCTGTGTATGTTCGAACCTGTGTTATCAAGCGTGACCGTGGTATACCTGCGTTTACACGGTGTGACTTTGTCAAGTACATCAAGACCCATCAGTCTCCGATAAGCCGTTGTAGTGTCAAGACGTGTTGCAAACAAGTTCCCACTGCTCTCCTAGGTATTAGATACCTTTGGAATTATATTCCTTTGCCTATTACATTAATATTCTATATTATATCATACTGTTCACGCGTCTTCTGCATACATTCTATACGTATACAATGCTACTCAAGTAGACATACTATATTATCATCTTTGGTATGATTTCTAATGAAATAATACTGAAATAAAAGAGAATATTTGAAACTTGAAATTTATTTAATTTATTTTAATCGTATTTCTATTTCTGGTTTCCGTAATTTTCGCGATTTTTGTAATTTTCTCGGCATTTTCACAATTTTTGAGATATTGATCTGATTCTTTCACCGTCTTATTCGGCTGCGGATTCCGCGTTCAAAACGTCCAGGATTATTTTAATAGCACAAACATTGCGGAACTATATGCACATTATCCACACCTAGTAGCGTACGATTATAATTTTGGAAATAAAATTAGTTAGCATGGTTCTTTTAATAATATTCCACAAGCATTTGCGTACGATGTTCGGAAAAATTTTCTTCATTTTGATTAATTTCCTACCGTAACTTCCATCTACAGTTCTTAAATTCATTCGGTAAATTCTTATTCAAACGTGCGCGTGATTAAAGGAATAATTTCTTCTTTCTTTGTGAAAAATCTCGAAAATTGTTTAATTGTTAACTACAAATAAGAGATAATTACGGTTCTATTCGGGAAAAGTCTTCTATATTTTTAATACTCTCTAACCGCAATTTGTAATTTGATCTTTGATATTCATTCTAATAATTTTTCGCTCGGAATTATGCGTGATTGTAGAAATAAATTCTTCTATCTTTACGCAAACTTTTGACAAATTGTTAATTATTAGTCACAAAACATGAAATAATTACCGTTCTACGAAGCTGGTAATGATTTATTAATTATTAGTTAAAAACATAAAATAATTACGGTTCTACGAAGATCGGTTCCAGTTTCGTAATCTGTTACATATTATATTATTATAAATGAAATAAAATCCGCGCTGAGTATGTTCGAACCTGTGTTATCAAGCGTGACCGTGGCATACCTGCGTTTACACGGTGTGACTTTGTCAAGTACACCGATACCCTTCAGTTGTCAATAAGTTGTTGAGGTGTCAAGACGTGTCCCAACGAGCTCCCTACTGCTCTCCTAGGTATTACATACCTTTGGAATTATATTCCTTTGCCTATTACATTAATATCCTGTATTATATCATACTATTGACGCGTCTTCTACATACATTCTATGCGTATAAAATGCTACTCAAGTAGACATACTATATTATCATCTATGATATGATTTCTAATGAAATAATACTGAAATAAAAGAGAATATTTGAAATTTGAAATTTATTTAATTTATTCTAATCTTATTTCTTTTTCTGATTTCAGATCCAAATACGCGAGGAGAATTCCAGTTCGTATGGGAAACTCTTGTAGCAATGATGGCCTTCCAACAAAGACTATGAGTATCACAACGGGGAGAACTACTTGTTACCGTAAATCACATCGGTCAGAGCTATAGTTCGCGTTTTCATTACAACGGGAATTTGTATTTTTCGTGAGTTATTATAAATATTTTCCTTGCAAAGCGTTTGAGAATATTTCTGCAAAACGCGGCGTGAGATTAATCATTGTAAATTCATCATTACAAAGTAAATTTCGATCTATATAAAAGTAGAAAAATGGCAATATTCCTAATAACAATGCTTGGTAATTAAACAAAAATCGGAGATTCTACGCGATATATCGTGTATGCATACGTGTCGCCCCTGCATTTTATTTTCAGCTTTTTGTGGCCGCGCGCAATGCGGTCTTAGAGTCCCTTGCACCGAGAAAAAGTATTCCGCGAAATAGAGTCAGTGTTGTTGAGATATTATTAAATTATTCTTGCTCGATATCCGCGTACTTAAAACCGCCGCATGAATTTAAATGGACTGACATTCGGTCGCGAAATTCCTACATTTTTGCAATCGCGAGAGTAGAGTCAGTTTGTTCGCCGCAAATGGTTAACCTCGGTCGGGAATGTAGTCTTTTTTTTTATTTTTATTTTCTGAATTATTCGCCGCGAAGTGTTAGAGGTACGCAGCAGCTGCGGAGAGGTCCTCCATCGGGCGTCGTCACATCGAGCAGCAGGTAATTATCATTAAAATCGTACATATTTTTCTTTGAATTTCTTAAAATAAATTTGGTTAAATCCAAATCGAATTAAAACTTAAAATGAAAAGACCGAGAATGAAATACAGTTGTACTATAAAGAATCTCTTCTTGTTATATTGCAGATGTACCGGTCGTAGTATCATCTCTAAAATGGAAGGCGCAGAAGAAATCTACGACCGGTGAGTCAAAAAATTTATGGTTCCTCCGATCACTCAATCATGTCGTAGGACGCAAAGGTCCGAAGCGGCACGAGTGATCGGTTGTATTTATTATTTGTTAGCGAGCATAGTGACCGCGAGTGTAAAGTATTTTATACTTGACACTCGTGGGTAGTAACACCCAATTTTTACACGTGAATATTTAATTAGCTCAGGCAGGGGTCTTCTTGTGGCTTAGTTTCACGCGTTTTGTTTATCGTAATTAAATTAGAAGTTTGCTACCGTCGAACTTCATTTCATTACATTCGCGACCGCGAAAATTAGTTCCGCATAATCGAGATGTATTTTAAAGCAAACGCGAGTAGAGTATATTTAATTTTTTCGAGTTTCAAATCGAGTCATACGTAGTTCATAGGAATTAAATTCAGTTTGAATTTTGATACTTTTCATAATTAGATTTTCAATAACTTTGAATATTCTATCAATCTTAATTGATGTCTTTTAAATGCCCAAGAAGACCAATTCGCGAATGGTCGATTCTGGTTTCAAAGTATTATTTTGAACACATTTGCCACTGTTTCGAATACCTACTTTGAATAAGGAATCAACCAAGGGTTTCAATTCAAGCTTTCATATATATTTTTCCAATATTTTAATTTTCAAAAGTTTTCAATATATATATATATTTAAAGTTTTTACATTTTTCATTACATAAATTTAACATTTTTCCTATTTTCAAATCAAAGTTTTATTCGAGTCATTTGATAAAGTAAATTTTCAAGTAATTTTTATAAAGAGAATTAAACGAACGATTAGCCCGTTAGAAGATCTAGTTTGATAATCATATTCTAGCTCAGGATTTTCAGCACACATCAAGACTTAGTTTATAATTGCCACGTTCATGTCTTTATTTTGCTTGAACTCATTCGTGTGCCCAGGTGCTACACGAATGGGTGATGGCCGTGAACGTGGTTTATAGTTTTAATTATTATAAACATGTGGCGGCTCACAAGCGTTAGCGTTTGTGCACGACGTACGGTCCACACGTGTGAGTGTGTGTGTGTGTGATATATTTATTAAATATTTCGTGGACTGTGCGTCGGTTTAGAACAATCGTTTTTATTGCAAATTCGCGATTAAATTCAACTTGAATATTTTTACGATTTTACATTTTCAATTTAAGTTCGATTATATTTCGAACTTCAGATTATTAAATTCATTTTCTTTTTAATTAGAGTCAAAATGCAAAAGCATTATCATTGAACATAATAATTTTTCCATCTAAGAATTAAATACAAGTCTTTCATTTTCATATTTTACAAATATTAGTTTTCATTAAATTCATTTCAATAAATTCTAAATAAATCGCAATAATCGCTGGCCTTGTGAGTCGATTTCAGCAAACAAGGTACGTACCTGAATGTATGTGTGGGGTTTTGAGTCGGTGTTGGAGACGTCCCGGGACGTCTCCCGTAGGGGGAAACACCGACTTTGATTGAGAATCGTGGAGAGAGTGTGTTGGTGTGCGAGAGATTTTTGCCATTTTTTAAATATAGGTAATAGGTAGGCAGGTAATTTATTCTCTGGAATGTGTGTGCTTTAATTTTAAGTAGGAAGGGCAGGGCAGGTACCACTGTTTCGACTGTAGGCAACCAGTGGTATCCTGTACCTGAAAGTCAGGCTAATAATCTTTTCTTTTTTAATAATAAGTAAATTCTGCTTGAACATTCGTCCTTAGCGGCTAACCGTTTGCACGGACTACAGTTGTCATTCTTCTGAGAATAAGCTGTTAACTTGTCCACACGTGTTAGCCGCATTCTCTTGTCTGGTTAGGCGCGTGTTAGGGTTATACCATATTATGGTTCCGAATGTTCTTGCAGAATACAGGTTGGGCTCCGGCCTGAAGCAAGAAGAGGCTTTACGCCGAAGAGGCCCGACAAACTGTCTAGAAGAGGGCAGCAACAAATGGCTATCCATTTTGGAGTGTTCAATTTTGACATTTCCAGAATGGGTGGTCATTCCGTTACTACTATGTCACTATGCTCGTAGTAGTTGTAGAGTAATTATAGTTGTAGTAATTTGAAGTAGTTAGTACCATGGGTCGAGGTGAGCTCCCCATGAAGACTCTGCCCCGATCTGCATTAAAGTTTTCGAGTCATTTTTCTTATTAAATTATTTTCATAAGTGTCAAGTAATAGAGTTTTGCATTAAAGTTTTCGAGTCATTTTTCTTACTGAATTATTTTCACAAGTTTTGATAATAGAATCTTGATTACGATTTGATATTAAATTTCCTTTCAAACTCAGTTATTATTTATGTTCATTATTGTTAAAGAGTTAGAGTCCAGTTTTTGATTATTATAAATTTGAGATATTAGATTTTTGAAAAAAAAGCAGAGGGGTAGAGTGTGATAGAATGAAGTAGTTAGAAGTAGTTAGTTCCACGGGTCGAGGAGAGCTCCCCGTGAAGACTCTGCCCCGGTCTGCATTAAAGTTTTCGAGTCACTTTTCTTATTAAATTATTTTAACAAGTTTTAAGTAAGAGAATTTTGCATTAAAGTTTTCGAGTCATTTTTCTTATTCAATTACGTTCACAAGTTTTGATAATAGAAGTTTTATTGCAATTTGATATTAAATTCTTTTCAAACTAAGTTATTTTGAGAGTTCCTTTTTAAGAATTGTCACTGCTAGAGTCCAATTTTTGATTATTATAAATTTGAGAGATTGAATTTTTGAAATAAGCAGAGGGGTAGAGTACGATACAGTGTGCAGATAAAAGAAATTTGCACACTTGCCATCCGCGCCGGTCGTTATTTTTTGTCACCTCTGGCTGCACTTTAGCTTCGCGAAATTTATTGATAATTTGAAATAGATTAATCGAAAGTGTCTCAACTGAGACACACTTTTTATTTTCATCCTAAAAACATAGTATTATACAATTTTCTTTTAATTAAATTCACGAATTCGTCTCAAAGAGACCCGCGTTCTTTTTACATTATATCATTTATATATTTAAATTAAATATCCGAAAGAAATGTCACCGGGACATACGCGATTTTTATTTTCTAACGTAAAATCATCGAAAAATGTAAAGCAGCCAAGTGACTCGCGAATTGCATCGTACATCGCCGACTTAGTACGATGCCATTTAAAACGATAATTGAAACAAGCATTTGTTAGAGGGAATATTGCCATGATTATATTTATAAATTGTATTTTTTATTAAAGTGTGTTATTTTGTACAATGTCGTAAGACGTTGTGCAAAAATTTTCATTTCGACTACGAGTAACTTTGATCTCCTCAAGATCATTCCGCGTTTACAATTGTTTTTCGTTCTCGCGTATTACAGTTCGATCAGTCAACGCGATTATAGAATAGTAAAACATTATTTTTCGCGCGCGTAACGCGAACTCTATTCAGATGAAATTTACATTTCTTTCCGACAAAATTCGTGGAAATTGCGAACAAATAGTGTTGCGAAAAATCATTTAAACTCGCGCGTAACTTTTCCATACTGATCGATGTTAATCTCGCGTGACAAGTCGGTGCTTTCCACCCATTTGATAAACTTTTCTTTCAGAGTAGAATTAAATTAAGTAGTTAGTTTAAGTTTTTAGTGTTGCGTTAATTTAGAGAATTCGCCATATAGCCACTTGCGAGTTATATGGAGTGAAATATTAAAGTTATTTTCGCGTCGCGTTGTCGTTTATCTGCATTCTAATGTTATCACACACATTAGTTTCCTGATTCGCAATGTTCTGAATAATTAGATAATATGAAATACATTCCCCTGTGGGTGGGGGACAGAATACACCCACGGTATTCCCTGCCTGTCGTACGAGGCGACTAAAAGGGACGTTTTGGCCACTATAGTGTCAAAACGTTAATTTAAGGGGATATCACACGTCAATTCCAATCCGTTTGCCGTCGACCATCGAGAAAACGCGACTTGTTTGTTCGTACCGCGATATTAGATTCATTTTTAACTTTAACTTTCATTTTCAATACTTATCACCTATTTCTACACTCAATTTTTAGTATCAGTTTCTTAGCTTCAGTTTTTTTACTCTCACTTTTTAATTTTAACTTTCACTTGTTCTAGTAGAGTCATTTGTTTTAGTAGAGTCACTTGTTTTAGTAGAGTCACTTGTTTTAGTAGAGTCAATTGTTCGTTATTTGTCACGTTCGTCATATCCCTGCGGCAAAACAACACGATAAACGGTGTTGTCGGCCTTGTAAGCCTCACGGCTACTCGGTTAAGTCGCGATCTCGCGATATATTCACGGAGCGTGGCTTTCTGTCGTTCCATGGTTCCGTCGGTACTTTGGGTGGCCTATGGTCGTCTGGAAAGGTGAGCCCGAGTTCGTTCTGGGGACCTGTACACGGGTGGACTGCTATTTGGCGGGGTATGGGACGTATCAGGCTTATCGGTGGCGGCCGGACCGATTAGCCTGATATGGCTTAACCCGTGTACAGTTCGACTTGATGATCTATATCTTCGGATATATTTCATCTTCGATTTGTCCCTGGTTCGGATCTTTCGCGTAGGCCCTTTCCTGTAAATCGACCATACGCTTTATCCCTTCGTATCGATTAACCATGGTTCGGCCGGAAGTCCCGGTTCGTGGGTACTTCTCGAGACCGTGGCGCGAGCCACCGTGTAAGTGTCTAAATTGTTTTGTCGTCGAGCTATGGTGAACGTTTAGAGTCACCCGCGTTAGTATACATTTACCGAGTTGCTTTTCTCGTTGAGTCGACATTTAGAGTCATTTTTCTTTTTTTTTCTTTTTTTTTGGGGTTTAAGGTGTTTTGGTGTTTTTTTTTTTTTTTACCGCGAGGAGTTGGCGTGTGATGGTGGTGGGGTTAGTTATAGAAATATTGAAACGTTTCGATATTTATCGTCGTGGTCCCATTGACAGACGTGTCTTTGGTATCACGACACTTTTAGTTTCGCGTTCGCGTTCGCGTGATATTTTCATTTTCCATCTGAGAATGAAAATTTTGATCTCGTTTCGTTAATGGAGGGAGGATGGGTGCCGTGGATAGGGTGGGTCTCCATAAGTAGCAACCTCCACGTGGTGAGACCTGGATCGATATCATTTGCATCGATCGATAATTAGATTTATTAAGATTTTTTTTTTGGAAATCCGATGAACGATAGCTGTTTGTATTGAAATGTGTCGCTTCGATGCAAATGGTATCGAGCAAATTGGCTACGAATATTATATGTATGTATATCTCGTGTCTGCTTTTACTACAGTCAGAAAATAGCGAAATTCAACCAGTTTTTCGTTCGGCATTCGCTCAATTTTAGAGATAGCGATCTGAAACTTGTACCATTGTTTTAGTTAGGAAATTCTACGCCAGATCAATATATAATAGTTGTACCTTTCGTAAATTTCATTTTTCGCAAAAATCTGAAGGGGGTAGGTCAGGATTTTTTGCGATTTTCGTAAATCGCTTGCCATTTCCGTCATTTTTGAGCTATTAAAACGATCCGAGGCGTTTTGGACGCGGAATCCGAAGCGGAATAAGCCAGTGAAAGAATCATGTTGATATCTAAAGAATTGTGGAAATGGCAAGCGAATTACGAAAATCGCGAAAAATCCTGACCTACCCCCTTCAGATTTTTGCGAAAAATTAAATTTTCGAAAAGTACAACTATTATATATTGATCTGGCGTAGATTTAGCTTCGCGAAATTTGAGCCGCTTATTTTGAAAGTGGCCTAACTCCATTTTTCAGTTTTTTCCAAGTAACAATGGTTACATGTACGACTTAATGTTATTTATCAGTAACGCATTTTAGGTTGCTTATATTCCAAGCAAATACGAAAATTCTTGACACATAAGTTGTCAGAGTTAGTTCAATAGTTGAACGGTGTAGTTTGAAAGTGGCCTAACTCCATTCTTGATAAGAAAACGCATATTATTCACTTAATAATTGCCATTATTTTAATAGGAACTATAAATTTAACATCCTTAGATACACTTAAGCAGTATGACTCATTAGTATCCTATTCGTATATTTTTAAATTCATTGAAACGCAAACCCTTAATTATCTCGATTTGAAGATAAATGGATTTAATATTAAATTTTAGAAATTATTTCACTCATGGGAAAGAATAGAACAAGACATCAATGAATGAGAATGAAAATTTTAAAGTCCTGAATTTATTACCACGTCGGGGTAGACCAAGAAAGTTCGAAAATATTGTATTGACACCACTGTATAAAAATATCAGACAAATTGGAACAGCAAAATTCAAGGACATAATTGACCTGTTCCGATATATACCAGCGGAACATCATGATTTCTTCAAATCCCTTTCACACGCACAAAATCTAGATGAGTAGTAAATTGTTTTGTAATAAATTTATGTTTGTAACTTTGTACGTTATGAAGTTAAAAAATGTTTTGAATTGCATAAATTTTGTTTCCGAAGTGTTTTAAAGATATGTAAAATAAATTCAGTATTGTTTTTTTCAATTTGAAGCATCTTAAATTATGTTGAATGGACTTGGGCACCTTCAAATTTTATAATGAATCTGGTTGTTAATTTTGAAAGTGGCCTAACTCCATTCTTGATAAGAAAACGCATATTATTCACTTAATAATTGCCACTATTTTAATAGGAACTATAAATTTAACACCCTTAGGTACACTTAAGCAGTGTGACTCATTAGTATCCTATACGTATATTTTTAAATTCATTGAAACGCAAACCCTTAATTATCTCGATTTGAAGATAAATGGAGTTAGGTCACTTTCAAAATAAACGGCTCATTTATTGATAATTTGAAATAGATTAATCGAAAGTGTCTCAACTGAGACACACTTTTCATTTTCGTCCTAGAAACATAGTATTATATAATTTTCTTTTAATTAAATTCACGAATCCGTCTCAAAGAGACCCGCGTTCTTTTTACATTATATCATTTATATATTTAAATTAAATATCCGAAAGAAATGTCACCGGGACATACGCGATTTTTATTTTCTAACGTAAAATCATCGAAAAATGTAAAGCAGCCAAGTGACTCGCGAATTGCATCGTACATCGCCGACTTAGTACGATGCCATTTAAAACGATAATTGAAACAAGCATTTGTTAGAGGGAATATTGCCATGATTATATTTATAAATTGTATTTTTTATTAAAGTGTGTTATTTTGTACAATGTCGTAAGACGTTGTGCAAAAATTTTCATTTCGACTACGAGTAACTTTGATCTCCTCAAGATCATTCCGCGTTTACAATTGTTTTTCGTTCTCGCGTATTACAGTTCGATCAGTCAACGCGATTATAGAATAGTAAAACATTATTTTTCGCGCGCGTAACGCGAACTCTATTCAGATGAAATTTACATTTCTTTCCGACAAAATTCGTGGAAATTGCGAACAAATAGTGTTGCGAAAAATCATTTAAACTCGCGCGTAACTTTTCCATACTGATCGATGTTAATCTCGCGTGACAAGTCGGTGTTTTCCACCCATTTAATAAACTTTTCTTTCAGAGTAGAATTAAATTAAGTGGTATAAGTTTTTAGTGTTGCGTAGACTTAGAGAATTCGCCATTTAGCAACTTGCGTGTTAAATTGAGTGAAATATTAAAGTTCTTTTCGCGTCGCGTTTTCATTTATCTGTATTCTGTGTTATCTCACACATGATCTTCCTGATTCGCAGTATTCTGAATAATTAGAAAATATGAAATACATTCCCCTGTGGGTGGGGGACAGAATACACCCACGGTATTCCCTGCCTGTCGTACGAGGCGACTAAAAGGGACGTTTTGGCCACTATAGTGTCAAAACGTTAATTTAAGGGGATATCACACGTCAATTCCAATCCGTTTGCCGTCGACCATCGAGAAAACGCGACTTGTTTGTTCGTACCGCGATATTAGATTCATTTTTAACTTTAACTTTCATTTTCAATACTTATCACCTATTTCTACACTCAATTTTTAGTATCAGTTTCTTAGCTTCAGTTTTTTTACTCTCACTTTTTAATTTTAACTTTCACTTGTTCTAGTAGAGTCATTTGTTTTAGTAGAGTCACTTGTTTTAGTAGAGTCACTTGTTTTAGTAGAGTCAATTGTTCGTTATTTGTCACGTTCGTCATATCCCTGCGGCAAAACAACACGATAAACGGTGTTGTCGGCCTTGTAAGCCTCACGGCTACTCGGTTAAGCCGCGATCTCGCGATATATTCACGGAGCGTGGCTTTCTGTCGTTCCATGGTTCCGTCGGTACTTTGGGTGGCCTATGGTCGTCTGGAAAGGTGAGCCCGAGTTCGTTCTGGGGACCTGTACACGGGTGGACTGCTATTTGGCGGGGT
This sequence comes from Mimumesa dahlbomi, assembly GCA_917499265.3. Lineage (NCBI taxonomy): Eukaryota > Metazoa > Arthropoda > Insecta > Hymenoptera > Crabronidae > Mimumesa > Mimumesa dahlbomi. The sequence continues at coordinate 8,448,252 of OU824124.1, forward strand.
ATGGGACGTATCAGGCTTATCGGTGGCGGCCGGACCGATTAGCCTGATATGGCTTAACCCGTGTACAGTTCGACTGGATGATCTATATCCTCGGATATAGATCATCTTCGATTTGTCCCTGGTTCGGATCTTTCGCGTAGGCCCTTTCCTGTAAATCGACCATACGCTTTATCCCTTCGTATCGATTAACCATGGTTCGGCCGGAAGTCACGGTTCGTGGGTACTTCTCGAGACCGTGGCACGAGCCACCGTGTAAGTGTCTAAATTGTTTTGTCGTCGAGCTATGGTGAACGTTTAGAGTCACCCGCGTTAGTATACATTTACCGAGTTGCTTTTCTCGTTGAGTCGACATTTAGAGTCATTTTTCCTTTTTTTTCTTTTTTTTTGGGTTTAAGGTGTTTTGGTGTTTTTTTTTTTTTTTTACCGCGAGGAGTTGGCGTGTGATGGTGGTGGGGTTAGTTATAGAAATATTGAAACGTTTCGATATTTATCGTCGTGGTCCCATTGACAGACGTGTCTTTGGTATCACGGCACTTTTAGTTTCGCGTTCGCGTTCGCGTGATATTTTCATTTTCCATCTGAGAATGAAGATTTTGATCTCGTTTCGTTAATGGAGGGAGGATGGGTGCCGTGGATAGGGTGGGTCTCCATAAGTAGCAACCTCCACGTGGTGAGACCTGGATCGATATTATTTGTATCGATCGATAATGAAATTTATCAATATTTTTTTGTAAGTCCGATGACCCATAGTCGTTTATATTGAAATGTATCGCATCGATGCAAATGGTATCGAGCAAATTGGCTACGAGTAGTATATGTATGTATATCTCGTGTTTGCTTTTACTACAGTCAGAAAAAACCTAAGTTCAACCAGTTTTTTGATTGCCATTTGCTTAATTTTTGAGATAGCGATCTGAAACTTGTACCATTGTTTTAGTTAGGAAATTCTACGGCAGATCAACATATAATAGTTGTACTTTTCGAAAATTTAATTTTTCGCAAAAATCTGAAGGGGGTAGGTCAAGATTTTTTGCGATATTCGTAAATCGCCTGCCATTTCCACAATTTTTGAGATATCAAAATGATTCTTTCACTGGCTTATTCGGCTTCGGATTCCGCGTCCAAGACGTCCAGGATCGTTTTAATAGCTCAGAAATTACGGAAATGGCGAGCGATTTACGAAAATCCCAAAAAATCCTGACCTACCCCCTTCAGATTTTTGCGAAAAATTAAATTTTCGAAAAGCACAACTATTATATGTTGATCTGCCGTAGAATTTAGTAACTAAAACAATGGTACAAGTCTCAGGTCGCTATCTGTAAAATTGAGCGAATGCCGTCCGAAAAACTGGTTGAATTTGACGATTTTTCGTGATTTCGCTCTTCCACAGATGAGGTATTGGATAGACCACTCATCCCCGTGCTTTTCGATGTCACTGGTTTTGAGGGCTCTAGACTCTATCCAATACCTTGTCTGTGGTAATGGTTTTGCAACGCTCCCGTCAGAAAAATAAAGATTCAAAAAATCGCATAAAGTTATGCAGACAAATCGCAAATTTACTTAAATAGTTTGAACATTCTGCGTGGTTGTCAGAAAGAGGAACATCAAGAGACTACACGTAAGTTGCTTTTTTATATTTTTTCGAGGTCGCCCCGACAAGACTGAACTTGTTATTTCCATCTTTATTGTTGAGGCTTCACGGATCAAGTACAACCAAACTTCAAAATAAACTCGACCTGACATTGCCAAGTACGCCATTAACCTTTAGTCTGTGATAAAACGTCCTGGAGTCAATACCTCTTCATGATACGCTCCGGTCAACCTCCCGAAGTAAAATTCATTTATTATTCATACATTATTAGTACTGAGTAACACACCGATTGATTGCAATTGCATTAATTAATAGAGATTGATTAATAGAGGCAGTAGAAATATATTAAATATTCAAATTTTAGAAAAATTATATTTATTGTTATTAATTTGCAATCGCGACTTGCAACTTAATATTTAATATCAAGTTTATAAAATATAGTTCGAATTTGTACGATGTTATAGTCAAAAGTTTTCTTTATTTGTGCAAAATATATAATTGTTTAATTGTTAGCAATAAATCCTGAAAATGCTACGGTTTAATAACGGTCCGCTCGAGGTTAACATAGATTTTATTATGTCGTAATAGATCGAAGAAATTCGCCGGCGGGTACCTACGTACGAGTGCAACCGACCGTGACCGGCCGACTCCCGAGTTTACCTGGCGTGACTTTGACACGCGCGCGCGTCTGTCTCAGTTCAGCGGCCGGGGGGTGAAGACGTACATACTCATAGGAGCTCCTGGGTGGTTTCCAACGTATGTGACATCGTTTTAGAACATTTATCTTTGTTCAATTCATTTATATTCTATATCCTATCATAGTATATACGTGTATACCATACACATTCAATACATTACATTTAAAATCATGAATCGAGCCCAGTTTTCTCAGTATGATTTTAAACAAATAATTTTGCAACTTTTTGGAAAATACCATCTTTATTTCTATTAATTCTTGCTTATTATATTATCATAATTTAATTAGTTTTGCTTATGAATTTCGCTGTTTGTACTTAGAATTTGGATAAATTTGTGACTGGTTAATTCTTATCGTGTTTTGCTTTCTAATTCCAGGTACCACTATACAAAGAAGCCCGGTTACCTGAGACGTAAACAAGAACACAATGGACATCGCTGCGGTGAAAGCCTACTTGTTAACGCCCTTGACATTGGTCGAAACTAACATTGTTCGCGGTACATCTACAACGGGAATTTATATTTTCCGTGAGTTACGCTAGATTGAATCGAGTCATCGTGCCGTTTATTTTTCGCGAACCGGATATAAGAAATATTTTTCTTGCGAAACGTTTGAGAATATTTCTACGAAACTTCGCGCCGGTTTATTAAATTATACATCTTTTCGCGTCGACTATTGCGTTCACAACTTCATTTTACACCAAAGTAGGACAATGGCAATATTCCTAATAACAATGCTTGGTAATTAAATTGAAAAATACTTTAACCAAATATCTACGACATTTTCCGCGGTATACGCGTTCGCGATGTATTTTATTTTCAGCTTTTGTGACCGCGCGCAATGCGGTCTTAGAATCATTTTCTCCGATACAAGTATTTCGCGAAATAGAGTCAGTGTTGTTGCGATATTAATACATTATTATTGCTCGATACTCGCGTGATTAAAACCGCCGAAAGAAATGAAATTCGGTCGCGAAATTCTCTGAATTTTTCCAATCGCGAGAGTAGAGTCAGTTTGTTCGCCGGACATTATTTCGGTCGGGAATATAGTCTCTTTTTTTTATTTTTTTTTTATTTGAATTACTCGCCGCGATGAAGTAGCGGTACGCAGCAGCTGTGGAAAGGATTTCCATCGGGCGTCGTCGCATCAGGCAGCAGGTAAATATCAGCAAAATGTACTTTTCATTTTTCTAATTAACAATGAAATTACATTTTGGAATATCGAATTCGAGTCAGAATTAAAGACGAACGATGTGAGGAATGATAGACGGTTAAACTATAAAGACTTTTCTCTTTTTCTGTTACAGAAGACATCGCAACGATTTAGCTGGCCGAGTGCAACGCGGTCTTAGATTCACTTGATCCGAAAAAGTATATCGCGAAATAGAATCAGTGTTGTTGCGCTATTAGAAATTATGTTTGTTCGATATACGCGTGCTTAAACCCGCCGAAAGAATTGAAATGGACTGCTACAACGTAACATATTCGGACGCGAAATTCCTGTATACTTTGAATCGCGAGAGTAGAGTCAGTTTGTTCGCCGGAAATAATTTCGGTCGGGAGTGTAGTAGTCTGTTTATTTTTCTTTTTTTTTCTTTGAATTATTCGCCGCGATGAAGTAGAGGTACGCAGCAGCTGCGGAAAGGATTTCCATCAGGCGCCGTCGCATCAGGCAGCAGGTAAATATCGTCAAAATGTTCTACTTTTACTTCTAATCCACAGTGAAATTACATTTTGAAATATCGAACTCGAGTCAGAACTAAACACGAACGATTTGAGGAATGATAGACGGTTAAACTATAAAGACTTTTCTCTTTTTCTGTTACAGAAGACATCGCAACGATTTAGCTGGCCGAGTGCAACGCGGTCTTAGATTCACTTGATCCGAAAAAGTATATCGCGAAATAGAATCAGTGTTGTTGCGCTATTAGAAATTATGTTTGTTCGATATACGCGTGCTTAAACCCGCCGAAAGAATTGAAATGGACTGCTACAACGTAACATATTCGGTCGCGAAATTCCTGTATACTTTGAATCGCGAGAGTAGAGTCAGTTTATTCGCCGGAAATAATTTCGGTCGGGAGTGTAGTCTGTTTATTTTTCTTTTTTTTTCTTTGAATTATTCGCCGCGATGAAGTAGAGGTACGCAGCAGCTGCGGAAAGGATTTCCATCGGGCGCCGTCGCATCAGGCAGCAGGTAAATATCGTCAAAATTTTGTCCTTTTAATTCTTCTAATCAACAATGAAATTACATTTTGAAATATGGAATTCGAGTCAGAACTAAATACGAACGATTTGAGGAATGATAGACGGTTAAACTATAAAGACTTTGCTATTTTTCTGTTACAGATGACTTGGCAACTGCAGAGCCGGTCGTAGTATCATCTCTACAATCAAAGGTGCAGAAGAAATCTACGACCGGTGAGTGAAAAAATTTACGGTTCCTCCGATCACTCAATCATGTCGTAGGACGCAAAGGTCCGAAGCGGCACGAGTGTATTGGTTGTATTTATTTGATTTTTGCGAGCATAGTGACCGCGAGAGTAAAGTATTTTATACTTTACTTTCGTGGGTAGTAACACCTCATATTTACTTGTGAATATTTAATTAGCTCAGGCAGGGGTCTTCTTGTGGTTTAGCTTCACGGGCGATATTTTCGTAATTAGTTTGGAAGTTCGATTTTTCTCGAACTTCATTTTAATTGCATTCGCGTTCGCGTACGTTTACGTATAACCAGAGTACATTTGTGAGTAAAGATAGAGAATAAGATAAGAAGCGAAAGACTACAAAAGAAAAGTAGAACGTTTATTATTCGAGTTTTACATTGAGTTTACGAAATTCATAAGAATTAAGTACAGTTAGAGTTTGCATATTTTTCATAGTAGCATTTTCTATAACTTATAAAGTTATTCCAATGTTTGTATTTAAAATGCCCAAGAAGACCAATTCGCGATGGTTCGATTCTGGTTTCAAAGACTAATTTTGAACACATTTGCAGTTGTTTAGAATCTATACTTTGAATAAAGAATCAACCAAGGGTTTCAATTATAAATTCAAGTTTCACATTAGTTCTTTTTTCTATATATCAATATTTTAAAGTTTTCAAAGATTAAAAGTTTTCAAATTTTTCTTGCATAAATTATAATTCTTTCACTTTTTCAATTTTTATTTGATATTACATTCGAGTCATTTTATTAAAGTACATTTACAAGTAACTTTTCTAAAGTCAAAGCAAAGATTATTAGCTCGTTAGAAGAAGCTATTTTGATAATCATTTTCTAGCTCAGGATTTTCAGCACACATGAAGACTAGTTTGTAATTGCCACGTTCATGTCCCTATTTGGCTTGAACTCATTCGTGTGCCCAGGTGCTACACGAATGAGTGATAGCGGTGAACGTGGCTTATAGTTTTAAGAATTATAATCATGTGGCGGCTCACAAGCGTTAGCGATTGTGCACGACGTACGGTCCACACGTGTGAGTGTGTGTGTGATATATTTATTAAATATTTCGTGGACTGTGCGTCGGTTTAGAACAATCGTTTTTATTGCAAATTCGCGATTAAATTCAACTTGAATATTTTTACGATTTTACATTATTCAATTCAAGTTCGATTATATTTCGAACGTCAGATTATTAAATTCATTTTCTTTTTAATTAGAGTCAAAATGCAAAAGCATTATCATTGAACATAATAATTTTTCCATCTAAAAATTAAATACAAGTCTTTCATTTTTATATTTTACAAATATTAGTTTTCATTAAATTCATTTCAATAAATTCTAAATAAATCGCAATAATCGCTGGCCTTGTGAGTCGATTTCAGCAAACAAGGTACGTACCTGAATGTATGTGTGGGGTTTTGAGTCGGTGTTGGAGACGTCCCGGGACGTCTCCCGTAGGGGGAAACACCGACTTTGATTGAGAATCGTAGAGAGAGTGTGTTGGTGTGCGAGAGATTTTTGCCATTTTTTTAAATATAGGAAATAGGTAGGCAGGTAACTTAAATTCTGGAATGTGTGATTTAATTTTAAGTAGGAAGGGCAGGGCAGGCACCACTGTTTCGACTGTAGGCAACCAGTGGTATCCTGTACCTGAAAGTCAGGCTAATAATCTTTTCTTTTTTTAATAATAAGTAAATTCTGCTTGAACATTCGTCCTTAGCGGCTAACCGTTTGCACGGACTGCAGTTGTCATTCTTCTGAGAATAAGCTGTTAACTTGTCCACACGTGTTAGCCGCATTCTCTTGTCTGGTTAGGCGCGTGTTAGGGTTATACCATATCATGGTTCCGAATGTTCTTGCAGAATACAGGTTGGGCTCCGGCCTGAAGCAAGAAGAGGCTTTACGCCGAAGAGGCCCGACAAACTGTCTAGAAGAGGGCAGCAACAAATGGCTATCCATTTTGGAGTGTTCAATTTTGACATTTCCAGAATGGGTGGTCATTCCGTTACTACTATGTCACTATGCTCGTAGTAGTTGTAGAGTAATTATAGTTGTAGTAATTTGAAGTAGTTAGTTCCACGGGTCGAGGAGAGCTCCCCGTGAAGACTCTGCCCCGGTCTGCATTAAAGTTTTCGAGTCACTTTTCTTATTAAATTATTTTAACAAGTTTTAAGTAAGAGAATTTTGCATTAAAGTTTTCGAGTCATTTTTCTTATTCAATTACGTTCACAAGTTTTGATAATAGAAGTTTTATTGCAATTTGATATTAAATTCTTTTCAAACTAAGTTATTTTGAGAGTTTCTTTTTAAGAATTGTCACTGCTAGAGTCCAATTTTTGATCATTATAAATTTGAGAGATTGAATTTTTGAAATAAGCAGAGGGGTAGAGTACGATACAGTGTGCAGATAAAAGAAATTTGCACACTTGCCATCCGCGCCGGTCGTTATTTTTTGTCACCTCTGGCTGCACTTTAGCTTCGCGAAATTTATTGATAATTTGAAATAGATTAATCGAAAGTGTCTCAACTGAGACACACTTTTTATTTTCATCCTAAAAACATAGTATTATACAATTTTCTTTTAATTAAATTCACGAATCCGTCTCAAAGAGACCCGCGTACTTTTTACATTATATCATTTATATATTTAAATTAAATATCCGAAAGAAATGTCACCGGGACATACGCGATTTTTATTTTCTAACGTAAAATCATCGAAAAATGTAAAGCAGCCAAGTGACTCGCGAATTGCATCGTACATCGCCGACTTAGTACGATGCCATTTAAAACGATAATTGAAACAAGCATTTGTTAGAGGGAATATTGCCATGATTATATTTATAAATTGTATTTTTTATTAAAGTGTGTTATTTTGTACAATGTCGTAAGACGTTGTGCAAAAATTTTCATTTCGACTACGAGTAACTTTGATCTCCTCAAGATCATTCCGCGTTTACAATTGTTTTTCGTTCTCGCGTATTACAGTTCGATCAGTCAACGCGATTATAGAATAGTAAAACATTATTTTTCGCGCGCGTAACGCGAACTCTATTCAAATGAAACTTACATTTCTTTCCGACAAAATTCGTGGAAATTGCGAACAAATAGTGTTGCGAAAAATCATTTAAACTCGCGCGTAACTTTTCCATACTGATCGATGTTAATCTCGCGTGACAAGTCGGTGCTTTCCACCCATTTGATAAACTTTTCTTTCAGAGTAGAATTAAATTAAGTAGTTAGTTTAAGTTTTTAGTGTTGCGTTAATTTAGAGAATTCGCCATATAGCCACTTGCGAGTTATATGGAGTGAAATATTAAAGTTATTTTCGCGTCGCGTTGTCATTTATCTGCATTCTAATGTTATCACACACATTAGTTTCCTGATTCGCAATATTCTGAATAATTAGAAAATATGAAATACATTCCCCTGTGGGTGGGGGACAGAATACACCCACGGTATTCCCTGCCTGTCGTACGAGGCGACTAAAAGGGACGTTTTGGCCACTATAGTGTCAAAACGTTAATTTAAGGGGATATCACACGTCAATTCCAATCCGTTTGCCGTCGACCATCGAGAAAACGCGACTTGTTTGTTCGTACCGCGATATTAGATTCATTTTTAACTTTAACTTTCATTTTCAATACTTATCACCTATTTTTACACTCAATTTTTAGTATCAGTTTCTTAGCTTCAGTTTTTTTACTCTCACTTTTTAATTTTAACTTTCACTTGTTCTAGTAGAGTCATTTGTTTTAGTAGAGTCACTTGTTTTAGTAGAGTCACTTGTTTTAGTAGAGTCAATTGTTCGTTATTTGTCACGTTCGTCATATCCCTGCGGCAAAACAACACGATAAACGGTGTTGTCGGCCTTGTAAGCCTCACGGCTACTCGGTTAAGCCGCGATCTCGCGATATATTCACGGAGCGTGGCTTTCTGTCGTTCCATGGTTCCGTCGGTACTTTGGGTGGCCTATGGTCGTCTGGAAAGGTGAGCCCGAGTTCGTTCTGGGGACCTGTACACGGGTGGACTGCTATTTGGCGGGGTATGGGACGTATCAGGCTTATCGGTGGCGGCCGGACCGATTAGCCTGATATGGCTTAACCCGTGTACAGTTCGACTGGATGATCTATATCCTCGGATATAGATCATCTTCGATTTGTCCCTGGTTCGGATCTTTCGCGTAGGCCCTTTCCTGTAAATCGACCATACGCTTTATCCCTTCGTATCGATTAACCATGGTTCGGCCGGAAGTCACGGTTCGTGGGTACTTCTCGAGACCGTGGCACGAGCCACCGTGTAAGTGTCTAAATTGTTTTGTCGTCGAGCTATGGTGAACGTTTAGAGTCACCCGCGTTAGTATACATTTACCGAGTTGCTTTTCTCGTTGAGTCGACATTTAGAGTCATTTTTCTTTTTTTTTCTTTTTTTTTGGGGTTTAAGGTGTTTTGGTGTTTTTTTTTTTTTACCGCGAGGAGTTGACGTGTGATGGTGGTGGGGTTAGTTATAGAAATATTGAAACGTTTCGATATTTATCGTCGTGGTCCCATTGACAGACGTGTCTTTGGTATCACGGCACTTTTAGTTTCGCGTTCGCGTTCGCGTGATATTTTCATTTTCCATCTGAGAATGAAGATTTTGATCTCGTTTCGTTAATGGAGGGAGGATGGGTGCCGTGGATAGGGTGGGTCTCCATAAGTAGCAACCTCCACGTGGTGAGACCTGGATCGATATTATTTGTATCGATCGATAATGAAATTTATCAATATTTTTTTGTAAGTCCGATGACCCATAGTCGTTTATATTGAAATGTATCGCATCGATGCAAATGGTATCGAGCAAATTGGCTACGAGTAGTATATGTATGTATATCTCGTGTTTGCTTTTACTACAGTCAGAAAAAACCTAAGTTCAACCAGTTTTTTGATTGCCATTTGCTTAATTTTTGAGATAGCGATCTGAAACTTGTACCATTGTTTTAGTTAGGAAATTCTACGGCAGATCAACATATAATAGTTGTACTTTTCGAAAATTTAATTTTTCGCAAAAATCTGAATGGGTAGGTCAAGATTTTTTGCGATTTTCGTAAATCGCCTGCCATTTCCACAATTTTTGAGATATCAAAATGATTCTTTCACTGGCTTATTCGGCTTCGGATTCCGCGTCCAAAACGCCCCGGATCATTTTAATATCTCCAAAATTGTGGAAATGGCAAGCGATTTACGAAAATCGCAAAAAATCCTGACCTACCCCCTTCAGATTTTTGCGAAAAATTAAATTTTCGAAAAGTACAACTATTATATGTTGATCTGCCGTAGAATTTCCCAACTAAAACAATAGTACAAGTTTCAGACGGCTATCTCAAAAATTGAGCGAATGCCGTTCAAAAAACTGCCTGAATTTGAGGATTTTTCATTTGATATCATATTAATAAGAAACAGCTCAGCAACATGTTAACTGTTGACGTAGACTGTATTATGTTTCACATTATCGGAAAAGATTTTAATTATTGGTACCAAATAGAATGATAATGTTTTTTAAGAAAGTACAATTGTTTATAAGAAATAAAGAAAAATAGTGGAAAATGTCAATATTCATAACTTTTGTATGTATTCCGAAAAACTGAATATTCTTCTCTATAAAACAACTTATTTTTGCTGTGACTTACAGTTGCAGCACAAAAGTCAATTATTAATACGTATAAACTATAACTTCTATATCGTATTCTTACTAATAATCGACGGACATCCTAGATTCGAACCAAAAATGGTAACGTAGCGAGTGACACTAAAATGGTAAGAGGGCTCTAGAGCCCTCCAAACCAGTGACATCGAAAAGCATGGGGATGATCGGTCTATCCAATACCTCGTCTGTGCTTTTACTATGGTCGTGTCCTCCCCCTGGTTCCGACCAAAACATAGTCAACCTTTCCCGGTCATCACACGGATTGGTTCTCGGTCAGATGCCTGAGTTTCTCACGCATTACGAAAACTCACATGTAGTGGTGAGACCAAGTAGTGACATCTAGATACTGTCCGTGTTTTTGGGATCTAAAAGTCGTACCTCATTCTCTCATAAGAGTGTCCTCCCCTGATCGAACCCTCGATGAAATAAACCTTGAATCGATATCGCATCACGGTCGGAAATGTTCGGCCATTTACGTTGCGCTTCGTTTGTCTCCGACTTCATGTCGGTAGGAAACAATCCCGAAAACATGAACCCTGATTTGTGCGACTGTAAACATCCTTATTGTCGTGAGTGAAAACGTCGGTTTCTGATTTCGATTCAAGGCAAGGCCGTTTTTTCAGTGAATCGGGCCAGTTCAGTTACAGACAGCCACGAACTTGTATCCGAAAATGGCTTTACTCGCGAGAATCGCTAAGTGCGAGGTATGGAAACACGCCGGACGCGATTTGTAGTTTTATATATTTTTTTCCTGTTTTTTGTATGAAGTGTTGGTGTGTTGGTCGAGTGGAAACGTAGCTTTTGATTAACTAACTAACGATACTAATAGATCCGTAAGCGGAGTGATGCGAAACGTTTGATTGTGTCGCTCAATGAAAATTGATGATTTAGAAATTTAGATCGCGAGAAAACGTGGGCAATATGAATATAGATCTGTTCGAATTATTGTAGCGTCTATTTGGTAATCAATAAACAGTGAACTTGACAGTGAAAATTAATAAACATACATTTTTCAATTCTTTCGATGAGAAATAATCAATTAAGAGATGTTGCGTTATTATGAGAATTTGGGTTATCATTATAAAATTAGAAAATCATATTATGTAATAAGATAAACACGAACGATTTTAAACATCTGATAAGTTATCACCGATAATCTTTCTGCTTCGTAATTTACTATGTAGCAATTTTAGATGAGTTTTCCATATGGTTTCTGGGAAATAAATAATTCATATTATTTGGTAACATACTGTGATTTATTAATGACTTGTGTATTAATTCTGTTCTTGCCAGAATGACAGAATTAGAAAAATAGAATGCTGATTAGCATTTTCATGCGATAATAATCATTTATTAAAGTATTAGTATGAAATTAGTAAAAAACGAAATAAAGTCTAACATAATAAATTGACTTTCATTCATAAGTTTACTTGGCAACTCCAATTTATCTTGATTTCTTTAATAATACACGTTAATTGATTGACTCGTGTGTCAAACATTTTATTGTTAAGTTCGCGGTATTTCCACTCAACCATTTCTAATTAAATTATCCATAATGTGAATTAATAATATGTAATTAAAATAACATTTCTAATAAATATGGTTTCTTTATGAACTATAAAGAGATTGATAAAACGTAAACAATTTAATCATTCGTAATATCAAGTAAACTACCTATCTACGTCACTGGCGATATAATATTTTTGTTGATATGATTTGATTATGTTTACGAACGATAAGGTATGACACGTCCTTAATCGGTTTTAACCTTTCTTTTGCAATTAATACAAGTATATGGGATGAGCAAAATATAGTATTAACAAACTGTTTTGTCCGACACTACGAGAGATATCAACTTCATTGTTTTGCATTGAATGAAACAAGTGGACTTATCATTTGATTACGACACAAATTTTCTAGAGTAGTGTTAAGAGTGCAATGCCTTCGTATTTTTTAATGGGGCACGAAATAATTTGTTTCGTTTTGATGGTTCTTATTAAACATGATAAACATTTGTTCCAAACATTTTTATTATTTATGCGTAATCTTAAAGTAATAACGAACATAGATTTTTTACTTTTCGTATACGAGCAGTAAAAGGATTGTTATTAAATCATTATTTCTTTCCTATAACTTATTCGTAACTTGCAAATTTATACAGCTATTTTCGTAACAGAATTTTTGAATAATACATGGAAATTTATTAAAAGATCATGATATTGTGTTATTCAAACTCAACTTATTTTGCATTATGTTATTTCATTCGGTTGAGTTAAAAAATACGACACGATTGGTATATGTAAATACAGCGGGCTACAAATATCCTCGGCGATTAGAATGTACTTTATTTGATGTATTTCGTTTCATTGTCCGCTTAAGAATGTTTTTAAATAAACTTCTAAAAATTATTCACCTGGAATGTCGAATATTCCTCCGTATTCGTAAATACCGAATATTCTATGCAACTTATACGTTTTCATATTTCTATGCACCGAAATTTCTAACTTTAATACTACTGAACACTGAAACGTGTATGTTTTGAAATACCTCTGCAGCGGATTTTGTATGCCTTAACATTTCTATGTCTGTATATTTTTGCGTTCGTCATTTTCATGATTTTAAATTGTTACACGTTGAAATATCAATGCTTCAATGTTTCGAAGCTTTGAATAATTTTCTATCAAAACTCTCAAAATTTCTGCACTTTAAATAACTACGTTTATTTAGTCCTCTACACTTGCATAACACAGAAGCTTTTAAAAATATTATTAAAAACCATGCAATCACATTGAATAAATTCAATACTGATATAGATATACAGATTCTTTTTTACCATTGTATTATTGTATACCGAAATAGATGTTATCGTATCTCCGTAGCTTCTGTTATCACTGAAAACCGAAACACATGTGTTTGTACATACGCAATATGATATTGAACTAAAAACACCATTGAGCGCATTGATTCGTCAAAATTTAATTACGCGTGGCATTGGATTCTGTTAGTTGATTCGGTCAACGTGCTCCAACAAGAATATTAAGTTAGTTTAATTGATCGCGTTACTGATCGACGAATTTGCAATTAATATCGATTGACATTCATTCAGAGTCTAATAGAAAGGATAAAATCGTTTAGATCAATGAATAAACAGAAATATTTGTTACGGAATTTTGTTCGCGACATAACGAAATTAGTTATCAATTTCATTTATCAATTGTGTTCGTGCTTGTTGCAAATAAATGTCGTAAAAATGAATTTATAAAAAGAATTGGAGGAACCTCCATGCAATTATTTTTTCAAAAATTAATTAGGAGAAATTAAAGAGCATTTTTGCAAAATTTCATTCCATAATGATATACAAAAATGCTTTTTATTCTCACTCATTTTTTACGTTATTCCAAATTGTGTTTCATTCTTTCATTTCTAGCGCGAAAAGCTTGAGTTTGGTGTTTAATTATATTTTAATCCAAAATATAACAGAATTATTAAACTGCTATTAACTTTAACTTTTTCTACAATTACATGGATAATTTCTGCCGACAAAATCACGCCACTATTACATTATATCTCGACAAAATTGACATTGAATGTTACACACAAATCTCAAGTATGCAATCAATTTTCCAATTCACAGTGTGTACTATACGTGCGTTGTTTTTCTACGGAAGACACGTGTCTCCCAATTGGCACCGGCACGAAATTACCGGGGCAATTCTCGGCCATAGAGCCGAATTGAATGTCATTATCAGTCTCTTGTATGCTCAGCGAAGCCTGCCTAAGATTACGTAACATGACATACGGGTTAAATCGATTCGCCAATCAGAAAGAATCATGCTTATCGCGCGTATGACAAACAATTGACGGCAATGCCTCCTTATCACGACCCCATAATAAGGACGGATTAAACGGCAGAAGTTTCGGAGCCTACAAATATTCGACGAATCAAATTTGCAGGATGTTGATGTTTGAAAATGAAAAAATATAAAAATTAGAACATTGTACAGCCTAAAAATATAAGAACGTAGAAAATCTAGATACGTAGAAACTTCAGTAGAAATGTTGAAACCTAAAAATTTTTGAGAAAGTAGGCATTTTTATTTAGAAAAATTGATGGTCCTAATATTTGCATACAATACCTAATATGGCATAGAAACATTAAAATATTCAAGCAGTGCAGATTTACAGAGCGTTTTTTAGAATTACGAATGCATTTGAACTGTTATGTGTAAAACAATTAGGCCACACAAAATTTAAAAATTCATGGAATTTTAATGTCGTAAATATTTTAAATAGTTATTTTTAAAACATTTTTCTCTTGATATAATTTTCGTAATTTATTCGCTGATCTAGTGGCAACATCCTAAGTATAAAAAATATCATTAATTTTTATGTATTTAAATGCTGCGGTCGTTTCATTGACCTGACACATTTGCATATTTAACATTTAGGAATTAATTAATTTAATGAGCGAAAGTGTTTTTTCATGTATGTACCTATTTTTATTTTATATCTAATTTCATTTCGACTTATATTTTATTCTCATTTTATTGGACAATCCATATAAACATTGTTAACGAAATCTGTAGATAAACATATTTAAATCTTGAACAATATTTCAGATGCGACTTACCGCAAGAAATTATGGCAGTAGTGCTCCGGCGATTAAAATGTACATTAATGGCCAATTCGTAGGTAAATATTGTATTATACGATGTGAAAATTTGAATCATTAAATTTCATTATCATTCGATTCTAATAATATTTTTGCTGATATGTATTTATGAAATTTTAATTATACAATACACAAACCTTTTGATTGCACTTAAAAAATGCTGTTTTGACAGTTTCAAATAAAATAAAATTTGTTAGTATTGAGAATCATAGATTTCATTAGTGCAAATTATCAAATTCGATAAATCTTGCAAGCAGAATTCGATTTGGCTACCTAAAGAAAAGTATTATGATCTGTACAAGGAATTTCTAATATATTAACTCGAATTGAAATATTTTCTACCTTCGATATTAACATAACAATTACACTGAATTTTTTTCTATTAAAGTGAGCATCCTTCCAGCGATGCACGTACTTGCATTTTGAAGTACACTGAATTTAGTATGTCGTTTTCTCATGCGGTATGAAAATTTAGAGTACTCTCTCAGGCATCTTTAGTAGTCACGAGTACCACTAGAGCATCCATCTAGGCCGAATGGAAAAGGCGCCATATTTTTAACCATTTTCATGTAAAGAATTACTTCAACTCCTTCAGATTCACTTATTTCAGCAAACGAGTGGAAACATAATGCAGACATTTGTATCTCTTATAAAAGTTGCAGCATTTGTTTGGAAGTCATTTACTTACAGAGTATTTAAACGATAGATTCACTTTATTCATTGATGATATTAGTGACAGTCAGTATAAATTTATTCATAAAACACAAGAGACTGAATAAGTCGACAAAAAACAGGTTTTTCATATTATAAATAATTTTTCGTAGCGTAAATATTGCAAATAATGAAAATGATTTACACCCCCAGTAAATTGTGTAAAAACCTCATTTAGAATGTGAAAAAAGTTTAGCACGATATTTATTATTACTAACGTTGCAAAAATGATTTATAACAAAATTTCTGCAACTCTACTTTTCCGAAAAGCAATTTCCTTTATTCCAATCATTTTTTATTATTATTGAAACGCTATGTCAGTACAGTAGAAACTGCATCTAACATTTTTAAAATAAATCTGTTTGACTATTAATTATAGGATTTGTGCCATCCAGTTGAATGAACTTATTTTGATGAACTCGTTACAGAATCGAAGGCCACCGAGTTCACGGACGTACACGATCCCGCGACCAATGAGTTGATCAGTAGGACGCCAAAATGCACCAAAGAAGAAATGCAAACCGCAGTGGACAGTGCGAAAAATGCGTACGAAAAGTGGAGGAATACAAGCGTACTTACCAGACAGAATTTGATGCTGAAATACCAGGCGTTGATCAGGGAACACTCGGTTAGTTAAAAAATGTTGGATGAAATTTCGACCTTTTGTAGGCCTAGAAGTCTTTGAGTTGGAAAATATCTACGTCACAGGCTTTATACACTTTGAAGTTCCAATGCAGACATTTCGACACTCTACAGTTTCTAAACGTTAGAATAAATGCATTTTAAAATCTGTTGACTTTGAAATTGCTCCGCTACAGATTACTTTGGTCTTGAAATTTCAATGCAACGATTCTTGATGCTTTAGTACTGTGTTTGGAATTTGTTCTTTGATATGAATTAATGTTTCATACAATATGTCGGGACAAGTATAGTGTAATAAAGTTAAAGTGAATTGTTTTAATATCTGTCTGTAAAAGTTTCTATATATTATTTATTTATTTTCAGAAAGAAATAGCCGAGAATATAGTCAAAGAAAATGGAAAAACAATGGCCGACGCCGAGGGAGATGTTCTTCGTGGTCTTCGTAAGTATGAGCAAAGATGATTAAGTACGGCGTCTGAATATAAACACTTTTCATAACTACTTGTAAGTCTAACACATAGACGGTCAGTTTAGAAACTGTATTGTCTTTTCAATATTAATTTTATCAGACTTGAATCCTGTTTTTAACGCATAAATATTAAAATATTCATGTAACTAGGTGCGCAAAATTTGTTGAAAAATGAGCATCGAGTTCATACTCTATAGTGTTAGGGGATTTTCATTGTACGTATGAAGAATAGCTTGTTAAGGATTCAAGATAAAACCAAGAGATTTCAATGTGCTAGAAATCATTGAAATCAGCCACTAAAAGATCGGAGAAAAGTATTGTAGACGGGGAAACTTAAATTTGTTTAAGTTTTCGATTTTTATTATTTGGGAAAATTATATTGGATTAAACTAAAACAATTGGATTCACACAATTTATTAAAAACGTTTATCAGAATCCGTTTCATATCTTGAAATCTAATATCATATAAATGTACATTTTCAGAGGTGGTCGATGCCTGCACGTCGATTCCCTTCCTTCAAATGGGCGAGAGCACCGCTAACATCGCCACAGACATGGACATCATCTCCTACCGCGTTCCCCTGGGCATAACTGCGTCCATCTGCCCCTTCAACTTCCCAGCGATGATTCCCCTTTGGTCGTTCCCTCTTTCCGTCGCCTGTGGTAACGCCACCATCTTGAAACCTTCGGAACGCGTGCCGGGAGCGTCGATGATACTCGCCGATTTGTTCACAAAAGCGGGCGCCCCAGCTGGCTTGCTGAACGTGATACATGGACAGCATCAGGCCGTGGATTTCATATGCGAACATCCGGATATCAAGGCGGTGTCGTTCGTCGGATCTGATCAGGCGGTAGGTGGATGTCCATTTGATGATGAGATACTTTTTATCAAGGTTTAATAGACTACAAAAGAAATTAGGGCTATACGTATATGTATGCAATGTTATTACTTTTTCGCATAGACACGACCACGGATCTTGTATTCTAATAGCTGTTAATTGGATTAAGGATATTCTTAAAGAAATTGTGATAATACTGAGTTTTAGATATATGGAATTGTTTAAAGGAAAGATTTTTACTTTTTTGTAGGTATTTTTTCATGAAATTCATTATAAGATACAAATTTTGTAGAGTTTTCGTAAAGACTGTTAGAGATACGAATTGAACAAAATGTGTGGCTAATTTCTAAGGTGTAAATTGATTCTTGAGTACTCTATTTAGTGTGGTTTTTCTACTGTAATATGTTTTATTCACTACGAACAACGAGGAGTCATAAAAATTCTTAATATAAACATTTCTACATAAAATACAGATTTATACTTAAATATTCCTAAAATATTCAGCAAGGTTTCTACTCATAGCACGAAGGGGTTACAAAATTTCTGTATTGAACGATAATATTCAACAAGATAATACACAATGGGGAAATTGCAAACATTGTTCTCGAAACATAAACTACTACGTAAATTTAAACTGAGCAGAATCTTATTATAATTAAACTTCAAATTAAACTTCAAAAGTGTATGTCGTTATAGAATTCTAATCTCAGGATAGCCTGTACACGATGTTTAGTTTCGCATGAAGCATCTTTCCGAACAGTGAAATCTCGTTTTCGCCAAACACTCAAGTATTCGTGTCAACTTTTACAAACTCACAATTTAACTTTTCCAGGGCAAATACATCTACAAGCAAAGCAGCGCGTACGGCAAGCGAGTTCAGTGCAACATGGGTGCTAAAAACCACTGTGTGGTCCTTCCCGACGCCAACAAAAACAAAACTCTGTCCCAAATCGCTGGCGCAGCCTTCGGTGCTGCTGGTCAGCGCTGCATGGCCCTCTCGGTCGCCATTTTCGTTGGTAAATCAAAGGATTGGGTACCTCAGCTAGTCGAGGCCGCGAAAAATCTAAAGGTGAACGCGGGACACGTGCCAGGGACAGATTTGGGCCCGGTTATATCAAAGGAATCCAAGAGAAGAATTTGCGAACTGGTTGAGTCGGGGGTGAAAGAAGGCGCGAAATTGGATTTGGATGGAAGAGGGCTTGTTGTTAAGGGATACGAGAATGGCAACTTTGTTGGGCCAACAGTGTTGTCGGACGTTAAGGTAAATTTCAATAGTATATTACTTCGATGCTTAAACCAATTAGAATTTTTACTTACGAAATAGAAACACACATATGAGTCTTTCACACGGTAGAGAGAGTGGATACGTTAGTAGAATTTGCTTTGTTTTTAGATTTTCGTATTTAAAATATATTTCTTTAATGATTAAACTTAACAGGACGATAGAAATTTGTATGTGGTCATTGAATACTAGATGATTTTTTTTCGGATATTGATAAATTAATATCATACTGAAAAGTTAATTCGATTTGAACGTTTATAAAAATGTAGGTAATTCGCATTATCTTAATACGACGATACGGTAGAAATGGAGAATTAATAACTCCAAAAAGCGTCACTCACAATTTGCCAATTTGTTCTACCTTTTGTTATGAACTTAAAAGAATAGTGGTACATAGTGATGGACAATAAAAGTCAGATTTAAAAAATAAATAAAAATAAATATAGGAATATGTAATTTGAAAATTATATGCAATTTAGAGGGTTGAATGAAAAGTTATTGATACACAATATTCCTTTACTAATACCATAATGTTACTTCCGCCAAAGTATCAGCCCAATAATTAGGGGTTAATTTTTACAATTTATCTAAAATTTCTGATATTTCATGAATGACCATGCAGCCACACATGAAATGTTACACGGAAGAGATTTTCGGGCCCGTTCTTTCGTGCATGTTCGTCGACACTATGGACGAGGCTATGGAACTCATCAACAAGAATCTTTATGGAAATGGAACGGCAGTTTTTACAACGAACGGCGCGACTGCCAGAACATTTGCGAACAGAATTGAAGCTGGACAAGTTGGCATCAATGTTCCTATCCCAGTGCCACTGCCCATGTTCAGTTTCACGGGAAACAAGGGGTCTTTCTTGGGCGACAATCACTTCTACGGCAAATATGTGAGTGAATTGATCAAACATAATTGACACCACTTGGTGCCTATAATAATAAAATACTTGGTGACGTGGAACTTGGAATTTTCCGCGCTGATGTTTGTGTCTCTAAGAACTACAGCGCGCTATTTCAGCGTTTTGAATTCAGTATTCGTGACAGTTCTGGATACAACATTTTTCGACAACTGGATACAATATTTTGCGATACGACGATATTTTTACGCCTTAAAATTTGCCTCTCAGGGTCTCTTGTCTTTGAAAGTATTTAGGCACTGAAATTTCTGCGGCTCGCGATTTTTGCATTTGTGAAATTGTTTCCCAGTTATCGAGTACCTAATTTTTAATAGTTTTGTGATATAGTCGAAATTAAGATTAAGAGATACTAAGATTGATGGTAGATTTTAATTTTTCGGAATTTTCCTTCGAAAGTAGTTGAAATTATAGGATCGAAATTTCGAAATACTTTTCTGAAAAACAAACATAGATTCTGAATATTTAAGTTAACATTTATTTAAACTTTGATTGTTAAAATAGCCATAAAGTATGCTCTACTATATTATATTCACAATCGATAGATATCATAGATACATGTTCTTCTCTTAATTTTTTTCTTTCAATAATGTTTTTAGGGTGTCAACTTCCACACGCAGACAAAGACCATAACGCAACTATGGAGGGCCGGAGATGCCAGTGACATCGCATCGTCCACAGCCATGCCCACCATGCAATAAGACTGTGATTCTGTAATTTAGAAAATTGTTCCGGTTAAATATCTCGAATACTCGCATTTATACATCTTCCTTGGGAATCGAAGTGAGAAATTGTTTCCATTACGAACGGAATCTTGCGATTTTCTCTACGTACGTGAACTATGTCTTCCATTACAGTGTAAGGTTCCTACATAGATGAAGAAAAGTCTCATATTTTTATTAAAATATAACTATTTTTTAACGAAAAATAAAGCTATGTGTTAAAACTTAATGTCCTTCGTTAATTTTGATTCTTTTTCAGTCTACTTGGTGAGTATTTTAAATTTCCTTATTGTTAATCAAATATTTATTTGTATACTAGTGGCCTATTATTTATTTTCAATTTTGTAGATGATTGAAAGTGTATTTGCTGTTCGATCTTATATAAAATCGTTCGGCATATCGTTCGGAATTATCACTTAGTTTTCATTCGAATTATTCGTTATTTAGTGAAATTCGATAGCATTTCCAGTATTTGTATAGCACATTATTCTATAAGCAAAAATAAATGACAAAGATAATACTCCTTGCTTATGTACGATAACTTGATAATTTAGTAAATTTTATATCAAATCTGTAGTACCTATCAATATCTGGAAAACACACTTTCTCACACATATTCATTAACTTTTTAATTTCCGAATCCTATAAAATTTAATTATTTTTTAATATGAATACTTTACAAATTTATTAATATTATGAAAACAATTCAATCTATCAATAAACTGCACAATTAAAACTCTAATTTAACCTGAAAACAACAAGCGACGATATATACATAAATAAATTGCAAAGTTATTTCGTATAACGTGATTACAACTACGTAATTGCTGTCTGGGAAAGTTATTTTCCACTATGAAAATTTTGAAGTGTGAACATTTTTACGCCTCCCAGATTTAACCGCTTAAATATTCGAAACGCAAAAATGTTACAGCGTAGTAATTTCAAACCACAGAAACTGTGTAACAAAAAAAGGCGAACTGTAGAAATGTCAAAGCACAACAATTTCAAAACAAAAAATAGTGCCGCGTACATATGACACTTTGATACATTATATCAGTTATTTTATGCACGTTCGAGGTAAGATTACAGGATGTACTTTAGGGGTTTATTGTTGATTATAGTAGACGAAAAGGGTCCGTGGATTTATCTGATCAAATGGCTGCTCATTGTAGCCCTTTAGGTAAAACAATATAATGGTATCTAAAACTGTCGTTCGAATTGTCACCGTCGATTTCGATGGTAAATACATTACTTCTATATAAAAAAGTAAGAAAAAAAAATAAAAGTCGCAAATTTAAGAAAAGAGTGTGATATGCAGTATTCTACATAGTAAACCCAATGGTCCTGGTGCAGCAGATACAGCGCAAAAAGGTGTAGAACATAAATTTTAAAAAATAGATGGACAAAGCAAACTATGCAGAAAGTACTGTAAAAATTGTTATAAATTATTTTCACAGTCGTTTGGGCGTAAAGTAGTTACAACTGATTGAACTGGATGCGAAAATCAACCTCATATGTGTATTTCTTGTTTCAACAGCATGCATAAAATTTAAAAAAAAACATAATTTACTTAATTTTTTTACATATTGGATGTATATTATTGAAACTGTTAATTTTTAATGTTATACGAAATAAACTTTTTAAATCTTATCATTATATTTATATTACAATTATCATATACATACAATATATACTTATACCATTTTATCTATTCTGAAATTTTAGTAGTCCATGTTTTTTACGAATTAGAACTCTAATTCAAACTAGGTGAAACAGGTCTGCTTGCACTTCGAATTCGTAAAAGAACTTGAGTGCTTGATAATCTATACTTTCAACTTAATTAATTTTTATTAAATGTCATAGTACAATATTTTCTTTTAAAAAATAAAAGTGACAATTAATGGCTACGCAATTAAGCTTTGGTTTGATTTAGATATAATTTAGTACAGCTAATTAGAAATGAATTTTGCACTGTTGAAATATTACTAATTCTTTAATAATGATATTGAAGAATTCAAAACAGTAATTATAAATAATTTGAATAAATACTTGATTTTAATTATTGCTTAGGTATATCGCGAAATAATAATTTATAAACGGAACGCAAGGAAGAAGTGAATATTTAAAATTGATATAAAAAATGTTAATTTCATTTCAAAGTGAATGTAGTTGTTAAGCGAGCCAATGAGGCGATTTGTGCTCGATTCGAAACGAAGTTGGAAATCAATAAATATATATTACAATCCGCAATCAACTTAATTACTACAGGAGTACTCTAATTTGTCCTACCCAATCATATTGGAAGGATTGAAGAAAAGAAATAAAACTTAATTCCATGATGGACTTGAAATCTTTTTCCACGATCTTCTTGACGGAGAACGGAGAATGTCTTGTAATTTATTAAATTATTTATTATCTTTTTTAATTACGAAGAACGCATTTAATTTTAGCGGAAACATGTTTTTTCCATTACGTTAAGCTTTTGAGGAACGATACATAGAAACGTTTTAATTTTAGCAATATAAAGTAACGAAAACGATAAACTGCCAATATTTTTGAATTGGTAACAATTATTAGAATTTAATTTGATTAAATATTTTGTTCGGATTAGTTATATTAATAAATTGAAGATAATTTTTCGGTTAAATAAACGATCAATATAATTATAAAAATTTTTTGTTGTGATTGATTTCATTAGCGATAGATACTGTCAAAATCAAAACTATGGACGGTCTAATGATGTAGTAAAACAGTCTAACCTAGTCTAGCATTTCTTAGAGACAATTAATAATCATTAATTCTGTTCTGTAGATATTGTTTTATCTACCTATTATACGATAGATTACAGTTTTTACATGGAATACTATACATATTTTATCTTAGATCATTTTTTTTGTTGGTTCTGTCTCTAAGAATTTCAAATAACAGGTTTTTGCAAAGTTAACCTTTTACTGTTAAATTTGCATGTTTAGTACAACTTCTTTTATATTCTATACGACATAAAGTAAATTTAAAGAAAGAGCAATTGCTTTAATCAAATGTGCATATATATGATTAGCTAGGTTTTACTATTTAACAAAATTCCCTAAAATAAATCCAAGTTCAAAAAATCAAACTATAATACGAAAATTGAAAATTCCGCGCAGAATTTAGGTTTATATCCATCTAATAACAAAAATGCAAGAAAAGCGGTGTGAATCATTTTATGCAATTATCAGAAAGGAAACTACCTAAATGTCCGCCGAATGTTAAGAGAGTACTAAAAACGTAAAAATAATTGAAATTGTAGTAAAATGCACAAAAAAATAAGGATTTAAAAAATGTCCATAGCGACAAAATAAAAATAGAGAAATAATAAATATTGTACAATACAAAGTGGTTAGTTAACTGAAAGTGAATGCGACCTGAAAGAACTTGCTTAAAAGTTTGAGCCATTTTCCCCGATGTACCTTTTTATTTAAAACAATTATTCTCTTTCACTATTTTTACAAATTTTTACTTCTTTGAGAAAATATATTGTTCGTACTGTTATGAAAAATTCACTGTCACGTGATATACAGTGTATAGAAATGTATTTGCACTTTCTCTTCGCAAATGAACACCGTTTAAATATAAATTTTGCGTAAACAGAGTTTGCTGTGGAATATTGATCATTTTATCTTTTATTAATTACACCGGTTATTAAAATAATTTACAATTTTTGTTTTATACTTCATATTTACTTACTTAACTTGTGGATTGTCCGTGTGCTATATTTACCAACTGTATAATATAAAAAAATGTGCTTTAGAGTCCATAATTTTCACCATGTTAAAAGGCAATACGATAACCCATACGAGACCAGAATCTTCCTCAGACATCATCGCAAAAAAATAACCCCTCAAATATTTCTTTACTCCTTGCAAATAACATAAAGATAAACTCCCAATAGAATCTTAACCACTCTATTTATTTTTCATCATCACCTTATGGTACTTTTATCTTAAAAAATCTCCACATCAATCACTATATCGATCCAGCATCATCTCTACAATTACTTTCTTTCAAATCACTTCTTATCCATAACCGCAAAACGATTCCGTCACACGAGACACCCAGCATTACAGTGAAACAAAGAATAATATATATTTCAAAATCCCCCGTGGAACGGATGGTAAGCAATTCATATCCCTGGCAGCGGTAAACATTTCACATGAATTGCGCCTATGTGACCGGAACCCAAAAACCGTCGGTTTCTCATTACCTTCGGCCCGAAGTTCAAGGTCGATGGGACCCGTGGTCCTTGAACCGTTCCCTCGCTGCTCGCGTTCAAACGGCGTTTCCGGAAGCTGGTTCCGCGGCTGCGCATCGTCAGCCTGTCGCGCATCTGCGCGTTTTCCCAAAGTTTCCCTCACAGGCGAGGCTCTGCCTGTCCCGGATCGTCGTGTCCACGGAGCTGCCGGAAAATCGAGGATCTCCCGTTCACATATCGTGAGTACACCATCAGCGTGAAAACACTATGGGGTTGGAAAAAATGTCCCCCGCGGAAATCGTGGAGGAAATTACGGGGCACGATGGAATTGATCGAGGGTGCCGCGTGGAAACGCCATTTGTTCGAGGAATTCTCATTTTACATGCGAATTTGTTGATTTGTTTGTTGTTAGTGTGTTAGTTTTTTTTTGTTGTTTGCTCGTGGCACGGAGGGGGACGTTGTAGATTGGATTAGGGTGGTTATGGGGTGGTTGGATAGAGATGTCAGATTTCTTTCGCAGTGGATTTTTATCGGGTGATAAGTGAAGGGGGTAGAATGATTAATGGGGACCGGTGATGTTGATGACTTTCGGGGAAGAATTTTCGGCGATGGTTGTTTTTTCTATTTCGAGATGGAAAATCGGGAATCGATTCGTTCACCGCGAAATGTCGAGGTCTGTTGTTCGGTTTTTTCCCTCGTCCACGCTCGATAGCCCTTTGGGAATTTTTAAAATAGGTCGTCGATGCTGCTTTCGATAAATTATAAGGAGAACTAGTGTATATTTTAAGATCTACGTGTCAACGATGCTTTCTTACGTATGTTCTTCGCCTTCGGTTCTCTAACTTATGTTTTCAAGTTGATTTTACATGTTTATATCAATTTTCTTAGTTTCGTAAAAATTAGGTATGGAATTCTGGATTTATTTCCTTGTTCTTTAAATTGTCCGTTAAAATCACTCAGTTTGGTAGGAACTACCGTATAATTGCACGATCATTTTCTTCGGCAATTTGTTCGAGTGACGTTTCAAACATACGCGAAATATATGATGCGACACAATTACTCGAATAGACTTTTTAACACACATTTCAGCTAAACGACTTTTACGGTGTATCCATCTGTAATTCCGTTGTTACGGTAACGGGACAAAATATTTCATACAAATGTAACATTAGCGACGAGATTTTGAAGGGAATTATGGGTCCCGGGATTATAAAGGGAAGTCGAACAATCTATTTTAAAACGCGTAGGAAGGCTTGTGGAGGAATAGCCATAAAAAGAATTAGTATTTCGCTTTCATAATTCCGGCGATAAATTTACCTGGAATTGTCAAACTCGCTCGGCTGGTAGAAAAATGTTAGATAAAAAGTAAGCAACGGTGAAATTGAATCGAGAAAACCCTTAATAATTATGTGAAGTATCCAATGGGAAATTCATATTTCTGCAGGATAAAATTTCTTTTATACCCTTGCCAGGATTCAAATCTACTTGTTTGCTGTATGATCGTATTTTTATTGTGTTACACTATTCTATTATATTTAAAGGATGCCTTTTGGTATGACGTTACGTCATTGTGAAATCAAATGCGGGACAGTAAAATACTTTCAACAGGTCCGGTAACGATATAGATTCAATTTATCTTTACATCTGTAAAGATTCATCGTTGAGTAAAATAATACAAGAAGAGACCAATGCCAAATGCTTTTATCTTGCCTTTTATTTTTTTCCCCTGAACATTTATCTGGTAAATGTACTTTTTTTTTAAAGAAAATGGGAAACGAAGGGGAGTTTTCGTGCTGGCTGTAATCGTTCCATTAATCGAACGTCAATCGGTAATTTTCAAATTATAGAATAGGATTTGTAAATAAAAATTATTCTAGGCTAAACGAATGTAATGTTTAGAGATAGTTATTAATTTTGTTTAGAATTTATGAACAATATTGTGACTATTCGGCTGAGTGTGATTGTTTCGAGAGCTTCTTAAATTTCTCTTTGAAATTGTTCATATGAAAATTTTCTTTTCTTTCATCTATATAAATAAATAAAACAATTTAAAGTCCACGTCAAATTTTTGTTTCATGTTTAATTGCTGGGTAACCTGTACTTATTTCTTTTTATAAATTTGCATTCATATAGTTAATTTGTTTTTCAATGTAATTTTTCTACAAATTACTACTTCAAAGATTTTTAACGGTTAATTTTAATCGTGATTTGTTATCGATGAATCCACTTTTAATTTCGTCATCCGACCATTTATAGAATTTAAATTACGTTTCGATCTCCAATAATGTAGTTCAATCATATAATCTATTTCACATATAATTGTGCATAAAGATTCCATATGTCATCATATTTGAAAGCTAGAAAATGTATGACTCTACATAGAGAAAGTAATAACTTTAATTATAGGTTTCGGTACCTATGTCAAATTTTGTAATCTGATAGAAACATAGCTGTTTCAAATCCATTGAATCTGAGAATTAATATTTTATAATTCAATTTCTAATAGTTATGTTCTTCTGGATATACAAGCTCCTCGCATCAAGTGTCCGACACTTTAATAGGCGATTCTACTGTTGAAACAGGTATAACAGTGAAATACTAAAATGTCTGCCGACCTCTCGTTTTATGTGAGATGTACTTTCATTTCTCCGAAATGAAGGAATTTTTTTATTTTTCCTTTATTATTGCCTTAAACTCCAGGGGGATTATGGTAACTTGCAAACAGTTATTCGGCAATTTTCTTCGCTAACTTTATCGGGGATGCCTTATCTTTCTAACCTTAACTCGTAGATATAAAACATGGAAAAAGCGATAGAAAAATTGGTTTTATTCTACATATAGTTTAACAACACTACAATAGTTCATACACAGAAACGATATTTATTTTAATTAATTACGCAGTTTTCTAGTATTTTTGGTAGGATATTAATATATAAAACGTATAATCTAAGAAAATTGTGAAGTGTTAGAATTTCTACGAAACTGTATTTGCACGTTCTCACGTTTTCCTAATTTCGAAATTTCTGCACGTCGGACATTTCCAGGCACTGAAATTTCCATGTCTGGGAATCTTTACGCGGCGGATAATTTGTAAGATCCGAAATTTATACGCTTGGGGTTCCTCTGCTTCGAAATTCCTAGGCTTTGTAATTTTCTGCGAGCTTTGAAGATTCTACGGCTTGGAATTTCTACGTATCTCGAAGACCCTATGCCTCGACATTTCTTTAATCTTGAAATTTCTGCACGTGGCATGAGTCCGGGCCCCGGAATTACAACGCTTAAAAATTCTCACGTTTGAATATTTTTACGCGCCAGAATTCCTACTTGCTGCAAATTCTTCGAACGCCGCAATTCAAAATTCGAGAACACCTTTTGGTAAAACTACGAGAATCGTTATCAAACTTCAACATTTCAGTAAACAATCTCAATGAAAGTAACACAGTGGCGGAGGACTTTTTGATAAATGTAATTTTCAATCATTTTCCCACCTTGTGCAGTATACAGAAAGAATAAATAGATAATAACTTCTAATAACTTCTTACCTGTTGGCGAGCACATGTAATCCGACGGGAAAAATCATTGTTCTTTTCCGAGAAAACTCGTAAACGAGGTATCACGAGCAGTGGTATAACGGCAGTCATCATTGGGATTTCGACCGCGAGACACTTGCACACCCTCGTGTAAATCGTTAACATTGAAATTGAGGTTCTAATAATCACTCGAACATTCGGCTAAGAATTGTAAGTGCTAAGGGTGTCGTTTTATAGTGTACTTTTTGTACCCGTGGTGAATTTATTTTTATAAACATCCTGTGAAATAAGACTCGTTTTTACAGGTAATATTGTTATTAATTTGAGTATAATTTCATTGAATTTACAACACCAGTTTGTTTTATGAGGCACACTAGTTTAATAGTGTAAACAATTTTATCGTATTTATCATATTGCGGTCTCGCGTTATTTTCTATTATTTCTGAATGATTATAATTTCCCGTACGGCTGTTCTCAGCTGCTTTACTTATGCAGTAAGAAAGAAAAAGCACGATCAAATCAACCCCAATCTGAAATTTCGAAAAAAGTGTTTTGTTAGGGCAAAGAAATATTAGTTTTCTTGAGAAACATTTAAACTGTTTCATCGCGGAGAAGTTGACGCTTATTGTGTAATTATAAATAAGCGTTTTAAGCTTTTCCGTTATAACTATATGAAAATTATTTTGCAATTTTGTACCATGTAACGGCGTGAAATTAATTACATGGTGTACGTATGAAACGAGGCTGCATTTGATGGCTACATACAAACATGCAGAACTATATTAAATTCTTAATGAATATGTTGCATTATCAAATGCGTCACTACCTACCCTTTTTCCGGAGTTTTCCGAGAAATAATTATTGTCGCAGGAGCTAATTACGTAATCCACAATTTACAAGAAATAACAATCGTTATGATTTCTATTTATCTAAAAAATGCAAGGAAAATTTTTCACTAATTTTTTATGATAATTATCATTTCGTAGTCAATAAATAATCATTCATATTAGTTTCATTTAGACTGAAAAGAAAATCAATCAGACGTGGGTTGCAATTCGTAACACTATTTTTTTTAATCATTAATAACCGAGATACTTGTAATTAATCTGAGAAAATGTATAAATTTGCTTATCACATATTTTAAAGATATATTTTTAAATGTTATTTTAAATGGAATAAATTATATGACTATATGCAGTAAGCGAGAAAAATTATTTATATTATTATTCCAAACTAGTCTCGCACCTTATTTATATACAATTAAGCGCGGCTTCACAGTGCATTTCTTGCTCTGTGTTTCTTACACGCCTGTAGTTAACACACTTCTAACTGGATTTCTATATGTATACACCAGTATAGTGATATTATTACGTCTAGAATAAGCTAAAATTTACGGTGGCAAAGATCTACCTACATACTATACACCTACCTACGTACTATACTATATAGATGTATAATACATGGCGTACTGTACAATTTTACTTGATATACGAAAATAGCTACGTAAAGTATCATTCTACAAAATTTAATGTTTCTTTAGAAAGAAAGAAATTAATTCCTTAATGTACATACAAAGATATTTTAAATTTAATTTTTTACTGTTTCTCTTGACTAAAAATGTTTGCAGACCATCTAAATGAATTATGAAAAATTAATTATATCGTTGCGATAATGTGTTATTTGTTTATAATAATGAGGCCACGAAACTGACTTGAAGACTCTTGAAGACTGTAAAAGTGCAGAAATATTTAGGTTGAGAAATTTCGAAACAAAGAAATTTTGTTTTATATAAATTTTAGGGGCCTCAAATATTTCGCGCGTAGAAATTTCAATCTGTAGAGACTTTAAGGGCTAGAAGAATATGGCACGTGGGAAGTTCAAGGCTTTGGATATTAGGAAGCATTGAAATATCAGACTTTAGACATTTTTTTGCTTGGAAATTTCAGAATGTGGAAATGTCACCGCAAAGAAATTTCAAAGTGGAGAAATTTGAATATTAACAAATTTGCAGACTTTCTCTTACACTTTCGCGTTGAAATTTCAAACCCATAGAACAGTTAGTACCTACATAATTTCTAATTTACACATTTAAATATTATCAATAATTTAAAGAAAATCGTTCTTGAAGAAACAATATAGTTGAGATTACATTCCAAACATAGAGAATGTTGAATAAATTATGTAAACATTTATTTATAGAAATTAATTGAATTTGTAAATAGCAGTAGGTGAAATTGTGTAAACAATGAATTGAAATTTATTGCTAATCCCACTGTAGTCACACAAGCACCGATACCAGATTGCAGGATGTACTTGAAAGGGTTACACGCAAAGGGATGCAAATAGCATTTCACTAAATATTGAGTTTCGTGCTTATCCCTTTCCCTACCGAGGACGATTTGTACATGTATACATCAGATTGCATTCGCTGTTTATAGGTAACATGTATGCATATATGTATGTATGTACGTATGTATTATGTACATACAATCCATAGATTGATATTTCGCCATAAAATGTTTCATTGAAAGAGACGTAATCGAAATTATACGAACGACGATGTAATCTCGCCGTTTTCTAATATTCGTATTAAAAAATGTTGTGAGATAGTAATAATTTTCATAATCTTAAACTGCAATTATTATTTCAGATTCTGAATAGTAACCATCTTATTTGCATAGTGATTACTTATGATTCGAGTAGACATTTCTTTACTAAAAGATCGACATATTTAACTGAATAAACGTAGTATTGGTTAATGTTCATTAATCACGCATGGCAGACGAGAATCTCTAATTTATTTTTTACTACGGTCCGGATTCTTCATGAGTATTTGAAATAGTAACGTAAAATTAAAATTACTTTAAAATGCAAACGTGGCTCATTATAAGACAGTAATTATGTGTAACTAAAATATGAATTGTTTAATGGAATTATCAAAACGAGGTTTTATAACGAAAATCATTAAAAACAAATTTCCTGAAATTTCTCAGTTTTTCAAATACCAATTAGTGAAATACTTTTAATAATAATTTTTAGTATCACGCATCACATGTATGTATGTACATTACAAAGTTGAATGTTTTTCAAGCAACAAGTAGAATCTGAAAACATGGTGGATATTCTAAAGCCGGCTCGAATTTATGTGCATGCGATATACAATAAATAAAATATTTAATGCAAATGACACTCTCATGGAAACACAGTAAGCTACCTTTTGTGTTGGAAATTACGCATTTCATGTTGTAATCCAAACGAAATTGTGGAATTATTATTGAAGGATAACTTGAATGAAAATATTTGTATTTAAAGCGATTGCTATAAAACATTAATATCTAGGAAATTTAATATTACAAATAACTGTTTACAACAAATAAGTATATTAATAACTATTATCATAGGTTATATAAAGAAAGTTTTCTTACAAAAGGTTTTTTCCGAATTTTCTTTGAAAAATTAATAAAACACTTTATTATCGGCCATAGTATTGAAGCCTAAAAAAATTAAACTGATCGGGTTTTCTAAGAAATTATTAAATCCTAATTAAAAGTTTATTTCACTCTTGCATAGTCGCTTCTCTTTATTCTATTAAATAATGAAAGTTTGTAGATAACAGTACAAAACCGATACATGATAAAAATCTCGTTTACTTCTCATTGATCGATTATCTTTTAGGCCAAATGTTCTTCCTGAATCTGTAAATATTTTCTTGCGCTTTATGATTATTAATTATTTTTATGAGCTGAGGAAATAATTATTATTTGAACTCCAACTAGAACTTTTTAGTCTGTGCTAATAGTTTATACTGAAACTAGAGTTACGATCAAATGTATGTATGTATGTATGTAGTACCTAAGTATGTACTTACTCAACTAAGCCAGATTATACTACCATTTCATACTAGAAATTTGTTGTTTACACGCTAAAACAAGCTATATTTAAATTTAAGTAGAGTTTGAAAATTTTAATACCATCACATTAACACCGATTTTGTTGAATTGTAACAAAGTAACTTAGTTAAATGGAGCGAAGAACGAGTAATGAAACTTGTAATTAAAAAATTTGGTCGTACGTGAATTAACTTTTATCGAACAAATAACTAAAATGCACGTGATTTAAACTAAATAAATTACAAAAAGTAAAACTTTGTAGTAAAAAAGTTGATAATATTCAGGTGAAATGTTTACAACTTCGCATAAATTTATAATGTTACGTTGCTTTCCGTAACATAATATCAATTTGTTATATGGGTTGCGTAACAGTTCGTCTGCAACTGGATATATGTATAATTTTTATGATGCTTTTTGAAAGTAATACAACGTATGCAGTTAACAGGATGGATATACGGTTTAATTACGGATCATAAAATATCTGCACAATGTGCAATATCGGTTGATTTAATCTATACATAATTAATTATAATTTCAATAAGTCTTGTTAAATGCATTTTGTTTTTTAATATAATGCAAATATTCTATGGAAAAATTTGAACGTCACAGATTTGAGTCGCATTGGTTTAGACGAAAACACAGTTTGAATCTTAATAGTTATACTATAATTTAAATTTTAAAGAAAATTTTAGTTTTACATTAAAAGTAAATTCATTTGGAACAAATATAATATTAGTAAAATAATTATTGCAGTTGACGATATAACTACAAGTTTCTACATTTTCAAATTTTTATAATGGAATATTTTCAGACCCGGAAATTTTCATGCTTTGAAACTTCTATTCGATGATATTTCTAGGATCTCAAACTCACATCCTGAAATATCTACACATAGAAATTTCTATGCTTTTAAATTGTTATACTCTCACAACGTAGAATTTCTGCGCCATTGTACTACTAAACTTTGAAATTTCTACGCCTCGAAATTTCTGTGAGACGAAGTTTCTAAGCCTTGAAATTGGTATCACTTGAATTTATATACATTGACACTTATACGCGTTAAAATTTCTATGTCGTGAAGTGTCCCATTTGTGCATCGTAAACTTCCTAAGTTGTGGAACTCCTCCACATTAAAATTGATACTCTACACAAGTCTCTAAGTTATGGACTTTCTATAAGTTGAAAATTGCGGGCCTTGTCATGCCTAATCTGCATGTCCTGTGCCTTGATGAATATAAAGTACAATATTTCTGATATCGAGAAATAAATAAAATAAGCTTCGAAATTGTAATAAGGTCATTCTTATACCGTATACTTCACTGTTTTACAAGGATACCAAATTTAAACACTTTAAAACTCTGTATATTCAGATATTAAAATTTCTTGCATTATGGAGTAGATTAGAGTAACACTTTATTCATTTTACAGAAAGTAGACACTGATAATAGGACGCCCAGTTTGAAAGCTGTTGACTTACAGGAAATATAAGCTGATAATAAAACGTCTATTTTGAAAGCTCTTGATAGATTTCGCAGTTCATTTTTCAACAATTTTGCACTCGAGAAACCTTATGGCTTCCAGGCCACGACAATTTCTATTCGTGAGAATTTTATGACGTAGAAATTTCGATATATAGTATGTATAACAATCTCCAATACGCAAAAGTTTTATCGTGTACAAACTCCAAGTCGTCGAAACTTGAAAGTCTGGGAGCTAGAAAGCTGAGTGATATCCAAAGAAGAAAATTTCAAATCTAAAGAAAGACATATGAGTTTGAGTATTTGTTTCGAGACATTCTTTACATCAAAGTTGAGATTTAGTTGCTATACTCTCAAACCCACGATTGAGATTTACAAATATTACCCATCTCGTCCCGTAAAGATCCGACAAATTGAATATCTTGATTGTCTTAGGCAAAGATACTCACATTAAGCCTTCTTAAATACATTTGTATTTTTAATTTTATGTTCCATCATTCACTTTTCAGTATCAAACGTAGTTTTTATATCGCCTATGAGGTATTTAGGATCACTGGTATTCTTAGAGGTAACTAAAGTAAATAAATTGTGTTGAATCTGTTTTCAGTATAACATTTACAATTATATTGCTTTTCCTTCTTTATTATTAGTAAATATAGAGAACGTAGTATACAAATGTTAGTAGGACGGTACATATGCATACATATGCAAACCCATTGACCAGAGCAATGTATCAAGTCAGAGGAACTACCAAAAAAACCTTAGAAATGATAGGTTTTTGACTTCCTGCTTTCGCGAGGGATGCGGTAGTGGGGGTAGACCTTAAGTTTTGTTAAGGTAAACTTAAATCCACGCACTACATTACACGGACCCTTCTCCCCCAGGTATCCCAATTATGTACAAAACGGTCCGCAAGGGCGATGCGAGCCTGCAGTACACGATTCTGCCGCAGACGGACCAGTTCTCCACCAGTTTCCCTCAGACCGGCAAACCTCGGCCGAGAATCATCAAGTACACGATGGCGACCCTGATGATCTTGATCATTTTATCCTGCGTGGCCACGCCGTTCCTTATGAATCAGAACGATCACAATCTATTCGCCAGCACCGTCCTGGCTATGGGCAGAATGGGCCACACTACCAGGAACACGACGAGAAGTCCCACGGTGGGTGTGAAAACTAGGGCCAGGTTAACCACGGAGGTGTACAGGAGAGTCGAGACGTCGACGAGGGCGCAGGAAGAAGAGGAGGTTACGACAGGTATGATGTTCAATATGCCAAGATTTTATATACTCGGGTTGTCCATCAATTATATTTGTTTACAAGCCTTTTTTTATCTGGACTATATATGTAGGGTGTGAACAATAATGTTGGAATTATCTTAATTTCTTAAACAGTGGCATTCGCGGTTGC
This sequence comes from Mimumesa dahlbomi, assembly GCA_917499265.3. Lineage (NCBI taxonomy): Eukaryota > Metazoa > Arthropoda > Insecta > Hymenoptera > Crabronidae > Mimumesa > Mimumesa dahlbomi. The sequence goes on from OU824124.1 coordinate 8,483,468, forward strand.
CGTGTATTTTAAATAAATATTGTCCTGGTAATTCTAAAGAAAAAATTTTAAACTAAATAACTTTTACCGATCGCTCTATTTAATTTTATGTAAAAAATAACTTACTTGGCCTTTTTATATATATAATATTTTTTATATATATGTATCATTTTTGAAGTTGGAAGATCGCAAAAAAGGCCAAAAAAGTTATTTTTTACATAAAAAGAAAAAATTTGTTCTGTAAGACCTTCATTTTCGAAACTGTAATTTTTTCATGAGTTGCGTTCACGATTGCGGACCTAAGGTTGTTGATGTTCACTTTTATTTATCATATGAACAAGAGGTTTCACACGTTTTGTTACATCCTGTATGTCTAATATATCATTTGAAAGGTCTGAAAGTGCTCTTTTATATTGTATATACATCAGTTTTAATTAATTACTTGTCGTTTAATTCAATAACATTCTACATAGAATCATGGAGAAATTGAAATTTTTAGTACTCTTATGCCAATTGTGTGACACATAAATTGAAACTGGCCTTTTACTTTCCATTTCGCTAATGTTTTTCACTGTTTCCCGATTTATCATACATCTAAACGAAACAATTTTATAGTGATAAAAGTGTTGCAAAAGCAATATGAAAAAAACGAAAAAACTTGATCATCCTAGTAATCCTTTGTTTAACTTTGTATTCAAGATATATAAATAAGGTTAATAAGACATTCGTAAGAATGTGCATTTAATTATCTGCACCTTAACTGAATTTTAGAACAGGCTCTATATGAAAGTGTATAACGAGTACTGTAAAGTACGATAATCTTAAACTTATTTAATGAAAACTGATTAGAAACTGTAGCTGCAGGTCAAAAATATTTGATAAATCTTGCTATATTTAATCATATTGATTTGATATATCTCATGCTTATAATTTAGCATTTTAATCATGTTAGATTTTGCAGAAACTATTTAAAAGTGATATCACGCACTTTTATTGAGCATTCCATTGACTCATCAATTAAAAGTAATTAATCGCAAAGATAGCTGAAATGTTTACTGATAATGTTTAACAGTCTTCATAAAATGCCACTCAGGTTTACACGGTTTTAAACGGGATTGGAAAAGTTTATTACTATCGCCGTTATATCATTTACTTACTTAAATACTGAAAAATTGCCTTAAGTAGAATTTTTCCTTTCCAACACGAGGATAATAAATCATTAGCATGTAATTTAAAATAAAATGTGGGACACGAATAACCAAGAAATAGTTTATGAAATAATAAAGACTTCAAAATATATAACATTAAAGAAAATGATGTATGTATTTGATGAGTGAATACTAACGGCACATAAAATCTTAAAATGCGACGTGTAAGTACATTTTGATTTTCATGGAATACGACATTCCGTAATTAAACTTTTGATAAATTATTAGAATTCTATATTTAGAAAAGTTTCGACGTTTTCAATACTAAACTCCTCAAACTTTGCGGGTTCTGATGTTTCGACGCGTAAATATTGGCAGACTCCGAAATTCTTGAAATTTGATGTTCTACTCGACAATATCTCCGCGCAGTGAAATTTGCACAAGCCGAATATCTCTGGGCTCTGAAATTTCAACAGCTTGAAATGTTGTACGCGTTGGAATTTCTGTACTTTGAAATTTGTAATTCTTATAAGTTCTCGGAAGACTCCGAACTTGAGTGTTCGTGGGTGAGTTAAACTTCCCTGCCGTGTTCTTATTATTTTTTATTTAATCTGTCAAGACAACAAAAGCATCTCGCTAAATGTGCGTCACTGTAGACAACGATTATTAATTATGTATATAAAATTGGTAATTTTCTCGCGCTTTATAACAGGAAAATGATACGATAATCGACAATAATTTGATCACTGAAATTTGATACCGTATAATGGCGATTAGAGTTCCTGAAAGCAGTAAATCTGCGGCCGTTAACGCGTAAAATATAAATTATATGATTATTAACAGATTTGGAGATTAATTGGTTGCTTTAATAAATATCCTATAACAATGATTGTTAACATATATGTGACAATAAAACGAATAAACAGAATACATTTATTCAATTTTGTACTCATATCATAATTGTTATAACAACCTAATATATTTTTCTATCGATTGGAATTTAACAATATTCTAATAACGACACTCTAAATCGAGTAATAACAATACATTTATATTACATATTTACTTAGTTACTGTATTGCATCCACGAGTTTAAAAGCATTTTTATTTCATATTGCTATCTGATACGACAAGTATATAATGCCTTTGTCCTCAAGAGAATCCGATTTAAAAAGAATAATTTTCTATTATAAGGTTGTCATTTTGTCGTGCAATTTTTATAGATCCCTTTGTAACAACAAAAATGCAGGAAATGTTTAAATTAAATAAAATTATCGATACTTGCAATACGCAACGGTGTAAAAATTATGCTTTCTTGAATTTTGCACTTTTTCAATCAATCTATAATAACACTTCGAGATGTAAATTTTTCTCTGCCGATTCATTCAAATGTGGAATTAATCAAAGGGCAACTAATTGTATGGAATGCAATAAAACGGTATTTCATTTCGAACGAAATTGTTCGGCGCAATTTGCTGCTAAAATTTCCATTGTATTTTTTCACTCTGTTATACAGTATGTAGAACAAGTTTATGACGATCACGGGAATGGCTTTTTGTTGAGTTACCAGGAATTTTTATGTACAATGTATTAAGTATTCTTTTTCCCTAGAACTAGTAACTTCTTCTTATAAAAAAATATATCACAATTCTCAAATCTTCTCAAATCTCTCTTGTTTTTCATAATCTTTATTTCGAAGAAAATATATGTAAATAGAAAGACACTAAAAACCTTTGTAGAAAAATCGAGTAATTACAAAAAATGAGTATTCACATTTCAACTTGCATATTACATCCGTGGGAAACTTTACGAACTTACAATTAGTAAAAATTAAAAGACTAAAAGCAATTAGTTTATCAATTAATATTACTTTCCAAAACGAGTTGAAAACAATATGACTATATACCTAATCATCTTAAAACTTTCTTTGAACCTTGATAAAAAAATCTCTAATCGACCAGCTGATAACAGACTAACCTAAACTGATCACGTTTCGTGACTCACTCCATTTATAAAATAAAAAATCTTGTTTCAGACATCAGCAGCACGCATACATCCACATCCACCGAATCTACAAGCGTCCAGCCATCTATTGGTCCGCCCCTGATGTCCACCCCGTGGACCATCCCCTCATCCACCACCCCTAAGACATCGAGCACGGAGCCACCGAAGATTGGAATCAGGAAGAAGATGCCGAGGGTAACGCTGAAGCTGCGGGAGAACGAGACGATCCCGCAGATGTACATGAAGGCGGGAATCGCGTCCTACAAGAAGGGCAACATTACCACCAGTGTCCTAGCTCATGGGCTGAGTCTGGAGGGCCTGATATTCAAGACCCCGGAGGGCACCATCAAACCGTGGACGCAAAAGTGGTTTTTCACGGACTCGTCGTCGGATTTCCAGTGGAAGGTGAGTTTTTGTTTGGGAAACGAATAGAAGCTACTATTACAGGCGGTGGATGTAAACAAATTTTTTTTTCGAACAATTGAGGTAACAATAGCCGATTGTTCGGACGATTGTTCATACTTTTGCCGCTGGAGGATGTAGCCGCGGGGCCCAAGTCCGGTTATCGCTGGGTTTTGTTAGTAACATGTGAATGAAAATTATGAAATTTTTACTTGTTTTTTATTTGATACTGAGGGATGTGAATTTGAGTTATTTTGAATTGATGGGTTACCTATGTAATTGGAGAAAATTCCAGATTTATAAAAATAGGAAACATTAATGACGTTTAAAGAAACGTGTAGAGATTGAATATATCGTTTTTATTCCGTTCAAATGATTACGTTGAATGAATTGAAATGAAGTTCTCGTTAGATACTTGATAGAATCATAGAGATATGATTTTGCATCATCTGCACTATTAAACGTATAAAAAGATGTGATATTACGTTAATGTCTAGTAAAAAAATAGTACGCATTCCATTTATTCGAAATGCAAATTAATATCGTGAACAGAGTTTTAGAAGAATTGCATTTATTTTAAGTCCTGTGCTGGTATCAAAAGACAAGGTGTTGCCTCGGGCAAGTACAAGAAAGGAGGAAAGATTAAATCGGAGCTTTCGGGGTGTTATAATGGCATTAAAACCAAAATTAGTCGACAGTAGTCGGAAACAGAACTAAATTAACATTGTAAGACGAGTTGACACAAAAGGTATTTAACACCCACGAATCTGCGTATAAAGTGGGACACCAAGTACATTTAATACAGTGGTAAACAGACATATTATTCAGACGAAGAGAAATCTGTATTTTAGAAAGTTAATGAACTGAATATATTTATTTAACAACGTTATTTCACATCCATTTTTTTCATTGACTACCAATACTTTGTATAAAGAATTTTATATTAGTGAATCACTATTTGGCAGACCACAAGTGTACTTGGACCATGTCTTTGTATTTTTTAAATACTTTTGTGATTATAATAAGGTCAATTAATATACGATAAATTTTGCTAAACTTTTTGTACGGCATATATTGAGACAATTTCAGTAACATAGAAACAAATAATTATATTTTAGTTCTTCGGGTTTTAAAATTTCTCTGATTAAAATAATAGAAAACTGTTTATTTCTTTCCGCAAAATTTTTCATATTCTTTTACTGTCAGCTATGTTGTACGCGTTAAGAAATAAGTATCCATAGGCATACGACTATAAAAAATGAGACAGAAGAAGCGTTAGTGGTAGTGTGGCAATATAAGTGCGATACTCTGCAATCATCTCCTCATTTTACGAGCAGATAGCATCTAGAATTATAAGCAATCTGGGATGCTAAGCATTCTGACCTAACTCAGACTAGTTAATCTTCGTGTAAAGACTCTTAGTACCTTATGCCATCAGACTTATATCGAATTCACGGTGTATAGTTGGTTTGACATACGTCCTTCGTTATGTCTGGTCATTCCACTCTAGTTCGATCAGAATATACGGGACTTTCATGAATGTGTATCAAATTCAGATATATTCTACAATACTGTAAATAATGTCGACTGTACGTCATCATTTTGTTGTTTTTCGCCAGTGAACAATATAGCGGATAGTTGAATTTAACGACTTAACTCTGACACGGCGCACACATGCTCCGAAAATTTTAATAAATTTACATATGTATATGTATGCATGCATAAATATGTTGCAAGTAAAATCGTAACTGTCGATAAAATTTCGTTTTTTCGGGAAATATTGTTTTTTATTAAAATAGAAAATATTTTTTATTTTGAGGACACGTTTGAAAAAATTGTTTTAAATATCAGTAAATTTGTCATACTTTTTTCTATAAAATGCGTTATTCTTACATGTTTGAAAGTGTATATACATATAAATGTATACATACAACTCCTCGATGGTTCCGTCAAATTAAACAAAAGTTAAAGCATACTTTTATTATGACGGGTCCTACAAATAAAAAAGTTGCTAATGTTTGACAAACCATTGCTTAGCAAAATGTTTCAGGCAATTTATAGAAAACGCCACCCTTATCGGTACATTTTTTAAAATGTTTTAATACAAATTAAACCGTCATCATGCCGTCGCTATTATATGCTGCCATATGAATAGTTCATCCGAGGAAAAGTGTGGAAGTGTTATAAAGCTAGGGAGTCCCGAGAATAAGGTATTTAACTCATTACTATATGTATACAGGAAATAAGTGTTCAAAGCGTGCTGTAGCATTTTGGGGGGTGGTATGGTGTTGTTTCTCTGCTAATTGAGGCCACGTAAACCAAATGAGAGTCCTGGGAATACATTAAATTGGAATAACTATTTGAATTACCAACAAAAATTGTGGATTTGCTTTACGATATAATCAGCATAAACTCTCGGAGATTTATCTAAACCGATGATAAAAGTGATGACTTAAAGAATGATTTCTTTTGACCTTTTTAAGGGAAAAAACTTTCTTCGAACGTGGCAAAACCCATACTTCTAAGCTTAAACATCTCGGGAAGAAATATTTCTAATCATTGGAATTTTCGGCGTATTATTTTTTTGTTTTTTTTTACACCAATTATTGGTGGTTAGTTTCGTCGAAAAATATTAATAATTGTATACAAATGCGTATCCGATTGCAGATTTGCTGGGTATTGGAGAAACATACACATATGATATGATTTTATAAACTGAAATAATACCTCTCTGATACGTAGAAAATAAAGTCTTTAAATATTTTTCTCCATTTTAACGACCCCTAAGGAACAATTCTTTACATTATAGTCTTGAATTGTATTAGAATAATTTGCTGCCGACATATGTACATATTTTATGTTGAACGAAGCTAGATTACCTTCGTGTGAAAGGGTAAAGATCGCCCTTCAACGAAACCCTGTATCACACAGAATATGATTGCCTGTTTAATGCGTTGATAGGAACGAGTGAAGCGAGGGACTGTTTAAACGCGATAAAAAAAAGCGATTGGCAAATTGCCTCGCGGTACCACAACACACAGCGTAACGCCTCAATTGAAAGATTAAAAATCCTCGGTACCTGTTGATACCTTTCGAAAACGTTTTCAATTTGAATCCACAGGTTTTCTGGGGTATTCGTTGGCGTAAAGCGTTGACTGAAGTGTTCGGTTTCATGGACGTAATTTTTTCGCTTCGAACAACGCGGCGTTTCTCATCTCAATTAAAAGGGGTAGTGCTTTCAAACCGGGTACTTTTTTCGCTCGAATACCCTGCTTTCAAGAGTATCATTCGCTGCCGAAGTTTGTAGACATGAAAAGCTTCAAGCGAGAAAAATTTCATTCATTTTCAAACTTTCATGAATTTTTGTTTTGTAATTCAACAAGTTGCCCCTGGTTTATTCGCTCGATGTACAGTTCGACAATACAATTTTTGCTGATCTGATCGCATAGCTTTGAATAGATTTGTTAAACAAAAATATGTACTAAAAATTTTGAAGTTTCATTGTGGCGAATATATTTTGTAATTCACATCTTTAATTCTTAATAATTAGTTTGAATTAAAGTAGCTACATGTGTTTAATTTCAATGTGAATGTTCCATGAATAAAAATTCCTTTCTAGTATGGTTTTTGTGGTATATGGTGGTATATGATCAGAGTTTCATATCCATATCACGGATTTTAATAAAATTCGCAAATTTAATTTTTTTTAATTTTTCTTTTCAATTTTGTTCAACGTGTACCTATCTCCAAAATTTGTTTTCCATTTTCGTTCACCAACATCAAATTGTTCTCTAAACATAGCTATCGGCGGTATGTGTTGCACAAAGAATACTTTTCAAGGTATGAATTTTTCTTTATCGTGGCGTTCAATTTTAGACCCACGATCCCGCCCACGCAGGTGGTATTTTAACGAGAAACTCACCCAAACCGAAATCGAGACACAGGACTCGTTACGGTCCGTGTAGGTCCTTCAACCTTTGTAGTCGTAAAAAACAATAAAAACCTTTGACCACAAGGGCCCAAAGCGGCAAAAAATAACCTTACATACCTCGGTCCCACCGGGAAAGGCATGGGGTGTTACTGCTAGTTGATTTGACGTGGCTAACGCTTGGCCCTGCTCGATACTCACGTCTGTCGGCACCTTTAACAGTAGATTTACCAAAGGGTCATTTTGACACCTCTCTGAAACATTTTCGGTAAATTATTTTCAAGAAAATTTTTGTCGTACTTTATGAGAACTTTTTAATTAATTTTTACTTACATTTATAAGCCGTATAATCGCAAATCTAATTTTGAATGTGTTCTCGTTAAAGAGAAACTTTTAGTAGAAATAGGTACAATTATGGAAACTAGTGGTAAACCTAGTGTTAAGCGGCATGCATCTTTAAAGTTACATATATATTCATATACATATATGTATATGCTGACACACGTAAACTTTGTTGTTTTTAAATCGATCGAAGACTAAACAAAAAAATGCTGTGTGTGGCATTTTCGTTGTTTTTTATTTTTTATCTAGGTAGGGCATCGTGAAAACTTTTTACATTTATGATAAAAATGATAAAACCACTTTATACAAGTTTCGAGTATGTAACTAAGTTTGTTATTTAGTTTTGAAAGCAAATCCCACTTTTTTATGTCCAGTCCACTATCATGTTGTGAAAGTATGTTTGCGACAACTGTTTAAATTCACCATTAAAAAAGAAATTTTCTCACGATATTCAGGGACATAGATTGCTTTTCGAAACACCATTGGTATCCAAAAATTTCGGCGAGTCATTGTATAAATTCACATATTTTACGTCTAACTTTATCTTATCCAACAGTGTAGCATTATGATTCTAATCCAATAATAATTACTAGCAAAAAGTAACTCTACTACACTTATTAATTCCCATTTTTCACGCCTGGGGGCCTGTTTCTTGTTTATAAAAAAACGTTTCTAAATTTAAAATGTACATACGTACACACGTAGTTATCTTCCATCAATGTCTTATATCCCACCAAAAATGTTTTCCTGTAATTTTCTTCTAGTATAATGTTTTCGGATGCAAAAGTAGTTGGATCCTACCGGGCGAGGAAAGATGTTCGAGAGGTTAATTTCTGCATAAATATTGATCGCGTTGCACCAAAGACATCTAAACCGAAGCACCGGGACCGATCGATAGGGGAGCATGTTCGTGAATCTAAAAGCAGACGCGGGATCGCCCAGAGGTCTTTATTTTTCCTCCGAGTTCCCGCTGGGTCATCCTTATCCCTTATCGCTCACCTGGAATGGAGATATGCATGATTCTTTAGAAACCCACGGAACCATTCATTTCTCTGTTTCCATTCTCTCCGTCGTATCCATTAATTTAGCAGCATTTCTTCGTGGTGTGAAATATCTTGCAACGTGTTTATTAGGATGGAATTGATTTCCGGAATTGTATTTAGGATTGTAGAGTAAAGGCGCTGGAACGGTTGATTAATGCAGGTGTTTGATATTCAATCGATTAATCGGTGGAACATGAATCGTTCTTACAAGAAATTAGATTAGATGGCAAAATAGGTTTTGATTTGGTAGCCCGATTTACATTTTGAAATTATTTACTGTTAGCTCGAGAATTATAGAATGATGTATGTCAAAGGTTAGTGGCGGTAAATGTTAGTGCTTAAAAATAAGTTTTTTATTTATTTATTTTAAATCGTATGTATTTTAAGTTGATACATAAATATAGCTGAAGAATTCATTTATTTAGTTGAATACAGTCGCGTGGAAATGTTCAAGAATCGGAATAGAACTGTCTAGACTTCACAAAATTTTGAATTCGAAAATACTGTCGCATAGGAATCTTATCTGGTAAACGTATCAGCATGAATTGAAATATTGAAACCTACAAACTTTAGAAGGGGAATAAATCTGTGCGTACAAATTCTAAAATTAAAGAATTTCTCTGTATGTAAAGCCTTGAAATATTTTACAACACAGAAATACCAACTAGTTGAGAATCTAAATAAGAAACTTTATAAATACTAATTATGACTGTACGGAAACTTCAAAGTGCAGATAGTCGGTTACTTCAAAATTTAGATGCAATGACTACAAACGGCAGAAATATCTAGAACGAACAATTTTTTTAAACGTGGAAAATGTTTCGAAAATATTGACGTTCACAAACATCGACGACAGAAAAGTTTCAAATACAAATAATTGAAATGTATACAAATTGCCTATCCTCATACTAATGCAACACATCAGCAAATAACTCCATATCGTCGATACTATTTCCAACCGTGCAATAAATTTTACGCAAAATTATTGCCTGTACTTTAGCAACGCTATTATGCTCAGCCGGCCCGCATTATCTTTTCATCAGGGCTTTCAGGGTGCTGCATATTTAAGCAGACTTATCACCGCTGCAACAGACGGCTGCCTTATGCAATTTTCATAAATGGCACCAGACTCAGTAATGATAACGCATTTCGCGTTATCGTGCGCAGGCGGTTGAAACAACATTGACGAAGGAATAAATCACTATGATGCAATGTTAATTGGTTCGTTTCGTTAATCGAAATGTAGTGCAATAAACAACGCTGAAATTATTCATTGAGATGTTTCAAGTTGGGAAAGATTTAAGGATCGCGCGAAATATTCAGGTTCCGTAGTTTTAGAGCCGCGTAATATTTGATGCATAGAAATTTTTTAATTTGGAAAGAGTTGGCAAATAGAAAGTTCAAAGAGTAAATCATTTTCGAGTGGTAAATTTATGTGCCTCAATGTTTCCGCTGATTATAATTTGGACGAATTTCAATTTCCGTGCTTAAACATTTGAAGACTTAAAAATTTCTGTGTTTAAACATTTAAAGATTTGAAAATAGTAATGCCTAGAAATTTTCTTGAGTCTGAAAGACTACATGGAATGAAATTTGTCCGCATTAAAACGAGTTGACGTTAAATTTGTATGCATTAAAGTTTCTAAAAATGTATTGATACTACGTCGGACCCTTTAAATTGTTGCGTTTAAAAACTTTATCATACTTTTACAGTTTTTAACGTGATTGACCGAAATAAATTAAACAAAAATCATTCCCCCATATGTTTTATTTTACGAAAATGCTAAGAATACCAGTATAGTCTGTACGTTCGTTCGCTGTTACCGCTACCCATTTAACAGAATTCAGTTTTTGAACTGCAAACGGCTATTTTTCAATGCCAGCGGTAGCGGGCTGAGTTTTTTCATTTAAACTTTTGGCGTGCACGCTGCTAGATTTCAAGGAAACTATTGGAATAAAAGTCAACTTTTATGTCTGAACGATATACAGGTTGCGTCAATAACTTTATCCACCTGAAAATATCGTCAGCATTTCTGCTGATACGGAAAACTGTATTTTAAGATACTTCTACAACTACCACAGGTATATAATATGCTGGGTCACGAAAATCTTCGTATGCCAGGATGAAATTAATTTTATTTAATTTTCTTTAATATTGTTTCGTTTCATTTAATTTAATTTTATTTTATTTCATTTCATTTTATTTCCGTTTCACGATACTTTCAAATAAACAAGGTACTAAAGTTCAATCCAGGGTGTTAAACGAAATACTAAAAGCCATTTGTTAGAAATTATTAAAATGTCGACACGTCGACAGCTTTACGCTCTGCAGTTTCTGCGCCAGTTATTTTGTCCCCTTTAATAATGGTGTAATTTGGGAACGCTCAAACGTAGAAATTCCAACGAATTAAAATTTTTATGCAAATGAAATTCTTGTATGTGTGAAATTTTCACATGTGAAATTCAGTTCACCATACGCAGTGGAATATAAACATTGAATATTTTCAAAATTGAACGTATCCAAAATGTATGTTAGATACTCATGTATGTTAATTACAAGATTTTATTAAATGGATAATTTTCTCCGTAAACAAGTATTGTACTTACAATTCTAAAGGATGTAAATTAACTTCCTGATTAATTAGAAGTTTTTAACGTTTCTTGCGGTAATATTTGTCGGAACAGCTCGTCATTTTTTAGCAGATAGAGAAATCAAGATGGTATTAAGTTCACCTTTCATTCCCTCGATGAACTGCCGCACTTCTTACTCGTAGTTTCGCAGTAACATTTGGAAAAACTTTGTTGACCTTTGATGAAAGGTTACCGGATGTCATTTAAGTCTCAGAATCTTTATAAAGTAGATTTATTGATCGCGTCAAGTACCATCTTCAATGACCTTTTGTTTTAAGTCGATGAAGGTGTGGGCGCAAATAAGCTATTAAAAAATCAGGAACAAAAATACTTCAAATTAATGCTACTCAGTACACAGTGAATTAAAGTTTCAAAAGGCAGAAATGTTATATTATGGAAAGTTTATTCTTTTTAATTTCCAACTGGAAAACTTTCAAGACGTGACAACTTTTGCGTTACTTCTAATTTAAATACATTATTCTTTTATCAACTTTAATACGTGGCATCTATGATAAGGTTATTGGATACGTGTCGGGTTATATTACAATTTTTATTTTGCTGTTATTATATTTATTAATCTACATTTCAGGACTCATGTAATAAGTTTTTTATTTGAAGAAATGTAATCAGGTTTTTACAGTTTCGCTGGATGATGAGCATATTTTTTATGTTTAAACGGATTTTATATTATTTTTTTATTCTCGTATTTCTTATATTTCAAGAGTGGATGTCTTACCGAAATAATTTGGTTGCAAACAAAACAACCTATTTAGCCACAACTACGTAATACATGTAACTACGCGTTTATCTCGTGTGGCCTCCTTTTTACGTATTATTTGTAAATTGTTTTGTTCTACAGAAATTGGTTGGATTTTTTCTTGAAATATGTATTACAAACAAGCATTTCATATATAATCATGTAATTTTAATCTTCGTTAGCTCCCATTTTGTTTATGAAAAGAATGACTGCATACATACATAATAAACTTAATGCTGAAGACAAATATATTTTAAAATCCATGAAAATTATTTATTCAAAATCATTTATTTAGTTGTTCTGAAATAACACAGATTATTAAAACATTTGTACAAATCTGATATACTCAGAAAACATGCAATTTTTATATTACGAAGTACAATATGTATAAGTAAATTGCAACATAGCTTTTCACCAGCGATTAAAATTAATTTTACAAATAATTTCACGAACAAGGTGTAGTAGGAAACGAGAAAATGTTAATTCGAAACTTTTACCTTACAAGCTATTGTCTGTTATACTTGACAATTCTTATACATTGTTTCCCAAGTTCCATACTTTATATTTCTTTGCTTGTTATCTATTGCTCAGAAGTTTAAGATTCACCGTTGTTGAGATCCAATGGGATTATAGTTTCATTCCCTGCCAGTAGATCGTAATACACCCTGGAAATTGCTTTTAGTTTATTAAAAACTTATTACGAAGAGGAAATTTCGTAAAAATACTGTCATCCACCTCCGATTATGCGCGACGAAAAGCTACGGAGAATAAATTAACGAAGGAAATGAAGTAATATTTACACATTTTTCGTTTTAATTATTGAAGCGAGATTTTTTTATTTTATAAACTTTTGTCTCGTTCTGTGCCGAAGGTGACGCATTTATTTAGAATTAAAAGAAATCAGTTTCAACGGGTCTTTTAATTCTTTATTATATTCACGTTAAATGCTTCTTTAATGAAGGTGTGCGACATTGAAAGAAAAAGATGAGCAATGAAAAGAGGAACGCGCAACATAATGAAGAAAATGTCATAAAAGACACAAATGTACGAACGTGCGGCTACCGTGGTAAAAATAAAGTAGTCGTCTCAGAAATAAATTATTTTCTATGATATGAGAGTAAATTAAGCAGTTTTGAAAAACAACGTTTCACTAATTAAAATAACATTCTCCTGAATGTTAGCTGAAATTTTTAGAAAAAATGTTCTACTTGCGAAATAGAATTTCAACGTAAACGAGGGACTCATAAAAGAAATTAAAATACCAAAATGATATAAAAAAATTATTAAATCAACTTTATTATTGTTTACATTAAACGAACGCTGGTTTAATTATTTTTTATTATTATATCATTGGCTTACATTCGGTCAATAAAGTTAATTTACTTTTTTGGATTTGCTTATTATTCACAGAAGCTGGGTCAATCTAATAATTATCGTATTTCATTATTGAATTTATAATATTTACTTTTATGAAAGTCCTGATATTTTAACATTTGTTTTATGTTCTGCATTGAATTACTTAAACGGGTGAATTTAATATGATTGATATTAAATATTCAACGTTCATATAAACACTCCAACTTTGTATATGCATAAATATGTTTATGCGTAAACGACGAAAACTTTCTTTGAAACGGCACGCAATTTCACAGATTAAAGTATGTAAATTATACCGGTCAGCAAATGTTTGTCCGCTGCAGAACCGACCTGTAGTCAGGAGCATGGTCTTTGAACAGCATGATGTTATGATTTGAAATGCATGCCTGCCTGCAACAACGCCAAATATTTGAAACTCTGATATTTCTCTGTTAATGCATTAAAATAGCGTAAAAAATCGTCTGATTGAATTACTGAAATTTAGTAATCACGAAGTAGTCAAATTGTTACGCCTCTGAATATTCACGTGAAGTTTACTCGAGTGCTCTGAAATTACACTAATTTCAGAATCTTTACAGGTTGCATATTTTTAAATTTAAAGTCACCCCGTCATGAGGTATTAGCACTTCTATACGCTTACGATACATATGTATACCCCAGCCGCATTTTATCAGGTCGTATAAATTGAAATGTCGGATTATTTAAATACAAGAAAATGGGTTTTTAAACCATATAAACATTTCACTAAACCAATTATTCTAGTAGGAGATGAATTTTTTAGCAGTTAGTATCTCAAAGTTTTTTTATGATATTGTAAAAGACTTCATACACTACTTCCAAATTGATGAAAATTTAAATGTATCACTGTTTTAAAAATGTCTTTTAAAGATTCGCTCGGTATTGAGTAATGCAAGTAAGATTATTATTGTGAAGGGAAATCGGCCCATAAATTTGAATTTGAAGACTTCTTGAGGCACAGGAACGTTTTACACGTAGAAAAGTCACAGTGTGGATATCCCAGTCGGCTGAGAGTTTGAAGTCGAAAACTGTACAGCACGTAGAAGTTTTGAGAAATCAAATTTTCAAACCTTAGAAGTTTGGAGACCGAAACGTATTTGAGTCGTAGAAAGTTGAGATGGTTGAAATTTTTAGTCGGTAGAACCTTCAGAGCCTAAATATATTTGGTGGGAAAAAGGTATCAAAATGACAGAAAATCTAGGCCCAATAAGTATTTCGCATGTTAAATTTTTAAATCGTCGACATTTTACTGCTTAGAAAAATTTAGTGCCTATGAATTTCATAGCGTAGTAAATTTTCAACATAAACAGGTTTGACTTGTAGAAATTGTAAATCGTAAAATCCGAGAACGTTGAAACTCAATTTATTTTTAAATCCAAGTAGAAACATTTTCGTTGAATAAATTCGTTGAATAATTAAAATGTTTCTTAAAGAAACCATCTATCAGTTTATCTATGTATGTATACATATATTTACATAGATATCCTGATTAATTCGTGGAAGTTTGCGAGTTTGCAACCGAAAAAAGTATTTCGTACGAAAATTAATCTGAAGAATTTTTCTTTTCTTTCGCCCAGCGGGATTTTATCCCCGAGTGAAATTTAATTACTGAGATGCAGGTCGAGCGATGCTGGTACAATAATTATCACGTGCCGATATTCGATCAATTAAAAATGACGCACGTCGGAGCGGAAATTAATTAAGGATGTTTCCATCACTGAAAATGTTTATCATAACGTTAACGATGAACGTGTAAAGTAGATACATCGAAATGATTTACGGCATCCAATCAGTGCTTCGGTTCCTGATTAATTACAATTGAAACATTACGTGTATCGAACGATATATTAAATATTATGCAGTTCGAAATATTTACAGATATGAGTACAAAGTTTATTTTATTATTTTTGACATATTTTATTGTCAGCTAAATATATGTATCACCTTTAGGTATATTCTTTTTCTCCGTGTGTTAACTGCATTTTATAAAAGATTACATTTTTCCAAAACTAGCTACATGACACCTTGTCCTGTAATTTCCGTTCATTATTTTCCCGGTAACATTAAACTGAAAATTATGAAAAGTTACGTCTGTACTTATATTTTGTAAAATTTACTTCTATTAAAATGAAAGACCTTTACAATTAAATAATAATTATTTTTGTCTGATATTCTGCAACTTCGATGAATAAATAAATAGAAACAAACAGTACATAGCAAACAGAATCGTTAACATCTCAAGTAATTCGGTTTAATTGAAAAATAATAATTAATAATTGATAAATACATCTATAGAATTTTGACTGACGTTCAATTTCGTTATTAAATACAACGAAGGTAAATTAATTAAAAATAAAACTACTAATTCCGTTTCCATTGTCCCATTCACGAGACAGTTAACACTTATAATAAATAATTCTGTAACAACGTGTGTAATCGTGGTATCATCAAATGATGACCAGCAAGGTGTGTAGAATATTTATTACAAAGCCATGTATTTAATAGAGACGAAGCTCAACACCGGTATCCTGTGCCAGTTAGTTAACTGGGGCAGAATTTCCAATATTGAGTTTTATGTCATCACGACGGATTAATTTACGTGGTGCCAGAAGAATTTTTGAACGAACGTCATTCACGGCAAAGCGAGTCTGTTTTGCCGTTCGTATATCGAAACGTGAATTTGTTAATAATGAATGTTGTCAATCATCCTACGGTCAATCGAAGTCCGTTAAAGATATTTTAATTTAACTATTACTCGTGATATGTTAATCATTTGGATCTAGAATGATTATTCGTCTCGTTCGTTAAAGATATTATCACATTTAATTAAATGTAAGGTAAAGGGCCCACTGAAGTGGAAAAACATTAATGAGTCGTTTTTAATTAGTTACACGTAAATTATTTGGAAAATAGAAAACTTGTATGTCTGCTAATTTTTATACATTGGTATTTCTACCTCTCGAAGATTCTAAATCTTCGAAATTATTTGGAAATTTTATTAAAGTAAAAAACTGTATACCAGTATTAAAACTGGAGTGTTCAGAAATATCAAAGTCTAAACCGTTCAGGGGGTAGAATATTTGTAATGTTGATACTTACATCATTTAAGAATTTCAAACTGCACACACTTCTACGTGCAGAATTTTCAAGACAAATATTTCTAAGCTTAGAAACTCAAGTACTCAGAAGATTTAAGACATAGAAACTTTGCCGTCCAGGCATTCCGAAACGTACAGTCTTTGAGGCGTAAATATTTCTATACTTAAGAATTCAAAGGCAGACTGATTTCAAACTGTAGAAGCTTCAACACCCAGAAATTTAGATAGCATAGAAGTTCCGTGCCTTTGAGTTCCAAAGCTTACCAGCTTTCCTAGAAAACTTAATGCCTTGAAGATACTATGCTTTGAAATTTCTCTACGTTCCAATTTCTACGCCTTGAACTCTACAGGCTTAGAAATACCTACGCTCTGAAATTGTTGCATCTCCAAAATTTGTTGCTTTGAAATATCTAAGCGTTGAGGTGTGTATAGTTTAGTCTTGACAACACAGATTTTTAAAGCGTAAAAAATTTTTAATTATTAAACCTCAAGATGCAAAGATTGAAAAACTGTGTAATTTCCCAACGTTAATATTTTTTAACTTAGGAACTCGAAAGAACATAAATTTCACACTATAGAAACATCAGCGTCCAGAAATATTGGTGTAAAGTACAATGTTGTTGTCATTGTTTTCTCACACTGTAGATACTTGCACAATTACGTTTTCGTAAATTCTAAAGGCTCAAGGGACAGTATTAATTTAATTATAATTGATCACGAATTATAATTCATGACATACATATATGTAAAGTGTTCATATGCATATACGTATAACACATATGTAAACTCATATGTAAACACATATGTGTTTAATAAATTAAGTTTAATTGATCACGAATTATAGTTCGTGACATATGTATATGTAAAGTTCACGACATATGTAAACATACTGAACTCTCAAATTTACCGATCGTTTTTGAAGTATAATTGTTGAATTACTTACTTCGGCCTTTTTAACGATCAAAATTTTAACGATTTTTTGATCGTTAAAAAGGCCGAAGTAAGTAATTCAACAATTATATGTAAACATATATGTAAACTCGTATGTGTTTATTAAATTAAGTTTAATTGATCACGAATTATAATTCGTGACATATATGAAAGGTGTATACATATGTAAACACATATGTAAACACATATTTGTTTATCTGTGTACATATATGTAACAATCGAATGTCTTTTTCCAGGGGGCGAATCAGATGCCGGTGACGATTTACGTGGTTCTCGCAGTGTTGGCAACATTGGCCGGCGCCAGCACCGCGTTAATGTTCTACGTGCAGCGTAGAGCGTCAAGACGCCAACGGCAGAGCGTCGAGGAACCGGAAACCGAGGGCCACGAAGACAAGTCCACCCTTTTGGGCGCCGAGCAAGAGGAGAAGGAGTAACTTGGGGGTAAGGGCTATTGTGAAGGGTGAAACAGTTGAGAAGGGCTAGACGACGGAATGAACTATGGGGGTTTGAAAGAGTCGAGAAACGAGGGGCAATGTGTTTGTTATGTTCAGTATTGTAGTTTTGGCCAATGGGTGATAGGAATGAATATATTGGTATTGATTCGTGACATGGGTAAATGCGAATTAATATCTGTTGTGATTGTGTTTAGCTGATGCTGCTGGTGATTCATTTGAAAGTTTAAATAGAAATTGGTGTTAAGTGGAAGTGTAAAGTTATAATTCGATGGTTCTGTTTAATACGGTTTGAATGATTATTTAGAAAATTCTTTATATTATTATTTCTAATTGACTGACACTTGAAAATTTGATAAATCACCGTTCAAGTTGTATTGATATACCATCAAGTTATACTTTCACACGGTTCAATTAAGTAAATCTGTCATTAGAATAAAATAATATACATGTAAGAGTGTTGAATACTTTCATTATTGAATTTTATTTTATATTGTCTTTTTCTTTCTTTTTTTTTTAATCGACCAGAGAATCGCGATAAAATATTTGATTTACGAACGTGTATTAATTTGCACTTTATGAATCTTCTATGGAACATCTAGATACTTCAAGTTACGTACGAACTTGAATAAATTGAAATTATTAAAATTGCCAATTTTAATCGTTTCAATTTACCTTACTCTTCTCTTACGAACTTTCCTAAGTGTCTATAAAAAAAACATTGCGAATTTTCAACCGCGTCAACAGTTTTTCAAAGAGCTTCACCGTGAATCAAGGATCCGTTAATGTTCGATCTATGGATCGAGTGACGACTCGACTCGACAGGTTTGTCCGAATTCGCGGGAAAGAACGTTTGGCAACAACTCGCTTGCGGATATTGCATCACACGTAGAAACTTTCGAATGGCAGACGTTCTTTTCGCGAAAAAGATCGATCGAAACGTGAAAACCGGACTAAAAGATCCAGGCGAATTTCGCGTGCTCGCTTCTTCTCTCGTTAGAAATGCCCTGACGCATTGTAATCCGGTGAAATTGAAAACGTGGTTGATTGCATTGAATACTTCGATGCAAAAATAGAAATCAAAAGAAAGGTTTGTTGGAGAATTCGACTGATTGATGTTCGTTGAAACAAATAACGTGATACATGCTGTTGCTAACAATTATTTGGCAAAAGTGGGGAATTGTTGTTTGGAGCGATTTGTTTGGAAATTATACCCAAATAATTCTGTATGACTCGTATGGAGGAATTAATTAGGATTCGATAACAATTAATTAATAAAAATATATATTAACAATTTAATATCTTTAAAAAAAGGGGAATGTTGGATAATTGTAGAGCTTCCATTCGGATTATATATATTTCCTCCGAGCGTCATTGTCAGTTTTCGATATTTATTTTCAATTTTTTGACTGCAGTGATTGATTCTAGTGTTCATTTTTCATTGAAAAATTTTCAATTGAGGTTCTACAATTTTCATGAAACTGAATGCAACGGAAATAAAATAAAGGACGTTTCATTAGCGATAACAAAGGACTTAGGAACTTTTGACTTTCATTGAAGAAAATTTAACTAAAATTGAGGACAAAATGAAGTTATATTCGTTATCTTCGTTGAAAGAACGAGAGCGTCCACCTGTGATACAATTTCGATAGGAATTCAGTACGTCGCAGAATTAACCTAATTTAAGGCAAACGTATTGATTTCTGAACCTGGAAATTTTGGGACGCAGGAACATCAAAGAATAGAAACCGTAGGGCATAGAAAGTTAATTGTGGCTCGAGATTTACAAGCAGAAAAATATCAAGGGCTAAAAAAAAAGGTGCTAAACAATTGAAGATATTTGTAAATTTCGAAACTTCGATTCTTCGAAGTAAGATTACTTCAAAGTGAATTCGCATTACTTCAAAGTGTATCAACTCAAGAAATAGAAATTTGATGTTACGACGAAATTTGCATACGCAGAATTATCAAGGGCTTCGAACCTCAAGGCACAAAGATTTCAACGCGTAAAACTTTCATAGTGTCTGAACATTTTTAAGCATTGAATCTTGAAAGCCTGGATATCTCAAATTACGCAGATTTCACAGTTCAGAATCGTCGAAAGTTGGAATTTTTAAAACAAACAAAAATCTGCATCAAACCCTGCCATCAACGATCACTATGGATTCAATCTCCGTGTGACAATGTGTTGGGGTCGCCATTGCCTTTTCGGTGTTATCGAACAAGAGTTTTCCAGCCGTCTCTCTGATAAAAAAAAATTTATTCTGACGAGGGAACGTTCTTTTCGAATAAAATATATCAGTGTGTAGTTACTCACTGGCTGATGTTCTTCATAGTGGATTGCACGACACGCGAAATCTTTCACGTCCGAAGGTTTCGATGATTTTTTTACAAAATAATTTGCATATCTCTGAACGTTGTACCCGGTCGGGTGTAACAAAGGGAGCTCGTCACTACGAAAAGTGTGTGTGGAAATGAAATCTACTTATATAGAGAAAAAAAAATGAGGAAAATTACGTACCTCGATGACTCGTTAAGGAGACTATAATTAATTAAAAAGAACAATGTTAACGTGAACACGATTAACGATACATGTAAATACGCCGACAATTTTCATCATGTTTTCCATTCGATTTTTATCGCGATATTTAACGTATTTTTGTTTTTTTTTTGTTTTATTTTCAGGCACAGAATTAATCCTTCTCGCAGTAATTTTAAACGTGTATCGGTTTGCGATTTTTCAGAAGAAATAAACGTTTCTGGTATTTAATATCGGGACAATGGCAGATCAATATTAATCTTGCAACAGGTTTATTTTTGTGGTATCGCGAATCTCCAATATTCGATAACTCGGTGTAAGCCGATGTTGGAATTTCATGTTAAGCCAATAATACGTTAATATCGATTTAATTAAAGTCAAGTTCAATATCCGCGATATAATCGAAAGCTTCGATTTCTTAATGAGTTAATCCGATTAACAAATATTAATACATAGCTTAAACTTTTCTCGTTTCTTTCAAATAAAAAGTCTCAACAGTTTTCAATGGAGCACTTTCTTCTCGAAATTTCCTTAAGAACGGTACATGCTATTAAATACTGCAAAAAAAGGAAATACTTTAATAGGGAAGGATTAAAAATTAACAGACGTTATTAACGATCACACTTAGCAAAGCGAAATTTGAACGAAATCATAGATTTTTATAGTTTTATATCGTTTTGTACGATACTATTTGATAAACCCGATTAATCATCACAGTAACGAACGTACAATTTTTAGCGAGTCTATTTTAGCTTGATGTATCGGTGAGTAATTGAATTTCCCACAGTGGGAGGGGGGAGTGAAAAGTATGAATGCCGATCGCTTTGGAATACGAACAAATTCTGATTTCCAAATTAGACGAAAAATCTCGAGTCTCCTTAACTCGGTCACACACGTATTTGCTAAACTTTCTACGGTGTACACAAATATACTCATGTATGTACATGGTTATATAATATTACGTATACGTCGACTTTGTTAGGAAGTCTTCAATGAAACGTGTTACAAAACTTTCCGACGGCTATCGAACCTTCTCCTCGTACGAAAAACGTAGACGTACTGCCAACAAATGTCCGGCGGCCAATTTTTCGAACTGACCATTTTTTTTCCGCCAGGTGAATGCAAATATTTCGCGAACGAATTTCGCACGATGATTTGTACCTTGCTTGAATTTCCATATTTTCCATTCACTTTGATGAGTCAAGGCTAACTTGACAGTGAACAAAATACTCTATGCTTTCTGAGATGAAAATAAGTAATATAATAACAAATTGTTCGAGTGAAATTAACACATAATTAGATAGAATCGATTTATACATAATCGATTCAAATCAAAGATACATTTTGTCCGTCGAGTTGATTAATATGAAGAAAGTATTAAATTCGTAAAAGTATGCGATTACATTGCTGTATGTTGCGATTTCAAACGTATTTTATGTAATTTTTTTCAACAATAATAGCGAATATTTCTGCAACCCCCGTGTAAACTATACTTACTTACATTTTACGTAAAAAGATTTTCAACCCTTACTTTTGTTTGCTGTAATTTATTATTGAGCCAAAATTTTCTAATTTTCATTGAAAATACTTGATTACAGGAAACCGAAATATTACAATCGTTTGTACCTTATTTTGAAGCATAAATTATACCACTTTCATTTTCAAACAAACAAAATGTACAGCACAGCTATTTAATATTTTTCATACGAAGGTTAAAAAAATTTCAATAACGATATTTCAAACTCGTTGAATTCATCACATTTTTTGGTTGCGGAATATAAACAGCAGGATGAACTTATTTTTCCATCGAATAGTTTGAAATATCTTTTATTTCAAAATCATAGGTGTATTTTATGAGAAATGAAATTCAAAATAACGAGAAGACTTTCTATCAATTATACTTCTTAAAATATTGTTATAAAAATATCGTCGAAATATATTTGGCCATTACGCAAAATATTTAATTTTAATTTCATATTGTTTTGACATATTCCCAAGTAATTTATGTTTCAAGTGGAAGGCAACTGTACTTATCGTGCTGCTCGTAACAAATTTTAACATAAAAGAATATAATACATATAAATGAATAAAAAATTGAGGCAAATAAGGTCATCGTATGATTATCAAACGATGTGTTTTATAACGAGCATTTCAAAGGAACTGTATTAGATATAATTATTAAAATGACTTGCCGAATTTGAATAATTTGACTTCAGTAATTCTATTTTATTCATTAATCGATGAAGAACTAATTTTGTGTATTTGCAGGTTATATTTAAAGGAAAACAAAAAATTGTCAAATATAATTTGACGCTTCCAAAAATTCATGAACATAACTCTATTGAAAACGTAACACTACTTTTAAATGTACGATTTATAATTAGAGGATTCGTTGGGGAAACTGGCTACCAGATTGATCACTAATTATTTTCCTTAATATATGAGATACAAGACAAAATCTGGGAGGTATTGGCATAAATAAAAACAGATTAAAATTCGGACGATAAATAAATGCATTTAATTGCGTATCATTCTCCTCATACATCCAATAAACATTTTCCGACGATAACGTTTACACCTATATTTTCACAGTTTTTTCACAGTTTTATATTATACGGACAAATTTAAGTGCTTTGACTTCTTCATTTCTTTGAATTTCAAGTAAGAGAGAAAATTGTACAAGTAATTTGTTAGTTACGTTTGGTACATGGTATCCTACGTCTCTAAGTTATAAAATAAGGGACTAAATTCGTGTGAAATAGAGCTGAATTAATTGGTTTTAAAGTATATGGGAATTCTGTACAGTTTTAGGAACTAGGTTAAATATCATTTTGTATGGTTTACTTGCACGTACTAAGCAAATTTCAGTTTCCGTCAAATTAGACGAAAAAGAGAACTTCACTTTTAGCGTCGATGCAAATTTGGCGCAATTTGCAGTATTTTAAATGGACATCTTTGATATTATATTTAATAAAAACTATTATTTGTTTGTGTAGTGATATTGATTAACTTAAAATTAATTTACTTTAATATTTTAGTAAAAAGGTACGAAATGAATTCTTTTTTACTAGTCCCCAAATAATTTACGTTGGAAAGTGCATTCCGGAATAATATCCTCGTTAGTTTACTTGGTATAAATGTCAGTTTTAAGAAAAGGAAAATATTGTTTGACATTTAAATGAAGTTCAAATATTAAATCTTTCCTTTCTACGAATTTTCTTTCAGTGAGATAAGGATTATTCAAAATTGTAGAATAAAGGTTGACTTGCCAAAGGAAATATTAGAAAAGAATAAATACTTGTAAAGTGGACCTTTCAATATTTTTTATTATACTTCAGAGGAATTGGGTTGCAATTAACTTCTGCAGTTTTGTGGCTAATTTGACGTAGACATGTAATTTTCAACAAACTGCGAAAAATCGATACAGGATCTATTTAAAATAGGTCGCACTATATACAAAAACCAGATTTAACACGTTTACTGTCTTTTCATTAATTTTCTGAATCCAAAAAGCAGATATCGGAAACGCTTCAAAAATAAATTTTCCGTGAATATCTCTCCTGGAAAAATAGATTTTCTTCAAGAATACGTTATTAAACATCGACTTAAAGTGGAACTTGTATTAATACCAATGATCAAAATTTATTATTTAAATGTAAGGAATAGTAGCCAAAATCGTACGACTAAAACAATTTAGTATTCTGGGGGAATTCGATATGCTTCTTTAACGAATTAATATGTAAGGTATTAAAGTATCAAAACAAGGAAATTCATAGTGTATACAAATTCTGAAAGCGCAGAAATTTCGACGCGTCAAAATTTAAATGCCAACAACTTTTAAACCATAGAAAGTACAGGGTTCAGGTGTTTCAAGGAGTAGAATGTCCATGCCGAAAATATCTCAACAACAAGAAATCTCGAGGCAAAGCAAATATAACAATACAAAGAATTCGATTATACATACATGGTCTGTCCGGAAAGTAATAGGACTGATTTTTTTCCGCCGCGACTGTACTTCGGAGCTCTCAGGTGCCGACTGGATTCGGTAGAGGAGGTCCTTAGCTAATGAATGAGGGATTGGTCAATTGTCTCCGAGAATCTGGAGAGTCAGGACAGCCTTTTCCCCGCGACGTGTTTTTGTCCGCGGTACAAGCAGAAAATTCAGCGTTCGTTAGAGCAGAGGTTGGCAATCGCTAAAATTTAATCAATTCTGTGTGAAACGCGGTAAATCTGCGACAGAGACATTTGATATGATGAAGCAGGCTTATCCAGATAATACTTTAGTAAGAAGTAGTGTGTTTCGGTGGCACAAGGCCCTTTCGGAGGGCCGGGAAGAGGTCGCCAATGAATACCGCGCTGGAAGACCTTCGACTTCGACAAACACCGACAATGTGACTCGTGTGCTCGAAGTTTTGAAGTCTGACTGTCTACTGAGTACTCGTTTAATTGCCCAAATGTTAAATTTCCCACAAACTGTGGTTCATAACATTGTGACGGAGCACCACGACAATGCAGCGGCTCAAACCTCCTTTCTTGTGACCAGCTAAATGACCCAGGCAGGTATCCGAACGCTTCCCCAGCCATCCTACATCCCAGATTTGGCCCCCCCGGACTTCTTTTTGTTTCCTCGCCGGAAAATACCGATGAAAAAAAATCATTTTGAAACGAATCATTTTGAAAAGAGGGGATCCAAGCAGCTTGTACCGCGGCTCTAAACGCCATTCCGGAGAATGCTTACCATGACGCCTTCAATGCTTGGAAATCGCCCTGGCAGCGCTGTATCGACGCAGGAAGAGCCATTTTTGAAAGTTTTTCAAGAATTATAACGATTGGCTCAATAGTTTTTTTTTAATCGACTCAGTCCTATTACTTTCCGGACAGACCATGTACTTCTTTCAATCAGTTGTTATTTTTCTTTTGCAATATCAACATTTGCTGAATAACAAATAATAGAAGTGAAACTTCAAACACATCGTAACGCACACTATAATACAGTGCGACCTAACTAAAAAGCTGATAAAATTCGCATGACAGTGAATATGTTAGCACGTTATCGAAGGATGCAAATAAAATTGCCAGCATGCAAAACAAAAATGGCCACTAACGATGCAAGTAATTGTTTTGTACTTCGAGAAAAATAAACAAAACGAGGCTTTAAATCCTAAATTTTAATAAAACGGAAAACTAATAATGTGACGGACAGAATATTGAAAATACCTGAAGATATTGGATTCTAAAAATGTTACATTATTTCTAAATTAATTACGTTGAATAATTAATCCTCTACAGAACTGTATTAAAATTCATTACAAATCATTAAATAAAAAACTCATTTGCATCGATAATGTTTATTACGCGCTTAAAAATGATATATTCCTTGAAAACTGTGTCCATATTTCCACGGTACGAAATTTGAAAATTAATGGCGGCAAGTTAGTCTACTTCCGCCGTTAGTCAAACGCTTTACTAAACCGCTAATATTCCGCATGTCCATGCAAATGGGTTGATTACTTAACAACGTTCCGGTTCTCTGATAAATTACACCAATCAATCTTAGTACAATGCAAGGTGAAGTGAAATGCGAGTATCTCGAGTCCCCGATATTCACTTCTTGTCGCTTCTAGCTTAACCAACAATTACGGTCGATAAATTACAATTATGTGGTATCGTCGGAAATGTAACATTAAAGTGATAGTTAAGGTTTTACGCGGAATCGACTGACTTTCCCGAAATTTTATGGATTCCCATAAGGCCGAGCCGAGACAGTTCGCAGAATGTGGCACAATAAATTTTAAACGAATTGCGAAAAACCTCATTGCGTGGAAATTTCAAAGAAATAAAAATTTTAAAACGCTAAAAATTTAAGATACAAACGTGTCAACGTTTAGTAATTTTAGCGCGAAAAAACTTCAAAGCGCAGAAATATCGATGCTTAGAAGTAGCGGTGCGTGGACACTTTAACGCGCAGAAATTTCGGCGCTTGAAATTATTCGCAAGAACAAATTTTCGCAAAATAAACATGTCAAGATTCAGAAATTTCTTGACGTGTCATGATTCGCGTTGCAATCTATAGGTTTAGAACCAAAGGGGTACAAGTAATGTTAATCAACGGTAGAGTCAAGAACAGAAAGGAAAATTAAAAATTTGCAAAATTGTGAAAAACGAAAGGATTTAAGTGCTGAGATAATGTCACTTGTACCCTTGTGTTTACAACCCTGCGAATTAATATAATCGCATCCACGTCTGGCCGTTCGGTTCGGCTGTGAAAAACCGAAACCATGAATATAATTAATAATTAAAATGACTAACCATATGTGTGTCGATGTTGTAATACGAGAAAAGGGTTCCGAAAAATCGTGATTTTTGTTTCTACGAGGTCTTCAAAGCCAATGAAAATTGCAGTATGTATTGTAGTACATCACAAATAGTGCACAACAGAATTCCGTACAAAACAAAGAAGTAATTAATGAAAAAAAAATGAAACAAAAGAAGAGAAAGAACGATGTTCGATGTGTTTTCGTGGAAAAATAATAGAAAAAGTAAAAGAACTCATAAGTGACACAATAGCGCTGTAGCTGAAGAGAAAGACGGTTATAGTTTCTATTTTGAAGATTATATTTTTTTAACTTTATTAATTTTTGACTTCCACATACATATATTTATATATATATATACATATAACTGTATATACTTAATCACATACCTATATACATATAAATATAAATATATATATAGGTATATATATATATACATTTATATATATATAAAGATTATAAATATTACTGAAACGGATAATGGACTACTGTATATAATATAATACACGTATCGAGGAAAAAAAAACGTAAAAACGAGACCGTGTAACGATTGAAATCGTGAATTATTAATTTTTTGTCCAGCCGAAAGTACAACACTTTGGGAATGCAATCGCGAATGTAATAAATTCGTAACTTGAAATTTACAACTTTTACATACGTCATATATTTTTAATATATTAGTTTTATCGGCGCGTATTTCTATACAGAATAATTTTCGACGTTGCAGGTTAATGTTTGTTAATTAGTTGGTTTACACAGATTAAGACAAACGGGACTGTTAGTCTCGATAGTAGATGGGAATTATATTCTATCGGAATTTTAACCCTTGGCGCTCGATTATTGAACTTGACTTTAATTATTTCCAATTTGCGATTAAATCACGTGTCCCGCTAATTATTTCAATTTGTTATGTAGTGAACAAATTGTGTATTAAAGGAGATAATACACAAGTTCGTTATGATTATATTGTTTTCTTAATCTGCCTTTCTGGAAATATTCCACTGTTCTTGAGATCTCACTGATTTCTCAAGGTACTGTAACGAATGAATAGGAAATGAAGGAAAATTGGTAAATCTTGAGAAATACGAGCGCTTAGGATTAACATTTTTGAATCAGTAAGAGAGAACTGTCCATTTAAGTACAGTTGCAGTTTTAAAGGAATCGTTTGCAGTAAATTTATAATAGGGTGCTGAAAATAGAAAGGATATGTGTTGTACGTTATTGAGAATATTATTCGAAGTTCCGAACTGCGCAAGTGAGTGTAAACTTTGTGAATTTTTAGCGATAGATTTCATAGATCGAGCAATTCGGACTTTGTCACTAATTCGGTGGAGAATTGAAGGAAATTTGTCAAAAAGTAACTTTAACAAAACAAACTATTTTCTATGGGAATAATTGACATTAAAATATTTTTAATGAATTTTTGCAAATAAAAATAACATTTTACCCAGTAACGATTGAAAGAGGAAATTATTTTCAGCGAATTTTCAAAGTTTCATTAAAATCGGATTTCGATATCATTTTTCAAATCGTTGAAAATCCACCGCGGTGGAAATTTTTGCGTTATTGAACGTAAAAAAATACGTTCCCTTTTTGAAACTGAGTTCATCCGTTCAACCACGTTGTAAAAATAATTTCACTATCGACACGCCGCGAATAACATGAACGTAATTATTTAAAGCTAATTCTCCGCGTGGGCGACGTAAATTGTTTATGTATTCAATATTTTTAGACATTTTAATTGTTCACTTTAATCGTCAATCCACGCGGGAAAAAAATCGTAGGCAATTTTAACCGCCTGAACTAACGTTCGAAAATTCTACGAAACGAATTCAATTCACCCGAATCCATAGGAATTTACGTTTACCAAATTCCCAGTGATTTCGCTCGCCGTTCGAAACAATATTCTCACGTCAACGTATTTTTACAGCCTGTAGACGAAACGGATTAGCAGAATGAATCGACAGTCAGAAACGTTTACGACGTAGAAATTCGTTTCCCGAACTTTACGACGTACGAACACACTATCCGACAATGCGACGCGTAAATTGAGGAATTACAATTCGATATCGGTGTGCGTGGGTGCGTGCGTGTGTGTGCGAGAGAGTGCGTGCACGTGTTGGGATTGTAATCAGTGACGAACGTCGTGTTATTGACGGATGCACAGTGCACGATCGATTTCCGTTACACGGCTTGTTGTATTAGCTAGCTTAGGTAGGCGAAACAATTCTGTGTACATATATTTATTAACATTGTAATGTATGTCTCGACAATCACGATATACGGCTTACCGACCCGGTATCGTGGTGCGTTTACTATTGAGAATTGAATTGTTAATTCAAGTTGAAACTGGAATAGCTCACGCCTAATTAGGGCCTATTAAGTGTATACAAACAAATAAAACGTTGAGAATAATGAATTCGCCTTTTTCGTTCCCAGCCTCCAATGATTTTCGTTTGTTTTACGCATGTATGCTTGATCGGGTTTCATTTGCTAGGATGAAATTAATTTACGATTAATTAAACAGTTTTATTTACAGGTAAAATTTGTAAGTCTCTGTAATACCCGGGAAATTTAAGTATGTTTGAAGAGCAACGGGAAAACCTTTATCATATGGAAAGTACATGTATTTCGACCTTATGAACATTTCTTTTTGGATTTTTATTAATACACCCCATATAGCAAAATATTTTTTAAATATACGGCCGTTGAAATAAGTGAATCAACTACAAATAAGTAAATAACAAAAGCTTTACGTGTTTTGCACAGTAACATTTTGGATTTATAAATTTACCAAATATTTTTTTTATTTTTTATCAAATTGAAGTACTTCTATCACGAAAACTACTGTCATCTATGTTTGACAGATTAATGACGGAACCTGATATAGAGTTACAAAAGTGTAAAATTCAAGAGTATTTTACACATACGGACGCCACCTGTCGATACGTGTTGTAACTAACTTTCATGCTAAACAATTTTGATCTTGCGATGATTCTCAGTTATAAGATATTGTTTTCTATACATTTAATTATTAAATTTGTTACTTTCTGAGAAGTTCATATATCGGTCATTCATAGATATACCATATTTATATACAGTATAAAATTTTTAAGGGACAATATCTTGTCTCGTACATACATATTACGGAGTATTAAACAGATTTATTAATTAAATGAAGAGAAATTATTTTCTTGGGTAATTTTCTTGGGTAATTTTCTTGGGTAATGAGTAAGCGATTTCAAAATTACATCTGTACTTGGTCCATATCTTTGTCTTTTTATACTTTCTTAAGGACATACATTTCAATGACAAATATATACTACTTTTCACATAATTCTCTAAACCCCATAAATCTATTGAAAGTAATTCTGGCGCCTTTTCCGAAGCCCATATTATATCCGTGGGTATTAGACGGCTTAATAATTTGTTCGTATCGTCTTTTGTCCTACAATAAAAACAAGAAAAACGTAATCTCATTTTTTCCATCTATTCCCAACACTTCGGTTGCCTCACCTTGATTTTCCATTTCTGTTTTCTCTGTGAACGCGCTAGAGGTAACAATATACATATCAGCTTTATCTCCGTCGACTCATCGCATCAAATTCACGGACGGATCATTGAGATTCCACGTGCGAGCGAACGAAGCGGGCTAAGGAGAGGCCGAGAAATAAGAGAAGAAAGAGAGGAGAGGAACATCTTGGAACCGGAGAACAGATCGCAGACCGGTGTCCGGAGCGAAACATTGAATTTTTAACGCTGCTCCCTTCGTTTCCATACTTTCATCCACCAGTTTATTGTTTCACAGTTTCAGTGAGATACCTTCTTTTCTTGTTTTTACCACGGGAGCTGTTGTGTTCATAATATTGATTGTAAATACTTGTTGGTGATATGTATTCGTGTTTAAAGAGATTTCGGTCGCCGGTGAAAAAGAAACTGTGCGTACGGTTGTGTTACGATAGTTTTGTCAGATGTAACAGTGGTGAAGCGAAACCGAAATCATTCGAAGAGATCCCAGGCCCGAAGTCATGGCCGATTATTGGGACCCTTTATAATTATCTACCGTATTTTGGTAAGAATATTTTGTTTGTTGTAATTGTTTATGATCGTACTATTAATGGTCTTGTAAAAGTTCATATTAAAAATTCGTGTACTGGCAAGAAAAGGTACGAGGGAAGCTATAGTTTCTTATGTATATGTATACAAATACATATGTATACACGTATATGTATATGTATACATTGTTTCTTATGTTATGTATATGTACCTATATGTATAAATCCAAAGTATCAAATTAGAATACTGTAAAAAGAATTATACAAGTATTACTACTAAAAACTACCAGTTATATGTACATATCTTCAATTAAAAATGTTTTTAAATAACTTTGAGCACTGAGTTTTACTTCAACTACAACGCGTTGTAACTCAAATAGTTTACAAACCTATGGTTATTATAAATTTGTAAAACTATAGAAAATGAAACGTCTTCAGTGGAGACATAGATATATGTATTATACATACATGTATATAAATAAAATCATGCATTTTTAATAGACTTATATTTTACTCGAATCGCGAAATGATTCTTCCAATTACAAGATTGGGTATATATTTGTTTATTTTTATTCTACCATTCACCCAACACAGGCGAGTATAATTTCATGCGACTCCACGAAACTGGGATGCGAAAATTGAAACGCTTTGGTCCATTAGTTCGCGAGGAAATAGTGCCGGGTGTTCCGACAGTGTGGGTTTTCCGGCCGGAGGACATTGCCGAGATTTTTAAAGCAGAAGCTGGATTACATCCCCAGAGAAGGAGTCACTTGGCACTATTAAAGTACAGAAAGGACCGAAGCGATGTTTACAGTACAGGCGGTCTTCTACCCACGTAATATATTATAATTTTACAATTGAGGAACGTGATGGAGAAATCAAAATTGACAGTATTCATCTGTCAAATGTATAATTTTATTTACAGATGTTTAAGCTTTCCATTTTGCAAATTTGATATACCTGATCGAAACCCGGGAAATGATATTTAACCGTTAATTTCCTTTTTACTTTAGGAATACTTTAAGTTAACGTTTATAAATTACGGAAACATAAAGTACAAACATTTTACAATCATAAATTATCGTCTTAAGTATCTTTCTTATGATTCGTTATTAAAAAATTGTAACTTTTTTTCGATACATACTTGTTAGATTTACACCCTTATTCTATCACATTGAATACAAATTATAAGTAGTGCATATCAGCGATGATGAATTTGCGATGTTCGTCAATTTCAGAAATGGAATCGAATGGTGGAGATTACGGAAAGAATTTCAAAAAGTTACCAGCAAGCCTCAAAATGTTATTAATTATTTGGAAGAAACAGATATTGTCGTTCAACAGTTTGCGGAATTATGCTGTATAGGGAAATTTGACGACTTTCTGCCAATTTTGTCACGCCTTTTTCTCGAGTGTAATGACAAAGTATTATAATCTGTATAGTAAATCAGAATGTGTCCATTGAAATTTGACCTTTATACAATTTTCGAGAAATATTCATATTAATTTAGACTCATTTGACGATACTCAATTATTCTGAAAAATATGAAATGCTTTAAATATCTCTTACATTACGTAAGAATCGTATTTTCCAACTATGTATAGCTTTTTAATTTCGGTTTCAGTGACTTGTCTAGTTGTGTTTGATGAAAAACTGAATAGTTTTTCATTGAACGAAAGATTAGAAAATTCGAGAAGTTCGAGACTAATTAAGGCTGCCTTCGATACTAACAGTGCAATTTTGAAGTTAGATAATGGGCTGCAATTGTGGCGGCTATTCGAAACGCCATTATACAAGAAACTACGTAAAGCACAAACATACATGGAAAAGTAAGTCTTTTGCGTGAAATTTACTTAACTTTCAAAAATGTAATGCTATAGTTTCTGTAAAATACGGTGATTACTTAATAACGTGTATCACACGATAAATATTTAATTATGCACAAACTTCGACCATATATTATAAGATACTAGGTATAAATCCAGAAATTATGGATTTCCTTTTTTAAAAAACTTTTGAATTAATCGTTTTTATATTTAAACACTATATTTTCAAATAATTATTTCTTCGAGTAAAATGTATTTTATTAAGTACTCCCTGCAATTTTACATTTTAGTAATTATATTTTTTTTCCTACATTGTTTACCATTCTGTATCGTTACTATTATTAATAATTTTTCCAGTGTTGCGTTAGAATTGGTGTCCCGGAAAATGAAGGACGCGGAAACACATGAAAGTAGGTCCCTTTTGTGTGCTTATTTAGCAAATCCCGCTCTCGACATAAAGGACATTGTGGGCATGAGTTGTGATATGTTGCTGGCTGGTATCGATACGGTAAACACCACATAATGTTTTGATATTTGATTTATTTTTATCAAACACGGTATTTAAAAAAAGTTGTGAATTTCACTAGAAATAGACAAATATTTGAATAATGACTTATTGTTAATCATTTAATTTTTCTGTAAAAAGATATGTTTATAATTTTATATCATTGAATATTTATAATCTTATTGTTTTATAATGTAAATTTAGTTTTGTTTTCAGAATCATAAGGTATAATTTGTATTATATTTCACGTTGTATTAAAATTTAAAAATAACAAATTTCAACTTTAATTCATTTTTGCATACTTCGCTTGATTCGTGGCTTTGAAAAGGGGAATAGAATCATATTATAAGACGTATACTTATTTTGGCACAAATTATAAATCTCTA
Organism: Mimumesa dahlbomi; assembly: GCA_917499265.3. Classification (NCBI taxonomy): domain Eukaryota; kingdom Metazoa; phylum Arthropoda; class Insecta; order Hymenoptera; family Crabronidae; genus Mimumesa; species Mimumesa dahlbomi. The sequence continues at coordinate 8,517,224 of OU824124.1, forward strand.
ATCATTTAAGTATATTATTTTTTTGTAATATTCATAAAATTGTTTGGTAGTGGAACATGAGATTTTTGCAAATTTTGATAATTTTATTACCATTTTAATAATTTCTAAAAGTAAAAGAGCATCCATTTTCAAATCGAAACTTCTATGCGTAGAAATCTTGCTGCGCACAAGTTTCGGAAAGCAAAAATACTATCGCAAATTTCGAGACGTAGAAATATCCGATGCATAGAAATTCTAATGCGTAAATATTTTGGAATGTAGAAATATTCGAAACGCGAAAATATTCAACGTAACGAAAAGGCACTGAAAAGGCGTATCACCACAGAAGTATAAACTACAGAGCAAACAAATACTGTTGCGGAGAAACGCGAAATTTCAACACACTGAAACTATACGGCAATAGTGACAATTCCTAATTAATAAATTTTATTAATTTGATTAAAAAAAAAGATCAATTAAAATTTGGAGGATCACTATTTCGTGATCTTAATTTTACAATACCGCAATAATAATTTGCATTATTTGGCTTGTTTAGACAACATACAGCAGTGCGTTCGCATTATATCATCTTGCCAAAAACCCACGGGTACAAGAACGATTGAGATCAGAATCTGTAGAATTGCTTCCGGATCCCAATCAAAAAATAACGTCAAAAGTTTTACGGAACGCCGTTTACACTAAAGCTGTGATAAAGGAAGTATTACGACTAAATCCTATTTCGGTCGGAATAGGACGCATTTTACAAACGGATGTCATTCTCAGTGGATACCGAGTTCCTAAGGGCGTGAGTTTTTATATAAAACTTTCTAACTACTTTATATGACACATTCAAATTATTTACACGTTGACACAAGCTTCTTACTATTAATTACATTACAATTTGATATCTATACTCTCTTACGAATGCCTCAATTTTTGCATTGAAAACCATAAGTATCTTTTCAAGCACTTTTTCGGATAAAAGCATGGATTCCGTGTTCTAAATCCGAATAAATATAAATACTTGAATTTCTTGTCATCAATCACAGAGCTTTCATTATGTGTCGTAGACGGTGGTTGTCACACAAAATCAGGTAATCTGTCGGCTTCCCGAGCACTTTAGCGATCCAAACTCCTTCCTGCCGGAAAGGTGGCTTCGCGATAGCACAGAAGGCGGCGATAAACTCAGTGGAAAATCGATACACCCTTATTTATCGCTACCCTTTGGCCACGGTCCGCGATCCTGTATAGCCAGGCGTTTCGCAGAACAGAATATGCAGGTGCTTTTATTACGGGTAGGTAATCTAATCCTGTCGGAATTTCGCGTAGAGTGATTTTTTATGGGGGAATAAATTTTCTTCATAAAATACGTGGTAAAATGCCTGCATTATTTATGTAAGGTGTTTCAAGGTATTCTGCTTTTGATATACGCAGCATATGATTGTTTGACCGTCTTTTGTAATGATAATAATAGAGGTGTAATTTATATGGTTGACTCTGCCGTCATCTTGTAGTAGACTTTACAAATTAGGATGTAATAATCTAATAATTAAAGATTGATATTGTTAGTTTGAATTAATTATCACAGCGTTAAATCGAAATTCTAAGTCCAACGGATCAATCCTGGTTTGGATTCTTTAAAAAAAATATAGTTCTACTAGATTTAGAGATACAAATATTCGGAATTTGAGGTATGAAAAATCAAAATAGTGTGTTTAGGAAGAATATCTATTTTTGGTCTGGTATCTTGTGTTTGTTGAGTTTTAAAGGATAGAAGGAAAATACCTAAGTGAATTGAGATGTATGTATAATGTGTTTTTAGATGTGTCGAAAACTGAAGCTTTCTTGGCACGGAGGTCAGCTTGAAGCAACATCCTTGTTGATAAACAAACCGGACGGACCACTTAAATTAGAATTTTCTAAAATCGATGTATGAGTACAGATCATGATTTATACGTGTTTATTAGATATTTAAATTTCACGCATTATGCTATAAAATACCACCGGTTAAAATACGATTTCAAATACGGAAAATGTATAGATATTTTAGTTGCTAATAACTGCCTTCTTCTTATTTAATTTCATTTATTGATTTTATAATTAAAAGTACATATTGTAGTACATTTAAGATATAAAACCATTGTATGTTTTGTGTGAAAATGACGCTCAAGTATTTAAAATGTTTGAATCAATTTTATTTAACAAAGTTTATACTTGTTTATACTTATTAATGAAACCAAAGAAGTATCTCACAACCGCCAACAATGCAAAGAATGAAGTACAGTTTTAACACTGATGGTAGTGTGTTATTTAAACATAAAATACACGATGCTTTTATATCTAGTATTTATTATAATATTTACTCTAAACTATACAATTATTGAAGTAAACATAAAAATATACGGCAGTTACTAACAATGTAAGTGTGCATCCACCTTTTGGACTCTCGTATATTCGCAACAGGATAAAAAGTAATCATACTCAGACTGAAAGAGGTGCAATACAATTTATTACACAATTCCAATTAACAATCACTGTATCAATTATGGGCGACAAATAAAAATATAAATACATTCCTCAGACTTCGGAATCAATTGGATAAAGTCTTTGTTTAATTGTAAGTCATGTATTTCGGAGTGGCGGAGAACTTCGCGTACGATTTGATGACCTTGTTCACAGCTTCCAAGAAATCTTTTTCCGTTGCCACTTTGCGACGGGCTCTAATTGCAAACATTCCTGCTTCGGTACAAACGGACCTAATTTCCGCGCCGGTACTGTTCGGACACAAACGTGCGAGAAGTTCGAATCTGATGTCCCTTTCCACGCTCATGGACCGAGCATGGATCTTGAAAATGTGCGTACGGCCCTCCAAGTCTGGCAGACCGAATTCGACCTTCCTATCTAAACGACCAGGGCGCATAAGTGCGGGGTCCAGAGTGTCTGGTCTGTTCGTTGCCATCAGCACTTTGATGTTACCTCGAGGATCGAAACTGAAACATAGGAATTTGGGATGAAGTTTTTTAATGTTCATACTTTGTGTATAGAAGTATTTTTCAGCGCTTGTATTTTTAGTAGTCTTTGTTCTGAAAATTTTCCTGTTTAAAGAGTCTGAGTATTATACTGTTCACGCCTTATATTCCTATGCATTGAAATTTCTGTGCTATAAGTTTGCATGCGCTAAAATTTCGATGCCTCAATGTTTGTAAGTTAAAGAAATTCTGGGCGTCGATAGTTTTCTTTGCTTTCAACTTCAAAAGTAAGAGTATGAAGTAAAATATTAACAAAGTTGTAGACACTTACCCATCGAGTTGATTAATGAGTTCAAGCATAGTACGCTGAACTTCATTGTCACCACCAGCCCCATCGTCAAATCGAGCACCACCAATAGCATCAATTTCATCAAAGAAAATTAAACAGGCCTTCTTACTACGTGCCATTTCAAAAAGTTCTCTCACCATACGTGCTCCCTAACCGATTCAAATCAAAGTTACTTCAATGAACAGTTCATTTTTACCAATTAATTTTTCATAAAAACCTATATACATACCTCACCAACATATTTTTGTACCAATTCAGAACCGATAACTCGAATAAAGCATGCATCTGTTCTGTTCGCAACAGCCCTGGCGCAAAGTGTTTTACCTGTACCAGGTGGTCCAAACAACAATACTCCTTTTGGTGGTTCAATTCCCAGGTTAACAAATTTTTCTGGCTATAAAAGTAACATGTATTTACTTTTTGCTATTGACTAATAATAAAAAATAGCAATTTAAATGTACTAACATGTAACAAGGGAGTTTCAACAACTTCTCTTAGCTTTTCTATTTGTTCCTTGCAGCCACCAACATCACTGTACGTAACATCAGGCTTTTCTTCCACTTGCATCATAGTTACTGTGGGATCAATTTTAGGAGGCAAAGGAATATGAATCTGATACTTATTTCGATCTACACCAACTCTCATTCCTTCTTCAATGTCGGTTGGGGCAACAGAATCTGCCAGGTCGACCACAAACTTAGCGAATTGTTTAACATTTATGATATACTTGGGGTCATCGGAGTCTGCATTAATGATTTTAGTGCACCGAGCAACTTGAAGTGGCTGCTCATTTTGTAGTGTTTGCTTGTCCGCAGCCAAATCCCATAGAGCTGGAGGAGCTAATCCAGTATCGGATTCTTTAATTCCAGTTAACTCATTTACACGCTTGATTATTGTCTGTATATCTTCTTCTACAGTTTTAATGCTTTTGGTATATTGTCCCTGACCCTGTATCCAAAAAAAAGTGCTGATTAGATGTACTTACTAATTGTAGGCCTTTGTTTGGTTCTGAGATATTTATTTTTATTGTACTTACATAAGTTTTCAGTAAGGCAATATCGCCTTCATCAAGAGCTGCAATTAACGAAATTTATGATAAATTAAGAACTACTTCATAAATTTAATAAAATATAACGTAAACTGATATAGCTTACACTTTATCTCTTTCTCTTCCTCATTCTTCTCCTCGGTTTTCACTTTCCGCATGTCATCTCCCAAATGGTCCGGCATTTTGTTATATCTGATATTTTCCAATTAATAAAGAAGTTCTATTCTGCGAGGAAAATGAGTGATAGCTAAATTTGAGGTTATACTCCCGTTAGATTACAAGCAAAATCGACTGACTGAAACGTCCAAGACCGATGCGCAATCAACAGAGACATCTGCGCAGCGAATATACTTTATCATGCACGCAATATGCTCACATGATAAAACAGCAAAACCAAAAATATTTATACTTTTTGGCTAAATAAGAAAATAAAATATTATTGAGTCACAAAGAATCCTAATAAGCGTTTTATATAATAGGAAACTTTTTCTTTAGAATGATTATTATTTTTATGATTTTCTTGCGTTTTTTAATATCATTGACAGTATACTAATTATCCTATTTTGTCAAGGAATTTTTGATTCCGCATAACCAGAAGTGTTATTTGATAATTTTGCTCATCAAATGGTTTCATTGTAAATCAGTAATTCTGTTGTTTTCCTATACCTAAAAATTCTAGTTTCCTTTCTAAATACATAGATATTCTATCATTTAGTTATGTGATAAAATTAATGTACAAAAATAAAACAGCAGCCATATGTTTCTTTGCTTTGTAATTATAGATTAAAAGTAAAAGTATATGCGAGAACTTATGTGTATGAAATTTGATACGTAACGCAAACCAATGGCTCACTTACATTTTCAGAAAAACTGATGTCTCCTAATATTTTCACACGAGATTTTTGAAATTCAATATTTTTCATTAAGTTTGTTTAGACAGTTTGATAGATAACTTTCCGTTGAATTTTATTAATATTATTTACTTGATTTATGGGTTGGAATTAAATTTTTTCGAAAATGGTTTAAGCTTCCGTCATCTGGTTCAAAATACATCGAATATTGATAGTAATTTGATTTACTATGAAAAATTGTATTAAGCGACAGAATAAAATCAGACTGTGGAGATACAATGGTAAGCATTGTCTGCACTATGTAATACGGCCGTTTCTCTTGAACAATTTGTGTAGAAACTTGCAAAGAATAGAAATGTGATTAACAGAAATCACTTTCAGCGAGCAAAAGTTTCAAAATTGAAAGTAGAATGTGAATGAAACCATACTTTTTGAAACATATGTTGAATATTAATTCAAATCTTAAATCAATAAATATTTATTGACATTACATAGAAAAAACTCTATATCCAAAATTTGTCCAAATCAAAATGTTTGATAATGGAGATTCAATATTATATCTGTGTATTTAATCAACAATTAGATACACTCTAAGCCTTCTAATTTTAAAGAAAAGTGGATAAAAAATCTGCTAGTTTAATATGGCTATACAACACCATTATTTTAGTATAACACTTAGTTTTTGAGAAATTCGCATTTTTTAAAAATCGAACAATATTCGCAAAAATTAAAGATCCAGTATTACATGAAAATTAGAAATTTCCAGAAGTTGTTAACCTATTTAGGAAGCAATCCTCTATGTATTAAGACTGAATTAAACATGCCGGTATTTATAGTTTTCGCAATACTTTATTTTCGCGAAAATCGACAGTATTCTTAAAAATTCGTACTTCTCAAAACTCTGGGTGATAGAGCTTGTCTCCTACTGACAATGAATTCGTGTTCAGCGTGAGATAGTCTATAGGAATTATCTAATACATAATGCCAAATAGGTTTTAATTTGTTTTACGGTGACAATCTATGTTAAACGCATAATGTTAATTCTGAGGCTTGCGGTTATTTCGCATATATTACAACTTATTTATTGAAAAATTTGTGGTCAAATCTCACATTATAAAATTCTTCTATCTTTTTGTTCGTTAATATAAATTAAATTGTGTAGAAATTTTGATGATTACAGATCACATACACTTCCGTGTAAGAATCAAGAGCTATTTTCAGGGCATATTGGGAAAAATGTTTCATTCTCTTTTATACACGATTACGTTCTTAGATTAATGATATTGTCTCTAAACTACAATCAATTACAATATCCATTTCGAAGCAGATTGTTTTCGACTCCCCGATTCATAATACAAATTTATTTGCATTTAACAATAACTTTTAATAAAGCTCAAAATCAATTAAAATCTAAAATAATACCATTAATTAAAATAAAAATTCTCGATTCAATTTCACGAATCAAAACTTCATCTACATCTTTTAATCCCTCCACTTACGATCAAAAATTCCCCTCTCAAAATTCATTTCCCAATTCCATGAAATCGAATTAAAAATATCAATTCCAAGTCCCAATTACAATTCAGTTCAATTAATAAATCCACCACTCCGATTATCACCACGCGGAGGGATTCCCCGTTTCCCCCGAAAATCTGAGCAATCGGGGTGCGTTCGTCCCCCGCTCGCGATCAGTATAGGTCGTCGCGAATCTTATCACCGCTCTCCCCTTAAGGTCCCGGTCCTCCGATAACGCACACCCTCGCCAGATGTCGCCGGCGTCGGCCTTGATACCGTCGTTCGCCAATCGCGGCCGTCTATTTCCGTAGAGGTCGGCCGCGTGTACTAGACGTGACCGTGTGTTTCAGTGCGGCTTAGACTTCAGCCGGACGGGGTCTGGCCTACCTTGTCCCCGGCGGATTGTAAGTAAAATCCACGATCTCACTGAAACACGCATGGCGTGCGATTTTTGCGGTACCGACGAAACGGTCTGTTTAGGGATGTCGTGGTGGGAGTGCAGTGACACGGAAACGGGGGAGTTCAATGTGTATGTCTGGAAAATTCGGTATTTCCGAATAAGTGATAAGTGAGGAGGATATCTGTATGGGAGTAGTTTGGTTTTAATGTATGGCGGGATTATGTGTGTAGGACGGATTTATGATTTTTCGGGCACCGCTGTCAACACGCGGATGCGTGGATTTGGGTTCTTTATTTTTTTTTTAAGTCGGGAATGATGTAAGATTTTTTGAGGAAGATCCATTTGGGAAATGAAGTAATTGTTGAAAGTATGAGACGGATATCTTGAGTCGAATTCAGCTGGGTTTGAAATTGAGGAAATTGGCAGGCTTCGTTTTTAATTTAGTCTATTCCAAAATAGCGGATGATTATGTATAGCTATGCTGTCGAAGAATTTGTCGAATGTCGTTTAGGACGTTTATGTAAGATCTCTGTAAATGACTCTGGTTGTCGGGGTCTTAAGGCAGGGTCAAAGATCGCGCTGTTTCACGCCTTTATCAAATTTTCATTGGAATCGTCATCTTTAAGTTCAGTTATAAAGTTCCCCACAACTTTTCCCCCCGGCAACTCGGAATTTATGGTAATTTATTCACTATCGAGCAACTTGAATTTTGATTCGAAACAATGATGAGAATTGTTTTTTGCCTGGGAGTTTAAACGAAATATAAACATATCTAACGAATTATCTAATTGGGTACATATAAGACGCAATACATACAGTGAAAAAATAATACTAATTGTTAATTAGATATTTTATTTCCGAAATCAGTTTCAGCCTAATAAAATTGGTTTATTTTACACGACAAATTTTCAAAGTTAATTACCAGACGTATTAATGTACATGATTATGCATGAAGTTTAGGCAGTTTTTTTTTTATTCTAAGAATCGGTTATTATGCGTACGTTTCGAGGCGTCGATGTAACATTATTTACATAACCTGTTTCACACCGCGCGCCGGCATAGTTTCGTTTCTTGTAATTTGACTTTTGTTCCCTCCTCACCGATGATTGATCCAGTTCGATCGGAAGATCTCGCTATGACGCGTTAAGTACTCGTGTTAAGTGATTGCGAGATAATTACGTCGCTCTTTACCTTTTTGTTTCTTTCTCATTTTACACTTATAGTTTTTTTGTATTATTAATTGTTTTTGAATTATGGGTAATCAAGGAATTTTATTCTTTTTATTTTCGTTTGCTAATATTATTATTATTATTTTATATAGTATTTGATAAAGATTGACGGAAGAGTTTTAAATATTTATGCAATATTAGAGAAATAAATATGGTGTTTACACGATATTTAGATTCGTTTTGATTTGATTATAAACATTTTACTGTGCATTACCAATTTTCTTGCGATGCTTATCCTTCGCGGTGAACATGGGTTAATGAGAGCTTTTAAAGCAATTATATTTAAACTATAAAATTAGCAAACAAGTTTTAACCTTAAATAATTAAAATCACATTATGAATCGATGATCATTAAATAGATTAAGATTTCGAATTAGATTTTTGTTTCTATTGCATAAATGAAAAAAGTTTGTACAAAAAATGAATCGCTTCTTTCGGAAAAATATTCCGCCGTAGGTGAGTCTACACTACAATACGAATTGATATGTGTTTAAATACAAACGTAGTCTGTACATACATATATACATTTGTTTTGCAAAAAAATGCAAGTTCATTTGTAATTTGTATTCAGTAATAGTTACGCTGATTTGTCACAATATCTATAATTACACTACAATTATACTTATTTGGAAATTAATCTTTTTATTTTTCATACGATTGGGAAAGCTCTAAACGTTAAAAGTGGATATCTGGATATTTTCCAATTAGATTTATAGATATTTAGTAATTTTTAGTCGGTTGAATCATTGCTTTTAATGACTTCATTAACGATAGTTGCGAAAAATGTACATACTAAGAATTATAATGATGGTCTTAATTCGTCTAAATCTTTCATCCTCGTTTGCAGCAACACATCGAATAATTATATTGCAAATTACAATCAGTAAGCAATGATTCATCCCATTAACATTCACAAGATTATCTGATTAATAGAACAGTTCACGTAACAAAAAAATACATTTTTCCACGTGGAGGTTGCTACACTTTGAAATTTGTATATCGAGAACTTTCATCTTGGAAATTTCATCACCGAAACATTTTCGCGCATTGAAATTCCGACGCGTCTAAATTATAGAGCCTTGAGAAATCCGCACATTAAAATTTCTAATGGTCGAAATCCTCACGCCTTGACAATTTTTCACTTTGAAATTTCTATTGCCCATTATACCTACGCATTCAAATTTCTACGCTGAGATTTTTCGTACTTCATGACACCATAATAAGTGTAATTCTTAGTCTTCCCATGATTTCAATTCCAACCAAAACGGTTCTGTCCACTTCACCTGAGGTGCCAACCTGTTTGTCTTGAAGTCCGCGTAACACTATGGAAGACGATCCTGAACGACGTAGTATCTTCCGCGTTACGAATACGAGCTGTGTAATTAAAATATCAATGGGCGTTAGAAAGCACGTGCGATCGTCGCGTGTGCGCATCGATTGTTATTCGTAGGTTATTCCGCATCGCTGTGTGCAACGCTTTTGACTTATTTTCGAACAAATTCATTTACCCTGAATTACGTGTGACAATTTTACTCTCGTTATGATTTTTACGACTGTGTTTCCGATACCATGGAATTTGTGACGAAGTATTTTCGTATTCAAACAGTGGCAATTATCGATAAATGTAAATAATTTTCTACATATAGAAGGACCCGTTTTAATAAAACCTATGCAATATATATGGGAAAAAATAATACTTTTAAAAGATTTAATGAAGCTTAAAAGATTTTAAGTAGTCGTTTTGTGAGAGGAGGCGCCTCGCATATTTCAAGGTCATTAGTGATTTTGTAATAAATTACTCAATATTTTGTACCGGGTGAAAATTTACAAATGCAGGCCATTCTTTGTCTCTATCCATGAAAAAATAATTTCAGTTGATAGTGTCTCTCAAAACCCAATAGCTATAATTTATATTTTTGTATCGTAAATCTACTATAATGGTACACATATATTAAAAAACATAAACAAATAATGAGCTGTTACTGATGATCTGACAGAAGTTCGAGTATGTATGAATATGTACGATTCCTTACAGCTATTTTTTTTTAATATTTTATGAGAAACATATTAAATTTCAAAAAAATTATGTTTTAATAGATAACACCTTATTAATTTACACGAAATTATTGATGAGTCATTTAAAATATAATACCCTTGGTAATAGATAGTGGAAAATGATTGGAATATATTAAATTAGTAATATATTTTGTCGATAGCTGAAAATTGGTTTTCGTAATAAATTGATATTAAATTCTAATTGAATTTTATAACAATCCAACCTTAAATAAATTTCAACGTCTATTCAACTGTTCAATTAGTTTTTCTCATAATTGTTTATAATGAAAACAAGAATTCTGTTGGATTGCCTGAAGGTATACTTTTGATTGCGCAATAATTAAATGTACCTCAGTGAATGATGTAATACCATGTTTGGATTACAGTGTAAAGTAACAGGATGATTTTCGGTTCGCAAAAATTATGTGATAATAAAGAAAATCAGATGTTTTGTGAGTCAGCGCTGTAAAAAACTCGCGTACTCAGTGACCCGAATTTTCTCACGCCTTTTTTTGCAGTTATGGAAATAGCGACGTGTTAATGAGAAGTGTACAAATTTTAAAAATGTTAATATGGTCGTTCCATTCTCTCGACAAACCAGTTTCGAACAAATTTTATGTTTTTACTATGAGTCTTAAATTTGAAGAAACTAAGATAAGAGAAAAATGAATGGTGACTCTTACAATTTAAGTATGAGTAATTGTGCAAATATTACAGGTAATAATAATTAACGCTGTAAATAACTACAAGTCGTCAAATTATTTGTTGCTTTGTAGAAATATTCGTCAAATTCGTCAATAAGTCAGGTTTCCACTCTTCATAAGAGAGCAATAATAACATTTTTAAACTTCATATTTTTCTTCATTATTTTCTTGAGAGATCTAAAATGTATACACTGTCTAGTACAGTTTGATATTTCATTTCGAAAGTATACATCTTTTCGAAACGATACTGCCTTTTGGGTCGTGTAGGAGTCATTTAACTCGATTTTCAATTGATGTCGAAGAATAGATTGTTTTTTTTGGATAGGTGACCATAAGGTATCCTACGGAATAGGTGTCGTCACACCTGAAGTACTTGTTTGGATTTCTTTAGAGATGCAATGCACGTACTCAAAAGTTGGATGTCGAATCCGCTATCTTGTAAGTGTTACTATTCTTTCCTGTTGACGGATAGCGCTGGTCGTAATTGAAAACTGTTATCACAGATATCGCTTTCAATTTTTCACATTCGTCCACTTTTTCTTATATTTTTTATTGTTACGGTTTTCTCCTCTGTATGGTATAATTTAATGTGTTAATGGACCTTTTGGAAAATAAGTCTGCTTGTTTATCCTGCTTGTTAATTAAAAAATCGTCTATCTCTAAAGAGGACTTACAAAGTGTCGTCCATGAAAGAGTTTGTATTTTTCTCATTATTTATAAATTCCATCCGAATAATCTGAACGAAACAATCTTCTATTAAATAATCAACTGTCTACATAATAATATTCGGTGTCTAAATATGTATTACAGATTCCAACTGATTTTTCTTAAATAATTTATACACCCTAAATAACGTGTCTTACAACGTTGTTAGAATTAAATTTGGGATAGTGTGAAATGGATGTTACAAAAATCATATATATCAAAATTTTAAGACTATGTGCCTAAATCTGGAATTTGTTTTGGGACTTATTTATTCTATCTTGTCGACCAGTTAGGCAGTCTTCACGTCTGCTTGGAGATATCGATTCAGCTAACGCCCATTTTTCGGGTGGGACGGAGAAATTGCAACCCGTGCGATCCTTAATGCTCCTTCCGCCTTCGTTCTCATCGCTATTAAAAATGACGGGTCAGCTGTTTCAGCCTCAACAATACCTTTAACGGCCGAGTTCGATATTCTCGTTTTATCAAATGGCACTTGCGGCTATATCGCAGTCATAAAATTGTAGGACGGAGATATCTGGGTTGAGTATGGGAAGTAAGAACACGAAAAGTGAACCGTAACATTGGGTTAGATTGTAAAGTTGATTTTTATCGATCAAACTATTTGTATACCGGTTTTATCATGTGACTATTAGAATTTTATAATCTTATACATATTATATTGTATACTTGTAGGATTGTAGTTATAGGCATTTAATACGTATTAGTATACATAATATTATAAAATTAGGAATACAGGGTTGCTTTAGGATTCAATTTTGATTTATTTTGGGCACTGATAAGACATAAACCAATATAGTTACTGAGGAAAGCACAATCTTTCAGAGGGTTCTAATATATTTATTCGTTATCTAGCGTAAGCTCCTAAGCTTCAATCTCTGCTGCAAACTATACTAATAACTATTGCATAAATCATCAAAATTTCTACGCATGCAAAGAGCAGAGCCATAAAATTCCAGCGACTGAAAATTTGTAGACGTTAATCATGTTTATTTCCTGAGATATACTTATTCACAAAATTTCTAGAAATTAAAAATATTGTCCCTGGAAATTACTACAGGTTTCAATTTCTGCGCCTAGAAATTTCCAAAAGTCAAAATTCTTGAACCAGATATTCCTTGGCGTTATAATGTTGCACGCTATGAAATTTCTACATTTGGAAGTTTTCATATCTTAAACTTTAGCATAAAAAATCCCATCTTCCTTTCTTTTTTTTTAAATGGATTTTTGGTGGGTCTTCTCAGAATATGCAACTGTACACTATGAATAACAAGACATTCATTAATTAAATAAATAAATATTGAAAAATATCGCTCAATTATCCGTTGAAGAAAGTGAAGTTACTTGAATCAGTGATCGATTTCACACACACCAAATCGATTGTGCATATAAATTCTTGGATCAGCTGTTTCTGACGTTGCCGAGATGCCGACGCCGACGCGGCGGATCGATGCTTGAAATTGTTTCAGCGGCACGCGGGCACATTTACGTCGTGACGTCAAAATCACATAGGGGTTCACTGAAACCTAATTACGGAAGCTCGAACGTCAATGATTAAAATTTGATGGGAAGACGCACAAAGGCTAGCGATAAATGAGCTAATTAATTTGGTACGGCTATGGGATCGCGATTTTATCTTTCGTATTCCGTAAGACAATATTTATTTATTTGTTGCATTCAATTCATTTTTTCTAATGGTATTTTTATATAAATAATTTAATTATTCATCGATATCTATAATAAATTTATACAATTTGCGCTACTTTGACTTTTTACGTGTATTTCTGCAGGTAGGATTTTTAGTTTAGGTACATTTCCTGGCTTTCAAATTGTTCCGCGCGAAATATTCTTATATTTGGAAATTTCTACGATATGGCATTTCTGCTCTGAAAATATTTCTACGATTTAAACATTTCTTACCGGTAAAATATTTTTAGCTCCCGAAATTTCTTTACCCCAATATTTCGACGTTTAATTAGACAATTGAAACATAAATTTAAAGGTAAATATACCCTTGAACGGACACAGATAACAGTGGTTATCCCTTTGCACTCGAGATTTATTATTTTTCTCTTATTGTGGCGTCAAAGAGTCGCCTTTCGTGTACGAAGGGTTAAAAAGCGCTTGGACTAATTAAATTAAATAACGATTACCGTTATTATTTACCATTAAAACTTAATACATTCTGACATTGTCTCATTTAAATAATGACATGATCTAAACGATCATCGTTAGAAACTCGTAAAATGAGTAGTGAAATTTTGACAGCTGAGAGGAACAGTCAATATATCATATTGTGAATATTATGTGAATATTACGTGACAGATAGAATAATATAACGCATAAATCATCATTTAATTTACATATGTCATCATAGCACGATTATACTACAAGGTCATATTTGATTACCTTGTGAGCAAAACAAAGATTACATTAGGAAATACGATTGACTCCAATGATGGTCCATTTGCGGCGAATATAACACCTTCTGCGTACTTACTCGTTTTCACTCTTAAATTAAGTAGACTAAGCAGTTATATTGACAAAAATGTTGAAGTACTTATTATCAATAGGAATATTGAATTGTTTTGTTGCTTGAGAGGTTCATTAACTTAATTAAAAACGTCAGAACAATAATTTAGTCATTGACAGTTTCGTTAATTTGTTTAAAACGAAAATATTATTCGAGAAATAATAATATGTTTGGACTACGAAATTGAAAAATATGTTCTATGTTATGTTGTAGTAAAATTAGTGTTCGCAAATACATTGTACCGTGGACATTTAAATAAATTATTCAAATTGAAAAAAATACAACTAAGTAAAGTTAATAAACATAATGAATTTCAAAATGTACGTGTGTTTTCATTACTGACTAAACTCGAAAAACACGCAAACATAATTTATATCACACCGTCTTTGTGATGTTTTTACTCCATTCGTTGTTTTGCCAGTGAAGATACGTAAAATCGCGTATTTCATCGATAACCCAGTTACGTTTTCGAGGTCTACAATTGCATAGTTATTTCAACAATATCTTGAAAGATTCAGTTCGTCTACAATGTATGTTTTACAAAGCTGTAGAGCAGCCTAGTTATTAATTAGATTTTGAAGACCTCCCAAGAATTTCAATTTCTCGAAACTTCAAAGGGACATAATAAATATTTTGAGACATGTAAATTTTGAAGCATACGAGTATTCAACACATAGAAGTTCTATAACAAGAGAACACGGCGCGTAGAAATTTGAAAGTCCAAAATACATTCGTGTCACTGTAGCTTGAAAATTAAACAAATTTCAGACAATAAAACTTTCCATCGCGTTGAAATATTGAAGTACAAAACGTGTAATAAAAAAAAATCAAGGCGTGGGAATTTTCAAATTTGTGTCGCACAGGGATTGTAAATCATAGACATATTAATGTCTATTAATTATAATACTTATTAATTATAATCATAGACATATAAATCGTCGACTAATATTTTACGCATAGAATGTTGCGAACTTACATATCACCTGTGCGTGGAAAACTTAAAGCGAAAGAATTCGACAACGCAGACATTGTAATCTTTAGAATAGCAATACAACTCCAAACAAGACATTATGAATGCATTGAAGTTTCACAGTCTACAAACTTCCTACAACTCATCGACGCATAGAAACTTTTGATATAAATATCACAAATATCGAGCACGCACAAATTTAAAAATTATAGATAATTCAAAGCTGTAAAAGATCATCGTATAAAAATGTTAACATCTTATTTTGTAATATACAAATCGAAGTGAAATTAATCCTATTCATAATCGCAAACTCCTATACATATAAATAAATTATTAACAGAGTACATATTAATAAAATATGATCTAGAATCGTTATATGATTACGTTTCGCCTAAAAATGAAGAAGAGTCTGTGCGTGTCGGGTACAGAGATCAAGAGTTCAAAAGATTATACAGCGTTGCGTAACACTCGAACAAAGCTTCATTTAAATATTCAGAAATCAAAAAGAATTTTTGCTTTTATATCTTTTTACGATTTTTTCTTAATTATGCAATGCTAACAAGTTAATGACGCCAGTCACAAACAGAACGATTTAACTAATTTTTGACGGATTTAATTTAAGTACTTAATTTTAAGCACTTGACCAAATATCAGTGATATTGATTTCGATCAATATCAATGATAGATTCGATCATCAATTATTATAAAAGGCTTGTCATACTGGTTAAAATTTTATAAAAGTTTATGAAAAGTGAGTTATATTTATATGTTTCTCCAGTATTTCTCATTATTCGGTATATTTTCTAATCTCAATAAAAATAATCTGAGGATTAATTTTCTTAATCTTATACAGAATGATATTTGTAATGTTCTACTTGAAAATAGAATTCTAAATCTTGTTCAACTGATAATGTCTTTTCATTAAAAATTTACTTATTTTTGCTTAACGTACATTCTTAAATGTTGTCTATTCATCTTTTTTGCTAGTATTTATTTTTATTTGTCTACACCAGTATTTAACAGTTTGAAAAAAAATCTGTTAAGTACGGCTGAAAATGTTTATTCTTATGATTTTTAAATCTTAATGTTTTAATTAAAGATTATGCTTGAACAGAGCTGCTTATACTAAAATATCTCTTGATATGTATAGAGAATTCATGATTACATAAATGCCACGTAATTCTTTCTGGTAGTCAAAGATTTCGAGGTCATTCATTACTCGGTCGAAGTTCTTCGTTTCAATGTTTTGAAACGTTCGATTCTATCGGTTCTCAACACGAACAGTACTGTAAAAGTGCAGATGTGTGCGTGTAGATTTTCTTAAATTTTAATACATTGAAAGGTATATTTTACATCAGCCATAAAAAAACGGTGAATGAAATTAAAATTAATTTGTTCCAGTAGCTTCCGGTCACAATTATGGAAATCATATATGAGAGTGTATACCACGTTCATACTTTTTCTCATTAATACGTCTCATAATTCAAGTATATTAGTCACGAATCTATTTATGCAACGCTATCGATATCAATACCGATATCGAGTACCATGTTCTAATACACAGTTTGTAAGATGTGGTTTTATTCCTGAAACTCTAATCGTTTACTAATTTTCTCATGCAACATTTTATATTAATTGGTGCGGTTGAAATGATACTTTTGTTTTTTATACGAAATGCAACCAGAGAAAACACTAAAAAATGATTTGCTTGTATACAGTTCAAGTAAACTTATATTAAAAAATGTGGAACAATTTTGTTTCAAAATTAAACAACAGGTTTACGAGAGTAAAATCTGGGAATTGCTTGTTCCTGTCTGCTAGAAGGGTTAAACAAAAATTATTGTAAATATCGTCTGATATGTCAAGAAATGAGATTATTTAATTATATTTCAGAATGAATTTCCCGAATATATTTTAACGAAAAATTAAATATAGTATATTACAGAATTGTGAATCTTGTATTCTTATTATTTTGTAATTGTCAAAAATATTTTGTAATGTCGATTGGGGAAATTGCGAAATAATTAGCCACTTATTTTATTATACATTTGAAATCCCAATAAACCATGGGATGATGAATGCTTGCTAGTTTCATTAAAGTACATAATTATCGACGAGTATTTCATCCTCGTGACGCGTATAAATTTCCTCTCTCAACACGCCATTGCAAAACACGCATTATACCTCGAGGTTAATTAGAAAATTATGTAATGCGTTTGTGATTTGTTGTCGGAGTCAGTAAACTACACGGTTATGAGAATCTGCAGAATAGGAAAACTAGATTTTCCCTCTCTCAATCTCAGATACGGTAAAATATTACATAAACTTAACTACAAAATTGGATCATACTATTAAAATGCTATCAAACTCAGAATTTACGCAATGTATTCCAAGAGATTTTAACTTAATAATATTATATTAATCATCAATACTGTAGCAGAGTTGTCCTATGCGACATTTCTGAGTGTTAACATTTTCTAACAAGCGTGACGATAGTTCTACGCCCAAAATTTTTATAATATCACAATATTCTCGTACATTGAATTTCTATATCCTCTTACAAACTTTCCCCACTTAAATTTCTATTCCCTACCTATTTTTAAATTGACCATTTAAACAGAACAGAAAACTAAAAACTGAATAGAATTTATTAAGTTTGTCATTGTTACAGAGAGCGGAATAAATACACTAACTGACTTATTCAAAGAATGAAATTGTTGATCTATAAATAAATCTGGCATTATTACACTCACACTTACGTCTGATTTCACGAACGTTCAATTGGCCAGTTATTGAATGGTCGTTGACCAATAAACACGTAGTCGGGGTTCGTGCATAGTCATCGTGACGGTGGATAGTTATACTTTGCCACGATGCACCTCGGACTCGCACATATTTCTGTTTTCTTCTTTGATATGCGATCGATACCTTCGCGCTCCCGTTTTCGATGCTCCATTTTACAGCGGAATGGCATAAGTAATATATTAACCGTCGACAACGCCATACAACTTTACGGTTGTTATCTCGCGTATCCACCTAGTTTTTGAAATCCGACGTGGCTTCTTTATCAATGTCATTTTAAGTTTATAGATCTTTAAATTTATCATTTCTCACGCAGACATGAGTATTGTTTGCTTAATGTAATAAAAAGTTATGTATATACATTGATAATTTAGAAATTATTGGTATTTCCTGATCAAGGGAAGTTAATTGCGACATAGAGGGTTGAAGGGGTGTTCTTAAAAATGACGGAACAGATGGGAATACGTTAGATTTTTTTTTAAATTTCGGCAATCACCAGTTTTTAAGCGTTTAGATATTTGGGCAACGCTTTGACATATTATACATTGACTAATGCGTTGGCAATTCTATATTTCAAAATTCCTTATACATTGAAATTTCTGTATTTCGGAATTTCTAAGTATTCAAATTTTAGCGCCCTGGACAAATGGTCCAGTAAAAATTTTGGATAAGCATAAACTCTATGTTCCTTTATAAATATTTTATATTAAGGTAAATAGTCTGTGAATATAGGACTTTAGTTTTTCTTTTGCTTTATATCCATTGCTCACACTGTGCGTCAATTAAACTGGTTCTCAAACTTTAAATGCATTTTTGCAGTGGTGTAGCTGGCTTCTTTAGCTACATATTTACTCGAGAACCACTCAATAGTTTAATGTCATTAATCTATAATTCTATAATTAGATATAGATTTTTTTTAGCGCTAAAGAGAAGTTTGTTGATCGGGCAGCAACGAAACAGAAGTTCATCTTCTATAACGGATACGTGTGTCGTAACGTAATTTTGCGTAATAAAAAGAATAGGTCAGTTTCATTCTGGTATTTGCGTTCGCATATATCTCGAGCGCACTAAATACATACACGCACGTGTGATATCGTGACGAAACTTGGATGTGGGCCTAGAAGAAGTCAATATCGCGTACAATGTTAATATCGCGGCGTATCAAACTGTGTAATTTACAACACCTCCTTTTTTAAAATCAGCTAACCAAGTTTTAACTATCCATCTGATAATACATTAAGGAAACAATTTTTTATTCGATGTAAAAAATTCATAGGGTAAACATTATTAAGCATAGAACTTTAGGACGCATAAATGTTATTTCATGGCTGTTTTTTTTTTTTTATTGGGATTGTAATGCGATAAGTATTATCAAACCAAAATTTCTACGCCCAGAAATTCTAGATATGTGTAACTCCCGTACATTGAAATTTCTGTGACATCAAATTTCGATTGATTTAAACATTATCGTATGGAAGTTATCCGACTTAGTCACTAGAGGACGGAAATAAAAAGAAACAAAAAAGGACCTGTCGTTCACTGGCTCTTGGCTACGATTACATTTCACAACAGATCGATACAGTTTGATAATGCCGCTTTGCACTTTATCCTTTTAGATACGGCGGGACTTTCCGCCAAACTGTATCACTGAAACGGCAAGTTTCGCCGTGAATAGCGCGTGAACTGTGCGTGACGCTTTCCGCTACAATATCGGAATAGAGTTATAAATAAATAAATTCTAATTGATTCATATATTTTCATGTAGAGGCACTATAGTGCCACTATAGTGTTCATTATTTTAAGGTAATTTAGTTTTTAAATATATTAAATAAAAATTATGTTATCCATAGCCGTAGGGATACAGTGTTACACAAAGATTTTTGCAATTTTCTTATCGTGGTAGAACAAAACCCAACATTATAGGTTGCAATGCTAAATCGAGGGTTCCTACAATTTATCCTATCGTGTTATAGGATGCTATGTTGTAGGGGGGCTACCCGTGTACATATTAAATCATTCATTAATTCAATTATTTTTTAGTGTCTGCATAATAAAACTAGGAACTCTATAATTTACAGATTAAACACTTTACTATTGAAACGACCACAATAATTAGACGTACAATAGGTCCTTTGTAGTAGATATTATATAATGCTATTAATTTTCCTCGTAGAAATATTCTTGAAATGGATAGTTCTTCCCACATTTAGTATGAAATAAATCTCGCGTTCATTTTGTTACTAGTAATTGCAGATAAGCTTTTAAATAATTACTTTCCGTTTAACCATTTGCTTTAGCTTTTTTTCTATTCATTCTCTCATTTGTGAGGTTATTCTTGTGAGTTACAAGATGATGAATATTTTAAATAGTTTTTCACGTATTCATTGATAATTATAACGATAATTTTAACGATCGTAAATATAATACTAACATACAGACCTTAGCCAGTTAAGGTCTGTATGTTAGTATTTATTGATAATTCTCTATTCCCGAAGACAACCTTTTCGTAGTTTTTCTCCTCACAGCACATCTTGCAACGTTTCTCTTCGTATCCTCACGCGTCCGCTCGCACTTTCATTTTCATTTGATCTCTCATCTCACATCTGATTCTTTCTTGTTCATCCACTCCCATTTATATCTTATTATTCATCCGTAGGTTCTCTCACGTATTTACACAGTCTTGCCACGTGCCGATTTTCGGTCACGGGTCATCCAACCTCGCACTCGTGCATTCGCCGAATTCATTCTTTCCATACATTCTAACTAAACTATCACTCGACCATCCAACCACTCATTTTCTGCACAAGATTAAATAAAAATGAAACATAGTGGAGAAAAATAATTCTTTCGATTAATTTTATGTAACAATTTCTTGTGCTGTATTTATTTGTTATTCGCTATTTGTGAACAACTTTGACTCGCCAGTAAAGTTTCTGTTTTGTAGTATTGCGTGTCCATGCGTTCCAACATGCAATCTCTGGTCGAAGATACGTCAAAACGTGGAAGAATCATCGTTTAGAAGTATGACGTGATAGAAATTTGGAGCCATTTAAAAATCGATGCGTCGAAGTTTAGAAATAGTGATGCATAGAAATATTAAGGTGTACATATAAAATAATATCGAGGCAAAGAAATTTTATATTAATTTCAATAGCGTACAAACTTAAAAGCATAAGACATCAGATCGTCGAACTACAATCACACAGAATGTCAGGAATAAAAAACAATCCAAAGTTGAAAAGATTTCATAATGTCATATTATAACAAAAAGAATGGAAAAATTAAACGAGTTAATTTTAGTTCAAAATACTTGACTCTTTAAAACGCAGCAATTCTAATTCTCCAAAAATAGCAATCTTCAAGTGGGAGAGAGGACTTGCGACACTTTACCACTAAAATAGATTCTATTCCTTGTTTGTATCTATTATAAAACCATTGACCCTGGACTTACGACAGTTTGCTTTTATACCCGCTTCCCGAATACGAAAGCTATAAAAGTGATTTTCAAAACAATTGAAGATAGGACAGTGTACCTTTTGCGTACAGAAATATCTATCCTATACTATATTGGCGATTCAGTTTTATTTTACACGGTAATTCAGATACCTTTGCCAATTGCCCGATGCAATATTACAGTCAAGGCCGGCTAACGACACGTTTCAATGACTCGCTTTATACAATAACACAAATTACTTCATATACATATACATACCATAGCGTGAGCTGTATACTTGGGTATTATCAACTTCTCATTTTTCATGTCCGGTGTTAGTAATAATAACGTAGCGTAGTAGTAAGAGTAATTTGCTATTTTTCTGCATATGTTTGTCGATAAGTTTTATTGTACTGTTACACATTAATTATTCTTATGTTTCTGCTACTTAACGAACCAAGTAACGTGGACGAGGTATTTTAACAATTAAACGTTGTCGAATAGCTTTGTTCCCCGAAATTAGTTTATTCGTTGAAACTCCTTCATTTGTTGATTCATCGTATTAGAATATGTTAATGTAACTGTATGTAACTGGAGATTGACAGAATTTTTAGTAATGTATAAAATTCTTGAAAAGTTGTTTATTAATGATTTGTGAAGTATAATAATTTATAAGAAAGACTATTTTACATAATTTCAGAAAAAAATTTTAATTTCTTACAACTTATTCAATACATAATAACTTAAAATGTCTAATATTCATAGAAAATGAAACTTTGATGCTTTCATTTCTCATTACGATATCAAAGTTTTCCGTAATTATGTCATACGTAATGACGTGTTATGAAACGTTGTTGCTTCGAAGTACCTAAACATTCTGGAGTTCTGCGACGTTGAAGTTGCTGGGCTTCTAAATTTCCATAACCTGAAATATCGAAACCCAGAAGTTGCAGCCCTATGAAATTTCTTTAATTCTTTGACACCGATAATTTGTGGCTTCATCTTTTACGTCGCAAAGTTTCCATAATTAGTAATTTCTGCGATTTGTTATTCCCAATTCTTGAAAGTTCTACGTAACGATAGTCTTCGCATACCGAGTTATCTGTATCTTGAAATTTTTACCTATGTATATTTTTTGTATTGACATTTTTTTGTCGCAAATATAAAGAGTGGAAATTTTGAATCTCTTCAATTTCTATATACCAACATTTCTACATTATTTACGACTATATCGGTGTCCCATGAACAAAATTTTGTTAAACCTAATTTCCTGTTTCGACGTC
This sequence comes from Mimumesa dahlbomi, assembly GCA_917499265.3. NCBI lineage: Eukaryota > Metazoa > Arthropoda > Insecta > Hymenoptera > Crabronidae > Mimumesa > Mimumesa dahlbomi. Next base: position 8,540,067 of record OU824124.1, read on the forward strand.
AGGCTACTCTGTAATTATCATTTCCATCGCGATCACGTCGTCGGGTCGTTCAGAAATTACTTTATAAATGGTTTCGTAACAGTTGTCATCTTTGAAACATTCCGCTATTGCGGTTTTGTACAAGGTCGTAGTATTAGCGTACTGTTGTCGCACATGCGTGTTGAACATTCAATAGATAAATATTGGCACTGCCATGACTCAGCTTCCGTAGATTTTCAAAACTGCCATTCCAAATTGTGGATTTTAAATGTTATTCATCCAGAGGGCGAATATGTATCGTTTTAACTCAATTTCAAATACAAATTTAATCTAATTAAGATTGGTATTATACATTTTCAAGGTGTTTATTTAAAAAGAACTTCTTAAAATTCTTTTAGAATTAAATAAAATTAATGAAACAATGTGCAATGAAATAATTGAATACATTTACTTGTTGAGTCATTGGATGTCTGTAATTAGTGCTGCTAATTGCTACAACAGACTTTGGGAACATTTAATGGTTCAGGAATAATAACAATAGTATTTATATAAAATAATTTCTTTTCTACAAAATTTAAAAAATCGACCAACATACATATTTGATTTGATGACATAAAAAAAAAGATAAATTTCGTGATAGATATAATATTATAAAGAATTAATGTATTTCGAAGCTTTTAAATTCTTTGCGTCCTGGAGTTTCAGCGTGTGGAAAATGGTTTGCTTAGAAATTTCGATATTTACCTTTTGGAGCTAAACTGAAAAATCATTTTATTCGTAAATTATTCATAAATACAATAGTGGCTTAATAACACGTTCTCCTCAGATTTGAATTTCGGATAACTATTAGTTACATTTAATTCTCCATATACTTAATTACTTACGAAAAAAAATAGATGTGACATAATTCAATCTTTGTTAAAGTCGGTAATATTGCAAACGGTTTTCTGTAACATTGCCGGAAACTAGACTAGAAGATTAAATTGTATATCGTCGTAGCAATACACCTCCGCCGTACAAACTTTTTGGCAAAAGCTTACGAATCTATTTCAGAAATGCCAAACGTACTTTATAACAGTACGGGAAGTACAAAGTTGTGCGTCATTGGTTAACAAGATAATGTTTCGTGTAGAAATCTCGTATTCGACATTTTATAGAAGTAGGGATTGCATTGCCGAATAAATATTGCAGTTTCATCAAGAGGAAATAATTACTGAAGAATGTTGAGCGCGATAAAAAAAAGCAATAAACTTTTTTATGACTATGCAATTCGAAAACTGGGGACGCGATTATATGTTTGATTGCAAATGACTGCAAATTTAATGAATGTACCAATTTATACATACATGTACGCAGTTAAATTATATTGTGGTTATTTACCTGTTATTTATTTACGTATTGAATACATGTATATGTATATCACAAGCATGTTCATAATTGCCCTCGTTTTGTCTCTGATGCTAACCAATTTTTAATGTTATATCATTAAAAAATTCTGTTCTATAATTATTACTGATATTTAAAACTTAATAAAAAGGAATACAAGCAGATAATAATACATTTAATTTTGTTCTGTTCGAGTTGTGAAATTTAAGGCAATACCTGTTAAAAGTGCTGAAAATGTTAAATTTTAAATAGTACGAAATTATTGAAATAACAAACGTTGATTAACTTTAAAGTTTTAGTGATCTAACAACTTCGATATCCGCACGTCTCAGATCGTCTACTTTCTCAAATCTTTAAGCGTCGATATTTCAGTATTCTGTAATATCTGCGAACTGAAATTTCTGAAATGTTTCCCTTCGAAAATTCTACGCGTTTAAGTTTGTACTACGCCTAGGAATTCTTGTTTTGAATTTTCTGCATGTTTCGTATCTACGCTCGGCAATTTCAACACCTTGAAAACACCACACTGTGAAACTCTTCCGTAGAGGTGTGACCATGTGAATTACGTTTCTAAATTTCTAATACATAGTAGTATGTTTAGAACTCTATTCGCAAACGTCTAAACTTCAAACAATGTTTTCATTTTCCTTCGAGTGGTGGTAAAGCGAGTCTTTCACGGGAAGTGCGTAAACTCGCAAGCCGACGAAATTGCAAATGATCGTCTGGCCAAAGGTTCATAATCTACTTGCTGCGAAAAGAATGCGTAAATTAAAGGGAACCGTGAAAGTCATCGCCATGTCGTTAACTGTTATCAACCTTGAGATATTGCTGTTATCAATCCACTGCAATTTACGATTTTTATGTTTACCATCGTACATTAGCAATTTAAACGAGGTTTCTTTGATAGAATTTAGATTTGGCTCTAAAAATGTTTTATTCAAATCCATGCTATTCAATATTTATAAATTTTCCATTCTTAATTTTATAAAAAAGAAAGTCTTCTTTATATTCTAATTTATTATCTATTTTTAAGAATAGTGAATAGTATTTCTTTAAATTAAGTAAATATAAAGGTTTTACCAATTTGCGATTAATTATAATTGACACTGTTAACAAACTTTCTATAAAATTGTTAATAAAGCCTACTAACCTACTTTAATTATTGCACGTAAAATTTTCATTTCAAGTAGCTAGAGTGCATATGTATATTTTATAATCATGTAAAAACGAGAAATTTGTGTTAAATTCCAATCGAAAATAAATGTGTCGGTAAATGGGTTACATTTGCGAGTTAAACATACTGAAATCACGAGAACTTATGATTATCATATGTCCCTATGCAAATTCGTTTTTTGTAATTTCTCGAACAATTTCCACTTTAAACTTTCCATTGACTATCGTTATACAATTATTTTTACCAAACTCGGCTGCCACATGTTCTTTTGCTCCTAATTTAAACCTGCCTTCGGGAAACTCGTTTACCCGGATCTTCTCAATTTTATATCGTTATAAATGTACATTTATAATAAAAAAGTATGGATGCACTACCGTCATATTCATTTGTTTCGCAAACATGTTTATAAAGTTAACGCGACTTCGATTATGCAATTCCACACCCGAAAATCGCGATTTTCTCCAAAATCGTGCAATTATTATGTTTTTGCGAAATGTATGTTTTGAATTTCTATTTTAAGTCCGCATTAAAAAACATTGCTAACGTAATGTAACCTCGCTAATTTACTGAATCACGCCACAGAGCAAAGTGTTTCAGCTAATATCACAAGTTCATACCGCGTAAATATAATATATCGTGCAAATTTCTATAAAAAACTTTAAATCGTCCAAATATTTTCGCAAATGACGGTAAATAACCGCGACATAAAAGATTCTACGTTCACAAATATTTATTTCTCCAATAAAGACGTATCGTGTCTCCCAATTAACTCACTACACGATAAACTCATGTATCGCTATTAAATTTCATTTTATTACGTCGATCGATTTTTTTTCCACGTTGCTTTCGCTTCCTTTCATACCGGAATCGGTATTCATCACTGTGTTCGCTCGCGATTTGTGACGATAAATTATTTAGCGAACGTCATTACGATCCCGGCATGACATCAGTAACGAAGGCAATGTATTCGAGGAGACTTTAACCGGACTTTATTTATTTAGAAAACGTCCGAGACGAGCCGGAGTTTTTCTCGGTTGCAAAGTACACCCATCAAAGGTCAGGAAACGAGTTACCTTGTTTCGTTGCTTTCGAAATTGTCGATAATGTTTTCGCGATCAATGATCCACGGTTTTAGGAAACAAATTTTTTTTTCTCTCGATGTCGTTGTGTATTTTATAATAAGATACGGATAAAATATTCATGCGCATAATGTTCGGATAATTATAATAATGATTTGATAATGTCAACTGTAACGTGAACTTTGGATGTATATAAATGATGTCGAAATGAAGCGACGTCGATTTTAAGTGACTGGCGAACATAGTGTATTAGCAATTTGATAATGATATTCGGAGGCGAATGTTAAATAAGATTATGTAGGTCAAACAATTGCGGTTTAGAAATCACGGGTATTGTTATCAGTCGAGACGATAGGGTTTCATTAATCTGTTTACATTTTTATCATCTCGTTGCAAAACAATCGAGTACATTCGTTTTAGCACGTTGTTAGAGTTTACGACATCCGTCATTCGTCGACAAATAATGCTTATTAAGTCGTGGAATTCAAGTTGTTTATACCATTATTATATTACACTGTGTATAGTATCATTATAATTTTTTGCGTCATATTATAATATTATAATCTGAATAGTAATTAGTTGACAGATAATTGATAACACATCAAGGGTTTCTATTCGCAAAGTACTCTATAGTCTACTGAAAGAATCCAAAGTAATTAATCCACTGATGTAGAATCAATTAATATGGCTAGATGCCTTTGTCGCAGTTAATAATAGCAGTAATTTAAAAAACGAATTAGTTCTAGTTTTCATGACAGACAAAATCGCGATAAAAAGGGAAAATCGTGAAAATTATGAATTTTCCACCTTAGACGTGATGGGATTGGCATCGTTGTTATACTTTATAAAATAACAGTTTCAAACTATTTGGTTTCATTGAAAAAATTTAATTTTCTGTCTTCAAATCATTTTCTTTTTGTTAAGATTAGTCTAAGTACATCGAGAAAAATTGATAGAAATAAACCAAATTTATGAAAACTGGAAACTGTCATGCGTAATTTGTTGACGATTGTCAGTCCTGTAAAACAAACTGTTCGCTTTCGTTATAAATGCGCTAATTAATTCAATAAGTCATATTTAATATTTATCAGCCTCGAATTAATCACTGAATTTTCAGATACGATTTTGTCCCCTTTGAATTAACTTTCTTCAAATCAATGAATTGTCGCGTAAAAAAAGTCCCGGTTACAAAGTCCAAGCGTGAATCGCGAAAAAAGTACACACACTCTGTTTATCTGACACCGTTGGCAAATAATAACCACGTGGTGGCGCGAGCACGTGCGAAATTCGCGCAAGTGGAAATCACGTTTTGCTGAAACACTTGACACGGTAAAACAGCTGATAGTATCCGAAAATCAGCGGCAAAAAGGAGATTAAAACATCGTTCATTTCGTTTTTTTTTGTTTTTGAGCCATGTAATACAACGTATTAAAAAAAAGAAATATTTTTTAATAATCTTCCCGAAGAATAATGTAATTCAATAATAACGAATTTATCACCTCTTTCCGTTTAACATTTCTGTTTTTTCTTGATGCTATTCTTAAAAACAACGTGATATGAATTTTCGTTTGAAAAAATTCGGTCACAATGTATAATACTATTGTAGTTAGTTAAACTTGGTGTAGAACGAACGCGATAGTCTTTGACGTATTTTTCAACAAACCTTTGATCAGACTTTGGCACTTGAACGGCTAATCGGCTGATTTTTTTTTTTTTTATAACCGGTTCAATGTTCACACAAATAGTTATGTTCAGAGTAACGCAAGACGTTTAATCTGCCATTGATTCGCCGATAAGCATCGGTGTATAATAATGACGAACGCAAAGTTGTAATCGAAAAAGGGAAAAATTGGAGTTAGTCTGAAGCGAACTGGGAATTCTAACAAATATTTGGATAAAATATTATAATGGATTACAAAATATTTGCAGTATTCGAAATAATTTTGAATTTCGCGCGTTTAATGTTTTGACTGTATGAATGGAATCGATACTACTTGTTAATTTAATTTTATTGTACTAACCGGCTTCTTATACATGCTTTAAATTGACAATATTGTATGATAATGTAGGTGAGAATTGACCAGACAATATTTTGACGTGCTATTCAAAAACCAACTTTCGAGCTTTTTTCTATTATTATTTAATAACTGTTTTATTCAATGACTTTGCATATTGAGAATACTCAATGAATCTCTTTTCCACAGAAACTGGCGCGTTTCAAGTTAAAAAAAAAAATTCAAAGCCCTAAAAACTTTTCACATAACCTAATAATTTATTTTCTTTCGTATAACTTTGAAAATGCAAATACCATTTGTCATCCAGGAAATAACATTTTACGGTTTCAATGAAAATGTTGCAAAATTCACACGTCATTGTTTCATAAGTTACGCTTAAGCCAAAATAAAAGAAATATAACAGGGTACCGACTACCTTGCTGTTTCTACCGTTATATCTGGATAAGGTCGACGATTTGTACACATAATGAAACATAACAACTATTAGCAGAACAGATTCTAATGGGGTACGAACTTTCTGTTTCAGAAACCTAACAATCACTCCACGCCGGACTACCGATAAGGAACGAGCTGGTTTTCGTGAAAGTTTCAAGAATAAGTGTTTCCCGAGTTGAGCTACGTGAAACATGATAAGCAGTGGCACGACAGGATATTGTTTTTAAACGAAGTAGGAAACAGAGTCGAAGTCTCAACGAAAGAAGAAAAAGAAAGAACGGTTTCGTTAAAACAAGTGAAGATATTTATTTAAATTGTGAAAGTGCGGTATACTGATTTAGAAAAATGCATTCCTCAAGAGCAAGATACGCATTGATCAGGCACAGAAATGTGCTGCAGGTGTGCAAAGTGGCGTCCAGATTTTTCGGCACCGATGTTCAGTACAAGCCAATCAGGAGCGTGCTCGTCGCAAACAGAGGTGAGCTTCCTTTCTTGGTTTCGGTTTGAAACTTGAAGAAATTGATGAAAATTAATTAATCATTGGTGCATTAAAAATTGTACATCTTGAAGATGCTTTTTCTACAATTTTTACCATAGGATATTTCTATGCAGCAATATAACTTTGTTTTGAAACTTCTAAGTTCGGAATATTCACTCGCATTGTATAATAATTGTTGAGCATTGACATTTCGACGTCATCCAATTTCCTGGCTTTTAAATTTTTGGACTTTAGAATTTGTATATCCTGAAATTCCTCTGTAGGTACATCGTAACGTCAGGGTTCTGAAGTTTTTCGCACAATTTTGTTTCTAAACCTTGGGTTTTAAACACTTTCAAATTGCTAAGCTTTGAATTTTCCAAGTTCCCATTACCAAATCATTTTGTACATACTGTACTTAGTGTCTATATCTTTATTTACAGTCGCAAAACATTTTGTTTTCCAATTAAAAGATAATTTTGCATTTCGTTAATAAGAACACTACAAACAATAAGCAAATACCATTCACTAAAATTATTATATTTCGCTCGTTTTTTCCTCTTAAATTCCACAAACAAGTTCAAAACTTGATTCTTACAACTTTCACTTGCAACCCATAATTTCCCCAAATAACTAAACGCGCGACTGAGTTGTTTACGTGTTAGGTTCTAGTGATTTCGTAATGGAATCCACGAATAATTTCGCAACGGCCTTGACCTCACAAATTATAACAGGGCGCAGTTATGTTAAAGGCGACCTTTCGCAACCTACAAACAGAAAACCGCGAGAAACAGACCATTGATAACGCTGGATGCACTACGTGCTCAATTACATGTCTGAGAGTGATAACGAGACTTGTTACTAGGCAATAGTGTGAATGTCGAAGTAATACTTTTGTCTTTACTATTACTTACGATAATGTATACTTAGTATAGCACAGTTGCGCCGATAATTATTGAGATGAGTTTAATTAACGGGTTATGAAATGTATATGTGGAACCTTGAACGCTTAATATGTAACTAGATACAAAAAATTTTTTGAATGTTTTTTCGAATTTCAAAACGTACAGATATCGACATGTGGAAATTTAAAGATGTAGAAATGTCGTAGTGCGAAAATTGCGGGGGGTACAGAAATTTGGAAATATACTCGGCGCGTAGAAATTTCATGTTGTAGAAATTTAAAAATATAAATATTCCACGCGCTAAAATTTTTAAATATAGAAATTCTCGATACATAGTAATTTGTAATTAAAATTACCATTTAAGGTATGAAGATACAAAGCGCAGAGAAATTAGGCGCGTAGATATGTCAAGGGCGCAAGATAATCGATGCGTAAAGATTTGGTTGCATATATGATTCATACATAGAAATATTGTATATATAGTAATTTAGTAGCCACGTAAAATTCTACAAGTGAAAGTTTTAAAACATTAAAATTACCAAATTTTGATGAATCTTTCAATTTCTGCTCCTCGAAGCTCGTATGGCTTAAAATTTATGTGATTTCCGCGGCTTAGAAATAAGTTCTCAAGGCCTTGAAATATTTACGCCTTAAGTTTGCTATTATTTAGCGCGTGTCAGTTTAAAACTGATACTGTAATATACTTATCTAAAGTGTGGTATATGTGTGGCATTCACGTGTATCCGAATGAAAATCCCATTTTCCTGATTTATACGTCTAAATACGTCAATGCATGATTTAAAATAATGGCTACAGGATTTTTAAGTTACACACACCTTGAAATTAAATACATTAATATTGAATTGCAAAAATTCATCATGTTTCATTCATTGAATGCAATTATAATAGAATATGTAGTCATATTATATGAAATAGATTCATTTCTTTTTTAATATTACCATATGAAAAATTCAACGTATCATTTTTTTCTAATTACTCCCTGACAAGGAGTAAATAATATTGTACACTATGTAAAATATGAAAAGTATGCTCACGTTAAACATATGTATACGTCTGACATAGATTTTTGAATGATTTAGTAAGACGTACAAACTTAAAAAGTCATTATTTACGTGGTGTATGAAATTAGTTAGTGTTTGAATACTTTAACAGAAAATGAAACGAACACTATCAGTGGAAGAGTGAAGTAACTGATAATGCGTTACAATTAACATAAAATGTAAAAAGTGTGATACGAATTATCCGAAGAATTAACGGGCTGATAACGATTGCAAAAGGAAACCAAAGAAACGAACAGATTGCCATTCAGAGAGTAAAATAACTGATAACAATGATAACTGAAAATTAATGGAATACAATAAGAACGTAACTGAGATTAAACTGGTTTAATGAGTTGGGACGTACGTGATAAAGAGAAAACAATACAATATGATGAAATTACACGTCTGTAACTGATAAAGAGTGGGATTTATTAAAAACATAAGTACGCTGGCCGTCGCCCTTCGTTGGTGCAAATGTATTAATTTTAAAAAAACTTGATAGCCCGTTCAGTATATGTAATATAATATTTTCATTTTGTGAAAAATTAAAATCTATTTACTTTTATCAGACGTTTGTTGTATATTGAAATTTGGGTATTTTCAAATTCTCTTTCCTGAGAATTTTTTTCACTCAAGTTATTCGATTTTGAAATTAGTATGCGTAAATTATGTCCAATAATGTTTCGTTGCATTGAAATTTCTACGTGCTGATATTTCTACTTCTTCAGACTGCACATGGAAATTTTCTCGCGTCAAATATTTCCAAGCTTGAACATGTCGAAACCGCAAAATTCTAAAGGACTGTTTGAAAATTTGAAATGTTATAAATTCTTTACAATCACGGATGCATAGATTTGCGTGGCAAAGATTAAAAATACGGAAAAGCCGAGATTTATTTAGCAAATCGTGTAAGCAATGGCGCTTCATTTATCAGGAAAAATTGTCATAAAAATAGAAAGTCGAGATAAATGATAACGCGGAAAGACGTAGCACGTGTACTGTCTACGAGCTTATCGTTCCCAAGCAGATATAAAACTGTTAAAGTACTCGTAGTGAATAAGTAAGATATTTTCCGTTTTTCTATAAAAAATATATCTAATAAATAAACAGAAATATTTCATATATATTTTATTCCTTTATTTTACTAGACGTGCTAAATATGGTATGCTACACATTTCTTAATAGACCACGATTATTATTTATTATTTAACAAATCTGAACACGAATCCAATATTTTATATTCCTTTTCAATCACAACGTAAATTTTTCTGCTTCAATTCAATTGTATATGTGTGTAACAGTGTTGTATTAAAAAATTTATGTAACTACTAAATGTAAATATATGTTACGCGATAATAAGGCAAATTGAGGTAGCATATAAATTGATACCGACGAAGTTAATAATAATATAGCTTTAGAAGACGAGTACTAAAATAGAAGTAGAAAGACCACAAACTTTATTTAAGTTTTCCTTAATTTCTCCCTTTTATGCAATTACTATATAAATATACATTTCTATAGGAAATCATTAATTACCTACATTTAGTCACGTCCAAAATTTTAACAAATATATTAAATTACTTAATATCATTGCCATTTAATATTTGTACTGTTAATGGTAGTGTTCTTGAATTCGATAATCAAACGAGATAATTTATGTTTAATGGATTTAATTGCGCAACTGATAATACGATAAGATGTTCGAATTACAAGCCTCTCGTCTAATACCAGACGCATTAGCGTATCTGCAATTAATATATTCATCATAATCTCGATGTCTGATTTTTCATACGATCAGATATAAATTATAGGTACATACATTTATTTTTTTGCATAATATCAAATTAAATGGTGTATTTTGATGATATTTCTACGCTTCGATAAATCTGTGCATTTAAGTTTGTTCGCGTTGAACTTTCTGAATATCGAAGTTTCCACTTATGCAAATTTGTATGCTTTCAAATTAGTGCATTAAGTTAACAGGCAACAGTTTCAAAGGGTCGTAATTTCTGCGTTCAAAATTGCTATATGCAATTGTCCTTCCAGTAAAGTATGTCAATTGATTAAAAATATAATTTCCCCCAAGTTAACATAAAAGCATCTTATAGGTATAAATAAGAAGTTTATTACGTTTACTGTGCTTGGTAGCAACCGATGCAAGACTTTTCCAAGCAGTACAGAAATGATAAAAGCATTAACCTGGAATCGAATTAATAAATCTCTTTCAATCTTTGATTCATGTTTGACATGATAACAACCGCATTCGAGACACCATAATCATAGACATTTTGTGGAGCAAGGCTACGCGATTAATCAAACCGCGAAAGCTGCGTTATGCCTAATTTAGGGTGAACCACTCTGTTTAATTGCTAGATGTTCTGTATTCTATCTTTAGCAGTCTATTACACACAACTGTAAATGAAGAAAAAGTGCAGACAATTGCACATGAAAAACACTAATAATAATTATTACGTTGTGACTTATTAAAATCTATGGTCGATTTATTATTTTAATTGTTTTTATTTCGTTTCTGTCATTTTCCAACCCTACGTTTTCAAAACTCAGAGCGGGGATCTTTCAATGTTTTGAAATTCCTACGCCTACGAGTTACGACGGGCTGATGTTCCCATCCCTTTGACATTCTTGTGCTTCGAAATTTCTAGGTGTTTAAATTTTTACGACTCGAATGTTTATAAACAGTGATATAATTCTTGGAACGTTCTAAATTCTGAAATTTCTACGCCATCGAATCATTTTGGCATTAAAATTGCTGTATCTCGTTGTTTCTGGGCGTTTGAGTACCTACGCTTTCCAATGGTAATTGCGAAAGTGTCTATACTTTTATCTCTCCACACATTGAAAATCTTTCAACGTAAAGAAAAAAATATACGTCATTAGTCTTACGCCCTCAAATTCTTCCGCATTGAAACTCCTTAGCCTTGACGAACCTACGCAAATTAACCTCTTCGGACCCTGTGCATATTGTAATGTACATAATAATTTTCGTGCTGTATTTTATTACGTATAAGTTTCAACTTAGTTTCAATACCAATTGTACCTACCAGTGATCATCTAATATGAAAAAATAATGTCTGAAATAAATATTTTTATAAAGAGTATATTGTTGCTTTCATTTACATGAATTAAATTAATTTTAGTATAAAAATAGTTTTTTCTTAAACGAAAAATAATCAGGTCTTAAGGGGTTAAATATTCACACCTCCTAACCATTAATTAAATTCTGCTTTCTAGGCGAGATCGCTATCCGTGTTTTCCGGGCATGTACCGAGTTGGGTATCCGTTCCGTCGCTATTTACTCGGAACAGGATAAGATGCAAATGCATCGTCAAAAAGCCGACGAGGGTTACATGGTCGGTCGTGGACTACCACCTGTACAGGCTTACCTGAATATCCCGGAGATTATTAAGGTAGCCAAGGAAAACGACGTGGACGCCATTCATCCTGGTTATGGCTTTTTATCGGAGAGATCAGACTTTGCGCAGGCAGTAATAGACGCCGGGATTAGATTCATTGGGCCCAGTCCGAAGGTCGTGCAGCAGATGGGAGATAAGGTATGACGTAGAATAATTATATTTGAAGAATTTAAGTTAAGTGGTTCAACGTCATGGCAACATAGACATGGATTATAATTAATTTTTGTGTGGTATCGATAACATATGATTGGGGGTTAGTTTCCCAGGAAACGAAGGTAACCATATGGGACTGACAATACAATTTCGGAAAAGGCTTAAAGAAATGATTGATAATGACAGATATTTCTTTGTTTTCAGTTATAGCTATTTATGTATGATAAACAGAGATTTTATGCTAGTGAAATATTAGTGGAATGATTTAGGTGAATAGACAGAGTGCGATTTGTCTAAAGTACGAATAATGTGACGAATAGTCGGTGCGAATTTTAGAATCATTTGGATGATTTCTATGTTATCAAATCAAAATGTAATATATCAAGCGGGTAACGAGTAAATGTAATAATTAATAATGAGGAGTAATACAGTTTTATTCGAATGGTTAGAAACAATCGTCTAAATAGTATCAAATGTGGTAGACGTTGAATTTGCCTTTTCAACTCCTCAGGTGTTTAATTTTACATATACCGATTTTAATTATTCAACATTTAAAATTCTAGCCATTGAAATTGCACCTTTCAGTTTCTATGCCTGCGAATTTTTATATCTAGAAACTCCTATCCCTACAAATTTTGATTCCTTGAAAAACTCACCACTTGAAAGTTACGAACTTCGAAATATAAAAGCTTCGAAGTTTCTGCATGTTGAAATGCAAACGACCAGATTATTCCAATGTTTGCCATACCAGGGTCACACGTATAATTAAAGCACTATTCATCATTGAATAGGTGGCAGCTAGACAAGCTGCCATAGATGCTGGGGTGCCGATTGTTCCGGGGACAGATGGACCAGTCACCACGTCCGACGAGGCGATGGAGTTCTGCATGAAGCACGGACTTCCGGTCATCTTCAAAGCCGCTTTCGGAGGGGGCGGAAGGGGTATTTTCCTTCGTTTTTCTCATTAGTTTAGAAAAAGGATTTTGAAAAAACGTATGATAAAATATGAGAATATTTCACGCCTCCAACATTCTCACATTAAAAATTTCATTATTTTCAAAAATCTGCACCTTTTGAGTTCACGCAGATTCTATTCTCATACTGGATGTTTCATTTTGTAATTTTTCGTATCGTATGAGCGACACTTTCATACGGTTAAATATAAGAATATTTATAAAATATAGAGGAATACAAGCATTAAAGTGTATGACTATAGAATTTATTTAAATGGGAGATTATAATTTCAATAATGGATTATATCTTGTATCTCATATTTACAGTTTGATCTCTTCTCCCAAATGTGATTAAATAGAACAAAAATCTTTTGTTACTTCGAATGTATTTTCTGTTTAGAGATGACCATTAAAAGTAGAAAAAGTAGGCTAATGCATACAGCATGCACGTACTACTGAATATCGGAGACACTCGTTTGAAGCATTTCCAGTTTTCTTTTGTTTTTTACTTCTCTTTTCTTTCTTCATCACTTTGTGTCGCGAGGGTACATCTCGGATGACATACATTCTTTACGAATATCATTGTCCAAAATACTATATAATTCTTTCATTTTATTATCTTATATTTTGTTTAACGCGTAACAGATTCTATTAATTCAGTTAAATTGGAGTAAAGTTCTTATTTTATTAATGAAGTATTCCTTTATCCGATTATTCTTTTTCTAAAAATATTAGTCTATTTAGTGGTATTAAACACTTGAATTTTTAAATGTTGTAATCGATTTAAAAAAGTCATTCTTCAATCAGTTTCAAAAAGTTTTACAAGATCCACTGTTTCTTCGATACTCAGAATTTTTAAGGTGTCTATGCTTCCCTCAATTTCTAAATTTCACTTCGAATGTATGTATGAGTTATTTAAAACGCAACCCATTTTATTTTGAGACAACTGTAATCTACTTTGTATGTAATATGCAGATCTGAATTGTTGAAATAACAATGGTTTCGCGATGACTTTGAAAAAGGTAAAGTGGCATTGCGTTTAAAAACACTGTTGTGTTTCGACCCAGTTGACACAGTGCCGTATACATAAGTACACGTGTCATATGCACGGCAGGTGTTCAATAAAAGTGTCGCCTTACAAACGGATTTATGCTTGTAAAACCGTCACCAATGAGTACATAATCCGTCCCGTGTATTTTTAAACCTTGAGTTGATAGTCTCAAGTGTACGGTCGAGGTTATGGTAAATACGTTTGAACCATGATAAATGAAAAGATTATTATTTAATGGGACATTTGAGTCATTTATTTTGAAAGCTATATGCAGTAAATAATTTAAGGTTTGAAATTTCTACTCGTCGAATTTTTATAGGCTTTGAATTTTTAAGCTTTGATGTGTTAGTCGGGAACAACATATTCATATTTTGAAATTTGCACGAATTGAAAATTTCTTATCTCTGACATTTCTTCACTTCTCTCACACGAACTAAATATTTATAATTTAAAAATTTGGGAAGGCATTGACACATTTAGAAATAAAAATTTCTACGACTTATAAATTTTTAAACGCTGAAACTTTCAGACTCTGAAATTTTCATGACTTGAAATGTCTGCTCTGTGCAATTTTCTAAAATTTGAAGTTTTCACGAATCGAATTGTTCTCGTCTCAAAGTTCGCAGGCGTCTCAAAATTTCCTACAATTTTCTTAGTTGTTGTTAGATAATTATCGATCCATTTCGTGTTTAATTACTCTAGCCCTTAAAATCTAATTAGGTATGAGGGTGGTCAGGCAGATGGAGGAGGTTCGTGAGATGTTCGACCGCGCGTCCTCCGAAGCCGCCGCGGCTTTCGGAAACGGCGCGATGTTCATCGAAAAGTTCATTGAAAGGCCCCGCCACATTGAGGTTCAATTATTGGGTGATCATGCCGGAAACGTTGTTCACCTATACGAACGCGACTGCTCCGTTCAGCGTCGACATCAAAAGGTAAAATTGAAAATATAATACGTTACATCTGACGAAGGGTCTATAATTTTTATTTTTCTTCTGAAAAAAATGAAATTCTAGAGAAATTATTAACGTTGATTGTTCGATATAGTTATAGATCTTTAATTTCTAAACGTTTTATTAGACAAAAATGAGACCTACTCAAATGAAAAATGGAAAGGTTAATAAGAAACTTGATGACGAATTTTCATGGAAAAATAAAGTCAGATTAAAAAAAACGATTACAATATAAACGATTCATATTATCAAAATTAAACATAACAACAGAATATTTTTATTTCCATAGATTCATAGAATAGAAATTATACATTGATCCTTTTTTAAATAATATCGATTCTGGTTATGCATGTTTTAATTATCTTGTGAGTTTAGGGCGCCTAGATTTTATTTCTTTCCGGTTAATTTCCAAATTAGCGACGAAGATTGCAATAATAAATACACGAAATTTTCAAATAAAATCTTACACCCGACATACCTATCACATTATTCACAGATTTGAATTGAATTTTAAATCGCGCCTGAGTTGACGTGAAACGAGTAGACTATAATGAATTTTCTAACGTTACTTTGTTGCGTTACATCATTCATTTTAAATCACGTCTCGACGAACGTAAGTCAATCAGTTCTTGCCGTACTTTTTCAAGGATTCGCTTGGAACCTGAATGGCGCTCACGTTCACTCGAATCGTTTCCATACATTTCTCAGAAAACGAGGTCAACGTTGCAAAAGCGCGGAATGCGTAAGCAAGAAAATAGTTTAAAAAATTCTCGAGACTTGCCGAATCGTGAATCGAATTTTGAACATGCCGAAAGATTAGAAATTGACAATTTTTCTAAATATGCATCTGTTAGGGAGAAAAAATAATTATAATGGCATTTTTTAATAATCTAGTGCTATATCGAGTTTTGTACGATATTTGGATAAGTATGTCTCTCTTTTGTTTGTAACACTATCGCGTTACCCAAAAAAAAACATTCCAAAGAACGTCTGGAGTCATGGGACTCATAAGATTTTCTTTGGAAACTATGTCTTTCGAAGAGTTTCTAAGGATTATTTGAATTTGTGTCCACCAGAAAAAGTGGTCAATGTCATTGAAGCATTATTCAATATATGTATTTGTATATTCAACAAAAAGTTTTATAGTTACATTATAAAGAATCGCGAAAAATGATCTACGAAACAGATTCTAAACTAGACCTACCCTATCAAATATTCAAACTATCAAATATTCAAAACGAATCTTGGTGATTCCAGTTAGTGGGATTTGAATAGAGGCATTTCATTTTTATAGATTCTCCAGGTACCACTTCATCGGGTCCCTATTTCAATAAATCACCTGATAGAGCATGGATTCCTCTTCAATTTCGTTCATACATCTTTTTCCACTTGTTTTTATCAATTGACCATTTTACGAATTCTGTCTTCCAGGTTGTGGAGATTGCTCCAGCTCCTCGATTAGACCGTAAAGTTCGGGACAAGATGACTGAACACGCGGTTAGGTTAGCCCGACACGTGGGCTACGCGAACGCGGGCACCGTGGAGTTCCTGGCTGACGAGTCTGGGAACTTCTACTTTATCGAAGTGAATGCTAGGTTACAGGTCGAGCATACAGTCACGGAGGAAATTACAGGGTAAGATTACAGGGGAAGTTTAAGGGGTAGTTTATTTAATGTTAAACATACCACAGTCGATCGAATGACCGTTTTCAACCTTCCCGTTAAAACTACTACGTTGAACATTATAGCTTTTATCGTCATTTTCGTTAAATTGAATGAAAAACGTGTTTTGATATTATTATCTAAAATTTAGTCAATTTAGTACGGACACTAAGAAATAAAGTATTGTCAACACTTAATTGTATAAACTATAAGATTTATTTAAAGACCGGTCATTCGGTTTGATAGAAATTGTATATAAATTGTCGGTAAGTTCGGTAATAATTGTTTAATCGAACTTGGTTTATTGGTTTATTCAATAAATTTTATTGGATATAGTTCACTCATAAAGTCAATAGATCTGAAATGCACGCAGGACTGCAAAATGTAGCTGTAAAACCAAGCTATAATTGGTAATTAAAAATACCAAACTTATGTATTTTCCATAATTATCCCTGCACATCCGCTGATTTTATTAATATACCTAAAGTCGCGATGAAAGAACTGACAACCACCACTCACGTGCTCTGAAATTCTGACTCATTCCTCAAACAGATTATAACATATGTATGTGTAATGATCATATGGTGTTCAAATAATGACATTACTTTCTCGTATTACAATGAGTAAGAATGTAAATGCTGCGTAATGGTCTGTTAATATTGAATGATTTTTAATACAACTGCCCCAATTCGGTTGTTTAATATGAGTTTTACCGAACCCCCGAAATTCAATAGGGATATTATTTTTAATTATCCTACATTCTTCCAGGATCGATCTGGTACAATCCCAAATTCGAATCGCTGAGGGCATTACGTTACCGGAACTGGGAATGACTCAGGAGAAAATTGTGCCCCAGGGTTTCGCGATTCAGTGCCGTGTCACCACGGAAGATCCCGCGAAAAATTTCCAACCCGATACGGGGAGAATCGAGGTCTTCAGGTCTGGTGAAGGCATGGGAATACGTCTAGATGGTGCCTCAGCATTCGCTGGTGCTATTATTTCGCCGTACTATGACTCGCTGCTGGTTAAGGTGAGATGAAAATGAGAATTAGAGGTTTTTGGCAGTTAGATTCCGAATGTCAAATGGTGTAAAGTATGGGAACTATGACACGATGAATTTTAACACCCATACGTTTTTAAATATTAAAATTCTTATGCCTCCAAGTTTCTTATCAATTATTGTTATAATATATCTAGAATTTTTACTCTGTCAAGTTTCGAAGTATTGTAATTCCTATGACTTCAAATTTCTAGGCGTACAAATTTCTACGATGTCGGATGTCTAGGTATTGAAATTTGTACGTCAGAAAATTTCTAATTATTTAAACTTCTACGTTTAAAAAATTCTACTCGTTTACATTCCTACTCTTTCAAATTTCTAAGCATCGAAATTCCTACTCCTTCAAATTTTTAAGAATCGAAAATCCTATTCCTTCAAATTTCTAATCGTTTAAATTCCCACTCTTTTAAATTTCTAAGCATCGAAATTCCTACTCCTTTAAATTTCTTAGAATCGAAAATCCTACTCCTTCAAATTTCTAATTCTTTAAATTCCCACTCTTTCAAATTTCTAAACATCAAAATTCCTATACTTTCATCTTGCTAATCCTTTCTTTTTTCACCCCTTTAAGTTTCTGACCCCTAAGCAGTCATTCCACTTAGAATTAATCTTCAAACTGTACATGTCCATAAAAATTAACATTATTTTTTCATACCCCAGGTAATAGCCCACGCCGGAGATCTTCAGTCGTCTTGTGCAAAAATGAATCGAGCATTGCGCGAGTTCCGCGTGCGAGGCGTCAAGACGAATATCCCATTCCTGCTGAACGTACTGGAGAACCAAAAGTTCCTCAACGGAATCGTGGACACCTACTTCATCGACGAGAATCCACAGCTGTTTCAATTCCAACCGAGTCAGAACCGTGCTCAGAAATTATTGAATTATCTTGGATCGGTGCTGGTAAACGGAGCCAGCACGCCACTAGCCACGTCGCTGAAACCAGCTGACATTCGACCTCACATCCCACAGATCGCACTAGGTACGGTACCCGAGTTTCGATTAGGATAAAATCAAAGAAAACGTGACGACTTCGAGTTCATGTCGAGTTCGATGACGAACGAACGAAGATATAGGCGGCTTTCATGGGTCGGTGAATCCGGGATAGGGTTTTCCTCGTACGATGTACAATGATAAGTAGTAACTGGGGAAATGAATCGTGGGTTTGAATTTGTTGAAAGTCAGCTAATTGTTTCTACACGTCAGTTTCTTTTCCGTTGTTTATGTCAACTATGTTTAATTATTTTTAACTACTTATGTGGAATTTAAGTTACGTAGTACGATGAATTCAGGGTGACTGAACGATGTTGTCTATTAGGCAAAATAACTTGGTCTGCAGGTAAACTATTTATTTGGTACTCGATATTGATGTGGGCTATATTATTACGAAGTAATTTATGTGTGTAATTCAGATTTATGTGTCTTCTTTTAATATGAATCACCATATGAATACCGAAAACAATTAGGGCTGGGATTCTCTTAACAAGCAAACATGTGACACACGTTTGTGGCTAATTGCGTGTAGGAATATCTCAATCGACTTCTTTAAACCTCCTTTGCTGGTTTACCGTTTATATACATTAAACTGTTTTACCGTCTGAGATATAAATTTGAACGCATTTTTTATTTACTTTGTAAATTTATTACGCTATCCAAGATTAGTCGAATTAACGACTATTTCGGGAAATGTTTGTATACAATACAGATACTATGAATTTACATTTTTTAAATCAGATTCAAATGCAAATTCTTTTTAATGTAATTATTATATAAAATATAAATTTAATCATATTATTAGTTACATATTAATTATTAAAACAGTCGATTGAGATTTTAGTATATGTATAGAATTCACAGTAGAAATTAGATGGTTTGCATACTAGAGATTTCATTATTTCATAAATTAGTAAATTTAAAAACTTAGATTCATCTATAATGTTTTATTCGATAACAAATCGTAAGTTTCTTTCACATTGGCTGAAAAAGAAATACAAAATTCTGGTCTTCAAGGTTTGTACAGTACCGATTTTTTTGCGATTATTTTAACGCGAGTGCATTTATTAACATTTGACGCAACGAGTATTTTGAAAAAGAAACAAATCAAAATTTTGGATGCAATTTGACAGAGGAGCATAACAAGTACATATTGGGTTCTCAATATAATATTTGGTTTGTACAAAATTTTGTTTTTTAATATGGTTGAATTTGTGTACCTGTTAAACAAACTTTTAAGCAACATTTGCCTTTATTCGACTAATTTTTCATACTAAAAAAATAAATAAAATAATTCGGCAGTAACATAACATTGGAAAACACGATTTACTGATATTAGGCACATCATTTTTCATATATTTTCCAAAGATATTTATTATCAGGTATTTCCTTGTAAGACTAGTTAAATTAACATATTATTATACCGTGGAGAAGTTTCAAAAGAAATTTCAAAAGTCACACTATGACATATATTTTGTTTGGAAAAATCTGTGCCCCAAGTGTATAATATCGTAAGTTCCATTTTTGAAGAATCAAATTCTTCTGTAGCTTTTCAAGTTTGCAACAAATAAATTGTCAGAAGTGTATACCCTAAAATAAAAATTGGAACAGGAAAAAGACATAACTTTGTGGATGGAAAGACATCTTCGCATCATATTATATTTTAACACATATAAATTTTTCAGTATAAACATTTGAAAGATGGATATTTGTAGTGTTAAAAAAGACATTGTCTTTTATTGAAAAAAAAGTATCTTTATTGAGAATTAGAGACTTGTAGCTTAATAACAAAACTACACAAATCAATAATGAATTGCACGAAATTTATAACAAATCACAAAATCAGAAAAATGTGACTTATAACAGTTTACCAATGGGGTACAGTATTATACCATCGTATGTCCATGTAGCTAGACGGTAGTTGACTAGACATGATTTTAGCATTCGCTAGTATTTCCCAGAGAGCCCGAAACGATAGTAGAGATCCTGTTGGCTTAATACGAGAATTCTCACCAAGCTTTTTTTACTGGGACTCGAAAGAAATTGCGTTGGGAGCACGTTAACGAACATGATTTTATGTTGTGTTCTAATTAGCCTCTCGAAATCGAAGCGTCGGCGACGGCACGCCCACATTTTTCATTTTTGCACGGCGTACAAATTCGCACACACACACCGAGCATTTCATTTACTTACATCGAGCGATCGTGGCATGGTGTTCTTCGTTTGCGATCAGTATGGGGGCCATACACCAACGTTCAAGATTATTCGTCTCTGTGAATGATATTTTCCACAGCTTCAAGTACTTATAGAATTGCTAATTTATTGGACATTAAAGAAACAGAACTTTGAACTGTAGTATCATTCGTGGAAATGAGACATTTAATTTGTTGTTTTTCATTTAACGAAGTAATACTTTATTCACGCAAACCAAGAATCTTGAATGTTGGTACATGTGGACCGTGTCACGTACAATTTAATAATTATTTCATTCGACGCAGCCTCGAGAAACATTTGTGGTTAAAAAAATTTCATTCATGTCTCGCTCGTAAATACGTGACGACAAAACGCACGTATTTATATTCTCGTTGAATAACTTTCATCTTTTTAGATAATAAATGTCCACTTCGTTAATTAAACTTCATTGTTTATCGCATGCTTTTATCTTTTTGTTTGGCGATTTTTTTTAGACTTTGCTAAGCTTGCAGCTGCAGAAGAGAGCAATGATCCAGACGCACCAGGTACGCTTACAGTGTTATCAATTATATCATTGTTTCATCCCCTTTGTGGAAATAATTGAATTACTACGACGAGAGGAGTAGCTGGTCAAAATTTAATGCGGAAAGAACAAAGATTCATCGTTTTCATTGTCACATCGGCCCTGACGAAATTGCTTCTTTCAGATGCGAAATTTATTGATGACCTTTTTAGGGTCGTGGAAAAGTACCACAGAACATCTGGAACACGTGAATATGTGTAAATATTTTTTCCGCACAGTGATTGCCAAAAATTGGGGGCACAATACGGAATTAATATTTCGTTATTCCTATAATTGGATATAAATAATTCAGCGAAGCAAATATTGAAATACTCATTAAATAATCGTTAACACATTCAATTAAAATGAGTCAGGATATTCATATGGAAATCAGTAGAACTCTTCACAATTTTGGTTTCCATCCATTTTGCGATTGATTTTTATGAACTTTTACACGCTATACGTTAATTAAACTTTGACAATGGTTCGCAACAAATACACATTAAGTGATTGCATGGTATATTTTAATTTTAAGCTAAGTAGTATTATTGGAATGTTAATGATAATAAGCAGCAATTATGCTAGCGTTTTAAAAATATCTGGTAGTTAATATTTTCACACGAGTCACTTACAACATATTCTTTATATCGACACAAAGAAAGTATTTTTTCGAATACAAATTTAGGTATTCAACTAATTGCCTTTATTTATCGACTACACTTTAAATCAAACTCATAAATGAAAATACAAGCTACCAGTTATGAATTTCGGGTAAAACCGCATGGCTCGCAGAAACCACACACGTAATTTAATCTCGCACCAAAAAAAGCTGCAAATTTGTACATAATTGTTTTTCTAGTTCAGAAAGGCTCTGGACAAATACAATACAATTCTAAAATATTCAATTTTCGTAACATTATTGAACGTTCAAGTGCCTTGTATCCTGCAGTTACAAGTGAAGTTTCTGCATGCTTTGACACATTGCGTAATATGAAACTCTTGAAAATTTTAACCCTGATACTTTGTCTATCCAGTTCGCCATACTTTATTTACTGTATAAGTAAATACTAGGATTCGTAAAAATTTCTAAATATCTACGATTTCAAAACAGAATATGATGCTTTATTATGTGCATAATGAAAGTAGAAGAAATTAAATACCAACAATCAAGTGCAGGTTTAATGCTATTGAAAGATAATTTGAATGTCTTGTGAGACAAAGTGTAAGGGTTACAATGCTGTTCCCTTGAGAATGCACGAATATAACGCAATAATATTGAACAATAGACTAAACAGCATGATTCGTAATTGATGGGGAAAATATGCACTGGTTTATTAAATTTGCCCCTATTTGTATATAGAACGTAAAGTTCAACTAAAATTCGAACCAGAAAATATTTTCCTAAACTATTCGAGTGATATTAATACTTTCAACTAACAGTCCTTTTAATATAGTTTCTTAAATTAATTAAGCTGTTTGTCGCACAGTTTTGTTATTAAAAAAAATAAGAAAATTGCAAAGTATTATTTAAAAAATCATGCCTATAATTTCGTGGTACATACTTGAAATAGAACAAAATTTCTGCTGTATAAATCACTACAAAGAAGATTACACATTTATGAACATAGGGAATATTACTATTGGAAAATCACCCATAAACTTATTGATTAATTTTAAATCAATATATTGTCAGAGTACATTAAAATGATGAAGTCGTGTTTTTATCTTGTATTTTAATAAATATAAAAAGACGTATTATTACATCAGCGACAAACAGCCGTAAATTGTAAAAACCATAACGAAACTTCAATCTCTGCCACAATTTGAATAACAATAGGCCTAATGAAACCTAAACTGGTCTCCCTTTTACCCCTTAATTGGTATTACGCAATATAGCTGTGAAATAAGCATTCACCAATAATACACATGTAGGATGCTCTCTAAAATAGATCGCAATTAATCCCCCAACCCATAACGCTTCCATAGAATTCGCACGTGCAATCCTACTAACAGCACGTGACGTTCATCCCGCAGACCTTCAATTATCCTTATTTTCCAGGAATACTGGACCCTCCCAAAGGATTCCGCCATATCTACAAAGAACAGGGCCCAGAGGCTTTCGCGAAGGCCATTCGACAGCACAAAGGTCTCTTGATGATGGACACCACCTTCCGTGATGCCCATCAGTCCCTTCTGGCAACCCGAGTCAGGTCCCATGACCTTTTGATGATCTCGCCCTTCGTGGCCCACAAGTTCAACAATCTCTACTCGCTAGAGAATTGGGGCGGAGCAACGTTTGACGTAGCCCTTAGGTTCCTACACGAATGCCCTTGGGAAAGGTTGGAGGATATGAGAAAGGCCATCCCCAATATTCCATTCCAGATGTTGTTGAGAGGTGCCAACGCGGTGGGATATACAAACTACCCTGATAACGTTGTGTATAAATTCTGTGAACTGGCTGTACAGACCGGAATGGATATCTTCAGAGTGTTCGACTCGCTGAATTACTTGCCGAATCTGATACTGGGTGAGTTGATTTATGATTGTGCAGAACTGTAGCTCTTTATCTTAATCAAAAGGGCATTAAAACAGCTGCAAACTGCTTTCACTTGGGTTTATCTCAATTTAGCTAGTACATGTTATGTAAAACACTACAGGGTAATGAAACCACCCGAAAAAGTTAGTTTAAACAAATATGATTAAGTTTGAGGCTTAACTCCTGGTTATGTTCAACTGACCGAGGTTTCAATATATCCAAGAGTTAAACTTCATGGTTTGTTACATTTGTTCCTAAAATTATGGCGTGTTATTCGCAAATAATTTAGGTAGCAAATTAAATGCACCATCACTAATTTCTCTAATTCGCAGGAATGGAAGCGGCAGGCAAAGCCGGAGGAATCGTCGAAGCTGCCATTTCCTACACAGGTGACGTCAGCGATCCTACGAAAACCAAATACAATTTGAAATACTACACAGACCTTGCCGACGAATTGGTAAAGGCTGGTACTCACGTCCTGGCTATCAAGGACATGGCTGGGCTTTTGAAACCCAACGCTGCCAGGATGCTGATCGACGCCATCAGGCAGAAACACCCTGACGTCCCACTCCACATCCACACCCACGACACGGCTGGAGCAGGTGTTGCGTCCATGTTGGCCTGTGCCGAAAGCGGCGCCGACGTCGTCGACGTTGCTGTCGACAGTATGTCTGGCATGACGAGTCAACCTTCCATGGGTGCTATCGTTGCATCGCTGCAAGGTGAGTCGGAGTTTAGAGTTATTTTGGGTCTTGGGTGTTCTACTTAACACTAGAACGACGGAGGATTAATTGGATGAATTGAAAAAGACCGGATAAATATGTTTGAAACAAAGAAATAAAGGGGGATAGTAAACTAATCAGTTTAATTATTTACATATAGAAATATGGATATGAAGAATTTATAGTCTTGACTAGTCTTTGCAAATGTTTGACTATATATCCGGTAACCTGCATACTTTTCATCGTACATCCATTTATAATTGTTTAACTACGGTGTCCAAGAAATAATATGATTCTTCGTATTACAGGAACTCCGCAAGATACCAAATTCGATCTCAGCGACATATCCGAGTACTCCGCGTACTGGGAGCAAACCAGAACTCTTTACGCGCCCTTCGAGTGTACGACTACAATGAAATCCGGAAACGCTGACGTTTACCTGAATGAAATTCCTGGAGGCCAGTATACAAACCTTCAGTTCCAGGCTTATTCTCTTGGACTTGGAGAATTCTTCGAGGACGTAAAGAAAGCTTACAGGGAGGCCAATCTTTTGCTTGGAGACATCATCAAAGTAACTCCCAGTTCAAAAGTTGTTGGTGATTTGGCACAGTTTATGGTTCAGAATAAATTGACAGCGGATGATGTTCTGAACAAGGCAGAGGAACTTTCTTTCCCGAAGTCAGTGGTTGAGTTCCTCCAGGGAGCTATTGGAGAACCTTACGGAGGATTCCCTGAACCGCTGAGGTAGGATTATATTTCATAGTAATTCAGTAATTCAGCTATTCTCTATGACTCTTTTAAAAGAGTGTTTTTGTGGCAAAAAGTTGGTACACAAAAAGTAGTTTCCTGTATGTGAAATTTGAGATGCTATGCAATAGAATGCTATTTAAGATTGCTGTGAATGGAAACTTCTGTCCGATGATATTCCTACTCCCAAAGTACATCAAAGCAATGTAACTAATTTGCTTTGATCGTTAAGATAGTTGTAAAATTGGTTTATATCTAATTATTAAATAAACATTAAGTAACAATTTATTACTTTCACTCAGATCCAAGGTTCTCAAGGACATGCCACGCGTAAAGGGAAGGCCCGGAGCTAGTCTACCACCTCTAGACTTTGATGCCCTGCGAACCCAACTGCGGGAAACACATCCCCACGTGACGAACAAAGATGTGATGTCCGCCGCCCTCTATCCAGAGGTCACTGGTGACTACTTAAACTTCCGGGAACAATACGGACCCGTCGATAAGTTGGAAACCAGGATATTCCTGACAGGCCCCAAGGTCGGAGAGGAGTTTGATGTCACGATTGAGAAGGGAAAAACATTGGGCATTAAGACTCTGGCAGTTGCGGAAGACTTGACGAAGAATGGAGAACGCGAGGTGTTCTTCGAGATGAATGGACAGCTTCGATCTGTGTTTATTAAGGACAAGGAGGCTGTTAAGGTAATGTTCGAGTTGTAGATAGCTTCGGGACATTGTTCAATATTCCTCAAATTTATTGGTTCATATGTGATTGCTGTTTTCAATATGAGTTCTAAATTATTTAAACATTTGTGTGACTTCTGCCTATCGTAGCAATTCTACAAATCGGAAAAAAAGCTTCAGTTTTATCTAACGCTTATTGGCACACAGTCTAAAGAATCTCATTCATTGAAATGTCCTTTCATCAGGAACTCCATGTCCATCCAAAGGCAGCTAAAGGCGACAAGAATCAAATTGGAGCACCTATGCCAGGTACCGTGATCGACATCCGAGTGAAGGTGGGCGACACAGTTGAGAAAGGGGCCCCATTGGTGGTTCTGTCAGCCATGAAAATGGAGATGGTGGTTCAAGCACCGAAAGCCGGCAAGATCAAGAGTCTAGAGATCAATCAAGGCATGAGGCTGGAGGGTGACGACCTTCTCTTGACGTTTGAATAAATGTCGAAATGGAACTGACGTGTTTGAATGTGGAGACAGCAAGAGAGTTCTGTTTAATTGATTGGCACAGTGTTTTATTGCCAATTTTTAAAGACTATAGCTATAGAATAATATTGGATGAATGAGAATTTTTTAATATTATGACGCACAGGCAATTTTTGATATCGCGATATAAGCAGATTTTTATTATTAATTAATTGGAATTCCTCTATCTTGGTAATAATGTACCAGGTACTTGTTTTAGGTACAGTAGAATTTCTATAGGTAATGGAATTAGTATCATTCTATTTAATTTTAGTAAATATTTAATGAAACAAATATTTCTTATAGAATTGTTTATCGATGTTAATAAGTTACACGTGGTGTAATTAATTAAACAGAAATGTACTTCTTGTTCGAAGTGAAAGAAGGCTACGAAACAACAAAAAGCATTCAACGTATTTGTGTTCCATCGCATAATCGAAAAGTGAGAAGAATGAACGAACTTTTTAATGAAGTCTTCGCCGCAAGGTACTTTGATTGGTAAAACAATCGTGTTGAATACTGTCGTTAAATACTTTTTTATTCCCTTCGATTAAGCTCATCATCGTTACGTGCCGATCATTTTTATTAGTATTTAATTTAATGTTACTGTGGCGAACAAGAGTCTTGTTTTTCATTTGGAAAGTGATCAGCTTTTCCTACGACTTCCTTGAAATTTAACCCTTTGAATCAAGAATGTATATTTTATTGTAAATCTGTTTATTTAGATGTACCTTACAATTATTTAGACACAATATATCTAGTTCTGATTAAAACTACTTTGTGGTTGGGTACCTTTAAAGCACTTCGCCAGAAATATTCTGTAGGTAAAATCTCTATGAATTTCGATCACTACAAATGGCGATTTCTATGTGGCGAAGTATGTTCATCTAAATATTACTGTGCCTTCAAAATTTTTGTGTTTGGAATTTCTATACCTTGAATTTCTATACCTTTGTAATTGGTAAGCTCTAAAATCTCAGCCCCTTGAAATTTCTAAGCCCTGACAGTTCAATGCTTGAAATTTGTTAGTCGCAAGATTTCAGTGTCTGGGATTTCCAAGTCCAGAATTTTCACTGTCTGGAAGTTCCAAGCTCTAAAATCCCAACGCTTTAAAATTTCCACATTTTTAAATCTCCATGCTCTAAGATTTCTATCCCAATCACAAACTAATTTCAATCATCCCAAACCACTTTTTCAATAAATTCATACTGGAATTTGATAAAGATAAAATATATGTGTACATATATGAAAGTAATCACTACGTCGCAAAGGGTTAAACAAATAACTGACTTCGCCTCGAGAATTGATCTATGCTGCCTAAAATAGCGATTAAATACAAAAACTTCTGTATCTGGTCGAATAGTTAATTAAGTAACAAGCCTGATAATTCATGATTCTCGTGTGATTATAATAAATAGAACACGGCTGAACAGAAAGTTTGGAGTATGATTGAGGGAAACATTTTTTTAAAAATGCGATTCGATTTGTTTTACAAAAGAGTCTCTTTATTTATATTGTGAAATGTGCCAGTATGTCGAAGATGCTTTTTAAATTTTATCTCGAAAGAAAATTCACTATTTTATTATACTTGGTGCGTACACTTCAAAATGCATTCGGAATTTCACTTCTTAATATTTATTATATTAATAAATATAATGTGAATATGCCAGTTATAAATTTTGAAAATAATATAGTCCGAGCGTAATGATTTTAAACAATGGGAGTGCACAGGGTTAAAAGTGTTCGAAATTATGTTTTTTTGATCATTTTCAAAATAAATCGGTAAATTATTAGTAAATGTCTCGAGAAATTAGTTTGGGAAACGCTGCCATAGTTTTCTAAGTCAGAAATCACGATCTAATGTAAATCTAATTCTAATTGGCTTCATTCAGGCTCTCGATACACCTGAAGCATTTGTGAAAAATATTTAAAAAATAATGTATACAACGACAATTTGAGACATTAGACGATACATACTCGACAGTGAATAGTTTCATTGGTTCGACGGATCGATAAGAATTTATAAATATGTATCTTAAAAAGGATTGATAGTTTAAGAAACCAAGAAGTAGTAAACGAAATTGAAAAGTAACAATAGTTTTATATTAAAAAAGAGCTAATATACAAAAGAATAATACATTTCTTTTTAATCAAACTTTTAAAAAATAAATTGATGTACTATTTACAGGATTGTGTTATAACATCCACTTATCGGTTATATCAAATGATTTGGATAATTTGCATTTTATCAAAATAGTATTTTCATGTTCCGTGCAGTTTGCATTTTATCAAAAGAGTATTTTCTCATATGAAGATACTATTTAATTTATAACATTCTGCGAAGGATAGAATTTTCTGCAATGCTACTTTCAATGCTATCGCAAATAGAACCAGGTAAACAAAACATTGTTCTAAAAGAAAAATAAAGAATCAGGCATCTACAGTCTACATTCGCACAACTTTATTATTCCCTGAAAAAAAATTCTTACGTCCAAGTGAAATATTATTACATAAATTTGAGTTCACTTGAATTTTTTTCGCAAACAAATTATACCGTAAACAACTTTTGACGTGGGATTTTTTATACATGTATGCAGATATACACATGTACAGTGTATGTATGTATACGCGTATACAGTGGCACACAAAAGTCTGGGTACCCTGCTACCAAATTTCAAAGTGTACAGATTTGAAAAGGTAAATATATTGTAGCATAAAAGTTTTACGGAACGGAAATTTTTGTGTGTGAAATTAACTGTCAGTGAGAACATATAAATTTAAAGACTCAAAGTGCAGCAGAAAAGCTTCAAAGCAGAGACGTTTTAATGCGTAATAATTTCTATGCGAACAATGTCCAATGTGCAATTTCCATGCGTGGACATTTTATTAGTGCAATTATTGGAGACATAAAATGTTAAAGTGATAATGCATATAAATATATGCCTGTAGAAATATTAAAACGCAGGAGTTTCAACGCGTAGATAATATATCGAAGCGTGTACATGTCGAGGAAAACAAATTTGTGTAATATACAGGTAACAAATTACGATAATTTGAATATCTTATTTTTAAATATTTATAGAAATACAATAAAATTTGATCAAATAGATTTCATCCTTGCGCACACAGACTTTTGCGATCCATTGTATGTACGTGTGCGAGAATAATACAGATGACGATGTTTCCTCTTTGCTTAGATTTTAAAAGGCTGTATGATTGTACGATTTCATAAAAAGGGATCCGCAAACGTTGACTATTTGTTTGTCGCAAATCTCTAGGCCAGTGTACATCTGACAGAACGTGTTCGCAGTGTATTTATGTAGATAATAAAATGAAACGAAAGTTATTGCATTTGTATGAACAGAAACGGCAAATGCAACATAGTGTTTTACAAACTGATCGTGTAAATATTACCTTTGTCGCTATCCTTTTTTCTATAATTCCAAGCGATATACATACATTATATGTATGCATGTAAAAAACGATTGTGTCTAAAAGGCATTGGACTGTTCTTTTTTGTTTTCTGGCAATAGGTTTTTAATGCTATCATCGTATTTCTTGGAGTATTTATGAAGTAGTTAAATTCGTATTTTACAAACATGCCGTATGCATAAGAAATGTGTGCGTATGATTTATAACGATTGTTATTACATCTCACATTGATATTTTCTGCAATACATTTTCATTTCCAAGAGGTTTCATCAATACATACTAATTTTCTAATTCGACTGTTTTCAATTTTATAGATTTAAGTCTAACAATTTACGATTATTTGAACATTTTTATTAAAATTAGTTTTGCAACTTCAGAAATTGCATCTAAAACTATTTTTATAAATTTTGGCATGCCAGTAAAAAATTGGAAGCGGCAAATACTGAACGCCAACGGGATGCGTGAAAAAAATCTGGTTAGGTCTAGTTAGGTCTCTTATTTCCTTTGTTCCCTTTTCCATCTTGTTAGGGATGTGTGAGAGCCTATCCCTATCCCTATCCCTCTGGCTCCTCTCGGCCTTGGGCATCTTTCTTGCCGCATCATCGACGTCCTCTGACCCCTTTCTCATTTCTTTCCTAATGCTGGAACAGGGGACTGGCTCTGCCCCCCGAGCATTCAGGTTTCAACTCCTAGTTAGGTGAGGAGAATACCAAGGATCAGGCCATCTAAGATAACTTAGTATTTTACAGCAGTTCAAAACGATTAAATGAGGAACTTGATTTGAAATTTCGTCCGTTTTCGTCATTTTGAAATTTAATTAGAAATACTTTGACTCGTACGAAGGTTCAGTTGGTATTAATGAGTTTATTTAGGATCACTGTATACATATAAGTGTGACCTTTGACTAATTTTCGTATACATCTCTTGTCCCCCGGCAACATTATAACAAAGTGTCCACTTATTTTTGTCCCTTAATAAATAGCTATCAATTTCGTTAAGTACAGCGTCTTTAGATACAAATACAAATGTGATATATAATATATAATAAATATAATAAATAAGGCTGAAATTCATTACAATTACGTTAATTCGAGAAAACTTTATCATTACCTAATTCCAGCAACTGTTGTACTTACTTTTGTGTCAGACTGTATGCACTTGTTCTGATTGTATTGAGTGTGACAAAGACAGAGCATGGGCATTTTAGTAAATCAGCGACATCTAAGGACGCTTGGGATAAATTTGAAATATACGTATTCATCAGTCGCATGGGTCTGTTCAAGCCTGTTAGGCCTATGGGCCTGTAACAGTGCATTAGTGATTTTTAAGATAAAGCTAAGTTTTGTAAAATGCTGGAATTGAAAATCCAACAGAGCCGTTGTCGATCGTCATTTTGAGCAGCTTGTCTGGTGAATATAAAAATTTTTGTGTCGAAATAGTGCCGCGTGATACGATTCCAGCAATCGATGTTTTAAAGGTAAAATTAATCGATCAAGAAGCACGAGTATAAGGAAACGTTATATCCGAAAACGGTATCAGTATCGTTGATTGTTCAAGAATCGTCGAAAACTTCTTGCGACGAAGATACCTGATTGCGAATTCAATATTTGTGTATGTAACGGAAAAAGATGGCTGCCGCGTCGAGAGCGACACGACGTCGCACATGTGCAGAGGCAGTTATAGTTTTGAAAGTGCGAGTGATGCGTCCACGTGTAAAATTATTAGTCTGAAAAAGAAAGCATCACTTTATACGGAAATGTTGGGTTAAACTATGCCATACAGGCAGAAAAATATAGTGTTCAATTAGCGAATGTATTAGACGTTACAGAATTATGCCTTAACCTATTGTTCGTTTCGGCACTAGCCCATCGAGGTTATACGATAAAATTTTGCAAAGACAAGGCGAATCTAATTCGACTTGATAAGTTGATATTATTGGCAGTGATGAAGAAAAATAGCGTCTATGTTGTGAAAAACGTACGTGAAGGCAAGGCTATGGTTATGGTCGATTTAAAGAGGAAGTTCTGGAATTGGCACAGAAGGGATGAACACCTCAACTTCCAAAATTTACAGTAATTTATACAGAACGATATGGTATACGACTGAAATATATCCATAGAAATTCAATCTTTAACGTGTGTTAACACATTGCACGCCGGTTAAAGTTTCGAAATTTTTCATTAAAAAATTCTGCAATATCGCGGATCGACGGTCAAACCAGGGGGGGGACACGACCATAGTAAAAGCTTGGTCGCCCGTTTTAGTTCCAAAAAACACGGATAGTTTCTAGATGGCACCACTTTGTCTCACCACTACACATAAGCTCTCTGTAGGTGAGACATTAACACACATGACTAATCCGTGTGCACTAACACAAATGCACAAACTGTGTGACACTCACACATAGGCACTAATCCATGAGCCCCCCCCCCCCATATATACATATATAGGTATGGTATTAAAAAAAATAGCAAAAGATACATAAAATACACTAAATTTATTACATAAAATATTTAACAAAACAGAAAAGGGGCACAATATTTAAAATTTCTACACAATTAAGGGCCTGGTGTATCTTAGCATGTCTTCATTAGAATTCTTCAGTGTTGGGTCCATAATTGTTCCTTCTTGAATTATACCGGATGGAGTTGTAGTCTCTGAAACACTCACGAGAAATTTTGAATTAGTATACATATTCATTTTATAAACCAAAAAAGAATAATTTTGAAACATTGAACAAACCTGAAAATGAAAGATTGGAGATGTCCAATGTTTTCTCTTGTCTCATATTATTGAAAATTTCTTCAAAATTAATTGTTTGAAAAAAAGTTAGTATATTTTTATTTCAGAGTAGTTTATTGTTCAAAAAATATTAAACTCATAAGAAAAAGAAATATTGAAATTAAGCAATATATTATGATAAGTTGCGGCCATAAAACGAAAACTATCAAGTATTATGGGACAGAGGGAGTACATTATAGCATATTTTGGCATGAATAAACCTACTTCATTGCAATTTTTCCTTATTATCAGTTATAAATGAATTAAGTACTTCGAAGTGAATAAATTTATTCATTCAAACTTGCTTTTACCTGAGTATGCCCATCCATTTCATTACATTTGCTTGCCAATCGATTAGATATGCGTTGAATCCCTATATCCCAGTGATCCTTATATACATCATCCCATCTAAAACAAATAAGATGTCTAAGGCATTCAAAACATATTAATTGAAGCAAGGATAAAACATTTATTCGCCCTCTGTACCTTATTTCCCCTGCAGCTTCACAAAAGTTTCCTTTACATAATTTCTTCATATCTTTATTACTCGAGGTCCCTGTATGATGCATTTTGAACCTAGTAAACTATGAACTTAAAAGTTAAAGGAGCAACTATATAAGAAATGAATATTATATTATGTTTTGTGGTAATAATACTAAAAGATGTTTTGATTTCTTATAATTGAGTATATTTATCTAAAATATTCAACCAAAGGTTTATTTTTCTCACCATTGTAACAGTATGCGTCCGTTTCGGCTATACCAAGAAATAATTTCGTCACTTATCCATTAGTGCAAGTGCTTTGTTCACTGTAACATTTATTTCCACGTAAACGAGGTAGTTTAAGGGATTTCCATTCTTTCCGCTGCGCCATAACCAACAGCAACCGCCATCAGCCGCCAAAAAACCCGGTTCCGACCAAAACATGGTCAACCTTTCCCGGTCATCACACGGATTGGTTCTCAGTCAGATGTGTGAGTTTCTCACGCATTACGAAAACTCACGTGTAGTGGTGAGACCAAGTAGTGACATCTAGATACTATCCGTGTTTTTGGGAACTAAAAGTCGTACTTCATTCTCCCATAAGAGTGTCCTCCCCCTGGGTCAAACTATAAACTAGAAATCTCGTATTATCGCAGGGTCGGCGTGCAATGTATTGAGATTCGAAACACCCGCGTAAAATATAACTTTTGTATTTTGTTCGTCACTGTATATGATTTTGTTAATGACTACAGCACACCTTTCTCTCTTTTGTGTATGTTCTGCATATTCGTCTATTAAACTTTCATGTCATATTTGATATTATAGTCCTTGTTGTCCAATCTTAGCCTTTTGATACAAAACTCCAACACTTTGCGCAACACATGATTGGAGGAAAATCCATTTGTTGCCATTAAAGAATCTGACTTACGAGCAAAAAATGTATTAAGACTTGCACACACATTGTCTAACAAGGTACGTTTCACATAAACATTTGTGTACCAATAAATGTTACATCAAAGGGTGTGCAAGGTATTTTGCAATTTTTATTGATAATTCAATGAGATGTATTAGTGTTGATTTTTAGGTAACACAATGATATATTTTAAGCCATTACCAATTATATGCGTTTTGTAGAGAATGAAAAGGGCAATGGAATTCCACAAATCCATTTTAATAATACAAAAAAGTATATAACGAAAGATTTCTAAGAATACTTGAAAAATCATGGACTTGTAGAATACTACTCTGTCAACAAAGTACCGGGAATCGGTCAATAACACACAAAATATTTATAATTCTTCCAAATTTATTGTATCGCCTTCGAAGTAGGCCCCTTCCGAAATAATACATTTATGCCAACGAATAATCCAATCATCGAAACATTTTTTAAACGCACTTTTTGGGATCAACTTCAGTTCTCGTAGCGAATTCTCTTTTATGTCTTCTATCGACTGAAAACGGGTACCTCGAAGTGGTAATTTGAGTTTTGGAAACAAAAAAAAGTCAGCTGGAGCCATATCGGGTGAATAAGGCGGTTGTTCGATCGTATTTGTTGAATTCTTGGCCAAAAATTCGCTCACAATGAAAGCCTTATGAGATGGCGCGTTGTCGTGGTGCAAAATCCATGAGTTTTCTTTCCACAAATCTGGCCTTTTTCGACGAATTTGCTCTCTCAAACGCCGCATAACGCTTAAATAATATTCCTATTTACCGTCTGACCTACCGGCAAGAATTCCGAGTGCACAACACCGCGATAATCAAAGAAAACGGTCATCATCACTTTGACTTTTGATCGACTTTGACGTGGTTTTTTCGGTTTCGGCTCAGTTGGAAGACGCCATTCAGAAGCTTGTTGACTGGTTTGCATATCAAATTCGTACACCCATGTCTCATCACCAGTTACAATGCGTTTCATGAACGAGGGGTCGGAATTGACTCGTTCTAGCATGTCTTCAGCGACCTTTACGCGATTGAGTTTTTGCAGAAAATTCAGGTCTTTTGGAACTAGTCGAGCGGCAACGCGTTTCATACCCAAACAATCATTTAAAATGGTACGAACTGATTCGTGAGACAAGGAAAGTTCAGCAGCTATCTCTCTCAAACTTGAATGACGATTTTCATTCACGATTTCCTTCACTTTAGCGATATTCACTGCTGTTCTATTGAGGCGTCCTATTTGAGCGTTTCCAGATAGGTTTTAACGGGTTTAGCAACGTGAGGCCGAGCGTTGTCATACTGTAGAATCACTTTATCATACCTCTGCTCGTATTGTGGCCGTTTTTCGCGCAGTGCTCGGCTCAATCGCATCAATCGAAGTCGATACCATTCCCCAGTAATGGTTTCACTCGGTTTCAACACCTCATAATAAATAACACCGATCTGGTCCCACCAAATACACAGCATAACCTTCGCAGCGTGAATATTCGGTCGAGGCAACGACGTAGAAGCATGACCGGGCAGTCCCCATGACTTTCTTTTCTTTGGGTTACTGTAATGGATCCATTTTTAATCACCCGTCACGATGCGATGAAGAAAACCCTTACTTTTTTTTCCGCTGAAGCAGTTGGCCACAGGCGAAAAAACGACGTTCAACGTCCCTTGGCTTCAATTCATAAGGAACCCAAGTTCTCTGTTTTTGAATCATTCCCAACGCATGGAGTCGCTTGGAAATGGCTTGGCAGGTAACTCCTAATGCTGAAGAAAGCTCGTCTTGCGTTTGGCATGGATCCTCATCGAGCAATACCTCCAATTCAGCGTCTTCGAAGGTTTTTGGCCTTCCTTCACACGGGCGGTCGTCAACATCGAAATCACCGTCTTTGAAGCGACGGAACTAATCAAGGCACGTTGTTTCACTTAGAGCAGCGTGTCCGTAAACTTTTTGGAGCTCTCGATGCGTTTCAGCCGACGTTTTCTACGAATGAAAGAAGAAAATCAACACTTCCCGCAAATGATATTTATTTGGCACAAAATGACATATTCACACAACCAAAAGTATATGACGCCAAAACAAAATCACTTATGTGTCAAATTAGTTTGTTTACCATACGTCTAAGCTTGATTCATGACGTTTTGGATATGTCAAAATCGACCAGTACTTGCTACTGGAGCCATTGACAAACAGCGGGAACTTATTTGCGCACCTAATATTTTTCGTGCATTTCATCAATGTATTGGCAGTACTTTTCGGCCATAATTGCCTCCCCAGTTCAAAGGAACGAGTAATGAGTTACCCCAGTTATATTCCATCAAACGGTGATTAAGTCTTATCCATTTTCTTCACCTTGACAATTTCAGAAAGATGTCGCAATATTGTTGTATGGTCAACTTTCATCCTGGTAGCAAGTTCCCTCGTGGACACAGTTGGATTCACTTCCACCAATGCTTTCAGGTCATCATTTTTCGTAGCCGTTTTGGGTCTTTGGTATCTTTATCCCAGTTGTTTCTTGATAGAGAATCCACGCATTATTACTAGCGATGTCCGCGATATGAAAAAGTATTAGGTTAGGGAAAAAGAAATCCATTATTTTTGCGTGAACTTCGAGACTTTATTTAACATGTTTCGGATTGTCCGATTTGGGTCGAATACGCATCATTTTGTTCTATAATTTGTTGCCATTTTAAAGGTAGCTTCATAATGCCTCTCTCATAGAAGTCTTGGTCCTTATTGACAAAAAACTCTAGTAATCGATTTTCACAATCTTCTCTTGATGCCAATTTCTTGTCACTCACAATTGTCAGGAAGTTTTGCAATGCGAGAAAAAGATGATAATCGCTTGGTGCCAGGTCCAAACTATATGGTGGATGCATTAAAACTTCCCAACCAAGCTCCCTTAGTTTCTGGCGAGTCATAACAGATGTGTGTGGCCTGGCGTTGTCCTGATGGAACACAACACCTCTTCTGTTGGTCAATCCTGGCCGTTTCTGGTCAATCGCTAGCTTCAAACGGTCCAGTTGTTGACAGTAGAGATGCGAATTTAGTGTTTGGCCATATGGAAGAACTCATAATAAATGATTCCTTTCCAGTCCCACCAATTGCACAGTAGAATCTTCCTGGCCGTTAGTCCTGGTTTGGCCACGGTTTGAGCTGCTTCACCGCGCTTTGACTACGATCGTTTTAGTGGGTGAGGAAGTGCGTAGAAATAATTATAGAGACTTCGTCTTAATCGTTTATTTTCGTGTATCTGCCGTCTCTCGGCCCGGAGACAACTGAACTATTCGGCGTGCGTCGCCGTGTCCCTTCTTCTCGCCCGAGCGCTGTTTTGTTCGCCCTAACGTATATATAAAAATCGAGGGCTATCACGCTGGCGATGACCGCGGCCGCCGGACGGCGTCGCTGCGCGGCGTAAGGAATTTGCCGCTACAATCGTTTTCGCACAATATTGTCGTATGTGACCCATTTCTCATCCCCAGTCACCATCCGTTTAAGAAATGGGTCGATTTCATTCCATTTGGCCAAGGCTTCGCAGATGGAAATTCTATCCATCATGTTTTTTGGTGTTAATTGGTGTGGCCCCCAAACATCGAGTTTCTTTTTGAATCCAGCTTTGCGAAAATGATTTAAAACTGTTTTATGGTCAACCTTTAGCTCCTGGGCGATGCTACGACTACTAACATGCCGCTCAACTTCGATCATTTCTGGGATTTTATCGACATTTTCGACAACGGGTCTGCCTGTGCGCGGTGCATCTTTAACGTCAAAAATACCTGAGCGCAATCGTCGAAACCAAAATTGCACGTAATTAGCTGTTACAGTATCGGGACCATAAACACCGTTCACAATTTCAGTCGCCTGGCTTGCATTTTCGCCTTTGTCAAAGAAAAACTGTAAAATGTACCGAATTTTCTGTTTGTTGACTTCCATTTTTAACACCTTGTAACTCACAACTGAATGGACCAAACAAAACACAGCAAAGGAATTGTTTAGTGTGAAACGTCACCTTGACAACGAGCATAAATCTGCAATTGTTTCATCGGTACTTTATCGGTACAGATATCGATCACTACAGCCATCTACCGAAAAAATAATGGATTTCTTTTTCTCCAACCTAATATATTTGATTGGCAGTGAACTTGTATTTGTCTAATATTTGCTCGTATTTGTCAAAGAACTGATAAACTCGTTCTTTGTTGAAGGCAGTAGCTCTTGCCATAGACGTTGCTTCTGGCATTCGTAGAGCCAAGGAAGATTTGCTTTCAAAAATCAGGTTCAGTGTCAACCATTCGAGCGACTGTTTGGTCGTTTTTTAAGCAACGTGTACGGTCTGTCGGCAATATTCTTTGTGTCAATTGCATTTTATATGGAAACAAATGCAAAACGTCCTAAAAAATGCGTATCATAGTGGTTCCACTGACGCCAAAATACTGAGCGCGGTGACGATACGACACATGTGGATTCTCGGCAACACTCTCTCTTACTGGTTCAACCAGTTTATTGGAACGTCTTGAGCGTTGATGAACTTAAATTTACGAAGATTGAGTATATGTTTTGTAAAATACAAAATGATTACATATCCCCAAATGAAACACAAACATTTTAGTAATCAATGCTGTATCCTTTGTTTGCAATAACTTTCATACAACGGTCTGGCATCGATTCGAATAGTTTATGCAACACCGTATCCGGTATTTTCCTCCATTCTTCTTCAAATGCAGAAAAAAGGGCATAAGGTTTCGAGAATTTGCGACCAACTAGCCTTCGCTTAACAATAGCCCACAAATTTTCGATTGGATTTAAATCCGGTAATACGCTGGCCAGGACAACAAGAGTAAATGATTGTCCGATAGCCACTTCTTAACGGTTTTAACCGTTTGACTACTAAGAAATTCTTGCAAGAACGCACGAAAACTGCGGGACGTATTTTGACTTGATGTTGTCAAATAAAACTCTCATTTAGACAAATATCAATCAATTTTAATAATTCTTTTCGTATTATAAAGAAACAATATTAATTGTGATTGTGAATAAGAAAAAATAAACATTAAATTGTTTTTTTCTTTGAAAATTAAAATTTATAAAAAGATAACTTAAAGTTTATTGATCTTCTCTTATGATCAGCACGTAAAGGATCATTTTGATTAGGGGAAGATCACTGACTCTTACATGAAAAATTTATGTATAACAACTATGTTTAGCCGCACAAATAGTGTGAAGGCCTTTTTTACAACAAGCGCAAATAAGGCGGAATCGCTTGATCCCGCTCCTTCTGTTGCTACACACCGCACATTGTCGTAAGTTACGTCCCGCTAATTTTTCAAGCGCAAATTTTTTGGTTGATGTAGATGGTTGTGTTGACACGCTATTTTTACGATTCATCCACTCCTTTTCG
The DNA here is from genome assembly GCA_917499265.3 of Mimumesa dahlbomi. Lineage (NCBI taxonomy): Eukaryota > Metazoa > Arthropoda > Insecta > Hymenoptera > Crabronidae > Mimumesa > Mimumesa dahlbomi. Next base: position 8,579,812 of record OU824124.1, read on the forward strand.
ATATCGTCAATAATTTTCGATGTGAATTTGAGCCGGTTCATTTTTTTCCGGTAGTGTTAGAACATACAAAATGTAAGAGTTCAGCACCATTCTTCCAAATATGTTGAATACTACTTTTTTCCAATATTTCAGGGTTCTTCGCTCGTCTAAATACACGTATAACATTTTGTCGCACTCGTCCACACCTCCCATGTATTTGTTGTAGTCATCAATCATGCTTGGTTTCGTCTTTTCGTATTCAAAATTCTCAAGAATTTTTTCTTGAATCACCTTTGTTGTATGTAGTCGCGCAGTGTCGTGCAGAAGGATGCCATGTCCTCCAGTCCTAATTCATCCAATTGCGGCGGAAAAAAGTCGGTCAACATAGCCCTGTAGCGCGCACCGTCCACAGTTGTTGTTTGGCCCGTGGCGTTCTCGAAAAAAATGGCCCGATGATGCTTCCAGCGTGAATAGCGCACCATGCAGTGACTTTGAGCGGGTGTAATGGCTCCTCGTTGATGATACGGGGTTCTCGGTGCCCCAGAAACGATAATTTTGCCTGTTCACGTAACCGCTGAGGTGGAAGTGGGCCTCGTCGCTCATGATGATTTTCGCCGAAAAATCATCCTTCATGTTGTCGAGATTGATGGTGGCATTGGCGTAGGTTACACGTATTTGGCGATCGGCAGGCAACAACTGTTGTACTGTCTAGACTTTATAGGGCAACATCTTCAAATCTTTCACCAAAATTCGTTGCAGGGAAGGCCCAACTGCACGGCACGTCGTCTGGTCGATGTTTCGGGGCTCACTTCCACATCTTCGGCCACAATGGCGATATTCTCAGCAGAACGGCTGGTTCGGTAAACGCCTCAATTGTTTGCTTGACCACTTTTACTGTGTGTGATGGTGCATTATCATGCAGCAAAATTACGGTGTGTTGCCTTGCCTCGTATTCTCAATAAAACATCTACGAGGGCTGTTCACAAAGTAGGTTACGTTTTGGAATTAAGACAAAACTATGTACAGGAAAATATTTTTATTGTATACATTTGAAAGAGCAACTAAAATACTATTTTTCTACATAATCGCCAAAAAGGTTGAGACATTTATCGTAGCGATGAATGAGCTTCGAAATTCCTTCCTCATAGAAATCCGCCGCCTGCGTGTCGAGCCAGTGAGTCACGGCCGCGCGGAGATCGTCGTCGTCATCCAAACGCTGCGTTGCAAGCCAGGTCTTCATCTTTGGAAACAAGTGGAAGTCACTTGGTGCAAGATCTGGGCTGTACGGCGGATGAGGAAAAACCTCCCACTTGAAGGTCTGAATGAGATTCTGTGTGACATTTGCCGTGTGAGGTCGCGCATTGTCGTGCAAAAACAACACTTTTGAGCTGAGTTTCCCTTTTCGCTTGTTTTGAATTGCCCTTCTTAGGTTTCGCAATGTTTGGCAATACCTATCAGCGTTTATTGTTTCACCACGTTCCAGAAAATCGACAAGAATCACACCTTTTCTGTCCCAGAACACTGTTGCCATCAACTTTCTGGCAGACAACGTTTGCAAACACTTTCGAGGTTTTTTGGGAGAATGTGTGTGCCCCCACTGCATAGACTGCAATTTTGTCTCACACGTCACGTGTTTCACCCAAGTCTCGTCTCCCGTTACGATTCGATCAAGGAATGAATCACCTTGTTTCTCGTAGGCCTCCAAAAATGACAAAGAGGCAGTCATTCGCTGACCCTTGTGTTGGTCTGTCAGAAGCTTTGGTACCCACCTGGCACAAAACTTATGGTAGCCTAACTTTTGAGAAACAATTTCGTACAATAAAGTGCGTGAAATTTGCGGAAAACTGAAGGAAAGTTCGGTTATGGTGAAACGACGGTTTCCTCTAATTTTTTCATTGACCTTTTCCACCAGTTCATCGGTCACAATGCTTGGCCGCCCACTCTTCTCTTCATCGTGAACATTACTCCGTCCATTCTTGAAACGTATGCACCACTGGCGAACGCCTCCTTCACTGATCACGTTGTTCCCGTAAACTTCACACAGTTGCCGATAAATTTCTATGGGCTTAAATTTTTTTGCCCACAAAAACCTTATTACTGACCGCACCTCACAACTGGCGGGGTTTTCAATAGCGGCGCACATTTCAAAAGCCTGCAGCAACGGAACGAACGACACTACGACCTTCTCCCTTGCACGGCTAGATACCGACGTAGTTGCCGAACGCTCACACACCAAGATGGCCGCGATAGCTGCGCCCTTTGCGACGCTAGACAAAAACGTAATCTACTTTGTGAATAGCCCTCGTATAAACCTTCTTATTCATATGACGGGATTGAACTTGAGCTTTGAGTATATTTGACTGATCTTTTACGTATTGAATAGTAAGATTACCTGTTTCATCAAGCATTTCTGCTAAATACGACACAGCCTGCTTCAATTGGTAGGAACTGGTGAAAAAGATTCGCAGATGTTTTTGCGTTATTTCTGGAAAGTCTTCTAGAACTTCAGATGAAATCGTTTGAAACGGCAATTTTTTACGTTGCCAGCCAATTGATATGTTAACATCATCAGCGACTTCCCTGGTGTGATTCGGCGATCGTTCATAACCATTTCTTCCACTTTTTGCACGTTTTCATCGGTTGTTGATGTGCTGGGGCGTCCAAGGTGTTCGTTATCATCAACGTCTTCACGGCCATCTTGGAAACGCTTATACCACTCGTAAACTCTTGCTTTACTCATAGCAGACTCACCATAGGCCTTTGTTAACATTTCACACACTTTGTTACACTTTATTTCATTTTTTACGCAAAACTTGATACAAATTCTTTGCTCCGTTTTTTTTAACAAACGAAAATCGCCAAGCGCATAAAAACACGTCTAACCTTAACGGCGGCAGAGCGCGGCGCACCGTTAGGTCGCGCAAGTCAAAATTCTTTGAAATTCCATATATATTTCGAATTTCGTTACGAAACTTTATGATTATATTCTTTAAATATACTATTATAGAATCAATAAATTTTCTAAAAAATATTTTTTTGACCCGTTAAGCAAGGCTCCCCCCTTAACTGCTGTTAATTTGCCGTCAATGGTGATCAAGCTTCCAACACCGCGCATGCTAAAACACCCCCAGGTGATAATGGAGCCACCTCCGTGTTTAACGACACATTTAAAATTTACCAAACTTTTAAAATTTTCGCCACTCTTCCTCCAAATATACTGCCGTCTATTATTGTTAAAAAGTTTAAATTTCGATTCGTCACTCGAAATTACTGATTCCCAAAACTCTTGTGGCTTTTCTAAATGTTCTTTTACAAATTTTAGGCGTTTTAGTGCATTAGTTCTTGAAATTAGTGACTTCCTTCGACACACACGACCATGTAAACCTACTTCTCATAAGCGTTGCTTAATTTGTGTTAGACCTATTGGCAATTCTAAACTTTCCTTTATTTCACAACTCGTAATTAAAGGGTTCTTTTTTACTTCACGAACGATACAATTATCTTCACGCGACGTGGTTTTACATGGTTTTAAAATTTCCACTCTCAGTGATGTACAGAGGGTCAACTTCTATATAGAGCGTCAGCTCTAAATGCAGCTAGATCATTAATGTACCGCCACCAAAGTTGCGGCTCATTGTTGTATCTTTTTTTTCTTAAATCGTGCCAGTAATATTTAAAGCCATCTGGCCCGTCTAAATTGAATTTTTTTTCATTAGAAAAAATAACATATTCCCATTCTTTAGACAAGGACATGTGTGCTTTTGCAAAATCAAGATGAGCCTGCTTGTGTTCCGCTTTTAGCACTAGCTTTCGCGTCATTGTGGTCCACTGAAATCGTTTGGAAGCTTTCAAAATTTGCTATACACGTCTGGTAGTTACTGACAAATCTTATTCAACGCGAAGTTCTGATGCACTTCTCTGTCTTTTTGACGCCCCTCTCATTAGCAATGAATGCTGTCTCTTGGTCAGCCTTTGACTTCCCCCTTTAGGATGATTTTTGCCATAGTCTTCACCCAAATTTACGTAATTTGGGTTGGCAAGTAAGTAATTGTCGATTTGTTCAATGAAATAAAACAGTTTTTTTTTACTTAGAAAGAACTTGAATCTATGATGTATTTTCCATTTTGTTCGATGACCTTTTGCCATCTCTCTGACAACTTGAAAATCCCACGCTCGTGGAAAGTCTGATCCTTTTCAAATGGCTACATATTACAGTCCACTACGAAAATCAGTAAATATCTAACTATCTGATTAGTTATTAGCTATTCACCATATGCATTAAATATTTTTTCCGCCGTTGCCTTTGCACTATTGCTTTATTTAAAATTGTTCGATTATACAAATTGGGCTACATTATGCAAAGTGGACTATACGTTAATTCAACTTGGCGGTTAGAGTAATAAAGAGGAATATGGCGGAACATAAAACAAAAGAATAGCAAAATAAGTGAGGGTGCTCTACGACTATATGTATAGTTACTAGAGTGGATAACTTAGTTTGTAACACGTTCTTTGACAGTGATGTTTGATGATCTTTTAATCATAAATAGATTAAGCCGAGTGTGCGAGAGAGAACGGATGAATGTGAACCGGAAACAGATAGGTGCACACACAATGTGTGTGAATCCGTGTGCATGCGAAATAGTTTTAAGAGATACAGTAGGATTGTATATGTATAACTCGTTAGATTAGAAATTTAAGTTGAAAACGATATGTTAGAATTAAGGCAATGTGGATGCGCATGAGACAAGCGGTGTGATGTGTAATAAAGTAAGTCGAATAAGAAAATGTACATAGTTAGTAAATACATATATAGTTAGTAAGATTAGTTATAATAAATTATCGCGAGTAGTAGAAGGAAGACTGAGTGCCTTAAGGAGTTTGAGGGTGAAGGTGGACATAGCTGTGGCGCGGAGCCATGCAAAAGAGGGGACTCCACCTCAAAGGAGGGCAAAACGTCTGGTGTGTGCCCCTGAAGTGGACGGACTGGCATGCGGCGTTCCGCGAATCAAATATGCTGAGATACGAAAAATCGCAATGCAATCATTCCAGCACCCGACATTATAGCTGCAATCCTGGTTTTGCACAGTACGATGAATCTCCTTCGATAAACGTTCCGAAATTAATTCCATGAGAACCTGGCAGATATGCGAAAGAATATTGCGAAGGAAACATGAGATACTCGCAAGGAATACATGAATGAACATCAAGATTTGGATCAGATGATAAGAGAGTTCCAGGAACAGACAGTGGCAAAAGTAGACGCTACGAACCACTCAATCCCAGATTTCGTCTCGGAAAATCAGGCACAGTATCGTCGAGAAATCTGGTAATGGTAGCGGAACAAGTGAGGGACCAGGACTGTTATCTCCGTAAGTTGGCCACAAACGTCACTATGATGACCAATCAGATAAGTGACGTAACATCTAATGAATGCGACCGATGAATCGCAGAATTGAACGTCACCGTAGTGGGATGCACGTCAGCACCGCAACCTGAGTGGCCAACGTTTGTTGCGTCAGACAATCAAGACCGATGCAATTCTTGAACGACGTCGAACATCGAGGAAATATATGTTTCAATTTGAAACAATGCCTAAGGGGTGTGATAATCAACTGGTGCCACCTACAACAAAAGGACCATGTTACCTTTGCGAGTTTCCGCGAACGGTTCATCGAAAAGGTATGGCAACCGGAAGGTATAGGACAAAATATGGCGGTGTCGGAAGCATGGGTATTATACCATCGGAGGAAAGGAGACTCGTGCGGAGTATGCCACACGAGTGATGAACAACAAAAGTTACTTGAAACCAAGTGTCACAGAATTGAGCATCGTTGACTACCTGACGAGGCATTTCAATAACAAAGTTATGTGGGATGTGGGGATACAAAAGACAACCACGCACAAGCAATTGCTGAACATTTTGCACTACCATGAGAACGCTTTTGTGCCGAAGATATGACAAAACGCGTGGATGCACTGCTTTCGACCTTTGGGGGAGACACCAACGCCTCATGAAGTGAAAGGGCAATCCAGTTCACTCTTACGCGTAATACTGTGATGAGTACCAAAGGCAACAAGCCTTCGTCAGGAAGAGTATTTAAAAGAAGACAAATATATAAAAAAGAGGAGCACAGAAAAATATTCGCAGCGAGCAGGGACCAAGAGGAGACCAAAAGCGGACGAAGCAATCGGCCATCCCGGAAGAAGCTATCCAGGAGTATCCAATCTGGGGGGACGTTGTGACGGTAGCCCCAAATTGCCACCACTGTCCGGGTTGTGCAACACTGACGGTGCCCAAGTATCGGTGAGTTCATTAGACTTGATCTGTGTAAGCAACTGAACCGTGCTATGTACTAATGGGCACGGAGAAAAACACTAGAGTTGTTTCGCTTATTTTTTAAATATGAGAAAACAATTGGATTAAGCCGTGAAAGGGATCGATATAAAAGGCGCGACGCGACGGAGAGCGGACACTTATTCTTTTGATTTGGAACTAGAGAGTAAACCCTGGCATAATAGTCTTTCCGAAATGTATTGAAGTTGTACTTCTACAGTATGGTTGTCAATAATAGAAAACTAGAATAAAATAGATTTAGGAAAAGTAGACAGATGAGGCAGGGGGGGGGAGAAAGGAAGGAGAGCGTGCATGTGCATACAGAGATAGTTAATCAAAACTTCTTATCTTTCCCCAGGATCCGAGGAAGAACCCATTGTCGCTTAGGCTGTGATTATCTCAAGCAGGGAATCCTCATTCGACAGAAGTAATCCTACGACAATTAGGAGCGTGGACTATACCAATCGATCGTCCTACCGTCCATGCAACCTTCCCCAAATAAGTAGTGACTGGACAGTCAAAGCCGAACCCCGATCTCGAATTCCATCACACGGGGGAATACGGTCAACAGGTGCATGTGCACAATGCAAGATGGAAAGCGGTTGACAATTTGTCATTTAAAGCAATAAATAGATTAAGTCGAGTATGAGCGAGCGAGTGATAGGTGTAATGTGTGTGTGCATATGAACGCGAAATAGCTTTGAGGGATAGAGTAGGATTGTGCATAACTCGTTAGAACAGGAACTTAGGTTTAAGGCGATATGTTAGAATTAAGGCAATGTGGATGTATGTGAGACAAGCGGAGGAATGTGTGATAAAATAATTCGAATAACAAAATGTACATATAGTAAGGTTAGTGAATAAATTTAAATGTTTAGGTAAAAGGGGTTTCCAAAGTTTTTGTCGAACTGCCTACTCATAGATGAAATCCGTTCACGAAGAGATTACGAACAGTGGTCGAAAAACGAGGTAGCGTCACAGTTCCCACTTAAGATCATTGGAAAACTACTCAAGAACAAATATACCTTTTGCACAAATTTTTGAGACACGGAATGGTAGGTAGTCGCTGCAAAGTTCTAAATCATCAATCATAACAGCGATAACTATTTTCTTTCCATAACCCGTCATTACTTCGTGGCGTTCGAACATTTCGTACCCTTTGAATTGTCAGAGACAAAATTGCTCGGTAGGTATCCTGCAACAACATTAACGATGATAAGTGAATATTCCATTTTTACAAATAATTTTTAGTATACATCAATCGTGTGCACGATTTCAAAATTGATAACTCATTAATCACGCACACAGGCACGCACACGCCAAAGTGTGTCCCTAACTTTATGTTTGTTCCCTGTTACAGAAGAACAACATACGTGTCCGCTCATCGTTGTTTAGGGAGGAGGCGACATTATCACCAATCATCGTTATCACTAACATGTACACAACCGTCGCCATCGTAACCCTTGCCACCCAATCCCTATACAACCATTATTACTATGTAATTTTACCGTTTATCCACGGGGCTATGTGGCAATGCCATCGCCGCCGCCATCAGCGTCTCTCGACAATCTCGACAATGGCATTGCTGTCCGCAATTATTACTTATACTCTCTTTATGTTTTACTCTCAGTTATAATATTTCTATAACTATGTTTTAGCTAAATACTTGTGTACTAATATAATCATTTTTTTACACTTACCTTCTTCTATTATTGTGCCATTTCTATAACCGCCAATCCACCGCCAAATAAAAGAAGAAGGGACAACTGTTTCCTCCTCTTCCTCCTTCTCTTCTACCAATCAGTCCAACTACTTGCTCGACACAACACACCTACCCCCACACACTGTCACACGTCACCAGCCCCACTACCCCCACAAGTCACTGTGAGTTTCTGGGCCCCACGAGTCAGAAGCGATAAACTTAGTTTTATTCCTTGCAAGTCTGGTCCAACGCCACGTGGTGTACATCGAGCTCTTTAAGAGTGCTGATGTCATATTCACACCTTTGACACCATTAACATCTGTCCGTGGCTGCAACATTATGCAGCCGTGAAGTCGAAGTTATGTCTCGAAGTTAAGGTTATGTATTTTGGCGGGCCGCACTAAACTTCACACACTTTTTTTTTGTGCACAGCTCTGGCACGAAGAACCAGAAAATGTATAAAATTAAACTATTGTTTATTTTGTCCATTATACTTATTGTTAAATAATTTCGTTGAACTTATGAGCTGTAGATGCAGGGACGACTGGGTCCCATGTTACATACTTTGAATCGTCCGTTACAGCACAGTAGTATCGATCGAGGCGACATGGTGGCCGTAGTAGGTACTATCACAGACGAGGTATAGGATCCTCCCTCTCGTGGTAGCAGCAGTACGGTGAGTATGAATAGTCTGTGGGCACAGACGAGGTATTGGATAGACCGATCATCCCCATGCTTTTCGATGTCACTGGTTTGGAGGGCTCTAGAGCCCTCTTACCATTTTAGTGTCACTCGCTACGTTACCATTTTCGGTTCGAATCTAGGATGTCCGTCGATTATTAGTAAGAATACGATATAGAAGTTATAGTTTATGCGTATTAATAATTGACCATTGTACTGCGAAGGAAGGATAGTGAATTCACAGGTATACAACTGTAAGTCACAGCAAAAGTAAGTTGTTTTATAGAGAAGAATATTCAGTTTTTCGGAATACATACAAAAGTTATGAATATTGACATTTTCCAATATTTTTCTTTATTTCTTATAAACAATTGTACTTTCTTAAAACCATTATCATTCTATTTGGTACCAATAATTCAAATCTTTTCCGATAATGTGAAACATAATACAGTCTACGTCAACAGTTAACACGTTACTGAGCTGTTTCTTATTAATATGATATCAAATGTAACAAAATTTTCATTATTTATAATTCATAAAAGTATGTAAAATGACGGGTTATGTTATATAAATGTTATAGTGTTTGGTATCATTTTAACCAGAGGAACGTCACGAATATGTTAATAAAACTTTCGTGAATAAAAACACAGAAATGTAATATTTTCATAGGTGCATTAGACTGAACCTGTTATTTCCATCTTTATTGTTGAGGCTTCACGGATCAAGTACAACCAAACTTCAAAATACACTCGACCTGACATTGCCAAGTACGCCATTAACCTTTAGTCTGTGATAAAACGTCCTGGAGTCAATACCTCTTCATGACACGCTCTGGTCAACCTCCCGAAGTAAAATTCATTTATTATTCATACATTATTAGTACTGAGTAACACACCGATTGATTGCAATTGCGTTAATTTATAGAGATTGATTAATAGAGGCAGTAGAGATATATTAAATATTCAAATTTTAGAAAAATTATATTTGTTGTTATTAATTTGCAATCGCGACTTGCAACTTAATATTTAATATCAAGTTTATAAAATATAGTTCGAATTTGTACGATGTTATAGTCAAAAGTTTTCTTTATTTGTGCAAAATATATAATTGTTTAATTGTTAGCAATAGATTCTGAAAATGCTACGGTTTAATAACGGTCCGCTCGAGGTTAACATAGATTTTATTATGTCGTAATAGATCGAAGAAATTCGCCGGCGGGTACCTACGTACGAGTGCAACCGACCGTGACCGGCCGGCTCCCGAGTTTACCTGGCGTGACTTTGACACGGGCACGCATCAGTCTCTGTTCAGCGGCCGGGGGGTGAAGACGTACTACTCATAGGAGCTCCTGGGTGGTTTCCAAGGTATGTGACATCGTTTTAGAACATTTATCTTTGTTCAATTCATTTATATTCTATATCCTATCATAGTATGTATATACATAGTATGTACATACGTGTATACCATACACATTCAATACATTACATTTAAAATCATGAATCGAGCCCAGTTTTCTCAGTATGATTTTAAACAAATAATTTTGCAACTTTTTGGAAAATACCATCTTTATTTCTATTAATTCTTGCTTATTATATTATCATAATTTAATTAGTTTTGCTTATGAATTTCGCTGTTTGTACTTAGAATTTGGATAAATTTGTGACTGGTTAATTCTTATCGTGTTTTGCTTTCTAATTCCAGGTACCACTATACAAAGAAGCCCGGTTACCTGAGACGTAAACAAGAACACAATGGACATCGCTGCGGTGAAAGCCTACTTGTTAACGCCCTTGACATTGGTCGAAACTAACATTGTTCGCGGTACATCTACAACGGGAATTTATATTTTCCGTGAGTTACGCTAGATTGAATCGAGTCATCGTGCCGTTTATTTTTCGCGAATCGGATATAAGAAATATTTTTCTTGCGAAACGTTTGAGAATATTTCTACGAAACTTCGCGCCGGTTTATTAAAGTATACATCTTTTCGCGTCGACTATTGCGTTCACAATTTCATTTTACACCAAAGTAGGACAATGGCAATATTCCTAATAACAATGTTTGGTAATTAAATTGAAAAATACTTTAACTGAATATCTACATTTTCCGCGGTATACGCGTTCGCGATGTATTTTATTTTCAGCTTTTGTGACCGCGCGCAATGCGGTCTTAGAATCATTTTCTCCGATACAAGTATTTCGCGAAATAGAGTCAGTGTTGTTGCGATATTAATACATTATTATTGCTCGATACTCGCGTGATTAAAACCGCCGAAAGAAATGAAATTCGGTCGCGAAATTCTCTGAATTTTTCCAATCGCGAGAGTAGAGTCAGTTTGTTCGCCGGACATTATTTCGGTCGGGAATATAGTCTCTTTTTTTTATTTTTTTTTTATTTGAATTACTCGCCGCGATGAAGTAGCGGTACGCAGCAGCTGTGGAAAGGATTTCCATCGGGCGTCGTCGCATCAGGCAGCAGGTAAATATCAGCAAAATGTACTTTTCATTTTTCTAATTAACAATGAAATTACATTTTGGAATATCGAATTCGAGTCAGAATTAAAGACGAACGATGTGAGGAATGATAGACGGTTAAACTATAAAGACTTTTCTCTTTTTCTGTTACAGAAGACATCGCAACGATTTAGCTGGCCGAGTGCAACGCGGTCTTAGATTCACTTGATCCGAAAAAGTATATCGCGAAATAGAATCAGTGTTGTTGCGCTATTAGAAATTATGTTTGTTCGATATACGCGTGCTTAAACCCGCCGAAAGAATTGAAATGGACTGCTACAACGTAACATATTCGGTCGCGAAATTCCTGTATACTTTGAATCGCGAGAGTAGAGTCAGTTTATTCGCCGGAAATAATTTCGGTCGGGAGTGTAGTCTGTTTATTTTTCTTTTTTTTTCTTTGAATTATTCGCCGCGATGAAGTAGAGGTACGCAGCAGCTGCGGAAAGGATTTCCATCGGGCGCCGTCGCATCAGGCAGCAGGTAAATATCGTCAAAATTTTGTCCTTTTAATTCTTCTAATCAACAATGAAATTACATTTTGAAATATGGAATTCGAGTCAGAACTAAATACGAACGATTTGAGGAATGATAGACGGTTAAACTATAAAGACTTTGCTATTTTTCTGTTACAGATGACTTGGCAACTGCAGAGCCGGTCGTAGTATCATCTCTACAATCAAAGGTGCAGAAGAAATCTACGACCGGTGAGTGAAAAAATTTACGGTTCCTCCGATCACTCAATCATGTCGTAGGACGCAAAGGTCCGAAGCGGCACGAGTGTATTGGTTGTATTTATTTGATTTTTGCGAGCATAGTGACCGCGAGAGTAAAGTATTTTATACTTTACTTTCGTGGGTAGTAACACCTCATATTTACTTGTGAATATTTAATTAGCTCAGGCAGGGGTCTTCTTGTGGTTTAGCTTCACGGGCGATATTTTCGTAATTAGTTTGGAAGTTCGATTTTTCTCGAACTTCATTTTAATTGCATTCGCGTTCGCGTACGTTTACGTATAACCAGAGTACATTTGTGAGTAAAGATAGAGAATAAGATAAGAAGCGAAAGACTACAAAAGAAAAGTAGAACGTTTATTATTCGAGTTTTACATTGAGTTTACGAAATTCATAAGAATTAAGTACAGTTAGAGTTTGCATATTTTTCATAGTAGCATTTTCTATAACTTATAAAGTTATTCCAATGTTTGTATTTAAAATGCCCAAGAAGACCAATTCGCGATGGTTCGATTCTGGTTTCAAAGACTAATTTTGAACACATTTGCAGTTGTTTAGAATCTATACTTTGAATAAAGAATCAACCAAGGGTTTCAATTATAAATTCAAGTTTCACATTAGTTCTTTTTTCTATATATCAATATTTTAAAGTTTTCAAAGATTAAAAGTTTTCAAATTTTTCTTGCATAAATTATAATTCTTTCACTTTTTCAATTTTTATTTGATATTACATTCGAGTCATTTTATTAAAGTACATTTACAAGTAACTTTTCTAAAGTCAAAGCAAAGATTATTAGCTCGTTAGAAGAAGCTATTTTGATAATCATTTTCTAGCTCAGGATTTTCAGCACACATGAAGACTAGTTTGTAATTGCCACGTTCATGTCCCTATTTGGCTTGAACTCATTCGTGTGCCCAGGTGCTACACGAATGAGTGATAGCGGTGAACGTGGCTTATAGTTTTAAGAATTATAATCATGTGGCGGCTCACAAGCGTTAGCGATTGTGCACGACGTACGGTCCACACGTGTGAGTGTGTGTGTGATATATTTATTAAATATTTCGTGGACTGTGCGTCGGTTTAGAACAATCGTTTTTATTGCAAATTCGCGATTAAATTCAACTTGAATATTTTTACGATTTTACATTATTCAATTCAAGTTCGATTATATTTCGAACGTCAGTTTATTAAATTCATTTTCTTTTTAATTAGAGTCAAAATGCAAAAGCATTATCATTGAACATAATAATTTTTCCATCTAAAAATTAAATACAAGTCTTTCATTTTTATATTTTACAAATATTAGTTTTCATTAAATTCATTTCAATAAATTCTAAATAAATCGCAATAATCGCTGGCCTTGTGAGTCGATTTCAGCAAACAAGGTACGTACCTGAATGTATGTGTGGGGTTTTGAGTCGGTGTTGGAGACGTCCCGGGACGTCTCCCGTAGGGGGAAACACCGACTTTGATTGAGAATCGTGGAGAGAGTGTGTTGGTGTGCGAGAGATTTTTGCCATTTTTTTAAATATAGGAAATAGGTAGGCAGGTAACTTAAATTCTGGAATGTGTGATTTAATTTTAAGTAGGAAGGGCAGGGCAGGTACCACTGTTTCGACTGTAGGCAACCAGTGGTATCCTGTACCTGAAAGTCAGGCTAATAATCTTTTCTTTTTTTAATAATAAGTAAATTCTGCTTGAACATTCGTCCTTAGCGGCTAACCGTTTGCACGGACTGCAGTTGTCATTCTTCTGAGAATAAGCTGTTAACTTGTCCACACGTGTTAGCCGCATTCTCTTGTCTGGTTAGGCGCGTGTTAGGGTTATACCATATTATGGTTCCGAATGTTCTTGCAGAATACAGGTTGGGCTCCGGCCTGAAGCAAGAAGAGGCTTTACGCCGAAGAGGCCCGACAAACTGTCTAGAAGAGGGCAGCAACAAATGGCTATCCATTTTGGAGTGTTCAATTTTGACATTTCCAGAATGGGTGGTCATTCCGTTACTACTATGTCACTATGCTCGTAGTAGTTGTAGAGTAATTATAGTTGTAGTAATTTGAAGTAGTTAGTACCATGGGTCGAGGTGAGCTCCCCATGAAGACTCTGCCCCGATCTGCATTAAAGTTTTCGAGTCATTTTTCTTATTAAATTATTTTCATAAGTGTCAAGTAATAGAGTTTTGCATTAAAGTTTTCGAGTCATTTTTCTTACTGAATTATTTTCACAAGTTTTGATAATAGAATCTTGATTACGATTTGATATTAAATTTCCTTTCAAACTCAGTTATTATTTATGTTCATTATTGTTAAAGAGTTGGAGTCCAGTTTTTGATTATTATAAATTTGAGATATTAGATTTTTGAAAAAAAAGCAGAGGGGTAGAGTGTGATAGAATGAAGTAGTTAGAAGTAGTTAGTTCCACGGGTCGAGGAGAGCTCCCCGTGAAGACTCTGCCCCGGTCTGCATTAAAGTTTTCGAGTCACTTTTCTTATTAAATTATTTTAACAAGTTTTAAGTAAGAGAATTTTGCATTAAAGTTTTCGAGTCATTTTTCTTATTCAATTACGTTCACAAGTTTTGATAATAGAAGTTTTATTGCAATTTGATATTAAATTCTTTTCAAACTAAGTTATTTTGAGAGTTCCTTTTTAAGAATTGTCACTGCTAGAGTCCAATTTTTGATTATTATAAATTTGAGAGATTGAATTTTTGAAATAAGCAGAGGGGTAGAGTACGATACAGTGTGCAGATAAAAGAAATTTGCACACTTGCCATCCGCGCCGGTCGTTATTTTTTGTCACCTCTGGCTGCAGTTTAGCTTCGCGAAATTTATTGATAATTTGAAATAGATTAATCGAAAGTGTCTCAACTGAGACACACTTTTTATTTTCATCCTAAAAACATAGTATTATACAATTTTCTTTTAATTAAATTCACGAATCCGTCTCAAAGAGACCCGCGTTCTTTTTACATTATATCATTTATATATTTAAATTAAATATCCGAAAGAAATGTCACCGGGACATACGCGATTTTTATTTTCTAACGTAAAATCATCGAAAAATGTAAAGCAGCCAAGTGACTCGCGAATTGCATCGTACATCGCCGACTTAGTACGATGCCATTTAAAACGATAATTCAAACAAGCATTTGTTAGAGGGAATATTGCCATTATTACATTTATAAATTGTATTTTTTATTAAAATGTGTTATTTTGTACAATGTCGTAAGACGTTGTGCAAAAATTTTCATTTCGACTACGAGTAACTTTGATCTCCTCAAGATCATTCCGCGTTTACAATTGTTTTTCGTTCTCGCGTATTACAGTTCGATCAGTCAACGCGATTATAGAATAGTAAAACATTATTTTTCGCGCGCGTAACGCGAACTCTATTCAAATGAAACTTACATTTCTTTCCGACAAAATTCGTGGAAATTGCGAACAAATAGTGTTGCGAAAAATCATTTAAACTCGCGCGTAACTTTTCCATACTGATCGATGTTAATCTCGCGTGACAAGTCGATGCTTTCCACCCATTTAATAAACTTTTCTTTCAGAGTAGAATTAAATTAAGTAGTTAGTATAAGTTTTTAGTGTTGCGTTAATTTAGAGAATTCGCCATATAGCCACTTGCGAGTTATATGGAGTGAAATATTAAAGTTATTTTCGCGTCGCGTTGTCATTTATCTGCATTCTAATGTTATCACACACATTAGTTTCCTGATTCGCAATGTTCTGAATAATTAGAAAATATGAAATACATTCCCCTGTGGGTGGGGGACAGAATACACCCACGGTATTCCCTGCCTGTCGTACGAGGCGACTAAAAGGGACGTTTTGGCCACTATAGTGTCAAAACGTTAATTTAAGGGGATATCACACGTCAATTCCAATCCGTTTGCCGTCGACCATCGAGAAAACGCGACTTGTTTGTTCGTACCGCGATATTAGATTCATTTTTAACTTTAACTTTCATTTTCAATACTTATCACCTATTTCTACACTCAATTTTTAGTATCAGTTTCTTAGCTTCAGTTTTTTTACCCTCACTTTTTAATTTTAACTTTCACTTGTTCTAGTAGAGTCATTTGTTTTAGTAGAGTCACTTGTTTTAGTAGAGTCAATTGTTTTAGTAGAGTCAATTGTTCGTTATTTGTCACGTTCGTCATATCCCTGCGGCAAAACAACACGATAAACGGTGTTGTCGGCCTTGTAAGCCTCACGGCTACTCGGTTAAGCCGCGATCTCGCGATATATTCACGGAGCGTGGCTTTCTGTCGTTCCATGGTTCCGTCGGTACTTTGGGTGGCCTATGGTCGTCTGGAAAGGTGAGCCCGAGTTCGTTCTGGGGACCTGTACACGGGTGGACTGCTATTTGGCGGGGTATGGGACGTATCAGGCTTATCGGTGGCGGCCGGACCGATTAGCCTGATATGGCTTAACCCGTGTACAGTTCGACTGGATGATCTATATCCTCGGATATAGATCATCTTCGATTTGTCCCTGGTTCGGATCTTTCGCGTAGGCCCTTTCCTGTAAATCGACCATACGCTTTATCCCTTCGTATCGATTAACCATGGTTCGGCCGGAAGTCACGGTTCGTGGGTACTTCTCGAGACCGTGGCACGAGCCACCGTGTAAGTGTCTAAATTGTTTTGTCGTCGAGCTATGGTGAACGTTTAGAGTCACCCGCGTTAGTATACATTTACCGAGTTGCTTTTCTCGTTGAGTCGACATTTAGAGTCATTTTTCTTTTTTTTTCTTTTTTTTGGGTTTATGGTGTTTTGGTGTTTTTTTTTTTTTTTTACCGCGAGGAGTTGGCGTGTGATGGTGGTGGGGTTAGTTATAGAAATATTGAAACGTTTCGATATTTATCGTCGTGGTCCCATTGACAGACGTGTCTTTGGTATCACGGCACTTTTAGTTTCGCGTTCGCGTTCGCGTGATATTTTCATTTTCCATCTGAGAATGAAGATTTTGATCTCGTTTCGTTAATGGAGGGAGGATGGGTGCCGTGGATAGGGTGGGTCTCCATAAGTAGCAACCTCCACGTGGTGAGACCTGGATCGATATTATTTGCATCGATCTATAATGAAATTTATCAATATTTTTTTGTAAGTCCAATGACCCATAGTCGTTTATATTGAAATGTATCGCTTCGATGCAAATGGTATCGAGCAAATTGGCTACGAGTAGTATATATATGTATATCTCGTGTTTGCTTTTACTACAGTCAGAAAAAACCTAAATTCAACCAGTTTTTTTATTGCCATTTGCTCAATTTTTGAGATAGCGATCTGAAACTTGTACCACTGATTTAGTTAGGAAATTCTACACCAGATCAACCTATAATAGTTGTACTTTTCGAAAATTTCATTTTTCGCCAAAATCTGAAGGGGGTAGGTCAGGATTTTTTGTGATTTTCGTAATGCTCTCGCCATTTCCACAATTTTTTAGATATCAAGATGATTCTTTCACTGATTAATTCGGCTTCGGATTCCGCATCCAAAACGCCCTGGATCATTTTAATAGCTCAAAAATTACGGAAATGGCAGGCGATTTACGAAAATCGCAAAAAATCCTGACCTACCCCCTTCAGATTTTTGCGAAAAATGATATTTTCGAAAAGTACAACTATTATAGGTTGATCTGGCGTAGAATTTCCTAACTAAAACAATGGTACCAGTCTCAGGTCGCTACCTCAAAAATTGAGCGAATGCTGAACGAAAAACTGCTTAAATTTGACGATTTTTCGCGATTTTCGTAATTCCTTTGTCACCACTAACGAATCTACAGGTACCACTCGGAACGAACGATACTCTTTTAGTTCAAAAAATTCTGCTCCTTCGTCAAGGAGGCGCTGCAAATCCTCTGGAATTTGAACGCGTCGGTAATTCAGTTTCGTGAACACCGAACTCCGTAAGGTGATAGGTCTATCCAATACCTCGTCTGTGCTGTGGGTTAGGTTTTAAGTTAATATAGCGATCTTTTTTACCGATCACATAAAATTGGTATTACCGATCGTCGCGTCGTGACATTGTTTCAAGATCAAGAATTTCTTCTTCCTGTAAAATTTCTCTATAGTTAAATAAACTACCTCTGCTCAAATACAGTTACCTGTTTTAAGCACGCGTCAATTCAATTCCACGCGTTTCCCAACAATAGTGCTGTGTATTGAATCTGTATAAATAATTGAGAAAGAAATAATTATAAAAATAGATCGAATTCCTAGCCCTACAGGCGTTGTACTAATTAAATAAATTAACAAAGTACTTTTTATATATTACTGTCAATTGTATTATTCCCAAGTTCGTGCTTTGATTAAAGAAATAAGCTACTGTTTCCAAACTGAACTTATACTTTTTTTGTGCGTGCAACTCTTCAACCCTTGTTTTAATATTTCGCTCTCCCTGCGTTTAGTGGTGGAGTTGCAACAAAACTAGTTATAGATTTGTTTAGTTTTTGTCATCTCAATTTCCGTGGTAACATTCCTTTTTTCAATTTTGTTTTACAACAAACTAAGATCGGCCGTCAAAAATGGATTTCATATTTTGTCACACACTGTATAAACTCAAAAATGTTGCAGACGAACGTTGTACTCCTTACAACGATTGACTGCTTATAGCGGTCAATCTGAATCAGATGGGTCAATTACATTTGTGATCCGGGGTCGAATGTGAATCCAGGCAGGTTCATGTCAATTTTGTTTTTAACGAGTATGTGTTTTTCGCTGGATTTCTGGGATTTAGTTCGGAAAAAACGATATTTTTTCTGAATACCTATACGCTAAATGTCATGGTACAGGCCCAAAATGTCGTTTTTGGCAATATTTGGAAATAGACTATTTCATGAAAGAATATTTTCTAATAAAATTTGTAGAATTTAGATGGGAAGAGCTTATGATTTAAATAAATTTTTGGATTTGTGCTAATTAACTATGGATTTACAACTGTACTCAACCACTATTAGCTTTTCCTTACTTTTCCTATATTTTAGTCAGTGAAGATGTAAAATTCTTTTGTAATACGCTACAAAAAACTATAAAACGGAAACGGCAAATCAGTAAGTTTGACAAACTTACAAACTTTCTAATCTCTTATAAACTCAATCAAGGTGTATGGAACGTACAATAAATAAGGTTTAATAAAACTGTCGAAATAATTTTCGTCCGAATGATTCTTTCAAAAAGTATATTTTTACAACGATTTTATACAAGTTGCATAAGTATTAACTTTCCAGATCTATGTGTGTGCAATATTAGATACTATTCTTCTCCGAATTCTAATAAAATACCACAACTATATTTATCAAGAGAGGATACACAGCAGGTATACTGAATATATTTCTTCTTCGCTTTATCTATTTTTCTCCGGACCGGACATTTCCTTCCCTATAGAAGGGCTAGGATATACTTGACAGTGATATATCGTACACTGTGAAAGCATTAAAGAAATTTACAACCGGTTATCAGAACGTACTTATTACTATACCAGAGCTCACGATCAAATTTTACAAAGTCTCATATTTGTTATACGGAAGTAACCTAATTGTAAATATCCTTCTTTAAACGCGAAAGGAACCGTGGAAAATTCAGGGTTTATAAGATTCAATCGTATTTCAAAGTCGGAAACAAATTACGTCTTCCAATCGATTTTATACGAAATACGCATTCTATTTCCCTGTACACACGCTCACGCTTCCCCAGAGTTCTTCATCGTAGGAAATGAACTTATAGGCGTCGGGACAAATTGACTGCCAGACATTTCTGCCTGATCTGCTTTGGAAAAATAAATAAGTGTGCCAGGCAGGCGGCGTAGGAAATCGATTCATCGGGTTCGATTCATTCGATAAATAAGACCGCGGTTGTGGGGGGTGCGGGGCACGTTCAGGGCGCTAATTTCTTGCGAATGAGAAACGGGGAAATCGCGCAATAAATTACTAGCTATAATGAGAGTCCGAGGTCGCGCGAGGAATATTCGATTATCCGTGACGAACGCTGAATCGATTTATGTATTATGGTGATGTTTTGTCGGTTCGTGTTTTCCTTGTAAATTCCAAATACAGATCCATAATTTTCAGTATACAACAAAACTGTGTTTAATTGTACATAATTTTATATGCATATTCTTACTAGACGTTAGACTCTGTTATTATAGAGATTAGAATTTACTAATCTATTTTTCATATTAAACAATTTCTAATCCCCGTTCGCATTTCCAGCGTTGACTGTCGAATTTTATGAAAACATTCTAGTCGTAAGGTTGCTGCGTCTCGAGTCTGCACCCGATATCGTTCAGACACCCCCAACCTAGGGCTCTTTTTCCTCTCTTGGACTTTCTAAACGTGGCGTCTGTACATACATGTTCCTTTATGCATCACGTGGCTTAATTAGGAGCTACCTAGCAGTTACCTGCGTAAGTACTGACAGGTAGGGCTGCCCTACCAGAGCTACCCTCAGCTTCTCCTCCGGAGCTACGCACCCTATTATTCCTACGTTAACGATAAAACACTTTCCTACATCAGTAGGACTGGGTCCTGTACGAATCATGACGTAGGTACCATGGTGTGTGTAACTCCGGAGGAGAACTGTCATGGTATTGGTAGCCCTAGTAGGGCAGCTTCAGACGCCAGTACCTGCGCGGACAGCAGATAAGCACCTTTGGACTAATTTATCGTCTGTGAAGTGGGTTGTAGGTACTCGAGATTCAGACAAAAATGTGCTTTCTTTATATTATTTAAAAAAAATAATAATTGATGGATTGATGATTTATTTACGCCATTCGCAGAATTTATTTTTCCATTTTTATTTAAGTGTTCAGTAGTAGTTTGCGGAGAATTTAATACACAGTTGTTTTTTTAGCTCATTTATTTTACGTTGCATGGACCTAAAAGTTATTAGTGACTAGGTACTATTGTTTGGATGTTTGTATTGGTTTTAGTATACTCGTGTTGTTTTCATATTCTATTTAAATAATTTGTTTGTTTTAGAAATATTATCCCTTTGGCAGTGTAAGAATTATTTAACAGACATTTCAGTTGAGTTCAAAGGTTATGTTGTTTTCTTCGTTCCCTACGTACTGGACAGGTGACCAAACGGTATTCAACGGGATAAGTGACGTCTCATCTGGAGCACTTGTTGAGTGTTCTTTAGAGATCAAGTGTTCACGGACGAAATTGGTATGGTCAATCCACAATCTAGTATACATGTCACTTGTTCCTTCCTGCTAATCGCTGGATCTGGATTTGTTTGAAATATGTAATTTCTGATATTATTTATTCCTTATGTTTGTATGCAATTTAATGTCATGTGTTCAGAAAATATTCAAAAAAGTTGCACTCCAAGAAAACCTGAGGGTCTTGATGGCCAAATAATATTACTTTTTATAAAAATACTCTTGGGTCGATATCGCTAGTTTTGTAAAATGTTGTTATGCGATAGTTTTAAAGTTATGTCTTACAAATTTTGTACAAAACGTCGTTTTTTCAAGTATCTCAAAGTAGCGAATTTTATTAATCAAGGTTTAAGATAAAAGTTGCAAAATTTAGAAAGATCGATCTGATGGATTGATTCAATTTTACGACGTAGCCCTTATCAGTTACAGGTCCTCTCCTTTTTATAGAAATTCCCATTATTTGATTAAAATTGCGAGTTTTAGGTAGTGTTTCATCAATATTTTGTACAACCACGGTACATATGCATCGCATTGTTCTATACCGAGACTCTTAATTCGTACCTACATCGAAAAATTTTCCCACATTTCGTTGAACTTTTACTCCGAAAAACGAAATTGTAAAAACGTGTATTGTAAATGTGAGTAGTATCAGCGGATCCCATCTACATTCCCCGTCTAATTTACATATGGTAGCCGCGTGCATCGCATTCTGTGGTTCCGTGTTAACTCGCATCATAGACCTCGAGCATTGTGGTACGCGAAAATTTTGCAACATAAATTAACAACGGTGTACATAACCCTGTTACGTATAATAACATCAGTATTATTCAATCGTTGGTAGTGTTCAGATTTTTTATTTCCTCCTAAACGTCGCCAACGATTTCCTTTGAGATTATTCATCTGGATCAGTGATTTCAAACTTCGTTAACTCCCAAAAATTTTTCTCGTTGACGCCACAAAGTCAAATCACTGTTGCTATTCCAAATAAAACAATTCAAGGCCGCACGCATTTGCGGGCTGTAAAATATAGCAATTTATTACAGTGCTAAAACAATCATCAAATTTACAAATAAAATTTGTATATGCAGAAAGTATACAGTGCATGTTGAAATAGTTTTATTGAAGTGTCATACATCTAAGAAATATTAATTACCGGAAAAATTATTCAATTCTGGTCCCAGATGCCAAAAACTTCGTTGGAAGAAAACAGCAGTGCTTCTTAAAATTTAATATTAGTTACCTGTGGATACAATCTTTCTTCAGAATATTGGTTTTCTTGAAATTACCGTTCACCCTTGGTCATTATTCGTAACTTATTTGGCTGCAGGTATTATTCCTTGGAAAATAGTAGTTAATTCAAACTTACAGCTTAAAGTTGTAGCCTTAAACTACGAAATATCTCGCAGTCGGCAACGAGTAGGGTTACGATAATTCGTGTTTACGTTCCGAGTTTGAAGCAACCCACATTCCGTTTAGATGTTCATTGATTGTCCGTTTTCCACTGTGCTCTTCATTGTGTAGAAATATTTAATGGAGACCCCGAAAGGCGTGGACATTTCAGGTTCCCATTTGTGTCTCATTCTTAAAAAAAAAGAAAAGACAACCCTACAGATTTTCCGGGCATGGATTGATAGGCTGCCAGTAAAATTGGACTTGGTACCTATGAGGTCCCCCATTCGCAATCAGCAGGGTGATAAATGTCACACATTCATACGTGTTTATGATACGAATACCGATTCAAAAGTTAATTAAAATATAATAGGACGCAACTTGATGATAGACTTGAAGATAAGTGGATACATTCCAGAATCTTTCTGTATAACCGCATTCTTAGAAAATTACTCTTCTAATGGTAAAACTAACGGACTCTGTGCTTATAGTTCAAGCTTAAATGACAAAAATATGAACAACGTTCTACACACATATACATATATGATCGTTTTTACTATTTAATAATTTCCAGAATTACATTTTTTCCTTTTCCGAAAGGTTTTTTCGAAATTATATATATTAATTAATAATTACAAGTTTCTTTTCATTTAATAGTGAAAATAGCAGGCAGAAATTGGAAATAAATATGACGTCACCATGGCTTGATACAAAAAAGAATAGGAGTTACTTACGGATTAAATGCATTGTATTGAGAATATACATGGTCTGTCCGGAAAGTAATAGGACTGAGTCGATTAAAAAAAAACTATTGAGCCAATCGTTATAATTCTTGAAAAACTTTCAAAAAAGGCTCTTCCTGCGTCGATACAGCGCTGCCAGGGCGATTTCCAAGCATTGAAGGCGTCATGGTAAGCATTCTCCGGAATGGCGTTTAGAGCCGCGGTACAAGCTGCCTGGATCCCCTCTTTTCAAAATGATTCGTTTCAAAATGATTTTTTTTCATCGGTATTTTCCGGCGAGGAAACAAAAAGAAGTCCGGGGGGGCCAAATCTGGGATGTAGGATGGCTGGGGAAGCGTTAGGATACCTGCCTGGGTCATTTAGTTGGTCACAAGAAAGGAGGTGTGAGCCGCTGCATTGTCGTGGTGCTCCGTCACAATGTTATGAACCACAGTTTTTGGGAAATTTAACATTTGGGCAATTAACCGAGTACTCAGTAGACAGTCAGAGTTCAAAACTTCGAGCACACGAGTCACATTGTCGGTGTTTGTCGAAGTCGAAGGTCGTCCAGCGCGGTCTTCATTGGCGACCTCTTCCCGGCCCTCCGAAAGGGCCTTGTGCCACCGAAACACACTACTTCTTACTAAAGTATTATCTGGATAAGCCTGCTTGATCATATCAAATGTCTCTGTCGCAGATTTACCGCGTTTCACACAGAATTGATTAAATTTTAGCGATTGCCAACCTCTGCTCTAACGAACGCTGAATTTTCTGCTTGTACCGCGGACAAAAACACGTCGCGGGAAAAAGGCTGTCCTGACTCTCCAGATTCTCGGAGACAATTGACCAATCCCTCATTCATTAGCTAAGGACCTCCTCTACCGAATCCAGTCGGCACCTGAAAGCTCCGAAGTACAGTCGCGGCGGAAAAAAATCAGTCCTATTACTTTCCGGACAGACCATGTATTCGCCCTCTATAACGAGATATGTAATTTATACTTTCCGACGTATAAAATTTTGCAGTTAATATATTAATCAGTTAAATTAACCGTTTTTATTAAAATGCTATTCATATCACACTAGTTGAAGATTGTGCAACGATTACAATTTTAATTGCCCCCCCTTTCATTTAACATTCAAATCGATTAGTTTCATTTTTCTCAATTTTGTGGAAAATAATATCTTTTTAGTTTTCAATATTTTCCATCGTAAATTAATACGAAATTGAATTTTAGTGTCCTGAATATTGAACTGTGAAGACAATGTTCAAACCACAATGCAAATGTTTACGGTCGTCTCAATAAACTGGGTCAAGTAAATAACGTTATACAAAAGTGATGGACAGGGAAACACAACTTGGTTCTTCTACGTGGTAAAAATTTCAGTGGTCTCGTAAAAATAAAATTTACAGTCAAATAAAATTGTTCCCCTTAAAGTAAAACTGTTTTTACGAACTACCCTTTTTAAATTGTTATGTCGGCGCAGAAGATTGGTCTTCTTAAATCACGAATTAATTTAGTGACGCACCAGATTTCATTTTAGAATGCAATGAAAATTAACTCAAGTCTCTACTTTTTCCCTCAAATAATATTGATGATGTTCAAATTGAAGTAAGTACATTTTTTTAACGCAGAACTAAATTCCGGACTTTTTAACGAAAACCCATCTCTTTAACTGAAAATTATAACGTAGTTTTTAAAATTCTGAATCAATATTTCTTCACATTTTATAACACTTTATTGCAAATTTACACCGTTTTGTTTCTGTCGTCTTTTTATACAAAATTGAACATTAAAATATTAAAGAAAATCGGTTAAACTGTCTGGCACCTCCACGAAGAACTTGCGCAATTTATAATCGTATTTCCAAATAGAAATTAGAACTTCCTAACTTCAATTAATAATTTTCCCACGGTGACCATGAAATTTATTTTCTTAAATTAATCATATTTGTTTTATTAATTGGTTCTCTATGTCATAACTCAAACACGTTTTCTCACCTAACCTTTTGGAAGCAAATTTATTCGCTAGAGACAAATTTAAAATCTTGAATGAATACAACAATAATAAAAATGTCTGTTTCAAAACTCGAACATGTTGTTCCATCTAACCCTGCTTTAAATAACTTTATTTGATCGTCGAGTCCGATAGACAGACGTTTGAAACATTGAACGATTAACGGGGGTTGAAATCGATCGGGGTTGTTCACCTTCCTCATAACTCGCGTACGTGTGTGACTACTTTACGTTGAGTCGTCGGTAGTCCATTCGACTAAATATTTTATTTCCACCAGAGTTCCCGTGGAAATGTGCTCCTGTCTGTGTCCGTCTCGATCGATGTTACCGCGAAACTGCGGTATATATCGGTAGAAATATGACAGAATATCGCGGAATAATTTCGGTGTTTCATCTGCGAAGCGAATCCATCGATTTTCTTTCTATTTATTTTGTATGCCCGCGGTACACGAGAATAATGCAGAAACATTTTTGTTATTCCATCCGAACGACAGAAATTCAATTCGTTGCGAAATAATTATATCATTAACAAAACAGCTATGTATATCCTTAAAAAGACTAATTTTTTTTAGCTAAATTTATTTTGCAACGAAGTTATTTGGCCGACGCGCAATGGATTGTGAGAAAAGAGGTTTATTAAAAGATAAAGGTATACTCCTCTTTCCTCTAATCTTTATGGAACTTGACAGGTTTGCAGAGAAAATAAAAACAATTTTAGAGTATCTTTTTCGGATGATACTCATGTTCCGAGGCGACAACCTCTCTCCGATGTTGTACCCAATTTACACCAAACCTAGTTTTTATAAAAAGGATAATATAATTCCACGTGATAGTTTTTATAATCTCTATATTTTGAGTTTAAAACTATGAAGCTTTGATTAAATGAATTTTTTTATCATTTATAGCTTTCAATTTGGCAATGATAGACTACATTTTCTTATTGTGCTTTCGAACCCCACATATGAATATTAGCAGAAATAAGAACACGCGTAAAAAACACATATCGTCGGGAAAATAATTGTTAATTGTGCGAGAAATATAAAGAGGAATCTAGGGGTATTATATCATAATTATTTAAATACTTGTAGCATGAATATAATTTAACATATATAACACAGTATTAGACAATTAATAAAAACAAAAAAAAACAAACAAATTTACATTCCCTATGTCCTATCTATATAGTTACGGCCTTGAATTGTTTTTCTACAAATCGCTGTTCATCTCTATCCCAAATCTTGAACATCCTTCTAATAGGTAGAGTTATCTAACAATAAGACTCTGAAGAACTAATCATTGAAAGTGACAACCGAAATTGATCGTTCAATCACACTCATGGAGACTATCACAAGACGATAAACATACAAATCCTCGTTATTCAATTACTCGCGAATTCGTTGGCTTGGTCGTGTTTTAGCCAGCAATTACTAGCCGATAATATTTCAGTCCTGATATAATTAAACCGTCCGAGAGTGTTTCGAGATAACGAGGATGCAGCCTTAATTGCTCGCAATTTCCTGTCGATTTAATTCTACGTTTATGAAACAGTTTCTGTTGATCGCGACAACGGCAGTCATTGTCAGAAAATCGATATACATGTTATTTCCCGTATCGAGGCATTGTTTCCCCAGCGACTTGTTTATACATTAAAACATCATAGAGGAATGGGAAGTGCTTACATCCGAAAAGCTACCCTGTCATGTACAGGGTGTTAGGAAGAAGGGGATCTAACAGTCTTGTAAGACTTTAATGTCTCATATACAAATAGTTCTCATTCAGAGAAGTAAAAATTGTTTATAAATATTTTTTAAAATAGGATGAAAATCGTTTAATTCCATTTTTTTTACTTTTCACAGAAATTCTTTTTATTCCACACCCGTTATATTATTTGAATAAAATAGAACTTAGACCTTGTATTTCTGCCTTAAAGTCACATTTCGGGAGAACTTCAAATCCAAATCAATGAATATCAAAAACTAACGATTATATATATGTATATAATTAACAACAGGTTTACAGTAATTAATTTCATTAAATAATGAATTCCGTCCAACAACTAAAATTTATAATTCCGGTAAAAACTTTGTATAATTTCCCTAGTTGTTCTTTCCACTGTGCAATATATTTGTATGTATATTTTTTGTAGCGTTATAATTTTCTCCCGTTTGCATGCAGCTTCGAGATTCGGCCGTACGATTTTATTTAGGTCAGAAAGCAAAATCAGGCGATACGCCCACCGCTATAAATTACGCGTTTCATGGAAACGTCGGATCGGATTTCGGAACACGTGACATTTTTCAGGCGTGATCGGCTGGCTGCAATCGAAATCAATTAATTAATGGCGCAAATATTATACCCTATGACACACCAATTTCGGCACGGTATGTCGGCTACTTCAATTTAAATGTCAATATGTCTGAAGAATTTCGAAACGCGGAAGTTTCGTAGCACTGAAATTGTAATGAGTGGAAGTTATAGTAATTAGAAGAAAAAAATAATTGTGGAAACTCCGAAATGTCGAATAAAAATCATAAAAATTCGCGCGTGAAATTGGTCGAAAATATTAACCATATTTCCAATACATTAATTGATTTCCTGTATCATCATGCTACAACTAAATATTTTCGAATTAAAACGTTGTTTGAATTTCCATTTCAAATCACGTGGAAGGAAAATATCATGCAATTCGATGACCGTTTAAAAAAAAAGAATCGTTATAACTGTGAAGAAACAACAGAAGCACGTACGTAATTTAAAATTGATTGGCTGCATTGTTCGGTGAATAAAATATCCCATAACAAAAGTCTCATTTTCGAAACAAATTTTTACATGTTTGTGTAGATTTCTATCATAAAAAATCTATTATATTTGAATGACATTTCATAAACATTCGATTCATTGCATTATCTAAATATTTATAAATTTCTGCAAATTTAGCCAAATAATTTCAGAACCACGTTCTACCAGAGTCACGTGATAGCCTAGATACCAAACGAATTGTAGGTATTCATCTCACAACAGGAGCTTAGAAACAGGAAAGTAATTGTCCTCGCTGTTCAGCACGTGCCAAGGAAATCCGCTCGGTTTTTCGCCTAATCGTAACGAGCGTTATTCACCGTGATACCTTGATCTCATTCGTCCCGATCTTTGGCGCGATAAAATAGTCCTTGGATTCTAGAAAAAGGTACGGGCGTGGTAAAATAGTATTTGTGTTAGTAAATTGAATTGACAAGAAGTTCCGACGAAATTTTTTAGTGATGGTTTGCCTTATCGTTTGCCTGAATTTAATCGTAATGAAGAAAATTTCGTTCGATAGTTAATAGGTGTTTGGTAGGCAAGATTTATACGTGAAATGGGGTCCTGAGTGGCAGGATACAGTGTGTGTAAATTAGCGTGTACAGAATTTAATACCTATGAATTTTAAAGAGTAAAATTACATAGGCGTGGAAATTTAAAGGCATTGAGATTCCAAAGCCTTGAAATTCGGAAGCCTGGAAAAATTTATTTCGGAAAATTCAATACATCGAAATTCTAAAACTTAGAATTCAAGCCATAAAATTTCGCTGTGGAGAAACTTGAGAGCACAGTAACAAATGTCAGGAATAAAATATACGATAGACTCTAGATAAGTGTGATAAATGTAAACACATATAGATTTTTTGGCTTCAAGAATTTTGGATAAAGTGTATAGAAATAATTACCGTATTATTAAATTGAAAAATGCATTTGAAAAATACAGTGGTATATTTTTTTACCTAAAATTTAGCACATTACAATTTACCCTGACAACTTTTTATTGCTTTACCGTAATTCGAAGGAATTCTAATTATTTGCGAAATATATACGCAACTTGAACAGACAAATTTGCACCACAAAAATCAATAATTATTTATCCGCTTTCCCACGCATTAGTACCAACACGTGAATCATGGAATACTCGAGCGTTAATTCTCTAATATCAGTGGAATTCTTATCAAACGTTTTCGTTGATAATTTAGCGAGGGGCGTATGGCCGATTATATTTACTATGGACCACAAACATTCCCTTGTACTCGAACGCCCAAAACTTTTCTCGTATAATTACCCGAAGTTTAATTAGAACTTTTAGAAAACAAGCAGGAAACGCAATGGCTGCAGTTTAACACATATGTACAATATTTAAAGGGAAGTATGTATATGTTATTGTCTGGAGAAATGTACATATGTATATATAAATATATGAAGATATATATCTTCTATTTGCACTTGTATTCGTGCTAATAATAATGAAAGTGGCCTAATTAAAAAGCTTAGAAAAACTGAATTAGTCCTTTACTTTGTTACGTCATTAAGATAATGTGGAGACGTTTTTCAAAAGTAGTTGATAATCGAACACCTTAATGGCATTGATAGCAGTGTAGTCATTAACACGTTTGCTTACTTTTCTGTTCTCGTCGCGATGTATCGTCACCCGGAATATTTTCATATGTAATAAATATACAATAATCATTAGAACAATGGATTTGTTATGAAGTAATATTTAGATATGTATCTGTATGATTTTCAAGCTATTTATTTTTTAATTAAAAAAATTAGATGTCGTCAATCATTGGTGATTCACGTGGCCCGAACGATAAGTATAGTACCAGTCACTGGTAACTAACATGGTGCTTAACGTGTTCTACAGAACACATTTCATGATTATTTTAACAGTACTTCAAGTCACATGCTATTTGGTCCAATTTCTCGGAACACCATGAATTGGTAATTTTATTTTCGAAGAAGGAGATAAATGTAGTCTACATAATAATTAATTAAACATAATGATAACTGTTAAATGAAAACATATATAATATCTGCTTTTAATGAAATTTAATATTATCTGTCACAATTCATATTTTACAATTACGGAAAAGATTTAGGTGATAACGATGTATTCGCAATTATAAAAGTTTGTTAAATTGATTAATTCTAAAACAAATTCTTGTTGAACTTACTTTTAACTACATTTTCTTCTAGGATTTGTAATACAGGACTCATTTGTGTTATTAATTAATATCGTTGTTAATAGCGTACATCGTTTTTCGATCGATATTTTAGTAACATCGCTGGTATTTTGGCCAAAGAATAGCTTGTTCGAAGGTAATTAAACAGCTAGATTAAAATAATTAATGATTTTCCTGATAACGTATAAACTATATCCTCTACATGCATGCATACGTAAGGTTGTAATTAATCGACGTACACGTTCGATCATAATTCATAGTACAGTTGCAAATTTAGATTAAAGGGATTGAAACTTAACAAATGCAATTTGAATTAAACTGTAGATTATCGTGTTCAATATAAATTCTAAATTTAAACAATTTGAAAATGTCGATGTTCGAAGTTATTGAATTTTAAAGTACCTATCGTTCGGTAATTTCTGGGCTTCGAACTTCTAGTGGAAAAAAATGTTGTGCTCTCGCACATCTCTCATCCTAAAATTTGAACGCTTTCAAATTCTGCGTGTTGGATTTTCTGTTCTTCAAAAATTACTGCTCTTTAAAATTTGTGACGTTTTTTGAAAATAGTACCTACTCGAACCTTCCGGACTAAAAAAGTTCAAATATTGAATAATACCCAAGAGAAACACAAATAGGCAATCGTAATTTTAGTTATTTATTTTGCCAGCGCCAGTTTTAGGGAAAAGAGACCACTCCTTTCGTGTGGCTAGTTTGTAAATACGTGTACTTTGACTTGTGGATGGCTGTGTAGACATACATAAATATAAATAGCAGAAGAGGAAGACGTAATGGTCTGCATCATCGATGATAAACTGAACATTTTGCTGCGAGAACTGTGTGAAACTTCGTAGACGTATCTACACAAATTGTACGATTGAAATCGTTCGGGCATGGACAATTTGTAAGCAGTAGAATTGCAATACTCTGCAACTTCAGTCTCAAAACTGTATACACGTCGAAATTTCGTTCGTATAAAATTTCTACTTCAAAAAATTTGTAAGCAGGGAAACATCGACGATTAGAAATATTTGCGCTGTGAAATTCCTGCGTTCTGAAAGATGGTATTTAAAGTTTTAAAAATTTACATGTGTGGGTGCTGAAATTGTAATATCTTTATATCCTTGAGTGTTGACATTTTTACGCTGAAGCCAGGCACTCGTTCCATATGCAATCAATTAACTTCTAGAGTAACATCTGGGGTTTTGTTAAAAATAAAAATAAAATTAAATGTTTACATTGACACATATTTTCATGAAACTCCCGTATCTTTATATTTTTTAACCATGAAATTTTCATCCGTGAGATTTCTATACGGTAAAAAATGATATTACCAAACATTTGATGATATTATTTCTTTGCTGAAACGAAATTATTAATACTGAAGAGTTTCATCATTCGTCGATAGCCCAACCGGCATTTGACGTGGGAAAAGACGCAAAATATACATATGTCCAAAAGTTTTAATACAGTTTGAAAAAATGCAAATGGAAGATAGAATATTTTAACAAAGACGGGCAGATTGTATCCTGCAGTAGAACCGCAACCTGAGGTATCGCGTTCCCATGATCTCTGGGGAGCGCCGACAAACATATTCATCTAAAATACACGGCTCGTCGAAGTTTCAGTAAAATCGACCCGCAGCTGCATCTGGCCGCCCCGCGGAACCATACTCCAGGAAATTGGATTTACAATATATATGAGAACGTTCGTCCAAGTAAAGATTTCGCGGTGGAGTGTAAACGGTACTTACTAACTGACGCGTCGACTTTGGTTTCCAAACGGCTCGCAAAGTTTGGATCGTTGTAAATCTTTCCGCTACATCAAGTAACATTATAAAATGTGCACCCATGTATCTATCTTTCAATTACAATTTTCATTTAAAATTCAATTTAAATAATACAATTAAGTTACTTTGAAATCCATTGTGAAAAAGTAACAGAATATTTTCATGCGTAATACATGAAATTTATTGTAACTCGCAAGACACAAAAATGCCAGATTTTATTATTTAAATTCTTTGAGTAGAGCCCGAAAATCATTTATATGTATACATATACTATACCATTTTCCCTGGGACGACGATTCATTCATAAATTCGTACCCTTGAACAATCCGTACATGAGTTGTGCGTGAAATTGTGAAGAAGCAGTTATCCATTGTAGTTCAGCTTCCTCAATCAGAGATCACTATTGCGATCCAGCAACAGTTTGAAATAAGTGAACAAAGAGTGAGTTTGTCATTGCAACTAAATGGAAATTCATCTCAAACTGATCAGAGGATTTCTTCAATCTTACGCATTACAATTTCTCATAAATCTTTCACCTCTATCCATCTATCCATAGTCGATTCCTTCTGGAAAATCAGCATCGTCCCATCCCTTCCTGAGAACATTCCTCAACGTCCGAAGGTGGAAGACGTCTTGACATTCCCTCTTGACAATAGAACATGAAATACAATCCACAGGACACGTGCTACAATCACGCACAGATTTAATAATTAATTATTAGTTATTTGTTGATTTTTGGTTGTTAATCTGAATTATTGTTATTGGATATGTATATCTGTTAAAATGAACATCACTGTTCATGGTACAATTCTATTTTTAGTTTTATGAAAACTGCGGCTTTATCTGATTAAGTTGGGATAGAGTCCGAACTTAGGGAAGAGTTCAGATTGATTTCCAACTCCACTTCGCGAATCTGATATCATTCAATTTTTTTGCATCGTGCAAATGGAAGATAGAATATTTTAACAAATAAGGAGACCCACAATTCAACCTGCGGACGCAATGCATCCGTCAATCACGCGGTTCGGACGTAACAAAGGGATAGTAATTTCAGAGCATAATGATCTATACACCATGATATATGACGTATTGCAAATTCAACTCGAACTTTTAGACACTTTGACAAACAAGTATTTAAAATTGTTGCTCTATCGAATTGGAACGTCGTAAAGATGTTATCTAAATTATTTTTAAAAGGAAAATTGAATAGATAAAAGTTATAGAAAAAGTGAATATAGAATAAATAAAAGTTATAGAATGACAAATTTTAGAATAGTTAAAAGTTATAGATGTAAACTCACATATTACGAAATATAGAAGCAAATTTCTGCTGACGCGACGTTTAACGATATTATCAGCTTCCGACACCTTTTTTTTTATTCTTTAATAACTGCAAGGTATTCCCCGAAACATCGTAATTCAAAACATTAATCTTATTGTTAGCGCATAACACACTATCGTTTCCTTTTGCTTCAACGTTTATGACTCACTGTTAAATTAATGATTGGGAAAACCCAAGTTTGAGTTTAAATCCATGAAAACCTGATTCAAATCACTTTTTCAAAAGTCATAATAACGAACAATTTTACTTTTCTTTATATCACAGTTATTCTAAGACCTCGAGATAAAGGATTGCTTTTATCTAACGCGGTGCGTTCTGAATACGAACCACAATGTCTGCGCGATCGATGTAATATAATATGAACATACGTGGAAATAGAAAGTTGGATGTGATATCCGACTACAAATCGCATCCGTTTTTACAAACTTGTTTGAAGTTGCTTAACCGCTTAAAAAAATACGACTAGTTTTGAAGGACTAAGTATACGACAGTAGTTCTTACCAGGTAAAATCAGGAAACCTCGGTTGATTTAGTGATAAGATAAATCATTTCTAAAAATTGTGTGGGAAATAGGAGTAGATAAGAATAAACTCGATTTAGCTAAGAGACTTGCAGAATTACAATAAACTTTACAGACATTTATTTATATTGCTATATTTAACAGTATAATACAACACAATGTAATCAAAGTAGAAAACAAAGGTTTTAGGTTATAACAAATCTGTAGAAAATTCTAAGTTCACACGATGTAGAACGTTGAGGTTTCAAAGCGTAAAACATGCAACGCGTAAAAGTTAAAAAAACCTGCAATTTTTCGCAAAAATTTCAAGGCTCTGAAATTTCCAGGCATATACATTTAAACATTTGCAAATATCGACTTGCTTAAGATCCAATAGACAAAAATTTCAAATCGCCAAAAAAGCGCAATATGTTGAGATTTCAAAGAGCCGAAGTTGTAGCCCGTATAAATTTCGAGGGAAAAATATTTTTAAACGTAGAAACTCAAGGATTTTAATTTTTGAAAGTCAAGGTTGGGAAACTTCGGAAGATCTGCAACGCATATAAATTTCAAGAAGATGCAATTCTATCGCTTAAATAATTCAAGACATTAATAATTTAATGCCTATAAATTTCAAGATGTCAATAGTTGAATATCTAAAGACTATAAATTCCAGAAACTTAATTACAATTGCTCATGGATTTAAAATGTAATTATACCTGTGTGGAACTCTCTGTAAAGTTAGGCAACGTTTTAACTGTATGTGTGTACAAATATTTACTTTACTTCAAACCAAATTCTTGGATACCGCTGCCGCAACGTTCATTTGAAAAACCATTCGCCGACTGAGGTTTATTTCTTATTTATTAACGTCAATATGACACCGTGAAAGCGTGAAACACAGCGATCTGCGGAAAACATTACGGCAATGATCTCAAGATATATGTACATAGAAACGCACACAAAAGAACCGAAATTACGTGTCATGCCGAGGAGCCGAGCAAAGGGAAACGCAGGTATTAGGAAAACACTAAGCACTGAAAATTATGAAAAAATGACATTGGTTACAAAATGTACTTTATAGAATCAGATTGAAAGAATTAAATATTAAAATGTTTATGAAAATGTTTAACAAATGAAAAAAGTGTAAGTGTACTGCTGACAGTATAATAATTAGAATGATTTGAAGGAAATCAGTTTAATATTTCGAATAATTATATTAGCAGTTTACAGTATTTGTATATTACAGTATTTAATTTAATAAAATAAAAAACTCTAAGCGCCTTTTAATACCAGCATGCCACAAGGTTTATTAGGAAATTATCATATTATTAATATTCATGTCATGTCAAAATATCGCAGAATGTATGTTATATTGTATAATATCGAATGTTCTACAATTGTGTATTATAGTGATAGAATTATTAATAGCTTCATCGTTACCTAATTTTATTTACGCGAAATATCGACTGCTGCGGCAAATTTCTGTTACATTTTGACAAAACTGCTCATTTTGCGTATAATAAAAACTAATCTTATAATAAATGAAACTTTAGCTCCGCAGCTTAATATTAGCTATTTTTTAATTTTTCGAGTATTTATACAATTTTTCCTCAATTCCACTTACACTTGTGTTATTTTCGTATATGCGTACATATTTAAAATAAACCTAATATCTTGGGGCCTAACTAGTTCTTCCACTTGTTGTTCCCTGTGGCTTTCAAACACAAGTGCAAAGCAATTACACTGTAATTCGCTTTTGCAAATTAATAAGAAACTCACATCGAAATTTCGCTGTAAGTCATTTTCTCCGAAATAGCGGTACGCTGCTGTAGCGAAAACCATGGAAGTTAAACGAGGTACTGAAACACAGTTTAGCCTTCGCGCTGCGAAAATTGAATACAGAAAGAAAGTGTATTTACCCGCCAACAACTCTGCAGTTAGCGAAAGGATTTTAAGTTGATTAGGTGCTGGTTATTACCGTAATTCGTTTGGTGCCGCGGAAACACAATTTTCGGGCTTCGTAAGCGGGCAAAAGCCAGCCCGGGATTTTCCTGTTTTATTAGCTGCATATATGTATGTATGTATGTATGTATACGTGCCGCGGAAAACTGTTATTGCTCCAATCGGATAACATCGTTACACACGAACGATTTATTCTGTAGATGTGCAGATTCGTTCCTGAGTATGGAGCAAGTCAGCGTTTACCTTGACAGTTTTTATTTATTATTTTTTTACACAGTACTCCTTTGTTATTTGGGATCCACAACTATTAGAAGCAGATAAAAATACAATTCGACGACTAATTAAATAAAATCTCAGCGAACACAATTTGTCAACATTTAGATGAAAATATGTATTTATAATATTTCAAAATGTTCTTTTTTATAAATCATAAATACATTGGGGGTTTGAAAATATTTCACGTAGATTTCAGTGGACAAATAAAATTTTTTTTATTGACTTATCCAATATTTAATTATGAAAGCACAGTAGTATATTTGTTGTTCAATTGTTAGATCCAATTTTGAATAATGTATACATTTCAACTTTCTAGCAAAAATTTGGGATTTAAATGTTGTTTACATCAAATATCATGCTACTTATAGTTATTACAATTTATTTTAATGATAACAATAGGAAATGTGATAACATTTTTTAATAATAAATTGGTCAAATAAAAAGTGTTTGGAATAATGTGCTTGACCCTCTAAAGTTCTTCACCCAGCGGGTTCCTCAATTGTTAGGAACGCAAACAGGAATATACAGTCATTTTGTCAATGTTTGCCGAAGTTTCTAACAATTCAACACGTATAATAGACAAGTGATTTTCAGTTAAGCAGTTTACTTAACCACTCTAAGCGCTAGTACAATTTCCAACTTCCGGCCATTTCGAGCGGTAATTTAAAAATAACAGTTCACAGTAAATGCGCTATTTAAATGAAGACGAAGAAGCCGAAAGAAATAATTAAACGAAGACACTTCGCGTTGGCTAGTTTAACTACGTAACTTTAAAGTACTTTTATAAAACTCAATTTATTATTAAGGAGAAGAGCTTTATTGTTGAGAAATGTAAGTACCTACCAAATTTCAAAGAGATGGAAATTCGAAATGGAGATAATTTTGTGCTGTAAAAGTTTCAAGACGCTGAAATTTCAGCGTATGCAAATTACAAACTGTATATATTTTTGAACATAGAAATTTTAACACGTGCAAAATTTCAAAGCGTAAATAATTTACGGCGTTTATTGTCAAAGATTACGATTATTAAAGTAAAGCAACAGTATCACTTTCAAAATCTATAAATATACATCTACAAATTGGACTATTATACTATTAAATACAATTGCAAGAAAAAGATTAATCTTCCTTCATTGCACCACATTCGCACCAACTTTTAGGAGTACAAACAAATTTTTTACCCTCGTTTAATAATGTATAATAAATAATATACAACAAAAAAAGGATATTCACTCGTTCTACTTGTAATATTTTCCATACGAAACTTTTTCAAACAATTCTTAGTTATGCTGATTCAATAAAACTTCAAACATAGATGTGGCAAATATTTGCAAAATTTATTGAGACGAAAATAAAGAACTGTAGTTTCGTAAGATGCACCTGCGCTCATGAATAAAACGAAATATTCCTTCGATGTATTTTACAGGATGTTTTCTCTGCGAATTTCTGTCTTGCGAAATTGTTGACAATGTAATCTCGATCAACGTGAAATGCAGTTATCGGTGTTCGAATTTTCCGTTTGTCAATCAGCGGATTTTTCGATGGAATAGGATTCTACGTCCTATTTGTTCTCGTATTCGATAATCGGAGAATGTGGGCTTAAACGTCAAAAGAAAATTTCGAAAACACTTCACGTTACAGGAAATAAAGTGTGTACCGTCTAAATATCGTGCTGCAACGTAATAATAAATAAGAAAGCTTCTTCCTTGAAAAAGTTTTTATAACTCTGTTAGAAATCAGTAATATTAAGAGTTTGATAAACTGTGATAGAAAATGATTTCTATCATTTTCTTCGGAATAACACGTGATGAATTCATTGCCCTGTGAAGCGAAGTGGAAATCGAGGCGAGGAGAAAATTCTGCTCCAAAGTTAAGTTACACGGTGAAACTAATACTCCGATTGAAAAGTGAATTAAAAAAGCCGATATGTGTTCAATTTGATGAATTCACAGTAAAAAGATTAATTTCTCTGTAATCTGAAGTTCTTTCATGCGCTTCATGATCAATCGTATTTGGTTTCGTTCTCAATAGAAAGTGATTTATCCGGTTTTACTATGGTCACGATTAATTATTGAAATAAAATATAACGTGAATGATAAAATATCTCGAAATACATTAACATTCCTGCGCTCGAAAATTTGGAAACAGTAAATTTTGTAAGTGGCGGAATGTTTGCTGCTTATAATTTATAGGCGTTGAAATATGTTCGATGCAAGTTTTTACATATTAAAATTTGTATGTACATATGAAAATTCCAAAGTATGCAAATTCGTTTGCTCAGAGATTCCAACCCATTGAAAATTCTAGGTCCCAAAAAATAAACACGGTATATACTGTCAATTATTTCTACTCCATTGAAATATACATAGTATATTTTCTAAATTAGCTGCATTCAGTTTTTTATAGATAAATCATTACTGTTCTATCCCAATAATAGTTATATAAATCCTGGCAACAGCACCATTATGATTCAAATAGTTATAAATCAAAATGAAAATATTATATTGCATAAAAGTTTTTCAGGCATAAAACTAATGATAAAAAAATTTAACAAGAAACCAATTACAACTTCATTTTTCTAAAAATACACCCTTTGCGACATAACACCGTTCACCTGTTCTCTCGGTCACGCTTGATCTCCATGTCCATCCCACCTCGGCACATACAATAATTATCAAAATTCAGGTTAACTCAAAAACGAATAATTACTCTTAAAGCCGCATTCCCTAAATTATCATAATTTTCATAGATTCCAAGATAATTTATTTTATCAAATAGTTTACCAATCTGTGAATTTTCCACAATATAAATACTTTTCCCAATTTCCAACAGAACCATACATTTTATCATTCGAATAATTACGAGCTGCACTGTGTATCCCGCAATGAAAAAAAAAGACTTATGTTTCCTCAAAATAAATACTTTTCCCAGTTTCTATCCGAACCATACATTTTATCATTCGAATAATTATAAGCTGCACTATATATCCCGCAATGAAAAAAGACTTACTTTTTCTCAAAATAAATACTTTTCCCAATTTCCAACAGAACCATACATTTTCTCCTTCGAATAATTATGAGCTGCACTGTACATCCAGAAATGAAAAAAAAGACTTATTTTTCCTCAAAATAAATACTTTTGCCAATTTCCAACAGAACCATACATTTTTATCGTTCGAATAATTACGAGTTGCACTGTGTATCCCGCAATGAAAAAAAAGACTTATGTTTCCTCAAAATAAATACTTTTCCCAATTTCCATCAGAACCATACATTGTCTCCTTCGAATAATTATGAGCTGCACTGTACATCCAGAAATATACAAAAAGACTTATTTTTCCTCAAAATAAATACTTTTCCCAATTTCCATCAGAACCATACATTTTATCATTCGAATAATTATGAGCTGCACTGTATGTATATCCAGAAATTAAAAAAAGACTTACTTTTCCTCAAAATAAATACTTTTCCCAATTTCCAACAGAACCATACATTTTCTCCTTCGAATAATTATGAGCTGCACTGTACATCCAGAAATGAAAAAAAAGACTTATTTTTCCTCAAAATAAATACTTTTCCAATTTTCAACAGAACCATACATTTTATCATTCGAATAATTACGAGCTGCACTGTGTATCCCGCAATGAAAAAAAGACACCTTTCCTTCGGTGTACTCTCCCGCGCGCGCGCGCTCACATGAATCCATGGCGCTGATTGGCGGACCGTGAGCCCGCTCGCGTTCACATTCGGCGTCAGTCTTGCGCCGAACGCCGTTGAGTGCGCATCGTCGGTTTCCCTCGCATTTGGTTCGATTTTTCGCGTGTGCTGTGATGCCCGAGGTAAATTCAAGTTGTCGTTGAATCGTTCGTTTTTTTTTTATCAACGATTCAACAGTGCGGGGATCGTTTGCTTCGAGACACGTGCAAAGTGCGGGATTTTTGTGTTGATTTCGCGGGATCCGGGATTGTGTGGTTTCCCGTACGTGTATCGGATGAAAACATCGTTCTGATTCCTGTTTCATGTGGTATGTTATTCTTTGAATATGTTTATTAGTGGACGGATTTTAAACAATTGAAATTATAATGGTTTTTTTATTTTAAACTCGAATGTAGTTGTCCATGTAAAGTTGTCCTTTGGAGTATTGATAATTATGACACGAATGGAAAACCTGTTCTTTTTATGATTCCGCGGGTACTTGTTGACAGTGCTTAAGTACACTGAGTTTTTCGCCGGAGCGGAATTGTTTTTTCCCCAACGGATTTCCCGATGCCGTCAGGTGAAAAATAAATTGTTATTTTCCGCTAGAGTGAAACGCGGCAAACGTTCGTCCTGTTAAGAAAAAATGTTCGGTGGAATTATACACGTTGCAGCGTGCTTTCTTATTGTTATTGAAAATCTTTTTTAAGAAGATTATTTAATTCTTAGTGCTGTCGTGTACAAGTACAATTATTTTCAGTGTAATCGACATTAATACAACTTGACACAAACGTGTAAAAAACTATGAAAATCAAATCTAAATCGTAACTACATAACAAATTCTGTTAATCGTTTATTGCATAGGAGTTCTGGGCATGCGATTCCCTTTAAATATTTCTAGATTATCTTATAGATTTCAGTGATTGCAATTAAATGCGTTAACGCTGCGAGAAAGTTCATTTGAACGATTTCCATTACAAGCGTTGATATAAATTAAAAAAACAAAGTTCACGTCACCGTCTGAATTCATTGAATCGAAATCAAGCTTCTTCTCTTCGTAGAGACTTGTTAGTCTCAGATTTAACGCTTATTGTTAGACGGATCCTACTGATAATCGGCCATGCAATTTCGCTCAATTCACTCGACAACTCTGAACTTCTTTATAATAATTAAGTCACTCATTCAATGTACGCCCGGCCACAGATTCGCTTCAAATGTCCAAATCGTATAGGTACATTAAATGCTAATCATTAAAAACAAAGTGTCGGCAAATTAGCGTGTTCTATGTGCCCGAGAAAATTGGCTAATTATGTGTTATTAACCCTGGAACATTAATCATCGTTGCAGTAACGTGAAACTTAACCGATTGTAAATTTTTTGCAGAAAAATACAAGATTTTTATTTATTCTGATAAAATACAAGCCAATTTTTACTTAATCTTTTTATTTTTACTTTAGTTTTTATTCAAATAAATCGTTTCGAGGTGTATTTACTGACGTGCTTCACACATAATAATACATTTTAAATGTATCAGGCTTTCATTAGCGTTACAGACTTAATCTTTTTTTTCAAAATGATTTTGTAGATATTGAAAATGAGTGACAAAATTTATTTTGAAAATTCATATTATCCCGTGAAATTGTTGCTCAAAATGGTTTGATTTATAATATTTCTATAATACCGTTAACTTCGTCGTGATAATTTATGAATTATTCTTCAGGTTGTTAGTAACAAATTCATTTTTAAACGAAACAGATTTTTTTTGATCCTTCATGTATCTACTTCGGATTATCAAACTGTCATTTAATTCACGATTTAGAGAAATGTTGATAATTCTATCTACTTTTATAGTACCAGTAGATAGAAAACACTCTTTGAAACTGAAGATTCCATAATGAACGGGTGAAAGATTTTAAATATTATAATAATTGGAGCAGCAATTAGCGTATTCCGCTATGAAATTTATGAAGCAACAGAAATATTTATAACTTGATACGGGGTTTGAGAACAAATCTGAGTTTATACTATAAGGAAGTGATCTTGAAACTGAGAAACTTGCGAATGTTCAGTGTTAAAGAAAGAAAATTTGAATCCTAATCTAATTAGCCGACACTAACTAGTACTCCGGTTAGAGGGAAAATTTTAATGCGGCCGGGACTAATCAGCGGACTTACAGTTGCAAATGTGATAAGGAATGAAAAGTTCGCGTAGTCGTAATACAACAATTGCTAATTAGTAAATCAATGAGTTAAACGTACAACTTTTCGGTAAAAGGTACTGTTAAACTGACATTGAATATTCAGAAGAAAATTTCATTGCGTAGAATCATCGAGGCGTAATTATTTCTCTGCTTGGGAAGTTGGAAGCAATAGAATTTCAGATTCGAGAAATGTAAAATCAGGGGGAGCGTCACTGCGTGGAAATATCGGCGCGTAAAAAGTTGAATGCGATGGACTTTTGAAGCGCAGAATTATATCTGCGTGATGAAATTTCAATGGGCAGAAACTTCAAAGCGATAAATTCCATAGTGTAGGAATGTGATTTCTAGCAAGTTTCCAAGTCCAAACGCTCCAAAATCAAGAAACTTCAAAATTTCTAACATTGAAAACAACGGGGCACTGATATTTTCATTCGGTGTTAGCAACTACTTGTTGTAAGCAAAAAAACAGTAAATTTCACAAATTTCTTACACGGCTATCAACTATGTTTAATCAAAAAAAAAATCAGAAGCTTCTAAGTGGACAATTTTCCACATTCCAATATGCTTGAATATTCATGTATGTGCATAGCCTCCAGTGCACTTATGGCATCGAAACATAATTCCGGGAGACGCGAATTATCGTTAATTAATAAATGAAGTATCGCAGTAAACGGGCCAGGTAAACGAGGAAAATTTCATGTACTGAACCACTCTCAACTACGCTCGCGAATGCAAACGGGTCAGATAAACAAAATTCCTTGCTCCACGAACTGCCATTAATTAATAAATTACGAGGGAAGTAAACGCAGGAAAATTTCGTGCATTCCGACGCGCTATTCTCGACCAACTACAGTTATCGATGGAAATGGGTCAGACACCGAGAACTTTTTTGCCTTCGAAATTGTCTGCAATTATTTAACGGTTCTCAGCAGAGAAGGAAAGTTTTAGGACGGTTGTCTTTTTTTTTTAATCCGACTACTCTATTATTAAACAAATTATTTCCCGTTTCAAAGATGATTTTAAAGTTACTTTGCCCGTTAACAAATTTTACACTTCCTGTCCATAGTAACTTGTACTTAATGTTTCCAATTTATTCGTTAATGTTCACATTTCATTCACATAATTTCATGTTTTTATTATAGTTTTGTAAGCGAAATTTCATACTTTGTTTCATTTATTATGAATATTTGTGATGAAATGTGGACAGCGATCGATAATAGGCTGTTTGATTAATGTTGTTTTGAAGTGGTAGAGTGCTTTGAAATGTTTATGATTGTAAGTTTCCATTCATTACAATTATTGCTAGAAATTTTTATGCGTAAAAATCGTGTACATTGAAAATTTAGTATCTAAATCTCCGCGCTTCAGAATGCATAGAAATAAAAACAACGTCTTTACATTAATGTAACAAAGCCTGCAAAATTTATGTTTTAGATATTCGTTCTTTTAAAAATAATTTGTGCCGACTTACATAATACATAGATCTTTGTAGTATTCCAATTTCCAATAATTTTACGTTTTACTTGTCTACCCTTACTGTTTGAATTGTTAAACACTTCCACAAGAATTTAGATAGAATACTTAGGAAGCGATGTGTACGACACAATTTTCCCTGCTACACTACTCGAAAGCCACTTTTTACAAGGATAAATAGGATTGAAGTTTTGAAAGTACTGATCCGCTCTTTATTATCATCCCTTTTCATTTTGCTACGGTTCTGGAATAAAGTTACGTTTCTTGTGAAGTTGGCCTGTTATAATGTCGATTTCACCGCTTATTTAACGAAAATGGGAAACGTGGTGAAGATTAAAGTCAAAGTGGATATCATTGATCGATATCTTTTTTAAATCCTATAGCAAGAACACTCAAAGAAAGTCAAAATTATTTATATCCAATAAAATATATTTTCACACTGTTACCTAATTCATTATTACATTTATTTGAATTTGAAGGGGTTGAAGAATTTTTAACTGTAACAATTTAAAACTTAGCATTTGTGGTGCACTTGAAATATCAGGACGTCAAATTATCAGTGTTTTGAAATTTCGATACGTATACGTTTCCGAGAAAAATTACTGTCGCGTAAATATTTTACGGCATGAAAATTTTAATTCGTAGAAATTTCAAAATTCATACTTATTAATGCGTAGATGAAACGATGGAATTTTCAGACCGTAGAACTACCGTCGCGTAGAAATGATGCTGATATTCCTGTGCCTAATAGCTTCTGCGCTAAAACATTTTTATACATAGAAAATTTTCTCACAATCACCATGGTACATTAACCTCGCTATAGTATTACACGTGTAACAAGTCAATTGTAAATCTAAAGGCTTTACAATTTGTGAGAATGTTGATTATCTTTCGCGAAGGATTAAAATTTAAAGTTCCACTGTGTGTACATACTTAATTAGCAAACGCATGACGCATCTCGAAAAATTCCGTCTATGTACTTCGCTGTCAGCACGTGTTACAGTCACACAGTCGTTTATCGATCTACATACAGGTGCACTTAACCTACTACATTAGCGGCACAACTGAAATTTCGGGGTTGGGTTATAGTTTCGTAGACTTGTAAAATACAATCAATACATCATTTTCAATATTACAAGATTTTCGAATACTTTTCTAGTTATAATACTTTTTTATACGACAATAAAAAAATACATAAATTTGAAACTATTTGTGGCACATTCATTCCAACTCCATAAAGTTTGCTAATAACAAATGTTTGGCCCTCGGTGTCAGAACAGCTGTAAATATTCGATATCTTCTGGTTCTTCGATATTCCACATTCGTGATGAATATTTATTCCCAATAACCCAATTTT
Organism: Mimumesa dahlbomi; assembly: GCA_917499265.3. NCBI lineage: Eukaryota > Metazoa > Arthropoda > Insecta > Hymenoptera > Crabronidae > Mimumesa > Mimumesa dahlbomi. Next base: position 8,624,634 of record OU824124.1, read on the forward strand.
CTCGGTATGGTAGAAGTCAGAAATAATTCCTTCCTTCGAGGAAAGAAATCAATGCGGATTATACGTTATACAAATTTGAATTCTTTTAATATTTTAAGTGGTTGCCTTGAGAAATTCTGTTTTCAAGGTTTAATTAATTATAAGGTTATTCCATATATTAAATTCGCAACAAAAATTGTACTTCTTAGGAATTACATTTCGATTAGAGTATTTTAGAGTATCAATTCCTCCTGTATCATTGTGATACCAAGTTCAATTGTATTTAGATTTTATTTGTTGCAGTATTATTCGAATCAATCGAAACCATTCGAATCCCCTCCGAAACGTATTTTAAATTCATGTGGGAATCCGAATTCTTACTTGTAAAAATGCAAAAATGAATTAATCGAAATATCATGCCGGAAAATCTTTCATAGCGTAAAAATTTCTGGCTGTGGAAATTTCCAAACCTGCAAATATCAAATGAAGCTGAAAATTGACAAAATACCACTCCAGAAGTTTTATTAAAAAATTTGTAGCACACATTTTTGTTTACCATCTCCCGAATAATTTATGTTCCATAATTTGCATTTATTATTTCGAGAAAGCGTTTAAAAATTCAAATTGTAGCCTAATACATATCGAAATTAAAAAAATGTCGTCCTACCAACATTTCTCACACCTAATAAGAGTCTCGGATGCGATTCGTAGATCGAGCCAAAGTTCACCACGAGTGTCGGAGTCGCCATGGGTACCGTGTGTTGTGCCCTGCGGGTGGTGTAGAGTGCGTAATCGGCCAAGAGAGAGAGAAAGAGAGAGACACAGATAGTGGAGAGAGGTGAAAGGAGCGGGAGAAGCGTGCCAAGAGAGAGAAAAAATGCCGACTCACTTCCGCCTTTACGTTCGGATCTGCTCGTAGTAAGTATTAAATTATACTTTATTGGATATATTAATGTTTTCCATCAAATAAGATTCAATTTATTTCGTTGGGAGGCTTTTTCAATTTTAAATTCTGTTTAAATAATTAGATTAGTTAAACAGCTTGTTGCAAAAAGGCTTCGAAGAAAGATTTTCATAAAATATTATAATTAAATCTTGGAACAATTATGTCTGAAATTACAAATCGTAATTTCATTACTATAAACTAATGATAGTTCGTCTTCTAAATACGTCTGATTCGTGAGAAAAACACAAAAAAAATCTTACACTGTTAACTTCGAACATAGGGTGCCTGTTTTTTAGAATTGTCGGTACGAGAAATGTCAATCCCTCGAGTTTTTAAGTATTCGCATTTTAAGCTGCCATTATGTTAAATCTAAACAATTTTGAAACTGAATATAAATGCAAGGCGAACAAATGCATTTGTCTGCATAATGTTTTACTTGTCATGGTGAATTAATTATAGAAATCAAAACATTCATTGTTTAACTTTTACCTAAAAGCATTGTCTCTTTTATGGCAAATAAATTGTGATTCAATTAAGTGTAAGGAGTTGCACGTTGATAATTAACACGTTTTCCACTACGATAAGCATTTATCGAGGAATTCAGAGGAATTCCCGGAGTGCTTTGTTTCCCGTAATTTGACTTGCTGCCACTTCAATGTTTACGTCTACTAGGCAGCAAGTATAAATTTGTAAAATGTGATTCGAACGAATGACAATTTAATTGAAATACAATGTTTTTCTTACAACGATCTTGCTTCGCTTTTAGAATTACAAATTATGAAGAGGTTTTTTAAACATCTGTGTAAAGTTTACAGTGTAACCTATCCTTCTCCATTTTTTGGAGTTAAACTGGTTAATATGACGCCTAATATTTTTTGTCCGCATACTAATTACAATTTTCTTCTTTTTATTTCATTTTAGCATTTGTTCGCATTATATTTATACGAAAATGCTCGTACATTATACATTATTGGAATGTGATATCATGTCGGTCATTCATTTGGACAGAAGATACTGTATTTGGATACCTTCCAATGGCAATAAGCCATTGGACGTAATGTTCGGAAAAAGAGTTTTCCCGGAATCTCATTGTTCCGTAATTGGTACATAAAAACTGTTATAAAAAGAACTTCCTATAGAGATAAAAATCTCTGCGTTTTATATGTTGCTATGATTTCGCCTCCACGCGAATTTTTGTTCCTATTGAATCCGTTTTATTGACATTTCGCGCACGTAAGATAGAAAAATCACGTTCAGACGAATTTGCATATAATATTTGTGGAAAATTACGGGAAGGTGAAATTCCGTATTGTTCTTGATTTGCGTTCCATCTTGTAAGCGAAATTAACTTAAGGAATCACTTGAATATAGACAAAGTAAACACGTGGTAACTTCGTAACCTGAAAATTTCAACGTGTAAACATTCAGACGTTCATACATAATTCTACGCGTAGAAATTGTAGAATCTAGGAATGTTAGATTTAAAAATATCATTTTCTATGCACTTAATATTTCGTTTCCCTCATATTCTCGCGTATTAAAATCCTGCGTACTCACACGTTTAAGCATTGAAATTCCCGCGCCAAATAATATCTGGTGCTAAATTTACGCTCTTTAAGATTCCTTCATACCGATGTTTTTATCCGCCATTAACTCTCCTCTAAATAATATCAACGCGTTGAAATTAATCGCTAAATTAATTTTGACGTTTTGAAATTTGTTATGCTACAATACTTCTGCAATATGAAATATCTCGCGTTGAAAAAATCTTCCATTCTACAATTAAGTAAAATCTAAACATACTAATTACTAATAGTTTCGATAGACACCAGCAATTGAATCCCTGAAACATTTATTGTGTATGTGATATACACGTACACGAATAATAATAATTCGTATATACAATCTGCTACAGTTCCCGGAAATACGCGGCATTTCTGAATGACATGTCGCCCCACGTGTTTTAATAATCGCCATCGATCGGACGAGTTAAGTGGTTGGACGAACAAATGGCCGACATAACGGTTTATAGGACTTGTCACGACTCGCATTGTACTTTCTATTGACCCTGTTGGAAGGATCCTTGACTATGTCTGGAACACTTACACGGGATAACTTCACGCGCCATTGATTCGGTTTTTCCCGTCTTATTTTCGTGACTTTTCTCCGCTACAGTGGAATACAATGGGGTGCGGCAAAGGTAGCCGATTCGAAATGCTGAAAAATGGCAATAGTTTTGGAATTGACTTGTGGTTTCAGTCGACTTCTGCGGTACAATGGAGTTCTACAGTTCTACTATTGTTCATTTTTATTGTCTCCGTATATACGGAACTGTAAAAATAGTTTATATTATGACCAACAATTTGTGAAATTCGCAAAAATCAATGAATATTCTCGACTTAGGACGTACAGAATGTTTTAGACTCTAAAATTAGTCTATATTCTAAAATTTAGAGTATAGAAATTCTTGGATACAGAATTAGTGGCTAAGATTAGGATTTTTGAGGCGTGTGACTTGTTATACAAAAAAAATTTGTCGTAGTTTTCTACACTTTTCTTCTACTCCATTGTTAGTTGTATTGTTAGACATTTCCACAGAAGAATTATATAAAACACTTTAAAAGCGGTATGTACGACACATTTTTCTAAACATCCCTTGTACTTTAAAATCATCTTTCAGAAGATTACATAAGATTAATGTTTTGAAAGTTCTGACTCGCTCGATTTTGCCGCCCTTCCTTTTTATTATGGACCTAGGGTGAAATTACATTACTTATGGACTTGACTTATTATAACCTTAACTTCACGACTTCCATATTTATGCAAATGAAGAACAATGGCGAAAATAAAAGTGAGGGTGAATATCGTTGACTGGTGCTGTTTCTAAATTCTACAGAATATTAAAAGGAGAGACAGAATTGTCGATTTTATATTCAACGCTATTACTTAATTAATATTGATAATTTTAGGATAACATTTACAATTCCAGTTCATCGGATGCTTACAAATTTTAATCCATATCAATTTCAGAGTGCGGAACTATTGTTGCATAGAAATTGTATGACGTGGAAATATGAAGAAATAAAAATTTCAAAGTGTGGAGATTTCGGACAGGCGAACCATTGGCGAATTAAAATTTCAAAACCAACATATTGTGTACGAAATTTTAAGTCCTTTAAACATTAACTCACAGATATTCTAAAACTTAAAAATTTACATTTACCATTCAATGCTTTGAAATTTTCAAGATAACAATAATTTTATCCGGCTACAATTTACGTTCCAAAAACTTGCAATGTCTGTACAATAATCAATGGGGTGCTTATCGAAAAATACAACATAACTCAGTAATGAACCATTCAATAACAACTAACCAATCAATCGGTCAATTGTTACCTCTGAAAGGCACGACCGTTTCAGTGCTATTATTTCGTTCCTATTCAATCGTCACTACTTATTCAATAAAAATATAAATGCACCTATATACATGCGTGCATTAAATAAACAGTAATATAGAATTATATAAAATTAATAAAATTGGAAAATACAATCTGTACGATTCTTACGTATGACTAATTAATAGTCTTGATTAATATATTCGGCGTCAAATCAGCCATAAATTTTCCAAAATAACAAGATGAACTTCATCGGGCAAGGATTTGTCGTCCGACGTGTATTGAGACCTCGTAATATTGATTTTCGTCTTACGTTATCTCTCACCGCAGCACGGCATTGTTTTCGATAACATGATCTACGTTCGTTACCGTAAAGTATTTGGCACCAATTAAGAGTAGGTTCTAATCAATAACCTCCATGGAAAGACTTTATCGCGACCAATTCTCGTTCCTGAAGGACCAGTTCCAGTGAAGCCAGATGCGAAAAGTTTAAGAATCCTTCTTATTGAAATGCCTTACGAAGAGAGTCGTCAAATTAGTGTAATTGGATTGGCCGAAACTCTAATGGTGACTACGAATCACCCAAACAAGCTGTCGCTTTGCCAATTTTTTTTTACAGACGTTCGACGAATTTAAAGATATTATTAAAAGCGAATGTCCCCTGTTTTAAATAATATTGAACTTTAACGAATAATTAGTCGCACTCTATAATTTAAAACAGTTTTATCAATGGACACTATAGTGGATTACAAAATCATTAGGTGCATTGAACTTGGAGTATAATAGAAATGTATCTTTGAATGAAACCAATTTTACACGTGATGAATGGTTTCCTGAGTTTTCAATGGAATTGCTTGCAAAAATTTTTGGAAATTAACCTCGGAACATGAACATTGTATAGTAGTAAAATCATAGTTTTTTCACCTTAAATAGAATGCATTGAAAATTTAAGTATTTAATTGCCGAGCCCCGACAAATGCTTTTATTCCCCATGATACAGTTTTTCGCATTTTCTAATCTTGTTTTCAATTAGCCGGGCAGACTTAACATTTTACGAAACGAAAATTCCGCGAATCCTTAGGACACCGATGAAATCTTATAACCTCAAATCACGTTACATAATGTTAATCCGGGTGTGAACAAGTATAATCACGTCAGTAGCAGTTCACGAATAATGATCGTCTATATTGAACGCGAACACTTTGCAATTCAGCAACAATAAAAGAAACAATAAAATCCTAACAAATGTCTGCTATAAATAGATTTATTTACGAGAGCGTAAAATTCAAATATGGTATCCTACGTTCACTGTATTTTCAACGCCGTTGCAATAGAAGTAGCAATAAAATGCAAAGAATGTCTATAAATAGAAATATTTGGATGTGAGATATAATTCATATATGGATCAATATTCACGATATTTTTAATAACGTTACGTGCGAATTGCAACCTCTCTGGGCAAACTGGTGAACTGACTGTTTTCAAAATGATTCGTATTGTATTAGAATATGTCGTCGAATCAACAACTTAATTTGATCGAATAATACAAATTTTATCGTGGAAACAACTTTTTCTTTATTTATTTATTTTGTGTTGCATACATTTCGATTAAAGTCCTCAGTGACCGATAATTTTGTAAGTTTGTGTGCCCTTAGATCTTGCTTCAAGTAAATTAAAAATTTTCCAGCTTTGAGTTATTTGCATGTTATTAAGACGTAGAACGTTATCGGAAGATAAAAGATAAAAGTGACGTAGAATATCAATTTACTACCGAAGTATATTATTAGATTGTTAAAGGGATAATATAGAGTGAAACATTTAATCAGAAACGATAGCGGACCACGCGCTTTGTTTCCGGCAGGTGAATTAATTGCTCCGACGAACGATGAATTTTAGTTTTCGTTTTGCTACCATGAGCCATATACGCAATACACTATCACTCACCATTTTTTGCGTTTAAAGAAGATTATGATTAAACGTGTTTAGTTGTTTTTATTAATTTTGTTTTTTAGGTTTTTTATTCGAAAAAGATGCATTTATCTCCGCAGGCTAAGAAATAGTTGGGAATTTTTGGAGTTATTTATTTAATTTTAGTACTAATGTTGTTTTGAAAACGAAGTATTATTTTATCACTCATCAGCGAGTAATTAATCATTTTACTTGGGAAACTTCTGCGCTAACTAAATATTTATCACAAACATGTTTAACCTGTATCTAATTCTATTTGTTCTATTTCCGAGCGGTAGATACATTAGATACATTAATTTTTCAATGTAAAACTTTCTACGAGTCATCTTGAAATATTATTTACAATTTACACGTGGTTTCACCAACGCTTTTAATGTTTAACTTGTAAAATAAACAAATATTACTCATGTTGTAGATTTTAGTCCGAGGTACAAATTGCCGGAAATTGTATAATTTGTACATTAAATATTGATTTAAAATAAAAAAGCAAATTTACTTTGAAAAGAAATGTCTTACAATAGTGTTTGGACTGTTCCGCTGTTTTCCAGTTTTGCACGCAACCAGACACGGAATCTCGAGCGTGTAAATGACGTTAGAAAGTTTCGAAAGAAACACCTGACTCATCGGGCGCAACACTTTTTCCCGCCGCATGCATATTCGAACGGGAAGGAGTACAGAGAAAAGTTTCATAAACGGAAGTTTTGGAAAATTATGCGACCTATATACGTATATTTCCAGCGGAATCTCTATACGCCGAATATTTATTGCTCCGTAATTGCTATGCCTTGATATTCAAAACTATAAAACTTTTAGGTACGCCTCAGGAACTTTAAGCTTTTAAAATCTCAAATTTTCATATTTATAAGCGAAAATTCGACACGTCGAAAATTAATGGTTTGGAAATGCAGCCGGTTTAAAATTTCTGCGCTCTAAAAATTGTCGATTTTGAGAATTCTACTGATTCAAATCCGGGAATTTAAAATGTTGGGCTTAGAAATCGCCTGCATTATTGTTTCCGTACCTTATTATTTAAAAAATTTGAGCATAGTTCACATTTTGACAGCTGCAGAGTCTTATAGGAAAAGTTCGATTTTGAAAAATTGAAGCAGTGGGATATAATAATTAAATACAAATTATTTGAATAAGTGAATTAAATAAGAATTCTTCCGCCAGTTTTCAGTTTATGAAGAGATCTATAAAACTCCATTTACTTTGTCCGAGAAAGTCCTATAAATAACTTGGGGCAATTTAAATAAATATTGCAGAATGTGAAAAGTGAATCAGTGAAAATAATTTACAGGGACAAGGAGCAACAATATTATACAAACGAAATTTTTATGCTATGGTATTCGGATCGCTGTTTTTTCATAACGATGATAATGAAATCTGAAGGATGACTCAAGCTGTTTTCGAAGAAGCTTGAGTCAGAGAATATATGCACCGAATGAGGCATTTAAAAACAACTTTTAAAACATTAAATTCTATATTGTCTGTGTAAGAGTTTTGCCGGGCGTACATCTTAATATATATTTATAAACGATAGGCTAATTAAAAATGTAAATAAAAATTGTTTCCGAGAATCTTGTAATTTTCCTTATTTAATTTCGTGGAAAGCCATCAGTTTTTTAATTAAATATCTTATTAAGGATACGCAATAAGAAACAGAGTTATTTACTTTTTTAAATAGCTAATCCGAATACTTTCCCAATGATTCCGAACGACCTTCAGGAATGGTTCTTTGCGGGTATATTTATTGGTGTCAACATGTCCCTGTACTGTACATTATCATCGTTATCATAAGCGTTATCATAGATATAGAACTACTATTTATTAATCGTACGAAACTTATCGCATTTAAAAGATTATTTTAAAGGAAGTACTTATTCCAGATAAACTCATTTTGCGAAGACCTATTAAATAAATGCATTAATAATTAAACTGATTATGTTATTATGTAAGAAAAGTGTAAATTGTTTAATAAACATGGCAAAATTATCCTTTTTTGGTTTCAATTTTCAAACTTTGTGTACTTAATTTGTTTAGTGTGAGAATAGTACTGTACATAAAGCAATAAAGAAAAATTATTTGAGAACAGAAAGCAGTTATAGATTCATTTTTTAATAATGTAAGAACAATGAAATTATTCGTTGATTTTAATTGAATCATTTGAAATGTAATAATGGTAATTGGTTTTTCTTTATACAGTTACCAGAAGTATGCACAATTATTCTGCATTTCATTTAATGATTCCAGGTTTTGCATCACCAGCGAGATATTATATTGAACGATTTAATAACTCCATTCGTTAATGCCTAAGCTTATTCAACTCGTTTTTTATTTCTCACGAACGTAATTCATTAATTATGGTAAATTTGAAGAAATTTAATTTAACAGCAATCCACCTGAAAGTTTATTAATAGTCATTCGCAGATTTTTAGTCAGCTTAGCATGTTGACTATGTATTTAATATAATGTTCATAATTATTTCCGGAGAATTATGTTTAAAGTTGAATTTTTATAGAGAAGTTTGTCTGGGTTCTTCGCCATAGAAGTTTAAATAAAAGCTGTATGAGTTATAGGATAATATGGTTAAGTTGGAAAAACATCGTATGAAATTATGCTTTGACGTCCCTCTACAAACGTAAACATGCTTTAAACTTCATAATAGTTTGTAAAGTTACGAAAAATATTTTTCTTCGATTAAATTGTAATCTCGCGGGAATACTTGTGGAGAATTAATTTGAATTACATCAATATAAGTGGATTAAATTTTTTCAAATTTTATCGGACATTCTCGTACAATTGTTACCCCTGCAACAAAAATAACAGGTATCAACGGTAAATTAATTTTATTTACAATACCGATCCAGAAGATTAAATTTAAAAACACAATTCGAGAGGTAATTGATTTTCAATTAGTTTATTTACGCAACGATGTAGTATTTCAGCTAATATATTACATAATAAATTTACACATAATTATTCGAATATCAATATTTATCTTTCATTATTAATATTAAATAAGGGCTTCCACAATGTTGTCGTAGTAAACCATATTATAATATTGTATTTTTATTCTAATCTTTAATATATTAATTCTAAATAAACAAACCAGTGGTCGAATAATTTATATAGTGAATACATTATTGCTTATGTAACCCGAACAAAAGGACAAAGTTGAATCAAATAACAAATAAGATAAAAATTTCGTTTGAATAATTAATTTTGATGAAAATTAAATTCAAAGAGTCTCAACTCTTCTACCTGAAAGTAATTGTGATCAGTGAAAGTGAAAGCCACAAATACACATGTTTCCTGACACGTGAGTACGGTGTAACGTAGGAAATACGTATACATACATGTAACGGAGCACTTGCGATAACAATTATGTGGATCGAATGAAACGATATTTGATAACAATTACTTTAATCTGACTCTTACGATCTATTTGTAAAAAAAGGCAAAAGTTATGGCGGTGAGGAAACGAGTTTGACAATCGGAAACTTTTTTTTGCGAAAACAATTCTTAGAATTAATTAATAAGCAGATAGTATCATATACTGTATTATCAGTTGGTAAAATTACTTTCGCATACGGAGTTAATAATAAAATGGTGGTTTACAAAGAGAAAAGTTTGGATTTAAATTTGAAAGGGTGGAAATTTCTACCCTTAGAAATTTTAAAACTTGGCAGTGTGGACACGTCGAAATTTTAGCCTAATAATTTCACCTACTAATTACAATCCTCAGGTTTTCTGCTTATTTATAAACACTAAGGCGTCGAAATTTGACGCTGTTTAAACATATTGTCAAGTAAATGTTTGATAATTTAAAGAGCATTAAAACGTAAAGTATTCGATAGTAAAAACAATACAGAGCATAAAGAACCAATAAATACATATAAATATTTAATTATTATCAAACATTATATTTACTCTAGAAAGAACTGAATGCAAATTGAAGCTTTGGAAACAGAAATTTATTTTTACAAAGTTTATGTACTTATTTATTTACTTTGCTGTGGGAAAAATATTTTGACTGGAACAAAAAAAAATGCAAGGAAAATTGATCCTTGTAACGATTCTGTTTTACTATGAAATTAATTTCGCTTATCTTTACAACGATGTAAAGTAACGATTATAAATGATATTGGTTTGCGTTGTCGTAATTACGATTATTTTGTCTTTTCAGTGCTGATAAGCCTTTTCGCAGTGACTCAGTTTGTGAGATTATTTCTATGGAAAAGTTGAGACTCGATCTATAGACTTTTATTCTATTTTAACTACAGTACTGCTCATTTATTATTTTTAATAATATCGTTACATAATCTACCAAGATTATTAAAATTTGTAACCCGTTGCCGTGCTTTGACGAGTTCGACTCGTGATAACAATTTCACGACTAACAATATACGTACAATTTTATTAGTAGGTGAAAGGAAATTGAAACATCCAATTAGACAAGGGAATTAGTACTACACGTCTTTGTGGTAGATGTAGTGGCTGATAGAAAACGTCGAAAATGTAAACAATGCTTTTTGGAGAATTACTATAGAGAACGAGTGTCGGCTCCTTAAATTTTGACCCGGATTTTGCCGAGCTAATTTGAACGACAAGGGGATCATTGTGAAATATTAGAATTTCTACCCCTCGACGTTTTATGCGGAGAATATTTGTACCCCCTAGTAGCCTTTCACGCTTTGAAAATTGTGGGCTTTGAAATTGCTACGTTATGTACTAAATTTTTCAGCCGTGAAATTTCTACGTCTTCTATCCAATATTTAAGTTGCAAATTTTTTCGCATTGAAAGTCTTATGTGTCGAATCTTCAGAATTGCTGAAATTTCGGCAATTTGATAGTTTCTATAATCTAGCATTAGGAATTCGAAAGATCCGATTTATATTTCCCATCTTTTACAATTCATGTTGGTATTGCCATGTATGTATGTTGTATATGTGCTTCAACAATTTCTTTAACATTTGAATACCGAGAACACAAAAATTTTTAACAAATATTTACGAGTTTCATATGCTGTTTATAAACAATTCAAGTTACAATCCGCACAAAAATGTGGGTACCACATAACAAGTTATAAATTAAAAATTACTAACATTAGAATAATTTACATCTGAATGAATAGGGTAGACTAATATTTACAAAATAATTGCCTTTGGAAAAATTGTAGGTAGGATATTTAGAAATTAAATAATTATACAAATTATACTATCTACAGTGCGCTATAAATTTTTTCCCGCGTCTAGAGTATAACAAGTACATGTAGGTATGTAGACAAAACTATACGTGTTACTTCATCGATTACTGAATTAAATATTCAACTTCCGCTTGTGACAGGTCAATAATACTTCCACATACTGACGGTAACACACCACAAATAACTCCAGCGTAAAGAATTGTGGATGGCAAACCAAAAAAAAAAATGAATACCGATTTTCAAGACTGGGGAAATAAATGCAGACGTTTTATACGAGATTAATAATATAATTCCAGATAAATAATTTCAAAGTAATGACGTATATTAACCAGTTTAAATCGAGTATATATACAAACGTATACGAAAAGATAAATTATAATTCCACGGGAATATAATTTTGATTAATAATTGCCATTGAGACACGGAAAATACCGAAGCTAAATGCAGAAATATTCATTTATAACAAATGGCCTCGGGTATATATTATTTGCATAATTTGCGTCAGAGACATGCGAGAAAAAAAAAAACGAATAGATAATGCGGGATTCTAGCATGAAAATATATGCGTACACCTATTACGGTAAAAGTAGCGAAGCGGAGATTATACATAATCGCTGAATAATGTGTGCATTTACTGGCGTTCAATTTGTGAAAACTTGATTTCGTATCCCAGAGGTAAACTGTCGTGAATCAAATTTGTCAGTTCCTACAGAAGGGAGTGAATCAATTGTTAATAATGACAATTGAACGTACAATACATACAACCGTGTACTTCTGGAATGGAGGATTGGATTTTTCGTGTCAAAAATATTTTTTAAATATTTATGATATCGTCATGTTTATTAAGTAAAGTAAATCTGAATTTTAAACAATTTTTAAGCAAATGAAAGTCCAAGCGAACAAGGACCTATAAATATTCAGTGCGTAGAATTTTCAGAATGCAGTAATATCGATGCATAAATATTTTAAGGTGGGAAATATCGTTGTATAGACATTTGAATTAGGATATTTCGAAGCCTAGAATTCCCGTTGCATACTAATTCAAAGGCGTAAAAATCTCACTGCATGGAAATTTGAAAATGCTAAAATGTCACTTGGTAGAAGCATGTCCACATTAAAAAATTGAAACCTACAAATCAAGCGAAACAAAAGATCCAAAAACTGCAAATATTCGGCATCTAAAATCTTTAATCCACGAAAATTCCAAAATATAGACGTTTTAGAAGCTTTTTAATAATTATTAATAAAACTGCAGCGAAACATATATACATATAAGAAAATGTTCTGCAACAGATTACCATAATAACAATTTACAATTTAAATCGCTGTAATATGAATTTAACAATATACCTTAAAACCTTCAGAGAATATGAAATATTAAAAAATCCGCGACTGACAAAAAGAGAAAATTAATGCCGGCAATTTTGGGAATTCGATTCCTGATGCATATTTATGTCCAATTTCCTCCGGGTTGCTTCTTCTATGCATCAGGCGGACCGAAATCTGACGGCTTACGGTATTCAGGTCTGTGTCTATGTGTGTGTGTTATGTATGCATGGCGTTAAACGTGCGCAGGTATACGAAAAGTCCCGTTTTAATCTTTACTGATAAATATCTTCAACCGAGCTCCGCCAAAGTCGTGTTTTCGACCGCTTCTAACCAACTCGATGGAGTTCCCCCTTTTTTTACGTGAATTTTACCCTTAAAAAATAACCACCAAATAAAATCCGGTAGTTTTAAAACGCTTTATGTTGTGTAAAATATGTCTTCGTTGGATTCACAAATTTTGTTCGGCTAACATGACGTTTTCGAACATTTTCTGACGTAGAAATTAATAGAAATTTTTGATGGAATGTTTTAAACCGAATTTACACTCTCAACAAAGAATTTCTTTTGTTTCTGCATGATTTTCAATCAACTCGTTGATTAATCTCACCTACGAATATTCAGAAAATCGCATGAAGCATGTTCATATTTTTTAATGAACTTTGCCTATGAAACAGAATTTAATCTCAATATATTATCTAAATTTTTTCAATACAATTTTTAAAAAATCGAAATCAATAATTACACACTCATTGATACAATTTATCTAAATTGATAAAGAACAAAAAATGTTTATATGCGTAACATGTCAAATTTCTTTTTATCCTTTCGAAATCTTAATTCCCTCCAACATGCAACAAATAATTATTTCTTGCGCCGATGTTATGTTCCTTAGTACTCCAAAAAATAGAAAATAAATATTTATCAATTCAAGATTATACATTAAATATATATTTCCTGAAGAAGTATCTTTGTTTCTCACAGAACTTTTTCATTATTTTTTCCCGATTCGTAGTGCCCGTGGTAATCGATTTTAGGCAAGTATAGTGTGTCAGAAAAATCGTATAGTTACCGCAGATGACGCGTCAGCTCGATGCAACGCTCGGAATGCACACTGCCGTCCTTCACGAATCTCCTCCCCACTCCTACCTGCCCATCCCCTCTCTTCTTATATCTACTGGTCGCGGCAAAATTATTTGAAAGATTAGCATGAAACATTGCTCTTTCACTTACTCTCTTGCAGGTAATCTCTTAAAATGACGTAGTTAAATTAAATTCCTGCGTCGCGAATATTGTACGCTGCAAAATTTTGCCGCGCTGACATTGTGCATACGCTTTTCAAATTTCCCGCCACGGTATTTTTATGTATTCAAGTTTCGAAGATTTCAAGTTTCCGTATATTGAAATCTTTAATTTCAGGAGTTTGGGAGCGCAGTTCTATGAATGTGTATACATATGTTTCAAACCGTTGCCATACATATCGTTACGTCACGTACTCAAGTTACTCAAGTTTATTGAACAGAAATTGCTAAAACTGCGAATGTTCTGAAATTTCTACGTGCAGAATGTTTGTAGACTGTGAAATGTCTGTGTTTGGAAAACTACGTGGAGAACGTAAATGTATTACGCATATGTATGTATATATTTCTGTGTTTTAAAGTTTAAAATCTTAAAAAATTCAGAACTTCAAAAATTCCGGACCCGATATTTCTATGTTCCGAAATTTGAATGAATATTTCTATACTTTAAAGTTGATACGCGGCAAGAGTTCGAGCGTTGTCAAAATTATCTAATCTTCAAATTTTGCATACGTGTTGAAAATTGTACGCTCTGTAATACCTAAATTATGAATTGCTGCAGACAAGCGTGACGTTTCGAAATTTCTGTACTTCGACGTTTTTAGATATTCAAATTAATATTTACGGTTGTATTGCTTACTCAACCTAATAAATTAATGTATAATACATATACATACATATTCTATTAGTAGAATGCTTTATGTTTATGTAACGCTTTATTACTATAAGTAGTAATTTGCTAGAACGGATCGCTTTCGAATTTCCAAAAATTCAACACTGCTGTTAAATATTATTATAAATTACCACAAATTAACCTTACTATCCTGATTAATGATGTTTATCACCACGGTAATAATGTTTATGAAAGACAATAATACATTTTACAAATCTACAAATGTATGTATGTACAAATACGCAAAAACGAAAATGATAATAACTTAAAAAACCTTTTCCAACTGCAATACAGAAAATTCTACCGAAATTCAGCAGTGTTATTCTGTTTTCCATTAATCTATGTCAAACATCACATTAATATCGTGCGGCGTACTAAAAATAAAATAAATACCTTTCGTTACTAGGTTTCTAGTGACAGTGTCCTATTTTATATTCCACAATTCGACTTCCTGGCACGCTATAATAAATTGAAGGCATTGCCTGTTGTGCCATTCTGTTATTTCTTTTTTCTCTTTCTCTCGTCCTCGCTCTTTCTCTCTCGCTCCCCCGTTCGTGTTTCCGTTGTATTTTCACCAACATACCTTCGCGTACACACGCTCCCACGTCACACGTGACACTCTCAATGATCCACGCAACACACGCTATTATAATTTTTAATTTCTGATCACATAAGTCATTCAGGAAAGATAACCGGTTACACGCGAGTAAGGGAAGTGCAGTTTTGCAAGCTGCGAATTAAAGATTAATTTAGTGTTCTTTGTCGGTTGGTTAAAGTTTAATGAGATTACGAAGGGACATGCGTGCCGTAATTTTTTCGTTGTGTTATCTTTGAATGCTGGTTGCAACGTGGAAGGTTTAAAGAGTTTTAAGTTTGTTTTTATCGATAAAATAGAAACGTTTTTCTTTGAGAATTTTTGGTTTGGTAATTTGAAGGTATTACATTTTTAAGTATACTTTTGAGTGAGAATGGAAAAATTTATTTGGATTAACACGTGAAATATGTGATCTGGAAACTTTCCGTTGTAGAATTTTTGATTGATCGTATCTTCTAAATTGCCTGAGAAATTAAAAGATTTTTAATTATGATTTCTGTTTCCTGTGTTTAATTAGTAAGCTTTCTAATGTGTTTCATAATAAAAAATAGTAATTTTTAATCTTACAATCCGTAGTGCACTAACAATATTTTATAACTAAATCACACTAACCGCAATAAGTGTATTAATTTCTTAAATTTAATAATTTTACAAACTGTGCTGTTTTCAAATTCATATTTCGGCTTGGAACAAAAAACAAAATTAAATGGAACGTGTTATTTTGTACCTTTTTTCCTTTGTTATTTATTTAATATACATTTGGAAACCCCGTTTGTAAAGCTCGTGCAGTTGTATGCATGTAGCGTACACTAAAAATTTTGTTCAATTTGTTTGATCTGTTTGAGAGATATTGGTTGTCAAGTGTGCAAGCACGTTGCTTTAGAAAATTGAGGTTCTGCGAAAAATCAGCCATTTCCTGCATGTTTGAAAGCGCACAACTCACCGGTGAATCAATCAAATGAACGAAATTTTCAGCGTATGTACAACTTGAAGAACTTTACAAGTGGTTTATTCAGATTTTAGTTTCAGAATGAAGCAAGGCCTTTAAAAATAACATGCTTTACAGATTTGGTCATAAATTCGAAAACTCGTAATATCTCATGTTAAATAGCTAAATATTTAAGCCAAACGCACATAAAAATACATACATTAATACATACAACGTTAAAATGTTAACATGTCGTGTCCAATGTAGTTATGTTATTTCTCTATAAAATTATTTTCACTTTTGGTAATGTACCTATACAAAAATAAACCCATCTAAAAAATTAAATTGTGGTAGATAATTAAATTACAACAAATTCGAATGTATAAATATTGTGAAAGAGAATACTTTTTGTAAACTATAACTGTTGTGTAATATAACGCAATATTATACAATATGTTATACATTCTAATAAATTAACTTTTCGAGTATTTGGAACGAGATATATGTACCTATTATTTCAAGAACTGAAAAAACATTGTTCTACTACCGTATGACATCACGTAATGATCCATTGTGTCTATCATGGTAGTACTGCACGGATAAACAAGCGCTGTTGTCAATTTTTCGTCTCGCAAGTTCTTCGATTCAGCAAGTTGTTATGTCCTTACATCACTAAAATAAACAGTTACCTTAGTTGCTATTTGCTGACAGTTAACATACGTTTCGCCAAGTACCTAGTTTTATGTCTTACCTAATACTCGTTGGCTGAGATATTGCATTTCCGTTTTTTAAGTGTTTCTTAACCTCGTGAATTTGTTACAGGAAATATGTGAGTTTGAAATGTTCCTTTTTTTAAAAAAGCAAACCACACATTTTAAATGTCATCATTAATCGATCCAAAGCAACCAATTATTGTACGAGGCTGTGTAACTAACGTTAATTACACTTCTATGTCGTAAATAACCCAGTTGTCTATACGACAATAAATTGTAAAATAAAAAAAGGAAAGAAAGCATCAAAATCACATACAAATATACATGTATTTTTTCGTACAATGTATTTTTAAAAAGCAGTCAACTTTTCTGAAAGAAAATCATTTCCACGCAGAATTCAATCAACTTCCCAGAATTGATTTGTATCTTATTCACTTCACGTGTACCTATGCACGTCGACGTGTGTATGAAATATGTATTATACCGTATTTCGTGCGTTATAATAGCTCGAACTCAATTTCGGACCAATCAAAGTTGCCAGCTACGGGAAATTTGCATTCCGCGGTAACACGTTTCGAATCGACTTAATCACCCCCGGTATAACCTCGACAAAATATAAAACAAGTTTCAGCCGCCATATTTGGATCCCTCATTATTTGCCAGCACAAATCTGGAATTTCTGATTTCTCCATTACGGTATGCAGCACGGATATAGAAATCGGGAATATTATGTATTACTGTTTCTGAGTTACCGTATACATACATAGCTGATAGAACCTTCAGAAATATCGCATCACATTTGGCGCGTAACGTTTGTTGGAATTGCATTATTATCAAGAATAAAAAATTATAACAATTAGTGGTAAAACTTAACTTCACATAATATTACCAATATTTTAAACTCATTAATTATTCTGATTAGTTTTTATGTAATGTCATCAAAATTTTTGTTTATCACTTATACACGGAATCCTATTCTCATTTATTCTTTGTTTGAAAATTGACTAGTCAGGCTGCGGTTATGTAAGTTTTCTTGTACGTGGAAAATTATGCAAGATGCTGAGTAGTATTAAAGCATAGCATTCAGCACGGCTTTGTTTATGAAAGATCATAATTGCGCAAAGTTCAATAGAAGTTAAATATAGTATCTAAAAATGTATTGGAAACTTTATATATTCTTTTATTTGCATTTAATACTTTTATGCAATAATATTACTGGTCGTTCAAATTTCTAAATCTGGAGATTTTTAAAAATATAAATTTCAATGTACACGATATTTATACGGTTTTTTAAATTAATAGAGTTTAAAAATTGTAGGCTTTGAAATTTCTGCGTGTAAAGATTGTACACATTGAACTTTCGCATTCCACGAATCACCATTTTCGATATACAGTACAAATGATTCTTTTTTCATATCCATACCTTATAAAGCGAAATACTATATTTTCTCGAAATGGAAACTGTACTCGGCGATTAGTGGAAATAACGCTTTTTAGACTGCGAATGCCAGTCTTCCGAGAGTACGACTTGCAAGTGTAGTTTGCAGAAAACGACACCACGGAATCGCGGATCCGTTTCTCGGCTTTCGATAAATAGCGCGGGACAAAGGGCGGCGAGGAGTTGCGACTTGTGTAACAGCATTAAATGTCAGGTCAGGAGACTGGCTCTGCTCGTGGTTACCACTTTGTGTTACACCGTTGTGGCACACCTACATCTCTGTAGTGCGCTGCAGGATTTCTATGCCCGTCTTTGGTAACTTTGTTTAATAGAGATTGAATCGTGCGTGAGGTGCGAAAGGCATTAAGTGGAAAATAGTTTTAAAATATAAGTTATAGGTATAGCGAGAGAAAATAGTTTTAGCAATATCTTCAGATGGATGAAAAAATTTGAAAATTCTAATATTATTTATAGAGTGACTTTATAGCTTAATTCTGTATGTATGAACAATTTTATTTTGTATATTATGGTTAGGGGTGATAGTTATCCCGTAAGTAATGTAATTTTGCTTTATTGAAAAATAAACAAAAGCTAGGTTACTCTCTGCGACGACACAATTATTGGTGAAGTAATAATGAAGTATAATGAGTGAAAGTTAATCTGTGATGATTAATAACAAAAAAATGACTCCAAAACTGTACAGTCAGAGGCTTTCGAATTGTTGCGCAGGTGTTTTAAGGCGTAAGATATTGTAAGCACAGAAATGTGATGCTAATACAATAAAATTCAGAATACTAAAATTCGAATGCATAAAAATAATAAATTAAGGTATCTCCAAAGTGCAGAAATTTTTAAGTATCTATGGCGCTGAATTTTAAGGCGCTGAATATTTAAACCGTAATAATTTCAAAACAGCCTAACTTTTAAGCATAGAAACTATAATTCATGTAAAATACTATTCTTAGAGACTTCATAGCGCAGTAATTTCAATACAAAGAAACTTAGATGCATTAAAGTTTTACAACGCAATTTATTTTCATTTTTCGACATCGGTATTAATATTATGAATATTAAAAAATGTAACTAATTTGACTCTACAGAAGAATGTTGTAATCTGTAGAATTTCTCGTAATTCTGATTGTATAATTATTTCCTACGTAATTAATTATTATGCTTGCATTGTTTTCGAATGAAGTCCTCCAGTTTCACATTTAATGCAGAACGTAACCAAATGTCACGAAAACGGATTTAATTTAATTAGAAATCGCGAGCATGCCCGAATCTCGCCGAATAACTCGCAACTGTTTGCCATTTACAGTACTATTAAATTTGACATGTCAAACGTCCTTTCTACAATATAAACTATTCTCGACACTGTGAAGATTTATTATTGGAGAATACTACTGACACTTACACATTTCACGTTTGAAATATTCAAATATTATGTCACAATTTATTTCGGTGGTATTATCGTATTTATAAGTGAAATCTTTACTTCGTTAAAAACATAACCATTCAAAACCGGTAAATCAGATTCTATTTTTAATAACAGGAATGTAGAGTCATTATTATCTACATAATTAATTATCAATCGCTGTTTTAACAAAAAAAATCCGGGAAATGTATAATTTCAAATGGGTTCGGATTTTAATAGCAATTTATTTGAAGTTAATGAGAATATCGATTGGTACACAGCAATTGGTTTAGCATTAATAGGGATTGTGTTATTGTTTGAAATTTCCGTAAAATATGTAATGGTTCTCGTGAAATATCAAATAAATTGGTCTCCGTCCGGGGAAAATGATAAATTATATAATTAGGTAATTGGTACCTCCCATCGTTACGATTTTAATTGCAATTTATTTGTAATTAGTAGGTTGCCAGATCGATAAAATGCTCTTTATTAACCAGATATAAATTAATTTTGTCCAAAAATTTAAATTATTAGTGTAATATATTACCAGTTAATGAGGATACTGAAATTTCACGAAATCAGAAAATCGATATAATTGTAATAAGATATCTGTTCCAAGGGGCTAGTAATATAAATTATCCTTGCTAGTATACTATTACAAAATTTATGATTTGAAATATGACTACATTTTCCGATATAACAAAATGTACATTACTCCATTTAAGGTATTAATTAAATTCTAATGTATTTTTGAAGTAATAAAAAAATAGACCTTTTTCAATTCGCAAACAATTCAGTTGAATTATATTCTGCATACCGCAACACATTAATGCGAACATTTACAATCGGCGCACCTAGCTCTGACATTTTCATATCCTCTCTGTTTCTCAGGATCAGAGATCCCCTCTGAAGCGCTCCTTATTAACCTTTCTATAGCATTATCCTTTAGATGCAACTAAAGCCTCTTATTTGCCCCGCTGTATCTATTTCCAACCATCAGCTACAATGCCTGAACAAAAGATGTTACAACTAGCAACAAATATACGAAAATCTGATTGTGTTTTAGTGAACTGATAGTGATTTTACTGCGTTCGTGTGATAGACAAGCGACAATTTGAATTTTAATTTTTCTCCAAAATTTCTTACCATTTTTACATTATCTATAGGCGTACAACATAAACCTTCTATTTATCTCGCTTTTTGCTTATATTTCTTACACAAAAACATATCAAAGTAGAAGAAAGTTATTTTTTAATCTTTTCTTATTTTGAAGTGGACAAGAACGCCCAGTATTTTTAATATTTTTAATATAATTTTTTTTAAATTCCATCTAATATACTCCACGAAATTTTCAAAGCAAAGGAGGAATGAAATCCTACAACAAGAAAGTATAACTTTCTGGGGTCGTTACGGACTTTATGAAATTCTCCTTACCGTACTCGTAAAGTGAAAGAATAAGTCTGAAGAAGCATAAAACCCGTAAAGTCGACGATTCTTAAAAACCCTGGGAAGTGAAGATCATACTTACGTCATTAAAACAAGTATCTTAAATGGGATTTTTAAAAGATATTAAAAAGCGTGGGAAATTTCTTGCAATATAGTTCATCAATTATTGCATTTTCATTTAGAATGTACTTCCCTCAAAGCTGTATTTTTTGAAATATTCAATTTCTAACATGTATTGTAAATTCCTCAAAACTCAAGTTATCAAAATCAACAAACAATTTTTCGTCAAAGAAAACTGCATAGATATGTGCAATATACATACAATAAGAGTTCTTCAAACGGTGTATTTGAAATCGAACGAATGCGGGCAATTAGAAAGTATTGTATAGCTTCGACATAATAATATCACTAAATAAATATATTCAATTAACTAAAACACCGGGAAAATAATGTTTCTTCATTAAATTAATAAATCTGCTTACTACTCTATTAAATGTACTTAGTGGCTCCATTTTTACGAAAGTTTGATTATGAAAATTAGCTGTAGCATCAACTCCGAACTCTCCTTGGTTTAAATAATTTGAGATATTCAACTATAGTTGTTAAAACAGATTATAAACAGGACTTCTTACTATACGGAATGAAAATCTGCTAAAATAATATTTTATATCGTTTCCATTTAATTTACGTAATGTTTATCTGTAATATCAAAATCTTTTTTGAAATCAAATATCTCATAACTATCTGGATCGATTTTTCCAGAATTGATGTCAAATTACTCGAGTCAACTACGTTTTCCCGAATATCATCATTCTTCGTGAAAAATTTCCCATTTTAATACTGCTCGAATATCTCGAAAACCTCGATCTAATATTTCCTGTAAACTTTACAGTGCGAAGAGTCGAAGTCTATTACCAGTTGGGTACTCTTGTACTTACAATTAGCCAGAGACAAGACCTTGTCTCTTGATGCATCTATAAGCATCGATAATTAAAATCCGATAGACTGCTGACTCTCACTTTTTAATTCCGTCGACGCATGACACGTTACAGTGGCAAAGAAACACCAGCGATCGAGTAAACGCCAATAATAATTGAAATCCTCGCGATTCAGATCGTCGGCCAAGAAATTTCTCGCGTTTTTCGCGATAATCAGCGTCAGCCAGGCGTTCGCGACATTTAACAGCACGGCACGAATGGCGATGATAAGATAAGCCACCGATGTAGCGTCGTAAAACACTTTAAGCTACCGACAATTCGATTTTCCATCCGTTTTTTTTTTTTTTTATTTCATACCGGAGAAATTATGGCAACGAAATTATTGGGACTTTACTTTGATTTTAGGAACGGAATTAATTCGTGTATTAAAGACCATTTAGGTAAAAAGTATTGTCGATTTGCGAACACGAATGGAGTTATGACATTTGGATGTTTGAACAATTATAACTTCTATCTAATTTTGTTTTTAATTGAATTCGACGATGCAAAAGAGTGTTTGTATTCGTTGCACATTAAGAATGCAGCTTACAGTTATAATATTACGGTATCGATATCGTATTTGTGCGTCATGCGATTAGCCTTGAAAATTAGTTTTGCAAATGAATTCGGTCTCCGATTTTAGTAAATGTTTTCGTCGCGTGCAACCAGGTTATGGTATCATTTGGGATAATTCAAACGTGACTCATTGTCGTAAATTATCAGTAATGATTAAATTCTAGTCGATTTATTTTATCGACGCGTAATATGTCAACGTTATATACAATTCTAATTCGCTAGATAAAATATGTTTAAATGAAATGGTAATTTCTTTATTATCATATGTTTTATCATTATTAATCGATGATTTAGTATTACCTCCGTTTTATTCATTAAATGCGTCAACCGCAGAAAAACATGAATGTCGTAATTAAATTTCTCTTGAATGAAAGGAAATTTTGTAAAAATTTCTGGCTCTCGTTTGTGGAAATATGAAAGCAACGACGAACATGGTATGGTGACAGGAAGATTTACGTGAAAGTTCAGAACGAACTGAAAAATAAATTACGCAAAATTTCTAGTCTTCAATCTGTCTGATCTAGAATGACAGAAATGATTAACAAGCAGATTGAGAGAAATATTCTATCAGATTTATAATAAATCAGAGTGTTTGATTTATAAATTAAATCTATTCAATAATTAATTCTCCTTCTAGGACTTTCAAGCATTATCTTGAAATTATGAGAAGAAGAAGAATCAATTTCACTCTCACAAACAAATAAAAAAATCTCTACTTAATGAAAAGTGACACACAAATCAGTATATTTGTTACAAACAATTTCCTAGATGTCGACTATCAATTTTATTGCATTTTTTCATACAATCCCATATGTCTCAGGTGATGAACTTTCTAAACGAAAATTTGTTCGTCATACCGTTCACCTATTCAGTCTGAATTACGCGAACCGACAAAAGTTCCACGACACACATTACGTGTTCCGCATGTATGTACAGTGTATCACAAAAATCATTTTGTTAATATGACATTCATTTAACTTTATCTCAGTGACTTTATAACAATATTTTTCACCGAAGTGCTAATTTCTGCGATACGCTACGTTCGTTCAGACACGTACAAACTACGTACGTTCAGAAATATTTATGCATTGATATAAAAACTTTAAAATTCATACACTGAGATATATTCGAGATCATGCCTTAAAACGGTTAGGTTCGATAATTTTTACTATCTTACACTTTAATACGTTGTAGATTCCACGAATTACACTTTTGTACTTGATCAACGCTTAAAAATTCTTAAGTGCCGAAATTTCCACGGATTGAAATATCAGCTTTTTGAAATTTGCGCAGGTTAAAAATTCTAATTATGATTTTACGCCATGATCTTCCGGGAATATCAAACTTTCTACACTTTGAACTCCCAGCACTTTGAAATTTCTACTCTTTGAAATTCCCACGGCGTAATTAATCCTATCAAAATTTCAGATATCCAATATACCCGCGTTTAAAAAGTCCGACACCTTTAAAAATATCCATGCTCTCGAATTTCAACGCTTTGAAATTTCGCGAGAACAGAAGAAACTCCCAGTTGTTTAAATTCTCCTAAATTCGCTTGTACCGCACAAGTTTTTGCGGGCCACTGTATGAGTACACACGTACTAAGGAGAAGCCGGAAACGTCTATTTTCAATCGCACGTCAACTACGTCCGGTAATCCTCCGTGTTAGCTGGTTCTATTCGGAAAGATTCCATCGTCGTTCGCCGCGTGAACAACAGACCCGTAGCCTCCGTCTTCGTCTCGATTGGTCGGTTATCGCGGCAACGTTTTCCCGAAATGACAGAATAAATCTAATCAATCTTATCTAACTGATCGATCGATGGAATTTAATCAGCTGGTCGATCTGCCAGCGTGATATTAGTTTGTGGTTTCTGTTATTCTGTTTCCATTCTGGCATTGGCTCCACCGGGTAAAGGTGAAATTGATTGCGCAAGAAATAGAAAATCATTCGCTGGTCGATACCCGTTTCGAAAATACGTGTTTTTGGTCTCACTGTTGTCCACGAGTATCGTAAACGAGTGCATGTGTGCGCACTGTTGCTTTGTAAAAGTGTAGCAGATATAGTTGATATTTAGAGAAATGAATTTGGACGATGCAACTCAGAGTATGGAGGCGTCTGAGTACAGGTGTCTTAATTAGAATCCGGGATAGAAAAGTACCGACAAAAATTTTGTAAGCAAAACCAAACTTTCACCATCACACATATCTATAATTCTAATTTTTGCCAGAGAAAAAATATATGTATACCGTTGTACTAGATTCACTCAATAAAATGACAATTAAGTATTACGTCATTGCCATAGGCAAATTACTAGGACCGAATGCAACAAAATTCATATGCCGAATCTCTAACAGAAGAGTATATGTCTATGCTGACAGTAAAGAAATTATATGCAATTTTATAATTAAATGTAAACCAATTTTGATAAATAATATAAATGTAGATCTTGCAATTATAGAATATATCGCAGGTAATACCTGATGACATTAAGCTTCAAACATCAATTCATTTCCAGGATAGTGAAATTTCAGGATCTTTAAAGATAATATATGACGAAATGCGAAATCGAATATTCCTCACTACAGGAAAACTAAATTGTTACCGAAGTAAACAAGGGGGACATTTTTCCAAGCAAGGTTCAATAACGAAAACACTGGACGTAATGGTAACTAACTCCATACACACACACAGGCATGATAATTCTATTAACAAGAAAGAAATAACTGATGGTGCAGCGTTAGAACCCATCGATATTAATGTTGATGATAATGCACCGAATCCACACTTAAGTTTACGACCTTCACACGTAAGCCATAACCTGACGAAGAATAGCTAAACTCATAACCAAATAAAGATATGGAATGGTGCAATAACAAAAGACCCGACTCCACAAGTATGGAAAATAAATGACATCGTATCCACCTGTGCTAAATGTCCAATAACGAACCCTCCAGTGATGCAATTGACAATGAAAGTACCACTGCCATTGGTCACAGATAAAAAAAATGAAGACAATCAGTCAATAACAATACAAATTTGTATTAAGTTACGTATACACTTTAAAACCTTTGTTGAAATCTCAAATTGAGTAGGAAAGACGACACAAGTCGCAAAAAAATTTATTAGTGACATAAATGTCATAATACATATTGAATTTTTGTTATTTCACCTCAATTTTATAAACAAAGTGTCCATTTATTCATTGTTTCACTCAGACTTTAAAAGAGACAACAATTTATTTGTTGCAAATCATCGTAGCTCCGTTTCCTATCCTCATTTTGTATGTCTGGATTATCGATTTTTCATTCTTAGTACGCAAACTTCCTTTGTATACGTTCTATTATTCATGGTATAGATTCTATACTATAGAATTTACGTTTAAATATGCTGCAAGTAGTTTTTAAAACGTTTCGCGAACAATTGACAAAGGAACGGTAAATAATGCACGATAAAAAGAACCACGAGACAATGACACGAACGTTGTAGGGTTTAGTTGAAAATACAAATAACATAATAACTGGAATATAAAAAAAATATTCTATTCTTCACTATTCTTGAAAGAAAACTTGATTTCGCTTTGTTTAACATGAATTCAGAAACAATATTAAGTACACGGGAAAAAGTACAATAGATTAAAGTTTGAAAATTACTCAGCACCATTGGAAAGTATACCTATTTCCAATTTGAATCATGAGTGGTTTATTAGACGAACGTACCATTTTTTTCTAACCACTTTTATCAACTTTTTCACCAGAAATCAAGTTTCCAAGATATATAATTGAATACAAATTTTAGATTTTTAAGGAAAGTAACGTAATTTCCGTGTGATTCAGGGAGAAATAAAATGACTTTCATAATTTAACACAATAACGAACCATAAAGTTTCATAATGCGACTGAAAACCAAAGTTAGAAATATCATTTAACAGTCAATTAATGGGCGAGCTCAAATCACTGTGAAATACGTTTTCGCATAAAAAAAGAGGGTATTAAATTGTACGGCCGCGGTGAAATCATGTTTTCAATATCCTTCCTGTTTTCAGCGTTCATTAAATACTTTACGACACAGGACATAACATTTTTTACACCCTCTTTTTCCAGTAAGCAATCACTATCAAGCGTAGAAATACCAACTCATCTTCTCGCGTCGTGTTCGGTATCCATGGCGAATTGAAAGAAGAATCTGTTGACAACTCGCACGTCCATTTACGACTGAATTACCGAGATTCCGATACTATAGCTTTTTGTAGCAATAAATATTCTGGTTGTAAACCGGTAAGTGCGTTAAAGAGAAATTGAACATTTCCATTTGTTTCACGCAACATAAATTAATAATATAAGACATTGAGTTTTTAGTTGGAACTGAGTTAATTAATTAAAAATATAGTTTGAGAAAATGTAGCTCTTTACTTTATTTTTGCCAAATCATGAAAGGAAATAGTTACGATAAGTTTCTTGTAGTTTATCAATTTCTACAAAATACCACATGTCGATAATTCTTCTTTTTGTACGTCTTATGTACTTTTTGGTTTCGATCGCCCATTCTCTAATTAATATTTTATTGATTTCGATAACAATTTCAAGATTACTAATTTACTGAAATCGTTGATTTACATACTATTAGTCTCCTGCTTTTACAAGTGTTTAGATTTCGGTGTTTATTAATTTCTATGTTTTGGAATTCCCATACGGTTAAACTTTTGAGTTTTGAACTTTTGTGTGTGTTCAATCCTTTAAGCTTAAGACAATTTCTGGGCAACGAAATTTCTCTAGTTTCAAATATATCTACATCTAAATATTTCCTCCCACTTTGGCAAGTCCTTTTAACCACACAATAAATAACGAAATTAGCATTTTCGATCCGTTGAATTAAAATATATCCTTAACATTAAACACTTTATCACTTTTAGCACTTGACACAACTTTCCTGATAGGGAAGCTATACATCTCCCCGAAACTATAGTGCAATTTAAGATAAATCCGGTCTCCATCACCGCGGACGAAATACATATATGCTTACTCCCTAGTGATACACCCTGTATATTGTTCCTAAATATTCTCATCAGATCCAAACCAAGATTCATTTTCGAAATCAAGCCAGATTCTAAAAGTTTCCAGATGTATCCCCGAAATTTTGGTTACTATTACGATTTATCCTGAAGCATGTATCCTATCACCCTAATTAGCACAAAAAAACATCTCTGCTTTAATTGCTTCCTGTAACGAGTTGTTTGTGAAACATTTTTTGATCATTCTTCACATCCATATCTCCATGATTCCTATGTCCTTTTAGCATAATAGCCAACCCAAATAACGTATGACAGAAATATGTGCGTCAAATAAAAAAAATAAGAATGCCACGTAATTTTCTAATGTTCTCTAAATTATTCCAAATTGCCCCCTCCCCCTGGAATATACAGTTTACGTTGCGAAACACTGTTGTAGCACATACCGTGCCGGGAACCCGTAATTTCAGGAATCCGGGGATACGTATGTAGGTACCTGGAAACTTTCGGGATACCGACCGACCCGAGCCCAGAATTTGGGAAGCCGCACACGCCTAATGTTTACCCGACATTGTTTGCATTTGATATAAATAGCAGTAATGTGTATTCACTTTACATGTACACGTACACGTCGTTGGACTATGAAACGAAGAGGAAAATAAATATGATTATTAAACAAGTGTACTGTTTTAAAATGGTATGAAAATTAAACAAGGTTTTCAAAGTAAAGCGAAAATATTATATAACACGATTTTTATTTGTTATTAACACTAATTATGGAAAGGATGATCAAATGGCGGTTGTTAAACTTTTCATTAAAATTTCTGCATTCAACCTTATAGCTTTTAGTGTTTAAAAAAAAACACATGTTTGCATTTATATTTGGAAGTGATTTTTATTTGTTAGCATCCGTCCTGAATTACCTAAGTATTACCTAAGTTTGATTTTAAAAAATATAACATTTATTTCAAGACCGGAGATTTAGCCGGCTCGGTAGAAATTGGAGTGTATTATGCAAATCGTCGATAGAATTAGTATTAAGCCATATATTTCTTATTGTCACTGAAAATTCGTTACGTTTGTCTGGCACCTTTTGTGAGAAATCAATAATTTTTATTTAAAAATTGAACTTAGGTTCGCCGCTCGCCTTTAAAACCATTGAAATTCGTTTTGAAAATAGTTGCCCCTGTAGTAAAGAAGCTATAAAAGTCTCCGGATAAAAAAAAATCACACTTGAAAATCTGAAAGGAGTGCAATTGCGCGTTGCTGCGGCTGAACAATGACCGATAACGATCTGCGAAAATCGGATTTCCAAACGAAATTCTATTGCAATTTTCGTTCCTGTTTTTATGACTTCATGCTCGGCTAAATCCGATTGAGAAAGACTGAAAGCTATCGTTACGAATTGCGTCACAAGATATCCCAGTGTTGCCTCCGTTGCGATTGTTGCCCCCAATCACGGCCGCGGGAAAACGGGTTGTGTCAATCGTGATGGAGACTCAATATGGATCAAGATTGTTGTGTTACACGATCGAAATACAATTCGCCACAGAAGTCTTTGTTGAATGAAATTTGGAAAATATGCTCGCTGTAATATCGTTACTTTAGAAACTTCACACTACGCAAATAATTGGAGCAAAATTATTAAGTTCTATTGCAATTTTAAAACTTGAAGAATTTCAAGCCGTGAAAGTATCGCAGAGTCAAAATTTCTAGGCGCATTTCATAACTATATTTTAGAACTATCAATACTTTCAAGTATTGCTAAATAAAATTTTTAATAAACGTATGGCTATCTTAGGGAATTAACATTTGAAGCACAACAAAATTCAATGCGTAAAAATCCCTTTGCATGGAAATGTCAAAGTTTAAAAGTCCCGTCACATACAAATTTCAATACAGAAATCGCACTGCATACAAATTCCAAGGTGTGGAAATTTATCACCGTTTCAAAATGCGATGGCAAAGAAATCCCGCCGCACGGAAATTCACAGGCGCAGAAATACAAACAAATTTCGAGACAGAAATCCCACTGCATACAAATTCAGGGATGTGGAAATATCACGGTGTAGATACGTGTGCCCACAAAAATATCAAAACCTAGCAATACATCAAATAAATGGTCCAAGAGGTAGAAATATTCCGCTTTTTGTTTTTAAACCTGGTTTCAAACATTTAATATCGATATTTACTAACATCTTCGGTACATTTTTATGAACAAGCGAAATCTCAGATGGATGTGGTTAACCAATCACGAGAAACTCGATACCAACTGACATTGATGAAAAACATTAAAATCGTTTGCAATCCATCTGGAAGATTCATATGATCCATGATATTCGATCCAAACGTTGACAAATCGATGAGAAAGCAAGCAATAAGGGAAATATAAATTTGTTATATTTTCTTGTAACACTATATTCATAACACGACTATAAAAAATAGTGGTTCAACAACGAATCAATGCAAATAGCATTGCACTAAAATACAATAGCAGTAAAAGTACTGCGAATTCTATCAATTAATCGGGTTTACATTTAATAGATAAATAAAGACTTATTACTTAAAAAATATTCATACATCTAAAATATTTAATTCCACATTTTTATGAAACTTTAATATTGCGATTGGACGTCTTTATAGTTACTGTGGTTCTTGAAGCGCCTACGTTGGTTATCCAACAATATTCTCGTAATTTTCATGTACAATATTGTATTAGATTCCTTTATTTGATATGGAAATAGGTAATGCTGAAGTTTTAAAAAAAATGTGAATCTCGATTATTCCAATCATATTATAGACAACGACTTTCTGCTTCACTTTCTCTTTAGTTCGTAATACATTACAAGTAGCGATGTTCCATAAACGTAAAGTGGTAATACTATTTTATGACTCTCGTCACGTTACAATTTCGTTTTAACTTGTTTAATTATATCGATTCTACTTCTATGATAAAGTCAAGATTTTTTAAACGTTGAAAATTTGAAAAGTGCAGATTTTTAACGTATAGGAATTGCTATGTCTCGAACTTTAAAGTCTAGAACAATTCAAAGTTGCAAAAATAGGAATGTTTAGAACCTTTATGGCGCATAAGTGCTGAATCGGAAAATTGAGTGACATGTTGCCAAGAAATCAATTTACTACTATCGAAAACTACTACAATTCTATTTCTTCCTAAATGTTCATTTATCTCTAAAGTGAAAGAATTAATAATAATTAAAACACATTTTCATTAAAAGCAGCAGTTTTAATCGGATATGGTTAAGATAGTCTCTTTTATCTGAAAAATCTGCTTTTATGATAAATTTGAATTCTCTTTTGATATAGTAATAATATATTATACATACATACATGTGTACATATATGCATATAGGTATACATATATTGTTTTTTCTATTCTAATCATGTATACATATATGTTTATATTTTTTTGGGCGTTTTAATCTAATACAATACATACATATTAATCAAACTGCTTACTGTTATACAACCTTTAATTCACTTAACCAAAACTAAATTCGACATAATCGTGTTATTTGATAGTGAACCGTAACAGTTTTTCGCATCCGGGCATCCAGTTCCCGTATTCTCGGAATTTAATATCAAATCGGTCGAGCACAAATTAAGCTACGTGTATCAAATTCTACCAGAGACAGGGCGGATCCTGCATGCGAACAGGATGCGACGTCGGAGCATTTAATATCTTTAATACCCTGTTCATAATCACGTGAGATACATACAAGGTGTTCCTGAAAGCGTGCAAAAATTTCTCACGATCGATTTTATGTAAAGCAGTGAAACAATATGTACCAAAGTCATCGTACATCGAGTTTATGAAAACGTCATTTTATCGCTTTTTTTTCTGCGATATGTTTTAAAGATCCAGATCGCATTGTTTGTCTTTCTCGAATTGAAAGATCTCCGATGAATTCCCAGTCGCGGAAGTTGTAAAGCCTGGAAATATTCGACGCATAGTTATATTTGCGTATTGACGTTCGAAGAAGTGAAAACGTTGGAGAGCAGACATACAACATGTGTAGAAATTACTAACAGTGGAGACGTCAACAGACAAGAATTCTGAAGCGCAAGAACTTGAAAATTTTAACACCCACGAATTGTAAAGTTTAGAAACATAAAGGGGAAGATATTCCAAAACGCCGAAATTTTAGTGCGGAGGAATTTTCAAGCGTAAAACTTCGTTACGTGGGAAAACTTGAATGAAAAGGAACAGAAACGTCGATGTCTACAAACTTCGTTTCACATTTTCTGTTAATACAGCTATCCTATTGTTATTTTTGCACGAACAAAAACACGGGATTACATACGATAACTTTATTGTAAAGATAACTATACGATATTCAGCTGATAGAAAATAGGTCTTGATTTTTCTGAAGAAACAGTCTGTCAAGGACTCTTTCAAGTTCTTTTCAACACCCCCTGTAAGCAAAGGTAGTTCTGTCTTTGTTCGTGTATATGTAACAGTATCTTTTAATAGGGATTACAAAATTGTTAATAGAAGTCTATTAATTTACGAAAACGTATATTTACAAGGCCGGCCATAACTTCTGCTATGACAAATTATTTCAATCTAATGAGAAATAGCAATTAATATTTTTATAAAAGTAGGGTTAATAAATTCTAAAACATTTAGTTTGAAATCTTTAAGTAATTCTGTATGTCTCGTATAATTTTAGTTATTTATGAATATTTTTGCAACGTTATAATGGTCGTTTCCATGTATTAAAGGATGCTTTTGTCTTTATAACAGGAATATTGAGAATCGTCTGCCCAAAATAATTTCCATCGTTCGACAAACGTAAGTGCCTTCCATAGCATGTTATTTAATAGTTCATGTAATCAATGTAATTACCATCATTTCCCTGCGTATTGTTCGTATCGAATAGTGCATTATGTTTGTATAATCCTATCGTCAATATTCCACTTCTATTTTGCAAAGTCCATTCATTGAA
Organism: Mimumesa dahlbomi; assembly: GCA_917499265.3. Lineage (NCBI taxonomy): Eukaryota > Metazoa > Arthropoda > Insecta > Hymenoptera > Crabronidae > Mimumesa > Mimumesa dahlbomi. The sequence continues at coordinate 8,657,491 of OU824124.1, forward strand.
TCCACAATAGAATGCTAGCGTACGGAATTCTAATGTATTGGTAGTTAATGCAACCATTTGTTTTAGAAATGTGGGCCACTTGAGTAGCAATTGAAGTTTCGCTTACACCTTTTAAAGGTTCCAAATTGTACTCCAACTTATGTTATTCTCTTCGTTTATGTTCTCATTATGTTTGAAATTTGTTGACGTTTTGCAATAAATTACAAAAATGTATGTTTGTTATATGATGTTATTAAATCTGTATTAATAATCATGACGATGATGGTATGAGAGTGGGTTTAAAATTACTTGGCAATGAGGAAGAAAAGTTATGAGGCGGGAATTTAAAAACCCAGAACATTAGCAGCAGGTACTTTGACGTCTCAGTATTTCGAAGTACAGAAATTAAAACGCTTTGAAATTTTCAGTGCGAAGATATTTTAAGGCAGACAACTACATTATGCAGAGATTTCAAAAGTAGGCCAATTTTAGGCCTAGAATCTTTTAGTTAAAACATTTTACCCAACAAAAATATCTGACGTTAGATTTTAAATATTACAAATCTGTATGCATTCAAATTTTAGGGTATACAATTTTTTAAAACACAGAAATATTTGGCGTACTTTCAACGAATTCCTTTGCTTAGGAATTTTGGACAGCGAAAAAGTTTGCATTCCTAAAAATTCAATACCCCGAAATATCGACACGTTGAAATTCTTCGCGACACAATTATCGGTATGTAGAAAATTTCATTGTGCATAAACTTCAATGCTTCCGGTCACCAAGTGATTTTAATAGAACTTTACTCACGTGTCGGCTTTGTAACTGTTGGATTTGTCGTGCTTGATAAATTCCGGTGGTTAGCCGTAATTGATACGTGTTCTACGACAATGGATTCAGAGAGTTACTAATCAGCCGCTTGCGACAACTCGACGGGCGAGCGTGATTACAGATTCAAACGTGTGAAACTCGGGGTAATTGATTGTACTCCCTGATGTTTACAATGTTCATAGTTTGCTGATTTAGCGGAAATTCGTGGTAACATGTTAGTCAACATTATCTAAATTACACACCAGTAGTGAAATTTTCGAAAGTGTTGTTGACGTAGACTTACGTTTTCTTAAATTTCTAGGAATTCGGATGACATAAAATTCCGTCTACAAAATTATAAAATGTATCCCCGAACGAATTTATTTCATATTCATCAAATCGTCCATTCGAACGGCACGACATATGTATATTTCTTTCGATCTGAAATTAATGTATTTATACTCGTGTTTTTTACCATAAAATACGAAAATATAAATGAAAATCGTTGTGACAGGTTTTTTATTTCTAAATCCTCCAGAACTTGTTTATGCAGAGTCGAATGTTTTACAAAAATATATAATGAAACACAGGATTATTATAACTTTATTTCCAGTACTCGATTAAGTTTTTCAAAACGATGCATGTGAAATCTTAAAAGAATGTCGTATTTTAATACTATACCCAAAAGTTTTAGTATTCTCTCTTCTTCATTGTGTATGTATCTCGCTAACTTATTTCCATTTCAAATAGCAAGTACTCGCAGGGATGGTACTTTAAAGGAAATATAAAATTTACTTGTGCTGACAAAGAATCTTTCTTCCCAATGAAATTTAATCATGCTTCGCTGCGTGAAAATGCCAGTGCGTCTGTATTAGCGTGACTTTACACACCTTCGTATTTCAGGGTTAATCGCACCGTGGAAATAGTTTCTAGAATATTTCCACGGAACAATATAACCTTCCCGGCGCGGCATATGGAATTCTCTGTTTTGCAACTGTTTTCGCGCGCGACAAAACTGACGATCTTACGGCACAATGCGGCTTCCGTTATTAGCACGAACGCGAAACAAGCGAAAGTGAGGAAATTATGTGCGCTTGATAGACGGGCATGAATTACCGCACGGAAAAACTGGAGTACATTATTACACTACCTACGGCTTCCGTTCTTAACATCGCGGGGCGATTCTTTAATCTTTTTCCGACACGTGTTTCTTTGCCAGAATTTTGCCAACATTGTTTTCCATGTTTTCTGATTAACGAACACGAGAACAGGGCTGCATGCTTATCGTTCTTAATAGCTGTAACAAATTATAGGGACAAATAGTAGTGAAATGAATGTAATCACTTTGGAGGAGAGTAAATTTCTGACTATCATTCGAGAATAAATGATTCTCTAAGGATAATGCGTTTTTTTTCATCTTTTATTAATTTGGGATACCATGACAATCCAAATATCTCTGCTCAATGATTTGAGTTACTCATTGTAAGTTGCAATTACTACAATTCTAAATAAGAAATAAATGGTATGAATTAAAAATTACGTTTGCGAGGGAAATGCCAATAATAAAAATTATAACAACTACTCGTTAATGATGATCAAACTGTAACAAGTAGCAGAAAGTAAGTTATGTAAATAAACCACTACTTTATACGTGTAGAATTTACTTTGTATATTAAAATGATTGCATTATCTACTCGTCAAACGTATTCATTAATTTATTGTAGAAAATACAGTGACCTACGAAGTCGAATTTATTTAGAATAATATTAAAAAATATATAAAAACTCAATTGAGATATTGAAAATATTCCATAGAAATCGCGACAAAACTTTAGCACGCATGCGCACTTCTTTGTCACTTTTCAACGTATCTTTTGCACCACAGAAGCTTCGATAACGTAGGGAGAATTACATAGCTCCACTCCACACAATATCCTCTTATTCGTTTTTATTATACAAAATTACGTTTCATAGAAAATAAACTCAGCGAACTTTCAGAAGGTTCAGGAAAATGTAATATGTTTAAAGAGCGTGATGTTTGCGGGCGGTATTTCGCGAAAGAAAAGCATCGGAAAAAAATTGTTTTCCATCGTTTACCGCGGACAAACAGATACGGGAGACGTTGTCCGCTGGCAAACAAACTGAAACAGAATAATGGGACGTCATTGTTCGGGAAGGCAAGACAAGGCCGTGGTTTGTCATTGGATAATTGGACGCTGGTACTTGCACCCATGCTGATATTCATCCTCAGGGCCGGCCTCCAAATATGCCTATGGACCTGGATGTTGGTACATAGAAATTCCTTGCCATTGATAGCTCGACATGTTGAAATTTTAAGGATTGAAAATTATACGTTGTAAAGTGTTTAAACTCGAAAATCTCTAGGATGTTAATATTTCTGGGGACTTACAAAGTTTGAAATTTTGACACACCGAAGTTTCTAAGGTTTGGTATTTCTATCTGTTGGACTTTCTTGCCTTCGAGATTTTTACGGTTTGAAAACGCTACGGTATAAAAATTTGTAATTCTTGAAATTACTATGCATTCAAATTTGTGCGCTTGAAATTACTATGTGTTCAAATTTCTGTGCTTGAAATTACTATGCATTCAAATTTCTGCGCTTGAAATTACTATGCAAATAAATTTCTGCGCTTGAAATTACTATGCATTCAAATTTCTGCGCTTGAAATTTTATTGCATTAAAGTTTCTGCGCTTGAAATTTTGCTGCATTAAAGTTTCTGCGCTTGAAATTTTGCTGCATTAAAGTTTCTGCGCTTTGAACAAGGTACGTATCGAAATTTAAACTGAAATTCCTGGGTGTTAAAATTTCTGCGCCAATAAGTATCTAAATTTTGTAATTTCTTGGTTTCTTAATTTTTACGTAGTCTAATTTCTATCCATCAAAGCTTCTAACCTTTGAAATCTTTGCTTTCCCGAGTCTCATATTCAACTTTTCGTACCTTCAATTTCCCAGATATTAAAACTCTATACTTTGAACATTTTACACGTTCAAATTCTAACCATTACAATGATTCCAAGTTTACAAATGTCCACCACTGAAAAATTCGACGCCCAAGGTTTCCCCGTATTACGAATTTTCTTGTAGAAAAATTTCTATGCTTGAGAGTTGCCTACGGCGAAATTACTTCGCATTCAGAAATTTTAACCCGTTGACATTCCCGCTCTTTGAAACTTCTATGCCTTTAATATTCTGCACGCTGAAATATCACTGCTTTACACCTACTAAAGAATTCTTTTGTCGCGTTCTATAAAAAGCTACAAACAGTGAAATACGAACTATTTCGACGCTTTGAAGCTTCCACGTCATTATCTTTGATATTTTTCTGTTCCACAACTGTTCAAATTTTCAATTTTATGACAAACCCATTTTCTACCAAATAGGGCGCTAAATTCTCTCGATTCGGTCCTGGTTAGATTCATATTCATGTCCACGCGCTCTCCCTGATGCAATGTTCCTTATGGAATAATGGCTTGGAATTGTTTCAGCTTGACAGGCCACGAAACGATGATTCGAAAATGAATAGAAAATGCCCTCCGATAAGAAAACCTTTCGCATTGACGGAAGAAATTTCAAAATTTAACTGGATTTTTAGGAATCAATGTTTTAGGGGTTTAAATCATTCAGGATGATGATCGTGCACGTAATGACTATTCCATTTTGTAGTGTGACGTATGCAATCGTTGAACTTGCAAAAATGCTTCTATGTCAATTGCATGAAACTATAGTGGTAAAGCGAGTATTATGCGGTGAACTTTATTTACGCCACTTGTATTGTTATTTCTAGTATATTGAATATTAATACTTATCTGCGGCTTAAGTAATTTGAGCTTGTATTAATATATTAGTGGACGTGTGCACTTTACAAGGTAATAGCTCTAAGTAATCTGACCTCATTGCTCAAGCTGGACGCCTAACAATAACAAGATAAATAATAAGATAATATGAATCTAAATTTGGACAGTACCGCGATAACGTTTTTTTTCAAATGGAAATTCATTGTAAATATTAAAACGGTTAATATAAGTAAAAATGTTCATCACTAGCAAATAAATGTATAACGAAATGTATAAAAAACTGTAAATTAAATGTTTTTAACAGGTTTCACGATGAAATAAATACAAATATTATGTTACGTGTTACAAATTGCTAACCGTTTATCTCTATTTGACAAGAAAAATGCCTAAAAGTTTCAATGCGAGCGAATATCCAAACGAGAGATTCAATTACACGCAGCTCTGGTCCAAATGAAAGCGTATTAATTTAACAAGTGCCGTGTCAGGAGCTCGTTTTTCCGAAGCAATTTTCAAACTATTTTCCAAGCAAAAATATAAAAACCAGCTTCTGTGAACTCCTGTAGAACTTTTCAAATACTTCTCCGCCGTTCAATCTGCTAATTAGAATTAGTTCCTGGAAATCCAAGTCAAATTAGACGCTGAAAAAGTACCGGCACTTTTTGGCCGATAAACTGTCCGTTAACAGTACACCCACTTTCATCTTTTCTTCTCGATGGGAAAAAGGAAACGTAAATTTGATTCATGCATGAGTCAGTTTGTGTTTGATGTGTGGGGGTTAAAAGAATATTTGCACGCCGTATCGAGAGAGTAAAGAACTTCTGCGTAAGAAACAAAGATAACAAATTATTTATTACGTATGTCATTAAAACATAGTAGTAGCGATGTAAAATAATAAATTGATTGAAAGGACAACAGAATATTAACACATAAAAATTAGAAAATTTGATATAACACAGAAAGAAAAGATAGAGATTAATTAAATAGAATATAAAATGAAAATTGTTGTATAATATTAAATTTACAAATCTAATAGTTACTAACGACTTAAATAATCAAATAAACTAATGCAATGGTTACGGACAAAGGAAATGTTTATAAATCTGAAGTATTTTTAAAGTTACCAACAATTTCTTATTTCCCTATAAAGGTATTTAAATTATACGTGCATATTAGTTGGGTTTTAAACGTATTAAGCATGAATTACACACCTACCCTGTAGCACAATATCAGCTTCGTTATAACACGCTGTGTATGAAAGCAACACCCTCTTCTTTATTTTCTCGATATTTCACGCCAAAGTTGAAACTCTCTTGCGGTCGAAAGTGTCTAACTTTATTAAAAATTCATCAGTTACTCAAATATTCATAACGCACAAAATTTGTATTTGACGACATGTTGTCGGAAGATTGTCCACCGTCTATTACATATAATTGCATGAGAATTCCTTAAATTATGAATAAAGTAAACAATAAAAATCATACAGCGGTTAATGGACACCGACTACTCAGATTAGGTGATTAGGATAACACTGGGCAAGGTGCATTATATATTACGATGTAGCTACGTGTTTTTGCTACGTTTAGATAGAAAATTTCAGTGGTAATATTGAAACAAAATCTCGATTCTTAACAAAGTTGAACCCTTCACTTCTGAAGAGGATCTTCAAGTGTTGGCTGAAAAGTCGACGAAATAAAAAAATGGAAATTGATTGAAGCCAATAAGGTACTACAAATTGAACATTTAGCGCTACTACTATAAATTATGTGATTGTTGGTTGGTCAGAAAAATTTGTTTTTGGTGGTTTACCATTTTACTTACCTAAGTAGATTTAATTCTACTGATGACAAAATCGAATTAGCTTGCAAAATAATGGATTCTCCGCTACAAATTAAATCGCATTAATCTCTAATATGTTGTTATAAGTTGGCTCCAAACTACTTGCAATCCAGTTTGACACTCTCTCTCCCCCTCTCTCCTGGGTCGCTTACGCATATACTGCCTCTTTGACTCAAAGGTCACAAACGTCATTTACAATACATATACCTTCAGTAATTATACCCATGCACTAACCTACACACGTTCAAAACTAATTTCCCACGCTCACACTAAACATATTTTCCGATACTCTGCTACCAAACATTTCCTCTACACTTTCAATCTCTACATTTCTTTTTGCCCTTACGATTGCATTCACATTTCAAATATATGCTAATACCACAGAATTTTTTTAATTCAACATGTTAACTTAACGATCGTAAATCAACATATTGAAAAACCCTATTGATCGGCTATAAAACAATCAATTTATTTAATTATCAACTTGTTAGAGTGAGTGGTTGACGCGATCCGTTCCTTGAAAAAACAAAAGAAATGCAATTAAAAAATTGCACCGACTATTTTTCTTAATTTTCACTCATCGAATTACGAGAATACGGCATAGTCTTACTTCCGTTTGAAATATGGTTTCCCTGAACTTCGCAGTCGCCAGGCTTCCCTGCATCGGCCTTCGCGGTGACGTATTGCGCGAAATCGTTTCCGGGAGCTCGTGCAATATTTAAGCGCCCCTATTATCCGTCACTGTCGTTCTGGTCGATTGAAAGTGTTATCAAATTTTCAACGAGTCTGCCGGATACATTGTTCCACGGTATGAAGAAGTCATCGAATCTTTAGAAGTGATTCAATTTTCATTTTTGTCAATAGTCGGCCGGTTAAAAGAATTGTTCTTATTTTTTTGCGCAAAATTGCTTTCTGAATATTACGAATACTCTGATCTGGTATTATGTAATCTATTTAAAAATAAAGCAGATTTTCAAATTCGGGGTCTGAAGAATTTTTACTTTGACAACTTTTGTCAATCTCTAATTGTCTTTTATGATAATGTGTATGTTTGAAAAGTGAAAAACGTAGCGAATAAAAATCGATATTGTATACACCTGTTGCTAATGGCGTTGCCAAATGTTCCGCGGAACGTTCTGTATGGAAAAATTCACGAAATGCAGCAATCGTTATAAGTGCACTAGAGATTATTACTCTGCTTTTTACTCGGTCGGCGAGAGAGTGGATTTTTCTGAAACTTTTATTTTCCGTATTATTCGACGTTGTAAATGCATTACTGATCCCGAGTTTCCCCTTCGCTATTTACTTACAATTATTTCACCCCCACGTTCTCATTTCCTATACAAACATTCTTCACTCTTGGAAGCGTGGAAGATTTGTTTTGTGTAAATTTACTTCGCCGTTTTCACGTTCGGAAACTAAGCAGCCCAAGGGACTGAGTAGATTTTAATTGAAATTTCTTATTACTAAGTCATTAGACCAGAATAACTATAGATTCAACAAAATTCTGTTTAACTAGAGAACTCTGATAATTACATTTAGTCTAATTAGAAATAAATTGCTTCGTCCAATTCGCGATTGGTGCAGTTTGAACTTTGCAACATTTACGCGTTGAAATGTCTACGCACCGGTTGGGAACTAATGATCGAAACTTCTGCACTTCGAAATTTCTATGCGTTAACACTTTTAGGCCTCGATCTCCCTAGACGTTAAAACTTTAAAGACCGAAAGTTCCTAGGTGTCGAAGGTTTCTGGTTCCCGAAAATTCCACTCTTCGAAGCGTCCACTTTATAAATACATTTCACCAAATTAAATAGCAAATATTTATCAAAATACTAAAAACAATCGCTGACAAGACGTAGCAAACGACTCTGACAGTTTTGTTGGTAGACTAAGAAGACATTTGCGAGGGAAAGTTAGTGGAGCATGCAGCCGCATCCCGTATCCGGCGAGAACAATGGGGCAGACTGTAGACCAGCTGGTCACACGTCGCTGCCCATAGAATAAGACGAGAAGTTTCAGAAACACCAGTTTTGTGAGCTGGCCAGCTTCATGAATGGATAAAGAGAAAGTGAGAGAGACTTTTAGGAATCAGAAATTTGAAATTTTTGGAAAAAGAAATTCTTCGAAAAGTAGCTAAAATGGGACATGTTATTTTTTATGAATTTTAGAAAATAATAAGTTGAATGTTTTAAGTGGCAGCTGTTAATAAAAATTGATTTTGTTGTTATGTATAAAACGAAATAATCTTTATTTCAAATGCTTTCTATTTCTTTATACAGAAAGTTGTTTAATCAATTAAATTATCAAATAATCAAATATATTAAATATATTAAAGTTCGTCAATTATTAAAGTAGGTAGGGGACAGCGGAGACTGGCCATCGATTGAAATTTCGAGATGCGGAAATTTCAAGTAGAAAGATTACGCTATTAATAGCCAATTAGCATCCATTCTCCCACACAGGACACTTCGCCTGAGATGCTAATTGATTCCGATATTCCTGTTAATTATAGTTTCTAGGGTTTGAGATTTTTACGTGTCACTACATATGAAATTTAATTGTTATGAAAAGGTTAATTTTCCATTCTAAATCTGCAAGTGTTCATTTTTTTAAATTTTACATGCAACTAACAATTACATTTTTTGCGCAGTACCTAAAAAAATCATCGATTTTTCAAATGATTTTAAACTGTCATTGGTAAAACATTACTTCCGAGATTTATATTTCATTTCTAAGTTACTAAAACATTTTTTATCAAAGTGTGAGTACATACACATTTTTATTCACTTATTCAGCAACACACTTCTACTTTTTTCTCTGCGTAAACCTGAAACCGCATTGCAGACCGTAGTGACTTTTACAGAAGAGCGAATAAAAACTGTGTGTTTTGTCGCACCAAAAAGGACTATTGCAGAAAGAGGAAGAATTGAAAACAATAATAGGAATCACAAAAATATATCAACGTGATTTTAATAATATTATCGGTAATCCATTTTCCTAAAATTTTCCATCATTATTATTGAGTTATTTGATCAATTTTATTCTATTTTCTAGATATTTAAATAAGGAAAATTTATGTATATTTTTTATAAAATACCTTCGTATTAGGATAAATTATGATGGTTAGAAATAAAATAGAAACCTTTCTAATTTTATGCTCGATATATGTATATTTCTTTTCAATCCATTTAGTAATCAGTAAAAAGTGGTTAAGTAAAATCGTAAATCTTTTATTTTTCTTGATACCAATATTCTTCGGAAAGTTTAATCCTACTATTTATGTAAAGAATTATAAATATAAATCACGCGTTCTCATATTTCCGTATTCAACAGAATTAGTCAAATATGAATAAAATGTATTTTAAAACATTCAGTTGTCATCTCAGTGATTCTAGTGCGTTCAGTTCACGTACATTCAACCTCCTTTTACATAATTCGAAATTTTACAAATACCCCATGCACTGGTCATGCATACAAATTAATATTCTCAATGATGTTTCCTTAAATTCCCCTGAAGATAAGGCTGAAAGTTATTCGCTTTCAAAATGATTTTTTCTCCGCACCCGGAAGGTACGAGTTCCCTGTTGAACTCTTACACAACTAATACATATACATACGTTATTATCTCCCCGACGTTTACGAGAACTGCAGCATCCGAAGCAGAGAATTCCTTTCGCAGAATCAGAAGCATTGAAACTTCGAATCGGCCAATCGTGTGATAATTATCGACAGATTAACGCCTGGACATTTGATTATATATTTACGATCACGGAACGCTCTACATGTGTGGGCGAAATTGTGCTGTCGGAATGCGGGCAAATTTACACGCTCGAGTTGCGCGTGCAACAATCGGCCTGTAATTATCAGCGATTCGCTTCCATTAGCATGCGAATCTGTGAAGAGAAAATAACAGGGAAAATAAACCGAGAAGTTGAGTCGTTGGACATGAATGGCAATATGATAGGACAGTCGAAGATAGAGTGAAATTTAGAGGAAAAAATGAATAAATAACGCCTGAAATAATTACTTAAAATATTAGCAAATATGTTTTTCATATAAATATACAAAAATAGTAATAAATATTGTGATAAATTTATGTTTAAATGTTTGAAGTTGGAGTACGATTTTAGAGGTTTGTAGCAAATTAAATACACTCGTTATTTAAGTAACATTTTTATTTAATCGAAGTTACAAGAGGAATGTACAAAATATGCTACACCCGACGATGGCTTGAAAAATATTTTTCTACCGCATATATAATTTTAGAAAAGGTACGTCAGGAATTTACGGTTTTCGGCGTTAAGAGAAATAAGAAGTAAAAGTGAGGAAGGCAAAAAGAAAAAGATTTTTTTCTGGAAGAGTAAAACCATAAAGAGCAAAAATGAAATGATGAAAGGTGGGAATAAATTATATCTCGAGATAATATTAATTTTAAAGGAAGAATGTAATAAACAGAACAGGAAATGAAATATGTATACATATAGGATAAAAACTATGAAGAAAAAATACGGGGATATCTCCCAATCGACAATTTTATTAGCTTCCTGTAGAAACTCGGTGAAACCAACAATACGACGCGAGTTAGCACGATTGTTGCTCGATTATTAAACCTACAGCGTGCAAGAAATATTTGCACAGGTACAAAGACACTAGGGAAATCTCTAGTTGATTCTTTGAACACACTAACTTCGAAATCCTATTATTAAAATGATCCCAGAATAATTTGAAATATGCCACAATTAACAACAAGTAGAAAAACACTTTATTAATTCAAATAAACGAAAACACTGACATTTTTATGAATACACAGTATTAATTCCATCTTAAAAATTTGCATTCAGCAAAAATCATAAGATTATCAAGCGGAAACAGCGAAACATTGAAAAGGTAATAAGTCATAGGTACCTAATGGGAAACAATAACAACGAGGAGAGTAGAACTATCACGTCAGATGGGAAATCAACAGCGGAAAGGAAAATCTGAAACAGAACGGAAAGACGGTGAAGCCGTGATTTCGCGTTTCTATGACAAACGATGTATCGGCACGTCTTGTATATCGACACGCCATTTCGCCATAAAATACCGCTTTTCCTGGTGTATCACGGTATACATATAGCGCGGAGAGAGTGCGCCCTGCTTTTTATATTTTAAAAGGCAATCGATCGCGTAATTCACTCGGAAGTTCGTTTTGAAGGGAAATTCCTTTTCCTATCGCGGATGACATCGAATTTTATTTATCTCAGGCAAAATAATTTTAATTTTGAAATAACAATAACAAAATCAGGGCAAAGAAATATTTACTAGAAGAAAAGTAGCGAATAAGTTTATCACGCTGTTACTTCCTGACCATACGTCTCGTTTCGAGTTTTCTGAAATAGTTCACCTTCGCTTTATTCCGCTAAGTCACTGATTTTCCTCTTTATGAATCAACGGTTAGATTTACTTCTCATTAATTTTATATTTAACTCCAGAAATGTGTACATGGTGCGCAGATCTGGTTATGTTCTTTTTACTATTCAACTGGACCAGGTGTTTGGTCTTTTAGTCAATTTGGGAAGGAATCATTGTATAAGCTTCATCAATCAGCAACTACTACAATCACAATGGAATTTCACCTGGAATCTACGATTCTCCGTTACTCAAACCCGATTGATTCGCTTTGGAGGTCGATGGTTATTGAATGGATTAACGCTGTGGTTCGGTATAACTTAAAGGAACTACTGGTTTCGTTGGGAATCATAAGATTTCCTTCTACTTCCTTGTTCCACTTTCGTTGAACCTCGTCTTGGATAATGGGCAGTGGTTGCAGGTGGATATAAGGTTACAGGATGTGTGGTGGAAAAAACCTTTTCAGCCGATCAAGGATTCAAGAGATTTGTTTGGTTAGACTCACTTTTGGTTGGCTTGGTAGTTTTGCATGTCGAGTGTGGACAATGTCTTCCTTCACTTTGCTGCGCTGTTTAACCCGCGTTCACAATATTTCTAAGTTCAAAGTGGCCACGGATCAAAACGTGTATTTTGTTAAGTGTGAATAACAGCTGTGTCGTAATCTAATACGGAATTAGAAGTGTCGTGTACAGAATTGGAATTACAAGTGTCACGTTACAGATCAGAATTGTAAGTTATCGTCACGGTAAAAATTAGAAATATTAGTCGTAATCAAAATCAGAATTCTAAGTAAGATCCGCAGCGGAGAGCACCAGTACAGTAATATAATATGATGTAAATAAATTTTTTAAAAACCATGTTTCAAAATTAAAAAAACAAAGTTTATTCATTCTAAAAGTAAACTACCAAAGAGTATATTTAATTGAATATTAATAGATTCTTTAATATTAAATCTTTAAAATTTTTCATAATAATACTGTTTAGAATTTTTTAATCTTGAATAATTCATTTATTGTATATACAAGGTCTTGGGCCGTTCGACTGTCAGCTTGTAACACTTGCCAGGGCTAAACAAACTGGAGCCTCATCTGACATCCAAACACCCCTAACAAGGATACACTTCGAAAAAGAACGTGGCAATCTCCACGATATTGCCCGTCGTATCTCTTCTCTTTCGAGTGTCCCTTACACAGGACATTGTTTTGTGTCTGGTTTACATCTACTCGTAGACACGGTCTCCATTGTGTTTGGTAAAATTTGATATCTAGAACTTTCTATTAATACCATTTGCGAGTCTCAACCAAGACGACTCTATTCCGCATGTTATTTTTCGCATAAATCGCATGTTATTTTTCGAACGAATATACGACTTGTCAAAGTGCGTCGTACTGGCGGCGAACTGTCAAAGGGCGGCGAGACGCGGAGACGTAGAAACGCAATAGACCAGAAAAAGAAATATGACAATACCATTTGAGAAAGACATCATTTTGTAACACGTTGTTTGCGAAATAAGAGGTAGTTGTCAATGACCTACACAGTAATATAAAATAGCCATTTATTTGAACAGTTGTCTGTAAGTGTGTAAATAAATAAATTCCACTTATCCTGAAACTAATAACTATTGGCGGTTTTTTCAAAAATTGTTCCTGTGCTCACAGTCTTTAAATATTTGCATTAATGAATTAAAATTGCAAATAACAAGAAAATATGATATTATTTATAATGACAATGATTACGAAAAATAATTTGGATATCGCCCGTTGCGAAAGAAAACTTCGTTATTCGTGAAAAGAAAGCCTTTTCCACAGGTTGATATAAAATGTATATTAAAATAAAATCGCTCGGCAGAACTTCGTCGCTGTCTAAAACGGGTTTTATTTATTTTCATCGTCACAGGATAAACCATCATCTCAATTACAATTCTCCACTTACATATACGCATGGAAAACACCTGAGCGTAAATCTATTATTCTTATTTACATATACCGTTCACGTTCTAATTGCGATTCATCGCTGCAAAATAAAGTAAAATGACTTTTCCCAGTTTCGCGTTTCATCAGGGAAACTTTTAATTAAGTATATGAAGTTTTCATAGGAAAATTATGGTGTCTTTTAAAAATTTTTAAATCATTGCAATTCGAACGATTCTAAATTTTTACATACTAATATTTCTATGTTATGATATTTTACGAGTTGTTACTCATATTTATATCTTTATGCTTCAAGCCTTAAATCCCTTGAAATCTCTGTCGTGTGACATATCAACGTTGTGAAAATTATAAATTCAGAAATATCAACGCCTTGATCTTAAACCCATCAATCTCTACGCTATGAAATTCCTTCAAGCGGAAATGTCTCTGCTCTGCGGTACTTCTAAAATTTGTTTAATCGGAAATTTCCATGGATTGAAGTTTCTACGCGGTACGTCTGAAGGCTTTGAAATCGTTTCTGCTTTGAAATTTAATCGTTTTAAAATTTCGAATACCTGAAAATCCTACGTGCTAATATTTTATCGACAAAAACTTTCTGCACCACGAAATATCTCCAATTTAAAATATCTATGCCCCGGTATACTTAATATACTTAATAATATAAAATTTCTATAAATATTGTTAACATATTTCTATAAAACTTCAACTTTCTTTAAAATCCTTTTAAATTTTATATTTGCGTCTTATTAGAATATAATAATAGATCATCGATTTGCTTTTACATAAAAACAACTTTAATGAATGTAACCCTTGTGCTTTACAATTTCTATGCTTTTAAAATGGGGACACTGGACTAAATTGTCATGTCTTCAAATTTCCACGCATTGAAATTTCGACGTGTTGAGATTGAAGTTTTGAACTTCGAATGACGAACGTGTTGGTACTTCGCAAATATGCATTCCCCTTGAAGGATTCGCCTGCATAGGACTCTCGCACCACGAGAAAGTGGCGTGTTTCGGAGCAAATCGAAAACCGTGGATCGACTTATTAGAACGCGGCGCGAAATGAAAAAGACATCACGCTCGTTAATTCACCATACAGGAAACAGGCGAGCAAATAATTCTGTTCCGTTCGACTTTACAACCTTTCTAAGCGTTTTATTGTCGGCCACTTAAAGACTAGCATATCAACAGAGAAAGCATAGCGTTTTTTGTTTGAAATCCATCAAACGCACAAACTCACGTAAAACTCTATGACGGATATCATGAATGGATATCAAAATGAAGTAACAAGATACTAATGAAGAAATTAGTATGGCAAATCATTTTTAGTAGTATATTTTTATGAAAACTAAAATACATTTTCGTTAAAACACGATAAGTTTTCATTTATTCACAGAATTTATAATGCAATTACCTTGGGATCATTGCTAACATAATTACTGTCTACCTAGAGCGATACGGAATATTATTTCATTGGGCAATTTCCTTGGAATAATGATACAAATTTGGTAAATTCAATGGTAATGTGGGGATCACTATTTTACAATCAGTATAATGTGGTTAATTGAATTTGGCCTTCATTAAATTTTTCTTGCAATCCCGGAAGTTGTGAGAAATGTTTTATAGGATAAAGTATTATGTTCTTTTTTTTTATTTATTCAAGCCTGTCAGACATAAAGTCTGTGAGGCGACAATGGATACATAATAATAAAATAAAACAACATTATAACATAATACAATAAAACAAACTTAGAAACTAAACATATAAACCACAGTTCTTGAGAAAGGAGCACACACACAAGCAGGCGCCCATGTGAGGCCCTGACAGAAGTGTTAATATGACTATAAAATATATATAATTCCATAGTTAGATTATTCCTATACGTATGTAATAACCGGGATTCAGCAGAATTTCTTATACCTCAACAATTTATATAACCTAGGATTTCGTTTACCATATCTACTAGTAGACGATTTTATATTTCCTCCATTTTTAAAAATTTCTGTTCGGATTGGTGTCGAGAAATTCTAATTAGTGCGCTTTGATGAGAAATAAATTATTTTTTAAAGTTTCAAAGAAAACTGTTCAAAAACAAATTTGTTATTATGTCACAGTGTATAAACTGTGCAAATTTTATTTTTTCCTTAATAGTTTCCTTTGTGATAAAGCCTGTTAGGTGCAGAATCAATTTTCGATGTAAACTAATAAAAAGAAAACTACCGTCAGCCTGCCATTTACCACAGTTTACTGCAAAAATTATTAACAAAAAAATAAGCGAGAAGTCTCGGTAAAAATGTGAACTAATTAAATTCAGTGCCTGGGCTGAAATGTCCCAGTTTTAAATTAAAAAGCTTTCAGCAAAATTTGATGTTTGAATAAAAAGCTTTCGGGAAAATATTTAATACCCGCATTAAAAGCCATCCTATCCTTCGGTTTTAATCTTAACAAGATTTCATGTTCGTGCAATTCGTACATTATTACATAGTTTCTGAAATTTTAAATAGAAAATACAGGGAAGTTGGGAAACAGTTTCTCACTTCAGGACTTTTGATAATTTATTCGGTAAGTACATGCGTTTATCCACTCGCATTTAAATATAAGTACTATACATTTTTAACGCATTCCATGTAATTCATGCGTTCAGCACTCGTTGACACGAGTATTTTTCATTAATTTTTCGTTACGGAAATGGAGCTTAATGTCATAAAAGTGTTTCAGAATAAAAATATAAAATATGAAATTTTTAAAATGATTTATTTTAATTCATATTCAACTTGCTTGCGAATTTTAGCCATATTTTTTTTTCTCTATCAGCATTTCTCTATCAGCACTTTGACACTAAAATTTCGGTAGCCAAATATTTCAGATTATAATAATATCGACGCGTATAAATATTAGGGATGAGGAATGTCGAGGTTTGAAAGCTGCAACGGATAATCATTTATTAAAAACTGTAAAATTTAGTTTTAGAAGATCCTTCGTATTTTTTAAAGGATTCAGTAATCGAATAATGCGAAAAATTTTGTAATGGTTGAACAAAGATAATGTTGATGCTCGTGCGAAAATATCCCAAGATTGTTCACCACTGTTCACACTGAATTAATGGAGTGAACCTAATTTCAAATGATGTCGTCCGTTGATGGGATACTGACTTACAAATGCTATAATTATTTGACTGTTCGAGTTCCGTAGTTCTTTCGTTTCTGTCTGTTTTAAGTGTTTTGTCTTTCCGTCACTTCGGTTCATCTCCTTTCCTGTGAAGCGTGGAATATTTTCATTTAAAATAAACATTCAAGAAAGGGAATTCAAGAAAGGAAAGTTATTCAAGAAAAGGAAGAAAATATTAATTTTTTTGTTGAAAAAATATGCAAATTTTGGTTGAAAATAAAATCATTTCATTAAAATAAATGTCTCGTATTTTTCCTGGTGTCTCGTGAATCAGTCAGAAACAACCTCTGCGATAACATTTTTTAGATAAGCGAGTGTCTCAATTGTACGTGCCTGTGTCGTTTAACAAAAAAAATTGGTTAAACCAGAAACACAATATTTCAAGTACAAATGATTTTAGTTGAATTAAAAATATTTATTCTTAACATTTCTTAAATAAAAACATTCTAGTTAGATATATTTTAAAGTAAACATTAATAATGTATATAAACTTATCGTTTTCATATTAGGATATTACTTTTAAAAAATTGTTAAACGTTGTAGTATTCCAGAATTTGACGGTCCAGTGTATCGAATTAACGAGGTGCGGACACACAGAAAAAAATAGAGAGACAGAGGTGATTGAAATCCGATAGCAATATCGCGTCGTGCAGAAATACAATCAAAAGGCCGTGAATTCGTTGCCGAATCAATCGCGAATTATAAGGATTCGATCGACCATTAATCAGTTTTCTTACACGGTGACTTGTATGTGTCGACAGACCGGAGACGACCTTTTGATATTGCTAATAATCAATACAAAAGGTAATTGAAAATATAAAAATGTATTGGTCAGATCAAATTTATGAAAAGTTGTAATACAAATGTATTTGTGAAACTTGATATGTATGCCAAAAAATTTGCAAAAATTTGCAAGCATAGATCAATCGGCATAGAAATTGTATTGCGCAGAAATATTGTCACAGACAAAGTATTGTAGAATGTGCAGAAATACCTACATGACAAATATCTTTGCACTTTGAAAGTCTTGTAACTTGAAATTTCTACGGTCTGTTCAACACTTGAAATATTCGCACAATAACATTTCTGCGTTCCGAAATCGCTGACAAAATATTCGTTTACGCGATACTTGTTTTATGGATTAAGAATTTTTCCGTAAAATGAATGAGGCTTCGCACTTTCAAATTCCTTCGGTTTCAGATTTTTTCAAGTTTTCAAACAACTTAAATTGATACACAGCGTACTGTAAACTTATTATTATTCAAAACAATTTGCAATATTTTCTTACGTTTCGTACAAGTGTATTAACATTTTTTTATAATATCGAATAATTACACTCGTATAAACAATCGTTAGCCACGAATAATATCAATCATTTTCATTCGGTCTATCGAGATGGGCAGTTTCGATCGTCGCCATGGAAATCGGTGGGAAAAAGGTGCGCTTCTTCTATCTCCCCGTCAGGAGCGGTGCAATCAGCGGAAACAAAGAGCGCGAAAGTGAAAGGGCGCAGAAAAACGTTGCTTTTATACGGCGGTTCTCACGGCGGCGATTCAACCGTTATCTGATACGTAAAACGAGAATCGTTCTGTGCCACCGAAAAGTCCAGGAAATTTGTTTATAAATTGAATGTATTCAATGTGGACCGCGTGAAAATGTGTTTTTCTATTTGGCTTTTTAATGAATTTCGGGGAAAAGTCGGATAAGAGTTTAGTGGTCAAATCCGTGAAATCCAATGGCATTTTATTCTTTGGAATATTCATTCAGATAAAATAAGTTTAAAATTTGTTCTGTTTCGTTTATAATCTTTTAAATTTATTATGTACAGTATTCTCTATAAATGATATTCAAATGCAAAAGAAGATTTCGTGAACTTGAAGCACACCGGGAATTCTTTATATTAGATTCTATACATCTAACTTTTTGTGTTGTAAAACTTGTAATCATAGAAGACATCGCTTTGTCTTTTTTTGATGTACCAAAAAAAGGATATATACATATTTTGAATTGATTAAGATGGAACACCCTGTATATTCGTGAAAGTTGTTCAATATAGCGAATGAAAGTAAAATTCGCCAATTTAAACTAAACAATTTTTAAAAATATTCATCATTTGTACGAGTATGTTCCAACATGCGGTAGGAAAGGGGGTACATAGCTCGGGATTGGGCTTGTAATACCTTACCCTATATGAACAAATTAGAAATATTCAGAATTTACAGCAAACTTTCAACGCAGCAAATCTATTTTTATCGTTTTCGATACTTTAAAATTTAAAGTTTAAATGTAACTTACGACTAAGTTTTCGTACTACAGACCAAAAATTGTTTAAAATAAATTTATAAAACGCTTTAAAAAAATAAAAATTATAGGACGAAAGATTTCTCTAAAAAATGAAAGAACGGACGTGAAAATAATAAAAAAATTTGGCGGCAATAATTATTTTCGTAAAACACGTATCGTTATTCCAGGGAGATGATAATTATTTACGGAAAAATAAAGAAAAATTGCAACCGAGATAATTCATGGCGGTTCAAGAAGAGGTAATAACTTTCTGTGCCCACAATATTGTTTCTCATAGAAATAACTTTTCTGCGGTGTAAAACACGGTGAAAGAATGGCTTTTTATTGTATGTGCAACTGGCTGCGTCGTAAAGAAAAAGTTAACGAACTCTGATGATGAAAATTATTTTTTTAAAAAAGTTATATCTTTTTCCAAGAGAGAACAATTTTCTACGGACGCAGTGACACTCAGAGGAAATATAACAATACAATATGCGGCTTTTATATTGTGCAGCGAATCCCATTGTTTCAAAGATAACATTTTCCCTGAAAAAAAAGCACAATGACAGGAACATTCGTTCGAAAAGACTCGCGCTTTTATATTACTCTTATTACGGTTTTTTAATTGTTTCCATTGCTTCTTTAATTAATTCGTTGTGAATCTGTACAAAAACTACATCGATAATGCCAAACTATTCTTAAATAAATTTTAGATCTGAGATTTGAATAAAAAAGTGTACCGATATCCCATTTCGGAGAAAAATTCGTTTTGCAATACTATTATTGTATCATGAGATGTAACAGATCTGGATGGAAATAATCAGTTTCAAGCACTCCCATCGTGACACCATTTCTTGTTCTGAAAAAAGAACTTGTATGAGAGTTCGTAATTTCTGTTTCCGGCGGAAAATCTGCAACAACCAGTGGAACCCGGTTAGAAAAGAAGCCACTGTGCGCGAATGTGAATCGAAAATCACGACCCGGCTATTTTTAGATCTTTTTTAGACCGTTTTCAGGGCACGCTGAGCCGGGCATGTTGCAAAAGTGTCGTCTTGTTTGTCGGAAAAAATGAGAATCAAATTGACTTTCTGACAAAATACACTGAGCTATTCCATACGGTTTTAAAATAATTCTTTATTACTAATCTTAATATTCTAATACATATATTACAATATGTATAACACTTATTCACATCACTCAAACGAGATGCCTGTACCAAATGCACAAGCAAAAAGAAGTCATTAAATAAACAACTTTAAAGTTACAAATTGCCGAGAAGAAACAACTTTTTAAATGTGAAATATATACAAAAAAATGATACTCAAAATACTCGTCCTAGGAAAATTCTACACTGTAATTTTTCCCATTCGCTATTTATGAACCCTACCTCTGCTTCCTTGTAATTTCACTAAAAAGTAGAAGAATATCTCCCTTTATCAAGGTGATTCAAGTCTACGTTCGAAAACGGGACCACGATCGTGCTCGAGGCGGTCTAACTTGTATTAATTTAATTGACAAGCCTTGAGGTCGACATGCTTTGAACGACTGACTGCCTAAATGATCCCTACGAGGCATGTTGAACGTGCGCGTTGGCGCGCGTGTATATGTACGTATACGTGTGCACGTACACGCGTGCACACGAGTAACAGCCGGCAACCCTCCGTTTGCGAAAGTAAATTTGTTCCGCGAAAATTGTTACAGCGAGACACTGGAGTATTTTGTATAATCGCGAAATGAAATTAGATTTAGATGGACTTTAATGATAGTACAGGAGATCTGCTTCTATCTACAGTCTCCTACATGCAATTTCTAGGCATCTTGAAATGGCAGTGTTTTTAAAATTACTACACTTTAATAATTCTTTGATAATTTTAAATCTTAAAATTTGTACGCATTCGATTCGTTTGTAATTCGATGTACATGGATTATATCCTTCAGGTTTATTTTATTTAATACATATTTGTTGTTGTCGTGTACATAAATAGGTATTGAATGACTGCCGCGTGAATTTTATTTGAATAAATGTTTATGCGCTCCAAAATATCTACGCTAATTAGAGAAACGTGGAAAAGAATTAGATTCACATGGAATTCAATAGTTTTGGAGTTAATCCCTTTTTAGTGAAACCGTGGGTTATCATTAGGCTGATTGTGAGTTGAAATTGGTAATTAAGAGAATCGAAGCGCAGGAATGTGCAAACGTAGAAATTCCGTATTATTTGTATAAACATTGACACATACATATTTCTAGGTATAGAAATATTTCCATGTAAAAAATTCGAAGCGCAAAAACGTTCTTGCATACAAACGTCAAAGCAGATGTCTTTGTTAAAAATGATCAAATGGAAATGGTATGCAGCTGGTACAGAATATTACTGTTACAGAAAAATTTACTTTTCATTCATTTAAAACATTAAAAAAACAAAAATTTCCACATTTAATCCTATATTAATAAAAATATTTCATATAATATTGAACAGTTCATATAATTGTTTATTACTGTTGTCTATCATTATATGGTAAATTTGGAAAAATCCACAACTATTTTTATTAGAACCTCGAGGAAATTTTACATAAAATAAAGTTAAAGTACGGTATTGGTATTTGCAAGTACGCACAGCATTCCATATGGTACATGTTCTACTTGCAGCACATCCTTAGAGTCTAGTAACCAATTTCCAAACCGGTCTTTACATCGATTAACTGTACACATTCCATACGACAATTTGTATATGTATCTCCACTAATATCTCCCATTCCACACATTATACACTTATATATTATTACGCACTACATACAAGTTGAATATTACTTCTAATCAGATCCCCATTAACATTTACATTTCGCTTTTTAATTACACATTAACTCGTTTTCTAATCTTCGTATCATTTCTGCAATGAATACTGCATAATCTACATAGCTTGCATTCTACACGTTCAGCAATTACTCTATAGATTCTACACAAACGCACGTGCGTGTATGTGCTCTAATTAGTTCATGTTTCGACGTGCGCATAAAGGCAGATTCTGTATTATACAGTAGCGTACAAAAGTGTGACATCAATGCGGAATGATAGATCACGATACAGAGAAAAGTTATTCTGTTTTTAGTATATTCCAATATTCTGATGTTTGGAAGTAAAAAATAGGTGGGGATTGTGTTAAACCTTTTATTAGTTACGCTAATAAAATAAATACTAACGTTTGTTAATCAAAAATTACGTGAAAATATTCGTGGACTTTCCAATTTTATCAATTTGCTTAAACGTAGTTCTTTAATTTCTGAATTTTCAAATTCCCTTGCAGCGAAATTAATGCATTAATATTTTATTATTGTATCACGTCCAGTGACAATAAAAGAAATACATATGACGCAAGATACCACTTTTATACTTTTTAACAATATGTAAACCGAAATTTCCCCGTGATAAAAATCTGAGCGTTAAAATTTCTGCTCACAACCACTTCTGCATTTTCAAAATTATATAAATTTCTGTACATCAATCCTGCACTCATAAAAGTATTTTTCATGAAATTTATGCAAATTTTTGTATAATGTTAAACAATCTCAACGCTCGTTATCAAAAATCCGAACAAAGCAATCGATATCAAACGTTTGAACTATGCTGTACATGTATTTTACGCTGCATATGTCTGTTTCTTTGTCGCAGCCGACCAGCATCTGTCCTCCCACGCGAACGTTACAACGAGAGCGGTGATTAATTAAGAATTCGTAAATTCGCACTGTGAATCAAGCGATTGTGTCTCACACTCAAGAAAAAGATAATATCAATTGCAGTGATACAACATATGATCACTTTACAATTGGATAATAAATAGCGTGTATTCGCTATTTGAAAATATATAGCTGTTGTGAAACAATTGAAACAATTTTACAAAAAGCAGTGCGGATTGTTGTGAAATAATTGATGGGTTGAAAACGAAAACCACGTAGATTTATTTTTTATGGCAATCGAGTTATTAACGGAACGCTACTGAAAAAACAGTACGTGTTTCTATCGAAAAGGCAATTATATTATGTAGTTTTAAAATGCCTCTACAGGGAATCCGTAAAATATCATATTTCCGTTTGACCTGACTGTGAAACACTATTTTACGAGAAATTAAATTTTACTGTGTAAAATGTTTGTTTATTTAATATCTCACCTCTGTTGGCCTACAAATTATGTATTGCGATTTTTATGCGAAAACAGTAACCCTTTTAATATTTTCATATAAACTTTAATAATTATACGACTGTTTAAAAATTCGATTAATATATAATTAATAATAAATGTCGCATGTACACCCGCATTAGTATAAAATACATAAATATATTAAATATTAACTACATTTACTAGGAATAACCATAGCGGATATAGGTACATACATATGAAAGTATACACAAACAAATGTATACATTTAAAATAAATGAATTAAAACCAACACTGTATTACAATGTGCATACGATTTTTTGCAAATCAAATGATTTATCTTTGCCGTGCGATTTGATTGTTATTAATTTAATATTAAAATGTTTAAAAAATTACATCACAGTTTATCTAATTTAATGCTTATAAATAGGTTTATACATATACGATGTAAGTAAGTATGATAATTATACCTTCTTTTTAATTCGAGAAAGTTGATATGTATATTATACATATAATAATATCTTTCAAGTCGTATAGTTGATAACTAAACATTATTTTATTGAACGTAAAACTGAACAATATTATTTAAAGTGCTACTGTGACGTATTTAGTACATGCTTCTTACAGTCACTGTGGAAAGTTTTCTGTAACAAGGTTAAAAATTCTGACGAATTGCCTTGAGTAAATCCAATTCGGGTGATCGTGAGTCATCCGGAATCTTACTATCATTCTCTTTGCCTTGAATACAGACGACGTAATTAATCTACATAAAATTTCGCTTGTTCTAAATATACAATAGTAAATAAAATCTCCAGTTTCATACTCCGTTAACCTTGTTGATCAAATTATGTCGAGTTTCACCGCGAGTCCTAGTTAACAGCAATTTTTTCCAATTTCCCTCTGAGTTTTTATGCTCTTTAATGAAAGGAAACCACGTAAATTTGTTTAGTTTTCTTACGTCTGACAATTTATTAATATACAATTAAATCTTTACGTAGAAATTCATTTGCGAATAGGTGAATCTTATTTACCTCCTGGCACATTAAAACTAAAAATTAATAATTTATTAAAGGTTTAACCTTGTTGAGCATATCTAGGTAATATTTTCACCGTTCATAATTCCATAATTTAGAAATCGGGAAGTTTACAAACACCGATATTTCTCCAGTTTTTAAGTTTTCGCTCTCTTTCTAATAAGTTTCCAAGATTTGGGCCTTCTACATACATTGAAATTTAAAAACCTGAAGTTTTCTACTCGCAGGTATACCTTTGTCAATTTGAACCGCTGAATTTTCTGTATTTGAAAGTTCGTGCACGGAAATACTTCGACGTATCAAAGTTTCAGTGCTTTGTGACATCGAAAGTTTTGAAATTCTTGCTCCTCAAAATTGTTACGCCTGTGATCTTACACGCGAAAATATTTGAACGCACAAGAATGTTAGCATCATTCAGTTTTATACCTTTAAAATGCGTGTTATTCGAATGAAATCCGGAATTAAATAAAATTCTCAAATTTACACATTTCTTTTTCCTCACAAGTATATTTATCTAACAAATTAATAACAGCGTAACATGTATTTTAGTTATCATCAGAAGATTAAAAATATTTATTAAACAAATTCCAATTTTCATCTCAATAACTGGAAGGCAAATAGTTTTTTAATTTAGAAGGAAACTTGTTTCTCACGTCGTTCGCAATATTCTTATTAATACGAGCGCTTTATCTCTTGGTTTCTCGATAAAAATATGATGTTTAGCCGATAGGAAGATACTCGTAGGAAAGATATTTGTTCATGGAGCGAAAACAAAGTGCGGCCAAGGATTCGCGAAAGCTCATTATTTCTTGTAGGAACTTCCGTCAAAGGTTAACAGAATAAAATCAAATTTCCACGCTCGCAATAACTCAGGGTTATCTACTTTTCTTAGCTATATTTGGATAACGTAAAATAGGAAAATATATTTAGAAAATGAAATCTGCATTCGTAATTTGAATTACATGAGTTGAAATTGTGTAATAATCTTGTTTTTTCAAGTTTCTTCAATTTTTAATGATAAATTAAGAAATTATCCACATATTGTAAATATGTATAGTTTTCATCCAAATATGGATTAATTTTTAACAGTTTAAATGAATTTCATCAGGGCTAAAAGTGTAAAGATAAAAATTTTATATTCCAAAAATTCAGACAGATTTTACAACTGGTCCAACAGCTGACTTATATTCGACTATATCTGATGATATTAATGTACTTAAATTATGGTTAAGTAACTGGAATATACGTTAATATATTCACTTAATGTGTTCACTTTATGAGATAATACCTCTAGGTATTTTTATCTTGTTGGGCAAAGCAAGTTCGTAATGATAAATAAAGGAGATAATTGGAAATTTAGCGCTCTTAATAATAAATAAAGATATGTGTACAATAGTTTCAAGGAGAAATTAATACAACTATTAAAAATTCTGCAAGCAAAGATGTAGCAGAGGCGCAAACGTTGCAGGATAAATAATATCTTTAATGCACTTTTAATTAATCGGGATTTAAAATCTAATTAAATTTATTTCACAGGACGTACTGAAATTTCTACCAATCAATATGTCTGCAAGTTGTAATTCCTAGATATTGAAATAGCTGTTTTTTTTTTTAATTTATATGAACCGATAAATCTAGACTTTAAAATATCTGCGGTTTTTCCAAGCAATGATTCGTCATTACGCCTCGAAATTTCTACCGACCAATTTGTGTGTGCAATAAAATTTTTACATTTTCAAGTTTCTACATGCCAGTATTTCTGAACATTAAATTATTCACCTCATTTTCATTCATCGCGTTCATTGTTTCGTTTCATTTTCAGAAGGTTCGAATTAACTGTGGTTGTCTTTTTCCTCTTGGAAGTAGGAGCTTTCAGATATGTTTGCTCACGCACTTCCTTCGCAAGAAGCGTTAAGTTTTTTTGTAATGAAATATAAATTTCTATTTTAAATAATTTTACGACGCATTAAAATTGCCCTTATACCGTTGCCACAAAGATATGTCGAATTTAATACGAAAACTAATTTTAATGTTATTATTTCTATTCTTTCATTCTTTACGAGACTACCCTATTTTCCATTAATTTCACCCATTCCAATTGTCGTTGTTAAATTTATGTAGACTGGCTTTTCCGGATTAATAATAATAATGGTATTAAACAGGAAATGGATCGAGTGCCGTCACCGTTAATAACCATGATCAGCGTTACAATATCTATGTTCTGATTGCGTGCACAGATTACCGTTTACATTTGGCATCAGATGCTTCCATGCATCACATGTTACATGAGATAGTATACAGGGCGATAGAATACAGGTTACATCATGTTACGGCGAAGCACTATTTCAATGTAGACAATGCTCTGGTAGCGTGAATATTTATTGTATGAGTGAATTTAAAAACTGGTACACTGGCACTTGGAATATCGACTACGATTTATGTAACAGAAAATTGTCTTTTAATGTGAATTTCTATTGGATGAAAATATGCATATGCTTTTTATGCATAATTAGAAAGACGTATGTATGTAAACTGTTTAGCTTATTAAATGATTAATTGCTCAAATTTAAATTTTTGATTATTATTATCAATTTCGTATTTTTTTATACATCAGTAATTACCTAATTTTCAGTAGTTTCGTGGGAATGTTGCATTCCAGATTTGTATAGCTTTGCAAAGAGCAAATACATTAGGGCCTAGACATCTTGAAACGTCAAAATTAGAACGCATAGTAGTTTCATAATATTCCAATTTTAACAAGTAGAAATTTGAATGTGTTGTATTTGCAACGCATACAAATTTCAAATCGTTTCAGTTGCAGCGTAGAAAGATTGTTTTAATGGCCCACAACATTGGTGTGCAGAAAATTCAAGGTGCTGCAATTTAAACGTACACAAAAATATGATAAATATATATAAGAAATGTGTGTACAAACTTATACAAAAGTTTGATTATAAATTTCCTATCCTTCATAGAGTATGTTAAGTGAAATCAAATATATTAATCTAAGCATTCAACAACTCTTTACCAAAAATACACCAATAAAATTATATTTACGCCATTAGTCAACTGAAACCTGCAATACTAAATAACAAAACAAGAAGAGAAATGATATATGCGTAAACTAGTACTATAGCTATGAAATTCCATTTACGTTGTTATTCAGCTCATCCCTGCGATACAAAATAACAAAATATGAAGCAAGATAAACTGACCATAAAATAGCCTCACCGCCTTTCTGAATAAAGCAATAAGGAATTGCATAATCGAGAACGTGTCGCGAGTCGCCTGGAAAATGCAAATAATGAATTATGATTTCTGTTGCAGATTCAGCGAGGAGATCTAACGAACGGCGGGATGACTCGAAGAAGAAGATTGCCTCTCGTGGCGAGAACGTGCATAGGTAAGAATAAATTATAAACCCGTCTCGAAACCGTCTATTTACATATCTCATTAAATCACGAGATCATCTGCGCGTTTAAGTTTAAAGCAGAACAAATGACATTCGAATTGACGCACACTGGTTCGATCCACTTGACTTCTTGGTAAAATCCAAATTTTCTTTATAAAATTCAATATTTATATTAATATTTTAATCCTGTTTTTATTTAAGTTAAATAAATGATCACAGTTATCGTTTTAATAAAATTATAATAATTAATAATGAAATATGAAAAATGCAATATAAATTTAAAATTGTGATAATATCATATAGACGTGAAAATGTAAGTGACTCCTGCCTTTTCAGGTGTCATTATACTTCGAATGTTTTGGATTAACTATTATAAAGGTCTCACAAGACTGACAAGGTCAAACAAGTCTTATAACTTGCTAAAACGATTCAAATTCACGATCTTAAAGAAGCTCGTGTATAAAGCGAGAAAGCTTGATAAGTGAAATTTCAATCCGAATTTGACTTGAAACATTAGGAATGAATATTCAATACTTTTTTACAATTAAATGCAATTTATGCCACGATAAGTAATTATTCTACATTATAAAATAATAAATAATTGTATTAAATAACCGTATTATAAATTATTATAAATGTAAAATCTTAAAGTCTAACATAACTGTCATCGAAATTAGGTAAAAATCATCTTTCTAATTACGACAGCAAAGAAATTGCAGACATTCGATATTTGTGTAACGATTTGAAGACGGTGACTTTAAAACAACTGATCACGTACGAACATAAGTTACGTTATGGGATGAGTATCGGTAACATCGAGGGAAAGAATTGTCTGGAACAAGAATTTCATAATAACTTTCACGTGCACGTAATAATCGCTTCCGTGGAACTATTCCTACCATTAACCGACGTATATTTTCGTCTCGTATGTGTTCCATTAGAACATAGCAATTTTCAGCTGGCAGTTCAAATTGCATAAGACAGCCTAGATTTTTATCAATTACTTGGTATAATGAAGTTTTTACTCGTCGATTTCTATTTCTCGAATATATCCCAATTATTCGTTCACTGTAATTTCATGTCAGCTGTGGTTACGTAATTTTTAATAACTTTTGTCAATGGTAAACACGTAAAGAGTATCCCAGCGTGTGTCCGCTACTTCCTGGAAGCACATTATGTATACGGAAACGAGGAAAATTGTGCAGTGTAAATCCTATTCACCGCTTCATGCACATTTTTTATTTCTATGTGTTACATATAATATGTTCCGTCTTATTATAAACTAATTAAAAAATCCATCATGGGTGTGTTGAATTTTTTAAATCCCCGAGAGTTGTCTAATTTTTACTGTAGACAAAAAAAACTACCTAAATGATAATCTCGGGAAATTTCATACTTTAATTAACAATTTTTAACATTTTAACTACTTAATTTACGTTGTGCTATCCATCAATTAACCGTGAAACTTTTGGTATGCGATGACTATAATAATTTTTAGTGAGAACAATCGTATTTGGAAAAGCTATCAATTTCGCGTGAAATGAACCAATAGGCGCATCCTGTTGTGCCAAAGGCCGCCAATCGAGGAGACTGCACGAACTATAGAGGCATGAAGTACTGTTAGTCTGCAACTTAACTGTAACACCCGGCTGACAATATAAATTTACCGTTTCCCTCGACAAATACCACATCGATCGGACCACGGAACCTCTCGATCTTATTTTGTTTCCGCACGGAATATAAAGTGACCCTTAAATCTATTTGCACGATAGAACCAAATTTAGGAAAACTTCATTGTTATGGTGGGTCCAACAATGTATACGAAAAAGAATTTTAAAGGCTAAAAAGTGATCACGTAAAGGAATCAGTGGATAGTAACAGGTGAAAGCGAAGGTAAATTCCAAACGTACAAAAACAAAATCATTTATGAAGACTACTTTTGATAAACGTTTTAAACCTGGAGAAACTTTCAAGCAAAGAATATCACATCTTATCCATTTTAGGACTTAAAAATTGTTTACAATTATACAAAATATCTAAATATCGCCACATAGAAACTGAAGCGAGTAAAAATGCATATAGATGGATGAAAATTTTATGCCTACGAATACTGGTACTTAGATTTTTGAGGCGCAAAAATATCGTTACGTAGTTATTTTGAGACACAATAAGTTTCATCTAAAAATATGAAAATTTTAAAAACATCAAAGGAATACACAGATTATTTAATACATAGACTTGTTGAAGTTTATGTGGGTATATTGTAAAAAATGAGTGTAATTAGTAAATCTGCATACTACTACATATATTAAATGTACTTGCTCAGATTGGTTCATGTCGAAATACTTTGTGTACAAAATTTTATACTGATGAGCATGTGCTTGCTAAATCACATCCTTTTGTATTTTACCTTTCTTCCTTTTATATTGGATTTTATATAATACCACAATTTTCATCCAGATAATTAAATCACTTATTTTGCAATTACAGTTGAAGTACATACTATTTTTTGTGTGTAAATAGCACTTACTTCAATTATGTATAATTATCTGTCCATTCCCAAGAAGAAATAAAATATGTTTACCGTCTATTCATGATTAATTTGAAAAAGATAATTTTGTATTCTTTTAAAAAAGCCAGCACATTATCAAGAAACACTCAAGAATTGCGGAAGATGACACGTAAAGATTTCTGATTACACAAATAAATCTTCGGAATTTATTATCAATACGATAAGACTGGTCGAATGTTTTTGTAAAACAGAAAGTTATTTCAATTGTACTTCGATAGAGTCAGTTAAACATTTTTCACACATGTCACATATGTTTGATTTACATTACGATTGATTACGTATTACTAATAGATTTCTTGGAACGCTATTCCGAAGAATACCTTGATCAATTAATTCAAAGACAAAGATACTCTAAACACTGTACTTGCGCAACGATGTCGCCGATTATTTTACTTTTTAAACAGCACTCATAGAAGGCATTCTAAGTGCACAGTAAAATGATTTAAAAGTCATTTCATTTTCAATGACGCCTGACAAATATGTTTGCCGTAATTTGATATAAATTTGTAATTTTCAATACGACGGAATATCAAATTTTCTTTCTCTTTGTTTGATATAATTCCAAAACGGATTGTAATCGTGTAATAAAATTTCACGACGGGAAAATGAATTCCTTCCGCAATCAGTCAACCTAAAAGACAATGGCGCCGAAATCAAAAGTTACTTTCGTCCGTGATCGAAACGGAATCGAGAGTTTCTGTTAACTATGGTTCGCCGCCGAATCTGTTATTACCGAAGAAACCGTTCCAAACCGGTAACTTTGCGAAGAATGCAAAGCGAGAATCGAATCGGTTAAGGAATTAGAAAGCGGAATCCTTCCACGGTATTATATATTTGGTTTGATTCTCACGTTAGAACAGTGTCGAGCCTTATGTGGTTAAACACAGCTAAATGAATAGTTAACGTTTTTCAACGTCTGAGTTGATCATTGTTATATTGTCGGTTTACTTTCGTTAATGGAAGCCGGTTGACGAAAAATGAAATTTTCTCACATTTACGGAAAATATTCTTTGATTTTCTGTCACTTTTCTAGTTTTCGTACTGAAATTGATGTTACATTCAATTTTCAAAGCTTAAAAATTACAACGCATGAAGAGTTAAATTTTCATTCTTTCGCAACTAAAATATTTTGCACTCTTAGGTTAATTTTTAAAAGCATTCGCCATTGACATAAAGTTACTTAACCGTAAAAATTCATTGCCTAACTCATACAAAAACTATAGAAATCTAAATTCTGCAAAAAGTTACATTTACAACCGTGCACTTTTAAATTACAAAACTATTTTATAAAATAAGTATTTCTACGTTATCTTTCACGTTGAAATTCCCTGAATATCCTTAATTCTGATTCTACTAATGATGCTCGTACAACTGAAACGACACTTCCCGTACGAAAGAAACGTCCGCGTCCGGATTCGAGTTTCCGCATAATTTACCCGCTCGGCAGATCAGGTGCGTATGTTTGAATCTGCGCATAATCCCCAGGCCTATTTAACATTCAGAGACACGCGGGCGGGTACACCCGTGCATACGCATTCTTACTCTGTCTGAACTGTATCATTGAATCTCACGTATAGCTTCTGGAGCCGACTGGATAATTCTGGGGCAACCGGTTTTTAGATTCATTAAAAGGTTCATCTATGTCACCGCTTATTTTTATTACGTTTCTCGGGGTAAGATTTTTGAAAGTTGGGTGACTTTGTCGTCAGGGTGACGGCTGTGAAACTGAATTTTAGTAAGATGCTGCACTTATCTGAACACGAATTCAAAGAAGCAACAAGAAATTTTATTTCGAAGCAAAAAAGTTTCAAATCGCAACGATACAAATATCAAGAGACTTATTATTGTGTGAAAAAAAAGACAATGATAAATTACTTTAATATTCCCAATCATTAAGGTCGTACAGACGTATTAATAAAAAATGTGTTAAATACATCATTCAACATGTTTGTGCGATTACCTTTTTTTTCTATGAAATGACATATCTCATTTTAATTTAGAATGATATACTTACGCTATGGATTTATCGTATGTGTGATTGTAGCACCATTTGCATTCACAATTTGATCATTTATTCTACAAGAGACAAGAATTTGCTTAACAAAATTCATTTTCTCGTTTTATTAACGATTTATTAACGTCATTGGTAAAAGTCGTATAAATTGTTCGCGTAAATTTTGTATTACTGGCGACATTACGCAGAAATCTTTATTTCATATCTTTTTAGATTTATCTTTCGCTCCGTTAAATTATTCTACTTTTATATTTTTCTCCACCGTGCACACGGTGCCTATTAATTTCAACGTCGTGGTTTTATCACCGTATACTTCACTTACGTATTTGAAAATCGATATTTGTTCAGCGCATTTTAGTTAATACCATTCTTGTTCTCAGCAAAATATCGTGAAATAATAAAATACCGGTATTAATTATATTTTCGTAAATTTTCACTACACTGCTGGTGGGAATTTCTCTTACGGACACTTACGTTTTATAAATATTTACAAACTCAAAAATAACGCTGCAGAGGATCCTCTTAAGGCGAAAAAATCGTAGTGTTCATAATTAATAAATTGAAGTAGCTCACATAGTTTATTTAAAACTACAGTAAATGTAATTTTTTAAATATCCTTTACATACAATTTCATATTATTATTCAGACAAATAAACAATGTAGAAGTGTATTTTCAGATTCTACTTGAAATAAAATGTTACATTTCTATGCTGCCCTTGGAATCGGTACACTTCAAACAAAATGTCTCATCAAGTTTTTGAATCAGCGTTGCTCAATTTACAAAGTAATGAAATAAATAACAAGTAACTCCAAGCTTCACTCGAATCGAAGTAACACATTTTAAAAGTATTTTCCTCGTCGTTAAATTGTCAAAGAAATATGGCAGTGTAACATTAGTGAATCAGCGTTTCAGATGAAAGATAATAAATTTCATCCTCCAATACCAGGATATATATGTATACTATATCCATACAAATAAATTTCAATCTCTCCCTAATACTTTGCACGTTTTCACCGCCTACAATGTACGTACATCACACTACACTAATACCAGCGAGTAGTTGCCATCTACCCACTGCTATAACTTTCCGCTTAACTCCCGCGATTCCGACTACCGTTTAATCCTTATTTAAGCTTCTCGAGCACGTAAACATCCAACACAGCCGTGAATACACACAGCCATCTCACATATACGACGGTTCGATTTACGCAGCCGCTGATTTCACGGACGCGAGCAATGATGCACCACCGAAGCGTTGACAATGAAATATCAAGCCGTGCACACCTGTCAGTTGTCTGATACCAGTGTATTACTCTTCACGTGTCGCGGAATCGGTTTCAAAGCCGGATTTGACAGTTTCTCTTCCAGCTGTGATTATGATACTGCGATAGATGCCCCGAGATTGTCATCGTGCGATGATCGCAGGTATAAAGGGGATAGAAGGAAAATTTGAAAGCTGGTTTCTCTTTGTATAGATATCTCAGAAGAGTGATTTCTTTTATGATAAAGATGACACGTGTTTTTTTTATGAATAAAACTGCAATTTCCATCGATACTTTTCTGGAATATCATTCGGTATTTGGAAGTTTTTCCGTTTTTAATTTCTTGCGATATATGTATGTGAATACTGACAGTTTCAAGGTGTAGGAATTCAACGCTGAAATTGTTCCCTAATGCTGAAAGACCCGATGGGCCATATTTTTGAACGCGATGTAATTTTTGAGCACTAAAAGTTTAAATACTTGCAAATTTACCTACTTCGCAAGGGTCAGAACTTTCGAATCGAAGCAGAGTACAGTGCACAGCAACTTTATTCATATCAAAGTTACTTACTAAAGCTGAGTCATTTTTATTTATTTAAAAATTGTCTCATAACATCTAGATGATCATGTAAATGTTCAGATGTAAGTGGACATAATAGGACTAAAGTTAGCTTAAATATTTATAGGTCCCAGATCGTTTTGTTCCTTTAGTTTCATTAGCTTTTTTAAATATTTAATTGCGTGAAGATCCACTTCTATTGTACCTTATACCATCGAATTCACAGAAGGAACTGCTACGGCATTCGGATAATGAAGAATCGTATAAAAGAAGTTTTACTTTTCGTTTAATTAAATTATACAATGTCTATGATCTGTCAAAAGTTAGCCTTACTGGAATGTTGTAATATTGCATTGTGTTTTGTACGGGAACGTGGAAGATATGAAACTGTTTTGAAGAATTTGGGTTACCTTTAGCAATATTTCCACAATGAAATACTGTTTAAAGCAGTTATTTCCTTTTGTGGCCATCGAAATGAAAAATAGTATTTTTTGTTGGAACTGGTATTGAAGGACATCAAATATTTATTCACATTGAGAAAAAAGTCTCAAAAAGATGGGAAACGTATTTTTTATTTTCCAAATGAAGTAATCGCAACTTTATAAAAGAGAAAAATCACCCTTAATATCAACAGTGCAGTTTCGAAAATATTTAAAAAACTGAGTATATATAACAGTTATGATCTCACAAACTGAAGTTCTAAAGATACCAATGTTCAAAGTAGAACCAATTATTTTAAATACATCCAGTATCGATACACCTACCCCAGTTACCTTTCCAAAACTATTGTAGATACAAATCTCCGACGAAACCAATGAAAATTTATGAAACCCTAAAAACATAAAGCACGGCATATGGTGTTCAAAACCGATAATAATTGTTTCAGGCGTATTTCTGCTGCTCTTCACCGCGGTGGCCGCAGACACCATAAAGGTTCCTCCGCCGACAGAAAAACCGCAACTCACCGAAGTACTCTCTCATACGAACAATACATTACCCACCGAACAAACTTCACCAGAACCCATCAAAAGGGACTCCGAGAAAGGACTCGACGATTCCCAGAATTTACCCAGAAGCAATGAAACAGAGAGGTCAGAGTTGCCAAGGGTCTCTTTCGACGATTATGAGACCTCGGGAAAAAGTTCCAGTACGAAAGCGGTCTCCGAGGACATTTCCCGTCTGTCCAGAACCAACGGGCTCACCACGGTAACCACGAAACCGTTCGAAGAGTCGCGGAACAAAACCGCCATCCACAGGGAGGACGATTATGAAGCGGAGAACCAATTGCCCAAGGTGAGGACACCTGAGAGGAGCCAGTCTCTAAAGAACTCCGAAGTCTCCGACCTGGAGAAAACAGATGGGGAGGCTATCTCTCTGATCAACGACACGTATGTCAACTATAGCCACAGAACCACCACGGAGGGGGACCTTGGGACACAGTCTGGGAACGGCACAGTGTCGGAAGACGTGAGTCACGGGTGGCAGGACCCGAAGGAGGAAGTTGAGGTCGTCGGGAACGTGACTCATTCGATTCAGAGAATCGTGGAGCGGAGTCGCAACAACACAGACAAGAACGTGGGAGGATTGAGTAACGATGAAAATGTAGGTAACGACGGAGAGAAACACGAAGGATTATTTGAAGTTACTACCATCAGAGATGTAGAAATGATTCAGAACTCGAGTCCGGTCCCTAGGGGCAGAACTATCGCTTTTTCGAGTGTCAACGAGTTTCCTGGTCACGAAACGAAGCCCACTGTAGCGACCGTCGATATATCTCAGTCGAAGAAGAACACAAGCGAGCAGAAACCATACCCCTATGTAAAGTCCAGCAAGGAACCTGTTCGGAATATAAGCAATCAGGTTGACGATAGCATAGACACTTCAGCGTTCGAGAACACAATTGGCAGAGGTGATTCTGAGAAAAAATTCGTAGTTACAGAGCCATCGGTTGTGATCGAGAACAGCATCCAGCAGTTTAAACCCACATACCAAGAGAAACCGGAAAACCAATCGATGGTGAACTCGAGCACGGAATCGGAATCGTCTGTTTCGATGGCCACCGTTCCCTTGACGGTTCTTGAACAGGCGAAGCCCACGAATGAGACCGTCATTGACAAGTACGAGAAGGTCACGAAGACGACGGAAAAATCGACGACTGGAAACGACGTCCCACGAGGAAACGAGGGGAGCGAAGTGATTACAGGGAAGGAGGACTTCGACGTGAGTGGAAACGGGATAACGGAAGTCAGCGCGAAAGCGGAGAGCTCAGACGAACGGCCTTATGAATCATCTTTCCAGGAGATTGCCAACGAAACGACGGTTGCCTCTCCGATATCAAACACGACGGATAAAGCAAAGGACACTGTGTCGAACGCGGACATTCAAACAAATGCCGAAGAGTCGCTGTTGATCCGATCGACTCTGAACGTCACTGAAGTTTCCACGGAGTATCCTTTGATGAAAGAACAGAGTTCCGAAAGTGGCAAATCAAGCACGGTCCCCGAAGCGTTCAATTCTACCGTTCTGAAAAACACGGAGGATTTTACCGTGATTCCTACGATAGTCAGCAACTTTACCGAGGAAACTTCCGTCGTAAATGTGTCCTCCGGAAGTTTTGAAAACGGAACCAACGAAATCCCTTCCGGACTGACTTTAAATCCCGATGAAAGTTCCGAGCCGACTACCACCGGCGTGGAATACGAATTCGTTGGATTGTCCGAAGCGAGTGTTCTTCAAAACGTTACCGAACAAGTTCCGGAAGAACGGCAGGAAATGAACGCAACCACCTCGCTCCCAACCGTTCAGGATTTAGCGAAACACTCTACCGACGAGATTTCTACGATCATCCCTGAAATTACCACCGACGATTCTTTGGTTACCAGTGAAACGGAAGTAACCAACGATGAGAGATCAACTACCATTCCTGTGACGGATCAGACTATTGTTCCAACTTCCATACCAAGTCCAACACAGCCCAAGGAGTACACCACAGTCCCAACAGTGATCGATGAACAGACTGACGAGAGTCCAAAGGAGGAAACTTCGAAATCGAATGATTGGAGTACGACTGACACTATAGCCAGTACCGACATCATTTTCCCAGTTTCTAAGGACGAGAATGTTAACGTATCGATCGATTCTATACCCATTACCACAGCTCCTTCGATACCTCTTGTACCCAGTACCCTGCATCCGTGGACCGAGTCGAGTACCTCAAGTACCCAAGGTACCACGGAATTGGATGGGGATATGTCCATATCACCTGATGAAATTACGTCTCTGGTACGCATCGTTATGAAGGGTACAACGCATGAGGTGTGTCCATACATGGATAAGCTTAAGACAACTTTAGCGGAGATTTTGGAAGCTGGAATGAACAAGTAAGAGTTTGTTGTTGACGGTTGTATTGAGGGTGTATTTATACATGTACATGTTTTCCCACATGGCACCAATGATAGGGTTGAGATTAGGAAAAGCAAAATGTGTTTAGATAACTTTATAAAAATTATGTGAATAGGGATAATGGAAAGAAATTAATTTTTATCCAGGTAAAGATGAAGATAATTTAATTAATTTCGTTTTCATTTTAGTAGAAATCCTTTGTTTTATTAAAAAATCAATTTTTTCAAATAGCTTGGTTTAGAAATTAACGCTTTTAATTTCTGATTTAAAAATTCCTGGTTTTATTAAATTCTTTTGCTCTTCTTCAAAGCTGTAAATAATTCTGTCCTCCAAAAACGCAAAACAGAAGGGCCTTTGCATTATTTACAATACTATCACCAACGTACCAAATGGGTCAACCCGTCAGGTACATCGCTTTCGGACAGAATTTCGCAAGCCCTGACGCAACGTCTCGCGTTTCAGGGCGGTTTATGCCAGGCAAATCGTGTTCCATCAGAACCCATGCACGGAGCCTGCAACTCCAGCACCGACGCCGACGGACGTGCCACTGACGTCGATATTGGTCTACGTCGTCGACGAGAACGGGAAATTCGACAGCGCCATGACAAACGTTCTGCCACGCCTGTACAACGAGTCCAGCGTGAAGTTCCCAGTGACAGTAAGTCAATCATGCGCCTGAGAAGACACACAACGTACTTGAACAACTGAAAAACTATTTGTTTATCTAGAAAATAGTTATTTGGATGATCTTTTTAAATTTGTGTTTCATCAATATGTATTTTTACGTATTGATTTTTGAAAGAGTTACTGTTATATCAGTTTACCGGATAAGAAAAGGAATATGTTCCGTTGTACAATTAACGATTTAACTGTAGAAATTAGAACGAATCGGGAAATGTATTTTTATACTCAAATTTCAACGACCGGGGTTCCCAAGTTCGATATTTAATCGTTTGGAACGGCCCACTTTGAAATATCAACAATTGATAATTTCAAGTTGAAAATTTCTTATGTCTGGAATTTCTGCGTCTAATGTCCCCACATCGTAGTTTTGCATATTTTATTGCTCTACATGGACTCTAACATCTCCGGGCGGGGAATACTTCCCGTGTCCGTATAGAGTTTCTTTTTTGTGCAATTAATTTATTTGTCGAAAGTTCTATCGTAAACTGAAGTAGCCATCCTATAATATAGTTAACATATTCCGCCGGTTGACCCACTCTTTTCAGATACAAAGCTTTCATCTGGTACAGGATACGGATTCCACAAACGCAATAGCTGTCATCGTGGTCTCCTCCGTGGCGTTCATATGTCTAGTCCTTCTGGCTGGTCTCCTGGTAAGATTATCTTTTCGCAATTAGCTGTCCCCTTCATTAGACCGAAACTTGACAGAATTAATCCGTATAACAAACTGTGCCTTGCTCTAATGTGTTATATGTATGTGCTATTCGATATCTAATGGCAATCGATTTATCAAAACTATGAAAATGATTATGTCGAGATAACCATTCGAATTTGTATTTAGATATTACTAGTAGTTTGGACAAGGTAAATTTTGGTATTAGTTTACCCTTGTAATTGTCAAAATTTGATAAATTTTCATGACATAATTGCAAGTAAGCTATCGTAAAACATTTATACAGGATGTGTCAAGAAGAGTGTTAGAAACTGTTTTTTGCATCACCACAGCGTAGATTTTTTTTTCAATTTTTTCTACGGGCGTTGCGAGTTGTTGGCGGTGAAAATCGGGACGACGTTATTTTTTTAGGAGAAATTGAGTTTTTGTTGTATTCGGATCGCTCTCGTGTTATTAATCTAGGTCAGAGATATATGTACATATAAGAAACATGTATAATCCATTCCACTTTGGTTAAGCCTGTATATTTTATTCGCGGTTTTAGCGGGAACAGGTGTTGTTACACTGAAGTAAAACTTTTTGCCCTCCTATTTAGAATGTTAATATTTAATTCAAGACAACACTGTTAATAATTTCTCCTCGTAAGTAAAAATTTAGGTAGCACGTTATCATTATCTGTTTCTTATACGTACAGTGTTCCACACTTGATAATCCAAACTAACGTAAACGTTAGGTATTCAAAGTTACTAATTATTTCAAAGTAAATGGAACTTCTAACAATTAATAAAGAAAGAAGCAAGTATGAATATTCATTGGTCTAAAAGTCAACGGTTTTCGGATCATAGTAAAACACTTCTTCGTCTGATCATGCATCTTCGATATTTTTTCATGGTGTTTTTCGAAGTATTTTTCAATTCTCTTCTCAACCACACCAGATAAAAAAACCTGATGAGCAAGAGATGTATGCAGGTCAAACGTGACCAATCCATTGTCTCCCTCACCTAAACAAACAATATTTTTCCGTGAAA
The DNA here is from genome assembly GCA_917499265.3 of Mimumesa dahlbomi. Lineage (NCBI taxonomy): Eukaryota > Metazoa > Arthropoda > Insecta > Hymenoptera > Crabronidae > Mimumesa > Mimumesa dahlbomi. The sequence continues at coordinate 8,697,501 of OU824124.1, forward strand.
ACATTGATTAACATTGATTTCCGCGTTACCCGCCTCTCTTCTTTTCATCTCATAAGTTTTAAAGCAACCTGTATAAACATTTCTTTCTCGCAAAACACAAAGAGGTGAAAATAATATCACTTTGACAATAAATGGCTCGCGTTACCGTTCGTCGCACGCTTTTCGAACTCGCACTCCACGAATGTCCCCGTGACAGATGAACTTTTCTTGGAATCCACTCTGGCAAAACTAATGAAGTAAGATTCAGGTGCGCAGGTCGGCCAAAATCTATGTCGCCTGATCGTGAAAGGCGTACGACGTGCTTGCGCTAAGCTCGTTCCGTTCACACTCATGATTCACTTCCAGTGTACGTAACAATGAACCATAAATACCTGTCTGTGTTGTCTCGTCTGTGCTCAAAGAAACGCCTTCGTGATCCTTTGTGAATTGTGTATGCGTCAAGTATTAACGCTTCGTTGCATGTGTTTTTTTTTTGTATTTCTCCATTGAATCGTGATAATAAAAAAATACAAAGTGGTTGTAGAATATATTTCGGGGTTTAATTTCACCGTCTCCTGCAAGGGAGTCCTGTGAGCATTTATTCGGCGTAATAGAGATAGTACGGGTTATTTCTGAATTTTGCGAGCACTTTTAAAATTAAACATTTTGCTATATTTTCGGAGAATGTTTCGCCAATTTGATACGATTTTTCGTTCTCGTGATATTGGGGTATTAAGGGGACTTTGGCTATTTCATTAAAAAATGCCATTTCAAAAACAGCATTGTAAATTATGATTAAATTTTTCTAGCCGAGGAACAAAAAGAAGATTTAATAAAGCGATATCTTTTGGGAAAAATAGTTCAGTATTTTTAAGAATAATCTTTTAAAATAGTTCTTCGAGATTAGCTTCCAAGGATATCTAAAAATGTTATCCAAAATTTCTTGACACCCATAAGAACGTTTTAAAATGTTAAATAAACATTTGTATGACAACCAAGGTATTACACGTAGAGCTTCTTTAATTTCTCTGGCAACATTTACACTTGTTTCTTCGTTGTCGAATACAATTCTACGACAAATTGGCGAAAAATGCAGTAAAACGCGCAATCGTCAAACTGTTCATGAAATTTTAGAACGTTTAGAGGAAAGCCGTAATTCTCTCGCTGTATACGATGCATAGAAGTTTCAAAGCCGAAATTTACTTTATAACCACCCTGTATAAATTTCTTTATTAAAGACACATTTGTAGTAAAACGCACAGATATATAGAATGTATGTACCTGATTCCTTTCAAATTGTTTCGAGTAATTTGAGAACCCGGTTATACTTACGTGTCTGTTAAATGTTCTCTAAATGAAATTCTATTCATTATATTCTCATGAAACAAATCCTGGTGTAATCACTACATTTGTATTTGTCCGTCTGAAATCCGTATTTAGATTGCCAACATACCTCGATGGAATGCACCGAGTCTAAAAGCTTCAAGTTTCTTTGTTAATGTAAATTATAAAATTTAAAGAGTTCAACTTTTTATTTATCCAGCCATTTATTATTTTCTATTGTCCAAATAGTTCATTGTCGTTTTTAAAATAAAGTTCATGATCAAATTTTTGTTTCTCACACTTTGTTTCAGTTGTTTAGAGATGTAACGGTCATTTTATTCCATAACATTCTCTCAGCTTGAATCTAAACGAATTTCTTCTAGAAACTGTTAGGTAGCCAGATAAAATAATTCTTCGTACACTATGAATTATTCGGACGACCTAATTCTATTGTCTAAAAAGTACTGTATACGTCTTACAACTGTTTTTCATGCTAATACTCAGTGTTGCAAGTCTGTTACCGGTAACGAATCATTCTATGTCATTACTTTTTTTTATCTTCGTCGTCGAATATGGCACATTACAAATCACAATCAAGTCTTGTCGCGAACGCAATATACTTTTTCTTCGGCCTCAATGACACACAGATCTAAAAAAATGTACTCTTTGCGCCATAAAATACTAAACTTAGTAACTTTATTTTTAGTACAGTTTAAATATCTAAAAACGTAAATATTATAAAATTATACCTATATAATTGAGGGTATTAACTCGTTAGAGTTGTCGATTCCTGCGATGGCACTACTGAAACAGTAACATTAATTTTCTTAAAATGTCAACATTTTGAAATTATGAATGCCAAGCTTTTACATTTTTTGATATCCCGTTTGTATCGAATACAATTAAAAACATCGAATTTGAATCAACCCGCGTGAAGACTATAGTCATGAAATTCTCAAAACTTTAAATGACTGCCACTTTAAAAGGAAAAAATGGTAATTGTGTGAGCTCAATTTTGTTGCCACTTAGATCGTTGTAAATTAAAAAGTAATACAATTTTGGTACCGCCTTTGTACTAAACATCGACGCGAACGTGTTCAACGATTAAGTAACCAATCGCGCGCATGAAAATATTAAACCCGACACGTGTGTAATCGTTAAAATCTCTCATTTCCCGATAACGAGAAGGTGCATGTCGGACATGTCCTTGAATCAGCGATTAGAGTGGCAATCATCGGACCGTGCTTCATCGAGCGCAAGAAGCGTTACGTAGTCCGTGCACGTCCCGATGTCGAAACCACTCGGAACGTGTTCCGAGAGAAAAAACACGGACCCACCACACGCTGCGTACTACCCGTGTTTCGGCACTGTACACGGGGAATCGAAAAACAGCATAATTATTCGGAATTAAAGGACTGGCACGATGTTTATGCAACACACTTGCTGCTTCCTGTTAAGATGTTCGACGCTTGTTACTGAACATAGTTCAGCAGTGTAATTTAGAGCAATGACGCAGATCTCCGGGTGCTAGAAAACTTGTTGTTTCCCTGAAATCTTAGACTAGGCAAGGTTAGGGGAACCAGGTCCAAATATAAATTTATTTAATCGTTAAATATCAACTCGAAATGCTGAATTATATTTGTTTCTAATGAGAAATCCATATTTTTTAAATAGAATTTTTTAAATAAAAATAAGGATATTTGTTTTGCATGTATACGGCAATGGACAGTCAAAATTGTTATTATAATTGGCAGTTGCTATTGACACAGATGAGATTGTTGCACAAAAATATAAATATCCGAAATTCATATCGGTGGTAATTGTGTGTTAAATAAGCTACGGCGAGTATACTCTACACCCAAATTTTCAGCACCGTACATTTCTCTATAAATTCTTACTTTCCAACCTTTTGAATTTTCTTCAGCAATATGAAGTGACCGTTTTGGGACTTTTTTCAGTTCATAATGCGGAAGCGGCAGACGCGCTTCAACTATGGGGAACGTTGCCGGCCCGTTTCTTTGGACGCGTACAGTTTGGACAGCGTTTCAGCGTATAATAGTGTGCGCCGCAAGGGAGCGGCAAGGGCATCCAAAAGGAGTTACGGAAACCCCACCTTCGAAGACTCGGTAATTACAAATTTACTAATTATTTTGCCTGTCGTAGAATTTTAATGAATTGAACCACGGATAAGCCAAACCGATCTCACCCCTGTTTTTTAATTTTCCAATTTTGGTGGTCGACTGCATTCGTGTGTGAACACGTAATCATAATTAGTTGTGAACTTTGATCCGGCATTCGAAATTCGGAATTCGATCGGTACTAAAAGGGTTAAAGTATTATTGAATTGACTATTGCCTTAAAATTTAGATAAATGGAAAATATACATATGTTCAAGTATTTAGGCTATTGACGCAAATGTATAAACTGGTGAAAGGAAATATTGAGCTGGTAGTCGGTTAAATTTTTTAAATATATTTGTACATATAGTTAGAGTATAGTATTTTCCGAGGATAGCATTTGGCAGTTTGACAAAATGAAGATATTTCCCCTCGGGACTTGAATTTTTGTCTAATATTTATTTTAATGGGAATTTGGTCGACTGAATTATTCGTTGATAAGTTAACGAACCGACCGAAATGGTTCAGAGAATTTTTCTTCTTAATATTTGGCACGAATTCAGTTAATTTGAAGATTTAGCTGTAACGGCTATTTGCCATCCCGGGGCTTGAGTAATCAATTCCAATTTCCGGTAGCCCTCAGATATTCAATGTAATCGTTCACTTCGTTTACCATTTCCACTGCGCAGTTTAATTAAAAAATAACAGACCATGTGTTGTTTATGTAACAGCTTTTTATCATTCCGAACTTCAATGTTTCTGGACCGTTACAAAAGCTGCATGAAAACAAATTGCGTATGCCTGTAATCATTAAAACAGGCACAGAATACAATCAAATTTTGAAACGGAAGAGTAAATTTGCAAAACTGAACGTCAAAATTCTGATAAAAAAATATTTTTTTTTTGTTTTTATTTATTCAAGCCTGTCAGACATAAAGTTTTTATTTTGAACCCTGCATCATAAAAATTAACTGATACGACTAATAGAAGTTTTAATACACATAATATATCTCTCCAATTCGAAATTAAAGATTGTATCAATTTTTTTATTATCGCTACAGGTATATTAGTTTTCGAAATTGTTTCTACGTAACACTATCGTTTAAAATTAAGTATAGAGATAAGTATACAGGAAAACTATTTAAAAAATTACGGTAGACTATTTCTTTGGAATTATCGCTTTGAAATTTCATAATATTAAAATTCTTAATCTCTTTGATTCAAAACAATTAAATTGATATTTATACACAATATTGTCTAAATTTCCAAAATGCGTGTTTCTTAAACAGTAAAAGAAATGTAATACGATTAACACATATTGAATACATAACTCGTAGTTTAATCACTTTTTAGACAAATGGAATTAAAACGTCATTTATGGAAGACGAATTAACAGACGACTGTTATTATATTTACATTACACTAATTATCAAAAATTATACAAAATCCGTAGACTCATGTTGCCGTGGATCTAATTTCAAACAGATATCAATGATTTAAAAAAAGCTTGTCATCAAGATAATGTAAATCACACAAATGCTAATATGCAACTTTCCATCTTTCTCTCGCGCTAAATTAATCAATGGACAACACCAATTTCAAGTAAGATTCTGACATTTTCTGGAAAACAGACTTATGTACAGTGTTTTTCTAATGAAAACATATTATTCACTCGAATCAGGTCACGTCTATATTTATAACATGAAAGGTCAGCATCGTAATGTGTAATGCACTAGGTGAAGTGAAAGTAATGGAAAAACCGCGTGGAAACAGACATAAACCGTGTCATATCGCAAAAAGAAGGAATCAACGTCGAACAAAGTAATCAAAACTGTCTTGTCAGAGCAAAAATCTTAACAAAATAATTTAAGTATTTCAAAATAATAGAAAAAAAAACAATGCGTAGAAATAATTGTCTTATTAACATACGTCTTTGTTGAAAATAAATTATATTACAGTTCTACGCTATATTTTCTATTGTTTTATTTATCATACCCATTTTTATATTTCGCAACAATTTTTCGTTAGTATATTATTGTGTCCTTTAGATACTTTCAAGCAAATATGCAAAAATATCGTGAAATATTTTTGAGTCTTATGCTACGATGTATTTCTGAAGGGAATCGACTTTCTTCAAAACTCAATCTCAATGTTTCCTTTTCAGAGTGCCATCCCATCGCACCCACTGAACTTTGCTGGCTTGTCCACCTTCTGCGGGGACATCAATGGAATGTCCGAGGAGTTCGCGGGTATCCCCCAGGTGTCCGCGAGGATCGACGAGCTGCCGGCCGGCGCGGAATTGAAGAATCGCTACGCCAATGTGATCCCGCTGCCGGAAACCAGGGTGCCGTTGACGAGAATTAATAACGACCCCCTCACGGAATATATCAATGCTAGCTACGTCAGGGTGAGTCGCTTTTTTTTGACAATGTCGATTTTTTAGGGTCGTGGTCATAATCAAAATTTATTGTTATACATATATTCAACATATTAATTATTTTTGAAAAGTCATGTTTTAAAGATTTTCCACCATTTCTTTTCTCACTCAGCTTTAGCATTATTTTGATTCTCATGTTTGAAAATGTTTATCTGAATAAAGGAAGCTTTAATTTATAATTTACCAAGGCAAATATATCGACGGAATTTTGATCTTATGGAATAGTCATTAACGACAAATAATATTGTCTTTTTAGATCAATGGGATTAACTCAGGTTATATTAAATAAAATTTACATCAGAGAATATTGAACCACCTCACTCTGATTTCTATGTAATTTATATGGAGGATAGTTCTCGGAAATCTATTTTACACACATTTCTCTTTTAACCCCCAATCATGACAACGTATAGAAATTGTTTAACGATACCTTTGAAATCCATAGAAACTTAACCATCCCAGAATTATAACGTATAGAATCTTCAAAGTGTTACACTTGCAACATGCAGAAATTTTAATGCTTTACATTCACAACGCGTAGACATGTCATTGGACTAAAATTACAACACATAGACATTTCAAAACATAGGTATGTCTCATTTCGTGTGCTCGCTTTTATTTTCAATAACATTCGCAACATTTACGCCTGAAATAATTTCTCGCCTTTTATGAATCTCTATAATCACTTTGCAATCAGTGATAATGGATCTTCAAAATCACTCACCGTCAACATAGACAACTTTGTATCTAGAAAGTATTATCCTTCTCGTACATTCAACTATAATCTCATATTCAACAATCATTAACGTATAACAATGCGCCTTGGAGGTATGAAACTTTTCCTAAAATAAATGAAATTTCATTCGGCACGACGTGAAAACTTCACACGACAAAGCGTTCCAATCTCATAGGTGATCTAACTAGCGAGCAAGGGTTAACAACGCACTTTGTCCGCGTGAGAAAAGAATATTGCGTAACACGTTACAGAGAACATGAACGCAGTGTATTGCATAATCTCGCGGCAATACGCGGAAGCGGTACGGACGTTAACACTTGTTTCCACTAGCTCGCAGAATTTAAATATCTCGCCGCGTTCACTAATTATCGCCCCGATCGCTAAAGCAATTAATTTACTTGCCACAATGGCAAAGTGTTGGTTACACTGATAAAAAATTGAAATTTTCAAACAAGGAACTAATTTGTGATCACAAGCAAAGGGAAACTTGTACGTGTACTATATGTATACTTGCAAAACCTGTCAAAATTTAATTTCAGAGTATGCGATAATAAATGGTGTTACTCTTTCCACTCAAATATTACAAAAATGCAATAAAAAATAAGTTCATGAACGGGACGCTCCGTTTTTAAAGCTTCGATCAAAGTTTCGTTAAGATTATAAATCCTAGAAAAGTTCGGTCGTTACCGAGGTCCAAGACCATCATTGTAGCTGAGACAAAAACAAATACAAATAAAACGGTATTAATTCCGTTAAAAAAATTATATAATTTTAAATTTGTTTATTTAGATTTGCTTACTTGTTTACTTGATTATACGGAGAGAAAAATTTGTCACTCCGATTACTGTCTTTTACTTGTTCCGTACTTATTACTTTAATGTAATTTGTAACAATTCTTCGATGCTGATTTTCTGCCACCTGTGATAACGTCGCGTCCTCTTGCAAACTTATAATTTTTATCTGAAACATTTCATCTGCCACTAATTATTTCATTGATGTTTAGTAGATCTATTAAAGTGAGGCATCAACTCGTAAAATCTAATTAAAATGTTCCATTACATCCTCTAAATTAAAATTATGTTGTAATGCTGTCTCCGTACGTATTATGAAATCTTATTTTTCCGAATCCCATAATGTAAAATACACACCAAACTTATTGGCCCACGAAAACATACAAAATACGAATAAAGCAACGAAATTTCTCAAAAGTAGTAAACAGATTCATTATTTCACACTTATGGCTACAAGTCGTGTGTGGCAATTATGCAGCACATTAATGCGCATCCAACGGAACACTCTCGACGTACAATTAGTGCCGACAACTATTAATCAATACTATCGATGAATCGCAAATCGATTTTGCGAGTTTCGGGGCAACTGTTTCGAAGTATTCGAAGAACATCTTCCGATTTTTAATGAACATTAGAGAACCCATTCTTTATTTTTTGAGATAATCCAACTTAAAAATGAAACCCGCTGAACGATAAAATATAATTTAATGTCGTTCCTTTCAGTGATATAGCAATACATTAAACAGATCTATGGTTTTGTGGGAAGTCAAAACATAATTCACATAAAGCATAATTTTTTCTTTGTAAAAATAAAATGTCTAAGGAAATATTGGATAAAAAAGAAAACTTGACTCCTCGGAATCCAAAAGATCTCTCTGATAATGAGAAGATCTTGAAACATAATTAATTAATATATGATTTATTAAGTAATTGATCATCCCTAAATAATTCTATGAAAATAATACATTTCAGGGGCTGAAGAATGCGACGAGGTACTACATTGCCTGCCAGGGACCCATGGAGTCTACTGTCACTGATTTCTGGCGGATGATCTGGGAACAGCAGTCCAAAGTCATCATCATGCTGACTGATCTCGTCGAGAATGGGGTGGAAAAATGTACGGAGTACATTCCACCATCGGAGGTGACCGACTGTCACCGACTGTACGGTGATTTCCAGGTCACCCTTAAAAAGAGGGAAACCAAAGAGAAATATGCCATTTCCACGCTTCACTTGAAGGTATTACATGTTTTCTGAGCCGTATTCTTGGTTCCATTCTGTAACTGAAAATATGCACAAAGTACATTAAATTTTAAATATTCACAGGAAATTTTGTCAGATAATGATTCATGTTTACGGAACTCTGATATAATAATTTTTGTGAGGACACTTGTCAAATGATTCAATGAAATAATGATTCGTGATTGGATTTCCGGGAAAAAAGCATTTGAATTTGAAATACATTAAATAGTAGATCTTTAAAGTTACAAATTTTGACAGTAGACCAATCCCAAAAGCTAGATTGCAACTTCATCCGTATTTTTTCTTTGAATCGAAAAGCAAACCTATATTTTCATACTCTTAAATCACAATTTCTACTATCAGTCGTATCAACAGTCATACATTGTTTAACAAAAACAGTTATGTGCAAAGTAAATTTTCTCTCCCGCGTGTTAATTATATTTTAAATAATGAACCTTGATCAACCTTGTAAACTTTATAAAAAATGTAGCTCCATAAATTTTGTATATCCTAACGGAAAACAAAAATAAAGATAACCGAATCGACGTGAATAAGATATGTATATTATCATGATCCTCTCAACAGGTCCAGCATCACCAATTACCCATTAATAATGAAAATTGCGATAACAGTAAAGCAAAATATTAGGTGCTAATCAATGACTCACCTCCCCAGAACCTGGAGAACAACACTTTCCGCGAGGTGTACCACATCTGGTACCTTTGGCCTCTGGGCGGGGTTCAAGATGGTGCCGGCTTGATTGCTGTGCTTCTGGAGGCAAGGGCCCTGCAACGAGGGGGCCCGGGGCCCATCGTCGTGCACTGCAGTCCCGGCACAGGTCGAACGGGTACCCTCATCGCTCTGGACCTGGGAATCAGACAGTACGAGATTACCAGGACCGTAGATGTGCCCAGGGTGGTTTATACTATTAGGAGAGACAGGGCGGGAGCCGTGCAGACCAGGGAACAGTATGCTTTTATTTATAAGGTGAGAACATTAAAGGTTATTAGATCACCTTTAGACTGCGGACGTTTACGCGAAAACATACATTTCTCGAAGTTAGGAATAAAAACGAGATAGGAAGAGAAGTATCTTCCATCGTTTGGGGACCTGAAGTAAAAATATGTTAAAAGAAAGGCAGCAGGAAACAAATGTTGATTTTATGAGGGGAAGACCACCGTATTTTTAATGCAAACGGGCCTAAATGGTAGGAGTTGACGAGTAGAAAGACCAGGAATATAATTGTAGATATCTGACTTGTTTGTTTTATAAAAAAAGTTCAAAGTTAATTTTTCGAGTCCACTAAATCGAGTTGAAGTTTTCACAGATCATACGACTGGGTGACGGCAGAAGAAATCGGAGAAAATTAGGCCCCTAGAGCAATAGTTTATTTGAAAAATGATTCTTTTAGTTTGTTACACTCTACTCATCATAAATACATAATAGCGTATTTATGGCTCCTACAAAAAATAGTTAGGACATCATTCCATTTAAAATTGTCATGCAACGAAAGTGTCATTCGTTTAAAAAATTCATCTTGCTGTTAGACATAATATTTTTGGTTGCTGTCACGAAATTAATGTAAAATGAACCAAAAATATTTACTGTATCTCCTTTACTATATGTATGTTATCACCACCAGTCTCGTTTTAAAAACGTCTTTTTGTATTTTATCTTTTAATGTTAAAGCAAACCTTTCGTTTTGCAATTCAAGAATCACTGTTTATAACTCACTATATTTTCCAAATGAAAGAATCTCCTTCACGAAAGAATATATCTCATTTTATAAACTAAAATCTCCTTAAGTTATTTATACCTGCAGAATTAAATTTTCTTCTATCAAAAATATTCTTATTTACATAATTAGTCATACTTTGAAATGTCAAAATAATTATAGAAAGTTTCCAAAATTATGTGTCGTTCAACGAATGTTATTTTTCACAGGCACTCAATCTATACGCGACCAAACTTGCCGGCGGAGTATTGGAGTCCACGTGAACTGCTATACCAATGAACGATAAGAAGAAACTCACCAATCAAATCCGCGGGATTTTCAACGTTTGAGAGCAGACCGACGTTACCTGACGAAGAGATAACGAGAAACAAAGGAATGAAAAACTGATTTGTGATACGCGGATCATACCTCGATCGCGTTTTTCCCTGACGAACTTTGAATTTGCGAAACTAATTTTTCGTTTATTCGTTTCTCTCCCTGGTTTTGAAAATGCTGCCATTGAACCATTTATTTGATGGCTAAATAGTTATTGAAGTCGAAGGTTCCCCTGGCATTTTTAATTATCCAATTTAATATATAATAAAGAAACTTTTTACCGTGGATATTTAAACTTAATTTTTGCTACTATGTATTTCGAATTAAAAAATGGAAAGAACGGAAAGTATTACGGGAGGAAACTAGTTCACCAAGCAAGGAGTTAAATGTAATGATTTAACGCAGTCATTATGTTCTTTGTAGGTGAAATGCGAAAAGTCGGTAATTACCTGGAAGGATGCGCAACGTTAAAGAAATTCATAATAAAGGAATTTTTATTACTGATAGGGAGAGACTTATGAAACGATAAAATTCTGAGAAAATTCATTTGTGATATATGGACCATCCGTTAACGATATTCCATTTCTACTTAGGCCTATTCTAAACCCCTTATAGCTTCTTTTTACTATAGTTTATGTCTTATTTCTCAACCCCTTAGAATATATACATATACATATTTATAAATATGATTAAGTGTAGTTAAGTATTTAATGTTGATATTATACGTTCGTAATCGATAGAATTATTTTTGACAAAAACCCGTAAAATGAAAATATGTTTTTTCATATGTTTCTCTTTTTTTCTACAAAACACTCTATGTAACTGCACGACCAAATGAGATACTTGAAACAGACGAGTTGTTTACGTTTCTTTTAAGTGAAATATATTTTTATCGTTTATGTATGTAAAAGAAAATGTACGAGATCATATGAACGTTAATTATTCTCTTAAGTAATATTTTAATATTTTAGCAATATTACTTTCTAAGTGTCCAGAGAGATAGCAGAAATTAATTTCTACGTTCATCGTGAAACGTAGGCGTTTACTATTATTGTTGTTATTGTTGTTGTTGTTGTTATGATTGTACAGATATTCTGATTCGTAGCACGTCGCTCTCTAATAATTGTACATAAGATTAGACGGATATGCTAAGGCTTGTTTCACACATTTAAAAATGTACCTCTGTTTGGTACCTCTGCAATTCAAACTTGGAGATTAGCGATGAATTTTGAAGCGCAGACATTCCAAGCCACGGTGATCTCAATGAGCAGAAATTTCTGAGGGTAGATATGCATATCGTTGTGTGAAAATTTGGTGGATGGAAATTTCAAAATGTAAAGCCTGTGAAACGTAAAAATGTCCAGACCGGGAAATTGTAAAACGCCATAATACCAATGGATTAAAAATCATCAAATTGTTAATTGCAAGGTCTAAAAACTGTGAACCGCAATAATTGCAATGCATTAAAAAAAATAAACACTAATAAATGAAAACATTCAAAATTTACATGACAGGATTCATCTTACCGTTTTTAGTGTGAAACCGGCCGAATTGATTCTGTCGTTAGATTTTCTTTCGCAATTGTTTGTTCGTCCGATCCTTTTTCACGAATACAATTTTCGCTTGCCATTTTCATATTCCTTCGACTTCGTTTTCACGAACACGCCACTTTTTCACGTGGAATCAACGATTAGAGTGCAATGTTCCCAGAAAAAAAGTGAAGTGTCATTCGAACAAAATAGCGTTACCAAATACACATTTTCAAATAAATCAATGTGTTACAGTTATAGATAGTTCACGAAAAACGGAAATTTAATAAAATAGCATCTGTATTCTCTACTCTCGCATTTATGCCATACATATAATACTACATACAATAAACCTATTATTTTATGAAATTAATGCCGTAATAAAAATTTTCTTGCATTATTATTTTTTGATTCTATACAGTTACACGGTTTTAGGAAAGATTTTCATTGTATAATAGCATTCAGAAAAATTAAAACCTTACATGAAAAATAGTAATAAAAGTAAGAAGTAAAATTTACGGACGAAACATTTTTCGAAAATGTCAATAACCAAGAAATAATATTAAAACTAAACTGAACATCGAAACTTCGAAATGATAAATTCAAATTTTTTATAATAATCATAAATTTTCCTAAAACATATCCTCGTTTTGAAAAACTGCTTTTGCGACCAGAAGAAAATGAAGTTCAAATTCAATATTTCTGAATATCTGACAGTATACTTGTTTACATGAATCAAAATTTTTTTGCAATAAAATATTATACAATAAATCACAGTTTCATCGATTGAGCGTCATAAAATACAGCTACTCGAATTCTTTTGATGTACCGATTTAATGAAATAGAATGTTCTTGATAGAATGTAATAACGGATCATTGAACATTGTGAAAAGTGAAACACGGGCATCGAAAAATGACGTCGCAAGCCGTAAAGAATTACGTCTCAAAGTAATTCCCATAAAAACACGAATGTATACATATTGGCAAAAATACTCAAAGCACGGATAAACAATTTCATTCGCACCTTATAACAAAATCATGCAATTAACGTTTTAAATTTGTGTATTAAAATCTGTTAAATATTTTAATATTTTAAGACGGACATAAATAACAGTCTGCAAGAATCATTACCATCGGTTTTTATTTTATATTGAAAATAGCATCCTTGTGATGCAAATTCGAAACGATTTTATGAAATTTTGAAAATACATATAATTTTTGCAACATTTTCTTCAGTTTTTACCTTGTGGCGTTTAGAATCTTTTTAATGTGCAAACCTTATTTGTAAAATAAAGAACATGGCTAATCAATGGTAATAATTAATTAAAGGTGCATTTATGTAACTGTATTTTTGCCAACAGTTTAAAGCGGTAGAAAAACGTGTCTGATTCCCAAATAGTATTGCAAAGTAACTAAGAAACAATCTCATAATCATGTTAGTTTTTTCCCAAACTTATTTAACACTATAACCGCCAATTAAATGACACACTTTCCATGAACGTATAGGAAAGTATCGGTGTGTGTGATATCTGTATGTATATCGAACTTAGAAACCCATAATATACATTGAAGTAACTATTATTAATAATTGTTATGGAATTAAATTGAAATAAATAATTATTAATAATGATTACCGAGACATCATTTTTACTATAATCTATTACTCGTACCAGTGTAAACGCGCCTAATAAACGTCATTAAACTGTATCAATTATCGTGTCAGGTTTTACAAGATATTTGAAACATACTAAAATAAATGGGACTTATAAACTGTATCTCAAATTTGCATCAATTTAAACATTAATTCTTTACGAACAATTGATGATAAATCATATTCCTGTTTGTTTTATTTTCATTCTTTATGTTATATTTCAAAAAACATTTTTTGTAATTTAATAAATTAGATTCACTAATTTCTACAATAAATATATGTTTACTGTAATGATGCAGTAAAAAAAGCCCCTTTCATTTGTGTATGTTTCATAGATCAGGTTGTCCGTAACTTTACATAATAAATTAATTCGCAAAGGTTTGCGAACAATTTAACAAACTATTATAAAATTTCTGTTATAAGCATTCAATGATTAATTTAACCCCTCATTGGTAGGGTAGGTAAACTGTTAACATAACGTCAACAGGTTCCACTATCTTTTTAACCATGTAAATGTTCGTCTTTCAAACACTCACAAGACCATTATATATGAGAGAATTATTAAAAGAAAAGAATACTACTCATTATAAACATGTGGATGACTATTAAAAGCATTCATGGGGAGTGGGGGAGGGGGATATTTCACTACAGTGACACTACCCTACCAATCATGAGTTAAAAAAATAATTAAAAACACGAGATGACGATTGAAAATTCGGGATTAATTTTCGATGTATTTTACACTGTCCCTCCCACAGTGAAATATTGCCATCCATCCGTTCCGTTGCGAAACAGAAGAAATAACGAAGACCGGAAATTTGAATGAGGTTCCCCGCTTGTAGTGAAGCATAAAAAATGGCGCGTTTAATTTATGGGACAGCCTGATGCAAGAGACCGGAAAGCCAAAAAGAAAATAAATGTTCAGAATATTCCAAATGAAAGATGTATGTTTAGGGAAAAGGTAGAAAAAAGAATTCGTGTGTAACGAACCCTTCGAGAGTGACGAATGAACGTGCGAACAAACGAACGCGAGTGTTACCGTATTACGTACACATATCGACACTACAAGAAAGAAAAAATTACACGTAGCTTATATATGTATGATAAAGATTGAAACGTTCGAACAAAACATAATAATGGTGTTCACTCGTGTAATACTCTCGACAGCTATATCACTCGCGCATACATAGCTGGACCAAGGAAATAAATGTAATTGTTCGATATTTGTTTTTATTATTTCTGAAACCTTTCCATTATAGGTATTCGGTAGAGTTAAAGGTGAGTGATGAAATATTATGGTGACTGGGGAGAATGAATTTCGCGCTGAAATTTCGAACCATTGAATATCTGAGTTTTACTTTCAATTTAAAATATTTTTTTTTTAACTTTGGAGACACTTTCAAATATTAAGGAAGATTTTAAAGCATTTAGTTTATTGTTTATATTATTATCGTTAAATTGTTTGGTTCAATATAAATAAGTCTAACTTTGCATATTTGATATGCTTTAACTTATCAAAGCTATATCTCTTCAAAATTTGCCAGTATGAATAAAGCAATTTTAATTCGCGCTTCGAGTTTTCTAAATTTTCAAAGTTTTATACGGCGGAATACTCATGCTTTTATTATATTTTTGTATAGTTTTACCTTTCATAATTGGTGGATTTGGAAATTATACACTGAAATTCTCTTCCAGTAAAATCTCTTAGCGTTTGAAATTCCATTGCTTTGAAATTTCTATGTTCAGAAAATACAGTCAAGGATAATAATTTATGTACACATATTTATATTTCCACGGGTATACCACGTGCGAAGGACAATTTACGTATTAGGATCTACGAAGTAACACTCCCCCTGTTAGTTTGTTTGACGAACACACTCCACAAGGTCGATAAACGTTTGGGCGAGGGGTACTTTTTGCGTAGTTTCAACAACTGCGGATCCGAAAGTTCGCTAAAATAAAGCAATTTCCATAAGTGAAACAATTTATTTAGAAGGCTCAATTGACAGACAGAAGACATAAACCGAGAAATTTGCCAATCTGAATGAAATGAAAGAAATAATAAATATCAGAATAATACCAATTTCTTTCTCGTCGATTCGGAAAGAAAACAAAAAACAGGATGTACGGATCATAGAAAAAGAAGAATTTCTCGATAACTTCGTGGGGAAATACTATCAATATTTTTTCTATGCGACAATTGTCAGAATAAATTTCAAATCTTGCAGAACAAAAAAACTCAGAGATACTTGTGCACCAAAACTAATATCGTTAGAAATAGATAAACGGCTTATACTAAGAAACAGAATGAAATCATATTGACATGGATTCCATCAGATTCAAAAATAAAAAACAACGATAACGCTGATAAATACTAAATTCTTTATAGTTTACTAACAAACAAAAATCAAAAATGGAAATTAAGACTCATAGAAAAAAGTCCCTAATTAGGTATGTTCAAGTAAGTACAACCTCAATGAAATTAATATTAATAGTGCTGTAACATCGACAAATATTTGTTAAGTAATGATTTCTGAACATGGGTATTGAAAATAACGGAAGTCCTGAAGTATCATGTAGGAAATTTCTATAATACTCGCAATTTCCATAACCGTCAGGAATTTATTTAATTGAGCTTCTAAGATCATTTTCTTCTTAAACTGATTGTATCTTTCTTTTAACGTGCACGTTTCGTTCAAGTGTTTACTGATGTAATGTTTGTCACTGATATCTGCTCCTTGAAATTTACGGTCAAGTTTAAACCTTGCCTTCCCCCATTTTGGCGCCTTCATCATGACCTAATTTACTGATAGTTAGAAAAAGAAGTAACCTTCACGATTTTATACGTAAAATTACCGTTTATTACGATAAATCTACATACGACCGTGTATACAAAGGAATACGTATTCCTGTGCATGAAATTTTAAGCATTTGTATTTCTTTTGTGTCATCACCTGCGAATACTGAAAATGTCATGGTGTAGTTGCAGTATTGTTTGGTACTTAAAGTAGAATGTTTTTTAGGTCCATAGAAATGTCTATACTACATAAAAGTTAGGATAAATTGCAATGAAAATGGCGATGATTTTTAAAATTATTCTTACATAAATAAGCTGCATTTTAGGGTAAATTTAATTAAACATTGCACTGTACAGCATACAAGTATTATTTTATTATTTTAAATTAGTTATTATAATAATCAGTTTATTGTGAAGTCTTTGTGAGTGACAAACGGTAAAATCCCTTAAGACAAGTTTGGTAAAACATGTCTGTAGATGGTATTGTTAAATTAAAAATATTAGGTTTTGAATCGTTTTCACTGTGAAATTAAAGCCAGCTTAAACTTAGTGTTGTAATCAACCCTCGAGTAGTACCAATGACTAGGCGTACGTTATATGGTAACCGCGTTACAGGACACTCGGTACAATAAAAACAAAAACAGTGGTGAATCCGTAGGAACGGCAACACTGCGACTGATATTGTCACTGCACTGTCTGTGCAATGTGTATTAAGCATTAATTCTGATAAAAAAAAAATCAGCAATGCTGCATCGTTTCAACATTTACTTACAGAGAATACCTTATTAATTTTAATCGTAAACGTGTAATAGTGAAATGAATGCTTGGGGAGACAGCTTAAGCTATTTAAATTGTACTCCATAAAGAGATCGTGTTGTAATAGTGTCGCGGTACAGAAGGGTTTATTGTATACAAATTTCGGTGTTAAATTTCTCAGTTATCGGTATTTCTACACAGTGGAATTTTCGAAATTCTGGAATATTTAAATTTCGCGCTTTGTTGGTCTCAGAGTAGCTTCCAAATTTCTACGCTTTGGTTTCTCATCTTTGCAAACTTACACGCAGCAGTGATTCTAAGCTTTTTAAACTCGTACGCATAAATATTTCTACCCCGTACAAGTGAAAATTCGATATGCTATTTGTTACTCCCTTCAATAAATTCCAGATGATGAAACCTTTTATTTTTTTTGGGATCGAAAGATCTTTCAGTCCGACAAGAATTTTTACTATGTTTTGAAATACTGAAAATTGTGAATGAAGGCCACGGAGATTACCCGTTATCGAGCTACATAGATTTAAAGCCTATAAAATAGCAAAACCGTATACAAACTCATAGCTTCGTAAAAAAAAGTTAAGAAATTTCATCTTTCAAAGAAATCATAGAAGATTCACAATTTTTTCTTTCTTTCACATCTATTTCATATTTAGTCCTAACAACGGTTCAATAAAAAAAATATATAGTCTCTCCTCAACTATTTTTAATCAACCAAAACATAACCTGAGAAACTAAACTCCAACAAAGGCGAAACATTAATTAAAAATAATGAACCAAAAGCACAAGAAATCAATTTATACAGTAAAATCTCCACTAACAATTCTTATTTACAAAAGTTTCCCCCTGGTTCGAGGCGAACTAGTTCGAGCAAAGCCGACATTCGGGGATCTGTAACTTTACAGCAGTATTCCCAACCAATTATAGCACGAGTCAATAAAAAAAATTTCTTCTGACCGCCGTGTGTTTCTCGTTGCGGAGTCTCGCGATCCAGGTGGCCTAAGCGGGGCCGCTGGATCACACTGGCTCGAACTGGATCGTGGCTGTTGGATCCCGAGATGCGCCGGTTTGTGCGACCGCCAGCGCAGATCCAGCCGAGCGATTTAGACAGGCGTGGTCCCTCCAATTTCTTCGCAGAATTTTCCATTTGGATGTACAGGGGTTGGGGGAAATCGATTTCTAATTGTCCGGATGATTAGGCCGTAAGGGTTTTCTTCGAGTGTACAGTGGCTAAGAAAAATCTGCTTGAAGTCGGACGGAATTTCAAGAAGCGCGTGAAAAGCATCTGAAGAATGAAAAATGGTGGTATATTTGTGATTAAATGTAAAATATAAACGTAATTCTGTGTCCATAGTAAATTATAAAGTATAAAATTAATATTTATTCAAATTATGAGACTTTATACTGAATCGTAAGAGAAATTCGGGTGAAGAAGGTTTATTCATATTGTGTCAGAGCACTTAATAGCTTGTTATAAATAAAAATATGGAATAAATATTTTGTTTCATACGAGAAAGTTGACATGTAATTCTATTTTCGATAGTAATCAAATTGGACTTTAATGTAAATGCAAGATTAAGTTTTTTTGTATAATGCAGAAAGATTTTGTTGATGGTACTTGAGGGACGTTTCGTGTTCCTTTTTATTTACAATTTAGATTTCATTCGTTTTCAGAATGAGCATCGTGTTTTGATTAATTTATGGTTTAATTTGAATATTCTGGAAAACAGAATGGTCTACTTGTAACTACAAGAAAGAGAAAGCTTTTCATTTGTTTTGACTTTTTGAAACAACAGGAATTTTATATTTTTTATTTAATCTGTTTATCTAATTTGAATATTCATCTAACTTGTATATATTTATTAATGTATAATTTCTGTAAGAGATTGAAATAAAATAAATTAATTAAATTTAATTAAATTTAATTTAAATAACAATAAGCTACAAAAGAGATACAAATTCTTCTATTGCTCAGACTTTGCGTGATTTTAATCCATTTCTATAATCATAGATGCTCGCTTATGACTCAAAAAGGTAATTATATTCTTAGAAATTATCACACTGCCATCTTATCTGTTGGATCATCATTCCACACGTGTCCATGATATTCTCTGCTCAGAGATGCACAAGTTTTATCAATCTTTCCGTTCTTTTTTCTCACAGACATTTTCATGATTAACATTTCAGCAACCAATCTTCCTTTCGCAACCGGCTTTTGCCGAGCAATACCGCGTCTATCATGAAATTAAAAATAAAAAATTCATTGTTCCGTATATTATGTTCTGAGACAGGGCAAATGTCAAAATGACTTTGTGCCATGTTACACCAACGTTATATTTTCTTTTATATTTTACTGAATGAAACTTTCATAACTTTTCTACCATTGTTTAACAATATTTTTTATGTATTTTAGCTGAGGCGAACGGTTCACTTTCACGTGTTCAACAAATTTGAAATTCAAAAAGCAAGTAGAATTTCTGAATTCCTCTCGAGAGCGCTAAAACGTTGTGTTAGCGGACATTCATAGAAACGACAGCATATTCCGCATATTAGTCACTATGTGAAATGATGAATTCGTTGAATTCGTGATCCGTATTTTATCTATAAATATGAATGATTGTCGACCGAACTGTTTTAAGATTAGGCAAGTTGAAAATATCAGTTCAATTAACCAGAATAAGAATTTCAAATCGATTTAAACAAAATTATAATTCAATTGTGGAAACATATAAATGTAGATTCTTTCGAAAATAGATTTTGGAATAAAAAACTATAGTTTTTCGAATTCTGAAATTTAGAGGCGTTGAAATTTTGCTGTTTGCAATTTTTATTTCTTCAAATTTTGTCACTTAAATATTTTTTTATATTGGACCTTCGGCGTTTCGAAACGTTGCTTTTTGAAATGTCTAACCTTGAAAATTTCTCTGCGTAGATATTTTTGCGCCTGGAAGTTTCTATGTGTCAACACTTATACACGTATACATTTCTACGTCCAGATATTTCCAAGTACATAGTATCACAGTAACGAAACCCCTAAACTTTACATTTTGAAATTCGTGTCATCTTATCTTCCCAAAAGTATTTTTGATATACTTTTTTTTTAATAATACGATGCCCATAAAAGTTTCTTCAGATTGCGTCCATTATTTTTCTCACCAAATAATATACAGCATTTTTCATAAAACGTACAATTACGGTACCGTTTATTCGAATGCCGATCCACTTACACGTTACATCTATCAAATGTTATTACCACATAATACGTAAAAAATAATTACACGGTAAAAGTGGACTTTAGTTAACGGTTGAGGACATCCTACAGTTTGCTCAACACGAACTCGTTGGATGGAAAATCGATGTTCAGGGTTGCAATTAAGTGACAAAGGGAATAATCCATCCAAGTGTTATTTCGTCTCTTGATTAACACTTAACCACTCTTGGTGGTCTTACGATCGATTCCACGGATCTGAGGCTAAAATTGATGTTTCTAGCGTCCAACACACTGCGCTTCATTTATTCCACGCAGGAACAGTTTCCAGTCATTATCAAAGTTATGAATTTGATTATTTTTCAATCAGACTTCAATGTCGTTTTCATAACGTTGGTGAATTTTTAATTTCATTTTCGTATTTTTATTTTATTTCGTATTTTCACCCCTTCGAATAAACTTTGCTTCTCGTACGTTCGGTCAACAAAAATTGAAATTTATATTTACAAATGTCAAGTGTGAATATCTCAGCAGATTTTGCAATCCACTTGACACTTAAGAGTAGCAGTGTAGATCTGCATTATAGTCAGTTAATTATTTACTTTCCAATGACTTTGATGAATAAAGAACAAGTTGGAAAGGTCGGATGCATAAAAATGTACCTAAAAATGGTTACAGAGAACACGATAAATTTTTGGCATGCAAATGAATATTAAATATATCAATTTAAATCATTTACTACTATATCAATTATTTGTAATTGATTCTCGAGCTTTAATTAATTCAATCTAACGATTGAGTAAGCCGCAATTTTTGCATAATTCAAAATCGCCCGATCGAAACGAAACGTTTAAATTTCTTTCTATCACATTACTGTAACTATGAAATATTACTAAAAAATCAAGTACTTTTATAATGAATTAAATTTGTAATAATAGTAATAAATTACATGATTAATCTACATATTCAGTAAATAATTGTTAATTCACAAATTTTGGTTCAGATCAGCCAAACATAACTAATGATAGGTAATTATTATTAAAAATATATCTGAATAGTAAATAATCGGACAGCGAAAAACTGGGAATAATATAGTAACATTGTTTTATAAATGGGAATAAAATACAACATTTTGATAAGCGATTTTTTCTACTTATGTTTATGGTAGTCCAATGACGAATATTATTTCTGTACGAAGCTACAACGTAGAAAGGGGTTAAACTATCATCTCAATTCAACGAAACCGTAATAAGCTCTCCATGGAACACGGGGAACGGTCTTTGACGACGGGTCAACTTCGTTCACCGCGGATTCCTGCTGCTTTATTTAGAATCCCCTCGAAAACGCATAAAACGCATATAACGCGTGGCCATGTGTACGAGCATAAACTTGAAGAGGCTCGATCGTTTATCTGTGCTTCCTGTCCCCGTTGCAATCGCTCGTAAAGTGTATCCTATGTGAATGAACATTTCCGAACCTTCGACCCGTTGATGATGACGGATGAGAGGAAACGTTCCACGTTTGATACAAATTTCTTAATGAATGGTATATTGTACGTTCTAATTGGAAAAAGGTCTATTTGCAAACTTTTCTGCTTTATAAGAATTGATGGGTTTTTGTAATTCTGCGTTAATAACTTAAAAATGTCTAGATTTACAAATTTCTGCCCACAGAGATTTGTACAGCCTAAGATTTCAGTATACAGTAATTTTTACGCACTAATATTTCTGCGTATTGAAATCGCTACGCTTTGAAATTTATACGTGTCGATAACATTGACGCTCAAAGAGTTTTAAAATTTGTCTTCCTCAAAAGAAGTCATTGAAATTGTGTTGTTAATCTGATATAAGAAAGAACACAGATTTAAATAGTTCTATCAGTCATTTCCAAATGTTAATTAACTTGAAATTAATTAAAGTCGATTGAAGTGATTGTAGGGGCATTAGTTTGCAATTAGCTGATGCCGTTTCTCCATAATTTTATAGGGAAATCTCTACAACACTGTTGCACTACTAACACTGTTATTATTAGTATATTTATAACACTTTTCGGACTTCCCCTTGCAATTTCTAATATTAAAATCAAAAGCGAAAATGCTATATTTTTTACATTTTTTCTAAATTCAGTTGGAGTCTATGTCAGTAAAAGGTAATATTTTTATGGTTGTAAAATATTAAAGTATTAATGTTGGCGTTTTTTGCAAATCATTTTTCTATATTCCTCGTTTCTTCACAGAAATATTATACATATGTATATACCAACATTTTGGCAATGATGCCCATTATTGAATCACCCGCGTGCCTGACAGTTGACACGCGCCAAATACCATACATTTCCTATTTCAGGATAATCTATTTTAATAAGTACTCTCTGTTTGTCATGGCTTCATAACGATTCCATTTATTGGCATCGTATCAAACTTTCGAACTGCCGTCCTTCGCATTTTTCCCTTATTACGAAATGTATTAATCGAACGGATATTTCCGCCACTTCCGGATTCGCTGACAAAACTTGCAAAGAGGAATTCCTTACGCGAAGCTTCCGAGCCAGATAAATACGACTCACTGGCGCCTACATCGGCCATGTATTTTCTATTTTCAGAAATAATAATTTTGGAATTCGTAACTCGGATGTATTCAATCCTTTTCTGTTATTCATAGCTTCTAGGAAAGCGATGGGAAATTTCATGTTAATCGAAAATTCGACATTTTTTCCCAAAGAAGAAGCTAATTACTCAACAAGTAGGTAATTATTATATGCAAGAGGTAATAATTAGATTTATTAACTAATATAGAGTGTAATTAACGGTGTATGCTTCGATAAATTTCGATTAAAACGAAATCGATTCCTCGTGTCCAAAAAGTTGTAATTTTGACAGTTTCGGATTTTTTCCTGATCCCTTTTTTCCTGGGTCAGATTATCCTTGTATGTATATTTTTTCAACAGCAGCAACCCCTGAATATCTGCTCACGAACCTAATCGACGCTATCTATCCATCATTTTTATTTTTTCGTCTGGTACGTAAAAATTCATAAATATAAATGAAAATGTCACAAGATAATCTACCAAATGCGAAAGTAGAAGACCGAGAAATCGGTTGAATAGTTTTTTTAACAAAAAATTATCAGAGAAATTGCCAATTAGTTTACGCAATCGAGTACAAATTTTCCTCAAGCAACATAGATTTGATGTTTATAATTTAAAAGATTAATAATACAGTTTAATTAATTTTTCAAGTTAATAATAAAATGAAAATCAACTTATAATCATTGGATCTTTATACATTGTGTACGTAACGGGTTATGTATTTAATTTGAAAGAGAAGGATGAGTACCGAGAATTGTAATTTTCTATGTGGTTACAAGTAAATGACTTAATTACGTTTAACGTTGTCGCGTGCATCTTCATTTTCCCATAATTTCGTTCTAGTTAACAACTCTGTCGTCTCGTTCTCAGATTACAAAACAAACACTAATTAAACCCTTCAATTATATTCTTACGTGAAATTTGCTCATACCGTGTCGCATACGAGATTGTACGAACAACAACAATTAAAAAATACGTTGATTTTGTTGAATAATTTCCAGGATTTCAATACATAATTTCAACTGTTTCCGAAAATAACATTATCATTAAAGAATAAAAATGAAAAATGAATATTTTCATGGATTTGTTAAATCAATTTATCAGCAATACTAACAATTTCATTTCTACATTGGTATTTCTTTTCAAAATTTGGAAGCAATGGTAATTAAAAAATTTAAACCGCAAGAAATTTCAGAAATTCTGATCACTCCTTACTAGAAAATTAAATGATTTGTAAATTTTCAGACTGAAGTTCCAGTATTTCAGAGACATTAAAGCTAGGCTATTTCATTACTGAGGAAATTCAAAGGGCTGTATATGTCAGTAGTTCAAAAATGATTTCTTTTGCAATCATCAGAAATTTTATGTAAACTTCGTTCGCCCAATTTATCTATTATATAAATTTCAAGGTCTATCTGAAGATTTTTTGTCAGCTAGTATAATATTCAAAATGTGTATATCACATTGTCAAATAATTCCCACGCTCGTATTAATTACACCTACTTACGTCATTGTCAGGGCTTAATCTCGTGCAATTACAAAAGTAAATAAATTTAATGAGCGACATCAAATCCCCGAGATTCGTATCGACCACATTAAGTTCACGAACAAGGCACGAATACTTATATTGTTTATGTGTACATACCCCAGCAACAAGTATAAAGAGGATTGAATATGGGTTTTCGTGCCGGTTTCGAAAAGCATTGTGCGTCTGATTAGTTTTATCCCGTAATATGATCGTAAGTATTATAAATTATTGGATTTGCATACTAACTAGAACGGTGTTTATCTACTTGTTCTATTTTTATGTCATTTTACAGTGAATTTTTCGATGAATTTTATCAGACGAATTTTTTATATTCCTTTCATTATTTAAACATCATTGTCGAAAGAAAATAGCTGACTTACTTTATAAATCTGTTTAATGTTCTTATATAATATTCTTATATAGCATAAATAAAAATTTGTCGAATAAACAATCTTTCTTTGATAATAATTATTGGCTATGGCATGTTTATGTTATATAAATATGAAAATTAGCAATCTTCAAGTACAGGCTGTATATTCTATGTAAATATCATATTTGCTCAATTATACTCGTCCCTTTGTAAGCTTTTGTAATTTTTCATTCTGAAAATTCTACCGCATTCTATGAAATAAAAATAATACTATCACTACGAACAGGAACATGTCGATGAGATTTACAAAGAGGAGAAACACTGGAATATTTGTTTTTCAAAATTGAGGCAGACGTGTTTACTAGTCCGAACAAAGGTTGAGATAAAAACGGTAAAAAATATATGGGTCATGCAAAAAGTATTTCTTTCAATATCGGAACAATGTATTTCGAAATTTTTAAATACACCAATACTAACATTAAAAAAAATAATTATTAAGCAGTAATCAATTAAAATTATTCCTCGTCGACATTTTTAAATTTATCTTTACTGTCATTATATTGCAAGTAATCAGAATTTTTCAAGTAATCCATAAAATCATTTTTATCATGACCATGGAGACGAATCAGTTGTTACTGGAAAATTTCGGTTATTTCCTTCATACCGAAGATAAACGACTCGCAATGAATTCTTGCGTATCTTTGCTGATATTGGCCGAACATTAATCACACACTCTTATATCGACAGCTTGCAGTATTTTATTAGGGTGCCAGTCTTGCAACTCAAAATTTACCACGCGGTTCGCATTTTTAACTTCCGGAATAACTTCTAAATCGTCCGAGAAAAGTTTACGTTGATTTGCGTAAAAAACGTTTGTTTTCAACAACGTTTCCTTAAATGTTCATAATCAACGGTGTTCACAAATTAGTGTAATGAATCGGTGTATAGTTGTGTCTATGATTTTTCACAATTTAATAACCGATAGTTCTTATACGGTCGAAGATAAAATTAGTGTAACATAGTGTTGTAATGACGTTCTTTTAATTTTTAATAATGAATATATAGTATTAAATTTTCTTCAATTTTAAGTAATCAATAGTTTTTATTTTAAGCATAAAAGGAACAAGTGAAGTAGCTATATTCAATCAATTTATTAATTCGATGATAAGATGGATTGCTGTAATGAAACTTTTCAATCATTTTACTTCGTCATTCCGTGAATGTGTCAATTAGGGTAATGTAACTTTTTCAGTGACGTTTATTAAGTGATGATATATTTGGATGCGTACAACGTAACTTTCCAATAATTCTTATTAATTGTATAACCAGTGATTAATTTAATTATATTTATTTAATGTAAAAATAAACTTTAAAATCTACGATCAATGGATTAATCCGATTCGAAATTTTAAAGTGTTATATTAACTCCAAAATGTCGGACTATTAATAGACATTTAATCATCCCGTAATGAAATCGTGTTAATCACCGAAAACCGCGGCGGGTGCTACGATTTTAAGTGAGTCGCGGATGATTTACGACAGCGATGTTGACAACAGGTTGAACGAACTAATTCAATAACTGGCATTAATTCCCGACTGTCAGTTTATAGTTTCTCAGATAAGTGACAAAGTTACATTGTGAAAAGTGTGCATTTGTATCGGTGTATTTTGTCAGTTGTTTAACTAACACTGTTAATAATTTCTATAAAATGGTGGTGCGTTCATTAAGTGATATTTATATGTTTAACAATCTTAAACAATAATTCATATCTATTTAAGTATGATACTTATAATATTAATTAATACATGTAAGTAAAATTATTATTTCGATATTATTAAACATTAATGAAGTTGAAGTATTACAAATCATAGCGAGAATTACCAGTTTCCACTGTAATAGCAATTTTAATTCATTCGAAAATTCTCAAGATGGGAAAAATCTCCCATGAAGATAAAAAATTCCGAAACGATACTGATGCCTCGCGACTTCGGAAAATCTTCGAATTCGATTGAATCGAGATTCCTTTGTGTTCCCCAAGCAATACCATGAATCTAATCGTGGATCGGGGAAGAACACATGTTTAGTCGCAGTTTTTGCCGACGGTTATCGCTTCTCACGAACGAGGTAAATTTTTATCACGAGATAATATCACATTAGTATTTTATACTTATCGCTGTAAAATCGAACTTCGTTGCCTTTTAGTACACGAAATTACTTTCACGAAGAAAAGTATTGAAATACTTAGAAATATGGACTTACTAGAATTAATTTAAGATGCGTAATTAAAATCGTAACTCCCTGTAATAGTAACAATTCCGCTAAAAATTGGTTTTCCTTTCTTGTGAAACAATGTGTCTCAACAGAAAAGAACTACAAGTGTTTTTGTACGCCGGATAAAGAATATGCATGAAACATGTTTCCTCGAGTATCATTTTCGTTGATTAGCTAATCAGATTTAACAAGCTTCAAGAATCCTTCGAATTTTCTAATCAAACTTTTCATGGCTGACAGAATTGTTACATAATGAATGCTATTTGTTCGCGAGTGAGTATTGTACTGTGCCTGGCAAAAAATTAATTTTCTTCGACAGTTTACTGGAATTATACGTTTTGTGTTTGCTACTTTAAAAAGTTGCATCATTTTAATTTTCGTTTAAATCATTCGCTTGGAAATTGTTGATAATTAACTTTTAAAAAGTAGGCACGTGTATGAGTTTCGTACAAAGAAATGAATGCACAAACATTTTTTTCTTCGTCACGAATGCAGATTATTAGAAAAATGCAGAAAACAGGAATTACTTACAAGTAGTTGTTAGTATTATTTTTCCATAGGTTCGTCAAATTAAAAATTTGTTACTTTTGCGTTCTATCTTTAATTAAAGAACGATTATTATATATCATAGTATTAACTTATTGATACTTATAATTAATGCACAATTGTCATAGTCTAATAAAAAAAATATTGTACAAAGACTTGTACGGGTTTGGTTCTATAATGATTTTTTAATAAAAGCGTTTTTCTTGAAGAATCTTTACTTTGATCAATTATTCCATCCTCTCCTACGCATACATGCATGTAGTGGGTAGGTACTTATTGTTGACACAAATTTTATATTTTCACTTTTCAACATATCAATTGGAATATCGTATCTAGGTTTGTTTTCATATTTATAGCGATTCAAAACCTGTTACTGTCTATTCACCATTCCATAAATTACACAGTAAGTATACAGAATCTCACGAAATGTTCGTGTAGAACGAATAAACACGATTTATGTCACCACAAAATTGTTCACGTTCTTTCCATAACTATATTTTCTATCGGGGATCGTAAAATATGAAACAGCATAATTAAAGCTATCACACAATATTTTTTCAAACAATTTTTAGATTTCGAAAGACAGTCACTATAAGTACCAAAAAGACAAATTTTTAGTAAAAGAATTTGAAAATTGCAAAATAAAAAAAATTTTCCTTAGAAATGTTTAAAAGTGAGTTAAAAGTTAGATTTTTTTATTATCTTTCTGTTTTACATTGCACATGTCTTGTCTAATATTAAAATTCTAGTCCTTAACTAAAAAATTCAAATAAATTTGTTTAATTTCCTTACACCAATCAACGTTTTATTAATAACATTGTTATAGCATTTTGCGTGCAATTGTTAATAACAAATGAATATTGGACATCAGTAAGCTTCTAGTTCTGCATGTACATATAAAAGTATGTTAAAGGATTAATCAAACACTGTTCTTCGGAATCCGGATTCGAGAAGTGTTAACAACTCTAGAGCATTCACTATTTCGGGGTTGAATGACCGGATTTGATTATCGGTTCTACACGATTAGTAGCATGGTAATGTTAACACGTAAACAAACCGATAGAGATAGTCATTTTTCGCAAGATACGGGTGAACAGCGAACGTTCCAAAATGTATTTAAAGTCAGAGTTCGTTAACACTCAAAAAGAAATAAAACGTAGCTACATAACCACAAAGTTAAATGTATCAGCAAGATACAAACAAATTTATCCTTGTGATCGATTTTAAGGTTCATTTTATTTTATTTTTAATTTTAACGTAATTTTTTTAGTCTTTTTGTGGTTTTTATTCAGTACTATTTATTATATAAGAAATGATGAAATTGATTTCAAGATAAAGGGAATAAGTGGTTACATATACACTAGGTTAAAATTAATGTGTACAATAAGAAATAAACAAATGATAAGATAATTAATGATATCGTGTTTAATCAGCGACAAATTCTAAATAAGAAGTCGTTTTATGGTAGCTGTAAGTAATTGTAAGTAATTGATCTTATTAATTATATTCGCATGCGGTTCGAATGAAACTTACAATTCTTCTACACGACCATACGCCGGGTGCACTTATACGAAATGGAGTAAAAACATAGATATAAATGAAACAGAAACATTCCGATTAAAAGAGCAAAACTTGCATTACATAAATTTTCGTTATGATTATATTATGAATTAAGGAGGAAACGACGAATTTAATAATACTTATAAATTTAATAAATATTGTATGTTGATATTTTTTATAAGAAATAAGTATTTACAAGTACAAGTATTTGTACAACAACAAAAATAAATAAGTCTATCTTATTTCAAAAATTGTTCAAATCTAGCTCCTCAGAAACACAGTTTCCTGTGAAATAAATTCAAAATGCAAATCGAAATATTTTTCAGGAAAAAACAGTCTTTCTCCGGTGAATTATAAATTATGATTTACCCCATATATTTGGAATGAAATTTCCTGTTTTCGAGATCGTAAAACTAGAATTTCCTGATTTACCTTGCAAAATTCATCAAATATGACATGTCCCCCTTTGCCACTTGGCTACAGAATTGGTATGGATGAATTTTACGAGATTAAAGTTATTTGTATTATTTTTTTACGACACATTTTGTGGTACAATATTAAAGGGGATAGATTCGCTGAGGCGATAGATTCTTTAGTGGAACTAGTGTCACGTTTGTTACCGGAATTGGATATTCTTTAATAATCCATATAATCACACAGTAAACACAGGCTGCTCGCGATCACTCGTTTCATTAAAATTAATTACAGAATGTGTCAGAAAAGTAACCGGTGTTCATCAGATGAGAATGCACAAGCAATTTGTAGAGAAAAAATGTCTTATTACATTCGAAATACTTTCCATCGGTAGTAATGCAACCATGTGATCAATGATGTTTCTATTTCATTTTATGGAATGTCGTTAAAAATACTCGACGAGACGTCATTGAATATGTAATTTTATGTCACAACGCTTTTCTTTCAAATTTTATTTTTATTACAGAAAGTAATAAGTTTTTCCAATTGCATGTTGCTAAACCTGGTACATTCGATGAATCGTGTGAACTCTGTTGTAACACGGCTAAAAAACTAATTATAAATTTACTCTTTGTTCATTACTCGATCACTGTATCACAGTTCCTATCAATTTAGGTATTATAACACGTCATCAAACTTTGAAACAATATAAACGAAGTATACATTTCCCGACGATACAATTTTCCAATAGATGCCGCTAGTAGGTTTTTTATTTTCAAAAAGTTTGGTTACTTTTATGACAGGCCTTGTACAATAATCCGGACTGGCCTGTCTGAAATGATCCGAGCAATCAACCAGCCAAACACGAGACCAGCTTACCAGATAATCATAATGATAATCATCTCGCAGATCCATTATAATCTATTTAATTTTTTTTATATTCGTCGGAACGGCGTTTCGCGTTCGATAACGTATCTCGCGGAACGTCTTTGAAGCGTAGGCGTGTGAAGTTAACATCACCGTTCCCATTGACAGCTCGTCGGCGTCTATATAACGACTGAACCACTGAAAAGATTGCTAGTCGGCCGCCGGTTACTATATCGCGCGTCCACAACGTGCTATCGTATCGAATAATCAAAAAATTCCAAAAGAATTTTCTGAACGGAGTGTGACACGGTAGTTTCCAAAGTGATTCATTTTTTTTGGATTTCTATTCGGAGTTTTCAGGTGTGACAGAAATATAGAATACGCAGTCTGATAGAAAATAGTCATTTTTTACATGGGATGTAATTTACAAATATTATAATCCG
The DNA here is from genome assembly GCA_917499265.3 of Mimumesa dahlbomi. Taxonomy (NCBI): domain Eukaryota; kingdom Metazoa; phylum Arthropoda; class Insecta; order Hymenoptera; family Crabronidae; genus Mimumesa; species Mimumesa dahlbomi. The sequence continues at coordinate 8,728,718 of OU824124.1, forward strand.
GGATATTTAGAATGCAATAGTTTTATAAAATTAGAAATTAGAATTTTTTAACGGCGATATTTGTGAAATTAAATTATAGAATTCGATAATCAGTAATTTTCTCAGAGTAGAATTAAAAATTCTGTGACAAGTAGTCTTATCAAATTAGTGCATTTTGATAAACTAATCTTTAATGATTTGTAAGGAAAACCAACAGAAAAAATGTAAATTACTTCCTCACCCGGTAAAGTTCATTTTCATGTGGCATTGACACCTGAAGCATTGAGTGAGCGCAGTATGTTTCACAGGAATTTTTGAGAAAAGTGCGAAATCTGTGAAAAGTGCACATTAATATTGCTATTTTTACTTTATTTAATCCCTGTAATGATGTTTTAAACAGTGCTTTTTTGTTGGAACAATAGGTGCTTGCGTGAAATTTGAAAAAGTATCAACCATTTCCTGAAATTTGTGCGGAATTTTAACGGGAGACCCAGTAAGTGAATTTTACTATTTTTTGTGAGTAATTATTGTATTGTATTTGAATAGTCCTGGTTGATATCACAATGACGCAAAATGTTTCGGTGTCTTTTAAAATCAAACACACTTAATATGTAATACGAAAAAAGGTCGAACAGTTCTTCAATTTAGATATTGTGAGAACAATGAGAAATTTTGAAATTTAAATTATTTGTATGTATAACAATGATTATGAAATTGCCCAAAGTGTGTTCAATGTACTATGAAGAAAGTGATAAATTCCACCTTTCCAAATTTCATTCTTAACGCCTCAAATTTTCTTTTGAAACATCTGTGTAATATATATTTCAATTAATAATTTTAAGATCTAATTAATTTGTTATACACTTAGCGTTTGTATTGTCTTTCCGTTTTTAATGCAGCTGCTCTCAAAGCACTTCTTTGTTACCATGAATGATTAACACGAATAAGAATAACACAGGGTCTGTGTTGTTAATAGGAAAACAAATTCCGTTAAAAACGTCACCAGCATCGACACCCTAATCAGATTACGTGTCCTTTCCAGTTTCCACTGGAAAGATTTTCACACAATACTATTGTAAATTTAGTAAGGTGCGGTGAAAATGTGTCATCCTTGAGTCAGTGATTATTGAAGTTCTTTTAACATAATATTTGCAATAACCATTTGTCGTTAGTAAACTTCGATCATTTAATGCTGACCTACATTTGTAGATGAAAATATTTGCAAGTTCTAGAATTATTTTAATTTAAAAATTTCGCATCCAGATAAGTAGTTCTCACTTCTTGAAATTTCTTCTGATCGAAACTGCTTAGTCCTTGAAATTTTTAATTTTAATTGCGAAGTACTAAAATTTATATGTCGTTTATCAGGGGTCCCATTTGAAGTAGTGATAATTGATTTAATTGAATTCTATTAATTTATCATCTACTTCAACGCTTTCACCTTCTATGAGTTTCACATCGACAACGATTCTGGCTTTCGTTTTCTGAGATTCGTGTATACGTACTGGGCTCCGAAATACAAAGCTTGCAAAAATGCATCCGCGAGTGCCTCTCTCTTCGCACCGGCCGCTTTACACCCGTCATCGAATGATTCGCGAACATAACTAAACACTCCACCGACACCGCGACCAAATAAATAACGTCTGCAACATAAATTTCGTCTACCCTTCCAGAGAAGTCGAATGTTCCCTTGTATCGAAATGCAACTCTGTGGCGAACACTATTCGATTGCAAAATGCGTGAAATGATCTGATAAATGATTTTTAATCCATAATTAGAACATTCTTAGTACATGTTGTAATTATCACAAATTATGGAGGTAACGTCTTCAACTTTAACCGATTAACTTGAAACAAATGAAAAGCTAAGTGCACATCTAATCGCTATAATTGATAACAGTTGATAACATTGCATCGGTCTCTTGTTATCGCTGTTAAGCAATTTTTATGATAATATTGGTCATTGTGATCGGAGATGGATCATTATCATCGCTGACTATCATGTGGCTATTTATTTCTGAATCCAGTGAGTACCCGGTTACAAGGAAATTGTCACCTATTTTTTCATTTCGTTTATATAGAACATATTTTATATTTGGAACTTGCTCATAGTAATTCTTTTATTTTTAATTTAATTTTTAATGCAATTAGAACAGATCCAAAAAATATCAAATCCGATTTTGGTTAAATTTGAGAAATTGAAACATTTGTCGCAATTGTTATATACAATATATTAAAATAGATAATATTACTGATTTAATCATTTTTACGACAAAAATATAGATTACTGAAATATTTAATATTTTTTACAAGGTAATAAGCGTTAAAATCGTAGGTAAAATAAAAATTCTAAGTAACATTCTTAAAGGTAGTTTGGTAAAGTAACCAGATTTTGGTAAGATATGAAAAATGTAATAAAATTACAGCCTTCTCCAGTCGTTAATTTAGAATTAATAACAAATTTCAGTCAATTTAATCGGGAAGTAAAATAATAATTTTTAATTGAATATTTTGTACTGGATCGTGCCCTGAAGGATGTTAATGATTCAATAAGTAAATATCTATTTTTTAACGTTACGAATCGAGAATTTATTATTGAGTTCAATGTGCACGTGTATCTACTGTTAGAATGTATACGCGTCACATTTAGTTGTATAATAGTTGCATGAGCAAAGACTCTTTTCCTTAACTATCTTGGAAATTATACATTTCCTGCCGGTTTCGTTTAATTTACTTCACACTAGCGTGCTCGCACTGTATACAAAAAGTTACTTATTTCATTTATACTCCTTTCTGAACCCTTTAATAAAAAACTGCCTTAATTAATTTACAATTTTTATTCGTCTACGGTGAAACGAAAGTTCACACCCAGTCAATTGGAATACTGTTTGCATCATTATGAAGAAATGGTACAGTAAAATTAGTAATATCTTTGAGACACGTGTACTTGTAAAAAATGAAGTGTTCGTATTTATCATCAACTTCTGTACAGTACATATCAATATTCTTTTCTTTGTCTATCGTTAATTTTGTATAATTAAATAAATTAATTTTATTTTAAAAGCGTCCACTGCATACATATAACTAGTTGTAACTGTGCATCGTACTTTCTACCACTATATTTTTGGATACTGGCAAATTCGGCGAGTGAACATTTCATTGCAGAAATTGAATACTCGTGATTGAAAGTTTCACGCTTTGACTTCTGAAAATTTGAATTCAAAATAAAACGAAAAGAATTATGGCGCGTGTATATGTATATTGTCACGAAAAAATAGCATAATATAGAAGAATAGAGATTTATTTGACATTTCTAGGAATTCACTCTTTTATTTGCCAAAATTTCTACGCGTCTCGTTTTGTTGAATATGATCTCCAATTTTTGAAAATTCTATATTCACCGTGTATCGAACAATAAGTAACAAAGTGGCTACAGAAGCAGAGGCCAATTTCGAAAAGTGTATTTCACATGATAGCTCATTTAGTAAAATTTATATGCTTTTATTTTTCTGTCTTAATACGGCACAGTTATTCTTCTATTATCACAGTCAATATTTTAAATAATTTGACAATTGGTTTCGTATTATCCAGTGTCTTTTTCCTTAATAATGAACTAAGTTTGAACGCGAAAAGCATCACTTTACAAAATTTTCTTCTATTCTATGCGGAATTCCGTACTTAAAGATTCAATTCCACCACACAAACAATCACTCTGACAATGAGATCCACTTCGCATAACTCTATTTATTAGCATCGAAAAACGGAAAACACACTGACATGTATCACAATTACACCAATCTTCGGGTAGCGAATCTAAAAAAAAAACGTTCTCGCACTTCGACCAAAAGTACAATTTTCTGTCAAGTTTCGCGCCCCCTTCGCGCTGCTCTCCCTCAAAAGACATCTCGATCGATTAATCGATTCGGTCTGTGACTCGCTGGTTGAAATACACTTTTGTGTGTGTGTGTGTGACGGTGGGGAAAGGGAAGCGCATGCTTCCTCGCCGGCCGGCTCGCGAAAACCACTCAGTTCTCACGGGTCGCGCGGTTAGAAGCGTCTTCCGGTGCTAGAAGTGAGTGATTTCGCATATGGTTAAAGGACATTTTTATGGGCTTCTCTCTGTTACACGGTGACCGATGAAAGTCTTCGTATATTGCCGTGACAGTTAATTAATTCGATTGTATGGTTTTGGAAGGTTCTACGGGAGAGAGCGGTGAATTTGATTTTAAACGCTCCCGAGGAAGTTGAACCGAAGAAATTTGGACCAGCGGAAATTTCGGTGCGTAAAAGTCTGAAAATAATGAGGAAATTTGTGATACTGGGAATCTTCGTGCGCGAACATTTTGAAATTGTAGTAATCTCGGAGACTACGAATACTTTCGAGTAGAAAATTTAAACGCACCAAGATATTCAATTGTAGAAATTCTAATGCGTGCGCATTTGAAAATTGAGGAAACTCGACAGTGTGATATCAACGCAGAGAAATATGATGGTGTAAAAAATATAATCGAAAGAAATGGGGCGCATAGAAATTTCATATTGTAGAACTGTCGCGAAGTAATTTTTCATCCCAACGTTTTAAAATACGAAAGTTGTATTACTTTACTTTCAAATATTATAAAAACTGATAATAAAATTAAATAAAACAAATTTGATCACAGGGTGTAAAAACTTTTGTGCCTCCCTAAATCAAGGAATTATTATTTACGAATATACATGGATGTAGAATTTTTGTATTTATAGTTGAAGCGTTAGTGTTTAGTTTTGTTTTAGTGGATTTTTCTAAATTTTATCTAATCGTTCATATCTTTGTAAACTCATATGAACTGTCTGTTTAGGGAAAAAGTGATACTATGATATACGTTATCGAAATTTTTTGTTCTAAAAACTCTACGCTACGAGATTTCCGTACTCTCTAGTTTCTAGCATGCAGATGTTTTTATTATCAGACAACCTCCCCGCCTTGGAATTTCTACGCACTGATTTTCACATGCTTTAAAATTCGCACGATTCATATCTTTCAAGCAATCAACACTCAGCTGTACTTTTCGGTATGGTCAGTGTTAAACGAGACAAAAATATTATTTTGTGATGTTGCAGCAAAAATATTCTCAATTTAGACTCCATTGGGTAAAAATAGTTTTTCTAGATTCTGTTTACACTTAAACAAAATTATAATAGACATCCTCCGTATAATCACGATTTTAATAATAAGTATTAATCATTAAACCGTTCACAAAAAATAGTGTCCAATGTTGTGTATTAAAACAAATTTATATGTATATCTGATGAACCGAGGTCCTGTACCCTTTTATTCTGAAAAAAAATAGGTATTTTGCGGTATACTGAATATTATTGATTCAATATTATTTAAACATGTAAGTAACTAATGCAATCAATGTACGCTTTAATATGATTTTTGTTTCACCGGGGAATTAGTTTCGATTGATAACTCCGGACTAGATTTTCTAAAAATATATCAACTTTACGAATTTATCCCTAACGTTTGATACAATTTACTTTTTCAAAATATTCAAAGTCCATTAATAAGTAGACACCAACCACCGTATTTTCTAACGTTAAGCTATGATATTTTATTGCGTGTACGAATGAAACTTGTGAAAATGACATTTGTGTTTTCTTAAATAAAGAATTAGGAGAAAACTTCATAAGTGATAACGCGTCATCTCGTATTATTTACATACCTATTTGTAAGACTAAACAGAAGAAACGTTCATTCTCTACACAATGGAATGCGGGAATGTTTCACAGTTCTCTGTCCCTTTTTATAGTTTATTAGTTCAGCAAAGATGAAAATGGCCAATTATACAAGCAAAAAGCAATTGTTATCCTTTTATTCCTAATTTTTTATTTGACAATCGTAAATTAATACACTTTTCGATAGAATTTAATTTTTTTCAAAATTCTACTGTTCGATAAATTATTCCCGAATAAAAATAATTTTCAATTTATTTTATCTTTTTTGTCATACGTATTTCATATCTTTGTTTCTGATCCTGGCTGACGCTCGCAACAAAAATTGGTATGTAAAGAATTCTGGTCTTTCAGCCTGCAATTATCGTAAAAACACACAGAGGAAAGACGATATAGAAAGAAAAATTGTTCTGCTCTTTTGAACAAATGGCTCCGCGTTTGTGACTTGTTTCTTCAATTTTTCCTTGCTATTCATCGATCGTAATAGCGTACTTAATGAGATCTATTGTATGTATGTCATTTCCATCTCATACTGTACAGTTTTTCTAAAAAAAAATTTAAAAAAATTCTCGTCATATATAAAAACGGCTGCATTTTCGATCTTCCAGATTTCTGCAAATTCTACGTAAATAGTAATTGTATTTTACATAATTATAATTCTATTTCAAAATTCGAAATTTATTGTGGTAATGTTAGACCACATCATTAATAAACTCAAAAATTTTTAACATATAGGCTTTCATCGAACGTTGAGAGCATATATTCTGAATAAACATTACTCATCTTATCAAATGTCACTTCACGTGGGAAGAGACAAATTTTGATGCAATTCATTTTTCATAGACAAATTTCTTCTGACATTTGGAACATTTTTATTGAGTTATCAGCAAAGCTATAAATAGCGCACAATGATACACTATGATTATTTAATAATTGATTTTTTCCTATAGCACTAACCTCGTATGAAACTTTCAAATACATACATGCGCCGTAGATTACTAATTAATGATTTGATCTAATATTCAACATAAAAAATTTGATAAAAAATAGAGATTTCAACTCATATGCTTAAAAGTATATTACAGTAGAATATATTTTCAATTTACCGGAAAATAAGTCACGATTGCTCCGAACGGACGACGTTTCCATTGTTTTACTTAAGAATAATTGAACATCTAACATTTTTTATGAAATTATTAGGAATATGGTCAGACACATGTTATATAGAAAGAAAATTATTGTGAACTCATATGAAAAATGCTCACCCCTCTTTTGTACCACTTTATTCTTTCATTTCATCGTTGTGAAAGTATTTTAGTGAAAATGTTAAGGGAATTCTTTTTCCCCTGGTTTCCCCTTTGTGCTGGCTTAAGAAGTTAAGATCTTTCTGATCTTTTAGCGGTGAGCTTGCATCATACTAATACCAGTTATATCCGCCAGAATCAACTTCATATCCATTTGGTTCTGATCGATGCCCATCCTATCTCTTCTACTTTCATTTTGTTCACGTTGTTATACTACGTACGAAGGTAGGACAACAAGTTGACTTGTATACTTGCTGGGATCAAATCGATATCAAGTTTTAAAAGTTGTTCCACTGTTGGGTGAAATAAAAAATTTGACAATATAGCGATTATCTCCAACTTGCAAAAATTTGTGTATATCGAAACCTATGCGACTTAAAATTGTGTACATTGAAATTGCTGTATTGTGAAAGTTATACATATACTCCGGATATGTGTAGCTGTGTTTTGAAATTACTGCGTTTTATATTTTCTGGGGTTTTATTCCCCTGTTCTGAAAGATCTACGCTTTTAAGTCTCTAGATATTCAAATTTCTACACTCAAATTTCTACTCTCGTTTAAAATATGGTGCATCATGTTTTTTACATGCCGATATTTCAGTACTTTAAAATTTCTATTTACTTCTCTTATATATTTCCGCTTCAATATATCTTCGTTTCATCAACCGCTTGCTTCAAAATTTCCACGCATTAAAATACCTACGAAACGAATTTTGGAGATCATGAAAATTTGTTTTGCAATGTTTCCACGGATTAAAATGTGTATACCAAAAAATTGTTCGATCTGCAAATTTCTTTCCCAATCACAAAATAATTTTAATGACACTACATTTCACCGAAATTTCCTCAATGTTTCCATCGAATTCTGCTGATACCAATACCATTAAACGGCGATGCGTCTTGCCCGAAACGGAATCTGTCAGGGCTAAAGTTCGAAGAAAGTGAATTCAATGGAATAAAACAGATACCGGATGTTGGATAAGAAATCTGCTATCGGACGGGTTTCGTCGATGAATCGAGACAGATGTATTATTAGATGTATACTTTTGATTGATTATCGCGAAACTCTCGAGATTCCTTCCAGATAAATCGCCGGATATTTGGAAAGCTAAGATAAAGAAACCGCCGATATTCAGTCCGATACACGTTTATAATTATCCAACAAATTATCAAACAAATTACAAATGATAAAGAAATCGGCAATTCCGTTGACACTGCCGAAAGAAATCTTAGATTCGACTATTTATACACGATTCCTGTACAAGTTTTGTTGAAGTTCTTTTATGAATAAAGATAGCATGTTAAACGGGATTATTAGCAACTGACTTATCCATATTATTAATTAATTTCTGCAAAACTTAAATGGCCTAAATTGTAGTCTGGTGATTCCTTTCACTACAGGTATTTCTTGTATGATTTTGCGCAACCAATGAAAATTCTTTACTGATTAATTCATAGATACCACATCCAAATTATTTATAATGTAATGTCCATATCTCATTACTCTCCAACGCATATTTTCCACCTTATCTTCACATTCGAAATACATTATTTTCAACTTCACGTTTTTTTCGATTTCATTTTTATGAAATTAGTACAACTGATGGAATTGACAATGTTAAATTAATTCGTAATACGTTAGGCATTACCTATTGAATTACATTTATTTCACCTAAATTTATATATCAATATCTGAAATATTTGCGTTTTGCAATTTCTTCGTTTCGAATACCATCCAAGTGTCTACGCACTGAAACTTCAATACATTAAAGTCATCACGTTTTAAATTTGTACGCGTTGTGATTGCTACGCCTTGAAGATTATTGTTCACTTTAAAGTTTTTAGATTTTGTAATTTCAATGCACTGATATAGCTGTGCTTTGAAATTTCGGCTGTATTTATATTTGAATATTATTGTAATATTAACCTGCAGTAACTAGTTATTGTATACACATGGAGGTACAAAACTATTATAAAATAAAATCAGCCCGATTTATTGATTACAAACACGTGTATTATTGTTTCTTTAGCGGTTATTGCGATCAATTTACGTACAGTTTTCACGAGAATTTCCGATGCCGCTGTGAAATACATAACGCTTCCGTGTAATGCCAAAGAAAATAAATCGGCAAGTCACTTTTGGCGCCAGCCTTCACCTTGATATTCGTGATTTTGACGACCTTAAGAGTTTATGACAACTGGACGATTTTAGAATCTGTTTGAGGAGAAATAGAACGTGAATAGAGCAGCATATAATTCCGCTCGTAAACTCATGTAACTTGTGCTGTTGCGTGAATGATGATTGGTAGTAGTGAAATGGAAGATAAAAAAAGTAGATTGCTTGCGAATGAATATAGTGCACTAAATGAATAAGATGGGAATTTTTGTAACCAAAAAGTAATCAATTGGGATACAATATTTAAATTATCTTTCGATCTGTATGTATATCAGAATAATCTAGATAAAAATTCAAATCACAAAAAATTAAAATTGTGCGAGTTGATTTTCATGAAATATAATAATGGTATCAGATTATTTGTACTGCAATTATATATATCTACTGCAGTTATGTAACGAAAAGAAGTAATATCTACAAATACATTCGATATATATTTTACTAACAACATTTTTCATAAAATTTGGCAATGTATTAATTGCGTAATGAAAAATGAATAACGGTTCTATAGAAATATAAAAGCAATAAATTAATCCAGAATTATTGTGCAGTTAAATTTTGTTTTCTCGGAGTTTGAAATTTTTATTGGTTTCCATTGCTGTTCAATTGGTTCCATCAAAATCATACAAAATTTTCGTCTCTTCGGAATTCAATACTTTCTCTGTAAACAACTTATCTTCTGAAGCGAGAATTTTCCTTCTATCTCCCAAGTGTCGGTCGACCTAATCGTGTTATAAAGTGTCCGCGAGTTTCACGAGAAAATGTAATTTTCGCATTCACATACGTTCAATCATTTCACCTTATAACAGATTCTTCATCAAGAGACAAGGTCTTGTCCCCGACTGGTATAGACCGTGACTCTTTACAAGAGTATAATTATACGACTTTCCCAAAAGTCATCAGAAATAGTGTACATTCCATGAAATGTTGTCAGAGTTTGCAATTTGTCGAACTTGTCTTTATAATTCTCGGAATTTTTCTCACCCACGTCGCGGACCTCTCGATACATATTTTGATCTTGGCAATACGCAAAACATTTTCAAATATTGTTCATACATAGACAGAGGTAGTCAGAGCCTCATCCAGCAATGCGACGTTCTCAAGGGAAAACGATTTTATAAATCACGATATTTGGACTTCAAACAACCACGCATAGTGCGAAGGGATGTTCCCGAGATTGTCGACCGCACGAGATAGGATATCACAATAACTGCATTTATCTCCGTATCTGAGGGAACATTCTCAAGATGATGATAATATACGCACTATTTTCCTACAGAAAACAAAAAGTGATCATACCACACACATGTGTCTATTCATTAATCCTGAGGATCTATAAATCACAGTAATAAATTCAAATGTGGAACACCTCATGTTTTGCACACAATTATGATTTTAACAAAACTTTGTATTTGACAAATTTGACCTTCGAAAACGTCTGTTTGTTTGACTCTCTTGCACCTTTGATCTTCCGGCAACGCAAAACGTATACGTGTTAAAGTTCTACGCCTTGAAATATCCGTCGCTCGAAAATTTCGGAATCTTTGGTGTTTGCACCTCTCAAATATCGAACGTTGTTAGAAAACACGTCGTTGATTTTAATTGACCATCGAATTTGTAAAGCGGTGTAAGCTCGCGGAGACCATGAATGAATTTCGAGTTTGCGACGTGTCATGTATTATGAGTTCCGGGACCGCAGCCAAATAGTTTCAAGGGAATCTCGTATCCAGTCATCGACCACCCACCCACATACAGAGACACGTATGTACGTACAGCGCGAAAGTGAAGAAATCCTTCGGTGGAAGTTCGAAGCAACAAATGAACTTTTCTTCGGAAATCTATTTTTCCCACTTGAGCCGAGCGCGTAGGCGTTTGAAAGCTCGCGTAAAAATATGCGAAGGTTAAATGTACGGAATTGTAAACACATCGAAATATCTGCGGACTAGCACGACGGAAAATCGCGTAGTAAGAAAGAAATAAAAACTCGGATTAATGGTGTTGCGTATGGAGAAAGATAGTTTGTAAATACTATCCGTGAACTTTTTTGAATAACAAATGTCATTATACGTAATAATCGAAGCTTTTCTACCATAATTAAAATCCTTCGAAACATAGGATGGTTTTAGTTGGCAAAAGAGTATGAATTAAACTATTATATTGTTTGAAAAACTATGTAAATGTATCGTTTAGATTATTTGATGAATATAATTTACAAATAATACAGAAATCAAGAGCTTCAGTTTTCAATTGCTAAAGATTACTCCAAATAAAGTAGATGATAAATATTTCGAAACCAAACAGCAAATTGTGATTCTAAAACGAGTTTCAACTAGTAGCTCTACTTGGAATGTACTTTTACATTTTCCAACTACGTTTAACTACTCCAGATAAGAAACTACTCTATTCGCATAACTAATTGTCCTTCTATCGCTTTTAAACACCGAAAGTATTTCAACTGTTGTTCGTAAAAGACTTTATTACCATTCAGGCCTTGTTCTCACACCTGCATCACATTCTTTTCAACTCAACATTTACTTTCAAATAAGAAATTATAATAGTAAACGAACGTTTGAGATTTCAAGTTCACGAGTGAATCAATTTTTAAATATGTATACGAATTAAAATTCATGTTTCCTTTACTCTAAAAACATTTCATTAAAAATCTATAATTTTAAAAAATATCGCGTAACACGCGTTCATGGAAATTGCTATAATTTCGTAAAACAAATCAGACCCATTTAATGCGCAAATTCCTGTATTGAGAACTGTTTGCGAAGTATTCCAATTAACAGCATACTGCAAATTTTGACACACGATGAATCCGCGTTTATTTATTATGTGTCTTCCGATGTGTCACACATTTACATACATACATACGTATTTTAAGAAATGTTATTTTAGAATAACCAATGACACATTAGACAAATTTCCGTCCACGGATCTGACGCATAAGTTAACTAATAGCAAAGTAATAGAGTCGACACAATAAATTGCTATCTAAAGGATCGACTTTCTCGTCTCCCCTATTTAAAAAAAAAGTAATTAAATTATTCGGACGATGATAGCAAACACCCCATGAATTAGTACCACGATTTAATTTACGCATACAATTCCTATTCTAATTGCACACCATTTTGCCTTACCGGAAACTTTGCGTGTTATGTAAACCTTGGAAAATGTTAATTTTTCTTACAGATTTTACAAAACAGTGTCCAAACTTAAACTAAGGATATGGATGATGATGCGATCGGGGGGATCCAAAACAACAAAAGATCACCAATGACTCTAAACGTCAGCGGATTATGGGACGTTGTCCCACGGCTCGACCATTACAGGTTCGTACAAAAAATTACACATTTAAATAAGTATTGAAAAACGCATAAAATCAGGCGACCGAGGATACATAAATTTTCAAACGTACAAAAAATGAAAGATTTTTACCAGGCTTACGATTTGTAATCGCAAAATTTGTTTCGGTGTATAATATTCACCCCACGAAAATGTTTCCCTAAAATGTAATAAATCAAATGCGGTAGGTTGTGCATAAATTTGTATCAGAAAATCATTAATTTGCGTATCCTCATTGGAAGAACACATTTATTATGGGCTTACCTATACCTACTTGATCACATAGATACAATATATGAAACATTGCCTTACGTACTACGATCTACCAATTTCAAGATGTTATATATAATAAGTTTAAATTAATAATTAGTACAAATTATGAGTTTTTACTTCTTTACGTATGGAGATTCGTTGAACTATGAAACTTTCTCAATTTTGAATTTCTACAAGGAGATATTATTACGATATTTCTAAGTACTATGTACTATGTACTACTGCGATTGGTGACTGGTGATATTACCACTATGCGATTACTTAAGAATAGAGTTATCCACAATAAAGCATAAAAAATGCAAAAATATGGAGCAAGTACAAGAGGATGCGACTGTGGAATCTGTGGCTCATTGACATAAACTTTATGACGACTTTTTCACACCATTCGTTTCATAGATAATACCCGTGGTGACTTTCTGACCCCACCCCTATCATACAGAATTCTCAACGTCAGCATCCTGGATACCCTGGTCATTATCGTGGAACTTGCCACCATCAGCACCTGGACAACATAAAGAATCACTTCTCAACTTGCTCTCGTCCTAAGAGTCAAGAACCCAGACAATTTTGCTCCCTCGTTTACAGTCTCAATCTAGTAAACCTGTTTACTACTACTTTTCTCCCTTTCTCTCTCTTTTTACACGCCCCGTCCACCACAAAATCATTGTAGAAAACATTTAAATTCGAAGATATCGTAGAACTGCAACACAATAAATCGCTAAATAAATCAATTTTCACTAAATTTCCAAGAAAATGATTTCACTTCAAATAATTAATAAATCTGCTTACTACTCTATTACTTCAATGTATTGTACTTGGTGGACCGCTTTGTTCTGAACCGAATTGACTTTTCGTAATTAGCGTGAAATTACTGGACTCGATGCCGCCTTTGCGAATATTATTGTCCGTTTTGCAAAACTTTCCGGTTTTCATGCCGTTTGTATACCACGAAAAAAAAAATCCGATGTAATCTTGACTAGGGAGCGTTGTACTTGGCCCGAGACAAAAACTTGTCTCTTGATAGATGAATAAATGATATGTTTATACATTTTTACGTAAAGAGTTTATAAATACATCACAATATCGTACGTATATGAAAGCCACTATAGTGGCGAACAATTTAAGAGGGGTAGGATCTCGAACGGAGGTAATTTAAGGGCCAATGTTTATCAGATGCCTTCTATCCCCTAAAATGTGAAATCGATCCTGCAAAGGGGACTCGATATTTAAATAAATTCTGTATTATATTTTCCAACTTTCTGTAGTTGCATATTTTTGATGAATATAATTCCACATAAATGTATAATTAACAATTTTCATTCAAAACACTTGCAATTTTCAATATAAATGATTTCCCGGACAATGAATTATAATTTAAGATTTATTATAATTTAAACATTTAAACTACAAAGTGAGTTTATGAAAGTAGACTCAATTTCTAGTCATATTTTCCACAAATCACGAAAATAACGTCTGTTTTCTAGGTTGAGCCGTCGTGCTAAGAGGCCATCACTGACCACGCTGCACGAAGGAAATCTTATAAAGGTAAGATTGCCACACCTTATACAATCCCATCGATAGTCACTGTAATATCTCCGAGTGCATTGACGAGTACTGTTTGATTGAGAGAGATATTCATGCATAAAAATAAAACTGTTCCGCCATTTAGATGTTTCATCGATACTTTCCGGCATATGCATGATCTTTAACCACGTAAGCCTGGGTTCTATTAAAAGTTCATAAATTGCTCTTATTTCTAAAGAATTTTATTTAGTTCAGTCAACTATTGTAACTAACAATTATATTATTTCAAACAGTTATTTATGAACGGTTAATTCGTATTTCTTGGCTAACAAGTAGATCTTTTGTAATGGAAGATTGTATGGGAACTTTCAACTCCTGAATGAAAACTTTTCTGATTCGAAATCAATTTTGTATGACTAATATTTTATCTTTGACGCACAGATTCATTTTTAATGTTATAATTACTATTCATTTGGCAAAGAATCCTTCGAAAGAATTAGATATAAGTATATTGACTCAAATTTTAAAATTAAATCTAAGAATTAGGGAATACTTTTGTATAACACAGTTCGTTATTCGAGGAATTAAATGATGACTAACGAAGAAAAAGAACGAAATTATGAATTATTCTCCTGTATTAAAATGAAAACTGAACTATTTCTTAGGGTACCAGAGACATTTTTATGCTAATCTATTGCGAACAGATTTTCTTAAAAAGAAAAAACAAACGCCCGTTTCGCTGGAACTTTCATCTGTTTTCCAAACAAATACACTTTCCACATTTATTTAAAATTTTCATAATACAAATTATTAGTTCAAGTTAAAAATCATTGTTGGTTAATGTAGTTTCCTATTCCTATGAAAGAATTACGATTTATAAACGAATTTGCCTTCGATAATGAAACGTATGCTTTGACGCAGAATATTTCGCTTGTTTCTGACATACTTCTACACGCAATTATTATTAGATACGCGAGAAGAGAGGGACTAACGCTAAACAAACATTTATTCCGGGTTATAATACGAAACTTTTCTTGAATCGCGTGCATCCGATTAAATTGTACAGCTACTTACTGCTTGGATTACGACGTATCATTCAAAACACATCAGTCTCTTCAAAATATTAATAGTCGAATTTTTTCTAGCAATTAATTATTTTATTCCGATTTAAAATACATAATGATGCAGCTAAGAGACTTCTATCCGTCAAATAAATTCTTTGATTATTCTATTTACGAGACGCTGGTAATATATGCGGACAGTGATCATTTTTTTATCTTTATTATTATATTCTCTTATCTTTATCTTTATTATTTAATTTTATCATTACTACTTGTTTCCCCTTTAATATCATATTGTTCATTGTTTCGAATTACTTATATTGTATTATATTATACTTTTGTTACAGACAGTAATTAATAGCGAAAACAGTAGAGTTACATTAGTTTTTTTCATTTCTCATGAGTTTTT
This sequence comes from Mimumesa dahlbomi, assembly GCA_917499265.3. NCBI lineage: Eukaryota > Metazoa > Arthropoda > Insecta > Hymenoptera > Crabronidae > Mimumesa > Mimumesa dahlbomi. The sequence goes on from OU824124.1 coordinate 8,744,506, forward strand.
TTCATTCTTCATAAGTTGCCATCGTAAATTTGCAAAAGAATATCAATGTCAAAAATACTCGAGGGGTATAACAACAGGACTATTTACAGCTGTCATACAAAGAGAGCAAAATTTAAATCCATGCCTTTTGAACAAACGTGTCGTCTGTGATTTTGTGTACATGGCAAATTAAGCGTGCGATAGCAGGGGAATGTCGCCTGTAAACATAATATCACAAGTATGAGTGATTAACCCTCTTTCTGATAGATGGTTTGATGCCTTAAGTATAATTAATGAACATTAAGAGATATTTAAGTCACGTATGTACGTTTAAATAAAAATGTCATTCTTCTTTAACAACGGATATACAATATATATGGCCAATATATTTTATCTGCCACAATAAATTATCATTGATTCTCGGGGAATTGCAAAACCAATTAACGCAATCTGGCATTAGAATTACCGAAACTATAATTTCATTTTCTATCGCCGCCACATATCGTACAATTTCTAATTAACTAATACATAACACTCACCAAATACGTTGTACGTAGTAATTACGCCGGTAAATATTTGACGCGCACACACACACACAGGGCAACGTTCCGTCAATTTTTTTTTCTCGTGGGAAATTTCTACGCTGCCCTTTTATACGATTATGTTGTCGTGCTGCTTCTACATTACGTTTAATTAGAAGGATAACTCGGATAAAAAAGACATAAAACAACTGTCTAGAATACGAAAAAAATATACTTTTATTGGCTACACTTGGGAAGAAACTTGATGATCATAATGATCACAGTGTCCTAATCTAACAAGTAAGTCTAACTTGTAAAAGTTATTTGAACGGGTAATTGGAGCTTGGGTAATATTTACCATACTCCAAAAATACAATATATTACGAATATCTGATAAATTTCGAATTTGTATTAGCTATACAGTAATTTAGTATAATAGCTTTGGCATAATAGATTATACATTTAGACCTAAATTCCGATTAAAATTGAAATATCTTCGCTATAGAATAATTGCACTTTGTTAATTATTGCGTATATGTACGTATAAAACCATTCAAATTTGTTAATGATATCTTTTAATTAGATGAAATAACATGAAACGTATTGATTAGCCAACGGGAAAGTAAAATTATGCACCCCGAAGAGCGATTGCCCGCTACGCAACTGTAAACGAAATGATCGTTAAGGTCGTGGCGTTAAATGAATCCGGGACGACCTTAGTTCATCGGGGACGATCAAAGTCGTCGTCATAACGAGTTCCAGCCATGAGGGCGATAGTTTATTAAGTTTACACAGCAGTAAATACACAGACAGACTGAAATTAGAAAAAGTATCGATTTGTAAATTGTCTCGAAGAATTACTTCGACTTGCACATGGTTAGAAAATAGTCTTGCATAAATTTAATGAATGGAGACAATGTTTTCGAGGGAAAAAAAAGTACAATGTATTTCATAGGGATGATTTCGTTAGATGAAAAGTTAGCCAAATATTGCAACATGTTAAGTTTTCAACTCGTGAAATTTTCACGACTATCAATTTCTCTCCCAGTACCTAAGAACTTTGGATCACTCTATAGATCTGCAAAGACTTGCGAATATCTGCATATCGCAAAATAAAAATCATCAGGAATTTTATGAAGTCACAGATCAACAGTGATACAAATTTAAAAAGTTGGAAAAATGTCACGAAATATAAATTGTTATTTGTAGTTGAATATTCAGTACCCGTATCAAATTGCATTTGATTAGGCAACGATGTAGAAATACATAATCGAAATTTAATTTTAAGTACCGTGAAATTCCACAAGACCCATTGAAATATTCTTGTGAAACTTTTAATCTGTCATTGTGTTACTTACTACTTAGAAGAATCTTTCAGAAAGTGTTTTCTTCACGTTCATCGTTTAGTATTGCATTCATGTTCATGGAATTATTATCGTTTAAAAATCGGTAATCAGAGTTCATTATTACTTACTAGTTGATATGAAATCGAAATCAGTGAGATAAACAATGGATTAAGAAAAACAAATAGTCAACCCAACAATCTATTGATAAGGATTATGTATAGGCATACATATTGCGAAACGTAAACAGTAGAAATATATTTTTTATTTGCATACTTTAAATTGTGTGCACTTTGCTGCAATTGTTTACCAAAGAATTGCCATTTAATCTATGGTATACGGAAAAATATCCATTTTTTAAATATAAATGATTTTGTCCCTTTTTATATCAATATTAGTCCTTTACACTATAGAAGCGCCTCTCAGGTGCCAAAATAAGAACAAAATCAAGACTCTGGAGTACAAAAGGTTGTAATAAATTTGAATCTAAATTATATAGGGTGATTCTGGTGATTTTTGGCAAAAGCTTATGATTATAAAGAAACAAGTAAAACGCTCGGTGAACTTGACATCCTAAACCGCAGGGTGTGCCTTTAAACTCAACGATCTGTATAATTTCATTTTACTATGCGCGTTTGATGATTGATACGAAGAAAATAACGTTTCAATTTCAGGACCCTAACAACGTAGAAGCCGGTCAATCCGGTTCCGTTCAGCAGGGACACACTGGGATAAAGTTGGGATGGATTCAGGGAGTTCTGATCCCTTGTCTGCTGAACATATGGGGGGTGATGCTTTTCCTGCGACTGTCGTGGGTGGTTGCGCAGGCTGGAATAATACAGACAGGCGTTATTATCGGAATATCGGCGGCGGTCTGCGTCATCACGACGCTTAGCCTCAGTGCAATTAGCACTAATGGGGAAGTAAAGGGAGGTGTGTTACGGTATCCCTATTTTCCTGGTTTTCTTCGTGAAGGAGTGGCCGCGTACTTCATCGTTATTGCCTGGGATATCTGGTTTACGGAGGGAAATTATTTCGCAATTGTTTCTTGTTCGCTATCAACTCTTTCCACGAATAATGTATTCCCTCTTGACAGTCAAATCGTTTGTAATTGTAACTATAATTGCATTACAAATTGTTCTGTTTTCATTTAAATTTTTGGTCACATTTAAGACAGCTGTCAGACATGTTTACACTGTTATTGTTGTTCGAATTCTTTTGGTATATTCTGAAACAAAAATACTTGAACTAGTCGTTTTTGGATATTTATTGCATTTTATACCAAAGTATTAATTTTAAACGCTTCCAATGTTGTGTTACACGATGAAGCATACTTTCAAACACTTCGTTGACGATACTTACAGCAGTACGTACTAGAATATTTAATATGAAAGATCCAATTGAAAGCTTAACACTTAGAGCTACATTATAAAATATAAGAAAGAGTATAAACTAACGTCGAAACATTTACTTCCACGAAACTTGTATTTCAATTCACTTGATCTTACGGATTCTAAATATATTCGAATTTCATGAACTATATTTAGATAAATATTACATCTCGCAAATTATTCTGTCAGTTAATAAAATTAACAAATAATCATCTCTATAGGTGGTATATACTTTATCATATCGCGATCTCTCGGCCCGGAATTCGGCGCTTCTGTTGGAATCGTATTCGCGTTCGCCAACGCAGTTGCGGCCTCCATGAACACAATTGGTTTCTGCGACTCGCTAAACGAATTATTGCGGGAACATGGATTGAAAATCATCGACAATGGCGTGAACGACGTTCGAATCGTCGGTATAATCGCTCTGGTTGTAATGATTTTGATTTGTGCCATTGGAATGGAATGGGAATCAAAGGTATGCTTTTCTTTTTTACCTATTTTTGATGTTCTGATTTTTTCGACCCAATAAATTCTTAATCAGTATCGAAGGATATGTGAATAATCAGTTATCTCTGTATAGTCAACCGAAACGAAAATGTACAGGGTGTGACGAAGTGTTGTGGGCCTTTTTTCAGGATCGGTAGAGCATATGAGACGATGAAAAGAAAAATCAATAAATTTAACCCCGCAAACCACTCCCAGTCGAGATGCACCCCCTTTCTTAATTTTAATTTGGAAAGAAAGGGAAGTCTCCACGAGTGCTCCTAAATCTATTTTAATTATATTAATCCGAATACAATTTGAGTTGATAACATTTTTAATGATCTCTTATTATACGTGCTTCTGTATCTTAATTTTTCGATCGGCGGTAAAGATAAGTGATTATTTAACTTCCCTTGAATACTGATCCCTGACCTTCGATAAATATAAAAATATACCTTTCCCATGTTTGTTCAATTGGAAGTTACCGATCTGAATTTTTAGGCGCAAAATATCCTCATAGCTGTAATTACTGGAGCCATTTTCGACTTTTTGATTGGCACCGTTATGGGACCTAAAAGCATAGAGCAAGAGGCACAAGGATTTAAAGGATTTTCCAGTACGTCGCATGCATTTCCATTTTCTTCCATGACGTGATAACAAATTCCTGTAAAAATCTGCCAACTATTTCAAGCGAAAAACTACAATTTTCATTTCAATCCTTTAGCCGACGTTTTTATGCAGAACCTACATGCGGACTACCGGTACTCCGAGAACAACAATCAGACATTTTTCTCAGTTTTTGCCATCTTTTTCCCATCGGTGACCGGAATTCAGGCCGGCGCTAATATCTCCGGTGACCTGAAAGATGCAGCGAGTAGTATACCGATCGGAACTCTACTCGCGCTACTAATTTCCATGCTGAGTTACGTCACTTTCGTATTTTTCGCCGGCGGAGCAGCTTTGAGGGATGCTAGTGGTTTAGTGGTGAATGGAACCATTATCGACTGCATTCCGGAAATGAATTGCACCTATGGACTGCACAACAGCTACTCGGTATGATATTGTATAAGGAACACTGTAATTACACAAGCCAAAAGGAAATACGGTCATTTTTTCATACTCATTATTGTACATGCCGAAAGCAGGCAAACTATACAACAGTTTTTTAATTATAATTTTCAGTTAAAATGGTTTCGGGGGAAAACAATATATGTACTATGTATACGTGGAAATAAGAAGAAACTAGTATGTGATTGTTGATGAAAACTGCTTTGTTAAAAAGTTATAAAAAAGAAAGCTATGAAACGTAAAAAGTGCGATAAATTGAAGAGATTTTGGATTTTAGAAACATATTCGTCGATTTACATACAATTCTGCCAGCAATGTGACGGTAGATTTGTCATTCTACGATATTTCTTGCGATTTTGCCTCATATTTGATGTTTCATATATTTTTTCAAAAACTTCTCCGAAGCATTTATCATCAACATTTGTTTCTTCTTTACTTCTAAAGTATCTACTCCCTAGGGTTGCCGTGAGAAAATCTGGAACTTCCCATACACGTTATACCGTCCGTAACAAATACTCTGTACAAAATAGTAAAAACACACAGACCACTTATAACTCCAACATTTTCTATTTCTTTTTAAAGTGAATTCAAATAACAACGGCGCAAGGTCGACAAAAATGGAATCCGATCGTTTTCCCCCTGACCCATCAATTATGATTGTTAAATTCAATTCCCTAAGCAAACAGAATATCCGATACTTAAAGTGGTCCCACACCAAAAACAGCAATTCTTTTCCTCCCCGTAGGTGATGCAGCTAATGTCCGTGTGGGGTCCTTTTATTTACGCCGGCTGTTTTGCCGCCACACTGTCAACAGCTCTGACAAACTTGCTGTCAGTGCCGCGATTGATACAGGCACTCGGCCAGGACCGTATCTATCCCGGTTTGATTTACTTCAGCAAGGGATACGGGAAACATGGGGAACCATACAGAGGATACGTGTTAACGCTGATAGTGGCAAGCTTGTTTCTTTTGATAGGTAGGAGAACGTCCTGACAGGAGAATAATACGGAGATGTCCGTGCAATCAAAAAAAATTTGTTGGAAATAAGTGTCCTGGTGTTTTGCGTATAAACAGGAGACGTTTACAAATTTTGTAAGGAATACGATAGTTACGGAGATAACAAATTGGAGCTACCATTTTGGAGGGTTATTTCACCCTTTGAACGGATAAAAAGAAACAGAGACGCTTATGTTTTTTCAATTAAAAGACGGACACCTCAGTATGTTATCTTATAAGATTAATACTTAAGTTTAAAGGAATTGTCAGTGATGATTGTATTAGTAATCATTTTGCCGTTTAACTTTTTGCAGCTAGTTCTAGTTTATTTCCTTTAAGGGGGGAAGGTAAGCAAAATTATTGATTTTTTTTTGATTTTTTTTTATTATGCAGTATCCATTGGTATCGGGTGGTTGCCTTCAATATATGTTTATTATAATGATTTTTATGTAATATGGCTTATCTCCCCCTCTTAAATGTTTTAACATACATATACGTGTTGTATATAGCAGCACAAAATGTGGCTAATTATGTACATACAGGTTGTATTAATTAATTTCATTGATCATTATCCGTAATTCAGTATATTCGCAGTCGTCACGGTAATACTGTATTTTTTCATCTGCAGAGTTGTAGATGATACAAAATGATGAGTTTCCGTAACTATCTTTACCCAGTTTGTCAGATTATTAACTCAGGCATTTCTTTTCATTCGACATAACCAGTAATTACAAACATGATACATCAAAACAAATCTCATCGTTTCCATCATTCCGTTAGTATTTCCGGCTACAATAGTGCTAACCGAAGTTATACATATAGGGCGTGTAAAATAACCTATACATATTTAGTAGTTCCGAATTACCATTTCGATTAATGAGTTATTCATATTATAAAGGACGGGTAGAACAGAGACAAACTGTATATTATGTATGCAGATTCTTACTGAAATATGATTCAAACTAATTGCACAACAAGTTAAGCGAAGTAATATCGATCAAATTCGAAGTACTGCGTAACGAAGGGCTTGCCGAAAACCCTAACAAATGTTGAAGCTTCTTCAACATTTAGTATAAAATTAATTCGTCACATTTTAATGTTACATTTTTCATTAATTGTTATTTGTAAGAATTATTGCTGTAATTTATAATAATTATCCTGATTTACATTTCAGCAAATCTGAACGTAGTGGCGCCGCTAATTTCCAACTTCTACCTAGCCTCGTACGCTTTAATTAATTTCTGCACCTTTCACGCGGCGCTAATTCGACCGCTCGGTTGGCGACCAACATTCAGGGTGAGGAAATAGTTTAAAGCTCTTATCGAATTCATTGATGAAAAATTGAAATTAAACTTAAGCGAGGATTTTCGTGTGTAGCATATCTGCCAAAATTAAGCAGTATTTCCTACTCTATACTGCATATCCGGTGTAGTTTTTCATTTAACCCTTTCAGTACCCCTTTTTATTAGCATACTCAATCAATCGAAAGAGTTACGAATGTTTCTATATCTTTTTTAGCATATTCCATAGCATTAAATATGTTTAATTGTATATGTGAAAATTAATAACCGTTCTTTCAGTTTTATAACACGTGGTTGTCACTGTTCGGTTTCATCACCTGCGTCTCCATAATGTTTCTAATCGACTGGGTGACATCGTTAATCACGTTTGTCATTATCTTCGCATTGTATCTGATAGTCGTCTATCGAAAACCGGATGTCAATTGGGGAAGCAGCACACAGGCGCAAACATACAAAACTGCGCTTTCTATTGTGTACCGGTACGAATATTTCTCTACCTCTCTATTTAATACTGCTCAATATCTATTCCACCTAACAATATCTTATACATACTTATTCATAGTGAGAAACTTCATAATATATTTTTTAGTACTGCCACTGAAAATTATTTATCTAATTAGAATTTATTTTCGATTGAAGCTTAATCACAGACGGATCGCGTTATGCAGAAAGAACCAGTCTAGCCAAATTTCAAATGTGATACAATGATGTAATATAATTGGCTATTGCACGCTTGAATTATCCACTTATTGTTATATATAAAATTGTTTATTTTTATAGTGTGGTTCGGTTCTGCATGACCGCGGTCCGAATGGTATGTAGACTAAACATTTCTTTCTCAACTGTTTTTTTTTGAAGCGTTTTATGATCTGTTTATCAATGGAAAGTACTCATCATCCGGTTTATAACCATCCTCTCGATAAATATGTATTTGCGTAAAAATTCACAGTCTATTCATTAGATCTAATACTGAACTAGTTATACATGTATCGTGTACCTTTACGTGGGAATGTATTTTACATTACTCCCATACACTATGAATGTTTTCCCTTAAGAATTCAATTACATCTACTTATAAACTGTTAAATGCCATGAAATTACTGTTCAGAATTTTATGTAACCGGTGTGCTAATTATTAGGATCATTAAACCTGCTAAACTTGCAGCACAAAGAAAAATTCAAAGTAAATTTGTATAAAAGTTAGGTACAGATTATTTTTTAATATTTAATTTTTCATTATTCTACGTTCTGCATACGAGGGTGTTAGTTCACTACCATTCATCTGAATTTTTCATTAAAATAATCAAAATCAATCGGATCATTCGATTAAAATCATGGTTGTCGGAAAATCATACTATAGTAAATTGTTGTATCTGCTAGCTAAGTAACTCATTTCAGATTGAATTCAATGGACGAGCACGTTAAAAATTACGCACCCCAGATTTTGGCGCTGGCAGGACCACCTGGCTCTAGGCCAGCGCTGTTGCATCTGGCGAATCTCATAACGAAGAGCAACTCTCTGTTGATTTCCGGGGAAGTGTATCCGGTAAGTGCAAGCGAAATGTGTTTCAATTTCCGCCCGAGTTTCTGCTAAATCTACTGCACATCGCATCATTCTATTTAAGTACTTTCATAGTTAGAATTGTTGGCTCGGTTTTATTTTACCTGTGACACTGTAACGGTAGAATACATTAGATAAATACTATAAATTTAAAATTAATTAACAACCAAAACGGTAACAAGAGATTCTAAATGACTAATGGATTCATATAATGCATGTAAGAAATATAATTTAATCATGGAAGCTACAATACGTTGAAAGACTTGAATAACAGTGACAAATTTATAAGTTAATACGGAATCTCTTGAAATACATTCATGGGACTGCTAGATATTTTTTAAACCACCATTTTATCCGTCAATTGTAAAAAATAAACATAATTCTCAATATAGACTCGTCTTTCGTACCGCCTGCGGTCTGTTCGTCTAAGGAATGGCTATAGCTGGCTCCATCAGAACCGTGTGAAGTCTTTCTACCATGTGGTCGAAGATCTAAACTTCGAACGAGGTGCGTCAGCTCTGATGCAGGCAACAGGGGTGGGAAAATTAGCCCCCAACGTGGTTCTCATGGGATACAAATCAAACTGGGCGGCGTGCAACCATAAAGACCTTCAGGAATATTTCAACGTTTTACAGTAAGGCTAATTACGATCTCGAATACGATTATAAATTTCGCACTTATGAGATCTTATTGAAGAAATAATGTTAGTAATGTAGAGAAATTTCATTTTAAAAAATTAAAAAAAAAAAGTGATTCTCAATACGATACTTCCATTTTTCTCAGTAATGCATTCGATCAGAAATTAGCGGTCGCAATGCTAAGAATCGCGGATGGATTGGATTGCTCTGAACTAGCGAATGTAAATGGCGACGAGGAACACGGAACTCTAGCACAAAGTAGCTACGATTTAACCGGAAACACTTTGATGCATGCCGACAGCAACCTATCCATGTCCAGCCAGATTCCACGAGTACAGAGTGTGCCCACGATAGGTAATACGATTATTTCACAGCATGCATGACACATTTTTTTATGAAAATATACAGTCACTCATAAAAGAAAAATCGAACATTTGAAATATTGTTATATATGTATTATATAATATGTACTAATCGGTACACAATTTTTTGATATCGACTGAAACACTTTGCTACTTGAAATTTTGAAATGATTCGAATTTTCAAAGATACCTGTAAGCTCATAAAGTGCACCAATTTCGAATTTAGTATTACAAATTGAAGGAAAAATGTAACAAATACGTGCACTTTGTATATGTATGTATATCGTAAAAACCACTGTAAAATTCTAATTGATTTTGCAACTCAGTTAATATTATAGTAATAACTAATTCTTAATATATATACGCAAATATTAGGAACACAATTCGTGCCCATCGATGGACCACAAGTAGTAAGAGATTCGCCAACACACTGGAGTGCGCGAGAGCATTTGAAACACAAAAGAAAGCATGCAGCAGAGAAATTAATGTAAGAATCGCAAACCAAAAAATATAATAAGTTTTAATTAACCATCGATATTAAAATAATTAATTTAAATCTCCTTATGTTATGTAATAAACCTGTATGTCAATTAACGCTGTCAATAATAATTTTAGGGAGAAACGGCATGCATTGGCAGCGATTCCTGAACACCTGGCAATATTCCAGAGGAAACATAAGAATGGGGTTATTGATGTATGGTGGTTATACGACGACGGAGGTAATTCGTGAAATGTTTCTACGTACAGATGATTGGGATGTTTGTCATTCGAAAATAGAATTCTTTATTCCAGTTTTATCGGTGCAATAAAATCCGAATGACTCAGTTCTCATGTTAGTAAGCAATCAAAAATCAGTGGCAACGAAGACATTCCTTGCACATAAAAATCTAATTATACAGAGAAGAAGATATAATATTGATTAACTTTCACCGCGAGTTTATTGTTAGTGACTAAATAATTATTAGATTCACATAACAATTAAAAAGTCCATTAGGGTTTGAGCACCAAAGAAATATTCATATTTCAACCTCTTTAATGCCAATGGGATTCATTGTCAGTCTGTCTAATAAGTATTATAGTTTAAAAACTTCTTGTGATATTATATTGAACTACAACATGTTTGAAACATATCTATGTATTTTGTAAACAACTGAGGAAGCCCAAATGCCTGTTGTTTTCCTGACAACAATTGTTAGAACAGATTTTATAAAAAATGATAAAAGATTGTTTTTTTTTTTTTAAATAAATCATTCAACTGAAACGCGTGTTGAAAGGTTTGCTTCTATAATGCCTTGCATCTCAATCATCTGTAATCAAACAACATCAGAATGTAGGCTCATTTGTAAGTGGCAGGAATTTTCATGCGACAGGTTTGACGATCCTTTTGCCATACATTATTAGTACGCGTTCAAACTGGGAACATTGTAAGATGAGAATCTTCGCCCTGGCCAATCACAAGCAAGATCTCGGTGCTCAGGAAAAAGAGTAAGAAAAAATATTTTTTTGGATTAGGAGGTTTGAAATTTCACAGATAATTGTACAACTTAAACTTTGAAATGTGTTTAAGAATGGCTGAGATTATGGCGAAATTCAGAATACGTTACACGAGTTTAAAAATGGTGGACGATATTAGCGTGCAACCGAAAAAGGAAACGCAAGATTTCTTTGACAAACTTATTGCCGACTTCCGGAAAAATGATACTTCTGACACGGGTAAGTCAAAAGTACAGTAGGTGATTGTACAAAATTTTAATTTCGCCGTAAAGGAATAACAAATTGTCCGTTTTTTGTTATACAAAATTGATTGTTTCTAATGCATTCTAAAACGTTTAACTACTTAAAACTTCTAAAACGTTAAAATTTTGTATACCTTGCAATATCAGAGCATAGCAGCATCAGAACCGCCAGACATACGTGGTTTAAATCAGAAAATGTATTATCAAATATGACAAGAAAGGTAATAAAAAATATATTAACCGAAACCCATGGCAATTTTGTAATACAGATTGCTGTGTAACGGATCTCGAACTTCAGTCTTTGAGGGACAAGACGTACAGACAATTAAGACTTCGCGAACTACTATTGGAGAACTCCAGTCAATCAACGTTGGTCGTAATGTACGTATTTACAGTAAACTTTATAAAGTTTCATTATTTACTTCAGTTCAAGTATATGTTAAATCGAGCTATATACTTCGTAAATATTAAATTCCAGTGTCTAATCCTTCACCTGTATTCTCTGTTTATATTATTTTTCTACATTTTAATAATTATACAATTATTTGTAACAACTTGCTTCACAATCAAACAAAAGATTCGATATTCCAAAAAATATCAAAACCAAGAAGTACTATACGTACATTTTAAATTCGTTCAAACTTCTGAAAGATAAAAAATGGGCCAGAAGAAAACGATTCTACTTCCTTGATATCTACGTACAATATTATGCTTTCATAATTCTAAAAGAATTTTTTTTGCATAAACAAATTACTAACAATTACGGTTATACAATCCCTTGCTTCAGAAACTACATTCCGAATGTAAATTCCTAATATCCCAAAATTATTTTTCTTTAAAGTAATTTCTGCCTTTCAAAAAAAAATAACTAAATATTATTTATCAATTGTATTTATAAACAGGTCATTACCAATGCCACGGAAAGGCGCAGTTTCCGCACCCCTTTACATGGCATGGTTAGAGGCCCTAACGAGAGACTTACCACCCACACTATTAATACGCGGGAACCACTCATCGGTACTGACGTTCTACTCGTAGTCTACCGATTGTATTTTAAATATCGATTCATTGATGAAACAAACAATTCCGTTGGACGGTTTCGTTGGAACAACAGCGAAGAAGGTTTCTGATGCGCACAGACAGTATTCGCGACACTCATGCCAAATTTGTGTAGACATGTCGAACACTTTGATCTACTTTCGTTTTTATACAGTATTTGTCGTTATCAGACGTATTTAACGCGTTACGAACAGATTGCGAATTTTTACTCGTTTCGGGTAAATTAATATCTAACCAATGGGCGACGTTAACATTTGCCCTACTCTTTTGTGACTACAACATTATGACAACAAATGTTGCTACTAAGCTATGTATTTATTATTTAGAATGCCTTCGTATTCATGGTTACGTCTATCGATAGGAATGATTTGTCCGAAAATTTCGAAGGCTTGAAATATCCACGAGTTGAGAATTGTACACTCTAAATTTCTACGCGCCAATAATTCCATCCCCTATATTTCGTTGCGAAGTGAAATTCTAACATTTAAAATTTCTTCGTGCTGTATTTTTTAACCCCCTGACATTTCTTCGCGTTGAAATCTTTGCTGCTGTGAAATTATGTAAATGGGTTAAAACTGAATATTTCTTTCAAAAGTTATCAAATCCAAATGATGTTATAATATCAATTAAACAAGTACATTCTACGTCGCCTGAACCTTCTAAATATCAAAGCTAGCAGTCAATAAATGCAATAGTAAATTTTTGTTTTTGTTTAACTTCTCACTTGGTTGCGTACGTCTATTATTCACAAAATGCCAAGATTTGATATTAAAGTTGAATCTATTATCCAAACGTAATAAATTTTTACGGTACGTTTGGATTCATGACCTAAATACACGAAATAACACGTATTACTCATTGGATTCAAGTAGCATACACGAAACTATTGTTAAAACTCTTGTCTTTACATGACAGTGTATTTTAAATCTACATTTTCATCAATATTTTAGATTCACTGTAATGTGTTACAAATGCGAATATATTCTGGCATAGAAGTGAAACTCTCAAATGTAATAGTACCATAACTATAGTACCTGTAAAAGATTAGAAAATAGTTTACGTAAACAGCACAAGAAACTATCTTCCGAAAAATTGTACGTTCTTTAAGAGAAACTGAGAAACATTTTATTTATTAATTTTTAGGTCCGCCGCGACCTTTTTGCGAATAATTTATAAGTGAGGTAGAGACACTTTCGTGTGGACATATTAATTTTAGTATTCTTTCCATAGGTTTGTTTATAAGTTTGCGTAAAAGTGAATGTAGAGCATATAGTATAATATTTAATGATAATATAACGGTGTTAATATTAGATCTTCCATGTATGAAAATGAAGTACTTAAAATTAATTGAAGTACTTAAAAATTAGTAATAATTTCTTCTAGATGAGTAAGAAAACATCACCGATTGCCATAAATGTATTGTTTATATTTCAACTTTTGCTATTGAAATTTAGAAAAGTCGCAGAACAATAGAATAGATAAATATTATTATCTAGCTCAAATGTTTATTTTTTCTGAATTAAGTAAATGTCGATTTTTTATTTTCGCGAATAAATTCAAACAAATGTAATTCTGTTAAAAATTGCAGATGAAATCGAAATTTAGTTCTAGACTCGTTACGGTCATTTGGCATGTGTGTATATACAGGGTGTCCCGGTTTTTTCGTTTTTTCAAATCGAATTGAAGGAGACATACATATTCTACAAGTGGAAATAAGGCAACATTGTTATGCGAAACTCGATTAGAAATGTTCTATTACACAGTAGAAACAAAAGAAATTGAAATAAGTAACAGTGAATTTTCTTCCGTAGGATATTAAATATTGAACGTGTTTATCTTATCATTTTTAAATATCGCCCTTGTCCATACATGAATACAAGGTTGACATCGAAGTTTTATGGAAGTTATTGCAGCACAAATTTCCTGAGTATTGCTGCTTTCTTTCTGCCAAGTTTTTGTGTTTATTTTTCACACTAAGGTACACCAGTAAAAATTGGGTGGATGAAAATTATAATCACAAAGCTTTAAATGTACGGTTTACGTTACAGAAGTGACTTCACATGAAAAATTAATAGAACAAATTATTAACTCAGTTACAGAAATGCAAAACAATATTCAGGAAATTTATATTGCCAGAACTTCTACACATGGTCAATGTCAAGTTTATATTCAAGTCCAAGAGCAACATTTTGCAATGATAAGATAAAGTTCGATGTTTCATACTCTACGAAGGTAAATGCGCTGATACCTATTATAATTTCAGTTGTTTAGAACTGTGTAATAAAGCATTTTTAACTGAACTTCACATAACATATTTTCTTATTCCCATTTGCAGAATATGCTCTCACAGTTTAGCTCGAAAATCTCGGGACACCCTGTGTATGTATATGTATATATAATATAATTTATACACATATATGTATATGTATAAATCATAATTACTAATTACTAATAATTATGATCATAATTATACGCGTAATTATATTAATTTATATTACTAAAACGTCAAAGGTGGTCCTAACTATTTATAAAATGTCGTAAATCAATATGAAAACTATAATGGACAAAAAAATTGATTTATCATGTTTAGGTAACAGTGTGTAAGACATTCGAATACACCATTGTAAATATATGCGTAACTTGACTAAGATTAAAGTGATACTACATCCATAAAGATATACTGGTTTCCATTTATTTTCATTTATATATTCATATATATAATAAAATTTATTATAAATGCATTTTTAAATTCATTTGTAACTTTCAGTCATAATACGATTGTTTAATTTTACGATTTCAGAAGTCCTGTACTTTTGTTAATCTTTACCATTTTTTTTTGTTAGTTCAATTCAGGAATCAGTGCTTCGTGTTCGACTTCTTCCATTGAACGAGGACGTTCTAAAACGAATGTTAATAGCCCCAAATAATATATGATACAAATATCAATTATACATTATGTATCAAAAGCCTCTGCATAAAAAAGATTCAACATAAAAATCAATCATTCAATCCGTATCAAGTGGCTCACTTGTTGCAATGAGTTTCAAAAAGTCTGGCAAAAACAGGTTGTACATGTTCTAATATGTCGGACGTGAGCATTCCTCTCTGTTTCAATTTGTAAGCTGATGCATTACACTCCCTTATTAGTCTTGATGCTGCATAACTTGCAGCAATTGGAGGCGACACAGAACTCTCACTGCTTCCAGCACAGATTCCCCACCACCAGAAGACTGCCAGGGTGCCAACAAGTAAATCCCCCTGTCCTCCACATCTACGCCCAGAACCAGCCATCCCACAGGACACAGCTTCTGTACCCTTGTGTCCATCCGCAATAACATCCTTTGCACCTTTATGCAGTATCACCACATTCTTCCCAAGAGCATCTGCCAGATGTTTCACATCTGTTGGTTTTACCAATGGAGAGGGCTGAATTGACTTTTCCATCACTCCTTTTACCAAACGACTAAATTCCATTGCGTTTGGTGTTAAAATGAGTCCTGGATAGTCTTTCACAATGTCTGGTTTCTGACCAACTAGGAATAAACCATCTGCATCTATGATTAAAGGTTTTTTCACCTCACGGCAAATGGAAATTAGTTCCACTATCGTTTTAAAGATCTTGTCATCCCTGCCAAGACCTGGACCAATGATAATAACATGCAACCGATCCAACCATGGTTTTATTTGCTTCATTGCATCATATTGATCTAGAACTGGATGAACAATGGGTTCTGGGCTGAAGGACTTTATTGGAAAGCTTGCATCCTTCGTACAAAATATGTGTACCAGATCGGCTCCCGTACGGAGAGCACTCATGGCTGCAAAATACGGTGCACCAGTGTATTCCGTGCTACCACCGAATATACCAATTCTACCATCTTGTCCCTTGTATTTGGTATTATTTAAATTTGGGACAACTTTTCTGATTCCTTTTAGCATACGCTCATCTATTGATACTGATGTGGACATGGTGGAACGCAGCAAAAGCTTGATGGAACTCCTGCAGGCAAAATAGGAAATACCAAGAGCCATTCCCAAAAGTATAATACGTCAATTTTACTGTCCTTGCACATTTTCTATGATTGATACTTGCAATACGTATACATCTTTTTATACTTGTTTATTGGAAATTTTATTTTATATAGAAAATCATACGTAACTGACATTAAGGCAATGTTTTTCTTGAATTTACAACTGAACTGGACAAATTGATAACGTTACCTTTAATTAATCAAGAAGAAATCGAACAAGTGCACTACAAAATATAAAATGGCAAAACAGTTTTCTAACCTTGCACCTGTTTAACATGAACGGTATTATCAAAATACTTCTCGTTACGTAGAACACGCAATAACGTTATTCCAACCCAGCAATCTCAGTTATTTTTTAAATTAACATTAATATGGATAAAACGAAAGAAACTAGAAATTTTGCCGGAGGGACAAGAGTAAACTCTATATAAAAATTCAATTGCCGAACCATTAAAACAATCGACAATCTAAATTATCACATTACAGATGACTTCTACATAATCGATTCCTAATTAAACAGTTACTTTGCAAAAAAAGGGGCGAGTTGTGTTGACATCACACGAGGAGCCATTTAAACCAGTAACATAACCTCCATACATGATAAGCAAAAATGCATATGTACGGACTGTTTTATTGGTTAATGCCAGCATACGGCCGACAAACTCTGAAAAAAGAAGACACTCAAGAAATAGATTACGTTCTGAAATATTTATATCGCATATAAATGAACTAAAAATATCAAAGTTCTGAAACGTTAATGCATAAAAGGAAGATGCAAAAATAAAACTCGCAAAAATTTGAAAAGTTCGCAATATATTGGAATATTTTTTGACTATTGCTTCGAAGCTTGTTTTCAAATTTGAAACTTTATAATTTCTTTTCCTCAAAGCTCAATTCTAAATATATTTTGTTTCCTAGAAAACTCAAGTGCCGTGACTGGTAACGTTGAATGTGTATATCAAATAATGTATTATCATTCCATCATGGTTTAAAAAAAAGAATTTTTGTAAACGTGAGACAACTAGATGTTTTTTTATTATATGAACTATTATAATATCTCTGTACAATGATTAAGAACTTAAAATTGTTATAACAATTCTTAGCACGTAATATTCAATACTGCGTGTGTACTTTAGTTTAAATAATAGCACAGGTGATGAAATCGAATGTTACAGAAAATACATTATATTTTGTAAAATTAATATCACGTATCTATCCCAAAAATCAGCTTCCACTCACTTCACATTCCGATAAAGTTGTCACGGTTGCTCGAACGGTGGCAGCAAAAGACAGCGCTCCAATAAAAAAACCGATGATTACTGACAGTAAAAGAAATCTTATCTTATCATTCTACTTTCGTTCCGTACACTGTATAACTCTTTTGATCAATAAACCAGGAAAATGAAAAAAAAACACTGTTGCCAGATTTTTGAATGATTTTATCTGTGTTTCAACTGTATGCGAATAAAGAATTATAGGCGGTTCTTCGAAGGCCATCTTGTGCGATACACTCTTCTATTACGACCCACACCGTATTTCTCATATTACTTGATCTGCTCCAGCGCAGTGAACAGAGAATCTTCCGCGAAGAGGTTCGTGCTTATCGTATTCTTGTGTGTTTCATTATTCCGCATCTGCACACGCTTTGACGTTATTAATTGTAAACGGATGTCATCGGTTACCACTGCATTTACGTGATCACAATGTTCTAAACTTCGCCGATTAAAATTAATTTATGAAGTCGGTGTACAAAGTAGACTTCCAACATTGTGATTCGTATAAAGAAAACTTTGTTTAGTGTAAACAGTTGTATCGTTAAAAAATGTTGAGCCGATTTTGAAAGTCCCTAATAGACTTAGTAGGTTTTGTGAAATTGTCGAGTTACTCTGAAGGTTAGACACTAAATTGTAAAAAATACATTTTGCGACGTATTGTTAATACTTGTGCATCTACTCGATACAAAAATAGACGAAGTTTTGTGTCTCTTACGTCACAATGTTATTGAACATTACACTATACCGCATACCGGAGCATATTATGTATTTCTGACGCAACAGGTGTCAGAGCGAATCTCGTATTCCAGCTACGTTTATAATTACCATCTCTAGTTTCCCTGTCATCACTATAAATTTTTGAGATATTCGTAAATCTGCATTTCGTGTTATCATTTGTCATATTATCATGTTCGAACGGAAGTATTTGGGACTACTTACATATGTGTACAGTTTAAGTACATATGCAATACAAACATACAAATCATATGCACTAAATTAACTGAAACTGGCGGGTGCTTGTGTTCCAACGGGTGTGACATATTATAGTGAATATTAACATGTCCCGGTGTTTGCATTTCCTTTTTACCATTTGCCTTCGTTATAAAAATGATTAGATTTGATAATGAAAATGTGGAGAAATGTCGCGAGTGTTTCTTAAGTTAATTAAAACAAAAAGTTGGAACGAAATTTACTATTTTGGTCAAGAAATCTAATAAAGGATTATCGTAACTTAATTTGTCAATAAAGGTGAATATTTTGTTAAAAACTGGATTTTATGTAATCCCTATTTTTAAATACCATCACAGTTTCGAAGGTTTAACTGGTTAAAGAGACATCTTGAAATTGTTTTACTGGAACTCATGAAAAGTATAAGTATCTGTATTACAACAAGCTTTATATTATTAAATTTAATAACCATATTGTGTAAAAAAAACTTCGTAAAATTTGTTGTTATATATTAGATGAATCTTTCTCATAGTGTTCCTAAAAAAAGGAGCGTGCTTCAAATCGTAGTCAGTCACTTGTCTCCGTTTATTGTTAATTTCCTGTCTATTGCCTTAAATGTCGTAGAAGATCGTCACGCTCTACATTCATTAATTACGGTGTATTTTTTCGTTTTTGTTACGGCTCGAAATTAGCGAATAACTTATCCTGATTTTATTCCATAAAAACTGTTGTGTGTGAAGAAACGATGATTAAGTACAGGCATTCTAATAAAATATGATTACCGCAAATTACATGTAGTAAGAGTACAGTAGCATACAAACCTTGAAAATTAAACTGTTACTGCCAATGATGGTTAGAAAATCATGGCTAAAGTGACTTGCCATTATAACATGAACACAGTATACATAAACGTATTCTAGTCCTTCAGAACCATGTATGCTTAATACAATCAAATTTTCTTAAAAAACGGTATCACAGAAAAATTTCTGCAATAACTTTATTTATCGCGATTAATATTGTGATTCTTCCATGTTGATTAAAGAGATATTAGAATGGAAATGGTCTTTCAACAATTATAAAATCCGTGATAGTATATGGATGTAATAAAGCTTGGCAACGATAAATGGTATGAAGAGAACACGGTAAAAGATGAATACCATTTACTTTTTTACTTTAACAAAATTTTCAAGTCACTCATCTTCAACAAGAAACATGGTCTTGTCTCGATCTAACAACAAGTACGACAGTCTCTGAGTGGTATAGACTTTGACTCTTTACAACAAAAAAAAACTAAATCAGAGTTTTCTGGATGTTCAAAAGCTACTAAAACTCGAATTGATTCAGAAAGTTCAACAATACTCGGAAAGGTCGTTGAACCGAGTCACTTGAAATTAATTATGATAAAACAATCTAACCAGTTTCAAGATATTTTCAATCAAGCTTACAACGTGTTAGTTGTTTTTATTACGAAACGATATCTTCTCCACCTCCTTTTCCGTCTCCATTATTCCAACCGCTACCACAAATTTTTTTAATAATGTTGACAGACGCGTCGTCTGACGGTGCCTGCGTTAGCTTACATCATACTTTAATATTATAAAACGATGATTTTTTCACCCATTACAACAGTGTCTGATATGTTATCCGTTAGACATAATGCCAGAAATATAGTTTCAAGGAATTTTTTAACTCCTTGATAAAATTATTTTGTTAAAGTTGGACAATAATTTATATTTACTCACATTTGATCGATTTCAAACACTTCGCACGAAAAACATTATATTAGTTAACAACTACATGCAGAAGCACATACGCTTGCATTTGTCCCGAATCTTTCTATTGTTAAAACATTTTTACGGATACAATACTACCATTATCAAATAATGAAACACTCAAAAATCTTTGTAAATTCATATTGTATTTGCAGAAACAGACAAAGTCTATAAATTTAGATAGTTATCAATTCGTTGCAGTATACTCCTGACAGGCTGCATAAATGGTGTAACAGAATTGGAAAAAAATGGTGTCGTACTTAGACATACTTTGCGGCGTTACCGTAGTATTCCTCACTCTATACTATTGGTGGACGAAGGACTTTGATTATTGGACAAAACGAGGTATTAAAGGACCACAACCGATACCAATCTTTGGTAATGCCAAGGACCTGCTTACGGGAAAACATGGGATAGGCGACTACCTGAAGAATCAGTACGACATTTACAAAGGGGAACCGGTATTCGGAATATTTATGTTGAGAAAGCCTGTTCTTATTCTTCGGGATCCTGAATTGATAAAGGATGTCCTTATTAAGGACTTTACCGTGTTCGCTGACCGAGGATTGGGTATTCATGAAAAGGTGATAAAATGCATATAAAAATCTATATTTAGAAAACTCAATAATGAAACCTGGTGCATGTACCCTCTATGAATACCTTAACAGATATTTTTGCTGACGTATCTGGACTAATTTTGTTCTGTTAATGGTACTTGTACTAAGAAATCATCAACAGGATAACGCATGGATAGCGCACGAATAGTTATTGGATTTATACTCTTGTTATATTTAATTAGTTATTGGCAAAGGGAAAAACACTTGTTATAAAGTTTGGAGTTAGACTTATAACAAGCTCAAAACTCACATTATACTGTTTACTTTAGCGTACAATAAATACATCCTATCGGTACTAAGGTTCGCAGTAGACTGTCTAGAACTGTTGTAGTAGAATTTTAACAATCTGAATTCATATACTCTAACATTAATATTAATATAATAAGAGAGGAGAAGGAGTTCATTCACACTACTTATTTGATCTACAAAAATCAAAATTTCGTTAATTACAATTCAGATTTGTGTAGAACGATGCCTTAGCACAATTTCAACGATCGTTTCAGATCAATTCAGAAGGGGTTCCAAAGCTTTTCTACGGACTACCCAAAAGATAGTAATTTTCGGAGCCAGCTATTTTAAATTTCTTTCATACGTACAAGTTAATGAAAACATTAGTTGTGTTAAATATGTTAGGGTGTGTACCCGATACAGATCATAACCTAAGCTTAAGATCTACTATAACACATACGTTATTAAAATAACAACATTTTACAATGTCTCCAGGCAGAACCACTATCACAACATCTGTTCGGTTTAGAACCAAAAAGATGGCGGCCGTTACGAGCGAGGCTCTCGCCGGTATTCACATCCGGGAAACTGAAGGAAATGTTTTCCCTCATAGTTGAATGTTCGGAGCATTTGGAGAAATATCTGGAGAAACTCACGGCGACAGGAGAGCCCATAGAGTGTCGGGATCTGACATCAAAATTCACCACAGACGTAATTGGTAGCTGCGCTTTTGGAATTGAGACGAACGCTTTGTCGGACGAGGAAAGCGAATTTTTCCGAATGGGCAAAAAAATATTCGATCCGACGTTCACCGCGCTTCTCAGATTCAGAGTGAGAGAATTTATGCCCTGGTTGTATGATTTACTTGGATACGTGATGCCGTATAACAGTATAACGACATTTTTCATCGGGCTTATCTTGGATACGATTAAATACAGGAAGGAGAATAATATCGTCAGACATGATTTCGTTAACACACTGATGGAGATCCGGGAACATCCGGAAAAAATGGGAGACGTTGGTACGTTAATATAGTATTTCTGTAATAATGAATACACATACACGGTCAACCATGTCAAGTGTCCACGTCTGCTACGTATGTATATCAGTGAGAATAGAATTTTTTAGGATAATTATAAAAGTTCCCTTTAGTTTTTTTCTTTAACGTAAACCTATAATTTAGTATGTCCTTGATTTGGTTGATATTAAAAGGAGTGAGATAAGCATCACAGAATAATATCTTAATAAATTGTAGGTATATATTTGTAACAGAAACTGAGGAGGATTTGTATTACGTTGAAAAGAAACTTTTGAGAAAAATATACTATAATTATTTTAAAGTTTAGTCACTGATGATAGTCAAAGTTTATTTTAATAGTGTAGTCACTGATATACAATAAAAATTTTCACGTTCTGTCACTTTGTATAACTGTGTTTGCTGTAGGTTTAGTTATCCGTATTTTTTTTTCGAAATTACAATTACAACTAAGAATATGTAATCTGCTTGAATTCTTGTAATTTTATTTTCAATGAAACCTGTCGATTATCTGTACATATGAAGATACTATTTAAATATTTTTTTTTAGAATTAACGGACCATCTGATCGCCGCTCAAGCGTTTGTATTTTTCGCCGCCGGTTTTGAAACCTCTTCAACGACAATGAGCAACGCACTCTACGAGTTAGCACTGTATCCCAAAGTGCAGGATACCTTGCGAGAAGAAATCAGGCAGGCCTACACAAAAAACAATAGCGACCTGACGTACTATAAAATAAAGGAACTGAAATACCTGGACGCAGTATTTCGAGGTGTGTATTATTAACAATAACAATTGTTCAATACACGGAGTCTCTTTAATCGATTACTTCTTTGCGGTCGTAGAGTGCGAGTGATAAGAACCCTACTGATTTGAACTATTGAAATATAAAATTTATTCTTTTAGTGAAAGTCTTCTATATGTAAAAAATGTTTAATTGTAGGACACACTTGAAAGCAGTATTCAGTGTTCAGACAAGTATTATAGTAATAGACCGTTCCCTAAGTTTATTCTTTAATCTGGGTTGATCCGCGATTTTTTAGACCCCTTGTATAGTAAGGTGTATAGAAAACGCAGAGTACTCTTAGAATAGTAATATGTATACTGTTGTATATGGTAATATAGTATAACAGTATCTTTTTATTTTATTTGATGGATATACTTATTTGCCGAAGCTGTCGTGTCGAAGCTATACAATAAGTTGTACTTACTCACATTTGTTTGATTTTAAATACTTCGTACAATGAAGTTTACATTAATGAGTAGCCGAATTTAGACACGTCCTTTTATAGTTGTCCTAAATTTTTGCATTTTGTGGATCACAATTTCTGTTTGATGAGAAGTATTTTATTATATTTTAGTGGGGATGATAAATGTATTTGTATGATGTTGTCACAAGGTTAATTCGAACCAGACTATGCTACCAACAATTTTATTTTACCGAACAAAAGAACTTCTTTAACTTGTCGCAAATAATATACATCTACTTATACAGAAACGCTCAGGAAGTATCCACCAGTTACCGTATTATCCAGAATGGCTACAGAAGACTACACTTTTGAGTCTGTGAAACTTACGGTGCCAAAGAAAACAAAAGTATGGATACCAGTCTATGCTATTCAACGTGATCCAACTATTTATCCAGATCCAGATACATTTGATCCTGACCGATTTACATCTGAATCTATGTCAGCTAGGCACCCTATGTATTTTCTGCCGTTTGGTGATGGGCCGAGAAATTGCATTGGTAAGTTAGAAAGAAATCCAAAAATATTTTACACAAAGTCAATTTTGTACGATTTTTCTTCGAGAAATGAATTTTTGACAATTTTTAGGCGCAAGATTCGCGGTTTATCAAACGAAAATCGGGCTCATAAAAATCCTTCGCAATCACAAAGTCGAAGTATGTGAAAAAACGCAAATTCCGTACGTAAATAATCCTAAATCCTTCTTATTGGCTCCGATGGGCGGCATTCATCTGAAGATAACAAGAGTAGATAATTAATTGCCGTTTGAAATATTTCTCAATCGTTGTATCTGTCAATAATTTTTTTACACTCCCTGAAATTATATCTTAGCAAGCTGTAAACGATTATAACGTATTAAACACTTTTTGTATTTGTTTCAATAGTAATTTTATATGAAATTTGTGGAATAAAATATTACGTTTGTATTTAATACTGCAGGAATGAAATCAGAAAGAAAGGTTGTGATTTTGCATGTATGAAATACGATATTTTTATTTCAAAATGTTAGCAAAATACAGGTTCTACAGGTATTTTGGTGACAATATCGCGTCAAATTTTAATAACCAGATATCCCACCACTGTCACCAAAAAATGTATATGATACGTCTGAGGGTTTAGTTGACACTGGCACCGCTAGGCGGCAACTTCGGGCTGCGTTACAAACAGAATTTGTGGAACGACGGAGGAGGAGACGACGTTTTTCTAAAAAAAATACTACACTTGAGGTTAAATATCTCATAACTGAGTGGACCGATGTTTTCGTAATTAGTCTCAAATTACTCATCTCGGCACCACCTTTCCTAATGTGATCGTACTTTTTGGGGAAATTCCGGTTTTAATGCCGTCGAATACCCTGAAAACCCCGATCTAATCTTTCCTGTAAAGTGTCAAGGTCTATACCAGTCGACGACTTTTGTCTTTGACTTGAGACAAGATCTTGTATCTTGATATTTAATAACATAGGCATCGTATTCGGCTACACGTACTTACCAAACAACATTTTTAGAAACAACACGCAACTTGAAGACCTTGAGCAGCCTATTGTCGTAATAGTATACAATTTACAGGTATTTGAGCCCGCGTCACGTATTTCTTTTTCTGTTCTGTTCTTTGTTAATTGCTTTGTTGTACTAATTCGTAGAACAGAAATATACGTAGTAATAAAGTATGCTTGAAGGTCCGTACATACAGGGTTTCTCAAAATCTTCAGTACTGCATGGACATACTTATTAATCTCTACTGAAAGTTCACTTCCATCATAACTTTCGATGTGTTCAATGATTGACTATCAAAAATTTGTTTACCCACGCGTCTCAATTCTTTAAAAAAAACTTAAAATTGTCACAGTGTAAATTCTTAATAAGTATATTTTTAAGTGAATACTTCTTTAGTCGGATTTCAGGTGACTGTGACTAGTATATTATAGAATTATCTACGACTCGGTTAGAATTTTGCACGTTCGGTTACGCGTTCGTTCTACTTCTCGGAACAGAGACAATTATAATCTGCCAATTACTTGAGCCAGAGACGGAGGATAGATCTAATCATTAAAGAATGAAAGGTTCGCTTCACATGAAATGGTTACTTTTGCTACAACTGTATCACGGCTGCGTTTACACCTGGTTGAGTCGCTCAATAAAAGATTATTTTTATAAAAGAGGTGCTGCAAAACTAATAAAATCTCGTCACGTCGGTAATTCAGTTCTCAGGCACGAACTATTAAATTGTAGGCCAATCTAATCCCATACACGTATGTATGCAGGCGGAAGAAATATTTTCCTCCCAAAGATAGTGAAAAATGTTGAATCGTAAACTCGACCCGGCCCAAACTCCAAGATTATCGGTCAAAAACTATTTGTTCTACAAAATGTATTAAACCATAACCTTCTCTGGAAGGTGAGGAACAGAAATATTAGTGTAATAAATAAAATAGTACATGTTACAGTATGATAGTGTATAAAGAGAATGCCGCATAAATTACCTTCACGTTGCGCGGGATGCATACAGTAAGGGGTATAGAAACTGCATTATCCTAGTTGGTTGTTGTATGTACACATTGTTCACATTTGGATACCTTTTAGGGCTGCTGGTTGTTTTATATTTTTCTACAACTATATATTTATTGTACGTAGATATATAGCACAGTGAAAAGTATATGATACACGGCAGTGAACAAGAGAACAAATTCGAAACTATCTGTCCAATGTGGTATTGTATGGTGGTCTTTATTAGTTTTTATATAAACTTTAATTATGTTAATATAATTTTGTTCCTAATTTGTTCTGTATTTAGTATTCACCACTTCTTGTAAAAAAAAGTCACGTAGATGTATTAATATGTTTGAAGTACTTCTTTAATATGCTCATAGTTTAACAACGTATAAAATATACATGCAATTCCTTATAAATATGTTTAAGTACCTAGTAAGTATTGTACGATATATATATATAGACTTTGGCAAACGAATTTTTTTCAGACTTTACTTCGTATCATACAGTCATATGTTTGAGCACTCTATTTTACAAGTTACATTCTTATTTAACTAAATGACAATTTGCTGCTTTCCCGCTTCTTCGATGAATTTTATTTTCAACCTATTAATTATCTTCCGGACACCTGGTATCTTGAATTTCCTACAGGTACACGAATAAAAACATGGCTAATTAGTTTCAAATAAATCACAGAATTTTAAATAATAAAACTGCTAAAAGGTTGAATAAAAATTCGTACCCTGTTCCTCTTCTCTCCATATTTCGACCAGAATGTCACTTTACACGTAGACCTTTGTCCAGTTTGTTTGTTAAAAACCGAACACGACGAAAACGGTGGTGAATATAAATGTAACGAAACAGCAGGGTTCACTGCACTCGGGTTTTCGACACGATGAAGTCCTAAGGAGTCTACGAAAGAAACAAAATATTTCACAAAACCATAAGAGAAATAAAAGAAATTGAATTGTAAGGATCTTACCATTAATATAACATATTTCGTTAGTACCAATGGTGTTTCTTTCGAGTTCTTTAAGCTCTTCTATTTCTTCCGCTTCGTCTTCAGTTTTACTTTTAGACGGCCAGGCGTACTTAGTCTGTAATTAACGTTTGCTTGCGAAACAATTTAACAGAAGTAAATTCATCGGGTGAAATGTTTCCTACCTCGCAAAGTTCACCTTGCAGAATTTTCATTACGCAATGAGCATTCGCATGATCATGTATCGCAGATCCATGACCTTCTCCCCAGCACAATACCATCAGATTGAACCTTCCGTTTCCCTCGTCGACTAAGTTCCTTGTGTACCTGTAATAAAATCACACGTGTAAAAATTCTGATAAATTTGTTCCGTCCCAATTACGGATGCCACTCGTGCGATTAAAAGGAGAAAGTTCGCGAAACGTCAGTGAACCAGAATTTATTGTCTCTTCATTGTTGCTCCCGATAGAAATATTTCGTCCAATTAGTTGTATCGGAGGCGCGAAATCTTGTCCCGGGTTATCTGGTTTCTCGTGTTTTCCGGTGACTATCGCGCGGATGTCAAAGAACCGATATTCCGAATCGAACAGAATGCGAATCGCGGAGAAGGGGGCCGTACGTGGAAAGTGTGTGTAACCAGACATTCACCGTGTAAACGGTTCGTGTCAGGTTCGTTGTCAGATTCACGTACGATACAGATCTGACAACGAAACTGTACCGAATATGCGGGTTTAGATTTCCATTGTGTCGTACAGATCTAAGCCATAATTTATGCAAACGAATTTTTATGAAAAGAAACTGGTTTGATGTCAGTAAATGATAAATAAATCAAGATTAAGAACTTTGATCGTTGGAATCTTTTCTATGAATACAATTTCTTCGCGTATGTTGATTCATAATCTTACATTGATTTTTCCCGGCTTCGTTTGAGAGAATTCAGTGAATGTTGATATTTTCTACCGAGTGTTATAGTACGCTCCACTTTGCGTAGAAGTTGTAACTGTACGTGCAACAGTTTCCCTACTTTCGCGCGTCACGTGGATATCGGTCATGTTAGCAATTACGTACTGTAATTTCATGTGTTTCAACGCGATCGTTATCTCCGCGGTTTAGAAAATTATTTTCAGGCTGGATCGTGACTACTTTCGTAGAAACAACGGCAGATGTAAAGTTCAACGTTACGTCGATATTTATTCTTCTTAAGATTCCTCTTAAGCTGGTTCGTAAGCTTGATTACGCGCGTGGTGCAACAAGAATTAATTACATATTTCGATTAAAACCAAGGCGCTTCTCTTTCTCGCGTGTTCATTTGCGTCAGTAAATAACATACTTGATCGCGATAAAAAAAAAAAGATACCGTAAAATCGTATTAATTGATACTCGGCCTCTCATCAATGAAAAGTAGTAGAATATTTCATTGTTCGCGATCGCCTGTTGTCTTTCATTTCTAATTGTATGTATAAACACACATCGTATCGAGTCATTAGTTCCAGCGTGATTATCATTGCTAACATCCGTGTCGAATAATTCTGGAACCCTCTTTCTTATCATTCGCATGCAGATTTACGTATGTATGTACGTACGTACCATTACCGATCGCGTGTAACATAAGCGTTACATATGTACACGATATATCTTAGAATAACGGTATTTTACGAAAAGAAAAAAAAAAGTGATTTCTCGCGAAGAATGTTTTCATAGCAACAGGTGTTTCCGGGTACGTTGATAACGTGAGGTATGCAATCGCTCGAGGACAACAGATCCACCCGAAGATATTGTTTCATAATATTTCCCGTTTGTTCTGTCACGATAAATGCAATAATATTTTTCACCGCACCAACGACGTACACATTAAAATTCGACTTCCGTTCGATCAGTTCACATCACGAGCGTGTCGTGTGTTACGGATCGCTTGCAGGCAAGGCTGCGAAATTTTTTTTCTTCCATTTCAAACCGATTACGTCGCGGGCAAAACGGAGAAAAAATACCACGAGACGATCGGGGATAGGGAAACGGTGACGGGCGATAACCCGTCATGAACCTCGTCACATCAATTTCATTTCACAATTCCGACGGAGCCGCGGCTTGTTCTATTTACACACGAAAACGAGAGAAAATATTTACCGAGAACTTCGATTATTCGCGAACGTACGATGCGTGATCTCATTAACGTTCGTCGATGAAACCGTCAGAGACATTGACTACGATCGCCGCACTACATTTCGACGATATGATTAATTTACATTGCTTCAGAACAATACCCCTTATTTCCTAATTAACGTGTTATTCATTTCATTCTACTAATACAATCGATGAATATACGTACACGTAAATACACATATCCGTAACGGAATAGAAAGATTATTGTTAGCATTACACATTGTAAACTACTCGGTTTAATCAGGTGTTAAAGTGTATCGGTTATTGTAGAAGGCGCTGTTCTGTTATCTCGATTTATTTAAACAAACCCACCGAACGGACAAATAAAAACGATCGAACGTTTACCGGTATCTGTCGAATTTCGCAAATTTCTTCCACTCTAGGGGATTACTCCTGTAAGAGGCCATAAGATCTTGAACATGATCGATGTCCACGTGGTCGGATTTAAAAGCTTCGTGAAGGGCATCGATAAGCTCGCGGAGCGTTGAAACTTTTCCTTGACGAGACTCCTCGTGCAACAGTTTCTCACGGGGAACACGGTATAGCTCAGAGTCTCCGTTACAGACTTGCATCTTCTTCGGTTCGAAAGATTTAGTCACTTACTTCTACGAAATCGTTTCTATACTAGTTACCCGGTCACTTGCACTTGATTTTAAATGGGAATAATATCGTACTTAGAAAATAAAAGTTATTTTCTTTTTTTTAAACGAATAATTTAGATCTTTGGAGGATAATTAGCAAGAGATTATGAGAAAATAAAACGACACTATGTCTTGTCGTTGAAGCTGCACGATTAGCACTAAGTAATCCGTATATCCGCACTGTCTTCGCCCGTCTACGGCTCGTACCGGTCTAGTAAAACAGGGGAACAGCATCTTATATGAAGCCTAAGATACCCCCTACTCTCCGCGGCTCTTCACGCGGGTACCAACATTTCGTCAAACATTCGAAAATATCTGTTTTGGCAAGCCTGATTTAGCTGCAATATTTTTGGTATTTTTTCTAAAGTTCTGACAAAATTTTCTGTGTTAAAATAATGTTTCTATTGATATGTCAAATCTCGTTAGAAACTCATCGCTGTTCTATCAGGTAAGAATTATTGAAACGTTACTTTGTTTTTTATTCACATGTTTGTGAACTGGTTAAGTATTTTTAATCGTACCACTGCTTACCTTAGTTTACATTGTAATTGTCACATGACACAACGAAAGACGTTGTTACCGATCCTATGCATCAATCGAAGGTCCTTGCGAATAAGAAAAATAACGACAGGATACGTTTTTTAATATTTTAAAAATATATTCTATTTACCAACGGGTAAACCAATTTGTATATTAATTTTATTCAGCAGATGCGATACACGACACGAGAAAATAACAGGCTAATATTATGTTTTTCTTCCACGCGCAATTCACGTAATTCAACTGTTTCGCAAGTAGTTTTTCTACGCTTATCGTAGATGGTACAATAATAAACATACTTACTATATGTATGTTAAGATATTTCCACAAATCCGTAAAACTTACATGAAACACAATGGTGAAATTATCCTGAATTAATCTATGCACAAATACAAATCACAAAATACAAGTAAGCATGTACCTAGACGATTTCTGCTACGAAATTTCTATAACTCTTTATCTTTCTTCCTGTCATTTAATTGCCCATCGAAAAAGGAGCACAAACATTTTCCATCCGTTGATCTATAATTCCGTCATCGGACAACAATACCGTGTGTCATTTTCAACGAACGCAAATCACCTTTTCGTCATTGTTCTTTTGATTTGCGGACACCTTTCCGCAAGGTACAATTTCCTTTTCTTTCGTGCGACGAGGTGAATCACCGCACCTGCATGGCCTCGGCTTGTTTCGCTCTCTCGCTGTACCGCAGCTGTACGGAAGAATGCAATAAAAAATCAGTAACTGGAAGTACAAGACCTACGTTCGGAGTAATTAGCGAAGGACGTCGATCCCAGACGCAACTTGAACCCGCGTTATAATTCCTATCGCTACAACACCGACGAATTTACTCACACGCACGGCGAGCTTTTACAGTAATAACACTTTGCTCTGGGTTTCTTCTGGCTCGATTTCGCCTTGCATCTGCAAGGACTCGTTTTGCACGCGCAACAAAGTGATATTATCACCGTTCGCGGTCGATCGTTCGCCGATTGACCGGCGTCGCATTTGAAATTACTCGGTGATTTGCTTCTCGATTTTTCTATCCCCGGACAGACAGTTTTGCGTCGCTGTTTCGGACTGTAAAATAAAAAAACATGACTATCGTGTTTACAACCTGTTACACAATATTACTATAATTTTAATGATCGCTAAAATATAATGATAAAAGAAAACAATTTTATTTGGCCCTTTAAGCGATCATAAACCCGAAGGGTTTATAATGATAAGGGCCAAATAATATTGTTTTCTTTTAATGTTACGCAATATCATTGTGGTACCTAACGCAGCGTCTCATTTTCCTTTCTTCTCTCTCCTCGTCCCTGTCCATCTTGACCGTACAACAACAAGGGATTTTTCTGCATCTCGTGCAACATACGGACTCGCTTATTTTCTGTTGCAGTTCGTTCATTACGTCGGAAAAGACGATGAGTCGCTGATAAGGCAGATCCCTGGAGCCGTGGGACTTCACTTTTTCGTGACAGTGACATTCGGTGTCCGCCTTTAGATCACCCAGATTCCTGGAGAAGTAACGCCGCACTTCTTTCCTCGGTTTCCAGGCGGTTACGTACATCGTGCGATCGTTATCTGGCTCGGTCAGGACCGGCCTACCGTCACAGAATATTTCTTGATCCTGACACCTGCACAGATCCATAGATAATTGACAACAGGAACATTTTCGCACCGGAGCACGACACACGCAGTTTTCGCTGGGATTATCGCAGTATAAACAGAACATAGACTTTCGGTAATTTTCTTTTGGTTGGCAACAATTCGTGCAATTCACTGGCAATCTGCAACTAAAATATGACAAATTTTTATTAGATTTTTTCAGGATTTAGAATCTTATTGTAGGGCGTGAAATTTCTTTGCTCGTAAAGTGACTGTGTGTTCAGTGCGTGAGAATGTCGTATGCATATATGGGTTATGAATGTATGTGTTTCTGTGTGTATGAGAGTATCGAACTGCGACGATAGATTTAGTTTTGTTTTATAAACGCAGCCGAATCAAGATTCGCGACGCTCGAAGTGCGAGTCAGTCGCTGTAAAGACGTGCAACGATTCACACGAGAATCAATGCCAAGTACGATTTTTAATCATAGTTTTGCTAATAAAGTTTATGTACCTCAACCGAATTTCTCTTACTCGAATTTCCATATCAGAGAAGTGAACAACAATTTATTCTCTATATTATATAGGTGTTTACCTGCACTCGTTTTTAGGGATACAACAATTCGTGCAGATTATCGGTTTTCTGCAACCACACTCCTCCCAATTTCTGCAACGCTCGTAACAACTCGGAGGTTCTATTTTTTGTGAATCACAGCCACAGATCGATCTGTCCGGTTTCAGACAACTTTTCGGGTAATTCGGTGGTTCGTGATAGCACTGAGTTATCGGTGCTTGACAACAGGTACAGGTTCCCTCGTTTATATCGTAATCAAGATTTACGTCTTGCGAAGTGTTGCAAGTTCCATATTGGGAATTTGTGCATACTGTGTGAACATCTGGCTCCGTGTCCCCGCATTGAGAGGCTGTAGATTTGTTCGGTCCTTTCTTTAACTCTTGTCGGGTGCATCGCGTGCAAACCGTGATCGGCTCCGTTTTCAAAGGAGAAGCAAGATGAGCCGCATCCGTTTCTTGGGAAACTCTTATTTCCTGTGTTGCGGGTACTTCGGGTACACTTTGTTCCTTCGGTACAGGTTTTATCGTTGATTCTTGAGGGTCACGTTTCATAAATTCCTGGATAGAATCTTTTTTTGTCTCTTGGGATGTAGATTCTTTCGAAGTATCTGGAATCTTCATTTCTTTCGTCGGTTGAAGATTTATGTACTTCTCTGTCCCTGAAAGGGAAGCCCTTCTCCCTGCTAATATAGTTAATAATTTAGGTTGTCCTCGTCTTTCCAGAGTCATATCGTAAGATACTCGTTTCTCCTCGTCTTTTAATATTTTTCCAGTAGTCGGCACTCCGGGAGATTTTGGATTTACATCGATTTTTTCATTTTGATTTTCAAGTACGGCCCTATTCGGAGGTCCTAGTGTACTTATATCTTTACCATCTTTTCGAATATTCAAACCCGCCGGTCTTAATGGAGTAGCTGGATTATCTTTTCCTTTTATATTAGCTCCCATTTTTAAAGACAGTTTATCATCTTCTAATTTTAATTTATTATTCTCGATCGGTTTATTATCAATTGTAGAATGCTCCTTATCTTTTCCACTGGTTTCTTCAGGTGGAGTTTCACGACGTCTTAGCGAACCCAATATCTTCTTCAGTGTTTTCCATAAAGACAAGACCCTTAGCTTCTCCTGGATCGTCTTCTTCCGCGGATCTTTATCCTCGATCTTCCCTTTAGCTACATCTTGTGAATCTGTCCCTTCACGTTCAGTCGACTTGCTACGTTCGGTAGCTTTTGAACCGTCAGCCACAGCTTTCCCCGGTTGCTCGGTTATCTCGGATTTGTTAGAAGCTGAAGCAACGTTCTTGTGGTTGACGGTTTGCGGAGGCGATCCTGGTCGTGACTTCGCAATGTTCTTGAGTAATCGATTTTCGAACTTGAGAAACATCGGTGGTGGAGTAGGATTTCCAGATTTTTCCTGGGTTTTCGAAACATTTCCGTCCGAATTTCCTCCGATATTCTGCGTATTTCTATTCCCTTGGTCTGGATTTCTCTTACCCTGCATCGTTGAATTGGGATTATTTTTAACAATTTCCTCATTATGTTTGTTATCATTCTGCTTGGGATTATTATTCGCTGAAGTAACGACGGTTGTATCGTTACCCGATACTTCATTATCAATTGCCTCCGAATTTGTTTGTGGCTCGTTAAAATAATTATTACAGACTGTGTATTCTTTCGGGAATGCCATCGAGTGTTCGGAGAGTTTTTTACAGTCTACCGTTTTCTGTTTTATCTCTTCGTTTTGATTTTGACATACGGTGTACGATTCTTCCTCTTCTTCTTCTTCTTCCGCGATACGGTCGCAAGTCGACCGTTGCTGCGTAAGATTATCTCGTTGTACGCATCGAATACGTTTCTTAATTTTGAAGTTACTTTGTGCCGTCGATTCGCAAGGCACTATCAACTCTTGGGTCTCCTTGCAACAACATCTACACGTTTTATCTACATGGTTTTTACAACTTATCCTGCAATTTTCTTCGGAATCGCCCGCGTTTTTGTTATTCGTATAACTGTCGTCTTTTTTGCAAACAGACTTTAATTGCCAATCACTCTCAGACTCCACAGACTGTCTGTCGCGGTATCTATTGGTACAAACAGATTTTTGTAACCAGGCATCCTCGTTATCTTTATCACACGGCACC
Source organism: Mimumesa dahlbomi (assembly GCA_917499265.3). Classification (NCBI taxonomy): domain Eukaryota; kingdom Metazoa; phylum Arthropoda; class Insecta; order Hymenoptera; family Crabronidae; genus Mimumesa; species Mimumesa dahlbomi. The sequence goes on from OU824124.1 coordinate 8,779,228, forward strand.
CTTTCTCGACAGCTTTTCCGATGGTCATTTCGAACGCAGTACGAATCTCGGTAATAACAAACGCGATCCGTATCGTCGTAGACGGATTTCGTCGTCCAGTTCTCGCTGTCCATGGAATTGGACGATGTTTGCGACGGATAAATCGAGGTGCAAGGTTTTACTACTTTCATGCTATCGCAAACGATATATTTAGATCGTTGGAATGATAAGTCGGATTTGTCGGGTGTTACATCGATGCTGCTGAAGCTCGTGTCCTTGCACCGACACTCATCATCCGTTAAACTGGATTCTGTGTTTTTAACGTCGATGTTATCACCGCAAACATTGTCGATACCAACGAAATCGCAGCTCTCCAATTTCGTCGCGGTATGCGAATCCGTGGATTCCGTAGTACAACTGCAGACATTGCTGACGTCTGTGCTGTAGCAAGTCTCTTCTTTTTCTGGCACTAGGTCCAGCGAGTCCTGTTCTTGCAGCTTCCTCCGTTTCTTTTTAATGCACGTCATTAATTTACTCGACGAAATGTTCGATTGCTCGGTGGTCGTTTCGGAACTTGTCTCAGTACATGGTGGAGACTTTTTTTGTTTGCCGGGTGCCTAAGAAACAAAATTTTAATTGATCGTGGTAATCGTTAGCACTAGAACGATCAAGGCAGTCAAAATGACTTGTTCCGATAGTCTTATAAGAACCGCTTAAATTTAAAACATTGCGATTTCCAAAATTCTTCATAACCATATTTCTATATGTAAATAATTAAACTGATCAATTTACTATCCCTCTTTATTTTTTTGTTTCAAACGGATTTTTCCAATGTTTTTCAATTTATGCAATTAATCCTCGGTCGTTCTAGTATTAATTACGGACAATGCAAATATTATAGAATAATTTATGGTAAAGTTACTTGAGGATTTTCATTGGCTTCCGAACAGATATAAATATTCACATTTCCAGTCATTTTACGATTATCGGTTTTCGTATTATTCGCAGATTTCGAATTCTTTTTGCTTCTCGCATCCTCGTAAACGTTTTCCTTTTTACGATGATTCTTTAGGTCTTTCTCGCAGGCTAATTTTTTAGATCGTTGACAAACTGTATTAATTTTCTCTTGAACAGGCAATCGTGGCGATTTACAACAGTTGTTATAAGACTTTAACGATCTCGATCGATTATTAGACCGGTCTTGCATACTGCGAGGTCTATGTTCGTATTTCTTTTCGTATTTCATTTTTGTAGGAACTTCTTTCTTATTGTAACAAATCGTTTTTTCGTAGTCCTCGTTAGGCTTCTTCTCAATTTCCTTCGAAACTTTCTCGTCCTCCTGTTTTCAAGAACATTAACATTGCAAACCAATTTTTAGGAAATCTATAATATTCTATGGTTTTAATAATCATTAAAAAATATAATATATATAATATATATAGAATCAATGCCTATCGTAAAAAGCAACAAAAAATTGACAATAGGTTAAAAATTTATTCAATAAAAAAACTTTGATATGAATGATAATGATGATAATGATAACTGCGGGACTATTCAGTATCCTGGATACTTGCATCTTAGGTACCATTCTACACTGCTTCACTATAGTCTCCATCGCTTCTTTAATCGAGCTATTAATCATTTCCGTTAATTTCGTTGGGCTAATTTTTTCCTCCAGTCTATGATTTCTTCGAGAATCCTGACAAGTGTTGAACTTGGACCTTTCTTTTGTACAAGTCGTTAAATCGCACACATCCTCCATAAACGAATGTCTTATTTTATCCTGACGCGTCTCCTCTTCCATTTCTTCTTTCGTCGTTTCCTTCTGATCGCCATTTTCCCCTTTTCCACGATCCTGAGAAAATCGACCATTTGCGGTTTTCCTTTCACCGGATATGAGTGATATTTGTTTTTGGGGTTCCGTAAAGACGGATGCATCGATTGAGAGGGGCGAAGGGAAACTGGTTGCCTTTACATCGTGGAATGGATAAGCTATATTTGCATTATGCGATTTGGAAAACTGTTCGTTGTCGTGAATTGGAGTTAAATCGCTCTTTCTTTGTTCATTTTGTGCTTGTACGGGTGTATCGACCTTGTTTTTAGGGCTTTTTGGCCTTTTAGGACCGAAGAGACCCAATCCCATTTTAATTTAAATGAAAATTGTCGGATTATTTTCAATGAATTTTATTTAATCTTTTTCTTCTCTTCTTCCCTCTGCTTGATTTTATATTGTCTTCCCTGCTTAATCGTTTTCCTTCGAGGAAGAACTGTATGGAGAATTTTCGGAGAACTTTATTACAAAAATGTTGTTCTATCGTCGACATCTCCAACACCGAAAATCCGAGATAATTTCCGCTTTTATTTGTTTAGCTCTTGTCCAATAATCGCTGAATGTTAAGATTAAAGATTGGCAATTTGAAAGTGTTTTTCCCCAATGTTAATCGCTTGCGTCACACGCGAATTGCGCGATTTCTTAATCGCTTCCATGTGTTTGTAAATGTATGCAGCATTTCTTATCTGCTATTTATAAAAGCAATGTTATTTTTTTCAAATGCGGCGCTCTTTAAATCCATGCTAAGTTCTTATCGAATTATAAAAGGTAACCGTTACGTAATATTGATAATCTTACGTAATTCATCTGTATAATTAGTATTTTGTACTTTACCGAAATTTATGAGGAACGTCGTAAAACATTTTATAGCGGATTTCGGTGTTCATCCTTTCCTTGCTATTATCTCTGTTTTGATTAATACATTCTTCGGTTAAATTTAGTACTTGCTAATTTTTTATTTTCGGATAACTTTTGTCCTTATAGGTTATACATTTTGGTAGCGCAAAAGTATCGTGACAGAGGACAATCTACATATATTCAGGGTGTCAAAATTAATTCTGTCAATCGTACACTATTCATAGCAGCATAATTCTTACCGTTCTATCGGGCGGACTCGTTATTATCAGTCGTTTCGTCCATCGAAGAGGAAACGTCCAATCGATGCGCATTATTAGAGCAGTCGCAATCGGAATATGTTTTACTTAAAGTTTCTCGATCAATAGATTTTTTGCAATATACTTCCCGCGCTTTTGCTGGGTCAAAGTTTTGTTTCTCAATTTTCGTACTATCTCTCTTACCCGAGAATGGCTGTGTATTTAAAGAATATGTAAAGGACAATCAAATTTTTATTTTCGCTTTTACTTACGTTAAATGCATTAGCTATTTTCTTAGTAATTCTCATCGTTGCACTAGGTTGCCTTTGGCAACGATTATCCGGAGGATATAGTTGCTTCACTTCCATAGTTTTATCGGCCTTTCTCGACAAATATATCAAAGGTACATTTCCCCGAGTTTCATCGCTTCTCCGATGTACGGCCTTTTGAAATTCGCACATCACGTTTCTGTAGGCTTCTGTCTCTTGGTAAGGGAGTCTCCGGTTTTCTATTAACCGCGGCGAAATCTGGAAAAATAACTTTCAAATTGCATTACCGTAAATCACCAGAAGTTCTTACTTTCATACCGATTTCGGAGGATTGCACGCAACAGAAGTACGATCACTTCTTCCCGCTCTAGAAGATAACGAAAAATTTTCAGTTCTGCCGAAATCTGAAAGTCTTCGTCTTCTAGCTTCCCTTTCTTGAATTAATTTCATCCTATCGTGCCTTTTTAATTCCTCGATTAATTCTGGGTTTTGATATAACGGCAAGTATTTTTTCAGCACTGGAAACTGGCCGGGATAACGTTCCCTGTAGGATGCTGGTTGTCTTTGTCTGGGATAATTGTATTCGGAACATTGAGGAATTTCCCTGCATGGTATTCTTCTGATTTGATCATAAGTACCACATGGTCGATCTGCAAATGTAGTATCATATCTATGAGAAAATCCTCCTGTATCTCTTTCTCTTCTTCTGTGATCCACAATTTCTGGAGATTCCGGGCTAATTATGGGCCTGAATCCAGGAACATATCGTCCTGGTGATCCCACTGATTTTTCTTTTGGATATTTTTCTATGTGTTTCACTTCATCCGAGGGCCATTGTCTTTTTTTTCGAGGAGATTCGGTCGGAGTTTGTGAGCTATATTAGATAAATTTCTTTCATCGTGGTTTTTATATTTTGAGTATGTGATTATTATATATTTTTATATTATTATATATTTTACCTTGTTTCACGATGATGACTTCTTTTTTCTCGTTTCTTCATTCTACGTAATTTATCGTCATCTGTTAGCGTCGACCTTTCCGAAACACTGCGTTTCCTTCGTCTTGGACTTCTTTCAAGATCAATTCGATTGTCGTCTTTGCGGCTGAAAAGTTAATTGTTACGATTTAATTAAGTGAAAAAATAATATTAGGGATTAATGATTTATCTTTTAACACCTTTTCTTTTTACGCTTTTGTTTATGTCGATCGCTTTTCTTTCTAGTTGTGAGTAGTTTTGCTGATTGAGACTTATCATCTTCGTCTTTATGTTTGGAAAGCTTTTCAGGTACGTCTGCGTGCTTCACACTTTTAGGCTTTTTCTCATCTTTTGGTTTTGGGATTTTTGTTTGAGTGCCTCTACTTTTGTCCCTTAAATCCGTACCTTTGTCGATTTTTGTTTGAGGTTTTTGTGTCTCGACTTCTAACTCCTCCTCAGTTTTCTCTTCAATTTCTGCAGATTTCTTTTTAGTATCTTGTTTTGTATCTATCGTGGACACTGGATCTTCTTTCTTATCTTTTTTCTTGTCATCTTTTATTTTATCTTCTTTCTTGCCATCTTTTATTTTATCTTCTTTCTTGCCATCTTTTATTTTATCTTCTTTCTTGCCATCCTTTATTTTATCTTCTTTCTTGCTATCCTTTATTTTATCTTCTTTCTTGCCATCCTTTATTTTATCTTCTTTCTTCCCATCTTCTATCTGATCTCCTTTCTTGCCGTCTGGTGTCTTATCTTCTTCGATTATTCTTTCTCTTGTTACTTTGGCTCGCCTTGTGGATTTACTTGAAACGCCATACAATTCTAAGCCAGCCAATGGATCGTGTAACTTACGTTGGTCTGATTCTAGTGAAACTTTCTGACTAGTTTTTTCGAATTCCGATGTTTTTGGTTTCTCTTTTTCGGGTTCCAAATGTATAGCTTCCTCTTTTTTAGGCAGCAAAGTTTTAGGCTTCTCTTTTTCGGGATCCAAATCTTTAGTTTCCTCTTTTTTAGGCAGCAAACTTTTAGGCTTCTCTTTTTTGGTTTCTATATGTTTAGGTTTCTCTTTTTTGGATTCTTTATGTTTAGACTTCTCTTTTTCGGGTTTCAAATGTATAGCCCCCTCTGTTTTAGGTTTCTCTTTTTTGGATTTTAAACGTTTAGGCTTCTCTTTTTCAGGCACTGATTTTTTAGGCTTTTCTTTTTCATCTACAATTTTTTGTAACTTCGCTTTTTCCGGACCGCGTTTTTTAATTGTTTCTTTTTGAGGTGTAATTTCTTCAGACTCTGATTCTAGAGGCACAAGTTTCCTTGATTCGTCTTTTTCAGGAATCAATTTTTTAAACTCCTCGGCTATTAGACTTCTTCGTTTACTTTTCTCGGGTGGACTTTCAGCCACTTCCGTTGAAGTTTCTTCCCTAGTATCTTCCAATTTTGTGGAATCCTCATAATCGGACGACTCATCCAATTTTTCTATTTTCGTGGGAATTTCACTTGTAACTTCCTCGTCTTTTAAATCTGTTTCCGTGGATTCTGCTTGTTCCGTGTATTCAGTGTCGGTCTGAGAAACCGCGGATGTATCTTCGACCTCTGAATCCCTGCTAGTTTTTGTAAGGTCGTCAGACCGTTCCGATATAGTGGTCATTTCTCGCGAACGAACAGTTTTATCTGCACTCGTGTCGTACGTGATTTCCGTCGTGCAAGAGCAAGAAACCTAAATATACATAAATTTTTTATGAATTTATTTAACGAAACTCTGGCGTAAATATTTTTAAAAAATTCTGTATTACGGGATGTGAGTCGTCGTCCATTATATTCCAGTTATCCATTCTCCGAGAGTCCGATGTCCTTACGTCTGACAATGCGTTGATATCTTCCACTTCCCGCACACATCCGTGTCTTATTTGAGAATCTTCAGTTTCGTCAACTTCAAAGTACGACGTATCTTTCGAAGTCGATTCCAAATACCTGTTCTCCCAAGAATACGATTCAAATTTTCATTATAATCAATTAGATTGTCTCCCACGCTTTACGCAACGTTACCTTGGTATTTTCTTCACGGGAAATTTCTTCTCACTAGGATATCGTAGATCGACATTTTTAGACATGAAATCATCGGATCCCGAGTCGATTGAGTAACTGCTATCGTCCGAGTCATCTTCTATCATTTCCCTCCTGATCTTTCCCCTTGCCAAGCGTTCCGTGCTAGTCGCGCGGTCTTGCACTTCTATCAGAGCCTTTTCTTCCTCGTCTAGCGATAACGAAGAGGACGAAGAGTGTTTTTTTATCCTCCGTGTCCTTCTGTACGTCTGTATCGGCACTGATTGTTTTCCTTGAAGCATACTGACAATCTTATTCATGAGAGAAGGTCTTCTCGTCTGCAGGCCTCTCCCAGTACATTTATTACTCTGTTAATAGACATACAATTTCCGGTCGATCAAATATAGCGCGATATTTTGAATAATTAGATATTATTCTAATCCATTATTCGGTCGTCAAGGATGAAACTTGTGATTTACAATTTTCTCAACTATTGTTATTTGACAATGACTTAATATTTTACTGTTCTGTTTTCTTTATTAAGAAGCGACACATATTCCCCGTAGAAGTAAATTATTCCAAGCTCTGCTCTAAAAAATATTAACTGTTTTTAAAAACGATTTTGTTTTGATAATGGATCGGTTGGAAATTTTGAGTGTTATGACGTATGGGGGATTACGGCATCATTACAATTTCGTGAAACCAAGCTTATCGATCACAGCAGATATATACTAGATAACGTTGCTAAAACTTAAAGAAAAATACCCCGGGTTGCACAATATATCGACTCCTATCTTATTCCAAGATACCGTCAGACCACATCTGCACAAATGACCGTGGCAAAACTACAGAAATTGGAGTTGGAACTTCTTCATCATCCTCCATTCTCACGAAATCTAGTTCTCATTGACCACCACTTCTTTCGCAATTTGGACCACTTTTTGAAGAGAAAAAATTTCATCTCCAATAATGCAATAAAACTGACCTTTCAGGAATTCATAGACTCTCGTCCGCGAGGGTTTTATACCACCGCCCTGAACAACCTGCCACTTAAATAGCGAAAGAGTGTAAACAATATGAACGCAAACTTTGATAAATAAAATAATTTCTTATATTTATAAATTACCATCAAACTCTGCCATTTTTTTACAAATTTCATACTTGCCGACCTGATAGATTAGATATTTGGATTAATGAGAAATCAGAAAAAATAAAGATATAGACACACATACATCAGTTTTACCAAGCCATGGTATTCTTGAGACCGCACCTACGATTCTACTTATACGACCGAGTTTCGCTTTCTCCTTTCTGTCCTTCAGGAGCAATTCCTCCGAATCGTTGTCCACCTCTATATGCAATACTTCCTCTTCATCGACCTCCTCCGTCGGCCAGGACTCCGTATCTGCGATCGAGGTCGAATCCGAGTCTCTTCCCCGTGATTTTTTCTTCGTCCTGGCACGAATTCTCCGGTGGGCACGCACAACGAAACATGGCGGCGATTCGCTGGCGGAACTCGTCTCTATTACCAGAGGATCGTTGAATATCTGTATTTAAAACAAGGAGAAAATTTTCGAATCGTTCGGTAGAGATTTTTAGAATGGTATTTTTATAATTTTTACTTGAATAGTGACATCATCGCACACTTTTTGTGCCTCGATGTCTTTGAATGGTTTCCGTTTGGTATCAACCTCGATTTCTTCTGTCGGGGATTCGTCTTGATAAGCTGAAGTAGAAAAAATACAATTTTATATAACTTCTATTTTTTTAGACTGACATACTGTTTCTTACAGTAACTGTATGTTGATTCCGATGTTGCATCAAAATCTTTAGCTGCTGTTTCTTCTGTTTGTTCAGCTTTGTCTTTCTCCACCTTTTCTATCTTCTCTTTCTTCTCTGGTTCTTCTACCTTTGTCACTGGTTCATCCTTCTCTTTGATTTCCTTTTTCTTCTCTACTTTCGGCTCTTCTTTCTCCTTCGTTTCCTTAATCTCTTTTACTTCTTTCTTAACTGGCTCCGGTTTCCGTTTTGCTGCTATCTGGTCATCCGAGGAGTCCCTGTGCCATCGTGAAATTTCATTTCAAATAAATCCGATGGCAAAAAGACTGAAAATAACTTGAACTTGCTCACATCTCCTCGCTCATATCGGACAGATCGCCGTACTCCATCGGTGTCTTACAAATCGTGCACAAATTCTGCAAATCCGCGAAACACTGTGGACAAAATATGCCGACGCATCCAGGAGTGGAACATTTAATATGTGGATTGTCCTCATTGCGCTCCACACTTCCACAAAGAACACACATAGTTTGTTTTAACGGGAACAATATATTCAACCACGGACACATTGCCGTCAGACGTTCTCTTAACGTAACTTTTTCTGTTTTGTCATCCATGCCAAACTTTCGACGTAACTGTCTTCTGGCAAATTTCAAGAAACTTCCTCTTGATCTAATAAATTCAATAAATTTCATAAATTCTATAAATAATAGATATACTAATAATGCTCATTAACACTAAAGCTACCGAGACGGGTCTCATGACCGGTTTCAAACTTTTTATTAAAATGTCTGCATGCACCGTTAGAACTTTCAACCTTAATTTCTTTAATCAACATAAGAAAAATACAGCTCTTTATGCCAAATTAATTATTACTTGAAATGAATTGCAAAAGTTAGCATTTTTACGGATTCGATAAGAATATGTACATAAACAGTCATATGTTTAGTGTTAAGAATTGGTAAAATACTATTCTACCTAATAATATGATTGTATAACCAGGCTGCTCTCTGTTTAGCTCTCTCAGGATGATACTGACACATAACTATGTGTCTCAATCTTAATCCATAAGGTTCAGTTATTGTCATTAGCCAGCAGAAAACGATTAAAGTGACGATCTGAATATATCTATCGAAATCCGGTGGTATAGGATCCGGAAGACACGGTACCGTGTCGATTTCCGTTTCTTTCTCATGTGGTGAGAAAGCTTTGACAATACTCCTGTAAAGTTCAGCGAGATATCCGTCGCCGGAAACTTGCATGGTTACCACACTTGGTCTTTCGACCTGAATGAAATTTAAAACAAATGATAAGAAATTTTCCGCGTAAAAAAGTCACTAATTTTAATTCACCTTGCCTTGAATCCGGCCGTGATAACGAATGGTGCTCAGTATCCAGTATAAACTATAGTCCACCATCATGTAAGTCAGGAGTTTGATGGTAGTTATACCCAGAAATATGGCGGATTTGGTTAGTTTGATTTTTTCTGGCTTGATCAAGGTGACGGAGGATAACGAGACGTATCTGTTACGTTCGCGAGGATTTAGAGGTAATACTGTCTCTTTCTCCTGACGGGTTCTTATTAAATCGATTGTTCGGAGATCATCGGTTATGTATCGATTTTCGAAACGTTCATTCGTTAACCATTTGTGACGATAATGAATTACTCTGGGAATAGAATTAAAATTTATTTATATGGTATTTATATGGGATTTTAACACTAGAACTACCGAGGATTAATTCGGTATATTTAGAAACATTGGATAAATATGTTTGAAACAAAGAAATAAAGGGGGATAGTAAATTAATCAATTTAATTATTTGCATAGAGAAACATGGTTATGAAGAATTTCGGAAATCGCAGTATTATAAATTTAAGCGATTCTCAGAAGAAATGCGGAACCACTCATTTTGACCCCCTTGGTAGTTCTAGTGTTAATTGATGCCGGCGACGTTTATTGGACTTACTGTACCTGAGTAACAAGAAAAAGATGAAGAAGGACGTGAGGAAACTCATCCAATCGAACAGAGCTAAAAAATTGTCCGTCTTCGAGCGAATTTCAGTAATAATTCCCGTGGACACTTCCCCTATCGTTTTACTTTGATTCGTTTCGAAGTGAAACGAGTGCGAGAATTTCACTTTGACGTAGAACATTGCTTTCATGTGCATGGCGAACTTTTGAATCTCTGCAAAATCGTAACGATAGCGAATATTTCAGGGTTATTTTATTTCAATCGAATTCTTCGGGTGAACTTACTGTTTCGTACGACACCGACTACGGTATCAGCGATATAGGAAACTAGCATACAGATAAAATCGAGTGGTTTCACTATGTAGCAGAGGGCACTGACTATGTAGGTTAAGTTGCAAACAACACCGAAAAATGGGCCCAATTTTGCTTTGCAATCTGCCACAGCCCCCTCGAATACTCTTTGACACCTATCGAAAGGAGTCCCTAATTTCTTGTTGCACATGTTCACGATGCTTCCCAGCCATTGAAAGACTGACGTGATAACCCTAACTGAACATAGTGTTCATGAGAGTGAAGTAATTTTTCATATTGAAATATACAGGTACTTTTTAATGAAGTCCTACTTACGTATACTAAGAACAAGCCTTTTTATAGCGATCAAAGTCTGCTTAATTTTTTTAACTACAGTCTTCACGGTTTTTATAATTTGAGATATTGCATCTCGCAGGGCGTAAAATGGTTGCTTTGCTAAATCAACGATAGTCTTCACAGCTTCTTTTAATTGTTCCTATAAATTCCAGGGTGGAAAAATTAATACGCTCCCTTCTCATTTTATAATTTATTCACTGAATACAAGTTAGTCATATTTAAAAAATGATAGCGTACCTGTCCACAGGCCAGTGATTCCGAAAGAACACCTGTGTTGTGCAAAGTGTTCTTTGCCGGCCCAGTTACGGCTAAAATGAAAGCGTATGCCATCAGTGCTTGTCTTCCACGCTTTGAAAAAAACTGTGGGAGTAACAAAAATACCACGCACCTACGGAACGCGAAAAAAGATAATGATCTAGTGAAATTGTCCAAAATGGAGAAATTACAAGTGGAAATTACGAGGAAATTGACTGACCGAACTCGATAAGAAAATGCCAGGCCGAGAGTGAGAATCACTCCGATAATCGAGCACAAAAATGTTGCTGAACTGAGTTTAAAATTTAATTGAAACACGAAGAAGAAGAAGAAGATGTATGTGAGAAATATGCCACCAAGGAATCCGAGGATGCTCTTCAGGATATAATTGTCGAAAGTACCATCCGTTCGAAGAGCAACGGCTTTTTTATGAAACCAAGAGTCTTCCGGACAGGAAATGATTTTATTCCAAATGCCTTTAACTCTTCTTTTGCATCTGTCAATGTATAGTTTTACACTCTGTTATTAAAATTTGTACATACGTTTTTTTTTTATTTTATAATTTGATGAATCGTACCGTAATTTCATGCGCCGGATACGTTGCTTCAAAGTATATCGAGCCTTTGCACCCTTCGAGATCTTAATCGATCTTAGTTTTTCATCCTCGTACTCTAGCCTCGCTTTTTCTAGATTTCTGGCTTTTAGAACTAATTGGAAAAATGCCATGATGCGAAGATTTATTCACGACTAATATAATATACTGCTACGTAAAACTGGAATTAGTTTTCATTCCTTTTGGTAAAGATATTTATTCTATTTGATATGGTTAACGTGATACTGGTATTTTCAGAAAAAATCTGTCATTTCCTTTTGGCAGATGTGCCCAGAAAAAAGTCTGACTTCTTTTTTTTAGGGGTAAAAATGAAAGATCGATATTTTATTGGTATCAAGTTTAGAAGGAGCTACAGATTTTCCTTATTTCGACCGAAAATTTGCTATAATCAGGATTTTGCGTTGGCATCGTGTTTTTTCGTTCGTTTCCAAAATTTTCTTACGAAGTCTCTAGATTTTATAGTATCACTTTCATTTTAATATTTTATAGTATCTTTTCCGCCAATAGAAGCGAAATATCGTTAATACATATAGAATATATGTATACCTCGTTCGTGCTATTTAATACGGATGTTATCAAATCTCCCATCTGTCATTGAATAAACGTATCATTTAATAGCGGTTTGCGTCTGGGAACTGAATTACCGACGCAATGAGATCTCAATGGTTTTACAGCGCCTCCTTCACAGAAACAACGTGCAGAATTGCACGCATGGTACAATGACAAAGGCCCAAATGCATGACTTTAAAACTGTTTTAATTAAAAGTTCAAAGAAATAGGTAAAACTCGTGGTCTTCTACTTGTCACTCATCAATATCAAACATACAGATCTGGGACATTCACATTGTATTCTGTACGAATATATAAATCTACAGTTAACTACTCAATGTAATTAAATTGCAATTATATTTTCACCATTGTATTTGTGAATTAAATTTCATACTATCATGCCGACAAATTGCAAATTCAGCTAAAATACTCTTGATAGTTACGCATAATAGTACAGTGTGATTGTGTGTGGTCGCAGAAGAGAGAAACATTGAATAACAATCCGTAAGTGTCTCTCTTACACTTTTTCGAGGTCGCCCGTACCGTCTCTACCTGCCCGAATAGCCCGTACCTTTATTCTCGTCGTAATTGTTACGGTTGAGCGCTTCAAGGACTACCGAACTCCGATACACTCGACCTGACATTGTCAAGCGCAAGGACAGTCATTAGTCTACGATAGGACGTCCTAGAGTCAACACGTCTTCCCAAAGGGTCCCGATCACCTTTCGGAGGTATGTTTCACTTCACTCATGTGTTTCCTATTATGTACAGATCATTTACAGTACAATCCATTCACTACATGCACATTATTAACACCGAGTAACGTATGATTATAATTCTAGAAATAAAATTAGTTAGCATAATTGTTTTAAATAATATTAGACAAGCACTTACGTACAAAGTTGGGAAAAACTTTCTTCGTTTTGATTAATTTTCGACCACAATTTACAACTACAGTTCTTAAATTCATTCTGCTAATTCTTATTCGAACGTGTGCGTGATTGTAATAATAAGTTCTTTTTTCTTTGTGCAAAATCGCGAAAATTGTTTAATTGTTAATCACAAATAAGAGATAACTACGGTTCTATTTGGGAAAAATTTTCTATATTTTTAATACTCTCTAACCGCGATTTGCAATTTGATCTTTGATATTCATTCTAATAATTTTTCGCTCGGAATTATGCGTGATTGTAGGAATAAATTCTTCTATCTTTACGCAAACTTTTGATAAATTGTTAATTATTAGTCACAAAACATGAAATAATTATGGTTCTACGAATCTCGTAATAATTTATTAATTGTTAGTTAAAAACATAAAATAATTACGGTTCTACGAAGATCGGTTCCAATTTCGTAATCTGTTACATATTATATTATTATAAATGAAATAAAATCCGCGCTGAGTATGTTCGAACCTGTGTTATCAAGCGTGACCGTGACATACCTGCCTTTACACGGTGTGACTTTGTCAAGTACATCGAGACCCATCAGTCTCCGATAAGCCGTTGTAGTGTCAAGACGTGTTTCAAACAAGTTCCCACTGCTCTCCTAGGTATTAGATACCTTTGGAATTATATTCCTTTGCCTATTACATTAATATTCTATATTATATCATACTGTTCACGCGTCTTCTGCATACATTCTATACGTATACAATGCTACTCAAGTAGACATACTATATTATCATCTTTGGTATGATTTCTAATGAAGTAATACTGAAATAAAAGAGAATATTTGAAACTTGAAATTTATTTAATTTATTCTTATCGTATTTCTTTTTCTGATTTCAGATCCAAATACGCGAGGAGAATTCCAGTTCGCATCGGAAACTCTGGTAGCAATGATGGCCTTACAACAAAGACGATGAGTATCGCGACGGGGAAAACTACTTGTTACCGTAAATCACATCGGTCAGAGCTATAGTTCGCGTTTCAATTACAACGGGAATTTGTATTTTTCGTGAGTTATTATAAATATTTTCCTTGCAAAGCGTTTGAGAATATTTCTGCAAAACGCGGCGTGAGATTAATCATTGTAAATTCATCATTACAAAGTAAATTTCATCTTATATAAAAGTAGAAAAATGGCAATATTCCTAATAACAATGCTTGGTAATTAAACAAAAATCGGAGATTCTACGCGATATATCGTATACATATACGCGTCTGCCCTGCATTTTATTTTCAGCTTTTGTGGCCGCGCGCAATGCGGTCTTAGAGTCACTTGCTCCGAGAAAAAGTATTCCGCGAAATATAGAGTCAGTGTTGTTGCGATATTATTAAATTATTCTTGTTCGATATCCGCGTACTTAAAACCGCCGCACGAATTTAAATGGACTGACATTCGGTCGCGAAATTCCTACATTTTTGCAATCGCGCGAGTAGAGTCAGTTTGTTCGCCGCAAATTATTAACCTCGGTCGGGAATGTAGTCTTTTTTTTTATTTTTATTTTCTGAATTATTCGTCGCGAAGTGTTAGAGGTACGCAGCAGCTGCGGAGAGGACCTCCATCGGGCGTCGTCGCATCCCGCAGCAGGTAATTATCATTAAAATTGTATTCATTTTTCAATTAATCAAACAAGTCGAGTAAAAATGTAAAACTAAAAGACTGAGAATGAAACACAGTTGTACTATAAAGAATCTCTTTCTTGTTATGTTGCAGATGTCATCAGCAGATATACCGGTCGTAGTGTCATCTCTAAAATGAAAGGCGCAGAAGAAATCTACGACCGGTGAGTCAAAAAATTTACGATTCCTCCGATCACTCAATCATGTCGTAGGACGCAAAGGTCCGAAGCGGCACGAGTGATCGGTTGTATTTATTATTTGTTAGCGAGCATAGTGACCGCGAGTGTAAAGTATTTTATACTTGAGTAAAGTATTTTATACTTGACACTCGTGGGTAGTAACACCAAATTTTTATATGTGAATATTTAATTAGCTCAGGCAGGGGTCTTCTTGTGGCTTAGCTTCACGCGTTTTGTTTATCGTAATTAAATTAGAAGTTTGATACAGTCGAACTTCATTTTATTACATTCGCGACCGCGAAAATTAGTTCCGAATAATCGAGATGTATTTTAAAGCAAACGCGAGTAGAGTATATATTTTAATTTTTTCAAGTTTCAAATCGAGTCATACGTAGTTCATAGGAATTAAATTCAGTTTGAATTTTTATACTTTTCATAATTAGATTTTCAATAACTTTGAATATTCCATCAATCTTAATTGATGTATTATATTTTAAATGCCCAAGAAGACCAATTCGCGGATGGTCGATTCTGGTTTCGAAGTATTATTTTGAACACATTTGCCACTGTTACGAAACTTACTTTGAATAAAGAATCAACCAAGGGTTTCAATTTTCAATTCAAGCTTTCACATATATTTTTCCAATATTTTAATTTTCAAAAGTTTTCAATATATATATATATATAAAGTTTTTACATTTTTCATTACATAAATTTAACATTTTTCTTGTTTTCAAATCAAAGTTTTATTCGAGTCATTTGATAAAGTAAATTTTCAAGTAATTTTTATAAAGAGAATTAAACGAACAATTAGCCCGTTAGAAGATCTAGTTTGATAATCATATTCTAGCTCAGGATTTTCAGCACACATCAAGACTTAGTTTATAATTGCCACGTTCATGTCTTTATTTTGCTTGAACTCATTCGTGGGCCTAGGTGCACACGGATGGGTGATGGCCGTGAACGTGGTTTATAGTTTTAATTATTATAAGATTGTGGCGACTCGCAAGCGTTAGCGATTGTGCACGACGTATGTTCCACACGTGTGTGAGTGTGTGTATCAAATATTCCGTGGAACGTGCGTTGCTCGCGAACTATCTTTTTCTTGCAATTTCGCGATTAATTTCACATCGAATTGCTTTAACTTCCGCGCGACTTTTAGACAATTTACTTAATTTAATTCATATCCAGTTAAAGTCAAAATGCAAAAGCATTGTCAATAAGTGTAGTAATTGTTGTACCCAACGATTAATACACTTTTTCTATTTTCACTTTTTCCGTCTATAACTTTTCATTAAATTCAATCTATTAGTACTTTAAATTCTAACGAAGCGTAAATCAATCGCAATAGTCGCTAGCCTTGCGAGTCGATTTCAGCAAAAAGGTACGTACTTTAAGGTGTGTGAGTTGTTTTCCGAGTCGGTGTTGGAGACGTCCCGGGACGTCTCCCGTAGGGGGAAACACCGACTTTTGATTGAGAACCGTGGAGTGAGTGTGTTGGTGTGCTTGAGATTGTTGCCCCCTTTTTAAATATAGCAATAGGTAGGCAGGTAGCTTAAACTCTGGAATGTGTGATCTAATATTAAGTAGGAAGGGCCAGGGTAGAATATCACTGTTTAGTCTGTAGGGTATCAGTGATATCCTGCATCTGGAAATCAGAATAATAATCTTTTCTTTTTTTAATATTAAGTAAATTCTGCTTGAACATTCGTCTTTGCTGGCTAACACGTTTGCACTGACTGCAGTTTGATTCTTCTGAGAATAAACTGTTTGTCTACACGTGTTAGCCTCATTATTTGTCGATGTTAGGCGCGTGTTAGGGTTTTCTCATATTTTGGTTCCGAATGTTCATGCAGAATTAGGTTGGGTTTCGACCCGAAGAACGAAGACATCGACATCATTTGAAGATGAAGAGGCTATATGCCGAAGAGGCCCGACAAACTGTCTTGAAGAGGGCAACTATTAATGGCTGCCCATTTTGGAATGTCCGATTTTGACACTTCCGGAATGGGTGGTCATTCTGTTACTACTTAGTCACTATGCTCGCTAATTGTAGTATTTGTAGTATTTGCTGTAGTTAGTTTCCGCGGGTTGAGGTGAACTCCCCGCGAAGACTCTGCCCCTGTCTGCATTAAAATATTCGAGTCATTTTTCTTATTCAATAAATACATTTTTGAATTAAAAGAGTATTTCGTAATAGAGTATTTCTTTGCATTTGATACTCAATTCTTTTCAAGTAGAGTCATTAAAATGTTGTTCTATTTTATTAAAGTAGCATTTCAAGTTTCTATTTTATTGAGATATATTTAAGAGTCCATTTTTAAAAATACAATTTTTTCTTTTTGACAAAGTCGAGTCTTTGATTAGAGTAAATTTGATAATTTGAATTTTTTGAAAAAGCAGAGGGGTAGAGTATGAAACAGGGTGCAGATAGAATAAATTTGCACCCTTGCCATCCGCGCCGGGTCGTTCTTTTTTGTCACCACTGGCTGCACTATTTAGCTCCGCGAATTTTTTGATAATCTGAAATAGATTGTCCCAAAGTGTCTGAACCGAGACACGCTTTTTCATATCGTGCTAAGAACGTACTATTATTTAACTTTTTTAAATTACTTTCACGAATTTGTCTCAAAGAGACCCGCGTTACTTTACAAGTAGTATATATATTTTAATTAAATGCCCGAAAGAAATGTCCACGAGACACGCGCGATTTTATTTTCCAATATAAAATCATCGAATCATTTAAAGCAGTCAAGTGACCCGCGAATTGCATCGTACATCGCCGATTTAGTACGATGCCACTTAAAACCAAAATTTTAACCAAGCATTTGTTAGAAGGAATATTGCTATAATTTCATTTATAAATTGCATTTTATATTAATATCGTACGAACTCTCTCCGTACGAACTCTGACGTAACTTTCCGTGCTGACCGATGTTGATTACGCGTGACAAGTAAGTTTCTCGTCACAGTTAATAAACTTTTGTTAGCGATTAAAATTCCATTAAGTAGAATCAGTTTTTAGTGTCGCGTGAACTTAGAACAATCGCCATTTAGTCACTTTTAATAGCGTGTTAAATGGAGAGAAATATTAAAATCATTCTCGCGTCGCGGTTTCATTTACAATCTCATTTCTATCATATCTTATCTCTGAAATTAACTTCGCGATTGAATTCTAAATAACTAGAAAATATGAAACACATTCCCCTGTGGGTGGGGGACAGAATACACCCACGGCATTCCCTGCCTGTCGTAAGAGGCGACTAACAGGGACGTTTTGACACTATAGTGCCGAGACGTTAGTTTAAGGGGTGTCATGCGCCAATTTCGTTTTTTGTCGACCATCGAGAAAACGCGACTCCTTTGTTCGTTCCGCGTAATTAGAGTCACTTTTCACTTTTCATTTTAATTCACACTTACTCAATATTTAGCTTCAATTTTTAGTTTCAATATTTAGCTTCAATCTTTAATTTCATTATTTAACTTCAATTTTTACACTCTATATTTAGCTTCAGTTTTTAACTTTAATTTTTAACTTAGTTTAGTAGAGTCACTTGTTCGTTATTTGTTACGTTTGACATATCCCCGCGTCAAAGCAACACGAGAAACGGTGTAGTCGGCCAGGTAGCCTCGCGGCTACCTGGTTAAGTCGCGATCTCGCGATATATTCGTGGATCGTGCCTTTCGTTCGTTCCATAGTTCCGTCGGTAGGTTGGGTGGCCTAGCGTTGTCTGGAAAGGTGAGCCCGAGTCCGTTCTGGGGACCTGTACACAGGTGGACTGCTATTTGGCGGGGTATGGGACGTATCAGGCTCGTCGGTGGCGGCCGGACCGATTAGGCTGGTACGGCTTAACCTGTGTACAGTTCGGTCGATGATCTATACCTTCGGGTATAGATTGTCCCTGGTTCGGATCTTTCGTGAAGGCCCTTTCCTGTAAATCGACGCGACGTTTATCCCTGCGTATCGATTAACTATGGTTCGGCCGGAAGTCGCGTGAAGCGGGTACTTCTCGAGACCGTGGCACGAGCCACCGTGTAAGTGTCTAAATTGTTTTGCCGTTGGGTTATGGTAAACGTGTAGAGTCACCCGCGTTAGCTTAATTATGGAGTTGCATTTCTCGTTGTGTCGACTTTTCCATTAACTTCCCCGTTTTTTTCTTTTTTTTTTGTTGGTGTTGGTGTGTTTCGCGGGAAATTGGCGTGTGACGGTGATGGGTTGTGTTTGTCGTATTGAAACTGGTTTCAATATTGTGATCATGGTCTCGTTGATAGACGTATCTTTGAGATCATGGTTTTTAGTTTCGCGTCGCGTTCGTGTGATTTCTTCGTTCTCCATCTGAGAACGAAGATCAAGTTCGTATCGTTTAAAGGAGGGAGGATGGGAGCCGTGGATAGGGTGGGTCTCCGATTGTAGCAACCTCCACGTGGTGAGACCTGGATCCATATCATTTGCATCGATCGATAATACAATTCATTAGTATTTCAAAGATTCAATGATCGATAACTGTAACGTATTCGTTTTGAAATCTATCGCATCGATGCAAATGATATGGAACAAATTGGCTACGAGTAGTATAGATATTTTTTTTGTCTGTTTTACTTGCACTGCCTGATTATACGAGAGGTACATATGTATGTACGTCTCGAATCTGTCTATATTATAGCACAGACGAGGTATTGAATCGTCGATTCAAGATATTGATTTCCTATCTCTCGTCTGGAACTTTATAGTATTTTGTCTGTGATTCTAGTAATTCCAACAATTATTGTTTTAGAGAAGCAGGTGTTGTAAAACTATTGGATTTTCACGCTGTCGCTAATTCCGTTAAGGGCCTTCATATATCTATGCAAGCATATAAGCGTAGAGTCCAAAGTGTGGTGGAACAGAGATATTTTCTTTATTTTTCGAATGTGCCATACTTATGGGAACAAAAAATGTGCAGCGAGGAGAGATACAATTGTAACGAGGGTAGCAGCACGCGAGATTTTTTCTTTTATCGGGTAAAATATGTTCTCGCGGATAAACATGAGCCTATTACTCAGCTTTTGTTATCTTCAAATACATTCCACCTATAGGACATAATGTAAGAGCTTTCGGGTCATGATCATACGGTATCTGGGTTTTCTCGCAAATGTCAACTTTATGGTTTTTGAGTATCTTTATGATCCCGATTTTCGATTGATAAATTGCAAATCGTCCACCTGAAAATTAATATACAATTCATATGCCATATAACGGAACTAGAAACACCATAATCATATCTCAAGTATATTTAAAGACTGGCAATTAAAATTGAACTTCATTGCAAAAATATATCTGAAATATATCTTGTCTTACCGATACAATTTCTTGGGCCACTACCGAATGGTAAATAATGCATGGGGTGTCTAGTTGCCGCAATCTCCTCGCTAAATCTTTCGGGGTCGAAGACGTCAGGGTCCGGGTAAATGTTGGAATCTCGGTGAATCGCGAAAATGGGTATCCAAATTTTCATTCCCTTGGGTATCGTAACTTTCGTGCCTTGGAAAGTGTAATTATCTCTCGCTTGTCTCAGTAGGGTTGTGGCTGCCGGATGCTTTCGTAGCGTTTCTGAGCAAACGAAGGATCATATTAGTTTTCGTTAATTAGTGCAATTTCTTCTTTAAAATTCATTTCTTCGTATTCTTGAATTTATCATAATTCTTCAATACTTTTATATTTCTTAAAATAAAATTGTCCTCGTTGAAGTGCTTCTCGTTGAAGAACTTTTAAATTAAATTTATTGTACTTTGAGACAGGATGAGCCAACAAAATTGTTTATCGTTTTGCATAATATGATGTAACAATTTAAGAAGTAACATCTGCAGCATATTAGAACAAGTGCGTGCAATCATTTTACTCTTTTTATACCTGAGATGATTCATTGTTGTTTATTGAACAGTTTAATTTCCTGGAAAAAAGACTTCAGCAATTTGCGATATGTTTGTAAATAACTTAGGTAATTTTGCATACACACCTCTGAATACTTTGTCCAGATACTTCATACCCTTTATATTCTCGTAAGTAAGACTTTCACCGTGTTGCTGAAATTCCTCTTTGATTTCTTCCCGTAACTTAGCCTGTATTTTATGATTGATTGCCAACTCGTAAAGCGCGTGACTTATTGTTACTGCAGCAGTCTCAAAGCCGGCTGCAAAAAATACGATAGCCTGTCCCGCGAGCAGATTCTCCGTCAATTCTGAAACATGTTTTCAAAAGTTCAGTTTGTCACGAAATTGATAATTAGGACCGACGTGAGATAACGTAGACCACAAAGAATTGCGGTGTAGGAATTTCTATACAACGAAATATTAATCAGTCTGGTAACATCCATGCACAGAAACTTCCAGATACATATATGGATTTGACGGCTGAGAAGCTTGAAAATTTTCTTTCTATTTTATACTACACATATATTTTATTAATAGATGTTTTCATTATTTACCAACATCACCCAATTTTTCCGGATGGTCCTGTAACTCCATTAATACATTGACGAAGTCCTGTCTGACGATTTTGTGCTCTCTCCTGTATTTAATCGTATCCACGATAAGTTTTCTAAAGAATTTTCTTGTCTCTTTTTCCGGTAATACGTAACCAAGCAAGTCGACCAGCCACGGAAGAGATTGGCTAAGCATAATTGAAACGAATTCCTTTAAGCGAATATCGAAGAGTTTTCTGCCCATTCGACGGAATTCGCTTTCTTTCTCCGAAATTACGTTTATGTCGATTCCAAAGGCACAAGTGGCGATCACATCGGTTGTATATCGTGCTGTCATTTCGCGGCACTCTATTGGCTCCCCTTTCGCCACTAATTTTTCCAGGCAGACCTCTAAATGATTCGAACACTCTAGTATCATGGAAAACATTTCCTTGAGTTTTCCGGATGTAAATACTGGGGAGAGTCTCAACCGTAGCGGTCGCCATCTTCTTGTTTCCAAGGCGAAAAGATTCAGGGTGAGAACGTCTGCCTGTTATTAAACAAATTTGTTGACTTGAATGGAAGTTGCCGATATAGATACAATTATACATGGGCATTTATTTTGTTCAGCAGTTACTGGTTGTTTATTTTGAATAATTAAGACTCTTGTCACTCTGTGGTTTTAAAAATGTATACACATTTCATTTCTTCTAACAAGGGAAGATACTCAAGTGTCTGGAGCCGATTTTAATGAAACTTCAAACGTTTGCTAAGCAGACGAAAATAATCGTTAGGTATTTTTTATATCGGCCCATTCGCACGTTTAAAGGGTGAAAACACCCTTCGAAGTTACCCCAGAAATAACCCCTAACCATGAAAAGTTTCATGGTTTTTGACGTACAAAAGAAATATGTTTACAAATTGTTTAAAAAATAATTTTTTTTATAACAAAAATATTAATTGCTTTATGCGATATCAACATTTCTGTAATGACATAAAAGAAGGAGAATTCGTTGCTGAATTCAACGGTATTTAATATACTATAGTTCTATATAGTATACAAATTTTGCATTATTTCCTTTAATTTTTTTTAATTATCTAAAAAAAACCTAGAATTATTATTAATTAACAAACATTCATTAGTTAATAATTTGTATACTTGTATAATACATGCGCGCACTACGCAAATCACCGAAACGGCCGGCAATCTAAACCTTTCTTTAAATTGAAGTTAAGCTCGTCTATATTGATCAAGAATTACGGACTAGAAAATTGATGGCGCTCATACTTGAATGTTAATACACTGCGCGGTATACATGTGGCAATCACCATCAAATATAATTGCAAGGGTTTATGCCATATTATTTTCTGGTCATAATGTTAGACTGATTTTGTTGAATAACATGTCATTTTAAACATAAACGTTTGAGCCACAAAAGTATAATTTACATTTTTTAAACATCTCATTTTCTTCGGAAAAACTGTCTAAAACAATATTAATTATTGAACCGTAGTTTACGTATCAACAACATTTTTCTTTTTAAACACAAATTGTTACGCTCGTGGTCTAAACCTTTATCTTTAAAATGACATCTTGCTCAACAAAATTGGCTAAAAATCACAATCAGGAAATAGTGTAACTTAACCCCTTGCAAATACATTGAGTGCCAGTCGCCACACGTATGTATGTATACCGCCCAAAAAAAACATACTTTTATTACAGGTTAATGCATCGTTTCCTTGAATATTTAGCTTGTTTTAAACATTGAAATGCACATGTCTGACTTTCATATTAGAAGATTAATTCGTACGAATACTTATACATACATGGATATCAGATAAATTTAACATACCTTTTCGTGAATTGGAACTCCTCGATCGGAGAAATTAGAGAAATCTTTGATAAGCACATCTTTTATCAAGTCGGGATCGGTGAGAATAAGAATGGGCGTTCTTCTGGCGAATATGCCAATCATTGGCTCGTTTCTGTACTCCATGTAAATTTTCGCCCCCAAATCACCTATGCTTAATTTGCCCATCAGCATGTCTTTAATGTTACCAAATACAGGTATTGGTTTTGGTCCGGCAACACCTCGGTTTTTCCAGAAATCGAAATTTGCCACGAAATAGTAGTACAGGGCAAGAATTATGACGGCAATGCCGCATAAAATCTCGAAATACATCGTCATTTTTCTCAGATTTCTTGTAGCACTTAGATTATTGGTCAATAACACTCTGAAAAATATTGGTAAAAACGAAAATCAATAAAGTTAGTATCGATAGTGTTTAAATTATTAAATATAACTTTTCAAGAAATATATATGACGGGTCGAATGAATCTATCGATTTTAACAGTGTTATTCGTTAAACAAATAACTATATATTTATCAAACGACGCAGAGTTTTTCCCTGCTTTATCTGCTTATGCTCTAGAGAACGCAAATTTTCTACTTTTTAACTTCTCAACAACTGTAATACCGCTACAAGTCGCAAATGTTTAATTAAGAACACTTAACCTCGACTTATAATTTTAAATATCAGACGGTTCATAGTTATCGATTTATTTTATTTATTCTGTTATACTGACATTCTTTGACTGACTCGTACATATCGAATGCAGTACTATTCACGACAGAAATGAAATTATAATTTGATTCTCCACATATAATTGCATTTCATTTGTAATTACGTAAGATGTGAAGCACAGGCGTATTATTCTTAAAAGTGTCTTATTCTTGTAGTGTCTAGAAAACGAATTTTATCATTTACTTGATATTTGTAATAAGAAATCGTTACATAGTATTGCAATCGTTCAATACTATGCACTTGTATGCCTGTTGGAAATCAATGTGACAAATTCAAGCAATTTCACTGTTTAATTATAACAATCTATTAAATTACAGAGAGCAAACATATTTCTCGCTATCAACAAAGGAATCGGGAACAGTACTGATAGAAATAACTTTCACCCCAATCAATAAAATTTCCTGAGATCTTATTCCACTTGGCATTCAATGAATTCTCGCACTATTATTAGACAAAATTGAAAGTTGCTTCATCGGAACAACGTGACTTACAATGCTACTTCGAAAGCACTAGCGGAGAATCTGCAGCTATGCAACATGATAAGTCGAACATACAAATTTTAATATGAAAATTATGTTGACATATTTAAATCTACTACTATATTATAAAGTAAGCTGTTTTACATACATACATAGCAGAATGACAGAAATGATTCGATAACATTCATTTAGTGCAGATAAAGACATAATGGTATAATTTCACATTTTTTCATGTGACTACTAAATCCGCAGAAAGGCATAAAAAACACTTTGTATAAAGAAGTTCATGTTAATGAGTATCCGATTCCAAACATAAATCCCCTTGTACTTGGCCCATATCTAAACATTTTTTATACCGTTTGATACTGTAGGATAAAAATATGTATACGTAATATACTGCAATAATAAGGCTTGCTTACTGAAAAAAATGTATATTCGAAAATGCTAAATCCATAGATTAACTATAATTTCGGAAAATTTTATCTTCAATTTCAATTTCTATTGTATCATATTTTAGTATTTGAACACAAGTTGCTGTCATCGAATCTGCGACGGTCGTCGCTGAGGAATTAAAATTTTCGAAAACTACTTAAAGCTTTGAATACTTTAGTATGCACAAGAATGAGAAATTATATTGACTTACCAAATGTTTCACTTACGACATTTTTACTCCTTTTAGGATACCCTATGGGGCAAAACTTGTGCGTGGTTCGGTCATCCAAAAATTCGAATATTTAAATTAATTTTCTGCAAAAGTCGCTGGTTATTGCCAGTTAATGTGTTACACGCTTTACGCACCCGTCATGCCCCAAGCGGTTCGCCTAATTCCATAAAAATTTGCGAATTTCACTTCGCGACATCCCCTTGTGACTCATTCTTTGGTTTCGATAATTTACATTAAATGAATATTTATTTATTTATTCAGTCATTACGTGAATCCATTGCTCCATGTTTTCATATGGTTTCCGTGTGTGGTTTGAAAAAAATGTTTTACGGATAGTCACAGGTAGTATGTATGTACTTATGCCCGTCCCTTTCCAAGGCACAACAGTGTACCATGTCATAAATTAGGAAATATTCTACAAGAAAGAACTTCAGACACATTACAGTTAAAATGGGATTTCGAATATTAGTTTAGATTTAAATTATAATGGTTAAAACCAGTGATTTAATTAATACTCTGCTGTACTTCGCAATCAATGGAATTTTATTCAAATCAAATTGCTTAAAACCTACAACAATGAGATTTATTTTGCACGTCTAGTGAAATTTAAATTTTCAATTGACGGAGCAATTAAAATTCCGATTAAAAAATAATAACCTACTATTAAGCCATTTGTTTATATTGAGTATACTTTAATACAAGTTTTGACTTATACATTGTACAAGTTTTGTATTAAACATTCGAGGAATAAGAGTATTTTATATTCATGCTTATATACACATAATTTTTCTGCCGCCAAAAGGAATAGAATATCATTACTACTTACTGATTATACTCATACCTAGTATACAGGGTGTCCCAGCTAACGTGCACGTCCCTGAACCAGGTGATAGCTGAGATAATTTTAATATAGGGAAGTGACACTCGTAATGTCGTATCTTAATTCGTGACCGAGTTATTAACGAAAAACGATAGCGAATCATAGGGCTCCGTTAGGCCCAGCGGCGCGACAGTTCCTACTAGCGCAGTACCCTACTGGTGCAGACCTTCTACTGTCATGCCGCCGGACCCAATGAAGCCCTCCGATTGGATATCGTTTTTCGTTAATAACTCGGCCATAAATTAAGATACGACATTACGAATGTTACTTCCCTATATTAGAATTACCTCAGCTCTCACCTGATTCAGGGACGTGCACGTTAGCTGGGACACCCTGTATACTATTAAATAGAGATTTCAGTCAAAAGCGGGTAATATTGAGCGTAACACGAAAGTGTTAAGGGGTTCCTAGAACCCTTTTTTCGTGACATAAAAAATTTATCCAGCATATCCTGTCTACTCTTATGGGTGACCTGTGATGCAAGCGTTCAAGTGGGATTCCCAAAGTGTGGAGAAACAAACGTATCTTTTATAATTTTTCGAGTTTGTCATACTTATAACAGACTGAAAATGATTCGTTGGGTGGGGCGAGATTGAGACGGGCGTGGCGTCGCGCGGAATTTGCACTTTCATCAGATAAAAGATATTTTTGCAGATAAACATAAGCATATCACTCAGCTTTTATTATTTTCAAATGTATTCCACCTATGGGAGATAATATGAGAGCTTTCGGGTCATGTTCATACGGTATCTTGGTTTTCTCGCAAACGTCAACCTTGTGGTTTTTGAGTATCTTTATTAGCCCGATTTTCGTTTGATAAACAGCAAACCGTGCGCCTGAAAATTAAAATGTAATTCATATTCCATACAAAGAAACTAGAAACACCATAATCATATTCCAAACATATTTAAAGACTGGCAAGTGAAATTTAACTTCAGGGCAATAATATTTAGGAAATATTTCATGTCTTACCGATACAATTTCTCGGACCATCACCGAATGGTAAATAATACATGGGGTGTCTAGTTGCCGCAATCTCCTCGCTAAATCTTTCGGGGTCGAAGACGTCAGGATCCGGGTAAATGTCGGAATCTCGTTGCAACGCGAAAGCGGGTATCCAAATTTTCATTCCCTTGGGTATCGTAACTTTCGTGCCATGGAAAGTGTAATTATCTCTCGCTTGTCTCATTAGGACCGTGACTGGCGGGTACTTTCGTAGCGTCTCTGAGAAAATATAAGATTATATTAGTTTACGTTTATTTAACTAGTACAATTTATTCAGTAAAATTAAAACGATTAAAATTAATTTCTGGGTATTCTTCAGTTTATTATAATTCGCCAAGAATTTTGAATAAGTTACCAAATTAGAAGTACAGATCTTTTCGTTGAAGAACTTTTCAATGAGATTGTTTTAATATCACATAGGATTAGCCGACAAATTTTATTACAATTTAACAAGTGACGGCTCTCATCATTGCAATACATATTAGAACAAGTGCGTACAAATATGTATATTGCATACGTGTTTTCTTTTTGCAGCTGAGATGAATCATTGTTATTTATTAAACCGTTTAGCTTCCTGGAAATAGAAACCCGAGTGACTTGCGATATGCTCGTAAATATCATATAACTGTTCGTACCTCTGAATACTTTGTCCAGGTATTTCATTTCCTTTATATTCTCGTAAGTTAGGCTTTGACCGTGCTGCTGAAATTCTTCTTTGATTTCCTCCCGCAACTTATCCTGTATTTTCTGATTGAGTGCCAACTCATAAAGCGCGTTACTCATAGTTGTTGAAGAAGTCTCAAAACCGGCTGCGAAAAATACGAAAGCCTGTGCCGTAAGCAGATTCAGCGTCAGTTCTGAAACATATTTTTAAAGGCTCGGTTTATCATGAAATTGGTAATTAGGACAGACGTGAAATAATGTAGATAACATAGAGTACGGTGTAGGAATTTTAAAGGGCACAATTATTAATATGTACGGTATAACTTTAATTCGCAGAACCTTCCCAGATATATGGATTTGACGGCAGAGAAGCTTAAAAACTTTCATTCTATTTCGTACTACACATATTGTATTAATAGCTGTTTTCATTATTTACCAAAATCACCCAATTTTTCCGGATGGTCTTGTAACTCCATTAACATATTAACGAAGTCATGTCTGACGATCTTATGCTCCCTCCTGTATTTCATCGTATCCATGATAAGTCTTCTAAAGAATTTCGTTGTCTCTTTCTCCGGTAATACGTAACCAAGCAAGTCGTACAGCCACGGAAGAGACTGTCTCAGTATAATTAAAGTGAATTCCCTTAAGTTAACGTCGAAGATTTTTCTGCCCATTCGACGGAATTCGTTATCTTCCTCCGACATTGCGTTCATTTCGATTCCAAAGGCACAGGTGCCGATCACGTCGGTTGTAAATTGTGCCGTCATTTCGCGGCACTCTATTGGCTCCCCTTTCGCCACTAATTTTTCCAGGCAGACCTCTAAGTGGTTCGAACACTCGACTATCAGGGAAAACATCTCCTTCAGTTTTCCGGACGTGAATACTGGGGAGAGTCTTGACCGTAACGGTCGCCATCTTTTCGTTTCCAAGGTGAAAAGATTCAGGGTGAACGGGTCTGTCTGTTGTTAAAAAAAGTTGTACATTTGAATGGAATTTTGTCGAAATGACTGCAATTAAATGCGGCTGTTGATATGTAATTGTCATGAACAACTAACATAAAAAAAAAACCTGATTTATTACTACAGTAAACCCCCGTATAACACGGTAGGTCCGTTCCGCGTTATAGAAACACGCGTTGTAGGAGTATAACGCGTTATGTACAAATGATTCAAGTAAATCGAATATTAAGGAAAAACTAAATATGTGCATTTTATTAAAATCAAATTAAGAACATTTTAAATAAAAAACCGTTTTGTAATTTTTCATTTTTTAAAAATCTGCATTGTCACATGTGCAAACGTACGCGAAAATTGATTATGTACAAATTCATTATAAATTTCACAGTACAGAAATATAATGTGGAAAATCCCCGCGTTATATGCGGGAAAACACGTGTTATACGAGCGACATGAAATCGCATTATCAGAGTACCGTGTTATACGGGAGTTTACTGTATTTTCTTCATTGTTCCGTTGTATACTTAGATATTATGTTTGAACCATTGAAATGTACTAATCTGATTTTAATATTGGGAGAGTAATTCGTATAAATATGTATGGTCCAGATAAATTGAACGTACCTTTTCGTGAATTGGAAGTCCTCGTTCCGAGAAATTAGAGAAATCTTTTATGAGCACATCCTTTATCAAGTCGGGATCGGTCAGAATAACTATTGGCGTTCTTCTGGCAAATATGCCAATCATGGGCTCGTTTTTGTACTTCTTGTATAGATTCGTCGTGAAATCGCCTATTCCTATTCTCCCGAGCAACATGTCTTTAATGTTACCAAGTACGGGCGTTGGTTTTGGTCCGGCAACACCTTGATTTTTCCAGAAATCGAACTTTGCCACGAAATAGTAGTACAGTGCAATAATTACGACGGCAATGCCGCATAAAATCTCGACGCACGTCGTCATTTTTCTCAGATTTCTCGTAGCACTTAGATCATCGGGTATGTAATTGAATGTCAATAAGACTCTGAAAAATATTGGTAAAAATGAACATCAAGACGGTTAGTCGGGGTAGCGTTAAAATTATTAAATATGACTCTTGAGGAAAATATATAACGGGTTGAATGGACCTATCGACTTTAACAATATTGCACGCTAAACAAAGTAGTATAAATTAATCAACCAGTACAGAATTTTTCCATACTTTATCTGATTATGTTCACGGCGACGCGATACTTCAACTTCTCAACAACCGTGATACTGCAATAAGTCGTAAATGCTCAATTAAGTACACTCAAACCTTGTTGTTTTACGCGACTGTTTTTATATGCGCTGTATTTTCCTGGAGAAACGAATCCTTCGGTTACACTGTACTTTATACACGTAATTTTATTGGATGAGTACAATAAAATATTTCTATGATATTTATTGTATATAACGAACATCCGCGAGCCGACAGTTTTCAGTTGCTCGTATTTATTTCGTTATTCTGACATTCTTGATCTGACTTGTACGTACATTTGGAATATAGTATAATCAACGACAGGAAATGGAATTAAAGTTTGATTGTTCACGTATAATTACACTTCGTTTCTAATTACATAAGTTACGAACACGCAGGTGTATCTCTCTTAGTGTCTAAGAAACGAATTTTATTATTTACGTGACATTTCTAATAGGAAATCGTTACATAGCATGTATTGCAATCGTTCAATACTACACACTCGTACACCTGTCTGCAGGTAACGTACCATATTCAAGGTGTTTCACTACGTAACCGTCAGTATATACTTAACAATCAACTTAATTACAGAAAACAGACATGTTTTTCGTTAGAAAAAGAGAATCGGGAACAATAGTGGTGGTAATAATTTTCACTCGAATCAATGGTATTTCCTACGCTCTGCTTCCACTTACAAAGCTATTTCAGCGGAACGATGTAACTTGTAATGCTACTTCCAAAGCACTGACGGTGAATCTCCAGCTACTCTAGTGTACTAGGCAGATAAATCCGAGAAAATTCCTGAGTCACGATGATCCGGGGGACGAAGCATTCGTTTCCAGATTTGCTGGTTTATCGTTTTTCTGTCTTTTCACCGAAATAATGGATCCAGCGATTAGATAAAACTTCGTTTAAAGAAAATGAAGGGATTCTGATATTTTTGCAGTTTCCAGCGAATGGAAATTCGAAATTTCCACTGTATGTCCAGATACTTTGCCGTCGAAATTGCTGCACGTGAAAAGCGAAAGAGAACAGTGTATTTTTAGCAGCGCACTTCGGAGCAACGTTGTTGTAACAGGTACATACCACAGTAAATTACTTGATGGTCCCCGCCGGATGATAGGCCGTACAATAATTGCAAGTCACGATGACTTGCGGTTCTCCGAGTTTGTTTCCATGAGATTGGTATGGTATTGATATTTATCTACAATTGAATTTCTTGAAAACAGCTGAAAATATCAGCAAGATAAAATCGAACTCGTGTGAAGCAATATGTATATCACGTTTCCGTCGTATACCATGATACGTTGAGCATACAAATGACAATATGAAAATTATGTTGACATAGTTAAATCTACTACCGTATTACAAAGTTAGCAATTTATGTATGTGTGTATGTACAACATTCAAACACAGTAGAATGACAGAAATGATGCGATAATATAGATTTACTGCAGTTAAAGTAGTATACATTGTTACCTACGCAGTAAACTACGGACTAAATCGGATTACGTATGTTTTCCTTTAGATTAATTGATAAAATTGTCTGGTAAAGGGAAGTTAGAAGCGTAACTTTAATCTAAAATTGATTTTTTCCCCAGTTGTTTGTTTTATTTAATACTTACAATACTTCACTGGTTTTGTATCTTACGCTTGTTATGTATCATAGGAATAATTTGTTTGCGATTCGAACACAAAAAATTATGAATAATTTATAAAACACGTGTCACGTTGATTTTGCTACATGTATCCGTAAAGTAATTAGATGCATCTGACTTCGAAGCGCATGAATGATTATGTGTGTCGTTACTGATTGCGTAAATCACGTTGTGTTTTTCTAAAAATAATTTTCTTTAATGTGATCTCTATCGCGTATCTCATTATGCATCTTCGTTACAACACGTTAATTAAGATAAAAATTTTGAAACACTGCATTGACTTATATCTATTTCATTTTGCACTTGGATTTTAGATATGTTAATTGCACAGTGTTACTATGTGCAACGAAATACTCTTTATTAGGATGTTACACAACATCATTATGTAAATATATTCTGCACTTATGTACTTATGCATTCTCTAAGAGTAATGTGTTCCATCGATTACAAACATTTGTAATACAATGTGAATTAAGTATACTGTAGTAAAAGGAATATGCCATCATTGATTTAAAGATCAATACATGCAAGGTATATATAAAAAAAACAATGCGTTTTATTATAAAAAACATTTAGGTTTCTTATTATAAACATACAGGTATGTAATCATTCACAAATTCTTTCGAATTTCAACCGTTTTGTATTAAAAACACATTTCTTCCTAACAAACTCACTACGTCACGAAGACATTCCACAAAGATCTCTTATGTAAAAAAGAATTTTTCTGTATTCTTTAAATATAATGTAAATGGTTAATGAGTTTTTGTGAAACATTTCCATTCGAATTCATCACATTTTTTCTCACACTACTTTCGCATGTAGAGTCAAACTTAACGATAAAATTTGCAAAGAATTCACATTACCTTTTCTAACAATAATTAACACATAAGACGTGAGGTTCTAATTATGTCAATTTGACATGAATGGTGTCTTAACCACGAATGACAAGTGTCAACATTAAAATTGATAAATAATGATAGTTTGTAACTCTGAATTATTTGACGATCCATAAAAACTAATTTCTGTATTATATATGTACTTCCTAAGCACCTAATGAAGTAACTAAAAGTAATTAAACCGAATTAAAACAGTATTTAACATAAAACCATATTTCGTATAATATTTAAACAATTCGTTTTTCCGCTAAAAGATATTTTCGAAGACCACCATCGTTTTAATTCTCTGCTTTGGTTATCTTTAAATATAACCCTGACATTGGAGCAAGCAGAAAAGTTCTCGGATCGAATATGTACGGAATCGGTGTTTTCTCACAAACGTCAACCTTGTGCTTGCGGAGTATCCTTATGATTCCAACTTTCGTTTGATGTACAGCAAATCGTGCACCTGAAAATTAATATAAAACTTATTTCACATTTAATCTTATTCTAGGATGATTTTAATTTCGAAAGGAGACTACAAATTTGTATTCGATACGAAAGAAGCATTTCATTATTCGTATCACTAGAGTCTTTAACGATTTTAATAACATAATATTTGATTAAGTATTAGTAAGAAATATTTGTTATCTTACCAATACAATTTCTTGGTCCATCACCGAATGGTAAATAATGCATGGGGTGTCTAGTCGCTACTACGTCATCGTTAAACCTTTCGGGATCAAAAACGTCCGGATTCGGGTAAATTTCGGGATCCCTTTGTATCGCAAAAGCAGGTATCCAAATTCTGGTACCTTTAAATATCTTAACTTTCGTGCCTTGGAAAGTGTAGCTATCAGTCGATTTTCTCATTATAACGGACACTGGTGGATACTTCCGTAGCGTTTCTATGCAAAGAAAAAGATTATATAAAGTTTATGTTTATTTAGTGATTAAATTAGAGAACACGCTCTCCTCGTTGAAGATTGTCGAGTTTAATTGATTACAATGTCGAATGTTATAGATTATATGTTATGTTGGCAATATCTTCTAAGAATAGCTGATAATTGTAGTAGAAACTCATTTATGTTATGTCACGCATCATTGAGACTTATGCAAATAACAATGTTTCATACAAGTCACAATGCTGTGTGTAATTAACCGGTTATTTGTTTCCGAAATGAGTCACTGGTGCTTATCGACCTCTTTAGATAACACACGAAGCAAACTTGAATGACTCGCGATATGCTAGTAAGTAACAGATTGAATCGAACATACATACCTTTGAACACTTTGTCTAGATATTTCATTTCCTTTATGGTCTCGTACGATAGGTTTTCGCCGTGCTGTTGATATACGTCTTTGATTTCTTCCCGCAATTTGTCCTGTACGTCCTGATTCAGTGCTAACTCATAGAGTGCGTTACTTATCGTTGTCGAGGAAGTCTCGAAACCGGCAGCGAAAAATACAAAAGCTTGTGCAGTGAGCAGATTCTCCGTCAATTCTGAAACGTGTGATTATAAAGTTCAGTTTGTCAGGAAATTGCCCATTACGACCGACATTGAACAATATGAAATACAAAGAATTACGGTGTAGAAATGTCTAAAAATACCGTAAGTAACTTTCATGCATAGAAAATGCCAGATACATAGATTTCACAGCTGAGAAGCTTGAAAACTTATTCTATTTCATACTACACATATGTACTATTAAGTAATAGATGTCTGGATTATTTACCAACGTCACCCAATTTTTCCGGATGGTCCTGCAACTCCATTAACGTATTCACGAAGTCCTGTCTGACGATATTGTTCTCCCTCCGGTACTTAATCGTGTCCGTGATAATTCCCCTAAAGAATTTCGTTGTCTCCTTTTCCGGTAATATGTAACCAAGCAGATCATACAGTTGCGGAATCGACTGTCTTATTCGGATCATTATAAACTCGGGCCAGTCGACGCTGAAGATTTTTCTGCCCATTCGACGGAATTCACTGTCTTGCTCCGACATTGCGTTCATTTCGATACCGAAAGCACAGCTTCCGATCACGTCGGTTGTAAATTGCGCTGTCATCTCGCGACACTCTATCGGCTCTCCTTTTGCCACTAATTTGTCCAGGTAGGTCTCTAAATGGTTCGAGCATTCTGTTATAAGGGAAAACATTTCCTTCAGTTTTCCGGACGTGAATACTGGCGAGAGCCTCGTTCGCAACGGTCGCCATCTTCTTGCCTCCAGACTGAAGAGATGCATCGACAATGGCTCTGCCTGTTATTAAAAAATGTCGTTCATTTGAAATGAAGTCGTATGATTATAAAAAAAATAATGGGACAATATGTGATTTTTATAGGACTGCCAATGAACAATTAAATCAGTTGCAATGAGACAGCGGTGTTGAAATGCGATATCTTAATTAAGAAATACTCTAAGTAACTAATTACAATTTTAACGATCGCCAAAACTTATAATTGTAAGTAAACCTTAATACTTTGGCTTATTTAACTATCCAAAAACAATACAATAAAAAATTAAATTAAATTATCTACTTAGTTACTCCAATAATAGAGAGTAAATAAGTATATAATTTAATTTAATTTTTTATTGTATTGGTTTTGGATCGTTAAATAGACCAAACTAATAAGGTTTCCTTACAACCCTACGTGACTGTTGTTTAATTTAAGCTGGATATTATACCTGTTGGCTGCTTAGACTTTTATATTAACAGGTTCACGCGTTTAAGTATGAGCGATGCAATAATTAAATATACCTTTTCGTGCATCGGGATTCCTCGGTCTTGAAATTTGGAGAAATCCTTGATCATAACATCTTTGATCAACTCCGGATCTCTCAATAGAAGAATCGGCATTCTTCTCGCGAATATGCCGATCATCGACTCGTTTTTGTACTCATTATAAAGTTCCGTCGTGTACTCGGTGAATCCGAGTCTTCCCAACATCGGACCTTTAATTGTGCCAAACCCAGGTATCGGTTTCGGTCCGACCACACCTTGTCTCTTCCAAAAGTCGAAGTATACGACAAAGTAATAGTAAATTGCAAGACAAACGGCCGCGAGGCCGCACAAAATCTCGAAATACGTCGCCATTGTCACTCAGCTTTCGTAGATCATTGAATAATCAAGAATAAATGGTACCCTGTAATGTATTCAAAGAAAGTCAAATCAGTAATGATATTAATTTGTACGAGAATCATCGATCGAAGATTCAATTTATTGTCGATTTTTCAGATTGCAAAAAGTATAAGGAAAAAGGTTTTATAAACATTGACATTAGATAGAAAACAGTGAAAAGATACGAGATATCACGTCGTCGTGTTTATTAATGTATACATATAGTATCTCGAGGAAAATTTCAGGCCAATAATACGACGTCGCGCATTATTTAGAAAATAGTTTATTGCGTTTTTTCTCAGATAAAAGAAATGTGTCTGGAAAACACATTCAGTGTGATTAAAATGTAACGAATGCTTGATAACATACACTAAAGCGTGAACCAACGCAAAGACTTTAAGTACATAATATTATCAATGCTAGTCTATTCAGTGAGGTAGCAGGATGTTTGAAGAATCTAAATTAACATCTGTTGAATACGATGCAATTTTGTAGATACATTGTCAAAATTGTTACGTCACCTATGAATGTTATAAGTGGATGCATTCCGTACGTCCGGCTGATTCTGTGCGAAATCGACCATTTTTTGGAGCAATAGCCTGTAACTTTTTCAAAATCACTGACGTTATAGTACTTCGTGTGTCCCACATGGAAACAATTTTGATTTTTTCGAAATTATGAAAATTTCCAAAGTAACAGCTGTTCGTATTTCATGAATTTGTAAAAAATAGACTTTTTCGAAAAATTCTCCGTTTTCATTTTCACTGGAAATGACTAAACTTTTCAATAAAAAATACAATTTGCATGACTACCGGTGTTAAGTAGCATTTACATTTAATTTGTTTAAAAAAACGTGCATAATTCACGGGGCAAACATTTTAAGACTGAAAAAATAAAAATTTATTTTTTAAGTAAACTGTCGTCTTCAAGAAAACTGTTTAGAAAAATGTCGTCATTTTAATCACGAGTTTGTAAAAAATCGAGAACGTAAACCATACAAACGTTAATCACGTTCCAACCAGTAATTACCAAGATACCCCTCCATATACATAGTTGTATAGTGTGTGAAAATTTTTCATATATTTTAACGTTTCCCCTCCCTCTCCCCCAAATTACACATCAATAGTTAATTAAAAAGTTTGATCCTTACCGGTGAAAATAAAAAAAAAATTATCACTACGCTCTACCGTTTCCGAGAGACGTATTTTTCAACATGTCCATTTTTCACAAATTCCAAAACTTCGAACGGCTGTGACGTTGGTAATTTTCAAAATTTCGAAAAAGCAAAGTTAGTACCACGTACAGTATGCCAAACAATATAAAGTCAGCTGTTTTGAATATGTTCCTACTTGTTGCTACAAAACGTGGTCGATTCATATGGAATGTGTCTTACATAACTTACATTCAGATATGTGTAAAACTACTATGGGTCGGTTCAACAAGTTTGACTATTCATTTACTGTTTTTAATCAAAATCACAAATATTCTTCCGCCGATTTTTCCTGCGACACGATATAGAATGCAATGAATTGAATAGCGTTGTAATTAACAATATCCTTAACGGCATACACGCGTAGTTGTTTCTCTTGACATAGTTTCTATGTGATGTAACAAACTCACGATATGCCAATTTAAAAACAACATAAAACTCTCGTGTGTATGTTTCCAAAAAACAATCACGCTTTCCTCGCTATCGACAAACCGACAGCGACAACCTGTCAATTTGTGTCGTTTTTACGCGAATTTATCATATATCGTGTAGTCTGTTTGCAGTTACTTCTCAATTAATTCTCACCGTGTTATTTAACGAAGCACAACCGTGCTACTGCGATACGATGTAACTTCCCAGACGGTTCCCGTAGCACTGTCGGTGAAACTCCCGCTACTCCAGGTTAGTAGCCAGATAAATCTCACTAAAATTCCTTAGTCACGACGCCCTGCGGCAAGAGTAGTTTCCTCAAAATGATTGTTGTTCTGTATCGCGGAATCAACTGCCATAATTATCGGATGACATGCATTATGATCGCACTTTGAGATCACCGATTGTTATTTCATTTCCTATCAGTACATTAGGAGACTTTGAAATTACTGCTATCTAAAGCGATGTATCTGGGTTCCGAAATCTTGATTCGCTAATTTCCGCATTTTAATACATCAATTTTATAATTCAATTAATACTTCAAGTTTATGTTTAATTAGGGGTCTGGAAATTGAGGCGAGCATCAATGAAATTGGTGTTAGTATTTTCTCTTTATTTATGAAATATTTGAGGAATGAATTTGTTTGCATTATGCGGATGTGCAGCTTACTGAAATTAGATTTAATAATTGATTTGCGCAAATTGGTTTGATTGATGAGTATAAAAGAGAGGTATTAGGATGTTCCTTTCAGACAATTTTATTTAGGATATGTAATACAGATTTCGTAGAAAGCTACATACAATGATAAAGTAAGTAATCACTGATTAACAAGCCTGAATAATACTGATTACATTGTGATGAATGTCGGTTTTTCATCGTCAGCATGAGTACGCAAACTGAGTTTGTTAATATATGTGTACCTTCTTGGGAATTTGTCTTCATTTTTTAATTAACTCATATTTCACACAATCGTAGCAAATTTCATCCGGTATTTCCGGAATTAAATTTATCATGTTTAAATTATCCGCCGACGATTAATTGTTAATTTATACCGAGAAAGAAAAAGAAAATAGTATTTCTCCAAATAACGTTTTACGTAATTTTATATGTACTGCTACATGGCTCAAATGTATTTCAGAATATACGTCGAATGGTAATAAAATCATAAAGTTTTATCAAAGTAATCGAAGCAAAAAATTCTATTTAGTTTTTTTTTTTCACCCAAATTTCATCACAGACAAGATATAGCATATCTCTCACCCGTGATTTCATCATGCCACTTATTTACTTTCTGTAGAACACGTGGATACAATTACTGTCACGTCCCGGATCGTCGCGGCCTTTTTAAATAGGAGTTCGGAAGGAGCTCGGACGAAACGGAATAAAACCGCTGTTTTCGGGGCACTAATGCCGTTCCGGGGATAGCGCGGTTTCGCTACCACGGGTGATAGAAAGTACTTACCTCAATACTTACCTGTGGTCCAGGGATTATCTGCTGAGATCGTTCTGATTTCAGTGATTCTGGGAGTGGCGGTGCCAGTGTTTGTCGGCTCGATGACGCCGAATTCGGTTTTGAGTATAAAAACGCGTTTGCTTAGATATATTTCGCGCCGCGGATCATTAAGGGGGAATTTATACGGTGGTATATTGAAGTGCGTAAATATAATAGGAGTCACCTTATATGATGTGTGCTCCGTCTCGACTCCCAGTAGTTCCTGGTACGGAGAATTAGTATCGTTTAACAAATTGCGCAAACGGCGTATTTGGTTTTTACGCCCTGCTCTACGGGCACGGGTCATGAGGAAGGATTTTGGGGAGACACTGGACCCTGTAGTTCGTTTCCAACGTGCGGATGGCCTCACTGAAGGAACGGTTTATAAATGCCTTGCGATGCACGAGTGCTAATGAGCGGATGTCCTCTCGAAAAGCTATGGTCTCTGAGCGGATGTCCTCTCTGAGAGACCAACGTGTAAGCAAGTGTATAAATTATTAATTGTCAAACAGCGTGCTGGTTTGGAGAAGGTGTGTTAGGATATTTGAATGAAAAACTCTTCGAATTAAAGTAAAATATAAGAAAAACGCTATATTGTTACAACTATATATGAATTAACAAAATTAAAAATAAGGATTTGAACTAAGACTAACTTATCGGTACTAGTACTCCGGGGAGTCTGAATTAAAACTAGAGTTTGACGACCAAGGGAAGTCTGTTCCCTGACCGGATTGGACTTAGGACGAGAAATGATTAACGAATGAATCTGAATGTTAAATATGAATAGCTGAACGAATATGAATCTCCGATTTGAATAGCCCCGATTTGGTGCTGTGCATCGCCTTATATAGGCGTGAAATATTATTGTTACGCAGGCGCACTGCGTTTTGGCGATCCCCTAGTAGAGGGGTTGACGATGACTAATTTTTTATCTTATGTGATTCTTAAACAATTCTCTTGCTTGACGCTCGGCTAGGGTACGGGTTAAGGTATGCGCTGAGCGCGCGTAGGTAGAGCGAGAAAGAGGGTAAGCAGCGAGAGTAGGGTATGAGTGCGAGTGAGCGAGCATGCGGGTGAGTTAGAGGGGGTATGGAGCGAGTGAGAAAGCATGATGAGTAAGTGAGAGGGGGTATGGAGCGAGTGAGAGAGCATGTGAGCGAGTAAGAGGGGGTACGGAGCGAGTGAGAGAGCATGATGACGCTTGGCGGGCTGCCGCGTGTCAGGGGCTGAGGTTTTAGAGAAGTCGAAAAGGTAGTATGAAATAAGGAGTGGTGAAAAATACAAGTGTAGGAAAGGCTTAGTATCTAAGGCGCATTATATATATATAGCTAAATGGTGGGGTGGTCGAGTGGTGTACGTAACACCTCCCCCCTTAGTTAGAAATGCTGCAGGCGGGCCTCAGCATTTCGATTGGAAACGATCTAACATTCTATTTAATTCAGAAAAATCCTTAGAGGAACTAGGGGTTTGAGGAGCTAGGGGCGCTTCTTCAAGGGGTATTGTCTCTTTGGGCACAATGTCTTTGGGCACACTCTCAATGGCACTTTTGTTGGGGTTGTTGGACTCTTCGTTTTCCGAGGGATTCTCCGTATGGGAAAGATGAAGTAGTAGATGGGCGATTGACGACCATATGGCTCCAAGTAGGTGAAGGCTCCATCCGTAGACAGAATGTAGTGCATATCCTCTGACCAGCATGTCGACGAGGACCTTGATTATCCTCAGGATGAGGAATATTGCAAGTACTCCGGCGCTGGCTGAGCCGAATGTAATAAAGCTGTTCCACAGGCGTAAACCGGCACTTTCGGCTATCCTGTTTAACGATTCTTCGTCTAGTAAGTTATGCAGGGCGACGCTTCCGGCTGGAATGCGGCGTCCTAGGGCTCCTCGAGCTAGAGTATTTAGCATCGCTGGTTTTTCAACCGGGAACATGATGTGTTCTCTTAGTCGTTCAAGATCATCCTTGCCGTATATACCACTGGTGGCCAAGGAAGATGGGTTTTTGTAACGCCATGTGGGTTTTGTAAGTGGTTGGATTGTCTGCGGCGCCAATGATTCAGTGGGATTTGGCTCCATTTTATACCAGGCGTCGTCAAGCTGGTACATTACCGGAAGTAATCGGTTGCATTCCCTAGGTGTACCGGTGATTGTGAGTAGTTTGGCCTTTGGTGTCAGGAACATGCTTCTGTTCTGATGCGTGACTGGAAGTTCCTGGTAGCATTCGGCGGTGATCCGAACCTTACACTGGACCGGGATGCATTTGATAATGTGAACGACTTCTCCCGCAGTTATGGCCATATAACCGGGGCCTTTCATAATGGTCAGTGCCACCTCTTCTGGTGCGATGCTGGCAAGGCTGAGTGCGTTAGCGAGCACTTGTCGCTCCAAAGCGCATTTCTGCATAATTATGTCTTTGTATAGATGAGAAATCTGGGTGCGTATATGTTTCTCTACGTACACGAATTTTGAATTCACATAACTGAAAATGTCGAGGTTGTCTACGGTGACAGGGCCTCGAACCTTGAAAATTTGGTCTCGAACTATTTCCAAAATTAATAGTTTCGGATGCTCCGTCTTCACGAGTGTGTAACCGCACACACTGATTTCTGTGGTACGGGTGAGCGCGAAAGTGGTTTCTTTCGTGGTCACTGTGTAAATTGTTATGGCTCCTTGGCTGTCTTCCTTCGAGGTGAGTCTCGTCGCGTGTCCTTCATACAGCACGTCATACTGGTTGAAATGACATGTTTCCATAGGCACTGACGGCCAAAATGCTAAGTCACCGTTGGCGTCCTGGCAGGATCCGTCCGACACTGGACAGTGGAGTCCTGAATGCAGGATGACTTGATTTGAAACAAGTTTTACCGGTGCTCGATAGTTCGAAAGCGAAATTCTAATACTGGCTTGAACAATTACGTTGTCCCACGTACCATACGGATCACTATATTGAGTTCCCGCGCACTTGCCGTCTACGGCTATTGTTCCCGCTAACGTAACACTGCGCGTTTCCGTGGTATTCGGCACTAGTCCCGTGATTTGCGCGTTGCCACCGAGGTATATTATACCTGATTTTTGCAATTGTTGGCACAACTCTGAAGTCATCGCGAGAATGTATTCACGACGGCCATTGTGCACTGCAGAAATGTGCGAATGCATACCACAATAAAAAATTGTTCGGTCTATTTCTACGCGGCACTGTATAATGTCTGTGTAGTCAAATTCGGAAAGTTGTAGCAGCTGAATATTGACTTCCTGTGTGACAGGCTCGGTGTCACTAATTTCGCACTCATCAATCTGTGTGAGTGAAAGCGTTGTAACGTTCATTCCGTCACTGGCACAATCGTATCCAACAAGGGATAAGGCTCCTGGGAGTAGGCATCCCAGCATAAGAAGCTGTAAGTTGTAGGTCATCATTGTAGGCGATGGCTGCTCCTGGTGTATGATGTCCGTCCGTGCTGCTCTGACAGGTGGGTTATTGTGCTGTAGGCGCAAGGCGATGAAGTCTACTGTTGTAGTTGTGTGGCTGCGTTGTTGCCGTGATACAGGCGCAGAGCGAAGTGATGAGGGCTGCTAGACGGGTCCTCCTTATAAAGGGGCTTATCTTCGTCGTCGTCTTGAAGTTGCGGAGGGGATGTGCGTGCCCTTACGATTTTGGGGGGGGGGGGGATTACAAAGATTATGCTTAATAAAAGAAAGAATAATTAGAATAGGAATTGATTATGCGTCATGCGCTAACTTATAAAATAGATATTCTACGTGGTATAAGCGTGTTTCAGCTTGTCCGTATGTACGACCTTTGTAGTCGATCCAAGATCGATTCTAACATTTCGGTTATCAATAATTTCGGTCACCTTATGTGGTCCCGTATATTGGTCGGAGAACTTCCCTTTGCGGGGCTCCTTCAGAAGGAACACTGAGTCACCCGGAAGAAAAGTTACCGGCTTAATTTTTCGATCGTAGTACTGCTTGGATTTGACTTTAGCACCGTTCAGATTGTCTCTAGCGATTTCTTGTGCGTGTCTTATTTTCGTAAACAGTTCGATAACGTAGGCGAGGTATGTTTCGTTCTGCAGATCATCGATAGGAGGGTCACTCGATGGGGTGCGAGCGAGACTGCCGAAAACTAACTCGTGAGGGGTATGTTTCGTTCCCTCATGCATACTGGTGTTATATGAGAACATCGCATATGCCAAGAGCTCGTCCCAATTATTATTACGATCGATGAATTGCTTGAGATATTCCGTGAGCACATGGTGAGACCTCTCAAGAGAACCATTTGACTGAGGATGGAAAGCTGTAGTTTTGTATCGCTTGATTTTAAATTTCTTCGCGATGGTTTTAATAAGCGACGTCAAGAAAACTGATCCTTGGTCGGTTAGTATGGCCCGTGGAGCACCGAAGCGACAAATAAAATGTTCAGTAAATGCGTTGGCTATACTGATGGAATTCGCTTGGCGGAGGGGAATGGCTAAGGAATATTTCGTGAGGAGATCTTGAATGGTGAGTATGTATATGTTTTTGTTTTGTGTTTGAGGGAGCGGTCCCATGATATCAAGCGCTACTTTATCGAATGCATTACCTGGAGTATCGGTGAGTGCCATTGGTTGTCGCGTTTTGACTCGAACTAATTTTTTTATCTGACATGCTGAACAATTACGAATGAAATTTTGGACATCTTCCTTTAGATTGGGCCAATAGTATCTTTCTCTGATTCGGTACGCTGTTTTAGCGACACCTTTGTGTCCTCCTACTACGGAATTGTGATTTTCTTCGATGATTTTAATTCGGTCATTCACTAGAGGTGTTTTAATTTGATTGAGACATATAACGATTTTTACTTGAGTTTCGGAAAACATTTGTCGTAAATTATAAAATATCCAATTCCAGTTTATATTATCTACGTTTCCCTTTGATATGCTAATTGTTTTTAAGTCTAATTCGAGAGTGACATCCAGAAGGGATTCCAGGGCATCGAGCATAATTTCTTCCTGCGTTAATATTGAAATATTTTCTTTGACTGGTAAAGCTATGAGGTATCGATCATTGATTTTAGTGACTTTAGCGCGTCCCAAGATTGCATCTTCTATTTTTGGCAGTTTATTATGTTTTTGCAAGTCTAGAGCTCCTGTATCAATTGGCTTTCCTTTTTGTGTAACGAAGAAAACTAGATTACTTTTGCGCGAAGACAAACTTTCTTTTATACTTACTGACTGGGAAGCGGAAGGGTTAGGAGGTGCACATGGTACGTTTTCCGAGGTGAAGATCTCTTCAAAACTATCGTTAGGTGAATCTGGAGATGGAGGATCTAAGGAAGAGTTATCGATGTATGGGTTTGGTACAACAATTCTTTCATCTGGGAGGCTGAAATCGTCGTCACTGTCGTCGTCGTCGTCGTCGTTGTCGTCGTCGTCTGAGAGTAATCGTTGCCTTTTATCTTTAGGAGATTCGTCAGAACTGTCGGAGGTTACTGGATGAATGGGAATTTGAATTGAATTTGGAGGATTGCGGGAAAGTGCGTCCGCATTGACATTCATTTTACCGGCTTTGTAAACGACTTCATATTCGTATTCCGCGAGCTTGAGTCTCCACCGTACTAGGCGTGACGTAGGATCTTTCACCGAATGAAGCCAAACTAAAGGCTTATGATCAGTGACCAGAGTAAACTTCTTTCCGTATAAATATGGTCTGAAATGTTTCACGCAATGGACTATGGCAAGCAGTTCTTTCTCGCTAGTTGAATAGTTAGTTTCAGCGGAGTTCATTAGTCTCGAGGCATATGAGATGGGCAGATCCTTCCCGATTATTCCCTGGCTGAGTATGCCTCCAATCGCATAATCCGAAGCGTCGGTTGTCACAATAAATTCCTTAGTGAAGTCGGGGTATTGGAGAACGGGCTCCTTACACAATGAGTCACGGAGAGATGAAAAAGCTTTTTCTTGCGGTGGTGCCCATTCGAAAGGCGTTTCTTTCTTTAAAAGATTAGTTAACGGCTT
Organism: Mimumesa dahlbomi; assembly: GCA_917499265.3. Lineage (NCBI taxonomy): Eukaryota > Metazoa > Arthropoda > Insecta > Hymenoptera > Crabronidae > Mimumesa > Mimumesa dahlbomi. Next base: position 8,823,645 of record OU824124.1, read on the forward strand.
AGCTATCTGTGAAAATTGTGGTATAAATCGCCTGTAATAACCCGCGAGGCCTAGAAATTCTTTTACATTAGTGCGATTCTTTGGCCGCGGAAAATGTTCTACCGCGACTATTTTGTCTGGATTTGGCTTGACACCGGAATCGCTAATTACGTGTCCCAGATACATGACCTCTCTTCTCAGGAATTCGCACTTGTCGGGTTGTAGTTTTAGATTTGCCTTGCGTAATCTTTCGGCTAGCGCATTGAATTTTATGGCGTGCTCCTGCAATGAGCTTGCGTATACGACGATATCGTCGAGGTACACAAAGAGTTCTGTACCTTGGAGACCCGAAAGAACGCAATCCATAAGACGTTGGAATGTTGCGGGCGCGTTCTTTAAACCGAACGGCATACGATTAAATTGATAGTGACCATGCGGTGTGGAAAATGCAGTTTTCGCTGCGTCGCTCTCGTGCATAGGGATCTGGTGGAAGCCGGATGCCAGGTCGAAGACCGAGAAGTACTTGGCTCCGCCTAATTGATCCAGAATCTCGCATATGTTAGGGAGAGGGTACGCATCGCCAACCGTTTTCTCGTTTAGACTGCGGTAGTCGATGACCATTCGCCATCTTTTATTACCGTGCGAATCTGATTTTTTGGGGACGATCCACAAGGGGGAATTGTACGGAGATACGGAGGGTTGAATAACATCATTTGATAATAAATCAGAAATTTGCTTATTGATTTCCTCCTTGTGAATCGGCGGGAAGCGATATTGTTTGGTATGAACCGGACGATCGTCGGTTGTAATAATTTTGTGGGTTATCGCGTTCGTATACTCCAGTTTATCCGAAGGTAAGTGGAATAAATCGGCGTTCTCGCCTATAAGATTTGCAACGTGCTTGCGTTCCTCAGTGTTGAGGTGGTCCAGCCTCAGGAGAGGGGGAATTTCGGCCGCCCGATCGGCGTGAGCTTGCTGATTGACATTATAAACAAATATGTCGCCTGGGTTCAACGCGCTCTTATCTTCTTCGAACTCATGCAACTCGACTGTAGGCACAACAAGTTCGACATCTGTATCTCGACTGTTTGTTACACGGACTAAACCACGACCTAGACGATTTTTAACGATACAGTTCCCTAGGAATATACCGTCTCCTGCATTTAGTTTAGGAACAAATCCTTCTTTTATGTTCACGTTCGCGATTTTAATGTAGAATTGCGAGTTAGTCCGCGCGGGGATAACCACTGTTTCGCGCTTAGAGAAAGGGATTTTGATACCTTGCCATTCAATTAATTCGTTTGGAAAGTCGATTTTTGCCGCGTTATTACAGAATTGAGCTCCTAATATTCCCTCTTGAAGGATGGGGAAATTATTAGGCACGATATAAAAACGTACTGGGTACCCGAAAATGTCCACTTGGATCGACCCTAAGGTTGAGACTCGGCCCTGAGTAATTCCGCTAAGGATGAGGGAGTCATTCTCATTGATCTTCGTGGCTGAAGGCACGTTACGCAATTTGATTAGGTTTGGTTCGGCACCGGTATCGAGCATGAAATTGATATTAGGCAAGAGGTCTTGTGACGTGATCGCGATTGTCGGGACGTTAGTCGTCGTGTTTAATCGGAGAGTTGCGACTTGGACTCCTGGGGATCCCCTATCGCTTGTATCGCACGGACTGAGGTGCCCTGTATGTTCCTTGACGCGTCCGGACGGTTCGGAGGGCTCTGCTCGTTTCCCGTCGGATTTCGTGAATTGTTATATTCGCGCTTACGGCATTCATTGATTTCATGACCGGCAGTTTTGCAGTACCGGCAAAATTTTCCCTGAGGGGGAGTATTCACGGATGTATTTTGTTGTGGTTCTGGGTTCCGTCGTGGATGTTCCCATTCGCGTCCTCGCGTTTCGCGCCCTCGCGTTTCGCGTTCTGAGTTTTGGTTACGGTGGTCCGGCGCGTATCTAGGCTCCGGCTGACGATGTGACGGCATAAATCTAGAGTCTTCGTTATAATATCCGCGGTTCGAATCTCGGTGATTTTCGCGAGGTGCGTCGCGGTATTGACTACGGGGTTGACTTCTGTACGAGTCGCGGGGTGGGTACGCGTTTCTACCTGGATCCCGACGTGACTCGTCGTGTCGCGGTGATTCGAAATAATGTTGGCCGTCTTGTACCGCGCGTAGCTTCCTACACTCGGAGCGTACATGGCCTTTGTTTCGACAGAACGAACAACTTATCTCGCGGTCGATGTGTAGTGATTGTCGTGTTTGGGTTTCGCGGCCTGGCGTTCGGGCTTCCGCGAAACGCTCCTTATCAAGCTCCATCTCCTTGTGTATATCTTTCGCGTTGGCGAATGCTTCTGACGGTGTCATATATTCATGCGGCCGAAGTTGTATGCGGTATTCTAACGGGAGGCCCTTACAAAATGATCGGATCGTAAGGCCGTCTAATTCCTTCAGGATAGATTCCGGGATGATTCTATGGTTTAACCGTTCTCCGTCTAGAATCGAGGCGCGAAGTTCCTTTACTCGACTAATGTAATCTAGAATGTGTTCACGCGGATTTTTAAATATCATGCTAAGTTCGCCTCTATACTGGTCTATGGATTTGCCGCTTCCGAATGACGCTTGAAGGAGATCTGTGAGCTGTGTTATGTTTCTACACGGTTCGTCTTCTATCGCTAGGTATGCGCGTCCGCGTAGTCGGTTTATTAAGGCTTTTGTGAGATTATTTTCCGCGGAAGGCGGTAACGTGTCGCGTGCGCGTCTACATGCTCGAATAAATTGCGCGACGGGTATGTTATAGCCGTCGAAATGCGGTACGCCGTCTATGGCATCGCGGATTGAGATTTGGCTTGGCGGTGAATTTTCTTGTAATCTGTCATATACTGGATGTCCCGGAGCAATGTCTAGTAACGGTACTGTGGGTGCTGTGCTCGCTTTTGCATTGTCTAACTCACAACGAAGCTTATTTATTTCACGGTTTAAATCATTAACGTCTTTGCTCGTTGTTTCTATACGTTCGAGTTCGCGATCGATATTTTTCTGCCGCTCCCGTAGCGTTTGATCTTTATGTCGAATTGAGACTTCTTGTTCGCGAAGTAAATCTTCCTTATTTTTTAACATTTTCTGCCATTCGGACAATTCTGCTTCCGACAAGGGTACAGCCGCGTCATCTACACCGCGCCTTGAACGTGTCTCCATGATCATGCACTTAATTTACGTAACGAGAAAAAAACTGATTCTATTATTTCACCCGACGGTAACTTTGACGTATCCCACCGCTGTCACCAAAATTTGTCACGTCCCGGATCGTCGCGGCCTTTTTAAATAGGAGTTCGGAAGGAGCTCGGACGAAACGGAATAAAACCGCTGTTTTCGGGGCACTAATGCCGTTCCGGGGATAGCGCGGTTTCGCTACCACGGGTGATAGAAAGTACTTACCTCAATACTTACCTGTGGTCCAGGGATTATCTGCTGAGATCGTTCTGATTTCAGTGATTCTGGGAGTGGCGGTGCCAGTGTTTGTCGGCTCGATGACGCCGAATTCGGTTTTGAGTATAAAAACGCGTTTGCTTAGATATATTTCGCGCCGCGGATCATTAAGGGGGAATTTATACGGTGGTATATTGAAGTGCGTAAATATAATAGGAGTCACCTTATATGATGTGTGCTCCGTCTCGACTCCCAGTAGTTCCTGGTACGGAGAATTAGTATCGTTTAACAAATTGCGCAAACGGCGTATTTGGTTTTTACGCCCTGCTCTACGGGCACGGGTCATGAGGAAGGATTTTGGGGAGACACTGGACCCTGTAGTTCGTTTCCAACGTGCGGATGGCCTCACTGAAGGAACGGTTTATAAATGCCTTGCGATGCACGAGTGCTAATGAGCGGATGTCCTCTCGAAAAGCTATGGTCTCTGAGCGGATGTCCTCTCTGAGAGACCAACGTGTAAGCAAGTGTATAAATTATTAATTGTCAAACAGCGTGCTGGTTTGGAGAAGGTGTGTTAGGATATTTGAATGAAAAACTCTTCGAATTAAAGTAAAATATAAGAAAAACGCTATATTGTTACAACTATATATGAATTAACAAAATTAAAAATAAGGATTTGAACTAAGACTAACTTATCGGTACTAGTACTCCGGGGAGTCTGAATTAAAACTAGAGTTTGACGACCAAGGGAAGTCTGTTCCCTGACCGGATTGGACTTAGGACGAGAAATGATTAACGAATGAATCTGAATGTTAAATATGAATAGCTGAACGAATATGAATCTCCGATTTGAATAGCCCCGATTTGGTGCTGTGCATCGCCTTATATAGGCGTGAAATATTATTGTTACGCAGGCGCACTGCGTTTTGGCGATCCCCTAGTAGAGGGGTTGACGATGACTAATTTTTTATCTTATGTGATTCTTAAACAATTCTCTTGCTTGACGCTCGGCTAGGGTACGGGTTAAGGTATGCGCTGAGCGCGCGTAGGTAGAGCGAGAAAGAGGGTAAGCAGCGAGAGTAGGGTATGAGTGCGAGTGAGCGAGCATGCGGGTGAGTTAGAGGGGGTATGGAGCGAGTGAGAAAGCATGATGAGTAAGTGAGAGGGGGTATGGAGCGAGTGAGAGAGCATGTGAGCGAGTAAGAGGGGGTACGGAGCGAGTGAGAGAGCATGATGACGCTTGGCGGGCTGCCGCGTGTCAGGGGCTGAGGTTTTAGAGAAGTCGAAAAGGTAGTATGAAATAAGGAGTGGTGAAAAATACAAGTGTAGGAAAGGCTTAGTATCTAAGGCGCATTATATATATATAGCTAAATGGTGGGGTGGTCGAGTGGTGTACGTAACATTACACTGTATGCGTAGTAACTTCTGTACATCATCTTTGATAACACAGTTTCGACCATGATACCTTATTGACGATCGGTAAGGTAGAAACTCGAAACGAGTATTCCGATGGCTGCAGAACGATTACACATCTAGAAACTTGATCTGAATTAAAATAGATGTCAGTACAATTCACGTCCGTGTGCTCCTACCTTCTGCAGATCATTTTCTACTGTTATCAAATTCAATCAATATTTAATTCATGATAACTTTACGGTATGATAGAAATAATCCAAACAATACGGTATAACATTTAGCAGTGTGAAAAATTAAGTTACATCGTCCTGTTTGTCATTATATGTTCTCAATGTCATGAAATTTTCATTATTGCCGGGACAGTATTTTTTATTATGATTATTACAAAAAATTCCGCTGATTAGCGTACGTCGGAGTGACATTTCACGATTGAAGTCTAGGTGAATATTGAAAAATAGTTAAATGGCTGCAATAGATTTTCGCTTAGTCTAAACAGAAAATTCATCTTCAATAATTTCTGTTTTTCTTCACATTTAGTACAATTCTAAACTTAGATACGCGTATTTGAAACTTAACGAAGGCCCTTACGTTTCCATACAGGGCAACCGGTGAAAAAAGACGGTTTTGTGCGAGCAAGTTTTGCCGCTATCAGATCTCCGTCGACGACGTATTCGCGAATTTATTGCTTCGCTTCTACGTAGAGGCGGGAGACGACGATCTCCCGAAGAATTCCCTTTGGGATAGCGCCTTGTCTGTCAATTCCTCGCTATGGTCAAGACACTTGGTTCCCCTCATCGATTATCTGTCCTCCCTCGAGGTATCCATGCAACCAGAACACTTGTGAGGCCACTAACCCGTTCGCACCGAAGAAATGTTAGGGAACCTTTTATCTTGTCAGTCAAATTCTTCCAGCCACTTACTTCTCATAAATATTTGCATACCGTGATATATACTGTATTTAATTCTTACAACACTTCGTCTACACTGTGATCACGTGCGAAAATGTTTACCTACCACTTATCAAAGTTAATAAATAATCAGATTATTACGTGAGATAATATTTTATTTATATAGAGACATAAATTAAAGTTAGAATTACAGTAAGACCCCGCTTGACGCGGGGGATACGTTCCAATAAGTTCCAGCGCTAAACGAAACAGCGTTAAACGAGGTCATCTAATAAGGATAAGTGAAACAGGACAAAGAATAAGAAAATTTATCAGTTCTTTTTTGCTTAATTATAAAACATTCATGAAAATAAGAAAAAATTCGATTAAAGATGTCATGTTCGTGACGAGGAAGGTATTACTTCTTTTTTTTAAATGTTTCGTCTTTTTGCGACGAAGTCATCTAAAGTCGTTTGTCTAGGCTTGTTTCGTTCAGCAAGCAATTGTCGATAGCAAGACACCGCATCAATGACACTTCGTCTTGCCCTTGTACTTCTATCAAAATTTCAATTATTTTGTACAAACTGATCCATATAATTTGTATTTGGAATCCAAATACTACCGCGTTATACTGAAACAGCGTTAAGCGGGGTCTTACTGTATTTTTTTTTGCTTTTCACCACGTCCTACCGTATGTATAAAATCGTACACACTTGTTACGCGAACGCTGTGTTGCAATTCGCGTGTAAACTGTCACCGCAAGCTCGTTCATATAATTACCTTTGATTTAACGTAATTAAATCCGAGGGCGATCGCGAAACTTGTTTCTCCATCGCCGGCAATGACGTTCCGTATCTTCGTACGAGACATCCGCACTTTAGAAACATGCCTCCAAAGATCCCGATAATTTCGCCAGCGCGTTCTTAATTAACCTGCGCGTCGTTCGTTATTAAATACACATGTATTATCATCGAGCCGATCGACGCTTATGCGCGGCGAGAAGATGATAGATTCCAGCATGTAAATACATCTTCCTGTCGTTATACGAACGAGATATGTCATCGTGGTGTACAGACATTAATTAGCGTAATATTAGACTGTTGTGACGCGAATTTCAATGCACGCTTGATAACGTCATTTTTAGTATCGCCGATGACGATACTGTCACGAACTAATTGCCGGGTGATCACAGAAATTCGGTTCAAATAATCGATGATCCAAGACAACTTTTCTTTCCTTATCGGACACCGCTAGGTGGTGTACGGATAATGAGGCATCAACTTTAATACACATCAATAATTCTACACTTATAAAATTCTCAAGACTCAACTTTGTTCTCAATCCAAAGGATGCCTACGTAGATATTTTACTCTGTGTATGTGCATACATTTACTTAGAAAATGGTATAGAAATTCGCAAACTTTTACCAAATAGTACATTCTAAAATAAAAGTAAATTGTCTTTGTTTTTACTAAATGATTATAAGACTTCTTTTACGTAAAACAAGTGTGATGCTTAGTACTGTACATTCCATTCCGTACGTAACTATACGTATACAGAAATGAGAAAAAGATTTGACAGTGAAATATATTATTATTAGAAAGTGGGTATCAATAATATTCTACGAATTTCATTCATATACCGCATACTATCTCCTCTTATTTCTTCACTTGCATCGCCTTGTCCCCGATGTATTACACATATCGCATGATATATTCACGGCGGCCGCTATACAAATTCTGAAAACGTCCGATTGACGGATAACACGCGAAATTAATATTCGACCTCTTACCCGAACAAGGTTTAAACGCGCCACTGGGAGTTCGTAATTCACGTCGAACCGTCCCGGGAATTCGCGTGTAATAGATCGAGGGGCCTCATATTTAAGTCCCCCCCCCGTAAGTAGCAATCGGTAATCGGCAATCAGCAAGCGACTCAGCTTCTTTATTACCACGTCCTTGAGAAAGAGTTATTAAGGATCGGGAAGCTGGAGGATTCTGTCCATATACTTTCTCCGAGCTTTGTCCCGGGTACCGCTGCGCATTGCATTCGAATCCGTCGGTAGGTGGGTTCGTCGGGAGGGGCGGTGAAGGGGGGTGACGGAGAGGACATAAAAAATCGGGACACGCCGGATCGGGCTACCGTAAAAGCGAGCATGGCAAGAAGAAGGGGGGGAGGAAGATCGCGGACGGTAGAAAAAGGAGGGCGATGTGATAAAGTACGGCAAGAAGATAGGGAGGAACGAAAGGGGTGCCGAAGTAGGGTGGGAGAGAGTAAGAGAAAGAAAGAAAGAGAGAGAGAGAGAGAAAGAGAAAGAGAAAGAGAGAGAAAGAGAGAGATGAGGGGGCGAAGTACGGTCGCGCCGGTGCGAGTTTCTTATGGCGCGGTGGGACAGAAAGACCCGCCGCAAAAAAGGACCGCCCTGGCTGCGTGGACGCGCAGAATCTGCAATTATATCGCAAAAAAGGAGCCGTGTGTCCGGGACAAACTGCTTCCTGGCCAGTAAACAATGCTGCCAAATAAGTCGCCGGGCATAAATCGTTGTTCGTGGCCCCGGTCGACTCGATCGCACGAGAGCAACTCCGCCGCGTCCCAATCGCACGATAAAAAGCCAATCGATCGCTAAACTCTTTATTCCACCGCTGAAAGCTCTTCGAACGAAGAGAGGGATGGAGAGAGGGAGGAGGAGGAGGAGGAGGAGAAGAAGAAGAAGGAGGGATGAAGAGCAAGCGGGTGGTTCAGAACGAGGGAGATACGGATTTACGAGTGGAGTCCCGGTCGTCGAGATATTGCGATATAAAGTTTCTTACTGTCACCGCCGACCAGCCGTTCCGATCGATGTCATTTAATATAGATTCTATTAATGCACGGGAGCCACGGAGTTCGGTTATACGACGAATGGAGTACGGGGAAGAATCACGATCGTGGTGAAACGTGGTTATGTACCGTGGTTTGTTGAATACATGTACGAAAACGAGTTGGGAACGGGTTAACGAATCCGTGGTGTTACGTTATTCGTTTTTATTATTATCGATTTTAATGCGGGCGTAATTATCTTTTATTCGACGTTTTCCGTGTGGTATCGCGGAGGAACTAATAAAATGTTTATGGACCAGATAAAGAGCTTAATATTTCGATCCCGAATGGGGGGGATTTGGGATACTTAAGTCGGTGTACCTAAATTTTTATTACGAACGCGTACCATTAGCCGATATTCTTATAATAAAATATTCCAATTAATTCGGTCGATCCCGAAAGCCGAGCTTTAACGATTCGTTTGTGTTCCCGTTTCAGAAAGAGGGCATTAAAATATTTTTTTCTCTCCGTTTGTATTCAAGGACCGCGCGTTTTTCGTATTCTTGTTCTTGATAACAACTTCTATCGAAGGTCGACGTAATAAATGGTGGGACCTTGTTACCCGCGTGATTTCGAATCTCATAAATTAACATTTTATCCTTTTACTTAATATACGGCTGCACTGAATGCCGCGAGAAACGGGCATACGATTATTTTAATACTCACTCGATTGAAATATACGCCGATACTTAATAGCGTTTTACCCCGGAGGGTTACGATAATAAAGGTGGAACCTAATTAATCCGACGGTATCATGAACGTTTCGTACCTCGAATCCAGAGCCCGAAGTGCCGCCCATTCGCTTGCAAATCCGCCCGACTGTGGAAGCTCTCGCCGCGTTAGCGCTTCGTACGTAATTATAATGGGCCGGTTAATCTGATGGGATTAATTTTTTTTTTCCCTCGGATCGGGACTCGGGGCGAGTACACGAGACTCTCGATTATCGGCCGCCTTGTGCTCGCACCTGGTTAACACGCTAATGAATTCTCAGCATCGCGTAATTATGGGTTAAAGCGCGAAATCTCGCGCGCACGCTTCGTACCTTTCGCGTCCTTATCCGTTCTTTTTCCTCGTTTTATCCTTGTTGAAAAATAATTACACTGTCGGCAAACCGATATCCGGTTACAGCTTGACACGAACTCATTTTTCTGCGCTCGGGGTTATCGGGAGTTATTACAAAGCGTAAAAGAATTTTGGTTTATTCTCAAATCCTACCTTACGATCTTTGGTAACGCTTATTAAGACGCTCCTTTCACATACTTTAACAAGGTGTTATAATACCGAGAATATCTGAAGAAATCATTGAAAATACCAAGATTTTAATAATCTACGTTTCGTCTCTCATTTTGCATACGTGGTGCGGATAAAAATGAATGACAATCATCAAATTCATACGTTTCACTTGCAACTAATCTGATCTTTTAATTAAAATAACCAATGGACCGTGATCGGTCAATTAGTATGTTAAAATTAGAGGTTTAGCGGAATGAAGCGTCAAATAAATAGGACTATATCCCGTCGTAAACAAGCTTCCTACTCATTAACGTATCATCGGCGTAGATGAAAACGCGTCGTTAATCAGATAAGATCCTGAAAACAGTTAGGGCGTATCTCGGTAATATCTCATCCAGCTGTTCACTTATATATAGTACATACATATACATATATGTATACAGTATGTTGTATCGTTGCGAAAAACCGAGCAACCCGGTCGAAGGGTACGCCCTGCGTAAGCTGATTTACGAAGGCGCGAATTAGCCTGTAATTGCCCCTAAACGGATCGCGCATTAATATATATTGAGTTGCCCTCGCGAGTACGACTTTATCGCACGTAAATCGGTCGTTACCGTGCAACTGCTCCGCACGCCCTCGTGTAACTTTTAACGATAAGTATACAGTGCGCAGAAATCTGGCGAGATTACCAGCGATGATGCGTAACCGAGCTCGGCTCGGTTAGTTATTGTCGGTACTAACTGAAAGCAACGAGTAATCGAAACGGCCTCGATCCTGCTCGAGAGAATTATCAACTCTCGCGGACAGAGAAACGTACATAAATACGTACGTATACGCAAACACTTCGGTACCAACATCCGGTTGTTCGCGCGGGTGAAATTTAGTGTGGGATAGATGCACCGAAGCGTTGAAGATTTATGGAGGGACACCATTTAGAAAGAGTATCATGTGTTTTTTTTAAATACAGACTTTATTTACCCCGTAACTTGAATACTATTTAAGTGAGATATACAATATTTAACACTAAACGTACCGACAGTTTATGTACATATTCTTATCGAATCCGTAAAAATGATAACTTTTACAATTAATTTCACGTAATAGTGAATTTGCCATAAAGAAATGTATTTTCCTTATGTTGGTTAAAGAAATTAAGGTTGAAAGCTATAACGTTGCATGCAGTCATTTTAATAAAAAGTTTGAAACCGGTCATTAGGCCGGTCCCGGTAGCTATAGTGTTAATTAAAAAGTATCAAAAACTACAAATGTATTTATCAGTCCGCATTTGAAAATGAAAATTATTAATTATCCCTACTTTCACTATAATTTCGTTGAAACGGAAAAAAAAGAGATAAATCATCGGCGGAAATTCTGAAACAGTTTAAAGAGAGAGAGAGTGCCGATTTCGCGCACACGGCGACTCAACTACCATATCGTTCGTATCGCTCCTTTAAAGGTATCCTTCTCCCGTCTTTGTAACTCGCGCGGTACTGAAGCCGGCATAAAGAGTCAACTTTGTAACAGAACCGATCATAAAAGTGCCGTCCCCATATCCTTCCTCTCATATGGGCATCGGGCATAAATCTCCGTGGATGAATGCAACCGGTGGAGCATAACCGCCTAACAGGGCCCCCATGAGAACAAAGTCCGGCCATTAAAATGTTCTTTTCCTGTACAAAGTAGCGTCGCTACGCACCGCGTCTGAAAACGTCTCTCGCGGACATTGATGCGAGCTTGGCTAATAAAATGTTACAAATTCGTTGCACGGAGGGTAGTTTATGACGCGTGTGAAGCCTTCATCGATCGTACCATCTTGAATATAGGGTTTATGTCCCGCGGCGTTATTATTCGCCGGCTTTGTGGCTTCTGCTCTTGTGACTCTCTGTCCTTGAGTTCCGCGATGCCGGCAGTAAGCCACGGTTACGTGGATTAAATCGATTTAATTCGCCAGGGTGTAAGGTTGACTTTCGAGATCCGTGATGGGTGATCCGGATGCGTTACGATGGCCCGTACGGGATTACGTTGATGGAAATACGACGGTTTTAAAAAGTGTGAATGGCGAGGAGGAAGAAGAATTCTTCTTCCTGCTTTGGAACCTACCTTTAGGCAAAGTGTGCTTGGCTACGTGATAAATCAAACGTATGATCGTTTCGGTTCGAAAGATTTCTTTTTATTTAGCGATGGGAATGACATTAAAAAGTTCTACGACACAATGTATTTTATTACATACGAGTCTCTTTGTCAGATGAAATTTATGTAGTGGAATAGAGTATCGTTTTACGTACATTATTATATATTATTTTCTCCGTTGAGTTACCTCGCGTTAGCGAAATTTGCCAAATTTCTTCTGTATCTGTTTAAACCCTTCCCTCGTATCGCATCCTTGTGTCATACGCCGTCCGTTGAATGCGTCGCGGAGAATAATAAAACGGAAGGGGAAGTTGCAAATTGTACTTTATAGTCTTTCTGGACACCACCGGCGAGACGGTCACGTTGTACCTTTCGCGGATATAAATTCTATTGTCGATGATTCTTCCACGAGCCTGTTGGAATCAACATTGGCCGTGTTATTAAACCGCGTATAACGGCCAATTATTTCGCCGATTCCGTGTTATTTTTCACGTCGAACGGGATCGTTATTGTCTCGGAGACATTTATGCTTTCCTCATTCATTAGCGGGTGCAAGGAGAGAGCCTCTCCGAGGCATTCCACCCTACGCAATCCAAGTTCCCTTCGCGGTGGTAATTATTTCACGCAGTCAGCAACGTGAAGGGATTTCATTCAGCTGGTACCCAGGCCCGTATATTTTGACAGTTACGAGGGTTCTTAACGATCGGATTAATTTTTATTACGGAGTCGCAAAATGAAACCCCGAGCCCGCTGCAAGCAGCAGTTTTATCGGGAGAATTCAAGTCATTTATAGGTTCACTTATCTTTGTATTTTCTTACCACGATTTATCTGGAGGTGGTTTAATTAACAATAAAACAAAAATGTACGATCACTATCATATTTCAATTCTTCTTTCAGTTTGATATATTTTTTTATAAAATCACAATGAAATTTCGAAAGCAGCTGACGTGTGTGAGCCTCTCTGTAAGCGTGAGAAAATTCACGTAACAATTTTTAGGTCTTTCTCGTGACCGATATTCTTTGGCTCGCAGGTGCTGCGAGGGGTAAAGTCTTGCTAACCGCCCCATTATTTCACCGAGAAAAGCAGCCAACCCTTAAGGAACCTCAATCTCGATTCTCCTTTCTGTCGCGGCGAATCCAGATTTCTGGAAATTCTATATTATTCGGGCCGTTTCGTCAATGGCGCTTTGTCGGATATGGAGTGACACGCGGGGTCGTGGAGACGCCTTTTGTCGAGTCTCGAAAGGATTTTTCCCCCCTTTCGATCGGGTTCGCCGGGAAATAGGGATGAAAGTTGAGCTGCCATCTCGGTTAACCAGTTATTTGAAAATATTGATCTGCTGTTTGATCTCGACCGGTCCAAATATTGATCAGGTATGATGCTATGCTTGAAACAAACTGTAATTAGCTGGGGTCTTTGTTGTTGGAACGAAAAATTGTTAACTTTTAAATAATATGAAACGTAATTGTCAATATAGACAGAAACTTATACAAAAATAATTGTCAAAATGTTTTAACGCAGGGAAATAAACCATATGAACGTTTTGTTAAATTTACTAATGTTTTGGTTTTCTCTGTTATTATTTTAGTTTATTTTCTTGCAGTCTTTTTCACAACGCTATATTTTATGTGGTTTAATAATTTTACACGCATTCCTCTATTAGTATACGTGTAATCACGGTTAGAAATAGCTATACACAGTAAATGAACAATTAAAAAGGATTTTCAAAAATTTACTTTTTTCATTTTTACCCACATAATTTGTGTCATTCGTAAAGCTGTGTACGAAAGGCTCGCACCATCGTAGCAGCTACGGCGTACACGTACGTAAGTATGTCTGTGGTAGTGTAGAATCGACGAAAGATCAACTTTTTTATGTCTTTACGGTCGAGAAACCCGTTTCGCTATCCCTTTCCGCCTCCGCAATTCCCATCTAACGTGAACCCCCAATTTTCGCACAATGGAAAGTCTCGAGAGTTCTTATAAAAATTCGACATACAATGAGTCTTTTGTGCGCGGACTTATCCCATCCGTCCGATTGAACCGGACATTTTTTTTAGGCGACCCTGTACGCGGCACCGATTTCTCGTGAAACTCCGAAAAATCGGACACACTCGTGAAGAGGTTAAACCTTTTGTTCGAAAATCATCGGGCCAGCCATTCACGGAAATCTTCTTTTTTCCTTTTAACGTATCCCGCTTGCGATACCGACGAGAACGATAAAAAAAAAAGAATGAATTCCTCGCAACTCGATCGGAAGTCTTAAAAATTATTGTTAACACGTAATTCAGATTCGCGTGTCTAATGTTGCTTAATTTCTAACTACTTTTTTTGACGTAAATAACGCCGGTATAAGATAGATCGACTCGCGATTCGATTCACGTCGACGAACGCGCGTAGGGTAGGCTGAGGAATCAATGATCCAGGCCGAGATCTACTAATGGATCCCGTCGGTTCGCGGGATTGAAACATCCGTGCATAATTGATATAAACGAATCTATCCTGGTATTTAATTCCGATCGCTACGACAGGACTGAGCAAAAACTCCGCGGATACATAGTTCTAAACCCATCAGTGTCAAGTATCTTGTTCATTTTGTTCGATGATAAAAAGTGGCTACTGTAGTTTACATTTTTTATGAACACAATTTCTATATGTGGATTTCTTTTCACGTCGTTTCAAAATCTTTGAATCGATCAAACATTACCGGAGCTCGAAAACAGAAATAATAACGCTATCGGTTCTAGGAACTGTCTTCGAAACCGTTTGAAAATATTTTCAGTTTTTCTTAACACTATTCCTACCACGATTGTGTGTATACCTATTTCGACCAAAAGGAGTCTTTTGAAACCTTTTCGTTTGAATGCAAATATTTGCCAAAACTATTGGAATTTCAAATTACCAGTTAAATGTAGATAATTTATCAACTATTGTATAAAAAGTCAACAAAATTAATTGTGGAGAAATGATGCAAAAGGTTAACGAATGATTTTAAATTGAAATTTGAAAGGTGTCTTTTGACACCTCTTGGTAGAAATAATGTTAAAGCATCATCACAAAGAAATTTTTTGTTACTATATTTGATTGTTATATCATAAAAGTCTTCCAATAGATAAATAATTACGGTGCTTGAAAATGGAAATAACAAAGATATCCATTCCAACAACTGAATTTCGAATGGTTCCAAAACATTTTCAACATATTCACCAAGCGTTCTCGCAAAAATCCCACGTTTTAACAATTTCACTCCTTGAAACTCCCAATGAAAAAGATTATTATTTATATTTAACTATTACCGCGAATGCTTTTTCCCCGTTGGACATTCATAGCCGACGCAGAATCCCGGCGTCGACTTTGATCTCGGCTCAGGTATTTGGAAAAAGCTTCCGATACTCGAAAGCGATACAAGAAAGCGGCTTACTTTGGCGCGGAAGGGAGCACCGACTATGAGTAACAGATCACAGACAGGAAATCGCGATAGCAGCCGGGGGATTCCGCCGAGCAGCCAACTTTATAACATTTCACGAACCGGAAATGCAATATGGCCGGCGCACGTGGGCAGCCGCGTATATGTATACGTAGATACCAGGCGTAGCGTAAAAGCGGCGGCCGATGTTTCGCTTCTCCTCGTGAAATGAATAAAAGATGCTGAGCCGGCAGCATCGCTTACTCATTAACGTTCGTGCTGCACTGCGCTCGCAGGGGCTGGAATTTAAGCGGTAACGTGAGAGATCTTGGAAAGGGGGAGACGCGTGGGCGATTGGACGCTTCGGCACATAATACGAATGCATAATTTCGTCGGGTCTTCTTGGACGAACACGACCGCTATAAACCGGCCTCTTAATGTAATGAAGTTTAATAACAGCCTGCCTTCTGTCAGTTTTCCAGAATTTACCGATGTCCTGGATACCGAGGCTTGGAATAGAGGACAACACGTCGAACGAACTTTAGGAGAAATAAGTCGGGGTACGAGATTATTGTAATTATCGTTGTAGAACGTTTTCTATGTGCGTATGAGTTTTCTATGTCGTGTTGATGCCATAAGTGCATTATTGTTATCTGGAATTGAGTGTGTGTTGTAAATTACACAGTGGTTGGTCGAGATTTCTATAGAATTTACGGTTCTATAGAGAGCAGTTTATTTTTACCCTTGTTACTTCAAGAATATTTGCAGAGTGATTTTTCTGCAAACAAAATTCGTTAATTTCAAAGTTATAATATGTATACGCTACCTTGTAGTGAACTAAAGCAAATAATAATATATAATATGTTGGAGTACAAAACTAACTTAAAGTTCGTAACATTACTACGGTTTAGAAAGATGAGGGTTAAGAATTATCTAATCAAATTTTCTTCGTCCCCCTGTAAAACGCTATCGAACGGGGTGAAACGCAGAGACATTCACCCTGCACCCCCATGAAAACTTCAAAAATCACCGAATCACAAAGAAAAAGAAAAAACAGGTCACTAATAACCCCGCCACTGATCGACGGATACACGATTAAAAGATTTACGGTATCCTAGGGGCGACCAAATGATTTCGTTCACGGGCTCATAAATTACCGTTCCTACATGCCGTAAAGCAGGAGAGACACTAAAAGAAAAAAATCAACACGAAAGTTTCTCGTCGCCAGAAGTTCAAAGGGGGGAAAAAAAAAAGAGGCAGTCGAAAGGAGGAAGTGGCAAGGCCGGTTGTGTTTCTCCGCGTAAACTGCGTTAATAACCAGACCTACTGTGCGTCTAGTGGCGAGTCCGACTATGCCACCGTTCCCCAAGTTACCATAGGGAACACCAACGACGACAACTGGCATAACGATAACCCCCCGAACGGGACGCCGAGCGTCGGCCTGCCGTTGCGACGGAGCAGAACGTGTTCGTCAAAGAGTTTCATTCATCTGCGCGGCAAACTTCACTCGTGCGGACACGTGTGCCCCGCAGGCCGGCATTGTAAACGGGGATTTATGCCCTTTCGGCGACACTCAAGGCTCTCTTTTACGCGCTTCCTTCTTCTCCTCTGTTTTTCTCATTTCATTCCCGGCCGCGTAAACTCCGTCACGGGGAACGACTTCCGAAGAGGAGACCGTGATACGCGGCTGTTTATCGGGATACGTTTGACGATGTCACGCGATAAGCGTGAGGGAAATTTGATTGGTTCATTACGGTTCGTTCGTTGATGTCAGATTGTTGGGAAGTGGAAAACCTGTATCGGAAGATATACACGTATGATTCGGAGTGTTAAATCTGTAATTGCACCTCTGCGAACTACAGAAAATGTAAATTGGGGTAAAAGCCAAGGAATAGTGACATTTTCTATTTTCTTTGCGGTATAGCGATTCGGAAATTCAAAACGCTTTTAATACATTATTTATTTCGAAATTTGGTTCCATATTTGACTACCATAGTAGATACGTTTTTCCTTATACATCCGAAAGTTAAAAGAATGAAATGACACTATATTACTCACGTTTTTCAATAGACTCCCGATAACTTTCCGTTTCAAGACCTTCCGAGTGTCTTTAGTACTGGCTCTCGATAACTTTCCACGTCGGCAAACTCATCGTTCTACAACCTCCTACGAAATTATCTCAAATCTATCGTACAACGATACGATTTCGTTTCTTTTTGTAATTCGAACGAGTCAAGTCGCCCCGTATTATAATGTCAAATGGCGAGTAGGGTATTAACGAAATTGTTACTAAAAGAATATTTGTATCGGAGACCCACGAGATTGATGATATCTCGTGAATTTAATGGACGCGAACAGAATGGAGAGGCGTTCTCGTTGACATTCTGATGCTTTCGATGGACCTCGGACCAAAGTCCTTTTAGTCGGCCAGAGAGTCCGGACAAAAAGGACACTTTCGAGCCACCGCTCCGCATATTGACGTGGTCTTATCGATCGGGGCTCAAATTCGGAGCCCCTGTAGCCTCGAATCTCTCGCTTCCAGAACATATCCAACATCGTGATGTGGTCCAGGGGAAGCGTGGTACCATAACGGCGACAATGGATTCGAATTCTTGCAGCGTTATCGTGCTTTCTATCGCGGGGGACAGCCGTCTATAATTCTTTCCCCGCCAGCAACGTTCTACTGGCTGGAAGCCATTTAAGGAATTACACATAATTACTATCGAACGAACGAAAGAAACCAGACGTGTCCGTCAGATCTTTCCTACAACGATACCGATATATATTATCTAGAATCTGACGTGCCAGGTCATTCTTGTAATTTGTTTTTATCCATCATGTTTTACAATAGTCATCCCGGTATTGTTATAATCGTTACGTAGAACTCTTCGAAATATATTTCCACGCTTTTCGCTGTTAGATATAGGTAACACTAACAAGTTTATATGGTATAAGACAGTCACTGGATCACTGTAACATCCATACTGTTACATCTGTGGAATTACCTAATAGTTGACTGGATCCAGACTACAAGACTAGAGCGCTTCATATTCTAGTTCACTCTGTATAAGCTAGACGTAATCGGACCGTTAGAGAGTAAGGAACCAATTGCACACCAGGTATGCAATACTAGTAATGAGCAATACGTGTAAAGTGATATGTATACGTATTAATTAAATACGTACATTAATAATTAAATATTATAATTAAATACGTATACATATAATGTATAAAGAAAACAAAATTTTTCGCTCGTGTGGACCATTTTTTAAAAAGATCGCCGTCTGGAATGGGTGAAGAGTATAAAAATGTTTATAATAAATAGTGTGATACTAAGCAAAAACCAAGTCCAACTTCTACACTCAACAATTCACTCTGCTAACATTCGCAATAACGAAACGTTACCGTTTCCCTTTGGTATAATTAAAAATTTTCTCCATCGACGTTATTCGGACATATCGCCCGAGTTTAACCGAACGACTTCGTTATCTCGACTCCACCCGTATATCGTGGCCAGACGCCAAGTAAGAAACTGATCGAGCCCCCGTGGGATCGTTAGACGGGATAGAGGAAGGATTTGAATTAAAGTCCGCGTCGCGTGGGCGGACTACTTAGCGGCGACAGCTTCTGTATTTCCTGGCACGGTCCCATCCTGCCTTTTACGGTGTAAAGAATAATGGTGCCGGCCTGATCGGCCCGATCTTGTTTCAGCTATCTTAGATATTTCAGTTCGGCCGGGCTTGTCGCGATGCGGGCAAGTCTTTCGGTGTATCACGCCGGTTTTTGTTCGTTGAGTAAGCGGCGCCGATCTCGCGTGGGCGTACGAAATGAGTATCGAGTAGTTGGTCACGGTCGTTTATTTCGCGTTACTAGGCGCACCGCGTTAAGAGCAGTTTCATAAATTCACGAGCGAACGGAGAAAGTGGGGGGGGGAGGGGGGGCAGATATGCGAAATGAATTACGAGCGCGTTTCGGTGCATTTCTGTAACCGGTAGCTGCGACAGTTTATTACTTAACGAATATGTAAATACATGGCGAATGGGCTATAGTGGACGTAGTATTACGTCCGTTTATATTGTTCAGGATGCGGACAACGTGAAATTAGAACTTTATAATTCTTAGAGACTTCTACGTTCAGATTATTTGTAAAATATACATTTGTTACATTTATTTATTTTACGGCTTTTGAATGGTATTAAAAATTACTCTGGTTTTGATGGTTTTATCCGTGGATCATTGTGATAGTCATCACATTTCAACGTGAATCCTTATCGTACTCCAAATGTATTCGTGTACGTACGTAGATGTGTACATACGTGGTGTACATAATACTGTATTAGAGTGCTTCAATATTTCGAGGCTGGCTTTCCAAACAGCAGGTGATATCTTATTGATAGTTCGTAAAAAAGGGCTCTTGATGCAACGGGCCAAGGTTAAAGAAAGGATGGCCATCTTCACGTCCATCAAACGCATATCGAATCACAAGGGAGAACGATGAGGACCCATTGTTGCCAGACCTTTGAGAGCCCACTCTTTCGTTGCACTCGAGAAAGAAGCGTTGTCTCGATCATTCGTTAAATGGATCTTTTGAAGAGGATGTTAACTCTCTCGGACGAAAAATGTTTGTTATCTATCCTCTCGAACAAAAATGAACGAACGATTCTCAGACGTTGATTATTATTTGCAACCCGATAGAATTTCGCGAGAGAAGTCATCACCGTTATTGCACACATGTAGCATGCATAAATTAAAAAGTTTTCTCTTGCAATTTATCATTTTTTTTCAGTGGAGAGATGGCACGTGAAAATTAATGATCGCGAAGGCGATGCGAAAGCAGACGTCGCGAACGTAATTAGAGGTAAATAGAACGTTCTACCTGACACCACTCGACAACGTGATCACAAGTAGTCTTAAAATATTTAAATCGATAATTCTACGAATCTTTAACTTCAACTTCTGACATATTTTCAACGTTTCTCTATATTACAATATCTGGGATACGCTTCTTGGGAATTTAGTATACGTTAAAAATAATGATACTCCGTGAAGCATCGATAAAACTTACGTCAGACAAGAAAATGAATTGTCCGGCCATTAATGCTTGTAACAGGAAAGTCATGAACGGAGAACATTTCTTCTTTGTAATCGTCATGAATCATCGGTTCTTTGATAGCCGCCGTTCACGATATCCGACAAAAAGATTCGCGGCTTCGCGATCCTTCAATCGATTCTTCTTCAATAATGAAATTCCACGGTGACGTTATCGTGTAGGAAATGAGTTACGTGATTGTCATACGTCCCGAGTATACTATGCCGAGATGTCGAACGTCCTTTCGAGGTTGCTTGCTGCTGCTGCTGCTGCTACTGCTTCTGTCTATTGTAAGCTGTCCAGACACGAAGTGGTGGGAATAAGATTCGTGATGGAATTCATCGTGTCTGTCATTGTTCGAGTCATTTGCTCAGGGAGACGATGATGAAGGGATGCGATTCGACCAGTGGTTCTCTTACAAAATTTTATGCATTTTCACCCAACGTCACTTTAATCAACGTACATTCCGATTAAATAAAAAAAAAATGAAAAAAAAGGACACGTATATCTTTGTACAATACAAAACAGACAAACTTTCTTTCATTCGTTCGTTGACGTACATGTAAGAAGATAATTCGTTTTAGAGATTCCGCTAGTCATGCTATTAACGTAACGTCGCATGTTCTCATACATTTCGAATCTAAATTGATTCACTTGTTAATCAAACATCCTCGCACACGACATGTATACTTTGCGATAATATCATCCACGTACGATTTCAATCGAGATTAAAACCTACCACCATGTTCAATCGACTCTCACGTGTTCACCGTGTACGAAAGAAAAAGATGAGAAGATATAACTCACGGGACCGAGCTTCGATATTTATAATATCATATTATTTTTTTTTCCTCGTATCCCTATACGCAGTCCGGAACGACGTATAGTTGTCGGGACGTATAATTGTGTAACATACTCGGCTCCTATATTCGTAAATTCCATCCGGCATTTTTCAGTGAGTAGTTAGGATCGTCTTATAAATAGAAATGTCAGTGTATCCCGGCTGTTCAAAGGGCCGAAGTCGAGGGGCCGCGTAACTTCTCGATCTTCGAAAGAAGAAATAGAATAAACAAAAAAAAAATGAAAAACGCAAGGAAACGAAAAAGAAGAAGATCAAGAACCAAAGTAAGGGCAAGGGCATAGAAGGAAGAAAGAAAGACCCACGCCGAAGATATTTCATCACGCGACATCTGCATATTCCTATATCAAGTACTGGCGACTCGAAAACCAAAGAAAACGCACACACGTCGAACCATTCGAGGGCGGAGTGGGGCATAAAGTATCCGTGGAACGATCGTAAAGCATGTGATATCATCTTCGTGGCCGACCGCCAGTTGGGGGCTTTGTCTCTTTGTGAGTTGTGTCGTTGCATTGTCTTCCGCTCGTTCTTTATGGGCTCCGAATCTTCGGCTGTGCGCCAATAGCGCAAGAAATCGAAGAGCAGCCAGCCCGATATATACGTTTCTACGTGTCGTGTATGTGTGCTTCTTTCTCCAGTTGGAGCTACGTGCACGTCGTGCCACAGAACTTAGTTTTTCGTAGCGTCAAACAACTTTAATTTCGATTTTGAACCCTCTCCTTTTTTACATCAATTAGGTTCATAATAAAATTACAGCGATTAAATTCTGATAATACATTTTAATAAATAATATACGCTTTCGTTTGATCGTTCTTTTTGAAATCTTCTAAATTTTCAATAAAATTAATTTTAACTTAGAAGATCTTATTTAAAATCGATAAAAAATTAGGTAATCACGATTCAAGTGTAGAATATATTTCATGTTATGTTAATCAATTATACGAGTAGTATACTTATTAAAAAAGAAAGGCTTTTATAACGATGAATATTCGAATCGTCGCTACGGCGGCCACGGAAAAGACGCGTTTCGGTGGCCGAGGTGTGTTTCCTCTCTAAGAATTCGCAATTCTGAATACATACCGATGGAAATCGCGAGAGGCCGCGTACGGCTTATCGTGCAGCGACATCGCGGAAATTCGCATTTCAAGCGAAAATTATGCGCTCTCGAAAATCCGGCGTCGGTGCGGCAAGAGAGTGTCGTCGAAGCACGCTTGATCGGGCGGCACATTTGAAAGTTAAATTCCCAGCTTCGAATGGGAATTTCTGCCGGTACACAAGGCCCCCGTGCTTTATATACATACATATGTTGTATGTACATACACGTTGCTGCATTCAGATGCATCCGTTGGTCCGCGCCCTAACCCCCTCTCCCGGTTTCGTACGTTTCCATCAATCCGACTTGACATGCAAATAATTCGTGGAAAAAATCGTCCGGCCATGCGGCTGCGACGTTACAATTAATCACGTGACCGTTGCCCGTAGCCGCAACACCGAGTCCGGCTACCGGAGTCACAATTTGTTATGGCTGACAGGGTCCACAGGTCCAAGCGCATTGACAATGCACGCTTTTTCTGCACTTGGCCGTCGACGCTCCTTCATTCGAGCGGTGCCGCCGTGTGTCTTCCATGTGAGCTGATTTCCAAAGATCTCGTTCAATCCCCGAGGGCCCTACGGTAGTATCGCGCGCGTATACGTTACAGTTTTATGGTCAGGACGTAGAAAGGTGGTTCGTTGCTTGTATACTATGCTCCCTATGTAAACGTATAAGTCTTATACATATTATACGGAATCTCTCTGTTTTCAAATTCTTGGATAAATGATGGAAAAAATATAAAGAATAATCAGACAATTACTTTATTTGTTAATGTAATAGAGATATTATAACGATAATTATAGAAATATAATATATTATTCATACGTTTCACTTTCAGTATCACGATACATATTATATTATACATATAGGCGAATCGTCGATGCATACAGGTGCATCGGCGTGCAGTAATCAAGATATAATAAAGACAGGATATAATCTAAAAATGGGTAAATTTTCTTACTCGCTTACAGCTCCGGCGTTCCTCCTTCTCCTTCTTCTTCTAGGTTGTAAAGACACGAGGGCAAACCGGCGGTGCATACATGTGCATCGATGTGCATCCTACAGGTATGCAACATTGACCCGGACATGGCCCTTGGTAGCTACCGCGTAACATGGTCCGTGCATGCATACGTGGGCTCGAATACGTTCCGTGCTGCTCCGTTAAAAAATAAAAAGTTCGCCTGCTATACATCTATAAGCATACTGGCGAGGGCGGTCCTGCACGGCCACGATAAAGTTCCGTGTTCGCCGGGGAGAGCTTCGTCTGGAACGGTTGCAGATATACGAGCACGAAATGCGCGAGCTGTGTCACCGTACGTTTTCTTAGAATATTGTGTCGAATATCGTATCGACGATTGTTTCTGACTATATTAAGATCCCCTCGATATTTGCTAGGGCGAAATGTCTCCCGCGTGGGTGCTTTTATAGAAGTATTTCGTTGTCTCGCGTACACGAGTCTAGTTTTGTAATCTAGAGTATACTCTGCGAGCGTGAGACACTTTATTCATCGGACATGCAAAGGCAATTACGAATCGATCACGTGGGAATATTGAGAATTTCGTTCGAACGGTTTCACTTGAACGTTGAATCGCGTCGAGACGGGTCAAAGTTATTGATATTCCATCTGCTCCTGGCTGATAGTTTACGTTTACCTGTTAAAATATTCTCCGGACGTAGGTGAGAAATTCCTATTTCAAAATACTTCGGATATATTATAAAATTATTCATCGTTCGCTATTAATATCAATCAAGAAAGTGCGATTTTAATTTCGTTCGAGGTTGATGTCACGTCTACGAATCGATTAACTTTCTCGTCGAATATTCCGTCAGTCGACTCAGTAATATTTCGAAATTATTTTTCCGTCAGAAATTTCTTACTGCCTTCCATCGAGAATATTTTAAGACGGAAACGCGTGGTACCGAGCACAGAAATTTCACGGTTTTTCCATGCAAGACGACGCGGCTCCATTAATCACGCATGGTCAATACCAATAATTTAAATATTGACTCAACCCCCCGCGTACGTGTACGCGCCATGAATACGTACGTGCGTGCAAGGGAACACACTCGGGTAGCCCAACGATCAAGATTAATGCATTTATATGCATCGATAGCGCGATCGGCGCCTTAGTGTGCTGCACGCTGTGCGTGAATGCACGTAGGGATGAAGATAAATATTTGTACTGACGAGTCAAAACTCGCGGTAACCGCAATCAGACGTCTATTAGTTTGCGATGACTTTGAACGACCGGTGGTTTCCCCTCCCCTCCCCACCCTACCCCTCCCCCTTTACTTGCTTGCTCTTCATCCCTTTGCATTCCCCCGGACGTTTCTCTATAAGTGCATCAGCGAGCTTCAGACCGAGTACCTTATTCAAATGTAAATCACTGTCACCTACGAGGGTCTCCTAGGATATCGTACTCGATCGTTCACGATCGATCCTTCTTCCATGCCGTTGAAAGAAGGGAGGAGGTATTCGTATTGTTGCCGACGGATAAAAACGGGAAACGAATCGTCGATCCACGTGGCGACGACTGATGCTCTACATTTCTTTTTTCTGAAATGCTACTTCTCATGTCAATTCTCCCTCCCTCCCCCCTCGCCTCCCCCTGTTTGGATCTTGTCGATCCTGTTTCTACGCCGTGGATTTGCTTGTAATGGGTCTACATGCCGATGTTCGATCGTTCTTTGCGAGGACGGAATAGGAATATTTTATCGGGATATTTACAAGTCTCGCGACGCTGGAAACGCGTTGAATTGATACGTTCCGATGCGTGTATATACGATACTATTGCGGAGTAAGAATTACATCGGTAAATGAAAAATTCAGAATGCCGTAGCGTCTGGGTGGTTTTTGAATATCTCGTTGGCTCGAGGCAGGTTCACCAACCGATTCGAATCGATTTAAAGGTACAAATAAAGGAGCTATCCCGTGTCTTCTTCCCACGGCTGGTATAATATTGATAGATGAGCCGCAGCCTCCTTGCGGTACGAAAAAGGGGGATCTAACATACGAATTTATCAAAATCATTTTGATACCTACTCAGCACAGCATGACGTCACACGTCTCAGCGGTATTCCGGCTGATCCGTCATTAAGAAATTTGCATACACCAATCAGTCAGTGGCTGAAGGATTAGAATCGTCTTTTATTAAAGAAAAAAAAAGCGGACAATTTACATATCTCCTACCCGTTCGATCTTTCCTCACCCCTTAATACGCGCAAACAAGGGTTACAGTTTTTTTTTCTTTTTTTTTTCAACCGAAACCGTTTTACCATAGTGAAAATAGTTTTTGCATTGTTTTTCTTGCGAACGAATAAATTGATACTGCACTTGTAGTGGATTTTGTAATTTAAAATTGTATTTCCGAGTGATGCGAGTTGCACGAACGAAATCAAATAACAGTAGTGACGCTAACGTAGCGCGAATTGAACAATACAGAAAGTTCATTACTTTTTAACACGAAGTGTCTCGGTGTTTAATCCGTAGTTGGATACCTCTTGTCAGAAGTAATCTTTGGGATCACCTACCGTGCTCTTCTTCCCATGTAATCGCGATGTCACGTCGTTGGATGAGGCACGAGGCAGGGTAGTAGTGAAAAAAAATGTTCATGCGAATGAACTCGGTTCGTACAGTAACCAGAGAGTCACGCGGTTGAAGAAACTGGCCTCAAACTGCCAGTTCACTTTTGCGGTATGATTAAACGTCAGGTTTCAGAGCTGTTAAAAGCGAAGTTGTCACAAAAATTCTGAAAAAAATCACCTGCTCCTTTCCCCGACGTTCGTCATAATTTAATATTCTTTTTTAACTTCACTTCGTCTTTTGCCAGCGATAAAAAACTGATCTGAAAAATCCGAATATACAGAAATCGAGGAGACATTTTTTGCGAACGTTATATTGCAATTTGCACTAGGCACTTGATGTTCACAAAAAATCAATTACTTTGTAATATGTGCCTATCAGTTATAGAAACGCAAGTTCTTTAGTCTAACAACAAGTAGTCAAATGTTTCAACATTTTTTACACTAGATTTACGGACTGAGCCAATTTGACTCATTCAAAATTTGATTACTATATATATACATATATAACTTTAATATTATTTTCGAAATACATACGTTGGTTTTTAGTTAAGTAATGAAACATATGTAAATCTTAATTTACACTTAGTAAATTATATTAGTATATTAGTAAAGTACACTTCAGTAAAAGTAGGTATATAATGAACCTCCGTAAATCTAGTGTTAAATAATATTTCCAACAAGTTACAACATCTTCATCGTCTGCTATTAAACTAACAGCGTTACTTTCTTGTCCCTGTGAACCAAACTAGTCCCCGGAAACGTCCGAAACATTCTTTCTTTCCCGAGAGCCGTCGACACGGTTGTAATCGAATCGTAAACGCGCGACAAAACGAGCAATTCGCACGGCATCCGCTCGCACCGCCTCTCGTCGCGTCTCGACGTTCTATAAATATTTACGCGATTTCATTCATTCGTACCGCGTCGAAGAGGGCCCCGCGTGTGAATGCACTCGGTCCTCGTGGTGCATCGGACGACTATGGCGTTGGACCCACGCGACGGGAAGTAAATGTCGTTTTGTAGGCGACGTGTGCCCAGCGTTTGGTTCGTACAAGGGAAAACCATGGGGAATAGACCGATTCGTATTCCCACCGTGACAGGAGAGTGTCGTCATCGATGATAAGTTATGTATTTCATTGTCCTATATTTCTGTGATCCTACATAACCATCGGTGATATTTGTATTGTTCGTTTTTTTTTTTTAAAAAACGATAACGTTTCGTTTTTTCGTTTCATCGGTCACGAGATGATAAAACGAACAAACGAAACGTCTCGATGGTTAGCCGTTTCTAATTAAACACGTGTAAGATTCACGGGAACACGGGGAAAGACAGGAAGCTCATTTAAAGGAACACAAGCGTTCCCCGGTTGAGCGTCACGTGACGACCGCAAGCGACGCCATAAGATATTACGGGATAGATCATCTCCGCGGGCATGCCGTCATTATTTCTGCTGACCTCTGCACCTGAACGCGATCCTTTCTGCATGAGCAAAGTACGTAATTTACGGGTCTCGCGTTTCTTGAACCACTGCGGGGATTTACTGCAGTTGGGTGCCCGGGGTCACCCTAGCGGGGGTTCCCCTGCTACGAGGAGCCGGTCTCCCTGTGTTTTCTCGTCGACCATCGAAACCGAGAGTCCGGGGAGTCGAACGACTTCCAGCCTACAACGCCGGAGAAATAAAGTGGGTGACGGTGTGCCCGGTAAGCCGTGTCACGTTCACGGATTATCGCCATGGGAGATTATCACCTGCGCCCAAGAAATTACATGGCACAAATTATCAGAGATATTACCTCCCGGTATACACGTAGAATCGGGTATCCAGAAACAGACTCGATTCTGTCTCTCTCATTCTATTTCCTTGTACATTTGTGTTAGTAAATTGATCGTTACCAGACATACACGTATCTCGAAGTTCCTCTATGTACCATTGTGAGAACTAGACATCCCAGAATCACGCTACCACGGGCAGACCATAACCCTCCTACCCAATAGCAAGACACTCCTAGTTCTTTGATCGTGAAAAAATTGAACACGTGCCTAGAAATCGACCCAAACTCCCAGTATTCCGTCGGACCTGCAGAAATGTATTCTACGTAATCATTCGCGAGGATCACTAAGGTCGGGAAGCATAACGCGAGAATGCTGTAGGAGTGCGTTTGCCTGGCAAGGGGTTGAGGCGGTTCCCTGTAGGGCCCCGTTGGTCCCCCACTATGGACTCCGAGGCGAGCGCTGGATGACGGGGGAAAAAGGGGGGCGGAGGGAGGTAGGAAGGGGGCAGGGGTTTAGCCGGCAGGTGGCCTCGTCTCACGAGACCCCATCCATGGGGCCCGGTGAGGATGAGAATCTCGACGGACACGCGCGCGCCACGAGATGGAAACGTAGATTGCGCGGCCGTTCTCCTTACTCTTCTCTTCTCTTCCTCGTTGCCATCTTCGTCTTCGTCCGGGCTTCGTCTCGCGGTCCACCACGGGCTTGCCTCGAACCAGGATATCCTTCTCTTCTTTCAGTTGCACCCCTCTTCCATCACCACCGCTTCTCCCTCCTTCCCCCCCCCCCCCCCCGCACCCCACCAACTTCTTCTTCGTCTTCTTCTTCTTCTTCTCTTCCTTCTTCTCTTTCTTTCTCTTCATCGTCCTCTTCTTCCTCTTCTGCTTCTGTTAATCTTACTCCGCGTATCTTCTCGGCTTACAAGTCCGAGGACCAAGGCAAGGACTTTATTTATTAAGACTTGCATTACAAATTGGGAGGAGTAAGAAGATATCATTGAAAAAATGTCAGTATTCGCATACTGCGTGGCAGTGTCCAAACACGGTGATAAAATCGTCGGTTTTCTTGTGATTCTTTTCTTCCTCCGGTTCTCTCGTCCCCGTCGTTTCTTTTTTTCTTCTTCTTTTTTTTTTTTTTGTTTGCATTTTCAGTTCGTTGCTTCTCTACGGGGTTACACGTTGTTCCGCGGTATGTTAAATCTTGCTTTGCGTGCGGAAGATCGCCGCGAAACCAGTTAGCTACCCATTATATATTAAGCCTGGTATTACGCGTTATGAGAGCGTAGGAAGATATCGTTATTTTTCCATTATAACTCCATTGAAAAAGCAAAGGACCAGTGGCTGTTGATAGGAGCGGGTCGTATGCGAGCACATTTTCACCTTCTTTTTTGCCACTCCCTGTCTCCATCTATCCCACCGTTCTCAGGCTTCATTTACACAATTTTCTACGCGTCCGCGGCGGTAATGGAGCAACTTTATTTTTCATTTTATCCAATCGCGTTAATCCTACGTTACCGACTCACTCATTTACGTAAATGTATACCGTGTTCGCGGATAAATTGAAGGAAATTCTATAGAATAACCCACCGACGTGACGCATGAGTATCACAATAATAGCACCGTAACCGGCGAGACAGCGAGACACGTTTCGCGTGGTCTCGTTTTACACGCGGAGTTTGTCAAATCCTCCTGTTACTCGGGGCAACGTGACCAACGGTTTTAAATCCCCGTTTCGTAGGTACAAGATTCCTGTTTGTAATTCGTGCTCGAGTTTCTCGCCGATCGTATATCTGGCCGGGTTTCGTGGGGGACCATAGAGAGGAGATAATGACTCTACGTCGCGCGGTTCGAGTGGTATCGTAACCGATCGTGTAACCATAATTTCGTGACTGTAAATCACGACAGGTGCCTACGTCTTTAGAACCCTGTAATTCAAGTCGGGAGGTGTCTCCCGCGACTATCCCCTCCCCCTCCTTTTTTTCCTCCAGAAGCGCGTATATTATATGACCGCGCGGGGTTTACGAGAAAGTAATTCTCCATCTGAAAAGTCGTCCGTACTCTTTCGTCGTGTACGGCACGAGATAAATCAAGCTGTGTGTGTGTGTGTGTGTGTATTTTTTCTTACCCCGTTTCGCCGTACGGCGCCGCGTACTCGTTTACAATGCTGTAATTCTTAACCGTCATGAGATCCCTTCGCCTTTTCTGTAAACCGTCGAAAGAATCACAGAAACGTCGGACAGGAAATTGTCGCGAAATGAAAGGAAGTTATACATACATATACATATATGTACACATATACATTCTACATACATATTCTTCGAAACAATTTTACGCGTTATCGAGAAAAAGTTGCCATCTTGAATGTAACTCGCCGTGGTGAGTAAGAAACGGATGATTTTTCTATATGCACATTTGGATTCCGGTTTGTAAACTTGCTTTTGTCGTATACGTCCGACAGTACTTGTTCTTTGGCGATGTTTCCGCTGCGGCGTACAGTCTGGAAAAATAATTCTCATAGGACCTGCCATTGATTCCATGTGGATTGCCAGTGTTTTTCTTATTCTTTTTTTTTTTTACCGTACATGATACGTTGGTCGATTACGCGCGTACTATCCCTTATTAGGATCCTTCCCCCCGGGATCAACATGGTAGCCGCCGATAAATACTTTACACCGCTAATAATATATACAAGACGTTTTATTGCGAGCGAAACCCATATGCGATTGTGACATGTCTATAATAGTACGTGTGTTCTGCGCACACACACGTGTTTGTGTGACCGCTAAAACGTAAGGGAGTACATACACGAGATCGCATAAAGTCGTATGGAGCACCATAAACCGTTATGGTGTTGTATACAAGACTGGACTGTAAAGGGCTGACACGTTTGTGTGGGAATATCATTTAATTCCGATCCGGGAATCTCAGTGACTTTATTGACCCTAAACGAACTCTGGAATTCCGGCACTATATGAGCTTCGTGAAAAAGTTATTGTCAACTGAAACGAGCGGTGGTCCGGCTTTTATGCGAGGCGAAACGTGCAACAGGTGAAATTTCTCTTCTTCGTGTCCCTCGGAACCCGTTCGTTTATTTCAATAATTAAGTCGTTATTTGATTATTCTCCTCTTTCTCCTCCTCCCACTCCCCCTCCACTTCTCTCCGCGAACGATTGAGTAATCACCGTAGAATCCAGTTACATTAAAGTCCAACGGCGATGTACGCGATTTTCGTTTTAATGGAAACGGACAATCGACGATAATGCGCGTATCCATATCGAGGGGTTGAATCAATCGATAAAAATCAATTCAACGAGATCACAGCTTCCTTTTGGCCGTATGAAATTTATGGTTCGCCCGTGGATAATATGCATTTCCGTCAGTGACAGCGGCAATAGCACTTATTATTGCCAATTGGATAAAGTGTCGACGCGGGCAGTTTGACGAGACAGCGTCTAGACGCGGCTGACATCTTCAATTTCGCTTACTCTTTCCCTTGCGTCGTTTAAGAATGATACCACGCTACGTGACGCCGCCGCGACATGCGGTTCTGACAGTTCGGATGTGTTTATTTGCGCCTGTGCACGTATGTACGCACGTGCGCGTTGTCGTGTTCGCGAATACGAGAGGATCGATACCGGAATACCGTTTGCGTGTGCCACCATTCGAGCGAATCAGCTGAAGAAATTAGCGCGAAATCCGATCGCCATTGGACTCGCATATCCCGCGGTTCTTACACTTCCGTCTGACTGTGACATATCCTGCTTTATTCCGCGGTCGACACGTTGAAATCTAAATCCGTAGGAACTGTTATCCGGAATGCCACGTTTTATCGGTCAATTTTCGAGAATACTTTAAACGATGGATAATTGACCTGTGAGGGGTTGAAATTGGCACGAGATACCTTGAATTTATAGTGACATTTCCTGCTTCACACTTCCGCCGTCATGTGGAAATATTAATGAGGATTATCACGAACGTTCCAAGGTTTTTTTATCGGTTAAAGTTGAAAGAAGGGTATATGTGTACATGTATAAATATTTCGAATAATAGAAAATCGAAAGAAGGATAGAAAAGTTTGATGAATCATCGTTAAGTATTATTACGTCGGCCCTTTGGTCAGGTTTTCGAAGCTCCGTCCCTTTTCCGGCTTTCGATCCGGCTCGAGATCGACTCTTTGACGCGTAAGGATGATCTCAATTAAACGGGTTTATCCGAATCAACGGGGGGCCTTAACCGGTGCACGGAGGGACAACAGGATATCTGAATAAGAAATCAGGATACGAGGGAAGGGTGATCGCTCGACGGTGTCGTGAGAAAGGACATATGTCCAGGAGGACTTATGAATATCCTTCGAGTTTCTTCTCGGGGTGTGAATGCCCCCTTCTCACAATCGTTTCAACCACCTGAGTTCATAGTTCGTCGACTTCGAGGGGTTGCTGTCTGTTCCTCGTTACGTAATGCATTTTCTTTCGCTGCATTTTATTCTTCCGTCGCAGAAAGAGACTTGCCCGTTTGTGTGATCAGGTGTTCGTGAATGCTGAAGGATTGACTTGAAACGAGGCTTATTGAATATTAACAAAAGATCCGATATTATTTATTCGAATTCTTTGATATTTTACTACAATTTTTTTTTTTTACAGTTTAAGGTTCCAATCGCTATTGAACGAACGTTACGGTCGTGTAAGTAATTGTTTTCCCGTAAAACTGAATCCGTGGTATTGATTAATTTGCGTTCTTTCGTCGACACCGTCGGGCCGACAAAAAAAAAGCGTAGTTTCGAATCTTCGTGTCCGTTGTTACAGGCTATCGTTCGAAGACACGGTAGGTGGGTTGGAAAAGGGGCGCCGTGGCTTGAATTGATGAGCAAAAACCAACGAAATCATGAGCGATTGCTCGGGCTCGAGCGGCAGCACGCATCTCTTCGTTCCTTTCGCTGCCGTTGCGCCTGCTGCAAAGCAATTTTTTTTCCAGTGTCGCCGACGCCGCCAGTCGTTAGCTGCTTTTTCCTAACTAATCTCAAGGGGTATCCCCTCCAGGCCGTATGCGGCTGTATTATAATGAGGTGTGGATTGTAAATGAAGCTTAATGACGCCGACGTCACAAGGTCATTTTTCAGTGGTTCTTCAGAAAGGAACGAAAGGGGATCCGAATGAGTTTGCTATCGCGATTATGGTACTGGGTGGTTTTTCGTATTCAAATTTAACGATACGGGAACACGAGACTTTCTTTTTTGCTTTTATTTCACCGACTATTTTACACTTTTCTAACGTACATGTGAAAATGTGTGGACCGACACGGAGATAAGTGATTTTGAGAATAAGAGATAGCGTAGTTAATATATTCACGTCCGTTACACTTGTTGAAAAAAAAAAGGAAAGGATTGAGACTGGTAAACAGCGGCCAGCTGGTTCAATTGGGGTTGAAATTATTTGAATACACGATTCATTTATCAAACGTGAAATTGCTTGGAAACTCGTTCTTCGAGTGGGGTATTCGTTCTCTCCCATGAAGCACGTGACAATTCTTTCTTCACGATAAACGTGTTGTGACCGGTAAATCAGACTTACTTGTCGTTGATTTTAAATCTTAATTTTATTCAAGATTCTCACTGAACCACCACCCGTCCATTCTACCAAAAGAAATATTCATAACGATGAAACTTCAGTGTATTATAAATCGCCTCTAAAAGATCCTGCGTGTTTGTTGACACGACTGAAAACAGTTGATTCGATATTAGTCCGATATTAACCCCCCCCCCCCCCCCACCTCCCGGATATCACTGAATCCGTTACACTTGCCACTGGTGGTGACAAAAAGTCACCCTGTCCCCTTGTCGTGACGAAAAAGCGGTGCACCACTTGGGGCGAAATAGAGTAGGGGAGCTCGCTTCCGGACCAGTTTTCGAATCGCCTTGTTATGAAGTGTCGCCACTTAAGTATCACATTTGTATACGAATTGCTCGCTTGCGGTTCTGGATGGGTCCCCCCCCCCCACCCGGTTCCTCCCAATCCTTCATACCCCGAGATACATTAAATCGTCGTTGAACTCGACATGCCAAAAGGGGAGGCCACGGCGGAACGATGTTTTTAACAAGAAACGAAAGAAAGCATCCGATGACAGATGGAAGAAAAGAAAAAAAGTTGATCGACCCGAATTTTTCCAAGTATCATACAACAAAGTCCGACGGATATCATAAAATACTCGTAGTAGTAATAATCGTTAGCAATAACAATCGTCGTTCTGTCGTTGCATCGATCACCGGTAGTCGTTAAATTCTGTTGTACAACTATAAATCCAATGGGGGGGGGGGGGGGAGAAAAATAAGATCGTTTATGTATGAGGCAAAATTTGTTCTTAGCCTCGATCTTGCGATCGAGCACCTGTCTGAATGATGTTGTCCTCTCGAATTCCGTAATATCAGAGACGCTCGGGAACGGATATATTTATTCGTTCGACGATCTGGTTCGCCAGCGGACGAATACCGAAAGAAAGACCCAGATACAGTTTTTGTATCCAGCTGCGACTCGTCGGCGAAGAACCTATCGATTTACAATGAGCGATCGTCCGCGTCGTTTGAAGTTGGCCCACGTAAAAACTAGTATTGGATTAACGCGCGCAGGGAGACCGTGAGCGTTTTTGTTTTTTTATTCTTTGCCGGAGGGATACGAGTCACGAAGAAGAGGTTGAAATCTATGAAGATGTCCGTATTCTGTAGACACATGTCAAGGTTTGCCGATTTTTGCGGTTTCCGCAGAAAAATATTCGGCTTTCTGTTCCTTTCTTGCAGAATTCTCGTAATCTGTATGTTTTATAGCGTATAAAGAGACATTATTTTTGTCTTATATAGAACCACGGTTTTTAATTTGTGGTAACAAATTTGAATCATTGGTGACGCGACAGGTATTAGAAATTCGATATTCGACCATTCGCACCAGTAGTACTTACTTAACGACTTGTTTCAATTGTAATTAGAAAACGCGTGTTTGTGAAATCTTTGATTTCACTGGATGTTCTTGTAACATGAGAATTCGATTAAATATCGCTGACGATCCTCTACAATTTAACCTGCGTTTTTACGCGTTATCAAGATCTCCGACAGGAGCCACGGGAATCATTTTCGTATCAATAAAATCAGGTTATATGTAGCACGAAGGTCTAAATGGGAAAATAAACAAAGCCATCTCGTTAGCCAGTCGACGGCTTTTATCTTACCGAGGATGTGCAGTGTTATACCGTGAAATGGAGTCTCGTAGATGGAAACGATGTTGGATTTCAGTCTTTCTTCATTCTCGCTTCCCCCCTTGAACCTCCATCATGCCCGTGATAAGTGGCTGCCGTTTGCACCGTGGGCGCCACAACTGTTCGTCTTCCTTTTTACCGAAACTTCATTTGTACAAGTCATTAAGGACCTACCGGGGTAGAGGACGAGATTGAACGGCGGTTAGGAATCCTCTCGGATGATGTTTTGCTCCGTTTAATTCTCGGGATTCAACGGAAATCCGAGCGTAGTGATCAGCGTATTTTTGATTAGCTAGAGAAATGCCCTTTTCAATGGAACACAGAAGTTCCGAGGGGAATATTTTGATGGGTCGTTTATACAAGGCGTAGTGGAATCTTGGAAGTTGTTTCAAAAGAGGAGTCGTGGCAGGTAGAAACTTTTTTTTGGTGCTCATTTTCCGTCGTCTCCTATCATCGTTTTCTACGCATCAACGCTCGTAATTTTCGCAGCGCTAAACCAACGTGAAAGAGTCATCCATCATCGAGTAGAATTTAACGTGGCGACGTGTCAGATGAGGGAATCTAAACGGATGTATGTTTGTCGAAAAGACAAGGGAATCTCGGGAAAAATAATATTTTGAAGATCACCTGCCAACCATCCTCCGAATCACTTATCATTCAAAACAAAAAACTACCCCTACAAATAGGGGTCTACATTATCGATAAGCATTACAACAATGAATTTCGTTATAAGAAATTATTGTATTCTAAAAAATTAATTATTGTACAATTTATTATAATCTTCCTTCGACAGTCCAATAATAAAGTGTTTCGTATTCCAATTCCATACAAAATATAGAAAATCAGGAATGGCAAATCATTGAAACAGCGTTTAAACATGGAAGTAAATTATTTTAATTTCAATTAACTCGATATCATTCCAATTTCTGAACTCTAAAATTTTCGCGGATTAGATACAACTATGGATGTTAGCTATAAGTAACAGTAAATTCATTTCACTAAAGTAATTCTATAAATTAGTCTAATATCTATACGTAGCGACATCTGTATAATTACCAAACCGCTAACCAACGTTCCAAATTATCCAATTACAGCGCTAGCATACTTCTTTGCTCACCGTGATATTTGAACAAAATAAAACCATTCCAATATAAAGCCATACCAATAAACGGTGTGACACCACTAAAACCGAATTCCAATCACTCCGAATAACTCACTCCGCCAACATCGCGCAACCTGAAAACTCGCATCCCGAATAGTATTGGCTTTCTCTGCTGCATCCCGAATACAAGGTAAAGGCACCAGTAGTTGATACTTTGGTATAAAAAGACGTAAAATTAGAAAAGTGTGGACTAAAACAAATTGAAATTTACGTGAACGTATCACAGTACTATTCAACTATCAATATTGAAACAATTGCGGGTGGGCGTGCGTCAATAACGACGTGAAGTTCAGATAATGAAGACGTTGTACGTGTTTCGTGATAATTTCAAGATTTCCTTAGAGTATTTGTTAAGGGCATTGGTACACGGTAAATATTAAAAAGTTATGATAATAGTATTTTTTGGTAAAAAAATGGAATGCAATAATCTTTTAGAGTTTCTCGATTTGGCTGGGTGTCAACTACTGAACCAATGACCTTACCGAAATAAAACTCCTATATTTTTTTTACATGCATGATCTGAACGAATTTCTTGTGATATTATGGTAGTAAAATGTCAAGTGCAATGATAATTATTTATGTGTTTTATATAAAGTGAACTCAGTCTATTCTATGTGAATAAATGGAAAAAAAATCCTTAAAGTGTCAACTATTGGTGCCTTTACCTTAAATTACTCTAATATCTATACGTAGCGACATCTGTATAATTACCAAACCGCTAACCAACGTTCCAAATTATCCAATTACAGCGCTAGCATACTTCTTTGCTCACCGTGATATTTGAACAAAATAAAACCATTCCAATATAAAGCCATACCAATAAACGGTGTGACACCACTAAAACCGAATCCCAATCACTCCGAATAACTCACTCCGCCAACATCGCGCAATCTGAAAACTCGCATCCCGAATAGTATTGGCTTTCTCCGCTGCATCCCGAATAGTATCGGATGGTGAAACTTTCCCTGATATCGGGCTGCCCGGGGCTGAATCACGACGAGCTCTTTTTACCCGGGGCAGCCGCATCACGTATGCGTAGTATGTTATCGCACAATGCGACTGCAAATGCATTTATCGGGCCGGCCGAATGCAGCACCGAAGCGCGGCGAACCATGGCGTATATCTTCGCGGGCATCTCCAGTCGGGGAATTCCGAATAATTTGCTTCGGTCGTTGGCAAGGATTTAGGCCCCATAATGCTGGGTGACTCTGTCGCCGAGCGGAGAATCTCACGGGGCATTTGTCGCGATAAAACCGGAGTATGGCGGCAGTCGGGGGTGGGTCGAGAGACACCGGGGGAGATTCTATGTGGTCTCGGGACATTCATCACCCGGCAATTATTTTACTTCTGCGCACGTCGGGACCTATTAGGACAACGAGACTAATCGACGTCCCTAAATGGCGAGCCAGCGAATTCCACTCGTGCTGCCCGGCGAAACATTTAGCCGCGCTGCACGACCGTGTGAAAAAGATGCCGACGTTGAAGTGTTTCCGATGTACTGCGCGTGAATTACGATAAGAAAGCATAGAGGACGGTCATGATATGGTTATTAACCCCGCTGTAACGTTGTGGTACTTGGAAGTTTCATACCCCCGTGTGTTTGTAGCGCTTAAGAATGTTGTCGTTGAAAAAATTGATGAAATGAAGTCTAGATAGTAATTGATATAGGGTCATCAATGTTTGAAAAAAGCTGGATAATAGGATAAGATTACGTGGTCGTGAAAATTAGTGTGCTTTAATGACAATGTTCTATGTGATTGGCTTAACATTTATCTATCAAACGTGAGGAAAAATTTTAATTAGTTTTATTGTCAAAGTAAAGTATTTTCTATGTTTTTTTACAATTAAATAATAATCTATTATACACATACCACGTCACCATGTTCACAAATCAAACGTCGCTATTAGAGGGGTAATATTCTTACGTTTTTCTTTTGCCTGAAGTATCTTATTCGTGATTTATTTTCTTTTCTCAGTTTCCCTCGAGATACTCATTATTTTGCGCGTAGTGTTTAAATACTTCTCGTGGACGATTACATCGGATGCATCCGTCTCCCCGCAACAGTTCCATCAGTTCTAACTGTTTCCACGTGTATAGAGGCGAGCCCGGGTCGGACATGGCAGGATGATTTTTATCAAGATCCACTTCTGCCCCAAAAATTCCACCGAGATTCAGCGAGTTTTTGGCTTCGAGCGATTAGGCCCGGAGATACGAACCCGAAACAAACAAATAAGAACAAGCGTGCCGGGCTACCTACTATTCTCCACGTTCACCATGAATTCTCTTTGGTGTCCTCTTGCTTTCGTGCGGCGGCAGGTGCACACCACCGTGGAATTACTCGAATGTGACAAATATGCCAAACATCTTCGCTAGGGGAGCCCCGTGCAACGGAATACATTTTTTTTCCTTCCCTTTTCTCGCCCGAATACCGCTCGCAGAAACCGAACCATTGTCTTCGGTACGAATCGTCTTTCACGCAGGCGTTTTATCTGCCTTATAAGGATCACGAATACAGTTAGAGATCGCAAGGTTTTAGGGGACCTTTAGGATCCTCGAAAACATTTAGCGATCATGGATTTCTCGAGTCACGCGATTGAGTTTGGGAATACGGAATGATCATGGTTCCGTATAATTGACGTGTATCGGTGTTAAATAGATTCGAAATTAATTTTTCATCTTGAAATTGTGAAAGCTGTCGGTGGGGTGTAATGGCGAGAAGAAATATAAAATCATTTTCCAAGCATTTACGCGAGGATGTTCAACGTATTGTGTAGCACGCCTAATAAACGACAATTTCAGCAGGGACATATAACCTTTGCATTGTCATGGAACTCAAAGTTGAGTGCACTCGAATTTCAGCGAAGTCTAGAAGGCGTTCCGGTCCCTCCCATTGTCGCACTTTCAAATTGGCCGTCGCTCGAAGGGACATTATGCCTTCTAGATTTTTTCTCTCTGCATCTTTTGGCTCCAGTGGTTCTCCGTCTGCGTGTTTATTTGTGAAATAATCGCACAATTGTATTCCTGTAATGTTTAAATAAAGAATTGCTATTATGGCTCGATAATATACTAATTAAAGTCTGATGTCTTCATTCCAGGTAACAAATGAAACGATTCAACATTTAATTGCTAAAACTTCTGCAATTTTTAATCAAATTGAATTAATTGTATTCGTCGATTAGTTTTATATTGAAAATTACAAGGTAAACATTTTATTAACAATGGTTCTATAATACAAATTCTTATATATTTACTTACTTCGTTGGCAGTAAGTCTTATCCTGTTTATTGAAAGGTTGAGAATCGTTTTCGTTAGAATAAGCTAAACGTTCTCAATGAAAGTCAATCAGAATAGGTCGTGCCTCCGGTTTTCGAGTTCATTGATGCTTGAAGTTCATTTTTGACGGATGGTCCATCTGCAGCTAGTCACTTTGTTATACGTTCTTATTGCAACCAGCAGAATGCATCCTGTGACGGTCACACCGAGCGGCAACTCGTACCGAATCGACTCCCATCGTCCTTTTATTGGCTAAGTAATTGTTGGACCTACTACCCGGGAATTGGCCTCTCGTATTTTGCGGCTTTCCGTGCAATAGGCGAAGGTTATTGCTGTTTTCATTGACATCTTTTGAAAACGCCATTGGGAAATCGAGTTCTCGTCTGCCGAGGGTATCTGGAAATTTATTGTCCACCTTACAAAGCGTTCAGAAAGTGATTCCACTTACATTTTCTTCTTATAATTTTCTTATAACTGAGGAAACTCATTCTACCATATTTTCATTCAATTTCCGAAGTGTACACGACGATATCGGTAATTTTCTTAGGAAAATTTAAGAAACAAACAGCAAAACGAGAATCAAATGACATACTTACATATACATATAGTTTTTATTATAAATTTCACCCAAAATATTCTGGTTAAGGTCTCCGACAAATATTTGATAGATTTCGCGATATTTCTTAAATTTCAACTATTTATAGATGGTTTTAATAATACTGTCAGTTTGTCCGTTTGGAATTTAACGCAAACGGCATCTGCAACTGACCGTGCCTAATCGGTTCTTCTGAAAGCAGCAGCATTGCTCTCGGTATACTTTCAAGCAGCAAGTATCTTTTCTCGTACGGACAAAAAGTAACACTCGGCCCGGCGGAAAGTGCAGAATTCATTCACGGTCCCAAGAATCGCCATCAATGGACCCTGGAAGGGACACTTTCAGAGGAGCCACGAGTAAAACCCAGAAGGTACCGCCGAGTGACTTTGTAGTGGCAATTCATTCACTATTTCGTAGAGATTTGACGCGCCTCGGTGCCCTTTTACAAACTTCTCGAGGGTCACTTGTCTGAAAGAGGTTGCTGGTCGGTTCACTTGATTTCAAGACGGTCCGTTTCAAGTGACAAATATAAGATACCCAAAGAATATACGTTTCTTATACTTGAACCATTGAAAGTGTTTTTACGTGAAAGGAAAAATTCCTCGTTCGAAAGTCGTGCTCAATAAGCATTAAATTTATTTAAAATTTGTCTACCGTTATATTGAAATTAATTACACTCGAACGTACCATTCTTAAAAATATAAAAATCTATTCTTCTTATTTAAAGCTATTAAGCTGAGCAACAATTGTCTGTATCATATGATCCTTTAATAGTACAAAATTGTTCATCGTCATAGAATTTAAAACTACAATTAAAATTATAGATGCGAATAAATCGAGCCATCGTAGAGATCTAC
Organism: Mimumesa dahlbomi; assembly: GCA_917499265.3. NCBI lineage: Eukaryota > Metazoa > Arthropoda > Insecta > Hymenoptera > Crabronidae > Mimumesa > Mimumesa dahlbomi. The sequence goes on from OU824124.1 coordinate 8,864,501, forward strand.
TCTGTCGAATATATCCATTACGTAAATCATCCACATAAAATCCTAATTATTTTCCGCTGTGATTGAGAAATCGAAAAATAATCCCTTCATCTATCCTTTACATTTTATCGCTCATTGCCTATCGTGTATCACGGTGCGGTGTGCCTTCCAAACGAGTAAAATCTTTCTTTCCCCCGGTTGACAGGCACTACGTCCAGAGCCCGCGTACGCATCGGCAGAATTAAAAAAGTTAAATAGACTGGTACGGTCGATACACCAGCTGCCTCGTCTTACTGCATCTCGGACGTATTTTCTCGCTTCTCGAGAAGGCACGTGGGTGGCGGCGTGGCACTTTGCCGGTTTTATGAGGCCCTTAAGAATGGTCCCAGGGCCCGTCCATCTCTCTCCCTCGTCCTCCTCCGCGGCTCTTTCCGTCGCCGTCTTCGGACTTTTTGTAGAGTCGCCATTACTCGACAAAGTTCTTTGCCGTTTGGGCCCTTGATGGATGCCCATTGCGTGGGCACCGTCGTTCCAGTCTGCCCAATGGGCTGCGACCAAATCCACGGGTCGGCTTCTCCACGAAAAGACACGCGTCCAGCTTTGTAAATCGTTCCCGGGCTGGCACGCTGGAAAGTCCAGCAAACGGACTCCTGCGAATTTACGAAAGGAAAATACATACTATAAGTTTCGTACTTTGTTTCGCCGGCGAACATTATCGCGCCACGGCAGATATTCTGCTTCTTTCTTTTTTTGTTTGTTCGTTTTCTTTTTTCTCGTTTCTTTCTTCTTTGCTCCCATCACGGTAATATTTTCGAAGGATATATGCACACCTGCGGACCGTACCACTTGTAATACCTCGACAGGCTTTTCAATGAAAAGTATTATTATTTCTTTTAAAGATTCGTTCACGCGGCACGTGAATATGGATGTTAAGAATGAATTATAAGTGGGATGAAACGTGATAAAAATAGAAGTAATAGAGGGAGAAACTAATGAAATATTTCAGCGAGACATTTAACAGGAAGATTTCTATCTTTTATCGATCTCGATCGGTTTATACGTAATTATAGCCGGTAGAATTGACTCTTCTAGAAGCTGTAGCTCCGGACTGCATGTGTTCGCGTGCACGTGAATAGTTGTCAGGATGACCAGCTACGCCCACGCGACGATAATAAAGTCACGGTCGATTCGCTCCTGTCGCTTTGCCACGGATAAGGACTAAAATATCGTCGGTGCGACGATCTCCGAGCAGAAATTCCATCTTTAGACGGTTTTTTCGTCCTTTTTAAATGCACTTACGTTCTCCTTACATCTCGCGCGGGAGATACCTCAATGTAATGGACAAATGATGTGTCCCGAAGAAACCTTTTAAGTGATTCTTCAAATTCATGTTTCCACGATTGTAGCCTCGTGTTCGATGTAAGTGGTTGAAAGGTACTCAAAGAAATCAAATATTATACCAACGATATTTGCGTAAATCACGTTTAATTACAATTCTGTAGCTTAATTATCATGCATTTATATCACCAGTTGCCTCTAATATGTATTAATAATTCTCCAATAACCACGACAAACAAACTGAAACAGATCTGTCTATCAAAATAAAAGTAGAACGTCTTCCTTTCGTTATACCCTCAAAACCTCGTTGTTCCTTCTACAGTCCGCAATTTGCTTAAACAAAAATAAACCACGGCTATAGGGCACCTATTACAAGCAGCTTAAACATCCCTCGCCAAAAGGAATGTTTAAAATGATATCCGTAGGGCTAATCGCGTGTAATTCACCGATCCCGTACGTTACTTACTCGTGTTCGTTCGATCTAAAAAAAACTTACGAAAGCCATCGGGAACACGGTCCAGGCTTTCACATCGAACTTTTCGCTCGCATAACAATGACGTGGCGGGCAATTTCGTGGGCGTATGGAGAGCAGAACCCGCGAAAGAAGAATACAAAGATAGCGGACAAGAGCGAGCAGAAAAACCGAGAGCGGGCGAGAGGTTCGCAAGAAGAGACTGTATGCTCTTGCAAACAAATGGCCGGCAATTACCCGCAATTTGCCATATATACCGGCGCCGTGGCCTCCCGCTTGTCTTCGAAACCGACAATAGCTCGCCGTCCCTCGTTTTCGTGGCTGTTTTCGGTGCTGAGCTTCAACCCCGGGGCCATACATCGATCGCCAGGTAATTGTCAGCGCTCAGCGCCCCGACGCAGGTGTAGCAGGGTAACGGCCGAAGGCCTCGGGGTGCTACGTAAGTGCGTTAATTTATATATTTCGACCGGGAGGGACAGGGAGACGAAAAAGTGGGTAGACTGCGGCTCCCGGAGTAGACCCGCGAAAATATCGATGGCAGTCGATAGAAATTCTTTCTTGGCTATCGCGTGTCTAGCTCGAATAGATGAAATCATACCTTGGGTTCACTGTTTAACCCCTTTTTTATTGTTAACGTTACAAATGCTACAATATCTGAAATATTTTTAACCCATTCGCTGTCAAGCCTAAATGATATGAAGTCATTCCCATTGCCATTTATAATTTGAGTGGTATTGTTTACCAAAGATAACAAAATAATTTTATTTGTAGTATTTTTTTCAAGTTTTCTACATTTGTACAATTATGTTTGTGGTCACAAAAAATTTACTAATTCAATACCCTATATGTCATAACATATTGAAAGTAGGACGAGTATACTCGTCTTGGCAGCGAATGGGTTAAATTTCTACCGAATTTTCTATTGTTCGACCAAAAAAAAATTGTACAGAGTTTTTAACACGGTGCCACAAATGACCGCCGTAGTCGTCTAGCACAAGAAACAACAAACATCATTTATGTACGAAGTGTACTAATGCATTTATTTGTTAATTATTCTAAATAACATATTAATTGCTTTTCTATACAATTTTTCATGCTCTAACTATTCGGAATAATTTCGCAACCAGAGATATGTGTCCTCAAATTAAACGTTTGCAGCAACGTGTTAATGACACTAAAAGACAACAAATGCTTTTTAATTATAGATCCTGATGCACTATATTTTTCATTCAAACAATTGATATGCCGTCGAGCGCGCAACCTCGCCGAGGCCCAATCTTCTGGCCGCGGTGAAAATCATTCCCGGGGGTTCGATTTCTCTGCCGCCTGAAAAACCGGAGACCCCGGCCACGTTTTTTTAGCCCTCGTTGCACTTGCACGTGCGCCACGCACGTGACGTTGCCGTCACAGCTGCCACATGTAGCCGCTCGTCTCTGCTCGGCACCGCGTGGTTCTCCCGTTCCGCCGGCAGCACTCAGAGAGAGAGAGAGAGAGAGAACGAGGCACGGGGAATTTCGAGGGAAAAAGGAAGGACTGGAAAGGGCGATGAAAGGATGCGACTCGCCCGACTTGCACGAGGAAGTGTCTCGTGTGTCCCAATTGCTCCGGTTCTCCCCTGAGATACTCGATATCCCAAGCGTGTATCACGTGTGCCGCTTATAGGATCGTGGCTAATGGCCCGTAGATTACTGCGCGTTGCACGCAACTTCTATGCACGGAATGACAGGTAAGGCCATCAGGACACCTGATATGGTCAGCGACAGACCGATACCTGTGTAATCTATTTTCTGATGGAAAGAAATCGCGAGGCTCGACCCATCGACGGCTGGAAGTTGCGACTTTTCGTCGCTGGTTATGGTTTCCCGGGAGATGGAATTTTATTTAAATGAATATTAAATTGGTAGATTTGTACCTGTCGTCCGGATGTGAGGTCGAGTCGAATGGATTCCGGTTGCCTGTGGGCTATATGCACTTTGCCGGTGAATAAGAATCTGTGATTTTTCATTCTTCATTTGTTTTCTAATCGCTCGCAGGCAATGCTTCATATAAATTACGAGGATCGTGGGTTGATCGAATGTATTTTAACTGGCCGGTAAACGATCCTTTTTTCACTGTCAACGAGAAGGGCTAGCGGGGTGGAGGGTTGCTCGACAGAACGCAGGCAATTAGTAAAGCGAAGAAAGTTTTAATATCCTGCAGCGATTGTAATTATTCGACGTGCAAAATCGACCGGTCGATGTCTATTGAAATATTCATTTTTATTTGACCCCCGTATCACGTGGAAACCCGGGGGTTTCATCTCCCGGTAAATCTCGCGCTCGGTCCAAGTCAAATATTTCTCGAGATTTTTTTTTTCTCACCGATATTTGAAGATAAATATTGTCACGAAATCGTAAAAGCTAACACGATCGATATTACGGAAAAGATATTTCCGATACGGCTTACTGTAATCGCGCCGGATAATCCGGATAGAAAAATGTCGTAGGAAGAACAAATGTTGGGCCCGACCTGAGAGCTACGCGTAGCGAAACGTTATGGCACACCTGGCAATGTGTAAACAGTCTACGAGTAGGAAATGCAAATTTGTTGGCAGATAATTGCGTGTATTAAACGCACACATAAAACAGTCCGGTACACGTATATCTATTACCAGCGATCTTCCGCCTATCTCTTTGTAGTATATCCACTAATTATTATTCCAAATGTAGTATACCATTATATTTCCTGCCTATTAGTATTTCATATAATCCCGCGGTGTGTTTAATGATCGAATTGTTATATATCTCGGGCTATAGAAAAATCAGGCCCTATCGTGCATGTATTTTCTTTAGAAACTTTATCGTACCTGGCGAGAGTAAATATCAAGCAGGTGTTCCTGGTTCACGATAATCACAGATATAACCGCGTCACAAATTTTACTCGTTTTATCCACAATAATTTGCTGCTCGGGTCGATGTCCTCGATGAATATTCTTCGGCTCGTAATTAAGAGAACGAGCTCGGTATTGCACGCACTTGCACGTCCCTCGCACATACACATATACACACACACGCACACAAACGAAGGACAGTACACCGGTATGCGTACCGGTATTGGTGAACCAGCGAAAAGCTCATCGCGATGCGCCACGGAGAATGCGATATAATGGATCAACGTGGCGAGACCCAAGGGGATTTACTTAATTGCAATTAATGAGCAGAGATATTACGGCACCGCCGGGTCACGTGAGTTAAGGGTTACTAATACACCGACGGGATTAACGATGCTAAATTATCGTCCGTGCAAGACCCGTGGCTTTCGGTATAGCGTTTCAAGAATCAACGTTTTTTCTTCGAGAGTCCTGCATTCCCGATAACCTTAATCAACCGGTGGAAGTATTTTTTTTTTACGAGGTACTTGATAGTGATAGGAGTGCGACGAACGCTTTTTTGAATTAGAGTATGTATCTCGTTTTATATCAGGTGCATCGGAAGAAATTCCAACTTCATTGGAATATGAAATTCAATTAAATACACTTGCTATCTATAGTAATGATAAATTAATTAGTGGGGCAATTTACCGGGCTGTGTTTACGGTCAGCTTGTGACTGCAAATTGTGAAATGTGAATGGAAAAGGTACAAGGAATGAAAATTGAAATTGTTAGCAAACTTTAATTACTATCAGTATCTTCGAATCCATATCAAGATCTTTGAAAAACGATAAATTCCTTCGATTAAAATTAATTTGGAATTTCTTCGTTATACAAACGTTCTTCCCAACTCCGTCCTTTAATTAATAAAAAATCCTACCCTATAACGCCACGTAACATAGAACATACTTACCCATACATCTATATTCTCCAATTTTCCATTTTTCTACCACACTGTACTAATTTTATAGTTATAATTTTAACGATTGCTAAAATATAGAATTCAAAATAAGAAATATTGATTTGGCCTTTTAAGCGATTCAAAAACCCTATGTATTGTATTTGTGGATCGCTTAAAAGGCCAAATCAATATTTCTTATTTTGAACACTGTACTAATCATCTAAAAATCAAAAAACAGCCATCTAACGCACAATAGACAAAAACATCTATAAACCCAAACTTATCCAACAACTCCTATCTCTTAAAAAACCCCCAAAAAACACACACTTACAAAGATTTAATTCCCCCTCCCCGTATCCAACATCCTAATCGCCCCCCTTTACCAGGGATCACCAGGACGGTCTCATCGATGTTCCCCGGGTTGAGTCTCTCGTATCCCACCGTACGTTTCGCGTGGGCGTCGCGCGATGCACGTGGTTGCTGCACGCGCGTAATGTGGACCGACCTGTACACGGCTGCCTGCACATAAGTAACGCGACTGCCACGTGTAGCGGGCGGCAGGGGGAGGGGAAGTAGGGTGGTCAAGGCACGGCGCGAGGCGGCTCGTCTGATTGGCTGAATTTATGGGGTCTACTTATCGCGTACTTACCGCGTTGTATATCAACAATGACACCCGCACCCGCGGGCGCTCCCTTCCGCCCCTTTCCAACAACCGTGGCTGGGCTCTCGCACCTTCCTTCTCTCTCCTCCCCCATACAACTCGACCGGGACGTTTACACCGGGTAAATGGCTCCGCGATATAGGGCCCGGCACCGTACGAAATGCGAAGATGGTGGTGGGATACGCTTCAAGAAAGACCGTTTGCCGGGGAGATTTATGGGGGACGATAGAAAGTTGTAAAAGAATATTTATAAGCATGGGCTTTTTTGATCGGCGATGGTACGTTGTACTGTTTTGCCTGAAATGTTTATTCTGTATGTATCGAGACCACTGGGGAGAAATATGACGAGTAAAGGAAAGATACTTTGGAGACATTTTTGTATATTCAAAGAAATATATCTTGTGTAACGAAAGTAATTCTGAGATACAATTTTAACCTCTTCTCGCCCATGGATAAATGTGTACGTTTAGTTTTTTTATTATTATAGTTACTGTCGATAATAAATAGAGTAAAAATATCACTACAAAATCCCTCAACAAGAGAAGTACTGGTAATGGGATTTTTATTTTATAAAAAATTACTAAACGTCCCCATATGTGGCCAAGGGCGTGAAGAGGTTACGGTGTCAGGGAGACACGTATTAACCCTAAAGTCAAATGAGAACATTGTTTCTGTGATACGGGGTTGGTCGATAGAGTTTTGAACTTTGAAACGTTGGATAAGGTTCCAGTAAGTGAATCTAATCGTCATTCGAATCATGTATAGACAGTAGTCTAAGTTATGACTCGAGTTGGACACGACTTCCTGAATCGTCGAATCGTCGAGCCATCGATGTTCCCTAGTTGGAATACAAGTGACCATACGATAAACCATTTATTAATGAATGAATGATGCGGGCCCGGTTGAATACGAATTGTTCGGGGCATCGTCGTTGGGACACGCGTCGCGGTAATATCTGTCGACTCCTGGACATCCTGGCAGGACAGACTGGCGTGGGATAATGTCGTGGGCGCCAGGAAGCACCCGTCACGCGTCAGGGTCGTGAATCACGGAAACAGGAAACCTCGCCCCCGTGACTTCAATCGAAATTATTGTGGGCGCCAGGACCCGGAACACACATCGTTTCGTTTCGGACAATGAGTTTTCGCGGGAATATTTAAACCTTAGACGCAGCTCAATAATTAGAAAAACTAAACCCATTGACAAGTTGTTACAAGACTGTAAAAAAGAATATTTTGTTAAAATTGGAAAAAACACAGGAGATGAATAATTTCTAAAGAACCATTGATTTAAAGTTACTTTTGTATTATTTGCAAATGGTAGACTCAGTTCGAAATTAGATGTTATGTAACAGGGTGTAACATAATATACTACGGAGGGTTCTAGAAGGAAATTTGTCACACCGGGGGGTTAAGAAAAAATTCCATCCTAGAAAGGAACGTATTCGTGTTTCTGGTCAGCAGCATGTCACGATCAGTCGGCGGACGTCAAAGGTTGTAATCTAATATTTTTGGATGGGATTGTAACGAGGCACCACTACCGGGTGGCTCTTCGGTATAGATTCCAGGAGCCTTGTCGAGGACGCAGGATCGAACAATGGAAACAAGAGACCATGGGCAGGTTGAATTGTTTCGACCACATCGTGTTAATGCGAGGTGGCACCAGAAATGCATCTGACGGGCCTGACAGAGGGGGAAGAAAAATGTGATGAATAGTCAAAAAGGCAAATTCTCTTACGAATATTAATTAACAAACATTTACGTATTCCTCGGATGAGAAATAAATGAATAAAGATATCTCCTAAAGATCCTCCTGAAGAATATTAAAATATCGACTGTCACGAAGTCAACATTGACCAGCTATGTCGAAATTATTAATATATATTACATGGTTCGATACGAAGGTTTCATTTCGATGTAAATGTCATGCCATGGAAAATTCGCTGGCCGGCGAAAGTGTCAATTACAAAAGAATTCGATGGCTTTGAAATCGCGAGTACAAAAACCGCGTTCAAAATGTATATACGAGACTGATGTAGTAGCACTCTTTGCGGACAAAGGTGTTACACAGACTCGCGAGTACTCATTTACAGCGATTCAGTCGTTCACTCGTTTTTCGGCCTACGGTCACGTTTCGAACGTAGGACGATGGGCGGAGGAGGTTGAAAAAGCCTGGACGCCGTTCTGTCCGGGCCATTTCCTGCACGAAATGTGCTAACATTAGTCACGTCTGGATTTCGTACAACATTTTACGGTTCGCCTTATTTGTTGAACGTCCGAAAATACTTCGATCTTACGAGAACTTCGCTGAAATGTATTGTCTTACTCGAAACGGTCTCCATTCGTTTTGACAGAATAAAAATAACATGCTACGTTCAGATAAGGGTATCAGAGAATACCGAGTGAATTTCTATATTACACTTTGCCACGGTTACGTAAGATTCGTTGGACTTTCATTCTTTTTTGTGGAAACTTTCTGATTTTCTACAGGAAAAAAGGGAGGAGGGGGGAGAGGGTTCCGGTTATCGAATGGTTTTCGGATACCGATACCTTCGTTAATTTAACGGTTTAAAAAGCCATCCCGATCGAGAGTGATCTTTATACCGACGCGACGCCTGGAGGGTGGCTATCCAAAATGTGCAATTTTAGAAAATATCCCCTTTCAGGGAACGCGGAAATTACAGGGTGGGAAAAGAAGTCCCTAGAACGGTCCTGAGGGCTCCATCGGTCGTTGCGGACGTTTCTGAAAGTCGTGACGCCATCGTAAGTGGCAGCTGTCTGCTCGAAATTCCCCGATAACCTCTTTCTTTCAAAGAATCACCTCGTATCCCTTTAACGGAATTCATTTCTAGCCCAATCAAAACGTGATTACGCACGTTTAAGCGGTAATCGTATCCGGGGACTAATTTTAAATTGCTCTAAACACCACGAATACATAGGAAATACCGGTGATTCTTCATAATTGTTAACCTCGATAATTTAATAACGGGAAGAAACACACACACATAATAAAATTATCCATTCCTGACACGATAATGTACGTACTTATACATGCCTCGTAAATTCTCATCGTTCGTTTTACAGAAATTGTAAAACGATAGGTAACCATTGTTTTCCTACCGTGAATGATTTAGACATGAAATACGGAGCATATGAATGAGTGCCGGTTTGCACGAGACGAGAATTTCATTAGAGATTCCAAACAAACCCCTTGTCACCCTAGACGCGATTTTTTAATGTCTAGACTTGCTTACGAGCGTCCGCTGATGATGCAGGCATCGAGGCGCCAAATGTCTCGGTTTTTAAGCTAATCAGCAGATACGTAAGGACGTCTCGTCTAGCTTAAAAAACATAAAATGTGAGGAAACGCAGGCGTCAGCTTACATATTGAAACGTTCGTACACCGTCGTACCTGCTTTTCTCCTCGATCAATATGCCGGACGACGCTTCGAGGGCTCGAAGATTCGAATCGCTTGAAAACCGTTGGCAACACGTTTACGTAAGATTTTTGGCACTTTAGCGAACCTTCGAATCCTGATCCATCACGTGTATCTATGTAATTTTATCCAACGTTTTAATTTCGTTTATTTTTCTCGTTTAGAACGATTCCCCGTGGCGATTAGATTTTGTATAAAAATTTTAAACATCACCAGAAGGGGGCGGTCAATTTTTTTTTAGTCACTCGTACGACGCGATGGCATGAAAGAGGATTATTCATTCGCCGAAGAACAAAGTACCACGTTGTTCAGCTATGTTCGGCTAGGTCCTACGACGCCCACGTGTCGCGATGCTTTTTCTTTTAAACGGTCGGTCGCGGCCGAGATTAATATCTCTCATATCGGGTTTAACTTTGCTCTCTTCGGTTCATGAGAAACTATTCCCCATTCGACTATTGTACCTCCCACGCAGCAATCTGTAGCTTTTTTCAACCGCCGTACCAATGCTATCTACACTTTTACGGCCTACTTCGAACCACTTTTCAAAGCAGAAATTAGTCTAGAATGACTTTAAAGTCACATCGATAACAAACACCACTGTAGTATGTATGTACATACATACGTTCGTGAGCAATTTCATTGATTATTCTACCATGTTAATTATCATTACATGCGTTTTTTCTTCATTAAGATTAGTTTGTAAACTTTAATTAGTCTTAAACTTGAAGATACAGGAAAATAACATCGCCCGGTGGAACGTCCCACTAAGCTGGTCTATGCAACCTGGCATTACACAAAGAGAAGAAAATGAGAAAAATTTTCCGAGTTTGCACCTTGCGGTAATTACGGTCCAAGAAAGGAAAAGGCAGCTTAACTACCGCAAAGGTATATACGTAGCTTCACGGAGGAGGTCTTCCAGGCCTATAATCTCAAGCAATTACGTAGTTTGTGCACCTCCCATTAGACAGACTCCTAGAAGAGACACGGTGTCCCGGGATCTGTAGATAGGTTTTATTGCGTTCGGTAGAGACAAGTCATGTGGCCTTTGACTTTTATCTCCGATCTACGAAAACGAGGCAGACAATTATAGGTCGCGTAAGGACACGCGAGGGCAGGTATATATATACCCGGTTAATTGATGGTTTTGCTCCAAATATAACAATTATAGATGTACGTAAATCAACGCCCACCGTCGAATATACATATTTCGTTTTAAACATAAGGATTCGCGAGGGCAACGCCTACTCCCGGTGGACCATTCAATTTTTGCGGGAAACGGAGACCCGTTCAAACTGACCTAGTTAAATTTCGATTTCTTTTTTTTTTTTCGACCGCGTTGCCTTTTTCAGCACGAAACGTATTTCGCGCCGTTCCGTCCGGGAGAAACTTGGGCAAATCACGATGTAATTCGTGACTCGACGGTATAAACTGCGAGATTTGCGTGGCTTTGTCCCCGTTTCTGGAGCGGGATCGTGTTGCAAGAAGATAAAGTGATACGGTTAAGTGAAATTTTGTCGCTTTATCGTTATGCGGGGGCGAGCCTGATCATCGATGATGGAGGTATCGATTCGAGCTGAACATTGAAAACGCTCCGCACTGGATTCGGGGAATGTCTCTTTGTGATACGAACTTTTACGTGGTACATATTATGAAAATTAGGACAGGCGCCTCGTCCTAGGCAGGCTAGAATTATCGTCAACATCGTGCCTAATCCGTTGGAGGGTAGAAATCATCCTAGAGATAGAACCCAACTTAGACGATAATTTGGATAACTATCCGTTTATACGAAATTTCGTCCAGAAAATAGTCGTCGATTAATTTTTCACGGATCCTAAAAGGAAACTAAACGATCGGGGTCTTCTAAAATTGTAGAACGTTTGGATATGGTAGATTTTACCTTCTAATTCTGGGAAATATATTAACCTTGTTCTTGAAATATATTTTTTCTTATAGTCAAAAATTTAAATTTCTAATTAATAAATACTTGCTCAATAATTTCTTGGGTTGTTTATAATTTGCCAAGTTAGGAATTGTTGTAGGGAAACGGTGATATCATTAATTAAAGATTAACAACGGAACGAAAATTACGTGGTACGACACGGCTCCTGCAACCCGGACAACCGCCAAGCACACCTGTTTACCTGATTGCCGTCCACGATCCCTGAACGTAGCATCTGTAACGCGGACTGCACAAGTGCAAACACCGATGAAAATTATCATGCTAATTCATGCAAAGTTTTACGGTGGATTGACGAAGTTTTTACGTGGACACGTGAGATTGAAAAACCGTTTGGGATCGTAAAACCAAAAAAACAAAAAATAAAATACACACACACAAAGTGTTGGGGGTACAGGTACGGCGTAATATTTCGGTGGGCGTTCTCGAATGCATAACCGATTATTAAAATATGCAAAGCGTGTAAAAAAGTAACCCCGATACCGGTATTATTTGTCCAATTAAACGAATCCGACGATCGTTTAGGTAGCGTAACCCACGGCAGAAAAACACGCGGCAGGTGAGGGCAACGTATGAAGAACCAAAGAGAAAAAAAAGTTCGCACTGGGGCGTCATGACACGTGTGCCGTGACACGGAGATTTTTATGGTGTCACCCTTTACCTTTTTAAACCGGAATCGCTTAGGCGCGCATGCAGTATCGTAAAATGTGCCGTTGAGATTTATATACCCGGATTTTGTTCTGGTCTGGTAAATATGCAACGCCATAACGCGGTTTTACGCTGCGTCTTCGCTGCGGTTGAATATGAATTTTTAATACGCTCCAAAGAACTCGAATAAACTGAGAATTACGGGGAACACTTCGTGCTCCAATAATAATAATATAAAAATCATTTTCTCAAATCTGTCATTTCATTTTTTTTATCTCTTAATTTTATAATGCAGACTGCAAATGGCTTTGGATATATATGAAATTTATTTGGATATATTTCATAAGGGATGGTATATTAATAATGTTGAATAGAAAAGAAAATTTCACCCGATGCAACAGTGAGATTAGAATAGGCGCGCCGAAACCCCGGAAAGATTAGGTTGAGAAGTTAAATCCTCTTACACCCGGGGGAAGAATTAGTGGGAACGAGGGAACCTAATTCGATTCTCCGTGAATTTAAATAATTTATCAGCCTGGGCCGATCGAAAACATTTTGTGCGTAACAAACCGATATGACTGATCGATTAGTCCGCAACCGCGATATCGAGTTTCTCATTAATTTCATCAGGTAGGCCGGCATTTAACGCCCTGTCTATCTATAATCCGATCTGCATATAATATTCAGTCTGTCATTAATATACGATATATCATCGCCTGATTATCAGAGGCCACGTCCGTTGTCGCTGTACTCGCCGTATCCAGGAGTTATTTGAATAACAATATTCGAAGCATTAGATGGCTCACCTTTTGTGGCACCTAACGAACTCTTATGTAAATTCCCGGATCCATTATGACGCGTCACAATATTGAAGAGATTTAACGATTCATTTAACCAACTTACCCGGCCCATGAGAAACGTAATTGTAACCCTCGCCGACACGAGATCAAAAGAGTCGCCTAGCGTTTTGTATGTACCGTGCCGACGGAATCGTGCGCCGAAAGTGTAATAACTTCGGGACGAGATTAACAGACGTATAAAGTAGAGAACGAACGAGCCAACGGGAACACTCAATTACTAAATGTGTTTGGGACACGTCGGTGAAATTCAAAGTTAAGTACCGCTCGAAGATCGAACATTTCTATCAAATGGTTTCCCATTAAAGTACTAATTTGAATATTAGATGACTGTGTAAAAGGGTAACGACGTAATATATATTTCCTATTAGATCATACACGAATAATATCGGATAAAAAGGTTGCACATAAAGTCCCATAAATATTGCAAGTATCGATCGTATTGGTTCTGAAGGAAATAGAAAGGGCCACCAAATGTAAATTCCGGATAGGAGACATACAGAACCCGACATCTGCCTTCCCGGTATTTCGCCCTCGACCCGGGTGGCTCCAGGCATATCTCTCTATCGTGATTTCTCTTTTTTTCATTTCGAACCAAACGTAGCAAAATAATCCAGAAATCGAGGTCTATTAGCATCGGAGGCGTACTGGCAAGGTCCGGGAAAAAAGTCGATTCTTAGGGTCTCCTAGAGCAGCCACGAAATAGCTGCATTGGAATCAGTTCCCTGTACGGGGACCTGGAAGGTCTTCGGGGTCTTGTGAGAATGCGGACGACCGCGAAATCGCATATAAATTAAGCTTTCAACCTTTTCGGGTGCCCCTTTGTCGGATTCGCGGTGTCTCGAGGGAGCCGTTTTATCTGACCAGAGAAAACGAGGAACAAACTCGCTGCCAGGAAAGGAGGTCGAAGCATCTCCAATCTCTTCATGCTATATACGAAAAACCGAATTCATAAATTGGCAATTAGTAGAAATACGAATATTTCGTTGATAAAGGATACATTTCTAGATATGGTAAAATTAGGGTACTCGCGGGATAATTTTCTGTTTCGATATCCTCCCCGCAGTGGGTACTTTGGGTAATACTAATGTTACTACTCCGTTTGTATAGCACAAAGTTATACATATTATGTTACTACAATTGTAAGTAGCGAATAACAAAGCTTCGGTACTCCGAAACTCGAGCACCCACTGCATGCGCTCCCCATAATTTAAAAAATAATCGATAAACTTAGTTTTGCCAATCACCTCTCCTCAAGGCACACTACCTTTTTGGAATAGTTATGGAAAAATTAGGTTTCCGAAGCGTAGGTCGTAGGAGTTCCATTTTTATTTAAATACTACGTGTAAGAGGTAACAAATTGAAAATATAAAATTGCTGCTTCGAAGTGATAGGTCATAGAAGACCCATTTGTACTTTAATATTACCGTAGGATATAACAAAATTTATAAAATAAAACTGCTGTACTTATACATATATTTACTGCCATATACAATGAAAAATTTCAAAAGTGTCGCAAAGAGTACGAACCCTTCCTACTGTGCCTAGATAATGAAATCTCGATCGAATCGACAGTTTCTTCATTACCCGTGCGTCAATCGTTCGGGGTCCGATGTCATGATTAAGCATCGATACGCGAGGTTGTTGGCCCCGGAGCACCTATTACGTGGAAGCCGCATAGAAAACCGCGGTGTACTTCGGATCGAAGTGCTCGGCTACAGCTGACTCATAACAGGTGAACACGCGCCTCTTCGATCACCCCGAGGTACAGGCTCGGCTTTGAAATTGCCCCTCGAGATTCATCGCTCGTCCCTCGGATCTCGTGGGAAGCCCTCGTGTTAGCGGACAATTATTTTCCGCGCGGACTAACGAGCGCACGGCGTTCCACAGATATAAGACGTAAGAAGACGGGCTCGGTCCCGATGCACCACGCGAAGGTGTGAGCGTTCATTTTCTATCTCGTGCGAGCACGAGAGACTTTTAACCCTTTGCGGCCCTATGCCGTGTGTGGCTGGACGTCACAATTTCACTATGGACTCGTAGAAAATGTGAAAGATAGGAAATAATGCTTTTTAAACCGTAGAAATTGTTTTTCATATTTAATGATATGCATATTGGAAAATATATTGTCGTGGTAATAAGTTTATAATTGTTTCGCAAAGAAAGGGATACGTGGACCGTTTATTTTGAAAATGGTGTATCCAATTGCAGCCCATAAGTATACGTACAATATTTTAGTTGAATTCGTTTAAAATAAATTTATAATAATCAAATTGCATATTAATAAATCATTAGAAACATTGTCAGATTTGATATAGGTAATTACCCTATATTTTTTATTAACGGATATGCTAACCTTTAATTTTCTCGAATCAAAAGAAATTGGACTTACACCACTTTCAAAATAAACGGTCCATATATAAACGCAGCGCAAATCAAATGGAATGAAATTTGGTAAATTGCGAGGACTGCAAAGGATTAACACTAGAACGACGGAGGATTAATTGGATGAATTGAAAAAGACCGGATAAATATGTTTGAAACAAAGAAATAAAGGGGGATAGTAAACTAATCAGTTTAATTATTTACATATAGAAATATGGATATGAAGAATTTCGGAAATCGCAATGTTTTAAATTTAAGCGGTTCTTAGAAGAATTTCGGAACCAGTCATTTTCACTGCCTCCGTCGTTCTAGTGTTAAACACTTCTGCAAATTTCATGGATTTTTACTGAGACTTTTTAGCAAGTCAACAATGATTCAGCGATAAATAGTGCCTACATATCAAAGTTAGTGACGCTGTGAAAAATGGTACCGAAAGTTGCATCGCGAAGTAGAAACTTCACCTTCTGATAAACGATTAATTGTCCGACAGGATTTGGTTAAACATAGAACGCGTGTACGTGACGTAAGAGACACCCTGTAGAGCCGTGTCTTTCCTACTGCCGTCTTACACACTGCAGTCCGAGTTAGCGATGCAGCTTGCATGACTAGCGACGGACCCCTCGTAATGCAGGTTAATCGATGCACCGACCCGTGTAAAACACCGGCAGGATAGGCAAACGCGATTCAGTAGACGCAACGAAATGCAGCCGGCGGAGAGACATTCTTACGTAACCCTGTTTCCCCCGTTGCTTTTCCATCTACTTTCCGTTTCCGAGCTGGCACGGGTCCAGCCCGCAGTCTCGAGAGATGCCGAGGTAAAATTTATCTCTCGAAAAGTACGCCACCGGCGGTCCAGTCGAATAAATTTTATCCGATATCTACCGGGGAAACTCGTTGGCACGTGCCATTTTTAGCCGGTACGTGCAAAGCGGTGTATTTCCGTTACCGAGTTTTTACCCGACGGCGAGAAAGATTTAATTAATCGACACGATGACACGTGGAAAGTGTCGATTCTAGTCCGAGTCACACGCATCTGCGTTTCAAAGTCGGTAACCGCGTATTCAATCGAACTTTACCATGCATAATACGTCATGAATTTTAATTTTTATACCCTTTCGGGTTTCGTGCATCACAATGGGGTTATAATGTGAGAATCGACATACGGTGTGTCCCGTTGGTCATAAGTTTCATGAATTTTAATATTTCATCGAAGCAACCCTTTTTCCGCGGATGTGCCGTTAAGAACTATTCATCGAAATTCGAATATCACGGTGGTTTAATGGGCTCTCGCGTATTTTAATGTCCGCTCGCTGAAAAAAAAAGGGGGAACTCCGTAAGATCTTTGTGTCTCCGCGCAGATGCCCGTGTGAAACGGATGCATAATGACTCGCGAAAAAAAAAATGTGTAAGAAGGGCGCAACCCGATCTGTTGACGTTTATTGTGTCTAAAGTTTAGACTCTAAACGGTCGAAATGATGCCATTAAAGTTTTCCTCGTCGAGCATTCTATTTCCCCCCCGATGGATCGGCTGGGTTTATTAGTGCAAGTCACTATGGGAGGACACCGAGAGACGGATAAGATAGAAAAAGAAAATGCAGTGGATATGACTACGCGTAGGTTCAACGATCGACCTTTTCTCTTACCTATTGATTGATGGCTTGTAAAAGGGTTCCCGGTATTTTGTTCGATGTTTAGTCATGCAGAATACTGTCGAGGACAATGTTTCGTTCATATACATAGAAGCTTTTTTTTCCCTAGGCACTAAAAAACTCTTTTTGAAAATTTCTGAACCGTCGATGTAAGCGTGTAACGGTTAGAAAATCTCGAGAAATAAGTTACTTACCGAGACTTCTTTTTGTGTTTAAATTGTTATATATATTTAGAGGATGATTATTAAATATTTCTTGATTATCGATGTGGTTGGGTTATCAGTTAGAATACGGCAATAAGATTCGTCTTAATACTTGTACTTTGATTTATTCATTTATATTTCAATGATGAGAAAGCATCATTAATCTTTCGTGACCGTTCAGATTAATTCGTGCGCGAACAGATTAAGTACACGAATATCTGATCGCGAAAAATACTCCTTCATAAATTATCGCGGCCGCTACATCCGTTTAACAGGGTGACAAATATGATGTTTCTTGTCGTTTAGATTGCACATCCTAAATCTGTCATGCGTGTCATAAATTTGCGGTGTTTTGCGCGGTCTTCCAGGAGCGGACATGCCAGCGCCAGAAAATCAAGGGCAACGATCGATTTTGATTCGGCGGGTCATCAAAATGTGATATAATCCCCCTGTCTTCCATAAATTCGGCTTTAACAAAGCTCACCGTCTTTTCGTATGCATAAAGCGGCGGCGTAGTGGCGTGCTCACCTGCCGACAAAAACGATAGCAAAGTTTAACCATAATTTAATAACCGATTCGGCCTTTAGTTTTGAGTAGCCGCGAGAGAAGGAGAATAAGAGCGCGGCTGGAACGAGTTTAAAGCCCGAAACGGCCTCATAAATAAGCCTCGCCGGAATTACAATAATCCGATCCAATTAAAGCCGAAATTTATAGTCGCAAAAAGCGTAGACGCGTCGTCCCCCGCCGCCCTCTGTTCGCGATTTGCATTTCGAAATTTGCAAGCGTAATTTCAAATTTGCTTAATGGGGAGCCCCCTCCGAGGTTACTCCACGTAATAGATTCCATTTTCATATTCGGAGAAGCTACGTACTACGAGAAGACGAGACAGAGGAGATCGCGCGAGGTTCGGGTCCGGCCGCTTTGAAAGGGGCCGACATCCATTATGAATTTCATACACTGATCCTTTTTCTGCTCGTTTTATGGGGGCGGCCCTGTAACTTTCGACCATTTACCATACCGTGGCTGCAGCTACACTCGCCACGGTTTCCACCTAGTCCGCGCTACTTTCTATCGAAATCAATTACCACCGTTTTGTAATATCGTTTCCGGCCGTCAGTCAAATCTGTTCCCGTCGTTACGTTCGACGAGTTTTCATCGATACGTTCTCGTTATCCTACGTTTTATAAGATCGTGGATTGAAACTCTGCGAGTTTCGTAATCCGCGCGGTTACGCTGTTTATATTTGAACCTGTTTACATGACCTTCTGTAAAAAGGTTACGCGGTAATTTGGCAGGTAGTTAACGTATTCTCATGTAAAACGGAGAATTGTTCTGCCTGCCTGCCTGCCTGCCGTCCGATGTCCGAATATTACACCGCCATTATACTCGAAACGATCGAAACCAGATCTAACAATCATCATCCCAGAAGTGGTTCGGCCGGTGCCAAAGTCGTAAGGAACCTGAAATTTTCTGCTAGGGAATTAGCATAAATTACCAGCATCAAGGTGACCGGCCACAAAAGCCCTTTATTCTGATCGCGTAATCCTGTCCGCTAATGTCATACATTCCGCTTCGGAGGTGTTAAAAACGAGGTCGCAAGGTGCCGATGGTAACAGCAAAAAAATCCGTGGAATCGTGTATTCGGATATTTTTAGTTTTAACGACGTCTAGGTAATTACACGAGCAACGATTTCCCCTCCCCTCCCCTCCCCTCCCCTCTCCCTCCCCTCCCCCATGGAGCATCGGGAACGCGACACAGTCCGGTGAATATTTTTCTGGATATCAGTTTCGTACTTTCGTACAGGTGTGCCCGCATTATAATTTCCCTAAATTAGTGCCGCCCGGTGAACTTCGTGCGGTTAATCCAGACCCAACTGGTTTTCGTAATTATTGAATGTGTCCCGTAATTTTCACCGTGCGTACAGTAATCTGCGCATTAGCCTCTCGAATTGCGTACCGGTGTCACAGACGTTACACGGCTTATCGGGATTTTGCCCGAAAGTTCGGTATCATTTCAGTATATTTATGAATTGAAGATAATCATTTTAGTATGAATTACTTCATATTTTCCGTTTGATTTTTTTCTTTTCTTCGGAGGAGAGGGTATTTTTTTTCTTTATTTCTCCCTTGTTTCATTTAAATTACAATTACGCTATCTTATTACGGAAGATCGCCGATCGGTTACCAGGGAATTTTAATTCCCGTAATTAGTTTCGGATACCCGCGGAAAAAGGAAAAAATGAAATGTCACTTTTCTGGAGTATCAGATTTCACAATGTCACGTCCGCGTTGGATTTTATTAAAGGCATCATAAACCGTAATAACCATGACGATACGCCGCATCATGCGCCTCAGTGAAAGTGATCAAGAAGAGGTGAAGCATTAAGAGGAATGAAGGAAAGCTGCACTCTCGGTAGAGTCATGAAAAATTACCTGCATGACGGTGAACATTACGTGCCCCCCAGTCCTTGGTAACCTTAATACGTCCAGAATGGCGAGACTTTTTTTCCCGTTTCGTTTCTCCCGTTTTTTTTTGTTATTTATTTCCTTCAAACACGGTTGTACATACATACTCGTTCGCAACGAATACCAACGGTCGTAATTTCTTTGTCGATTGAGCCGTCAACGAAAGCGCGATATTTTACCCAGATGGCGACCGATAGGTGATCATCAGTGATGGAATACTAAGGAGCCGAATGGACGACACCCGTTAGAATTTCGTGAGGTAGCACGAAGACCCACCTGCGCGTATCTTCATCTTCGGAACCGTCGAACTTTTCGCGGTACTTGCGCCAGCACGTCTACAAAGATTTCCGATCAGTTCGACTTTACTCCGCGGTCGGTAGATGGGCAGCGTCGATTGCAATGGATAATCCTGGCTCTTTTCAGAAGTACTCACTCTATCTGATTGCGAGTATACTTGCCATTGGTCTGTAGCAAAGTTACGGGAAGAGACTTCTAGACTTTCGTCTATAAAAGGATCTGGGAATCTTGATTCCATCGGTTAAAATCTGTTTTCGGTAGAAAAAAAAAATGTCTACCGGAAACCCCGTTGTCACTGTTGCCCCGGTGAATATTTAATCGAAAGCAATACTTTTTCGTAAAGATCGATGCGCATCCAGATTGCGGGACACATTGTATCCCCGGTAATCGGGGTAATTTTAAGGAATCGGATAAACGACGCCCTGGGAGCTTGAATAATTGAAACGTTTGTTTGCATATCGAGCCCTTTGTTCCATACCTTTCCCGGTATAATTCACTCCGCGGCGGTGCAGCGGTGGGTCGAATTCAAATTCCTCGGTAGACCGTTTCGCTCCTTTTATTTCGCGGTAACGCGGACCTCGGGGCCGATTGGAATTCTTAGTGTTTCAGGAACTCGAGACGATTCCTGGACCCCTCGCGTGTAACGCTCGTTACGCTCCTGGAATAAAATGCTCTTCCAGGAGGCTCTCTCTTAAAATGGTCAGGCATTGTTCGAAGCCCTTCGACGCTGTCGATGGCTAAGGGCGACCTTAAATCTCGCGTAATGCGCCTCGTGTACACAGGAGAGGAGCTCCGGTCGCCGTGTTCCCCTTGTTAGAATGAAGGAATAAAAAGAACGAAGAGAGGGAAGACAGACTCGATGACCACAGGATCCACCAACAGGATCGGTGGTCGGGTTCTTGCTACTATAAACACGACGAATTAATATCATAAACGAGCCAGCTTCTTACCGTTCCATTTCGTATGTATGTTACATACATATGCCTGTTTTTTTTTTAACCGATCGACTTTCAAATCTCGCTGAAATTTATCGTCGAATCTGTACGACGCTACCGCGACTTCTTCTTCTTCTTTTTTTTTTCTTTTTTTTTCTTTATTATTTCTTTCTTCCCGTGCGAAATACACGCAACCCTGAGTTTTCGACTTTGGTCTCGTCCGCAGCTGGGGTCGATCCAAACTACGCTCGGACCCCTCGAGATCCGAAAGTAGGATCAAGATCGGTGAGAGATACGGATGGAAACCCCGCGGATTATGCCTGTACGACGTGCTTGTCGTACGACCGCGTTAAAAGTCCGGCATTGTCGTCGTCATTGTACTGCTTGTCGTCGATTCTATTCGGGAGGAAATATTTAGCCCCCATTTCTCACAACACGGGACCTTTTTTACATCCTCGTTGTCAGATCCTCAAGGATTTCGGAAAGTGATGAAATATTTGTTTCTGACACTTTACAGGCTGTTCCTGTTTTTTTTTTCTTTTCTCTTTTTCTTTTTAAAATACACTTTCGAACGGTTCACCCGATACGATAGACGAAAAATCAATCGTCGAAGAAATTTCCACTCCGGTGTGTAGTCGAGATTAGATAAACTCTATCGAATTTTATGGGGTTGAAACTACACGTGCGAGAATATGTGTTAGATAAACTCGCTCCGTAGGTGGAGTATATTCGTCCTTATACAGTCATCCTTCCGTTCTAAGATATTTACGATCGGCAGTAAAGCACGCGCCCGCCTCCGGGAAGATTTAAATTTCCTGACCGGTGGAAACTCGCTCAAAATCGGCGGTTTTATTTCCACGCATAAAACTCGCGTCTAAAGTCACCGGCCGGGAACACTGGGACCGGGTTTCCACTTTTACGATCCCGACGTACGTGCCACCGAGGCGACCTTTCGAGCTTTAATTGTGCTTCGGAGGAAGTGTACGCGTATCGTTTGCGTCACAGCTTGAGTCGTCTCAGTTTTCCGGTTGTTTCTCGTTAGCGTTTATGGAACCGGCGTGCCCCGTCGATGGTGTCTATGTAAATATCACATCGAAATTCCGTCCTGTAAAAGATAATTTACGAGACAGCCGCTGGGACGATACTTAATTTCAACGCCGGCGACGGAGAACGAGCTTTAATTAAACTTGAATTTTACGGGTGACATTCGGGTGGTCAGTTTCTCATTTCTTACAAAAATACAGGTACGTACATATGTACAACTGCTACCCGGATCACTCATCGGTGACAATTAAAGAAAGTCCGCGATCGGTCGGTACTTACTGTCGGTGTAAATTGCAATTATCACCCGACGCGGTGGCTAGTTTTTATCACCCGCGTGAGAAGATTAAAACGACTTCTTTTTTCTTTGCGCATGCGCGATACACTTTCTCTCCTGTTGCAAATAATTAATGTCCTTTCCGGTACACTTGTTATAAGTCTCCACTTACGAACGATCGGCGAACGAACAGGTAAAAAAGTACAATTTAAAGGGTACCGGGGCATCAAGAACATTTAAACACACATCCAACGGATCATATCAAATAAAAACCCGTTCGTGTAACCGTTTAAAATCGAATCTATTTAACAGATTTCGAAAACGGCCGATGTAAACTCGTGAATTATAGCACGACCGCGTCTCTGATTTCCCCTTTCACTTGGACGCTCGAAAACGTGTTGATCGTCCGGCAGAAACGAACCCGAAGATTGTCCCGACCTCGGGAATCGAGCCAAAGCGAAACGACTTCCCTGTCGGCGCAGCTTCCGCGTTCGAAATACAAAGTACGCGGGCCTCGGAATCTCTTTCTCTCCCTCTATCTCTCTCTCTTTCTCGGATACGGCAAGTTACCAATTAGTCTTCGTACAATCCGCTCGTTATCCAGCGAGATATCTGATCACCGAGGGGCGAACGGACCGGCATTGTACGTCTTTATCGTCAACGAGATCAAATTATCCGTGAAAGGGCGGATACACTCGAGTAACTTCAGAAATCGGTCCGCGGTTACCACGCTCCTGTCAAAATCCATTACCCCCTTGGGATCATCGGTGCGATCACACGTCCGTATCCGACTAGATTTTTCCCTCGGGATTTAATATCAATCAATTGAACGAGAAAATTAATATCGTACCGTCGACTGGTGGTTACTTACGAGAAATCGTGATCATACACGTCTGATTAGTTTTTTTGTGAAACATTTTATAGCAGGGAAACAATGTTAATTACAAATTAAACTTGGTGGATTACACTTAAATTCATTTTTTATCGTGCAAAGCATGGTTTTTGTAAAGAATTCTACGTGTGCTTCAGTATTTTATAATCCAAGGTACGTAAAGTCACGGTACTGGAGCAATTGATTGTATTGTCGGAATTTAGTGTCTCGTTGTAGTAATACCGGATTTAGGATCTGATACATTTGAGAGAGTAGGAGTCTCTCGGCAATAAGATGGCGCGCTGGAACTGTCGCAGTGTCAAGCACGCTATCTGATCATCGTCGTCGTGACCGGTCACGTCATTGAAACACCCACGCTCCCCTTGAGATTGCGATCTAAGATACTCGGCAATAGAGGCCTAAGATATCTCCAGATCCGTATGCTTTAGACACCTTTCGTTATCTTCTGGATACTGTTATATTTGCACCACGGGAAAGCCGCAGGATCTGTCGGCGATCGTTTCGATCGGTACTGTTTATGTCGATGCTTCGAGGAGAATCGAGTCATACGGTCCGAGTTAGCAAGTCGTTGTTATCCTTTCTTTAAATGACTCCTTTGTACCGTGGAAATCGTAAACTAGCGTCACGAAACGAATGTACGGTAACACATCGTCGGTAAATAAAAAAAAAAAGACAAAAAACAAACATTCATTTCTCGATCCTTGTGGCAGATCTATCGGTTCCGTTCCGGAAGAATTATTTCATTCTTTGCTTGCTTATTTCCATCGTCATTCCTGTCAAATCGTGTGACAGCTTAAACGATTCATCTTTTTATCAAAACTTTATTCATGATATTATTATGAAAAGTGTAACTGAAATTCCTGTGTTCCGGGGACCAGAAAAATGTCCGTCAGAAAGCCTGACAAGAGTGGAATTGGATATTAATTGTTCAAACGTGTACGAATTGAGAAACATGTAATTGCTCGAAAGCAATCAGCAGTAACCCGACTGGAAAGAGGTTTAAGCAGGCCCATTGGACAGGACCGTCAGAGGACGCAGAAGACACGAAACACAATGGACAGGCCGTGTGCCCCCCCGGTGGGCCTCGCGAACACCGCAGACCTTATCTGGTGAGATCTATGGGGCACGGACTAGGGCCCAGGGGCCCTGTTAGAAATATCGCACCGACCGATCGCAGATAGGACCACGATAGCAGCCCCTCTTTTCACCGCGTGGGGACCTCTGACGTGCTTTGGGGCCCGCTGGAGGGGGTGGTGGATTACGGGCAGCTGGTGAGGCCCAGTTTACAATAAACCGTGCTTGCAGCAAATTCGTTCGGGCAGGAACGTCGAACGTCGTTGACGAGCACGCTGACATCTTCGTCACAATGAGACGCATTCGCGGGCCTTTCAACGGGGCCTTACATTCTTGTGCTTTCAATTTTGACTGTCAGAAAGTAGGATGTTTGACAGTCGCTCAATTTTTGTTGGGAATAGTACTCATTGATGGGGTGAAAAATTTCATTTTTCCGAATGTCGATGTTGGTATTTGATTCAATAGATTTGGTAAAGTTATGCGAGGTTACTTGATACAGAGGAAACTGTTTTTATTTGGTAATCTTTGAATTCTTTATCTTGGTGACATCGATCTTTTAGACAGATCATTGACATCGATGTCGTTGGTCGATTACCATTTCGCATGATAGTTATGAGGCACCTGCGCGATAGGAATGTTTGAAACCTTCAGGCATCTTCGTGGAATCCGCAGTGTAATCGACTGATTGATAGCTAAATGATCGATACCCGATCGGCTTGTGTTTCGTCGGAATTCAAATACTGATTAATAACCAGGTCCCGTTCATTAGAACATTAGGCGTGTCCCCTAGGAAAATAACGAGAATCATAGTCCTGCATGATTAGATCCCAAAAAAATTCGAACCCTTCGCCTATTATCTAGATCGGAAATAGTCAAGATGATTCTCTAAAGGAATTATCCTTTCAACACATGTATAAGAGTTCTCATACACGGAGATTCTATGGGAAATCAGCGAGATTCATAAATTACAATAATGGTAAGCCGATGTAATAACCGCAGGTGCAGGTGGAATTTTTTTGTGATATCATTCTCGAATCCCGTGATTATCCCGAAATCATGGGTGAATATCCGTTTCACGTGAAGGTAAGGGGCGAGCAGGTCTCATCATCGAAATAATTAGATATTAATTGCTCGACTACCGTAGGGGGCCATCGGTGGTGGAGAGGCGCGAGTCATTCGGGTTAATACGCAGTCGGATCTGCCTCAGTGCGACCTGTAGCCGACGCTACAGGTGGATCGTTTCATCATTAGGGGCCTACGTTAATTACAGAGATCGCATTCATCGGCGGCTCGCATTAGTCCTTTGACATCGCGCTAGGGATACCGTTTCATCTTGCCGAAATATTAATTTTCGTTGCGGTTCTTGTCTACGATACACCGTGGCGACGGTGTTCCCTTAACGAGAATAAGGGTGACTGAATGGGGCGAGGGAACGAGGTAACAGGACCAACGGGACGTAAATACCACCTTCTGACTTATTATCGCCCTCTATGGCTTCTAATCACTGGCTATTATTTACGAGATTATTTTCGTACGAATATTATCGCCACCGATCGGCACGGTTACGTATCAAAGGGTTTTAAACCGAGGAAGTAACTTACGACCGGTGTTTAGCGTCCAATTTCTAGAGGAATGGAGAAATTAAGATTGCACCTGATTACGGAAAGTTTTCTTTTTATAGTCGTTACACTTGCGTTTTTATATTATGGAATATATGTTTTTAAATTGCGTTTTGGCATAATTTTGTTTTATATAAAATGTTGACAATGAAAATCGTTACTATGGTTATTTAATTTTCTATTTTATCGTCTACAGAACCGGGTAGACACAAAGGGTTATTCTTACGGTATCAGAAACACTTTAGTAATGAGGAAGTAGTCTCGAATCCGAAGAAAATTAGAAATTAAGATAAACGTGGCATGGCATTAGAGGAACGAATACGTGACGTGGCCACCACCGCTAAATGTCGTGGCAAGTAACCATTACCTAGATCCAATTGCGTTAATGTCCAGGCCGCATTGCGCTATACGAATGCGGAATACATTCCAGCACGCAACCAAGAACCGCTGTCCCCATCGAACTTTTCCTTTTTCTATTCATTATCATGTTATTTCCTGCACTTCGTCCTCTATTTCGTATGTAATTTCCGACATGTGTAATATCCGACTCATGCAGCTAGCGGAATCTTGACATCATCCGGGATACAGCCTTCGTGTGTGTTTGTGTGTTTATGTATTCGTGTAGTCTATTTTTTAATTAACTTTTTGTTTTGAAACATGACGAACAAATATTCACAAAACGATCCGTCAACGAGAAAATGAGAATCCACGTAATATGGATGATACGTGAAAAATATTTGAATTATACTCGTCCCTGGAATGGCGAATCCTTTACTTATAGTATTATCTCATTTTGCACGTGTAAGAGAAACGGATAGAAAGAGAAAATTACTCCACGTTATAGAATGTTCGAGGCGTTTCAATTTGTAAGGTATTAAGATTACAAGGTATCATATTTTATATGATAATTCTCTTTAGGAATTCATCGTTTAATCGTTGGATCTATGTATCACGATTCTCTCGTGATTTTCACGCGTACGCGCGAATGACTGTTATCGCGATAACTTCCATGATTCTTTCACGCCTCGTTTTAATGCCATATATTTTTCACTCGATTATCGGATCGCAAACAGCCGTTTGCCACGTAGGGAATCGTAAAATGTCTAACGGATTCCAGGAAAATTCACGCACGTGCGCGCGCGCGCGCTAGTGATCCAGAAATTGCGGCTGACCGAGGTGGTAAGAAGTGATAAGACCGAGCAATCACGATACCAGAGATGTGACAATTTATCGCTCGACGATCACCGAAAATTACATATCAAGCTAATCCGGTTCCGTCGTAACTGCGAATCAGGATACGAAGATAGCCAAGATTACAACCCGGCGTCCTTACGGTCCGCGAGTGCGAAAGCTATAACAAATCCATTACCGGAGTAATTCCACGTGTTGCAAACCGTTCGACATTCATTCCCAAGGCGATATCGATCGCTAGGCTACCCTTGAGGTGCCGATAGAGAACGTCCACTACGTGTAGTACCATCTCCTTTAATGCCCTCGTGTTATCGACTGCAGGAGATACCGTCCGCGTCTTTCGCGATCGTGTGGGTGTACTATTTATTCGTTAACATTAATCCCCGTGTATACTTTCCCCCTGTGTGCTGGTTTGTAATTATATAGCATTACTTGGAACTTTTATCACTTCTATGTGTATCTTAACAGTCTTAATATGTACCTGGTGGAAATTCATGGGCAAGTCAGGTATAGTCAGGTAATTCAGGTACTATTATGGGGCAACGGAAAGTCTTTTCGAATGATAAAAGTGTCCGAGATTTATCAGCATTTATTATTATATTTTTATTATTATAAATGAGAAATTGCGTTGATAAGATTATAGGGATCTTCTCGGGGAATATATTTTTAATGTTGGATACGGAAGATACAATTCTGCTAAGGTGTCAGGAATTTCGTTGACTTTCTTTCGAAAGTTCACACAGAAATCTCAACCCTTATCTGCGAATTTCGGTTTCTAATCTCGTGGTAGTCGATTCTTAAAGTGGCTTATGGCACGCGAACGGCCGTATTGTCCACCTGCAATGAGACAATGGCACCCGTGGCACCTTGCATCACACCCCCTGCACTTTCCTCTTGACCCTTATTGTCCGCCAACAAAAGAGGCCTTGGAACGAGGAAAAAAGAGGAATGTTTTTGATCCGTGAAACTGCACCTTCCTGCCTTTATTTCGTCAAAGTCTCATTGTCTCTTCTGGTTGCCCGTGAATCCAGCAGGCAGGTGAACAGGGTCAGGACCATAGAGAATAGTCCCCCAAGGAGTCACGCCCCTCTGTCGCTTAGTTGGTACGGAGAGATTCATATCGAGATACCGTTGAAATATCGACTGTTCCACGGACGTTCGTTATTACTTTGGAAATTTATATTTTCACGGCGACAACAGTGAAAATTGATGAATTTTCGTCAAACGTCGTATCCGTATTTACAAAAAAAAAAGGAAAATTCGCACTAACGAGTCGATTTCACGCGAAGTTCTTTGTAGCGCGGTGTTTTTATGCGTGCGGAACACGAAAGAAGATAATCGGCTCGTTTAGGTCCAAATATGCGAGATAATATTCGATAATCGTTGATAATGAAGATACCGAGAAACCTGTCTGTATTTCTACCCAAATGGTAGCGAGAACGAGGAGCAAGCGCATGTTCACGAGCGCATAATATAATCTTTTCATATATTTTCTTTTCTCTCGGCACGATTTGCGCGCAACGATGCCGTAATTATGCGTGTAATGCCACGCCATTATTCCTATTCTCACACCTTACCCCAATTAATTCGGGCGCGATGGAAGAAACGACGCATAATCCTCGCCACGATTTCATTAGTTATCCGAAAGTACGATTAAAGAACAAGCAATTACCAAATATATATATATACAAACGACCCTCTTCTTTAAACACCCAAATTGAATGAATCCTACGGATCAGATAAAATCGTACTTTATCCTCCGCAGCCGCCCAAAAGCGTACAAGTACTCGAAAACTAACGGGGATAATCTTTATTAAAAAATGTTTTACCCCTTCCGTAAAACGTCGTCCACTTTGTCCGTAATGCGAGAGTGCCACCTGTACTTTCGTAAGTGGTTATACCCGCCACTTAGGACACAGATTATCTCGCGGTTGCCGAAAACGACGCGTAGCCCTCGTTTAGCCGTCCGATCGATGTGACGCGGTTCCTTCTGTGCCCGCGATTTAGCTGAAGGTGTTCAAATTAATGACGTCAGCCCGTGAAATCCGTAGAGGCGGCGAGGTACGCGCGAGGAGAAGTTTCGCTTCAATTTTCGGCTGCCTTGTCCAGGGACGTTCTTTCCTGGGCGTGCAATTAGCCCTCGTTTAGGGGCGTTTAGGGGACCTCTTATCGGCGCCATTACTGTTATTATCGACTTATTACGTAGCCGGTGCATCGCCACGGTCCACGGGATCGGTGGCTCGCGCATACATACATATATACATATACGCTTCACGTGCTTACATCTTATGGACGCCTCATCTTTACTCTATCATCGTACGCCACGTATGCACCGCTCATTACGGGTATATATCGGCCGCGTGCAACAGGTTGCAGGTGAAACAGGATCGGGTAACATTATTCAGCATCGTATGTAGGCGACCAGTGCACTGGGTAACCCCCCCCCCCCCCCCCCCGCTCGTTCGCTCTCCGCTGTTAAGAAGAAACTGGGGAGTTTATGTTGTAACGTATAATCACGTGCTGACGGTTCATTAATGAGCCTGTTTTTGGGTGTACAAGGACCGATCCGGTCTTTTTGTGGATAATGTAATGACGGCCTAATGTGAATACCACTATGTAGTTTTTCATACGATCAATTTTTCTTTAATCATCCGCGATTTATTATTATACATAGATATATATATATATATTACTGTAAGATATCGAATTTTCTGTAATATTTTATTCGAATGAAAAGATCGTTCGTTTCTTGTTCCGCTTCGCTGTTATTATTTTGCGTGATCGTTCGACCGTGATCTTTTCGCCGTAGCAACTTGGTGAGATAAAGGGACTTTTGATACTCGCCGTGTATATCGCGGCACGAAACGAAACCAGTTCTCATTCCGTCGGTCTCCGCGGCTCAGATTATCGGACGCATTAATTTTAACGAAGGGAAGTTAGTATTCTCATAGTCGGGATCGGCGTCCGATCGGCGAGTAAATTATATATCGGTGCCGCGGTCCGGGCGCAACTCCTCGCTCTCGTATCAGTTGGTTGCCTCGCCTGGCAGCTGCCGCCGCGGCGAGAGATCTTGACGAAAATCGAGGAAACTTGGTTAATTAAAGCGACGCCGTGACCACCTGAGGTCATCGAGATCGGCTCGTTACAAAAGCAAGTTTCTTGCGGCGAACGCCATTAGTTCCCGCGAAGCTCTCTGCTTAATAGCGGATAATACTCGAGGGTGCGTCGGATACTTGGAGAACTCGATTCTACGTGAATATTTACATTTATTTTTTTAACAAAACCGATTGCCATTTACATATTTGTAATAACAGCTAATTAAGGTCGGTGGAAATAGTAACAAATTTGCATTATTTAAACGACTGTTATAAATTAGCCTGACTGTAATTTTAATATTCTTTGTAATAGCGATTCAACGTTACAAATTTGTATTATTTCGCAGATACGCCTACGTGTATCGGTGTATCCGATTAACACAGACTTACCCGTGTTCTCATCGACGCGATGAAATAGCCGTCGGAAGGAAGGTGATGTGAATTGTACCGGATCGAACAGCGTTCAAAACAAGTGGCATTGACCTTTCGTAGTAATTCTTCCCTTGTTCGACACGAGCATCTTAATCCACGCTAATGAACAGCTCATTTAGTACAAGGAGCGTACTCGTAACACGTCTACGGGTATACTGTATATGTATTTACGCCGTGTATTTATAGATTTTTACGTGTTAGTGCGGCGACGCCTGCGGTTTAGAAAGTTCCGTCCGATCCTAACGGTTTGTCCATCGAGGAAGCGTATTACAGCCGTCGATTACGAATGAAAAATCACAAAGGTGCGAGCAGAGATCAACGAGGAGCGAGTAATTACAACGAGATTAATCTTTCTTTCGCCGGTGCCTCGGCGCGTCTTCTTAACGAGCGGCAAATGGATCACCGTTATACACGTACTTCTCGAATCGGTCTCGTATCGTTTCGACTGGAAAGGAAATCGTTCTCGTCACTTCCACCTTCGTTCGATTTATCTTACGAGCACTTTGTACGTACTTTGTTTCGAAGCTCCGTAAGGTCCGCAACACCTGTCATTCGGTTAATTTCCTACTTGAAGCCCTGCAGGGTTTTTTTTTCCATCGAGATAGAAGATTGTTAAAAAAAAATGTAAATGTTGCAATTCTTCCGACCCGGTCATTCGTGAGATATATATTTAAATATCTTTCGTTATTCCGCGGTCGGGGTGAGAGACACCGTTCCGTGAAATTATTCATAACGAGGGGAAGAATACGATGACCGGTGGGGAAAATGACGTGGCTAAGAAATTCGCAGAACTTTTGAAGAAAAGCCCTGTGACGTTTAAAGACTATGCAAATCCTGACGCGGGCAATGGAGGACGTCCCTCTCATTTTTCCATATTGTTTGGCGTACAATGAAAAGTGCAAGAGGGTTACAACGAACCTATGGAAGTGTGCTCAAGGACAATGGTACCTGCCAGAATCGGAAATCGACAATGGCGAAAGGAAAAAAAAAAGGTGAGACAAGTAGAAGAGGTCCTCGGTGAATAGGACCTGCTGTTTTCCTTTTGCCTCGGAAAAGTCCTTCCCGTGGATGAATGGGATCATTAGTCTGCGGGGAAACTGCGAAGAGTCACTGATCGAGATCCATTATTCTAGGTATATTTTCGTAGGATCGCGGACCGAGGATCGAAGGATCCTTCGGAACCCGCTGGAAAATAAGAAGGATCCTCCGAGGCTCGTGGTGCCATCGCTGACAAATTGTCTTCGCTTCGTCATCGGCCTCTCGAAACTATTTCGTCGTTTCGATTTTCGATCTTTTTACCCGTCTAGGGACCCAGAGAACAAGACAAAGAGGATTTCGTTGGTGCTTCATTAGTCATTGAGAAAAGGAGGAGCTCGTTTTTCGAGAATGCATTTTAGAATCCTTGACGATCTGTCAAACGTCGCTTTCACTAAAAAACAAATGGCAGGGAAAATGTTGTTTAACGAAAGATGTGTTAATCCCAATCGAATTGGGCGACGAAATATTTCGTCAAAGCGTGAAAGATATTATTAAATTGCGCGACGAATTTTGATTTACACCTTTGGAACAAGTGTTTGATATAAAAATTTTACAATTGTCCATAATACAGGTGTATTTTCCATTCGATTGAAGTAGTGCGAATGGATTAATATAGTTGTAGAAAAAGATTAAAATATTAATTTCAAATGTGATGGTTTCTATGAAAAATTCTGAACTGCAGACAGTAATGCATTTTCTAGCACGTGGGGATAGTCTTTATACATAGATATAAGACTGGCAGTTGTACATGTATAAAAATTACAGTCTATAATAATTTATAGTTCGGTTCGATAAAGTAATACATATAATTTGAGCGATAAATTACTATAACAACTTATGCAATTTGCATACCTGGTTCGAGCCAGCCTCCGCGGCAATGCCATCCGCAATACTGACAGCTTTTATGACCGTAGTCAAGTTTGGCTTTTGTACGTTCACCGATGTGTACGAACGGGACTCGATAAAATTATGGCGCGATTAAAGCCGCGAAATTTTTATCAACGTCCGATTGATTTCCAACGAAGCATTCTTATTTGAATATACGAAGCACTTGAACTTCCGAAATGAGAGAACGCGTCGTCCCGTTTCAAAGGAACACGTGTTCACGAACCGAAATAAGAAACTATAAAGAAACTGCGAACCTTCCGTAACACCTTGCAAGATCCACCCATGTTTCTCGAAGCTCCTTAAAAAAAAAAACGAAAAGTAAAAGAACATATACATATCCTCTTAATTTATGACATTAACTCCCTGTACAACCTTAATTAACGTATATAAACAAACGCAAGGGTGCGAAACACGCAGGCAAAATCGGAATCGCATCGATACACGCACCGATTGTTGCACGCAAGCTGATCCAGACGTACCTACTCGTCTAAACAACCGAGATAACCTGAAACAATCGGTTTAAGTGGTAAGTAGGCACTGGCTAATAGAGGCTAATCTGGCAAAATTCTACCGGCGTGTTTTTTTCGCGTACTTAAAAAAGTACATACACACGGTCCCAGGTGCGTACCTACTTACAGGTGGTGAACACATATATAACACACGTGGCGAAGTTGATACACACGTACACGTGTCTTGGAGGCACGTTTGAAAGCCACGCGAGTTTTAGTGGCCGCAATCTTCTCTCGTCTAGGGCCGTGCCCAGCGGACAGGCTTCTTCTTCGAGGCAAGTTCTTTCGCGCCTGTAATTTTCACACCGTTCGCCAGTTGGGTTTGCAAATGTGCGAATGATAGCTCGGCAGAATTCGCGGCGGATGATTGCAGTGAACGTGCGAGAGGCAAGGACTCGGAGAAGCCCCACGTATAATAAGAAAGAAGAAGGCGAATGTTATACGTCGGAAACTGTCTCTCGTTCAACGAGGGAACGAATACGATTTCGGGGCCTCGTCGAAATGCCAGTTTGCATATCGGCCCCTCTGGCAGAGAATACTTAGCGGGCGAATCGACGCCGGTGCAATTTTGATACCCTTGTTAGTAAAAATCTGAAAGGTGTCGGCCCGTCTCTGCTGCCACGAAATTCGTGGGTACGGGGGATCGGTAATGCAGGGTTGCTTCCTAAAATCACTTGGCCCGGCAATTTTATTTAATACGCCGGGATGTCCTTCCTCCTTTGTCGCTGTGCCGTTACCCTCCAGGGAAATTGTCAACTAATGAACGTATTACCAATCGATGCCGCGCCCATTATGATCGTGGATTTGATACTTATAAAGATGAATCCTCGTGCCCGCGGGTGAAACCGTATGATAAAAACCGTACGGAATGAGAGCTAATTGATCAATTTTAATATCAATGGCTGAGTGCCATCGCGTGCTGATACTTGGAGTCAATTATTTAGCCGGGATGACCCTCGATCACAGTGATTTCATCGATGCCGGTGATAAAATCAACGGGATGAGTATTAAACAGTGTCCGGGGACTACTTTCTGGTTAAAATTCAAGCTTATCGGGATCTCGTCGTTATAATACATGTTCACGGTGTTGTCGTGGAAAATAAAATACGGATTAGTAGAATTACAAATAATAACGTCTCGGCAAACTGGATTTTTTAAATTGCAGTGCCAGGTGAATGCGGAATGAATGTAATCTGGATACCCTCGTTACCAAACGTTTCTGAGATATCCATCACCTGCACTCGAACCAGCCACCCTACAGTCGGAATGTTGTAATATATGAACGAGACTTAAAATTATTTCGGCCTTCAATCTTCTCGCCTCTAATACATTAGGTGTCCCTCTTTTCCCGTCATTATACTACATCCAGCCTGAAACTGGTTATCAGCTAATGATCGCGCAACGCGACAAAAGCAAGGCGGATCAACATGCAAAGTAGTTCGCACACTTTTGCCACGTATAATTATATGTCTACACGAACATTTATATTATAATAATACAACCTGAAAGGCACGCATCGTGTGATTTAAATAATACACCATGAATTTATGAAGGTCGTATAAAAATGATTTATTAACACTCTCATGGCAAGTTGGACAAACAAGAAATAAATATACCATAATCTCCTTAATATATTTTGCAAATATTTTAATATTACTAAGATTATTTCTATTTCATTCTAAAAATAACGATTTTACTTCGAGTTGCATAATGCAACTCCGTGTTATCTCTATCCATTTGCTTAAAATGAATTGCAAAATACTTTATTATTACGACGTTCAAGAGGAACCCGTAATCATCCAAAGGTTTACTGTATTTCACAAAATTCTTTTTTCCACCACTCGGACGTATCGAATTTGTCGATAGTACTTTAAAGAAGACCGTTCGAAGCTCGTTCCCGCGGGCTCGTTAACTCGGGATCTTTTTACACGAAGGAAGTTGTAAGTCTACCGACTTTCACAACTATCGGTATTTTTCCTGCTCCCTTTCGTACGGTTTTTACACTCCGGGGTCCGGTGTATCCTTTCATCAGCGCTACACACGCAGGTTTCACGTGAATACTCGGTGGTGAGTTATCCCGCGAGCTTTATAACCCGGCGACTGTCTGCCGGGTGATTTAGGGCTGCTCGCCACGAGAATTTGCGAGAAACAACGAGGTGTAAAGAACACCGACCCTGCCCAACGAATCTTCGCGATATTCAGTCTGGACAGAGCCGTTTTAAGTACGGGTATCCGGCTGAGTACGGGCATAAACCAAGAAACTGCCTCGCATAACCATGACCGAACCTTACCTTCGAGCCCCGGTGTTGTATTTTCCGCGCTGCGTTTCGTTGATATAACGTTCCCTCCGTGGCACGATAAATTTCCGACGTAATAACGAACGCGCTGATAATACGACGGCTATTAGAACGTTCGCCGCGTGGACGCATTCTTGTGAAAATGAATGACAAGCGGATATAGAGTTGCTTACGTTGCTTCGAGTCAAATATATCAGCTTTTATTATCCAACGTTATAGACCTTGTTTCAGGATTTGGAAAAATGAACGAAAAATACGAAAGCTTAGGTAGAAAGTTCGTTTATCTGATTAGAGACGCTGTTGTTATTCGCGAGACAACTCTGGCTAGTATAGGTGCGAGTAATTGTCAGAAATAATCAAACGGACGCGATGTCAGAAGGGAACGATAAATTTCTGTAGAATTTACGGTTACACGTAGAAAGGTGCCACTATTCACGGGATAACAATCCAATTGATTCAACAATCACGTTATCCCGTTGGACGTTCGAGTTGTAATGTATAGTATGTAACTATTTGTACTCGCAACGGGTCAGGTACGTATCGACAGAGAATTGGGTCTACAAAAAGTTCTATTATTTTTATCACGTGACAAGGATACCATGGTAGAAGTGTATCAGTAGTCGCGTGGCTCACGTCAGGACCGTCCCTGCGAAGATCCTTCTTCTTATTATAATAAAGAGAGCTCGAGGGTACGAGTTACGTCGTTTTTTCGACGGAAACGATTATGGCTGCCCATTGTGCGCCTCTGGTCGCGTGCGATAGTCACGCCACGTTACGTGCACCGTGCACTTGGGATCACCGGCAATTTTCTAAATCGACCTAACAGCTGCGGCCGCTTCCACCATTTTCGACGAACGAACTCTATTCTGGACGGTTAATCAGAAATTTTTATTTTTCCATCATACCGCATAGAGGAGAGCCGCGATAGCGTTTGAATTCGTTATTATTATGTTAATAGGCGGCTCGCGTGTCTCTATGCATTCTATTGTCCTGTCCCGTGTCATTCTCTATACTTGCATAGAAATTGCCTCCTCTAAAAGGATTTTTTAGAAGCCATGAGCCCGCTGTTCTGTATGCAACAATGAGAGTATTTTCAATGATAGATCCGGAGGCATAATGGATACAATGGCGTAGTATTTTGATAATCGTAGTCGGTGAGGAGCATCCTCGTATGGCAAATGTTACTGGTAATATCGAAATAATAGCCGTTGGGTGGCCCAAGTTTTTTGAAAAATCTTTAGAATCAGCGTCGATTATTATCGGTCCGTATTCGTGGTTTACTTGACATGACTAGTCACAGATGTTGCGAACGGATTCAAAGATTCGTATAGAGGAGAGGTACACCGATTCCCGGTATGCTATTATTATTTATTTTTCATCGTGGCAAGTGAAATTTTCAATCGAGACACCAGTAGAAAGTATGTATATGTATATGTATATCACCAACCGTTGGCAACAAGGCAATACCATCGCCGCGGCGTTATTATACGAATTAACATATACAACGGTTTTTAAAAATTCATGTACGTACAAATTATAAAATGTGTAGTTGATTGTACGATTATCATATTCGATGCAGGAAAGCGAAATATACCTGACAGTAAACTGGCTTCCCGTAGTTTTCTTCCAGCTGCCACGGTCAATGGTCCTTTTCGTTGTCCGAGGTTCTTTCGAGCGAAATAAGAAATTCAACGGCATTTATTGTCTCTTCGTACCTCGAAGAGTTTTTAAAGTGAGAAGATACTGCTGAAGTCTCCCGAAATGCGACGGAATTTAGTGAGAACTCGGCTCGGTCCACACTTTCTCGCATCGGTAACTGCGTACTTCGAATTCATTAGGGCGCCGTTTGAAATGAATTCGGCAGGACCCGCGAGCCCGAATTCCACTTTATTTTCATCGACCGTGAAACTCGCGCGTCCCAATTAAAGAAGACCGACATTTGCTCGTTTTACCTAAATCTGTCAACGATACCAATCGACAAGAACGAAAAGGTTCTTTCGGCTTCACTTTTTCTCTTTTCTTATCATTCAATTTTCTAACTTGGCATAAAGTTTACCGGTGAACGTGGCATCTTTAATTTCTTTCATATATCACGATATTGTAATCGAACGAAACTTCTTTTCCCGCGGGAATAATATCGCGTTTCGGGAAGAAAAATTATTCGATGAAATTCTACGGTAATATTATAAAAACATTCGGCGAGTAAAGAGAAAAAAAGTGAATCACATACTTCATTTCCAAAGCAAATTGGACAAGGGCCCATCAGCACCTGCACGATATCTTTAATTCAACGAAACGGTTCCGCGAATTATGATGCACGTGGCGCACGCCACATTGTCGATCCAAGTCGATCGTAAAATCCCGTTAAGTTTTTGTAGATTTCCGTAAACGTATCGGTAATGTTTCCAGATCGTGTCGCACCTTAACGGTGAATCTACACGTAAGAAATCTGTAATTCCACGGCTAGAAACAGGATAGTAATCGGGATCCTGTCGATTTTTATCCTATCCGATAAAACAGCGAGAAAAACCGATATTCCTACGTTAATCTAGAAAGAATTCCAGCCACGCGTAGAAGAAACCAGATACTTAATCAACGTGGATCAACTTTTAACCGTAATTTCCATTTCAGTCTTATTTATCTCTATTTCTTTCGTTCCATCTTATCCGGCATTCCCCGAAAAATTCGTCCTGCCTCCTCATCAACCATGAAGTATACTCTCGCCCAGGAACCTGCTCGCTCTTCTCCTTTCCCCGAAATCTCCGCGGTAACCAGTTTCTGGATCAGTTCTATTAGCCTGCTTAGCACGTAAACACGCTCGATGATCTCGTTTAGAGACTCCTGGAGATGGCTCCCGCTCTGTTCAACCGTCGATCGTGAAATCCTTCCTCCTCCCTCTCCATCTTCTTCTCCTCCTTCTCTGATACCTCGTGATCGCTCCACATCCCCCACCTCCCCTCCCACGGTCGTTGAGGATTGTCGGCAATTAGGCCGTTTCTCGGGAACATAATTAACGCTGTCGGCGTTAATGAGGCCGCGGAGGTGTCGAACGAGCCCGGTTCGAGTTCTTCGGTGCTTCAAGAGAAAGATCCGGAGAGATGCGGGAGCGGCGCAAAACGAGCGAAGGATACGAGAAGGATTCGAGCCGTGTCCTTCTGTTCCGCGTTTAAAGGGACGCTTTTATATTCGCGGCGGCCCAGCCAATAATTGGCTTCTGGATGTATCAAGGCGAGAGAATTTATTTTTGCCTGTGCTTCCTCCTACCCACGGGGACGGACCTTAATTCTTTGGTGAAACAAGCCGGATCAGGTCCCACCCCGTGCTGGGACTCTCGTGTAACGTTCGAGATAGATCGTCGAGATCGCAGGCATCGCGTGAGACTCTCTTCGAAAAAGCTAACGAGCACACACGTTTCATACGTTTGTTGCCGGGGAGATAAATGTGCGGTTTTGTTGCGTTTGTTCGTGTACTTTCGACAGATATCTGTGTAACCGTGTTTTAATTACTTTCCTAACGGCATACTTGTTCTGTATTTTGGTGTTTTCTTTTTCTCTTTCTTTCTTTCTTACTTTTTAGGGGCTCGTCTTCCGTGGGAGCACTATCGCCGTTTGATTGGTGGACTAATTAGATCTAGATTATTAAATTCGATGTAAGTGTCACGGTTC
Source organism: Mimumesa dahlbomi (assembly GCA_917499265.3). NCBI lineage: Eukaryota > Metazoa > Arthropoda > Insecta > Hymenoptera > Crabronidae > Mimumesa > Mimumesa dahlbomi. The sequence goes on from OU824124.1 coordinate 8,903,612, forward strand.
TCTTTTCAAACGCGTTCGGTTCGTATTTTCACACGTTGTAGCGAGCTCCGGTTTCTCACGGTGAAAGATCATGACGGTAGGTGAGAAAGTTTTAGAAACGCAGCTATTGTCGTGGCTTTTACGTTTTGCGGTTTTAGTCGAACGTGTGATTCTAGGATTCTATCGCGTGTCTAGGCGGCCGGCGGTGGCGTTCAGGGAATCATTATCCGACCGATCATGCTAAAAATTTTGTTCACGGGGGAAAAGAGAGAGAGAGAGAAAAAAACAACGAGACCGAACCGAAACGCCGTTGAATCCCCCGCCGTAAAGTTGATCGTTAAATCAGCCATAACCATTCGCAGGCAATAAAACAAGGCGACCAGAAAGATATGCTAACAAATGCACCAAGGATCCTTAAAAAACCGGGACGATGTTTAAGTCGAGCATATCGACGACCGCGTAGAGACATTTAAATTTTCGTCCCACAAGAACTGCCCGATGGTATCTTCAAACCTGGTTGCTCCTTTTTTAATTTTTTTTTTGTCCTTCCTTCCATCCTCCCCCCCTCCCCCTGCCATATTCCCCGGACAGCTTGACGTCGAACCGTCGAAAAACGCGCATAAAGCCGTACGTAGACGGCGATTCGTTTTACGGGCACGGAGGGCGTGCGGCCGCGAAAGAAATTCGCTGACTCATGCATATACAGGGGATACAGCTTGAATGGTATCAATAGCCGATCGAAAAACTGGTACAATCTTGCACGCCGCGTTCCCCGCGATCCTGCCTACCTTTTCATCCAGCAATCCTCGGATCCATCGCACGCCAAGGAAGCCTCCTCACCTGGGCGTTTTTGCACCGGTCATTGTATTTGCGCGAGCGTGCCCGAAATATTAATCCGACCGTCGACGACCCGTAACAGCCGGCCACCTGTACCTATCTGAACGTATATACATCCCTGTACAAAAGTATCCCGACACCTATGAAATTCATGTAAATAATACTGTATTTATGCTACAATAATGTACCCATTTCTCAATGAAATTAATTTTTATCAAGCATTTAGTTATAGTAGAGTATACAGAGACATTGGTTTACACAATTCTTCTTACAGAATGACATATAAATGACTAAATTTCCTCTGAAAACAGATACGAATTTATACAAGGAGTATATTAAATAGATGAATGCTAAAAAATATACTAAATAGAATGTGAGAAACGAACGGATTGGAGCCAATACGTATAGCTTCTATATGTATGTTCCACTTACTTTGCTTTATAATAACTTTATCGACAGTATTAATTAATAAATATTGCTGGTCTTACCCAAGAACAACATCGAGATTAAAAGAAACAAAAAAAATCTATATAAGATACTAAATTTAAGAAATATTTAGGCGAATTTGGCAAATTCGTAAGTGTCCGGATACTTTTGTACAGGGGTGTATGTATGTATGTATGTACGTACGGCTTAATTGCTGATCACGGGGCAGTTTCCGACCATGATCGTACTTGGCAATTGGTTTGGACACGTGGCCTTATCGAGATCTGATCGGCGCCCTTGCTGCTTTGTTTTGGGCATCGAGGGTTGCGTGTACGCGGTTATTAAGTGTTTCGATTAACCGTGCTTTTGTGTCGGATCGATTACTCCGCGTAATGAAATTAACGTTTTCGAGGAACACGTCGAAGGTGGGACGGAGATTATCTGTTGGGACTTTAATGTCCAGGGTGGACGTGATTCTCTCCCGGTTTTACGGGAGATTGAATTTAGTCGTGTAGAAATCGGATTCGTTGCCTCCCTAACGACGGTGGGAGAGAAATTATTACGGAAATTCGGGGATATAAAGATTTTATTGTGATATAACAACACTCGCCGGTAGTAATTGGGATATAAATAATTTTCGAAAGAATCAAGTTAAAATAAAAAGATAACGACGTTTGCCTGTGTAACTTCAACGTAACACGACGTTAGAGAGAGAATTAACCCCAGTGGTTAACACAAGTTGTGAATAAAATACGGGAAAAGGATGCAACAAAATAGCGACGCAATGCGTGGACGGTATCGAAAATCTCGAAGGGATCGGAATGTCCGAAAATTAGTAAGTCAGTGCTAGCTTGTTGGAAATAACACGAAAAAGCTATTCGAGATATTGACCGAGACACTTTCAGGGAGATTATCGTCGTTAATGCAAAAGCTACGACGGTAGAAAGCCGACAAAAACGGCCGAGGAATTTATCGGAATCCAAATACGTGATATTCGGGGCCCTTCCTAGAGACCGAACATGGTAGAATGGGCTCTTTAAATTGTCGGGACAGAATGTAGGGTCCTACGTGGTAGGAGTCCTCGCAGGGATCAAAAGACGCCTCGAGGATACTAGAGAAAGGAGTGGCTGAACTGGATCCCAGCTAAGATAAGATGAGCCACTACCGTGCTACTATATAGCATAGAGATAGGATACCTCAGGAGAAACTCATTACCCTCTAATAGTTCCCCGTACCGTAAAGGTTCCGCGGAAGGGCTATCCAGAATTTCAATTTGAGAGACCCGCAGAGGACTTGGACCGGTCACGCTTTGCATAATAAATATCCAAGTTTTCGAAGACCTTGGGCTTCTTTTTCAGAACTGCTACGGGGAATCCACCAAGTATTTTTTATATTAAAATAATCCTTTATCGTCTATTACTTTTTGTTGTTTTAATTACCAGTGATATCACGGATATTTTACCTGGATATGGTAGCATCCATATTTGAAGGTAAATATCAGTTAGAAGTTTAGAAATTAGCTTTTCAGTCGGCGTAGAAGAATATTCCGTGCACCGGCTCGCACGGAATAGAAAACGTTTCTAAAACAGAACAAGCTTTTAGAAAACAGAGAGTGTCGGGAAATTAATTCCCTTATCCGGAACATCTGAGAAATGCGCAGCCTATCCGGCGCACACGGACACCGTTTCAAACAAGATCCCGGGCGCCGTTAGAATAGCCTCCAGTTTTCGGTAGTGCCACGAAGAAGCGGTATTTTAACGATCTAACGACACGTCCGTCCGGTTGACATTTTCGGGTTCCGCTCCAAAGGGGAGAGAAACTCACGGTATCTCCTTCTGAAATAGATAGGGCCCACAAATCGGCCCTTAATTGGGCCCCGTGTTGCTCCCACTATCTTCGCTACGGCATTGCGGTAGCACCATTGACGTACATCTTTTCCTCTTCACCTCTTTTCTCTCCGACTTTCACCGTCTTCTTTCTTCCATCGCTTTCCTTTCACCTGATCCTTGTTCAATCTTTCACTAAGAGACCCCGACCGTCCGCACTCCTTTTTCCCCAATTGTTATCTCCAACGTTGATGCACGGTGTGCGCGGGTGCGGCTGATTTTCGGCGGATAAACGGGTCCAGCAGGAAGAGGCTGCCGGCCGGCAGCAGCCACCGCAAACTTGTAAACGGGACCAACGACGGACGCGCTCGTTTGATACGTATGTGAGAACCTGTGTGGATGGGGAAAAGGTAACCGGGATTCTTGGAACGGAAACCTGCGACTGAAGGGGGACGATAAAATTGTCTAGGATAGATCCGAGGGTAGATCTTGAGGAAATCGTGCTGCGGCTTTTACGTGTCCTTTTTCTGGGGGCTTCGTCTCTGTAATCGGTTTAGATTGAAACACGATTTTTCGGAGGTGTCTAGGGTAAACGTAAATAAAATCGGATTTAAAAAAATAAATATAATTGTATCGTGAAAAGAGTGATTTTCTATCGGATGATACGGTTCGGTGGTAACATGTTCTTCCGTAAACGTATTTTTTTTTCTGTCTGCTATCATCTTGCGCCGGTAGATTAGGCGTGTGCTGATGACAGGTGGTCAGATTGGTGAAATTTCGAGAGATCGGATGACGTTAGTGTATACCGGTAGCGTGGAATTCGATACAGGACAGGCCGAAAGTAGCCGTCGTCCAGTTAATTTCGTATACGATGAGGAATTCTATACACTTCGTAGGTCCTTTCCGTAGAGCACTCTTTGCGGGGACCAGCTGACACGCTCACCTAACCTGCCGCGATTGCCTTCCTTACCGAAAAAATCTCAATTTACGCCGACGACGAAGATAAACTTATCACACATCGAATGTTAATTCATTCCGACGTTTGGATTACCTCAATACCCAAAATACACTGCTGGTAGAATATTTTTTTTTTAAACGAACGTTCCTCGAAACGGTTTTACATTTCTACATAAAATATTGACCAAGGGTAAGAATATGTTATTAGAATTAGCTATAGTATTTTCTGCTCAATTTTCTCTCGATAGGAACAAGAAAATAAATGTCATCGATATCTTACCGAACATTTTAATAATATCGTATATAACAGTTTTAAGAGATTCTCCCTGCATCGAATGCGGCTTTAAAGTTAGTTAGCCCTATAGGGTATTCGTAATAAATAGACAGTAATATAAAGCGTATGGGACTTGGTCCTCGGTCTCTCATTTTTCAGTGAAATACGTCCGGGTCACGACCTACGGTAGTTTAATTAAAGCGTCGCGTAAAGTTAATTTATGAGAAAACCCTTGCGGTCCATGAAAAAAAGCAACGGAAGCCAATTAGGCTAGAGCCACTTCATCGGCAGCGCCTGCTTATCGACTTCTTTCTTTTTTTTTTCTTCCCCTCGCTATCGAGACTCGTTTATCCGTGCACCGCCCTTTTCTTTTGTCGTTCCCTCGTTATGATCCTTAAGCATGTTGTGGAGGTAGTGCTCGATGATGTAGCCGTACGTGATGGTTCTAATAATTAACAGCTCTAATTACTTTTCAAAGTTAGAAGAGAAACATTTTGTTTAACCGTGTCGGCGTCTCTGGGATCTAACAACATCCCCTCTTGATAATCACTCGCTTTTAACGCTGATAAATGAGTGTCTTCGTCTTTCAAAACCTCGATGAAAATAGTTCCTTCCTAACGATCAAACATAATATCATTACAATCTCAAGATTAATCGAAATAAATATTTTAAAATACCTTAAACTAAATAAACAATTTATACGAAAAATCCGAATATATGAAAAACAAATGACACGTTCTTTCTTCGTTTCACAAAAAAATATAGTAGTATTTCTCGAAATGTACCTCGGCCTTCAAATCATACACGAGACGTGGGACATCTTCACACCGAATCTCTGCGCGGGCCAATTTGTCTGGATCATATACAGGCGGTCGTAAAATAGAGCACTCCATCCAGAAGAGTCGCTCGGAATACCAATGAGAGGCGGGCTTCGCAGGTTGCCGACAGTGGCTTCATGGGAACCAAGCGAGCTCCTTCGAGATGGTAACACCGTGCTAGCACAACGACGCGATTGACACACACTCGCACAAACGAGCCAGAGGATCGACAAGATCGGATCGCAGGGCCGACTCGACTCGACCCGACCGGTCCTTTATAAATCTGAAGCCGCAGCTGGCAATTTCAGGCAGCCCAGGTTCTATACATACATATATACGTATATATGTATGTGAATCCTGTAGGCGGCAATGAGAGATGAACTGCGGAATCGTAATCGAATCGTACCTGCATTGTTTCAGGTATCCTAGCATTGTACGGGGTCTTTGTATCGATATCGTAAACCTTCGGTGCCGTGAGAGGCATGTACATTAAATCGAGGAATCATCATTCATTCTTTATCGATCGTAATGTGCCGTGCCGAGAGAAATGAAAATTTATTTTTTTTTCAACGCTCCGTAAGGATGCGTGTTAAACACGACGGGCTTAAATCAAAGTTTATTTTCGATTTTATTTTATTTTTCGTAGACGCATATATTTATAGAGAGAGGAGGGGGGGTGAGAGGGGATGATATAACTTGTTATTTGCAAGAGCGAAATAACTATCCGACGTTCCGGGAATACAAGAAAAAAAAAGACTGTCAGGTTCTCACGGGTACACGAGGAGGAAGTTGTTTGGCGAGTGGAAATTTCGTGTAAAACTATTCCCGCGGTACGTGACATAAATCTGAACGTAATAGAATAATTATAAGCCGCCACAGTGACGTATGCGACAAAACGTGGACGATCGGCGAACGGGGAAAAAGAAGTGAGAATTATTTTGAAGACGACCGATTATGCCGTCTCAATCAACTAAATTAGTCGGAAGCACCGGATAATTGCGCGGCCGTGCTACAATTAGGCCGGCGAGCATACCTATGACAAATCATGGTCGCCTTTGGCCTTCTTCATCCAACCTGAACTGGTTTCCCATGGACGGACTTCATCTACATCAGACTGATTTATCACTCTGCTCCGGATTCCGCGAAATTATCGAGACACGCGTGAAATGTGGTCACAGCCTCCGGACTGCGGTCATTAATCGTCGCGGAAAAATAAAAATTCCCTTCGCTGTACGATGTGTTTTCACGTGAACCACGCAGTTTCGTCTGGAATTAATTAGTGAAACTTTGCATCGGTATTTGCCGGAGGAACAACAATCTTCTCCTCTTCTCTACTTTCGTTAGCGGTAAAAGTGACGTCTATACATATAGAACGCGAGTAGAAACGATCGAGTATGAAATTAATTTCCCGACGTTGATCACAAAACTCGAATGATTTAACCATCAAGATATAGAAATTACAATGATGTTTGAAGCACGTCGCTAATAATATGATCGGAATACTATCGCTGGTCTACGGAACAATTTATTTATCGCGATTGCTTTAACGATCGTTCAAAGTATTATTACGCAAAGTTTAACATAACCATGGTTTTAAGAGGTCAGTCGTGTCGGGTATCGTAATATATTACAGTGGATTACAATTAACACCGGCTCGCGCTGTCGTGATATATCAACGATTTCTTCAGAGTGCATTAAACATGCAGCGATCGTCGAGTAGACGTAAAGAAAAATTCAAATCTTTTTCCCGACTCGATCCGGCGAGTCCTTATTACCGGCCAAACAACGTTTAATTATCCGTGTCTGGCAAAAAGACGAGGATACGTCATTGGATAAGAAACACCCGGTACTCGGGCCGGTATTCCTGATTAACCTTACGATTCCAAAGATCTGAGAAACGAGCCGCTCGTTACTGACACGACCTCCAGAGTTATGCAATTACCAGGTCCAGCGATTCCCGGTGGTCTTACTGGCATCATGGAATATGGTTCCTGTTCTTTCGATTGCCTTCCAGGTGGAAGGTGGCTTTCCACGTACCTATTCAACTCTCTTGCGTTTGTATCTCCGGCTCTACGTGTGGAATTTATAGTCGGTGAAATTCTTACCTCGTTTTATTCCGAGTTCATTAGATGTCAACGGAAATGATCGTGGTTTCCTGGTATTTTTGGAGCAGTTGTTTCGATTAATATCACGGACTGACGATGAAGACTTCTTATCAAGATGATAATTGTATTTTATGTGTGTGTAAGGTGGTTTTTTGTTTTTGGATTATTTTAAGCGTGCGGATTAATTGATTGGCTTGGGGAAGAATTATAATGTCGTGCGAAGATAAAGTCGAGGCGCATTTCTTGGTTACGCTGGTTGGTCAAACACAAAGGGAACAGACATCGACGCCCGAAGTCACGTCGTCCAGGATCGCGTGGGAGTCTGAGGAATTGTTAGATGAACTGGAGAATTGCTCACACCCACGATCTGAAAACGGGCTGTGTTATAAATTGGTACAGAACGCGGTGTATGAAATCTTAAAATTGAATTCACGTTTCTCCGCTGACTCACCGATGTTTAACGCCAAATGTGCGGTTCGTAAAGATCCGGGGAAAAAGTAAAAGTGACACCGTACACGGGATTCGGTTCGCGGGAAAATAAAGTACTTTCCGAGAGTTTATCGCAATGTACGAGGAATATAAATGTTGAAAATACTGCGTTTAGTATAGAATACGAGAATGTGTTTATTCAACGAAGCGCTGTTTTTTAATATTGCCAGGTCCCTTGGCGCCTGAACTTCCGCAACCCGACTTACGTGCGGCCACGACTGACGAGTGTACCATTCGTACCACCTTATCAGCGGGTTTCACGCAGCAACGTAAAAAAATACACCTGAATTTACAATCGAGAAGCGAATGCAAATACCCATCCAGCAATATTTATTCTCTGTATATAAATGATTTTCTTGTACGTATTTTATACAAATATTCCATACACCATAAAGTAAATTTTCAAAATAATCTCAACTCCACAATAATTTTTTATTGATATCCATAAATCTCCATTTTCAAAACACCAACAATTCTCCTAACAAATGAGATAACATAATTTATTCGACAACTAAGATTTGCACAAAATTCTATTTAATTATACAGCTGATATTATTCAATTTAAAGTTGTATCATAAATACGGGGCAAAAAATGGGCGCGCGAGTTTCTGATTCAAAATTTCCAAAACCGCGGACATTAGCGGAACGTTGTCCCAGCACTCGAATAATCCCGTCGCGGCTGTTTTCTGCACTTTATCCTTTGTTTGCCCCTGGCACTGTCACCGACGCAAACATTGGCGTCATCGGCGTCTTATTGGCACACACGCGGATTTATTGCTGTCCCACAAAGCGCGGGAACACCGTGTCGTTTCTCGCGCCGTTCGTCGTATACGCATTTCGCATACCGTGCCCACGCACATGAGTCAATCCGTGCGGCCCGCCTGATGACGCCAGCAGGTACGGCCGCGGCCTGAGCAACACGGTCTTTGAGTCACGTTCACGTTTATCTGTATTTTGTCAAATTAATTTGCCCGTAATTATTCGCGTGATTGGAATTTTCATCAGGGATTCAACTGCAGAGAACTTGGAATGGCGAAATCGACTTATTAGTGCGAATCAGGTGTTGCAATTTAACTTTTTTGTTGATTATTTGGTTAACAAGTTGGTCAGGAAAAGTATTTCATAGTTAGAAGAATTTTAATGGGTGTTGAAGAAGAAATATTTGCATAAATATCCGCAGTCTATTTATTACAAGTTTTGAGTAGCACAGCTTTCAGTCTGTCTTTTCGGGCGCATTGCCATCAGTTCCTCGTATTTCTCTCTGTCTTTCCACTGGTGTCTTGAATATCTTTGAAACTTGTTCATTCAGGAGAGTACAATTCCTAGACGTGTCTGTGGTAAATTATTTGCCGAGGCTTATAGAATAGATTGTCGTTGGTTATCGAATTTTTGTTACGATTTTTATTGCGTTAGTTAATTTTCCAATTGACTTCCTCCGGTCTAGAATGCAAAATGGTATAAGAGCACAGATAGTAATAGCTAATTAACCGTGTCAAGGAATGGCATTCGGCTTCGAGATTACAAGAGCCCTGCACTCACATGAACTGGTCTATTATTTCTATACTGTTATGGCCTCTGGTCATTAGTCCAGGAGTCCGTAGAAAGGTTCATTAATAATTACCCGGACTGTCTTTGTGCCTCTGTCATTAACTACGGTTACATAGCAAATTTCTCATCAGTGTGTATATACGCTTCCACGTACAAAACCGTACAATTTCTCTCGCGCGAAAACGAATTAGAATTTCTCCGGCTGTATCGTCGGACTAATTTTTCCCTATAGGATATCCGTGGGAATTCCGGGTATATTTGCGCCGCTTACGAGTAATAAAAAAAAATTTGCATAGACGACGGTAGAGATGACATGCTCGACTATTCACGACGTCCATTAAGAAAATCCCATCTCCACGCGGCGCGCATATTAATCCGGGATGCGTACTCCGCCACCTTCATTGACGTAAAGTGAGTCAGAGTGTCGTAAGTGATTTCACCGGATAACCATTCAGCTCGAATTTCATTCAGGTGAATGCGTCATGCCCGACCTTTAGTTGCCGTTCTCGGAACTACGCCCGTATGAACAGAGATCGTCTCCCACGTCGGCTAAAGTGTGGTTCACACGTCGGAACGATCCTAACGAACGCGTTATTCATGTGTCATTATGCCACGGCTTCATTTCTTTTTTCAAAACTCCCGGTGTGATGGAACGCTTGGAAACGTAGGGAGAGTTACAATTTACGATAAGTCACGGGAAAGTTCTTCGTTCTCGTTAGACGATATTATGTATTCTCGAAATGGATATCGTATTGTAGGAAACTAGAGTTTCCTACGTATTCCTCGCGAGATTGCAACTCTGTTGACAGTAAAATTCAAACGAAAATTTTGGCAGCCTGTTCTCACCGCGTTGATTCCAGGGTGCGATTATTTCACTACGTAACACTTAAGGTAAAGGCACCAATAGTTGACACCCCACCAGTAATTAACACTTTGGTATAAAAAAGCGTAAAATAAGGAAAGTGTACACTAAAACAAATTGAAATTTATGTAAATAAATGGGGAAAAAAATCCTTAAGGTGTCAACTATTGGTACGTTTACCTTAATTCTGGTGTCGGATCGTTCCAACCTAAGGGCGCAGTTTTGTGTGTGCACGTTTCCCGCGCTAACGGTACACGCGGCAACGAAGAAAGACGTCACGATGTAAAGTAGAAAGATGCAAATGGCTCGCGCTATGCTTTCATAATCGTTCCATTCGCGTGTACGGGCTTCCTCGCATTCGAACAAGACAACACGGATCGTACGGAGCCGCGCGATAAGATCTAATATTCCCCACACTTGGCCATGTTCCGACCTTTAGCCGCGGTGAACAAGGTCGGAGGCCTCCGAGGACCGTAAACCATCCTTAACATCCGTGAAAGGATTCCAACACCCACGATCGGGAACGTGGCGCAGCAGTCGACCACTAGCCGACTCCCACATCGCGGATGTAGAAGTTGGAAACGAGGATGAGGCTGCGAGGATTACGGAGCGGAACAGAAAGGGCTACGAGGGACGCGGAACATTGGCGGAATGTGGCGAACTGAATTTTCGACCCTTTTCATACTTGGCTGAAATTGGTGGAAGCTAGAGATTTTCGAGTAACTTAAATAGATACTTTTCTGAAACAATTGGAAAACTGTTGCACTTTTACAGGTATATTAGGACTGTGAACTTCTTATATCTTGCGGAAATATTATAAATCAGTTTCGCAGATGAAATTAGATAGAATTTTTATTAATTTTCCATTATTTGGGATACTGCGAGAATTGTATGTATCGGATTTCCGATGTTAAAAGATTTGACAATTTTGATATATTGTTGAACATGAAATTGTTCAGAAGTGTAGATAAATTGAAGTAGTATTATTCGGTAAACATGATTTATTTTGCGCTTCAATCCTGATTCGTGATACGTGGCTGAACGAAACGTAGAAAACTACCGTGGAATATTAAAAGATACGATTCACTGCGAACAAATTCCCGTTGTACACGGGTTTCCTGCGGTAATAGGTCAATTTATGGCGTGTTTGTCCGAACAAGAAAGTTCACGCGCCACTAGTTCGCGACCGCAGACACGAGTATCGTCCAAAAAGTCGAATCGCGGGGCAAAACTAAACGATCGACCGCAAATTCTATCATCGAACGCAAGTTACAGTCCCACCGGTGAGCCCGATGCCCCATAAAATGTTTCCACGATTGAGTTGTATAACACATCTGTCGCGTATAAAGATAGTAAGTTGTGTAAATAAGACACACAACTCCGTGTATATACGTATGTACAGTAAAAACCTTGTCCTTTCTTTCACCATATCAAATTTTACTACTTTCCAAAAAGGGGACGCCGAAAGTTTTATTCGCCGTATCCGAACGCATCTAAAATCGTAGGTTGGCAAAGTATGGTCATTAGGTACGAAAGATATTACTGTCATACAATTTTATCGCGTATAGGTATGCGTAAAGTTCTACACGTCTGACCGGTAATGCGGATGAAGAAATTAGATAAGCTTCGAAAAAAATCATCGTAAGAGAATCGAAATTTTTCCCTCGTTAATCCTCAAGTCGCGCGTCTAATTATATACAAAATTCCTCTTTTATGTCCGCGCGTCTTGGCACCGTCTCAAGCTACAGTCAACGTTATTTCACGTTTCTTGCGTCACGCAGAAGTGTTTCGCCTTCTTGCAGTTATCTGCCGCGCTCGGTTTCTAATCGTCCCGCGATACCACGCAGGTGCAACAGGACTGCAACTAAGTTTCTGCCGTTCGTACGGTCGCCACCGCCACTTTTCAAACTGTTTACGTTTCTTAATCGTTCGGGAATATCCATCGTTCCGCGGTGGGAAGATGTGCCGTTCGCGACGCGAAACTCCGCCGGTTTTTTCCTTTTTTTTTTCTACATGAATTTCGCCGCTGGCGCTTCCACGATCCTGAGAAACACCGTGATCCCTGTTTAACTGGCGCTTTTTTGTTCACCGCGGAGCGTTCTATTCCAGACAAGTTGATTGCAACGGAGATTTGCAGATACGCGAGTACAGTTCAAGTCGTTTTTCCTTTCCGTCATGATCCCGTCATAGCTTTCCCAGGCTGCGGATTCTAGGATATGTAGCTACCTATTACCTCTAATTTTATTCTCCTTTACTTTTCATCATTATCATCCTGTGAGAAACAATTCTCTCCGGACTTCGGGAGACTGAAACTTCTCGATGTATCAATTTGAAATATGAATCGAAATTAAAACACAAAAGGAATACAATTAAATTAGTATTAACAAACAAACAAAAGTGGTATTGCACCGTTTTCAAAAAGAAAGCACTATACATTCCAAGATTTCTACATTTCTCATTTTTTTATTTCCGAGTACATCTTTCTAATTATATATTTTTTTCTTTGCGCACAAGATTAGTTCCTTTTCCGCGAGGCTCGTATCATCCATGTGGGGGAGAACAAAAAACAACGAGCGAAATGTCAAACGAATTCACGACCTTTGTACACTCGAACTCATGCGAAGCGAAGGTGTTTCTTAGCAGGCTGATAAGACCACCTGCGTGCCGGAGTTTCTTTTCAGATAAAAATCTTGCGCTTCGCATAACCGGGTGGTGGTGAGCGGGCATAGGTAGTACCCACCAGCCGCCACAATGGTTATTGTTTCAGCACGGTATGCGAGCGGCGTTGTGTGCCGCCTATTTATGACACATTATGCGAAAGCGCACCCGATAGAGTACGAGTATTGCATTTCGTGCCATTGTGATGGCAACAATGATATACCCCGGGCCATATACCCTTGTACCACTACATAAATCATGATTCGTGCTGGATTTCGATACCCGTGCCCTGGTCCCCAGAAGAAGGTGTCGCCCAGAAATACTTCGCACCCTTTTTTTTCTTCTTTTTTTCCCCTGTACCAAGTGTAATCGATGTAAACTGTTTCGATTCACTCGATGTACAGTACATCGAGAAATTTTTTTCGCCCGTTTTCTAACGCCGTACTTAACTTAGGAATTTTTAATTTAATTCCGGATTTGCATTACTTCTTCCCAAGATTTTACGTATCACCGGGACGGTTTCTTGGAGAAATTAACGAGGGATACATTTAATCCGGTGTATATCTAAGATTTATAATTATTTCCTGCATATCATTTAAACGTGCTTAATTACTCGCCCTTATCCTTATCCTCGTTCCACCGGCTATACGTATAATTTTTCGGAATCCACCCCTCGCGGACCCGCGGAGGGGACTAAGCCGGTGGGTTACGCGAAGGTAGCGTAAACAGCAGCGGTCATATATCGCGGTGGCGCCGGAATCGCAAAATCCGTGCCCTTAGACATTAACGTTCATTAGGCGGGTCGTTAAGTCGAAAAGAAATGGCGCGTACCGGAATTTCAGCAGGCTCGAAATAATATTTCCGCGGCGGAGGTGTGCGTGCGTCGTCGGTGTCACGTATGAGAAGAGAGTAACGGACGGAAAGAGAGAGGGAGAGAGAGAGAAAGAGAGAGGTGAACGGAAACGAGAAGGAGAACGGTAGCGTGCGGTTATTCGTGAGAAGAGAAAGAGAGGCAAGGGTATGCAAATCGGGGCTTTCGATTCGATATAGAGCCGACGTCGTGTATACGGTTTCGAAGGGACCCAGCTTTGGCTCCACATTCGCTATATATCCTCGTAATTAAGTCGGTCCCTCTTATTAAGCACCGTACGTTCGCTAGGTATACATATATATGGTATTGCTGATCAAAGGACAGAGTTTGTGGCGGCGATGGTCCGTTAAGGGCATATTATATCGAAGAGCTTTATTTCCTAAGCGCCGGCCCGTATAAACGGCTTAGAAAGTGCGGCTCTGTAATTGGCAGGCCAGCCACCAGATCGCTGTAAAAATCTCAGTGGGCGTCCGTGAAACGAGCGCTGTAAAGCCGGGAGATTCATGCGCGGTGTCTTAATAGTTTAATCTGGCACTATGATCAGCGCACATGTTTATTGCCGGAGAAATTTGCGTTCGTTTTTTCGTCGGATTTTTACTTGCGCCGGAATTGTCGTAATTTTAACAACCTCGCGCGAAAATACGTACGCTTGTAATCAAACGCGGTATAGAGTAGCGTTAATTCGTGCGTATGGTAGCGACCGCGTGAAATTAAGACAATATAATTTATGCGTTGCGTGCCGTCCACTTTTACGGACGACGCGAATAGTAGATACGTACGAACGAGGGGAAGATTGGAGTATAATTGATGTAATAAATTTTACTCCAAATACCCTGAAACACCTGCTTGTATTCTTCACAAATAATTGGACCGTGTAAATATCAATCTCATTTTTTTCCAGTAACTATCGCAGTCTTTAATGTATGTATAATATTAAAAAAAAATATTAAATTAATGATTTAAATCAGTAATGATCTTTTTTGTACAGTAGTCGAGTGTGTACGTGTATGTGTATGTACGTACAACGAATATCGGAAGGATCTCGGAAAAATATGGTTCGATTCGACACTGTCGAGACGTCGTTCGGCAAAACCTTGGTTCTTATTCCCGTTTTCCTATTGGCCACGGCGCGTTTCAGTCGCGAGCGACAGCACGACCGCGCCGCATTCCAGCCACGCGCCTTGCCTAGGAACACTGGCGTAAGTATCGACCTTAACGAGGTGATTTGTCAAGACACTCTCGGTCCGTCTCACGATAAGGGGAGTCCACGGTTAGGACAACGATTACGGAGCAATCGGACATGAAATGCCACCAATTATCTGAAATCTTTCTACCCGCTTCTTCGCTGATCGTCCTCGTTTACCTCAATTGCTTTCACAGATTTTTTGCGCGAACGTATTTCACGTCCACGGAAAGCAGAACTGGAATTATGTATACCAAGAATTTCGATTATTTTACAAGCGTTTTACAGAACATGTGAAATAAGAATGAAACGGAGCAAGTAGAATGTTCCTACCATATATCAGACGGCAGTTTTTTATTAATTATTATACTAAATTTCTAATTATCCCTGTATTAACTGCATACCGACAAACACAAAAATGACACAAACTATCTAAAAAAAAACATCACTGTTATTTTATCTCTCCCAAAAGTCACGTGGAAAATGATTCTACGTTTCAGTAGAATCGTCCAGCAATAAAATACGAAGATTTTAATCGCGCTATCAAAAAGGGTTTTTTTCATATTTCTCGGTGCCTACGTCAATGGGAGTCTGCTAGGTACAGCAAGAGCAGCACGAGCCTGCGGAGTCGCGGTCGAGCGGAGGCGGTGGGAGCCGTCCTCTCCATCGCGGAGAGGCGGAGGAGAAAAAAGAAAAACGGCGAAAAGGTAAGGGACATGGAAGGGGATCGTGGCAGGGAGGTGGTGGCAGACGAAGAGAGAGGCATTCGGTCGACGATGGAACCGAGGAAGAGGGCAGAACCGCGACACAATCACGTCCTGCACGCGCCGAGCCCCGAGCCACTTTCAGCCCATGTTACACGAGGCGCCGATTCGATCTTGAACTGAAAAGTGTTTTTTGTTTATGTTGAATTTTCATATAGAATCAATAATTGTTCTGCAAACACGATAAATCAATGGATTCTCGAGATTTTGTTTTGAAATGATTGATTCTCAGTTAGTCATACCAAGTGAAAAAATAGGGGTTGGATATCTGCATAAATTTTCGACACTCAAATTGTCCGATTTACCTTTCTGCTTCTGAGACACGATATTTGAAAAGTATGTTTTAATAAGTTGAGACATTTCAAGTAACTGGAACTTTAAAAAAGCAAGGTTCCTTTTACGATACACCAAAAATGACGTATGCCCTTAAAAACTATCAAAAATTTTCCATCTAAAACCGAGTGAGGTACCACAAAAGCGTGTGTTATAAATTCTCAGGATAACATGGACCCGACATTGGTCAGGAATGGAATGATTTTCCCAAAAGCTGTCGGTCTTCGAGAAACGTTGATTCGCCTCGTGTAACATTAGTTCGATCACGATCGCCGCTCCAGGCGCATAGAGGCGTCTGACCCATGCGCTTCTAGTGCTCGAGGCAGTTTCGAAGTGTGGGAACTCCTCACCTCCGAGCCTCCCGACGACCTTTGCTGCAACCTGCAACTGCATATCTTCCTGCACCTTGAAACCCGGCATAGATACACCTCGACACGATTCTTTTTTTTTTTTTTTTTCTGTCCAGCGGTTCGCGGGCCCAAATGGAGTCCTCCGGGTAACGGGTTCAAGGCAGACCATTAGCTGTGACGTATTCCGGCTCGTGCAGCCTCACAGAAAGAACTTATTGTCAGTCTGATTACGAGCCCGGGGCTTGGCCAACGGCGATTCTGCTCGAGCGGCAATTTATCTTTCCTTTTTTCTCTCGGACCAAAGAAAAACCGCCGATGGCGAAACAGGCGTATCGGTAGGCGGTGAAAAAAAAAATTTCGCCTGGTGTAAAGAGTCGCCCGTAAAAATTAAAGGATTCGTTAAGGAAACGGTCCGTTCGTTTGTGTGTGTGTGTGTGTGTGTTTTTTTTTGCTGAATTTTGGGTCATAAAAGCCCGACGGTGGTACGAACGATACGAGAAAAAGAAAAGGAAAGCTTCCATTCGTAATACATCGATCCGATAATAAGCATCGTAGAACGCATGAAGTGAAACGCATTATCAAAGTGTAATTACTGTAATCTCCTCTTTATCCGAGGCTACTTTCAAGATCCTTTTTCTCTCGTGTACGGGGCTCCGGTGCAAAGTTCAAGGCTGATTACTCGACATTTAACGAGTCTCTGTATACACGGTTACCGTTTCATGTGCCATGATACTTTTAGTACGTTCTATGTTGTCTTATCATTATCTACATTCCGCATCAAGTAGATTCCTAGCAGATCCAGAGGATTTCATATGACATCGTGACTGGACTGCGAATTTTCCACAAACATGTCCAGGGTATCAACACAACTTTCCCAACGTTAAAACAACAAATGTCATCTGGATCAAATTTACTCTCCCAATTATTTTCCTCCGACCCATTCCGAAAACCCTCTAACGATAAAAAATACTTGTCATCCTGTCACGTGTCATTTACACACGTCCGCTAAAGAAAATATGTATTTTCATAAATAGCCGCGGTCTAATCATGACAGGATGCTGAATAAGCTGTCAGAGTTACGAAGATTTAAACGTTCGAGGGCAAAGGCATTAGAAAGCTCTTCGTGACCTTACGTCACGAGCAAGGATCGGAGTCCTGTGTGCGCGCGCGACCATGATCTTCGATCTGGATCGTACGGGTGATCCGGTTTCTGGTCCGTCGAAGGTGAAGGCTCACAATTACTATCACAATGGCGAATCCTCGAGGGTGTGTTCGGTCGTCGTGCGACCTAAGTACAGGCTGCGATCGAAGCTTCGTTCGCGGATCGTTGGGTCCCCCGCGATTGCATCGTCGATGATTACTGTCCGCCTTCGAAAAAAAAGGGCCCTTCAGGCCCTCCAGCTGCGTTTACATGTTCCGTCGAGTTCGCGCAAGGCAACGTCAGCCTTGAGACTTTTATTCCTCGATAATCAGAAGATGACTCTCGAGTGTTTGCTTTGGCTTTTAAACCGTTTCCTGGAGCTTATCTGTTCCGTTATCGGGGCTGAGAATCGTTCGGAATTTTTCAGGGTCTCTCAAGTATACGTTTAAGTAGAAAGTTCGTAATGAAAGGTTTTAAAAGTTAAAAGTTTTTAAGTAGCTTCGGTATATGTATACGTACGTCTTTTCGTGGATTTGTTTTAATCGTGTGACTTTCTATGGTAAAAATAATTTCATTGTTCTCTGTGAAATAATTTGCGCAGGGAGACAATGAGAGTATAAGGATTGTCGAATAATTTTCTAAAGACAGGTCATTAATCACTAAATGCACAGACACATGTACGTGTACTCGATGCTCGAATGGTTACCTGTCAGCACCCACCTATAAGACTATAAACAAGATGTGGCTCGTTAATTAATTATCCGATTGGCAAGCACTGTTCCGCGAACGAACAATGTTCTTGGCCTCGTTAAATTCTATGCAGATGAGACCCGTTCATCAACAGAACGCCCAATTAAATGATTCGAGGAGAAACCCCTTGATTCGAAACGAAGTTGATGGGAGCGAATAAAAGTCTGCTCGTAAATAAATCTGTAGCAAGTTGGACATAAAATAAAATGGAAAAAAGATGCTTTTCTTTATAAATAAGTATTGATACAAAATTATCTTTCTACAGTGTTTACTAATTAACATAAACTATTGTATATTAACATAAATATTTTCTCCTTAATTTTAATAACAATTTGAGTCAAAGTAACAGTATCTAATTGTCTACATTCTTTCAAATTCCGTAAATTGTCTAATTAGCAATCGTAATAAGCCTATATAAATGATAATAGAGTTAAACACATGAAGTAGTCAGACACAGACAACCTTCCCCTATACTACAGAATCTCTATGTATCTACCGGATAGTGGAAGTGTGTTCCTTAACGTGTGTGGCATCATGTAAAATGTAAAAGCCCGTAACACAGCTGGTATGGCATTCAACTTCAAGGCCAGTAACCCATTCTAATACTTATTCCAAGGCAGGATCAACGTATGACCTTTAAATACTAGACACTCGGTCGCCTAAACACACCGGATTAACTGGACTATGACGAACGTTAAGTACGTGTGCGTATCTAATGGTACCAACACACCTTTACCCTGCCACCTTCGTCGCGTATATCGACGTCGGAACACCTGTTTTCAAACATTCGTGCTTCACGTTCCTACGCAATCTTTTGAAGCTGCCACACCTGTTTGTCGGCGGTCGTCTCTGCCACGAGCTGGACGAGGAATTTAGGCGTGTCTATTTTCGATCATCGACTCCAACGATCGAACGAAAAATTAAATTAATTAGAAATGATATATAGGTATATACGCATGATCGAAGGAGAATAGACTCGACAACGTTTTACCGTAAGTTTCTTAAGAACATCGAACCACGAAAGAAGTCAACTATTTCCCTCGAGTCGCGAACCAGAAGAATTCCAGACAACGTGAACGTCTAAACTTCTGTAGAGGCAAGATGCCAGGAGAAGTACAGAAAAGACATAAAAAGAACATTCCTAGCACCAGGTTAGATGGCGTCACATCATCACTAGACTATCCGGGTCGATTCGAGCGAATCCGACGTCAGATGCTTTTTATCGGGATAGTTTTGCCGTCGTCGGTTACTCAACCACGCCTCGAGAAACGACACCAGGAGGGGAAAAAAAGCTGACGTTGTCCTGCGTTAGACGTTCCTGAAGAGTACCGCCGCTCTTCCCGATGCCTCTAGGCATTGGTCTTGGCTCTATCCAAGAGATTCTCGACTCGTTTCCCGATAAAAAAAAAGTGACACGTGCGTTGCAACCTCTCCGGCGACTCTTCCGGCGACAAGCTTTACCATCCATGTCGATTTTCACGAGTCTTCGACTATAGAGAGACGCCGATACCGCCAATTAAGAGCGCCTTCGTCGCGATCAAAGACGATTTATCGCCTCTTGAGGTTCCTTTCTCGGACACTCCAGAATCGACGTTCAATATCTTTCCGATCCGACTTTGAGCTTTCTCTCGACTGACGTAATTATCACTCGATGTTAATACACTGTCGTCGCACATTCAAACAGTAAGTAGACACATCCCGAATATAAATATACACGACATAAACGAAATTAAATAACAAATATTTAATCGGATATCGATCTTGTATTATCAACGGTTTCGTACAAATGGTAAGGATGATTTTATAGTCCGATACATTGGCAACATCTCAAATGCTGTATCCCCGCAGCAAGCAGCAGGTTGGTCGTGAGGGGCATCTGCCGCGAAAAAGGGACGCTTCTCTATTTATTTTCTCGTCTCCAATTAATTTGGCCGTGGAAGCGTGGCGTGGTCCCGGACGAAAACAAAGCAATCGCGCTCTGGTATCTGCGGTGGCGAGCTGCCCGCTCGTTTAATTAGCGAGT
Organism: Mimumesa dahlbomi; assembly: GCA_917499265.3. Lineage (NCBI taxonomy): Eukaryota > Metazoa > Arthropoda > Insecta > Hymenoptera > Crabronidae > Mimumesa > Mimumesa dahlbomi. The sequence continues at coordinate 8,923,806 of OU824124.1, forward strand.
ATTGTGCGGGCAAAGGGAGTCGAGGGCACCGCGGGCCTCCTGGGTCAGATATCGCGTAACAAGATCTTATTCAGTGTTCGGTGCACGGAGGGTTAATGATGCTATCGCCATACAGTGCCAAAGCGATCGCATTACAGATACTATTCCGGCGTATTCGCATGGAGCGGCCGTAAGTAGGCGCATACGACGTCGATATTTCTTTAACGATCGCCGCTGATCCCACGTGGCCGGCAGCCACTCTTCCTCTTTTCTCTCGTTCTCTTTTGTTACAGGTCCGGGGAAGCCTTGTCGTATTACCTGGTAAGGATTTCGCTTGGAAGTTTCATCGATTAATCGATTAAAAGACGGCGGAACAGGAATCTTATGAAGATCTTATCGGGAATAGCAATGAAATACAACGTTCTTAAAATGGTACCCCCTTGTACGTACAAACCGATGTCAGCGATTTTTCTTCTTCATCGGATCGTTTATATCGATCGGACATCGGAATATCGCGGACATGGTTGTTATCTATGTTCGCCTCGTGTGATTATCATTGACACGGGCCCAGTATTTTGTAAAACGAGATTCTTTATAAAAAAAAAAATTCTTATCCCACGATTGGACAGTTTCGAGAATGTATTATACGCGGTAATTACAGTCCTTTGTATTGTATCTATCGTTTTGATCGTCCGCGTTGCCGTACAATGCCGGCATACGGTGGAGTTTTCTCTTTAGAGAGTTTGAACATTTAGCCAGTTGTAGAAAGACGTTAACGGAATCGTGTGCAACATCGAAGTGCATCTGAAAATATTATGTATTGCTACGCGGTAAGTAAGTTTCATCGCGGTTAGAGGTTTTCACTTCAACTTCGTGTATAAATCTATCAAGTGAAATTTCCGCTGAAAGTTCTGCCAGTCGTTTCGTTCTCATTTCTACGATGACGGCCCTCTGAAAGCCAACTGTGCGCGTCTTCGCGGTGTTCTCTTCGGCTGTGTCGACGTCAAGGTCGCGCAATCTCCCAGTTTCTTCGACGTCTGTGGGAACTCGAAGCTTCTCACGTCGGCAAACGTGAACACGGCCGGCACGAGATTCTCTCGCAACATATTTGACGTGATGGGAAGTACCTGATTACGAATATCAGGGATCCGCCGTGTATACCGTAACATAATCTTCGTTCGTTTTCGAGTTGAATGTCGCTCGTTAGTAATTTCTGTTCGGATCAGTTTCCGAGGACGTTTATCCGACTTGAATGCACGCGAAAATATTTCCCTAGAATTCCGCGGGAGTTTCTCGTTTGCGTTTTCCTATCGACTTGCCTGACTAACAGGTGACGTTTCGCATGTGTGTTATTTTGTCGCGGGTACCACTACCAGTTCGCGTACTTTCATTTACGTTCCCGGTGGTTTTATTTCACGGATGCAATGCCCACATTGCCCGGTTATCTGCATGCGGTGGGTATCTTAGGTACTTACGACATACACGGCAAAGAGATGGGAGGAGTCCGGCAGCGTGTAAACGCCATGCACTCTAATTACTATATTAATTGCTTTCTCGCGAGTTATCTTATTGATTACGGTCCGTCGAATCTGGCGACGTGCATTAAAAGGCCACGGGTATAAACTACCAATAAATGAAAGATCGAATCGAGAATTACCGGCCCACGGTCTTGTTAACGTACATTGGCCTAAGTAGTAATTTAAATACCGTTTTAAATAACAAGATTTCATATCTCGATGGCGATCATTAAAGCATATTCAGAATTATTCTGTCCCGAGGTGTAAATGTGCGAATCCTTTAATTACATCTATTTATACGAAACTTTGAAACCATCAAACGTATCCGTTCCCCGGAGGATTCATTTATTATAATTAAAATATCTTTCCAACGTGGATTCTTTTTCATTAACCCTTTGAGTATATTTGACGAGTGAGACTCGTCACTTGCTTACTTGGGTAAAGTTACCGTGGACGAGTCTGACTCGTCATCTGAATTTAAAAAGCAGGTGTTAGGTATTATATTTGCGGCACCTCCACCAGTGGGCTTTGATCGCAAACAATTTCCTAACGTTTGTTTATGACATCTTACAGTTGCAAATAAGTGAATGATAGTAAATCACCAATATAAGTATATTCTAAATAAAATGTATTACTTTTACATATTAATCGATATAGCGACAAATTAAATCCGTCCCATGGACATAAAAATCTTTAAATAATTCATTATCGAAAGGGTTAAATATCCACGCGTTTGCCGTTTATTACGGTGACGTCCACACGTCGCTCTCGTCCCCGTGTCAATTATGATATTTCCCAGCATCTCGACGTACAGAAAATTCTTATTCACGAGTCATGCGAAAATCCAATTGAGATTGCACGACACGTCCAGCGGGTAATAAGTGGCGTGTTCCCGCGACCGCAACAGTCGAGAGGCACAGAGACCTAGATTGCGGAGAGGTTGCGTCGCCGACGTCTCCGTGGGCCTTCCGAGGGACACCACCAGGGTGTGGGTTTTCGTGGAAAGGCAGTAAAGTCCGGCGACGTCGGCCGGAGACCGCAGATATATGCGTAGTAAAGGCCGGGCCCCTTCGACGTCCTCTTCATCCCCCTTTTTTTCCTCCCGGAGCTCGCGTATGCGTAAGAACGAGCATTAGCGTTGCTCTCGCCGGTACTTACGGATAGTTACCGCGCGGCATCGTAAATTATTGCCCACGCCCCGAAACTTTTAGTGCCACTCTCCGGTCCGTGGAATTATTCTGGCCCACGTGGACCGACGAAAGAAACGCTCCCGCTCATTCTTACCGTTTCCTTCTTTTATTTATTTTTTTTTCACCGGCGCGCGGTGGTAATAATCACCGAAGCCGGGCATAAAAATCGTTATTCTCAGGTGTCCATGGGTGGAAGGGCATTATCGTGTCATTATGCTAATTTTCGGGTTAATTAAGTTAAACACGTCTTAAACGATTAGGGGAAATAAGAGGACGGACTTTCGTACACGAAACGACGACTCTCTCCTTTTCGTATAGTGAGACCAGTGAAATTGCCTGTGGGATATTATTTTCCAAACCTGGACCGTCTAGTTTTCAGAAATAATAGTTTCTCAAAAACCGTGTTAAGTACGCGAATCGTGGAGGCACGCGAATCAATTCCCACGCGTGAGAAATTAATCGAAGAAGCAAAACCGGTATTACCCGCGTGAAAAATGCTGAATCGTACAATCGCGCTGTGTACTACGTACACACAGTGTAAATTTTCCACTCGTGGGAGAGTTCGAGCGTCCCGAAGACCTTATTACAACCGGCTATAAAAGTAAACTCCCCGGCAATCATGCAACGTGCATCGTCGTCTTAATTACCGAGTAGAAAAATCCCCGTGGTCCCCGGCGTGGCTTAATTCGATCGTTCTTGGTTCCTCTTCGGGGGTAATAACGAATGACAGGGTTTGTCGAACCCCGATGGGGGTCCCTTTTGCAGCTCCTCGGGATCCCGACGTAACGAGCCACGATATTGATTCGTACACGCGAACAATCTTCTGTGTATGCGTGAAACCTGCCTCGGTCCCAGGAACAACCTGTAATTGTGCTTTAGCCTTCGAAAGACCACTCGCAATAACAGACTTGTGATTGCTGTTGCGGAGTCGGAGACGCGTGACCAACCCGGCTGTTTCTCTTTCTTTCTTTCTTCCTATGCCGGCGAGAGAGGTCTTCCCTTTTTCTTCTTCGCGTTCGTTCGTCTCTCCCCCGTCGCAAACAGCATCGATTCTTGCACGGTCGTTGGAACCCGTGACTCGATGACGCGATGACCATTGCTCGCCAATCTCGCTTTGTCCTCGCGGCATACGGCCGGTTCAATATTCTTCGATTGTGATTTACACGTAGAACGTGACTTCTTTGTTTTTTCGTTGATTTTTTTTTATATGTGTTTCCTCTCACTCTCTCTTTCCTTCGCTTGTCGATTCCTCTGTTGCTTTTCTCTTTCTTTTTCTCGCTCACTCTCACCCATTTGGTCTTTTTCCTTTTATCGTGGACGCGTCACGGCGACAATGCATAATACACGCGTGAAATTGTGCTGTACGTGTTCACGGCTCTATTAGCGATGCGGTGTAAGATACGGCTGAATTTTATTGCAGTTTTTTTTTTACGGGCGACGATAGTGGGATTCGTGAGACGTGTGAAATTATTCGATGTTCTTTCACCGGGTATTAACATGTTCCGTGGTTCAAGCTTCTCGGGCGATTTTACGTTCGAGCCACGTCGCCCATCGATCGGCCAATAACTGTATTACGTGTGATTATTATTTATACATTCAGAATAAATTCATCGGTGACAGTATGAAATATCGTTGAATTATACAGTTTTTAATTAAAAAATAGCAGTATGGTCGGAACGAAAAGTTACGAGTAAACCATCGATGACCCATTGGACGCAAAGTGTGTCGCAGCTTCAAAGAACTGTGAATCTTAACTTTAACACTAGAACTACCGAGGATTCATTCGGTATATTTAGAAGTATTGGATAAATATGTTTGAAACAAAGAAATAAAGGGGGATAGTAAATTGATCGATTTAATTATTTGCATAGAGAAACATGGTTATGAAGAATTTTGGAAATCGCAGTGTTATAAATTTAAGTGATTCTTAGAAGAAATGCGGAACCGGTCATTTTGACTCCCTTGGTAGTTCTAGTGTTAAATATACCACGCAGATTTTATGTAATTCCGGAATGGCTTCCGGTTGCAACTTCTTCGCTTCGAGTCACATACGACTGACGTTTCATTTTGATAAAAGTTTGTTCGTAGACACTTCCACAAGTGGCGAACGTTACTGGAAGGAGAGAATATTCCTAGTACGTATCACGTTGTACCACGCATTTGTAGAAAGTGTTCGCAGGGTTCCGAGTACATACGTGGCGCGAGAAACCAGCCGTTATCTTTCGCCGTATAAGTTCGTGGTTCGATAACGAAGCGACCACTCCTCGTTGTCGATTATCAGGGAAAAAGGTTTACGTTTCCGATAGTCTTACACCGACAAACACGTTCTAAGCGAGCGCAATGAAACACGCAAGCACTTTTTGTTTACATCTCTGCCATTGAAAATAACACTTACACACATACATACATACATACATACATATATACAAATGTCCCAGTGATCTAAGTTGCTCATTTTTAATTCGACGAACGCGAATGAAATTCATTGCCATCCTTCGTAAAAGAAATCTTTTGTCCAATAAAACAAAAGAAAAATGAAGTGAACCGTAATCTCCCTTTGTAAGAAAACAATCAGTAGAAACTGTTTAGGGTTGCCAGCCGCATGTTTCACGCAGCTCCTCGTCCATGTAGCGCGGCGGACATTCAGGCGAATTTGTCACCCAGCGAGAATCTCATAAATCTCACCATTTGCCGACTTTGTCACGCGAATAACTTACTTCGAAATTTATTAATGTCCGTCCGGGCGGCATTCTCTCCGCTCTCCATTATGCAGCCCCTCGACGCGACGCCGCCGCCCTCCTCCACCCCCAGAAATCTCTCGCAATGCAAGCGAGTTGCACTTGGCGAATCGTGCCGCGGTTGCCGGAGAGTTTATGGTCTCGTAAATAAGGGAACGTAAAACCAATATGTCCGTTTTTTATGCGGCAAACAAAACCGAGGGTCGGGATGTAAGTATGTACATCCCGCCCGCTCGAAGCCTCCCTTTCTCTCTCTCACTCTCTCACTCTCTCTCTCTCTGTCTCTCATTCTCTCACTCTCTCGTTCGTCTCGCGAATGAGAGAGCGTACAATCCGATGCTGCAACGACGTATCTGCATGCGTTCAAGCATGGACCGGAGCTTCTGGGCGAAACTTATACTCGCGCAAAACGATCGCCGATAAGCTCGCCTAATTTATCGCCCTTTTCCCTCGAGGTTAATGTACCGGGGTGCGCACGCTGGAGGAAGTACGTCGACTACCGATTCCTGGCATCGACCGTATCGACGACTCACCTGGGGAATAGTTACGAGAAATTTCGCCCAGCCAGACCGAGAACAAACGTAAGAGGTGTTCGCGATGCGGTGTTATAAAGTGGATGTGAATTTGTATTCGTGCAATTTAAGATCGAAACAGTTCGAGCGTGAAAATTTATATTTGATATTCCTGGTAGAACGTTAACACCGGGAATGAAACTATGACAACGAAAAGCATTCGTGGGATAATACTGAAAATAAATTAAAAAAAAAAAAAAGTAAAAAATATGACAAGTAAGGGCACATTCGAGCTACCATCGGTTTTGTCGTACCATCGAAATTACATAATGCTCGAGCATTGCATAATACACCGCATTCCAGAAAAATGTTAATATCTCGAATCAGGAATACCCGCTGGCACCTGCAATCACTTCCATCGGCATCGCGATATCGCTCCAAGGTGGTCCCGTGGTCCTTCTTCGGTGCGCCAGGCTCCACGACTCTCCCTCGAATCCGATAACACCGTTTGCGAGAGCTTACTCTTTGCACGTGTTCCAGCGAGTTTCTCGAATATATCCAAGCGACATAAAACATTCCGCGGCGATATAAATCGAACGGCGCAACGAGATCGATCCTCGTTACCACATCGTGACGCGGGTGGGGAACAACAAGGGGGCTTTGAGAGAGAAAGAGAGAGAGAGAGAAAGAGAGGTACCAGTGGCGGAGGTATTGCCGGTACCTTTTGTTTTTGCCCGCGTACATCAGATACTAGGCGTCGGTTATCATTGCGTGGTATCAGGCCCACGGCGAGGATGTAAGTATACGCGGCGCGTTCCTTGCCGCACGGTGTGTGTCTCAGATAAGATATCTCCCGGTCCAGGGCACCGATGCCTCTGTCCACCTCACGGGTCTCTCCACCGAAACCGGCAATAAATAACTCGGACCGATCGGTTTTTGCCGATCGAGTCGTTCCACCCTGTGGCGCGCGCGGCGGCGGACCGCGCCGCACAGCATCTTCGACGCATCTTTTGCGCCGGCGAAGATGCGCGCAAAAACGGGACCGCTGTTTCGTTTGAATTTTCAACGCGCTCGACGAACGCGCGGTTTACTCGCGGGGAATAATGGAAGGTAACGTGGATATAATGTAAAGATTTTATTTACCGTCGGCTTCGATCGGGTTTCCGTGCCTTTTTTTACCCCATCGGAACGGAGAGGCTTGTTACGGGGATGGAATTTGTTTTTGTTACCGCGGAAGTTTGATGTGATCATTTTGTACGGTGGGAGTTTTTTTTTTTATTTTAATTTGTAATGTTAATTGGAAATTCCACGGGAGTGTCGAGTCGATGATTGCTGGGACTTTTGGTGGAATTTTGATTTGTTGAAGGGGGAGAGGGGTGGTAGGGGATGGGTGACGCGGAAGAATGAAAATTACGATTGGCTCGACACGGTTTAGCAAGTTAAAGCATGTCTCGCGGCTCGAGATCGATATCGGGGAGGTCCACCCTGTATAATCTGTGGACTAAAATTATGATGATGTCTCGTGGATAAGTCAAGAAAATGATAATGTTTAGCGACGTTGGAAACGGAAGAGAGCGGGTGTGTTCAAAATGTTCATCTTTATGTACATGCAGTACCAAATGATAACATCACGAAGTAATGATTACGTGTTTCGAACAGAGTGCACCTTTGCTTTGAAGAAAAATTGATGTATCTTTAAATCTGATTGCGAGATTTAAACCCTTCCGCGAATGTCGAGTCCTCCCTTTAATGCCTCAATCCGAAACACTAAATTGCAATAGCAACTCCCTGTACAGTATATTCTAAGAAGATTTAGAACATTAAGAAATTATTCATTAAAACATACACACCCCCCGTTAAATGAGGGTATACAATAGACTCACAGTATCCCCTATTTGCAAAATTAGACTAAAAAAGATTTCAACCCTCTGACAGATATATTTCCACAAAACTACATTACTTTATTTCCTAAGAAAAATACTTTCACTCCTTTTCATTCTACCTCTAACAATAACAATCCATTCCTCCCACTCCTAAGTCCCGACACTGGTGTCTACCAAAACAAAAAAAGTACTCGCGTAAACATTTCCCCAAAAACTCAGGGAAAAATTGAAGATGGTGTTCAATCCCGAGAAAAATCTAAAAACTCGCGGAGCAACGGATAAACGGCGAGCGCATCGATTCTCCCCGGTTTCTTTCCCTCCGAGTCTATGGAAGGATTCCACTGGTGTAATTACGTAAGCGCCGATAGTGCGATGCGGCTGATCGACAGGCGTGAAAAAGTCGTGCGTGCAACGAGCGCAGGAAAGAAAGGCGTGCGATGCACGATCCCACGGAGCCACGCGATACTTCATGCCGCGTGCACGTGACCCCGCGACCTTAAAGCCAAGCACTATTTTCCGCTGCCGGCGGATCCTCTCTCTCTCTCCTCTCTCTCTCCCCTTCGTGTGTGCCGTCGTGTTACAGGACGTAGCACGACATGAGACCGGAGATTAATATTATCTCGCGTATAACGCCGTGGCGGGGAGGCTGTGCCCGGAGTTCCTACACGTAGGCCGGGTAACGCAATCTTCCGACTGTTCATCTTTGTTGCTTCCTATCTGCGAAATTGGAGGTTGTGGGTAATATAAAATGATCGTGATTAAGAAGTAGGAAGTCGTCAGACCTCCGTGTTCGTGTTAATTATGAATACACTTTAGCCGGCCGTGGTGCTGAGTAACTTTGGAATTACCTATCTGTTGTGCATACATGTATACATGGGTGTATTTATACCGTTTTTTTTTTTAGAACGATATTGCGCTCGTTTGCCCCTCCTTGTGATTTCATGGTAATAACGCTGGCTAGCAAACAGTTGTATCGTAAGGGTATCTATTTTTCATTTTGGAGTGAATTGCTTTAATATTGATACTTTTGTATATTAGCATTTAAGAATTTATATACCATTTATATATCACGTTCGATATTTACTATTTTTAATATTGACACGTTTTTATATTGGCATTTAATAATTTATATACCACGTTTAATGTTTGCTATTGTTGTATCAAATAATTGTCTTTTGAAAGCAAAAGCAACGTTCTATAACAGATGACAATTTATATTGTGACAAATCTATAAGAAAACTCTTAAAAATATTTCATCAACAATCATTTGCTCTTCGCAAACAATGATATAAAACAAATTTTAAAATTTAACTCAAAATCGAAGGGTTAATCGATCCCCTCTCGATAATGCCGTAATACGGTTCACGTAACACACACGTATTTGAATCGTATGAAAAACGAAAGTACATGCGAACGGAAGCGTCGAAAGTGTTCGACGTCGTACGTGAAAGACATCACCGCGGAATATGTTCCGTGTATCGTTCGATTGCACGCCATTTCGAAGGTCACGATCGCAAAGTACGTTTCGCTCGTAAATACGATCGTGTCTCCGGGCTGGATATTATTCCGTCGGTGGTGTACCGACTGCCGAGGCTCTTCGAATGTCATTAACATACGCTGCTCGCATATGCATATCGCTACCGTGCTCGGTACACAGGTACACGCGTATCGCATGAAAGGAAGGTCTCCGTACGACGCGACGCATACGCGAAACAATAACGTGTACGGAACGATATGGGCACAAAGCCGGGTCGACCCGATAAAAAGTTCCGTTTGTATTTCCCGCACTGCCCTTTTGTGCTTGACACGGCACCCGTACACACGTGTCCACGTGCATTTTCTCGGAACACGTCAGCGGGCTTTCTTCCCGTACGTCGTGGGACCGTGAAATCATTTCTACCTTGTATGTACGTACCACTCGACAGCCTTGAATTCACCGACGAATTTCACTACTTTCGTGTGTGACAGCAGGATATAATCGGGAATCACTAATTCACTGATAGAAACTGTGACATTTGACCGACACGTGTGTTTAGGCACGCTGTTTTGCGATGGAAAGAAATTTGGAAGTGACTTGGTTAAAAACACTCGAATTTCTTATTGAAGTAATATCAAATTAATTTTTTTTTATTAACCAGTTAAGTGTGACGACCTTTTTGCAGAATGTGCAGCTGTATGTCGCGAGAATCAAATGATAACGTTAGGAAATTATGGAGACATGAATCCCAGCTTAAATTATTTACATTGACCCCTAAACATTTTAGAAATATTAAAATTTGAAAATATATCTTGGCTTTCACCAATATTACGATATAAATATCACAAGGTGACAGAATTTTCGTATGACGGATATAGTCGTCAAACACACTTAACTGGTTAACCAGTGTTAGCAGAGTGGATTGTTAAGCGTAGAGAATGGACAGAGTTTTTCTTAGTATCACATTATTTATTATAAACATCCTTATGCTCTTGATACGTCCTTATACTCTAACGGTCTGATTACGTCTAGCTATACTAATTATTAAAAAGTAAACAAAAAATCTTATACTAAATCTAAAATTTTCCAAAATATAAAATATTGAACGAACTAAATTTATTAGAAAAATAATAAAAATTAAAAAAGTTAAAGAAAAAAATAATTTGACATGGTGAACTAAAATATGTAGTGCTCTAGTCTAGTAGTCTGGATCATGTCAACCATTAGGTAATTATACAGATGTCGCAGCATGGATATTACGGTAATTCAGAGACTGTCTCTTATACATAGATATAAACTCTATGTTACCTATATCTAACAACCAGATCTAAATTCAGGAAAACACTCTTTCCAATTATATCTGAGACCCTTCGACCTAAAATTAAAAATCGCCATAGAAAACTGAAGATTTCTAATATATCTGTAATCTAGAAGACTAATTAACAAATTGTCAATTAAATTTAAAGCGATCTACCAAACGATATCCACATACCCCAACAGTTATCCGCGGTATCTGCGAACGCGTGTAAGCTGGAGCTTTGAAAAGTCCTGGTGTATCATCGTCGAAAAAACAGGCACGGGGCGATCGAAAACGAGAAGGTAACAGCGGGAGGAAGGAGGAACAATGACGGGCAAGAAAAGGAAGAAGAAGCCCTGCACGAGCGACAGCGGCAGCTGCCGTGTTTAACGCGTTCGGCGATGCGCGAAACGCGTCTGGTAGCATTCTTACAAGTACGTAAGGGGCCTCATTACGGGGCCCGCTCGGAAAGACGATAGTGCTCCTGTCGTGGACACCGCGTCGTTCCACCGGTGATTTCTTCTGCCTTCTTCTTCTTCTTCTTCTCCTCTCCGCCCCTTCCCCGTTACGTCGTTTCTTTCACCCGATCGTAGGACACGCGTTGGCGAATGCGAATCGACGATTACGTCCGTACGACCATTCGCGTCGGCAACGGGAATCCCACATCCGCCTCGTAAATTCGTATCGATTACACCGATGATGTAAGATATTCGTGGCCTGCCGTTTTCGCGGGGAATTCGTTTCACCCTGGTGTATAGGTGATTCTGTGTGTGTGTGTATACCTGATTTTTGTTTTGGTATACAGGTGTTTGGGATTTAAGGGTATGTAATTAGAATTGAAAAGTGTCTGAACTTTCTCGATTCGAATAAATTAGCGATTCATGAATTTATTAATCGGAGATGCATGGTTTATGTGTGTGTGTTTTGGAGTAAGGGTAATAAAAGGGACATTGAGTTTAAAGATCGATAAAAATTGAAAATGTATAACGGTCGGTAACGTGGGTAATGATTCGTTCACGTTCGTGTTACCTTTCTTTTTCTCACCGTTTGATCCGGCTTTTTCTTTTGCAAGATCATGTGTACGTTGCCTAAAGGTTCGTATATCTTCCCCGTGAGAGGTTCTTAATGACTTCCCCGGCAATTGACGATCCTTAATTTACTTTCGAGACCCGTTCCGTGGAACGCCGCGAAGCTTTCGCTGCATAATTAATAAACGGCTGCGCGCCACGATTGCTAATTGCTGATTAATTAATTACGCGTCCGAAATTTAATAAACCGATCGTTATTGATACGCTCCAGTTTTCAAGAGTCAGCACGTGAAGTAATTGATAATTTATAATGTAGATTAGTAATTACCAGTCCGCGTCTTTAAACATCATTCTCAACCGGCAATGACTTACAGTATCAAGCGATGAGTCGTAAAACGACACCTACGAACCACTGTAAGATTTTTACATAGACCATCATTTTACAGCACGTGTTTTTTCATTCCCTTCTTACGTATTTTATGCAAAGTACCGTTATAAAAGAATGCATAAAAATTCAAATAGAAATACCTCGACACCGCTCTAATGAAAAAAGGAAAAAGTCGCTTCGAAATTAAATCTTGGCAAAAAAATCCAGGAAATTATTTCATCCGGATAAAAATTCGATACAATTAAAACATGTTGAAAAGCGAACATTGTCTACCAAGAAATGGGAGGGTTCCACTTGAGTACCCTCCCAGAAGTCCTTTGTGAAACCGAAGAGTCAGTAGCTCGTCGCCTCCACGGTTTCCAGCTTTTTTTGCGTCAACTTAATTCTCATCCTCCGGTGCTGGCTCGAAGGAGAACGATGGATAATTTTAGCGAGTCACCGCGTGATGATACTCGCCCGTGTTTCTCACGTACCGGGTGCCTCGATGATAGCACCACGTGGTGATCATTAAAGTTTTGCGAAAGACACGGGCCGCCGTGAGGCGCGCCAGTAAAAGTACCCGTAATCTGAGACCTTGGCTACGTTATTAGTTTAGAGTAATGAAACACGATAAGTAGAACATGATTTGCACAAGAATTCGCGCATACGCTTATGAATATGATTTTTTTGTTCTTTTCAAACTTTTTATTCGCCTCTTTGACGCGAAGTATAATTCTATCTGTTTCTAATGCTGAACATACACGGACACAAAAAAAAAACGAACGGAAAGATACTGGTAATTATCGTAACACACGGTATCCGTGCGAAAGAATTACGTGACTTATGGAGGAATTACGTGGCAATAATTTCGCGGATGAAAATTGGATTCCTGGAAAAAAATACAATTCACAAACAGGCAGGATCGTACCGCGGTATGGTCCAGGGAGGGATAATTTACCACCGCGAGCGAGGGATTCCCATAAAGCAACACGCAAATTAAGTAGCCAGGAACGGAATATTGTCGTTAGCGAGTCGAAAGAAAGTCCAAGCACGCGTAGATACGCTCGTAATTTTTTATGGAAATTATTATCGCCGGTAGGAGGCGGCCTAGAGTATCGTAAATTATCTCGAGCCACGAGTTTCGTCTCGTCTAATTATTATTTGGCAATTAAATTTTACTCTTTATTGCGCGTGCACGCCTCTGAAACTTTGCGTTCAGGCTTAGGGTATCGTAAAAGATACAGGGGGAATGTCGTTACGGACCTATTGAATATCTTCTTCCCTCAGTGGTGTATCCATGATCGGTACTTCGTCTTGGTATGCAGAATATAATGGTGCGAATAAAAAATCAATCGAATAAGTTTATTTATTGCATAGGTGACACCTGCCCGTTATTTCTTACCAACGAGACATGCCAGTGGTTATTATTCACAATTAAAATTTATTTTTTCGAGTCGCAATAAAATTTAAATAACTCTTACTGTGATTTATCACAATAAAATTGAGAAAAAATTAATTTTTACTAAAAGTTTTGATTAAAGAACAAAAATTACTCGGCACTACCATTTTTCTAAATATGATCTATTATGTACCACAATTCCCATATGACGTTTACACATGTAGATTACTAATCGATGTGACCTACACGTAATTATTCAGTTAACATCTACGTTCCTGCCTAACAACTTGCACGTAACGTCGAACGGACATATTTTCTACTATTTAACCGCGTGCCGTCGTTCTTGACATTATTAAGCAATTGCCTCTTCGACATAAAATTTCTTTTACGAAAATAAACCCAGGCATTACACGCGAACGTAGCCCGCGAAGCGTAGGTTAATAGATGTTGCATATAATTATCCAATTAGCATCTCTGTTCCCTGCCGCATAACACCGACAAATTGTCGTTTAACACGGAGAACCCACGGAACGAGCGTGACGACGTCGAAGAACACTATCGCCACGAACGCGATCGAACATCCTGTACGCGACGACAAGTCGTGTTTTCACGTATCACGTTCTTGAAAACGTGATAGCGCACGCACGTACGTAACACGTATGTGTACACTTATGCATGTATATGTATGTGTACGTTGGTCGTGCACGTAGCGTACCATAAATAAAATATGACTCTCATCTTACGTTTATTTCGTATTGTCCACGTGAAACTACGATCTTGATTACGTCGTCGCTATTAACCGGTCCGTCCTGCGAAATGACGTCCGAGGTAGGTTGACGTGTTAATTCATTAAACGGTATTACAAGAGTATTATCCGATATCACCTGGTTGGAAATCAAATTCAACGATTGAACCCCATAAAACCGTGGAGGGGAAGAATAAAATAATTTTCTACAAATGTTTTTTTTATCATAATGCATATTCGATAATACACATTTGACAAATGAATAATATTAGCGTGATAATGTCCGAGTGATGGATGTAACGAGCCTTGAAGACCTGTTAATACATTCTTCGGCGGTCTACTAGCACGTGTCAATGAGAACAGTGTCTACGTGAATTACGTCGGGGAATCGAGAAGGTGGACTGTTGAAATTCTCGTTCTTTCCGCCGCCCAGCTCGTTTAGCTCTCCTTTCCGTCGGTCCCACTAACCGCCGTGCAAACTTATTTTACCCTTCCGTAATAATGACACGAACAAACCTGACGCTCTCGGTGTGTGTGTGTGTATGTGTGTGTGTAAGCGCACGCAGCGCGCCGTATGCGTGCGCTGAAAAGCGCTGCGCGCGTGACCAGACTAAGCAAATTTACATTGACCGCTTTCGGGGCCTGAAGGATTGAACGAGTGTCCAATGTAAATTAACGAGAGTCCAGTCTTCCGTGGATACCTTTACGAGTACCCTGGAAATACCAAGTCAGCTTTAAGTGCTCCGAAAAAAATCAGAGAAATGCTCTGTGTACCTTAAAATTAATTATCCGGTCGAACCAGTTCGTATCGTTCGTTGTATCACAAATTCGATCGTTTTTTGTAAAAGTTCGAACGGTTTCACGGAAATATTTTGCGATTCTACTCCAAAATAGAACTAACGTATCTCTACATATGTATACATATACATACTTACATGTATATGTCTCAAACATCGTATATCGGTCGCAATTAATTTGAATTAAATAAAATACATATTAATACTTAATATATTAAGTACTAATTAAATATAGTACTAATCTACATAATATAGTACTAACCTACTTAATATATTAAACAGTAATAAATATAGTACTATATGTAAATTAGTACTATAATTAATCTATAATTAATATCTGGTTGCTCCGAAATCCTATTGTTTCGCAGTGGCAAGTAAACGAAATCAGATACGTAAGAATTGATAGATATATGACTAGGTAACTCGAAAGTCACCAGGTATTACGGAAGGTTAAAGTACGACCGTCGCCAATACGGTAAGGACAGTATTTTCGTTCACTTAGCAGGCGCGAGGCATTATCAAACTTTCGGATCTGCTTGTCGCTCGAGTTGTCGCGCTTTAACGCAATCTTTGAAGAGTTTCGTGTCGGCCCGCCGATATATCTGCGTGTCTTATCTCGATTCACCGATACGCTCGCGTGTTACGCACGTTTACGACGAAGATCGAGGGCCAGGGGAAATAAAATGAGCCTTCCTTATCGACGTGGCGTGTCCGTAATGCCGGCTTTATTAGCGCGACGATAACCTGGGGGCCTGTTGTCATTTAACGGCTTAACGAGTGTCTGGCTACGTCGCGCCGACCTGCTCTAAAATTCATTTTATTTCGCTGCGAGGCAACGATTCGCTGACGTGCCCGACGGAAAATGGCAGGCAGGAAATCCGCGATAACGATCGTCGCGCGTTTCTTTCCCGAACCTTTGTTCGCAGATATCGAGTAATTAGTATTTTTATCCGCGAGGAAGTCACGGGTCGCTTAAGTAAACTGTGATATCGTAGTTTCAATGGAGGAATTCATTTTTTCATATTACTTCCGATCTTTGGAGTTAGTGTCACTGCAGGTGTCACTCTATTTCGTTTCGATTAATTTCTTATAAAATAAAATTTCCATTACCAGTGCAGCCAAACCCAGAAAAATTTACTCCCCTTATTGAGGGATTCTATAGAGAATAACCTGTAGTCATACTTTCAGTCTATTTATTACTGACAGTAACTATAATAATACTAAAACTGACCGTCCACATTTGTCCATGAGCGTGAAGAGGTTAATCAGAAACAGTTTGAGTAATTCTGGTTGTTTTCATTCATTTACTGCATTTAGACTATTTAAGTATCATACTTATTCCGTAACGAACAACTTATTATCCATTTCCTTATATTCTCTGCAACAAATTCATTTACCTAGCAAATATGTTTCTCCCTAATAACATCGATTCAACAATCATTCTCAGAAAATCTACAGTCCATCTTCCAGCGCATATACAGTCTCGCATCGTGATAAGGCCGTTTAAAGAACGTCTCCGATAACCAGTAACATCGATCGTCCATCATTCCCGTTATAAAAAAAGAAAGATGGAAAAAAAGCCAGATATCCGTCGATGTCTGGCCACGTGCCCGCGAACGTGATCGCCCGATCGATGAGATCGTCGGTACGGAGTTCTATTCGTGGAAAATTATGACACGCGGGTGGTCACGAGCGGGTGCCGCTCTCTTTCTCCGTGATAAAGGCCTGTGTGAAAGGAGATCGTGCTGGCCTCGGCGTACGCAGAATCTGCCGACTGTCTCGTGATCCCCGTTCAAGTTCCACGGCCCGTCCGACCTCTTGCGACAGACTTCACAGGGGAGAACGGCAATTAAGACGATAACGATTAACACAACCGCGGCGGAGTTAACAGAGGCGTCTGAGTGCCTTGGCGTTATCGATATCGGCCGATTAGCCGCGAACCGGCACGTGACACCCTCCACGGACTTTGAACGCCTCGTTAAGATTGTTTACGAGGAAACTTCATTAATTCGATCGTACGTCCTGCTCGGTCCCGCCGTGTGTTTGCCCGTGATTTATTGCCGAACGTCAACGGAACGATAACACCGATAATTACAGACCGAGTCGTGGAAACTGTCTGGTAAAGACGCTGCCGAGAGAGAATTCAATGACGTGGGTATATGTATGTATGAACATATATGTACATGTATGTATGTATACTTGGGCCTTTCGTTAACACGATGTTGGTCAGCTGGGTTTTATCGCGTCGCGAATCGTTAAGAAGAGTCTACTTATAGTCGGGATAAATCATTAGATCGATGAGCACACGAGTACGTACCGTTTCAGGGAAGATACGATCGTATTAAAGGATACTCATTATTTCATTAATGGCAATCGCATACTTACCTTCTACCGTCTACCATAATACTTACGGTGATTCACCAACTTCTATTGCGAACGTGACTAATTTGTGCTATTAGGCTTGCCATGTAATTAGCATTTGATGCGCTCGATAATGATACGATTTCATAGATCATCGAAGGGTTGCAGGATGAATATTTTAAGCTATACAAGTATTCTGTTGTTTTTTTTGAACATTCCTCTCACACGATCACGTATTCTCGACGAACCGTCTGTTAATGAGATTTATCATATGGCACATCGTTAACGAGCATAAGCGTGTTTGTAGTCGTACAAAATCATTAGACCATCATTTACGTCGGTCCGAAGTAGCGATAAATACGTTTTAATATCTTACCAGCGGATTATTAATATTAATCGCCTACACTTCGTTTGGCGCCAACAGTACTTATCTCGTTGGCTATACGTTTACCAAGAAACAGATGTATTTTACGCGAGTTTTTACTTCTCTCTAATCCATCCGTTTTAATCCTGTTACAACCATCGGCTGGATAAACGCATCGTGTATAACGACATAGGGGAAATTGCGCGCGAAATTTCTGCTCAACGTCCGAGAAGACAGACGTCCGTAAGGTTTCACGATAACAGAAGTCAATGATCTCAATTCGTCGTCGTCGAAGATGAGACACGGTTCGAACTGGTTATCGTTTCTGGAACACCGTTATCGTCGTCTGGCAGTTTCTTCGACCGATGTAAGGCGCCTCGTTACCTTCCAAGTCACCTGGTGTTTGTTTCCCTCATGCCGTCGTTGTACGTTTACGTAAATGAGCGTCTAGACGAGACAGCGAATAAAAAACTTGGATAATTGCTTGGAAATAGGAATGGATCGTATCGCGAGTCCGGTTCGGGTGAAATATGAATGTCAATCACTTTCATCGACGTGGCGAACGAAAAAAAAACACACGTTCGCATTAATTATTAATTTTGAACCATCATCGCTGACGTTTTTTATTCCAATCTTAATATATATGTATACGAAGGTGAGAACCGTGACTAGTTTCACAGTTATACGTGATTACTTATTTATCCAGGAATTTCACCGATATCTCTTCAATAATACACATCTGTGTCTCGAAGCAGACGCTCGTTAGTCACCTGAATATCATCGATATTTTATTTATCTACCCGGTTACATGGTCGAAAGTATTTTATTCGAAACAAAAATACCAATATTCGATGAAACGTTCCCTACGCAAGTCAGCCGAGTTTTGCATAATCAAACGTTCCGTTCCAATTCTAATTTGAATGCTATTCAACGGCGGGCGTAAGCTCCGCTATTTCACTCCACTTCTCGTTCGTCGTTTGTCTCGGATCCCCGGACGTATTCCGTAAATATGGTTCGTTATCGGCACCATTCTTCGTGGCATCGTAAATACAGCAATTGAAAGGCGTCCTTGGCATAAGAAAGAACGATCGGCACACCGCGCCGAGTACAAATAGTTAGTCACGAGGCCGGTTTAGCGCGTGCAGACGAAATGTACTACAGAGTTTCGTGCGCTAGGTTATGGTTTCCTGTTTCGCGTGCACATATTCGTGCCTGCCAATAAAGTTCCCGGAATTCGACGATCGCGTCTGGGTGCCGCGGCGGGGACGCGTGACTTTATTTTTGTTATGACGCCACCGTGAGAGATCCGCGCCGCCGTCGCGCGTTTCGACGTCGACGTCGACGGCGACGAGGACGAGGACTTTTCGTAATGCCCTCGTAAATTTTCTTCTCATGGGTGCTCGCGTGACTCTTACTCTTATTACCGCGTAATATCCGCCCGACGATTCATGCGCGCACTTTATACTCCCACGCGTTTGGCTTCCGCGAGCACTATTTCCCTGCGTGATTTTCCGTCGGTTATTCTGAGGCCTGACGATCCCGTCTGAAAATTGGGCATCATAAAAGACGGACACTTAAATTACCCGTGTTTTTCTGTTAGAGACACTTTAACGTAAGGAATAGAAATGTACAGGGTGGAGCAGAGGAAACGCATAAATTTTAGAATTAATTTTATTCATTTTTCAATTTGCAATTTAATGTTTTATTTAAACTATAAAATTTTCCTAAATGACTGGGACACGGTTTGATAAAAATGATAAAAACAAGCATTAAGTGATAGATTTTTTAATGCAGTTTTGAAATATACATACTGTTGCAAATCGACGACATTCGCGTACTCTTTCTTGTGGTACGTCGTTCCATCGTACCACCAGTTTATTTATTACAAATATAACAACTTGAAATATAATTATAATAAAGATTAATTAGTCGTAATCTCAATGTTACGTCCGCGCAGTATCGCAGTCAACTCGTTTTCTATTTATTTTCTGACAGCTATCCAATATCAACTGGTAACAGCAACCAGTTGACAACCAGTTGCAATAACCAGGGTGGTCCAAGACAATCCTTGTCATCCTCCGCCGTAACAATACTTTAATTAGGTTCGAAAAATAATGTCTTGGAGATGACGTCCTTCTTGCTGGATACAAATTTGGATCCTCTCCTGAAAGTTACGCACGGCTCTCTCCAACATTTCATTCGGCACGGCTTCAATTTCCTGACGAATGGAATTCTTTAGGTTATCGATTGTGCGAGGCTTGTTCATGTAGACTCTTGATTTTAAATATCCCCACAAAAAGAAGGGCCTCCGTCTCTGGCCCCCTCGCTCACCCGATTTGTCGATATGCGACTTCTTCTCCAAGAGGAAGGACGTCATCTCCAAGACATTATTTTTCGAACCTAATTAAAGTATGTATTTTTCAAAACTGCATTAAAAAATCTATTACTTAATGCTTGTTTTTATTATTTTTATCAAGCCGTGTCCCAGTCATTCAATAGTGAAAAACATACGTTTCCTCTACTCCACCCTGTATAAATGTAACTGGAAAAGTTATATAACTATATTTGTGCCCATAATTATGAAAGGGGTCTAAGTCAATATTTTAAAAAGAAATGATAATCTTGATAATTTGTTAATAAATGTTTCAATATCTTTAAAAAACGTAATATTCAAAATTTTTTAAAAATTGACTTAGACCACTTTCATAATTATGGGCACATTTGATATATTTGAGTAAAAAAATGATATAGATTTACGTGTAATCGTATTGTAGAGTAGCAGGGTTGAAATAATGAGGATGCAGCACGTAAAAAGTTACTTGATCGACCTGGATATTATCGTCGTAGGGGGTTATAGTTACAATTACGTAGTTCGTTGAAAAATGATAATTCGTTTATCTATGAAACTTATTTATCCGCGTTGCTACTAGGGTTTCGCGTACGCTTATTTACATTTTGATATTATTCATGCCGAGCAGCTATCCGCCGGAAGTATCGTAACGACACGTCTCCCATTCACATACGCGTATATTGTTTCATGAGAACTGTGACGCCGCGGAAAAGGGTCATGTGAACATGTCACGGGCATCCACCGTATACTTGCATTACGAATCCGAGCTCGTAGGACGTTGACCGAATCGTATAATCATGCTGTCTGGCAAATATTCGATCCGGATCAATATCAAACGCAAAAGTAATCAAAATCTCGTAATTTCGATTAAAAATATATACAAAAATTTAAAGCAATATATTTACTTACAATTTCCCAAAAGAAAATTAATATCAAAACGAATGAAACTCGGTTAATTCACCTTTCCCAAGTTTCCATATAACTAAAAAGAAACCGACTCATCGCAAAGTACAATATATTACATAATACAATAGCATTGTATACATATACACATAAAATCACTTCCACCGTGTTCTCCGTAACGCACGCGGCTTCGCTGCGAACGGAAACGGAAAGTCCGAGACACTTGTTCGATAAACGTAATTACCACCGGCGACAGCAAAAAAAAGCCAGACAAACGATACGATCGATGTATGTATGTACGCGATACATATATGCAATGGCGCCCGAGAACCGCTGACTGTATTCCATTATCCAGAGAATAGAATCGATCGTCGATTATCCAAGCTACGCTGTTTTCCGATCCGCGTATCTGTGCGTATTCCGTACGCAGCATCCATAATAACACGTCGAAGTATTTCCTGTGTTCGCTCGACAGAACGCGGCGGTGTCTACTTTTCTTTCTTCTTTTTTTCTTTATTTTCCGTCGCGCTATTAAACGACAAGGGTATACCCGCGGGTACCCACGTTCCGTGGGTCAAAAGAAGCGCTCATAAATTTATTCCACCCCGCGCGACCGCTTCTTCTTCCGTACGTTAATTAGAAAACTTCATGTTCAGCCTCTATTTTGATTTAAGGACACTGTTAACGAAGTTCCAGGAATGCGCACGGACTAGCCGGGTAATGGTGAGACTGCATAAGGAGGCGTCCTCATGGGAGAAGTCGACGCACGCCAATCCCCACCATTGTCCACGTGGCGGTGCGCGACGACCCGTGCCACTTTAAGTGGCATTCACACTGAATCTTTCTCCTTTTCCCCCCACCCGTCTGTCTTTGTTTTCATTGAAATTTCTGCAGACGGAATTATTGTTAGGAAAAATCGGCTGTGGGATGACGTAAAAAGGATAGAACTATTCGTCAAGGTTGTGGGAGAATTAAAAAGTTTTGTGAATTAATATAAAATTTTATTTTATTTTTCAAAAAATCGTCTGTAGGATGACATAGGAAGGATAAAACTATGCGTCAAGGCTGTGGGGGAATTAAAAAGTATTTGAATTAATATGAAATTTTATTTTATTCACTGGTAACCGTGACACGTGCATAAAAGATTTCTTACCGTTTAACATGTTGGAATTGATTAGCTAGAAGGAACGCAGAAAAATAGAGTGTTGTACAAAAGATGAAGCGATAGCCACTCATCGTACGTTATATTAAACATAACTTCAATTATCTAGATACGTGTCATTCCGATGACACGTTGCCGCATTACGATGCATTTATAATATAATTACACGTTTCATCGGTTCCTATCGTGCATTCTCGATCTCAATGCCGGGGAACGAATCGTCGAATGGAATTTACCGCGGCAATTCTTAAACTTATTTAAGAAATTAAATTATTATTCAAAATATTAAAATAGAAATTTTATACACATTATTTTATCACTCTAATATACTCCCTCTGTCCCATAATACTTGATAGTTTTCTCCTTTTTTCTTGTCCGATATTACTGAATATGTTTCTTTAAAATTAATTTATTGCCAAAAAGTAAGAATATTTTTATTTAACATTAGGTTATTTTTCAAAAACTATTAAACGCATAAGAAACAAATATTCAAATTGGGCCATATATTTTGATAAGTTGCGGCCACGAAACGAAAACTATCAAGTTTTATGAGACAGAGGGAGTATTCAATTGCGTTCAAACAGAAATTAACAATCTAAATTCAAGAAGAGTATGTAAATTACCGTGAACTTTCGCAAACAAATTTCTCGAAAAGTTTCATTAATTTATACAATGGGTGAAATAAACGCAGGTGTTTGTAGTTTCCCGTAAGAATAGCTGTACAATATTCTACTGCCGCGGTGCGTGTCGATTTATACGACGCTTTCCAACTTTCACACTTGTTTCGTCGCGCGGGAAACGTGATTCGCGGGGCGGACAAAAGTCTTGCACACACTCGGTCACGTGAATTAACACGGACCGTGTCGTTTTACTGCAACGTTATATGCGCTCGGGCTATGTGATACAAAAGTCGATGCACCTTCCCGTTTCTCCTCGTCCCGCTAGATAGTCTTATTTTGCGCTGATATAACGGCGATTAAAGCGTTTGCCTCCGTGGTTTCTTCTGGCGGATACCAATTAACCGCTGTACGTACGTGTACGCGAAGAAACGTATGGCGGAGATTGTACGATCTCCCACGGTCGAAACAACTCAAGCAACTTTGTCTCGCGAAACCGGAAGACACGAAAATTCGGACACGTTTCGCTTTCGAATGAAAATGATCGTGAAATCGTTAAAGTGTCATGAAACTCAATTTTTCCAGTATAGTGTCATTTACAAAAATAATATTCACCATTCACTGTCGCCTTCTTTATAGAACACTTTTACGTCATCTAGGGACAGACCCTATCGAAACATGAAATCACGACAGTTTTACTTTCCACGTACCCCAAACGTCTAAACACATTTACGATATTATTTGTGTGTAAAAACGAACCGGATGAAAAATATAGTAATTATCGGACACTCTGGACGACCGTTTAAAATACAGTAATTTGTGTTAGAGCGATATTAAAAGTTCCTGTAAAACCACTGTCAATTCGCGATGATGGGGTTCGATGGGATAACCGGTGGTATTATTTTTAGCAGTCCGAGCGGCCAGTAAAACGAGGAAAAAAGAAAGAGGGAGAAAGAGCCGGTAGACAGGGAAGGTACGAGAGTGAGAGTGTTTCTTTCAGCCCTGTCCACGGCAGTATAATCCAGAAATCAGATTAAATGTCGGATATCCTGCACGGGGGACGTCTCCCTTCCCGTGCAGTTTGTGAACAGCAGGAAGCTCCAGTCATTACCTCGCTCGGCAGACCCCTCGCGCATCCTCCGCGACACACTCCGATTCACACATTCAAAAAGTCACAGTATGTTGCACACGCACACAGCGACACTGTGCATCCACCATGCCAGCGGGAGGAACGCACAGTCGCACGCGTATCTGCACAGATGCCACTCTGCAATTCCGTATGACCAGCATTTTTTTTTGTTCTTAGACTCTTGTAAGAATTCGTAAGAGACGTACTGTTTGACAAATTTGAGAGATTCTTTTGTTTTTGAAATATTGTTCCACCCGGGAACCGTTTTGGGCGCTACACAGAGATTCATTTAGTGTGTAAATTGTATGCAAGAAATGTTGAAACTGGAATTTTCAGGGTGATGATGGAAGGTGTGTTGTAAAATTTATTTACAGTTCTATTTTAGCGTGTGATTTACTTTTTGTGTGACATATTGCAACGGTATTATTGTAGAGATAATGTACACCGTATTGTCATATTATTAAAATCCATATACATATAAGCGCGTGAATGGAAATTAAATTTTGTCGCGTTTTCAACAGTCCAACTGCGAATTAATTATTATTCGAGGAAAATTTTCGTTTTGTCGAAACGACGATGCTACTTTGTAAATATCTGTACCGGTGTAGTGAATCGGAAATGCGGCTTTCTTAACGGATGCATTGAAAAATGACGTTTCCTAAACGCCGACTGCGTTTACCCACTTAACACCGGGATAATTTCCGTCGGTTTTTCGGAATCATCAGTCAAACTGTAACACGAATCGTGGGCAGCAGGCTGCGCTCCCATAAACGACGATTAGTCTCCTTCCTAATTCCACGGGAATTCTTTATTTAGCATTGCCACCCATGGCAGCGGCAAAAGGCGGCAACAATAATATACCCAGCGGTACGCAATTAACCGCATATTTTGAAACTCGCCTCATGGGGCAACGGGACGCGCGTTATTTTTCATTAGAGTCAGCGTCATCGTGCCACCGCGTTCGTGATAATGAGTCACCAAGAACGTCACGCAACGAAGACTTAATAACTAACATTTCTCTAATATCGCTCTTTTGCTAAACGAGCCACTACATCACGTGCCAAACCACTGTTACCATACGCTGTTATTACTTTGTCACGGATAAGCGGGACAGCCGGCAGTTGCGTAACTTCCGACAAAGAGGTGCGTGGAAATTTTTACCACGTACAAATTTTTACCACGTTTTCATCAAGACATTACTATTTAACACCTAACATTGCTGGGGTAATTAAATGAGAATCGAATATATTCTTTTATACTTGAGTCACCCGATGTAAATCTTCCGAATGCCATAACGAAAGAAATCAATGTCTCCCCGGTATTATATGAGAGTTTATGGGTTCCCCGATTAACGTGGCGCTTCGGGTAGTTTTCGATCGTTCCCAATACATAATCACGGACCGTGGAGCGTATCGCAAATAAATCGGCGACGTCATGAATAAACAGGTGCGTTTTACTGCTCGTAATGCCTAGCTATGAAATCCGTTGTGTCCGAAATGGAGGCGCAGAAAAAAAGTCGATTACTGTCTGGTAGCTCGTATTAATTATCGAAGTAACCGGTGCCACCCCTCTCGTGGCTCCATCCGGTTCGAGTTACGCCACGCGCTCTAATTAACAATGGTTTTGCAGACATCCCCACCTTTTTTTTCCTTTTCACTCGATACTTATACCTGTTACGTCCCTTTCGTCATTAAAGGGCCCTCGTAATAAGTACGTTTCTGACATATGCTTGATGTCAATATCATAACGATATCTTATTTCTGCACTTAAAGCTACTGTGATACTATAAAGCAATTTTCAGAATATTCATTTCGCAATGCTACATAGGTACTACTTACCTACTAGTTATTTTTACAAAGGTATGTTTATGTGTTTATTTCAATCGGATGAGTCTATCGAATGATGTAATAATTTCAACGATATTGATGTACACATATATCCTACGTGTAATTCAACGTCCAAGAGAAAAGTTTGTTGAAATTGTTGTAATGTGCTATGGGCAAAAATATTTCTACAAGTCGTTTGATTTCAATCGTCGTAAAAATTCCATCGAGCTGACAGTTTCCACGTTAAAAGGGCCCCATTTCCCCCCGGTAATTTTCCTTTCTTCGTTCATTTGTCAAGGGATCTGCTTAAGCTCGACGATTCGACGTCGGTTGGACACGACACTCGAGTTTAATTTTTCAAGCTTTGGGTCTTTCCACGATCGTCGATGTTTTTCTTCCTTCGTCCGCTTCCCGTATTTCTGGAGTCGCGTAATTATTCCGACCGGGAGCCGGCTTGCATCATTTGTCAGGATGAAGGTCCTTCCTGCGTCTCTCGAGGACGACTACGTTTCTTAAGCGTTTTGTCCGGTTTCCAAGAGTGTGATTTTCCGAATGCCTGAAAAAATGATCGAACGGAAGTCGAAGATTTTATACATGTGAAAGATGTCACATCGGTATCTCATTCCATGTTACATAACTGCGAAATATAACCTTTGCAAGGTCTGTGATAATTAATTATAATTTAACTATATAAATTCTAATAGCTTTTAATATTTGACGTTAATAAAAAATATTCGAAGGGTAGATGGAATTCTTTAAAATGGACCACCTGAGGTGTGTCGATACTATACAGTGTATAGTATACACCGAAAATGGGTGCCATCATCTCGAGGGTTCTCGTGGTGGCCAACTGTGTGATCTGCAGTCGTTAGACGCTACAGTTTGATAGAAAAAAAGGCGGTTGTAGCACAAAAAATCAATATTCCGCGGCCTACAGCGAATTGAGATACAAGATAGTTGACGGCGATTAAACCCAACAGGTGTGGGCCGATTCGTGAGTGTGGCTAATCTGTAATTGTGCGAAATTGTGATGCTCCGAGCACCGAGACATCACCGAGTCACGTCTCGGGATAGCGAAGATGGCTTCCCTTTTAAAAGTGCAACGACACAGGCCACCTGCGGGTTCTTTTCAGCCTCCGACTTACGTTTTTAACACTTTTTACACCGTCGAAACTGTCGCGACTTTTTTTTTACGGCTTACACAAGTGAACGGACTTTATTTACGTCATTGCGTCTGTCTAATCACGTGTTATCACGCTGCAACGATAATTCTGAAGGCGAAATAGCTATCGTTCGGGTCTAAAAATATATGTCAACTTCTGAGTTGCTGTAAAAACTCATCAGTCAAACCAGACGCCCCCGTCAAACTGACGTATTTCAGATTTCTCCATATACAATTATCGTAATCATAAAAACACATAGAAATGATTTATATATTCTACTTATTCCACCCACATCGCTGTACTTTATACCAAAAATCTCGTCCAGCTATCAAATACTTACTGAAAATAATTCCAAGTATCCAAAGACCGAAACTCCGATTACAAACGTATAAACAAAAAAAACAATTCGTCCCGGTTACACAGGTCCGACTTAAAAAGGATTGAAAAATATATTCCCTCCCCGTCTCTATAACTCTATCTCCGACCATCGCATCGAGCGCACACAACGACAAAACCTTGCCGGTCGGTGTGGTCCACCATTTCGGCGGCTGTCCAGCTGGACAAATGACCGACGAGAGTAGACCGCGATTCTGATAACGCCGGTTAAAAGGAAATTAGGGTCGATGCAATTTCAAGCGCACGGAGCACAACCGGCCCCTGCAACGTGACGCGTACGTGTCGGGCCCCCGTCGCAAGGACGAAGGATAATCTGCTGTCATTGAGGAGCGTAATGGGCCACCCGTGAGGATTTCGTCCTGCGTATCCTTCAGTGGCGGAACGATCGGTTCGCTGGAATTAAGAAATTTTTGCCCGTGGACCGTGCGAAATTACGCGACGTCCGCGCGCTGGATGGCGAGTTTCTTAACGAGATAACGTCCGGATATTGTTCGAAATTATCGTCGGTGCCGCGAGCCACGGCAGGTGGTCAGTATTCTCGAATTTCCGACGGCAGGATCGTCGTTCGTGAAACGGAATTGCCTACCCGCTGGGGGTGATCATTTTTGATTGAGACTTTAATATCGCTAGTGTCGCCGGAGACGCGGCCCCGGCATTATTGTATGAAACGTTTATTACATTACCGCGTCTCGTTACGGCGCCGTGTTTATTTTACCCGAGTATTTAAGACGTGGAAAGGTGATAGAGAAAATAAAAGAACATTAGTGCGATACGGCCGTGCGAGGAATTTCCAAACGATGCGGGACAGGCGGCGTGTAGAGTGTGAAATGTAAAATTAGTATTTTTATATTTTCACATTTACCATACCGACACGATTCGAAGACGTATCAATAATTCCTACCATAGATACATATTATATCGATAAATTAGATACGTTCGTCGATCGATGTGACAGTCTCACTTGAGATATTCCGAATTTATACCAACCAATATTCCTTTCTCATCGATGTATCATATTCTATAGATGAAAACTTTCGCCTCGTTCGTGACCCTGTCGTATTTTCTACAGGTAGCCATCATCTTTACCCGATCCCTGTAAATGGGTGTATCAGGAGGGGGGGGGGGAGAGGGTTTCCGGGCAGTGTATCGCGTTATCGTCATTCCGCGAGCGGCCGATACGTATGTACAACCGTATCGCGGCGAATATCATCGGAACGGCGGCGTCATCCATGAACTGCGCTTTTTACAACGTCGATTAGCTTATCTTCGCCGCGTAACGGCGTCGCGCGTCTGGCGACGGCGACCCGGGCAAAAATCCAGCCCGGGAAGTGGACGAAGGTGGCGCGAGACTTTATCTAAAGGCGGCGTTACGTGGGCAGGATAATCGCGGTCGAATTGGAGGGCGTCATAAAGCGACCCAATTACACGGGGAAACGACGCCCCGACGCCGCGGGGATTGAACATCGATTCGATTTTCATGCCGTTTGCAATTGAGCGTCTTATCTCGGGCAGGTGGCCATTGGCCTCCGCGATCCGGTCTTATCGGCGGACCGGACGATCGAGATCGAGAATCTTGTAAGATCGCGGACGGACAGAGTGTTGTTCGAGGAAGGCGAATCGGTGGAATTGCAACACCGTGTCACGTGCTCGAGTAACGAGTATGTAGGATCCATACGAATAAAATATGCCCGTTTATAAAATGCGTGATTTAATTGGAGTATTAATTTGAGAAAAGTTCGTTACGTACGAAGTATTCTCAAGCTAGTAGCTTGTAGAAGATAATTATTAAATTTGAAGCGAGGAAGGTATTACGCAATAATATTTGCAAGTTCACTGAATTTTTATTGTTTTCTGCGGGAAACGTCGTAATTATCTGTTTCCATTAGTCAGAATGACACAAATAGTGTCTTGCATGCTCAAAAATGAAAATGCGAAGTGAGATTAATCAAAATGTCCCCACTTTAAAAAAAAAATCCCTAACCAACAGTTTCTATTTTATAAGTAGACACGATAAAAGTTTGTTTTATTGTCGGTAAGTGTGTTCGATCGAAATGCACTTTAGACTAATGAAACTCACGTACATACATACATAAAGTATCATATAAAATACACAATTCGAAATTCTTTAATGTAACATTATAAAAGCATTGTGTAAAAGCCATCGTACAATATTCCGTACGGTACTTGGCTCGTTTAAGTTTCACCCTTGCCACATATATAAATAAGAAGAGGACACGTGATCGGCACAGCGAGAGATAATAGACGGAAGTCTAATATATTCGACGGCATTTTTACCATTTTCTTCTATTTCCTGGTAGATACATACACCGGGAGTCGGAGCGTGGTATTAAGTATCCACTCATCAAGACGCGGTGCGTCAAGGCTCGTCATACGAGTTTTCTAATGCATCTGCCTTCTAAGTAAACGTGAAAAAATGTGTCCCTTGCCTCCCCGGTTCTCTCGGAACGTGTTTGAGCGCATATATGCAGGAGCGTCAGGTCTTTCCACGATTCGTTAAGTCGTCTCGCGACAGGCACACGAGCGGCACGTAGAACAAATATACCGGCGTAAAGGACTGATCAAATACCGTGGTATCTGTTAAAATAAGGTCAGACGTTGATGTCGGGGCTGCACCTTATTAAATGCAAGCTTGTCTCTTGGTATTTGAACTAGGGAATATTTATTATTCGAATACCTCCGACGTATACATATATTTGCCAGCTTTCCAGTCGCAAATTCAAATTAAAATACGATCCGAGTCCGGGGACTTGTATTTTTTTTTTTTTTTTTTAATGCGATCGATATTTTCCTTTATTTTGTTGGTACGAGCACGTGTACGTGACGTGCGTGGCCGTTGAAACCACGCGAAAATGTTCATGCCGCCTTTGTGCCTCGTGTTTGCCGATAAACGTATGTAGATGTTACGAACGTGTCGGCGCACCGTCACGCGATTAGGCCGAAGGTGAGATGAGAACGTCATCGAAGATACGTAAACTCGTTATGATACGTGTGCGAAAACACGTACGATCGTCGCGTAAACAACCGGCGGACGTAAATTCGGACGTGGGTATCAGCTCGTGACGGATCAGCTTTCTTCAGAATTTTTCCTCGCCGGGTGATCGTCATTGCATGTAATATGTAAATTCAAAGGAAAACAGATAATCGAACGTCCACGTAGAAATAGAATTTCAGGGGAAATATTTTGTCATTTAAATTTCACGCAGTATTTTCTGTGAATATTCGACGTTCCATCGCGAAGCGACGTTTTAAATGAATTCATCGACGTTTCTCTCGAGGAGGAGGGGGGGGCGAGAACCTTGATGGACACGAAATTTAATCTCGAAGGAGAACGCTGTTATCTAGGGTTGAACTGTACGACGTGTGGTATCTAACCCGCCTGAGACAACATTTGAGGAAACTTAGAACCTGAGCGCAGGTAGATATATACGTTCAGAACCGCTCCTCTCTGCTCTGGGAAAGTCAAACAGTCAAACAACCACGCGCACCAAGTGTTGACTCGCGGCATACATTTGGTAGGAATACTTCCCCTTCGCCTCGCAAAATAAACA
This sequence comes from Mimumesa dahlbomi, assembly GCA_917499265.3. Taxonomy (NCBI): domain Eukaryota; kingdom Metazoa; phylum Arthropoda; class Insecta; order Hymenoptera; family Crabronidae; genus Mimumesa; species Mimumesa dahlbomi. The sequence continues at coordinate 8,954,575 of OU824124.1, forward strand.
ACCTGTCGTGATAATGATACACCAGATAACGGCAGATAAAAGTGCAAGACACCAGGTACCGAGGAAAACGAATATCGGTAGCATTCGTATCCGAGAAATGCTTAAAAACCTTCGTCGAAATTTTATTTGAACGATCGCACCAAATTTTCCACTGTCCAATGTCGGATAAGAATGATTCTTGATAGTTCACACCCTCCGATTTCAACAATCTTTAATCCGTTGGTGAATTTATCATTACTTGGAAGCTGTATCATTTGAACTTCATAATAATTTCTTAAAAATATACAAATTCTTGTTTATTTGTGATCTTTCTTCGATAATGCATCTTTTTCACTGCTTAAAATATTAAAATCTCTAATTGAAGAGATCAAAATCAATAAAAAAGTTATTTGTCCCCATCAGACTCTAGTGACACCTTTTCATCGTGAAATTTAAAGAATAATTCATAGTTAAAAATCATTTCTTACCGAAATATATGAGAAAAGTGGGGTTTCTTCGAAGCCGCCGCGTTCTTCCAGGAGCAGGATAATGCTTCCCTCGTTCAGGATCCGCCGTGGGGGTTTCCACGTCGATTTTCAGCGTGGGTGCACGCGAGCCTCGTGGGCTACCATCAACGGGAGAAAAATGAACGAAAGAAAGATACGAGAGGAAGACACCCGATCATTCCCACAATTACGCAACCACGTACCCTGCGTCCTGGTCTTCGAATTCGTCCTTAATGAAGGATAATCACGTTTAATTGCCCGCCCCGAGGCGTCGGACGCACCCTACGGCCCGGATCTGTTACACTGTTACAAACAGTGTTTCGTGAGAGCATCTCGGAACTCCGGGTCTTTGTGCCTCGCAATTAGAAGCGCCCGGGTTCTAGGTCAAAGAAAACATTAACTTTCAAATCCACAAGAACCCTAGGCTTCGTCGAAGCGGATTAAAGTTAGTCGTACGTGAATGGCCGAGATAATAACTCAAGACAATTTACTCGGCCCGACGTAGACAGAGTGGATAATTACGTCGTCGATTATCCACCGCTGGCTAATTAAATGTCAATTGTGTGGTATCAGCGGTGGATGTGAATGTACGGTAGGACGATCGGATGTAATAATCGTAGACGCGTAGGTTCGTCAAATAAATCACCAGTAGTTGCATAATCAGATTAACACGTTCACGCCGGCGTGCACCACCGGTGGGTCGCACGTGTCTGTCACATGGGCCGGCGTGTATCACCGGTGGGTCACGTCTCTATTTTAAAAATGTAATTCTTTAGTAACTAAAAAACGTGTTAATTGAACGTGTTAATGGTGAGTCAAATTTGAAATTTTTGTTATTTGAAATTTTCGTAGTATGAAATTACTTCCACCCGACATTTGTACGCATCGAATATTAATCTCCCTTTGTGCGATCATCGAATCTATCTATAGATGTCTCGTGACTTATGAAAAGCTGTGTAGCAACTCATCCCAGGCATTCTGATTTACACACCCGCTTCCATGCCACCCATAAATAAACTCCAGAGTGTTAACCACCGATCACATTAATCATTGATCGATTAACCACTACGAATTTAAAGGCCAGCACGGGACATCCTGAGAATGTATCGACACGCAAATGGAATGACAGTATGTATTCCCCGGTTCTGGTCATACTCGCAACAAGTGTCGTGTATCGGTTATCAACTAATACATTGCACGTTCCATCGATTCATCAGCGGAACAGGGAAACACAAAAAAAAAAAATCACATGTTGTCCTTGAACCAGGCATGATCAGCCATGATCGGCATCAGGGACGGCGAGAAGCCTTCTAACACATCGTCAGCGTCGCGTCCGCGCCTAATTGCGCGGATAACCACGGTAATTCCGCGGGAAAGTCGTGTCATGTCAACGGTTTTAACGGCGATGTAAATCATGCCGATAAGTATCACGCTGCCGTGCGCTGCCGTGTGCTGCCGCCAAGAATCTCGTGCGGCAAGGTCGCCACACCGCGGTTGTCCCTCTCCCGCGCGTGTAATTAATCATTTTCGTACGGCAGACGGTAATATTTTTTTCTCCTACTTTCTTTCCAGCGGTGAGTAACAGCCCGGCTCGTCGTAATTCACGCAGCCGTGCTGCAACGACTAATTAAAAACCTCGTGACAATGCACGGGGCTCGTTCTCGTACGGAGAGAGAAATTTTCGCAAATATTTTGTCGCCGCTGCGGCACCACTGGCATGTACGAGATTATTATAACAGATTTTTTTATTTATTCATTTTTTTTTTGTTAATTTTGTTACACGAGTCCCGAGCCCTGGTGTATCATTGTGTTCAGAGTTTTGATTACACGGGTTTATTATGATTCGTAATTAATGAAATTTAATTAGATTGTGTAATAGAGGATAGAGAGAAATGTCTGGGCTCGTTAGATTAAAGTATTTCAAATTCTTGTAAGTGTAAAAATAATCTTCCAACTTGAAATGTCAGCCTCGAACATCGTCAGCTGAGGAAACTTTGTTCAAGTCGATCGTAAAGTCAGTGAAATAAATTTATATTCGTGTGTCTGAAAGCAACGGCGGGCAATTAAAATGATTCTTAATTCATTAGTCGCGGGGCAACGTTGATTTATTTATTTTCACTTTAATTGACAAACGCGCTGCTGGAAGAACACTGTATTATATTACGCGGAACGGACTTTAACTCGAACCGAATCTTTATAACGGATTGCCACCGCCGTCCATAAAACTCAAACTTAATGCACCAAGAACAGTCAGCTGAAACCCACGCGTTTCTGTAGTGAAACGTGAGTATTCACTCGGTAGCAGCAATCGGGTGTATTAGAGTCGACACTAGATCCGAGTATGCGGATTTTTCAGCTTTTCTATCTCTCTGATGCGGATGAAATGTATACCTACGTACTTACGGTACTTTCAATGGGAATTCCATCCGGCCGTCCAGAAACCCGCTGTACTTCTGCCCACGGAATCGGATAGACTTTGATAACACATAGAAACGAATGATTATCATCGCGGATGGGAAATTTGTACATCTGGGCAAATGAATGACTTGTCTCGTCGACTTAATTACCCGATACGTCACACACACACACACACACACATACACGAATCGTAAGCAAATATTTGTTTGTCTGCGATGTAACGCGGAACGTCTGACTCGCCGGGACCAGGAAAAAAAAGCGTATACATATGTAATTAAACGGCAAATATATTGTTGCTGTTTTGATGTAAAGTATTCCGTGCAATTTATTAATTATTACGTCTGGTTCGTTATAATTACGGTGGTAAATAAAAGAATGAACGGGATAACTAAGTATTTAATAAAGAAATATCTGACAACTGTTTTAAATTCTTAATTAAATAACAAGACGCACGTATACAGCCGCGGTTCAACCGTCGGAGTTTAATAACTTAATTATTATTTTTCTCGGTCGTGTCGTAGCGAAAACGCTGTAGCACCTTCGAACGACGTTGAAAACCGTTTCCTGGCTGGTCACCATAGATATATGTATGGTACATGCATACATACATTCATACATACATACATACATACGACGTTCCAAGATACCTGAGTATAATGGCGACAAATATTAATTAGCCACAAGGACGGGAATAAATTCCCGAACGCGGTCGTGTCGTTTAGAGTATTCATAAATAACAACGAAAGTACGATTTCGCCTGATAACCGCCTTCGGGTAATTAAAATCGCGGGGTAGTTATAGGCCCTCCACCCGAAGGAATGCTGGAAGGAGTATTTTATATGGGGGAACCGTGAAGGTAGAACCTGGGTTAGACGGTCGCGTGGTACTTCAACCGTTCTGTTTTTTCATCCTGCGCACCTTCCTCTGCCTCACCTTCTTCTTCTTCTTCTTCTTCGTCTCTTCTGTGCCGTGAGCAATCACCATGAATCACCGTTTAGAATCGGCATGGTTTCTATGGGGGTGGCTGAAGCGCGTGGCTATTCCTTTCGTGGGTGCCACCGTGGTTTTTATTTTATTCTCCCCCCCCCCCCCCCACCTTCCCTTTTTTAGTATCCTTCGAAAGAAACGTATTTCTTTAAACCTCGTACGTTAAGACTGCGGTTAGTTTAAAATGATTGCCGCGAATGATTTGTGAATGACTGGTAAAGAATTGGTTTTGTTTATAAACGAAGAGGTTGTATTAATAGAATTGGCATTTTTAATCGTTTCAAAGAAATCGTTAATTGTTATTCCTGCGAAAAAACGAAATGAAGCTTGGTCTCGTTAGAGAATTTGTAATTTTCTATTTATGTTTCCAACGTGTAAGTGCCGACTCATTGTCTAACAAACGTTCCTCACTCTTGAGTAAATTAGTAGCCGTGCATAATCATGCCATCTTTTTATGACATTGTAAGGAAGCCTTTCAGTGTAGGTTCTTTCAGGCGAATACAATATGAAATAATAAGGCGTGCGGTATTATCGAAACCGGTATTGAAATAAATGACCAGCAGCCAGCGTTCGGATACGCGAGTATATTTCATATTTCCATACAATTATCATTAGCGGGTCCGAAGTAATGACCGTCTCCCTACCGAACGAACAGGCGGAACATCTCTTCCCTTTTGCCATAAGTCGTTAGGCACTACTATCGTTTCAATCCACCATTCAAATAATCTTTGTATCCCGTACTACCTGTTCATGTGCCGTGAACAAGAACGACGAAAAATCATCCGCCGTGATAAAACGCGTTCAATTTTATTTAAAAATATATAAGTGCAACATTATAACAATCTACTCCAAGATATTCCTGTAAAACAATTTATTTTCATTGCCGCCGTGTAGTTACGGGGATTATAATCAGGTGCGGATAGAAGGGCGAATAAAATTATCTCGATCGAATATAATATTAATAAGAGAATAAATTGTTCATCGAAACGGCTATAGTTTTCTTGTAGAATTTCGTGTACCCCGTTGAAGAAACTACGGCGATGATTCCGTGCTACGTCTCGCGTCCTATTACTTAAATGAGGTTGAGAAAAAAATAAAGAAAAAGCGTCGCCGGGCATTATAACACGGAATATGAGCGCTTACGCTTGTTAACGGTGTGAAATAAAAGGTGCTAGCCGGGACGGTTAATACGTTGAATTATTATTATTATCGTTAATCAGGAGAAGCGGCATGTTCAATTGGTACGTTCGCACGATCTGCCGATAATTTTGTATCGGTCATTAGGTTTATTGCCTGGCCGCGGACGAATTATCGATGACTTACGGTGGATAGGATCAAAGTGCAGTAATTATTCGCGGCGTGAAGAAAATAATCGGTTCCTTGATTGCTCAATCCCCCGATCGAGACTGGGCTTAATCGGGCAAATCGTTACTCATCCTCGAAATCCGTCGGCGCTATCTCGTTGCGCCGACTTTTAATTTGCGCATTAGCGGCCCTATACACCCGATATGTATACTCCCGATAATTAGTCTCCATCGATGGGGTCATTAATATTCCCCCCGGCGCGTAACCGCGAGTCGCCCAAATGTAATTTCTCGCGGCGTCGCTTTCTTCGTCGGATCGCGATTATACCGATCGATCGATCGATCTGGCAGCCGGTGTCTTTAATCGATTACGATTTTCATGGGGGACCGTCTGCAACCTTGTATTCTGTATTCAACGGTGCGGAGAAGACAGCTTTTACGATCGTAAAAAGGAACGCCGACTTCTTGATACATATATCAGTTGGAAAACATTAATAATAATAAATAAACACCGAGACAATTAGTGACTCGATGATACTTCTAATATATCAACATCCGGTATATAAAGACCATTGCAGAAATACATGACGGTTGACAATAACATTTTATAACAACCAAGGAAATAATTAATTAAACGACAGTGAATTTGTTTTAATTTTCAGTGAAGTGGAAACCCTGTATTTAATTAAAAAGTCAAATAAAAACACAGTTTTACCTTCTCCCGGATAAAAGAATTAGAGTATAGAACTCTCGTTTTCCTTTTGTGGTTTTCATAAGTATTTCGTTCATTTTGCAGTTACGAGTCAAATGGAATTCAATTATTTCGCGGCATTCGCATTCGGATCCGTTTAACGGTACAAAATCGTTGCTTGTCCCTGACGGTGTAATTATCAAATTTCCGGTCGTGGGCTTGCGTCAAGTGCACGATGTCCCGAATGCAAATCTGAAGGGACGTCCGGTAACCGGAAATAGCCGGTGGACGGGTAAAAGGCTCCTGTGGCCACCTGTCCTCTGATACAGAAATCAAAAGCGGATGTCTGGCATGGCGTAGAAAGCATCGAACCGTGTCACTAGCAGCTTGTCAAACTCATCGCTTCCTTCTTCGTGGAAAAGAGTTTCACGAGTTGTCAGCTTTCCGATAGAGAAGGTACGACACCATTGGAACGTTCTCTTCACGTGGTTAATACTTTCGTATTTTACAGCTGGTGCAAATATAATTCGTTTAAAATTAGACTCATTTTTACCTCGCTATTATCCTCCGTGAAACATACAAGTGTCTCGATAAAACAACCCCCGGTAATCTCTGTGCGAGTGGTAACAATTGTTCCGAGCAAAAAGTTCAAAACTATTATACGGCAATTTCCGCGGAATTCGGTCGACGAAATTGTTTCCATAAATACGACACTGGCCGGTGTTCTTTGGCAGTAAATATCGAATGAAATGGACCATGAGGTGTAAAAAGCTCGAGCAATTTGACCCTGTAAAACCATCAAAACGTTCGAACGCCGGTAAAACCAACAACGATTTAACTCTTCGTGACCGTCAGGGGCTATCCCAACCGCAGTCACGCTTCGGCGGGGCCGCCCCCTTTTAACTTTTAACGTTTCCTGCGACAGGAAACCTCGGCCCGGTGAGTTTTAGGGGTTAGAATACAGGGAGCATCCCTTCCTGTTACGGAATGCTTGCCACACTTCCGTGTCAGGTTCTTCTATTACACAGGTGCATCGGGCATGCTCTGAATCACCGAATCTGGTTTATTAGCTTTCAAAAGAACTGATAATCTTAACACATTGAAGTTGGATGACGTGAAATAACGTTTTTTATTTTTCAACCGTTGGAGACGGGTGACGTTAATTTGAGTTATTTGAAGTTTCAGGCAACATTGTATAAAAAACTGCAATGATAAGTTAATGAAACGTTACAACGAAGAATTGTTGTTATAAACAAACATGTGACGAAGGTGTCTGTATTATATAAGTTGGATAATAAAGAACCGTTATATTCAATCACTTTTATCACTTTTTATCTATATAATTTCAACAAAATATGCGGGAATTCAAGCTATATACTTTTCATCATACATAATTTTTAACTTACAATTAAGAATTTTTAAAATTAATTTCGCATGACACTGAAACAAAGTTCACATATCACTACGTAATTTTATTCAAACGTATTTAAAAAATGTGACAATTAATTAAGTAAAGTTATGATATAATTCGTTGTAACGGTCGGAACATAATTAACCGTATTCAAACTGAAAAGATTAGTTGCCCCAAATACGCTTTTCCCGATTAAAAGTCTTCACCCCAAGTTAGGGGAAAATGGTATATACGTTGAAGGGTGTGGGGTATCGAGTGCATCCCTTCCGGTTACGGAATACTTACCACGTTTCCGTGGCAGGAAACGGACTGCTGTTATTATACAGGTGCATCTGCCTCGAATTAAATCTTAACTCATGGAAGTGCGCGAGTTTTCGAGGTTAATACATCGCCACCGGTTTCACGTTTCTTTGGCAACAGGTCTCGTTAATAAACGGCTACTGCAAAATCTTTCTGGGATTACGTAAGTTAATAACGGATCAGTGTAAAATGTTTTTAAGTTAACGGAGGCGGATTGACGTTAAAAATTGCGCTTTCGCAACAGCGCCTTGATCGTTTATTAACGAACAAGCTTCGGGTAACGCACGCTTACCACATAATGTCAAGGATAACCCGTGCATTACGGAACGCATTACCGGCAGCTGCAGCGCAGAACGATCGGATAAAAAAAATAAAGGAACGAAAAAAAAATGGAATAAATAACCGAATCCAGCCGACTATCGGAACGTACGATCGTCATGGCTGGCCTGTATCTCTGAGAAATGACAAATGACATAATGAATTAAGGAAATTGATCGACGCCTCGGTTGCAGATAAAATTTTATATAAGATTCTAAGAGAACCGCTTTTGAAATTAATAATTATTAAAAATATTAAATTGAAATATTAAATCAGTCTTACATTAATCGTTTTTCACTCGCTCGCGAAACTGGTTTATTGGCTGCGTAACGTGGCGACAAAAATTCCGTTCATCAAGCGAGACGGGTTACGTGTGAAAATAAAAAATATCGCAACGAAACATACGATGATTTTAAATATTAATTATGATTCATACGTTAACGAGACACGTGTAACAGCCTTTTACGAAGATTCAAGTGTGTCACGTACCGTCTGCAAAAATCGACGTTCCACGTGTTCTTTATCGATTCTACATAAAGTATCGTAAAGTCTTTACAATACCGAATAAATAAATAAATAAGTACAGGCTATGTAAATCGTCGCGGAATTCCCGTCGACACTCAGTGCGCGGAATAAAATCCGCGAATAAATCCGGCGTAAGGTCTAACAAGCCGCATAAGTTGGCTCGCGCTCTATTTCATTAATCCCGGTGCGTGCAACGGTTTCATAATTTTCCCGCGGTATCTAAAGTGCATTCCCGCGTGTCAACGGTGCATCCGGGCGGTTCGATTCCGCGAAAAGGAAGCGGCAAGTGTATATTCCACCTCGTACGTTCGCACGTAACGCGGCTCTTTTGCTCGCGGAGTGCCGTGATAACCTTTGCACGCGCGACACGGACTCGGGGGCCGATTTACTGGTTAATGAGTGCGCGCCGTTAATAAGTGTTTACGTGTCGCCGGAAGATAAATCGAGAATGCCGGCTTCGTGTGGGGCTACGATAACTTTCTGTGGCTTTCAGCCTGCTCGCAGAAGCGCACAGGCTGCTATCTCTCTTATCACGCTCGCTCCGTGATACGGACCCTCTTAATGCGTCGATCGTCTCGCTCTCATCGACACTACTTGTTAATAAAAAAAAAGAGAGAGAGAGAAAAAAGAGAAGAAAAAAGAAATTACAAAGAACGTGAACCCGGAGTCAGCGAGGAAAGTATCGCGTCGGAACGTCTGCGCAACATCCGACTTTGGTATTCGTGGGAATGATAGGGTGTCAGTCGGACGATTAGCATTTTAATCGTGGTTTTATTGAACGGTTGTGAGTAATTCGAAGTTAGGAAAAGCAGGGTGGTTTGTTACAATGTTCCTACGGCGGGGTTTAATTAAAGTTTATCCGGCAAGGTGCGACGTTAATTATCGATTCGGGTACCATCGAGAGGATCCGGTATTATCGTCACGTCCCGGAATTCATTGCGCGGAGTACGCGAGCTGATGGAATGCTCGTTATAGATTAATTTTATTGTATATAAATATTTAACGTAGCATCGTAATTCTAATAAAAGGAGACGCGTTATATGGGGCAGTAAGTACGATAGATCGTTAATGTGTCCGCGTATTATCCGAGGCAAAGTAATATACTGGCACGATACATTTTATGATTCATACACACACATTCTTTTTTTTTCCCACGTTAGATAGCCCGGTATCTTCCACGATTCTCCGACCTCTTAAAATATTCCCGACTTATTTATAATTCTGGAAAGTTAGACACACGCGCTGCCATGCTGTTAGTAAGTGCAAACATGTTTACCGTAAACGCAAGCTGATTATGTAAAATCGATCGCTAGGAAAGTGGGGAAACAGCCGGAGAGTGTCATTTACGCAATGCACTATAACGAAATTCGTCGTTCTCCCATGTTTTTCACGTAAACCCGAAAATTACCAAACGAATCGATTTGTCGAATCAACAGGAAGTCGCGGCAAGGTAAAAAAAATCATAATCATCGTTCTCGAAAAAAACGAGTGATCTGTTTCTCGATCGAAGCACCGCGATAGCGTCGCTCTTTTTTCCCCGTCTCGGATCCTAGATCCGTTGTTGGATATTCTCGTGAAAGGTTTAGATCGCCGAGGATCTCAGGGTTATCGTGCCGATAGTGGCTGTAGTTTTCCTTTCGTTTCCAAGATTAGATTAAAGTCTCGAGAGCGTACCATTTTGATAATTTCACAGTCCGTCGGACTCGCGTCACTGTTTTCGTCTGCGCGATGGATCGCCGGCCGCGATTACCGATTAACAGTAGGTGGCGGGATCGCGTGGTGTTGGAGGACTTTTGTTTCGGCGTTTTACAGCAATTTTGCATATCCCGCGTGGATGAGCCGCGACGTGTTTAACAACCCAAAGAGAACGTTAACCGCTGAAACGAGCTGGAAAGCGCTTCGTTAGTACGCCGTATTTCACGAATACTTAATTACCCACGGCTTTACTTCAGCGAAGATACAAATAATCGTAAAGTCAAGATATATATTAATATTATCCCTGAACTATTAATACGACGTACCTCAACGTTTCGAACGTTTATCGCTTTTAATTCTTTCCGCGACAACGGAACGAAACGATTGGCTATAAATTTCGGAGATATCGTTTCACACACGCGTACACATGTACGATTGCACTGTATTTATCATCGAAGTATTTTTTATATAGTGTTCCTACAGCTTTTCTATGATTCTTCTTTATTTGACTGTCTATTTATTAGATCATCGTACAATTACGACAATATTTATCGTAAAACCCACACATTCCTGGGAAAAACAAACGAGCTACGAGTCACCCCGTTAATCACACATTCACGTGGAGAAAATTCTGCCTACGCGGATTCGAGGGCGACGCAATTAGTGTTCCAAGTACAACCGCATTTACAACGGTCTAGTTTACAAGCGTTCTAAATTACATTTCAATATTCAGCGTGTCCTTACCATAAACTACGAAGCAAAAATTCGTGTACATTGTCTAACAGTGCTTAAATCATTGTACGATACCACGAGTACGAGATAGAACACGTCCATTAAACCGACCAGCGAACGTGAACTGGCATCCAAAGCTATAAAGCACGTGTAACGAATCGCGCGTACCAAGCACACTTCCTCGGCATGCTCGTGCCTGACAAAAAAAAAAAAAAAAAAAACAGGAAAAAAAAGATTATTCCGGCCTTCTTGAACCGGCAGGTCGGTATTATCTCGCTGGAAGAAGCCACCGCCGCCATTGACGCACGAGTACACGCGATAAAAGAGGCTAAAAGGTATTCTTTCCCGCGACCTCCGTACGCTGTTATCGGCGCATGCGAGTCGCTCGTAAGAATCGTCGACGATAAACCTGATTCTCTTTGGCGAACGGGCGTCGTCGGTGTAACTCTTTCTCTCGCGTTGTCTCTCTCTCTCGTACACGCACGTATCATCCTCTCCTCTTCGTCGAACCGTTTTCCTCTTGGCTGACATTCTTTGCGCAAACCGCTTCTCTCACGCTTTCATGCTTTTCTTCGAGTTTCTTTTCTACTTTACGCTGATGGAATATCTATTGCGCTCCCTTCTGCGTAGCTTGCAACATTTGTATTGTGCGGACGTCGGGGATAGAGGAATTATACTTGGCATTTGGTTAGCGGTTCTACTACGGATTCTTATTTCGAACGCTTCATTGACTGTCGGGTAGACTCCGAAAGAGAGTTGGAAAAATCATTGGAGAAATGATCCTAGGACATTCTTTAGGAGAAATGTTTCATCGACACAAAAAATTGAAATTTTGTAGATATCACTCTATTTATACTTGCAAGAGGAGATCATGACTTGAAATTGGTGTCAAATGGCAGGAGGTGATGAGTATAAAAACACTATAAAATATTAACGGTATATCGTCATTAATTTTTTAAAAAAATCCACATATAGATAAAAATCTAATGTTAACCAATCGAGTTCAATTTTTTAAAAAATGCTTCTAAAATTCTTAGACCCCTTAACGCTAGAACTACCAAGGGGGTCAAAATGACCGGTTCCGCATTTCTTCTAAGAATCGCTTAAGTTTATAACACTGCGATTTCCAAAATTCTTCATAACCATGTTTCTCTATGCAAATAATTAAATCGATCAATTTACTATCCCCCTTTATTTCTTTGTTTCAAATATATTTATCCAATGCTTCTAAATATACCGAATTAATCCTCGGTAGTTCTAGTGTTAATGAATCTTGACTAAAACACATTATCTTCCCTCCATCACTCACGATCCTTCACAAACTAGTCGCATAATAACTAATTGCACAAAACAAATCGCATAAATATGGACCGCATAAAAAGAGGCTTTACTGTATATCAATTTACAACTATTCCACCAATTTCCCCCCAAAAAAGTACTAACAAACACTTTCCAAAACCAAAATTACCAGATTTAACGCGACTCCGCGTATCCGACGAAATTACTCAGCCGCCGATATATCGTACAATTGCCTCATCTCTCTCGTTCTCCCCACGGTTCGCTATCTCGCCGTTCGTCCCGCCATTAACCCACCCCTTTCTCATTTTTTCTAACGCGTCCCGTCCATTTTTCTCTGTCCGCGGCGGGGCCGGCTCTCGTCCGTTCGGCAGCGCACAAAAGGCGGCTTGCGTGAGCCGGTATCTCCGACCTACGACCTACTCCTTATTTCTCGTAGCCGGGGCGAGAGGCTCGAAAAACACGGCGTTACGGGCGCGCGTGTTATCGCGTGCGCGCAGGGGGCATCGCGGCTATCCGTCCGGCGGGGTCACCCCGTGGGTCATCCGCGTGACCCTCCGGGGCCAACCCGCGACTGCCGGTACAGTCTACCGACAAAATATCGGGACAAGAATGCGAGATTACGGGGGGCTGACGCGGGGAACCTTGAGCTCGGAGGATGCCACTTGGATTTGGAAGATTGATGGACGGCGAGATTACACGAATGTATACGTGTGTACGCAGCGAGGAATTTGAGTGTTTTATAGAGATCTCGCGAAAGAGGCTTTAGTCTTTTTAATCGTCCGATAATGCACAAAGGAGTGACAATGGAATTGATTGTGTGACGTACTATTCGACGGTGATGATAATTTTTTTTAATTAATATATTACATATTGGGGGAAATAAGAATTGTTACCTAGTAAAGAGTGTTCGATGAAGTTTTTTGCTTATAAGTTTCAAGGGTGATAATAGTGTTAGAAATTGTCTCGAGAGAAATGGGTACTTGGCAATTTTAGTGAAGAAAAAGTCTTTTTTTTAATATTCTATAGATGATTTCTATTTGAATGACAATTTTTAGAGATCTGTATTTGTTAAAGCTACGTCGAGACATTTTGGAAAAACAAACATTCGTGGTTCACAATTTTTCCCATTCTCCTGATTCTTCCCGACTAAAGTGCCCTTATTTGAATTTGCTGATGACGAAGAAAGAAAGGAGGGAAAAGGGACAGTTAGACGATAACCTAGAACCTCGAGTTTTCACTGATAACTATGTCGATAGTAGAACTGCTTCGAATGCGATAAACGACGGGAGCTGTTTACTCGTAGCCTAGTGACAGCACGTACTTGATAAATGCTGTTCATCTTCGATCTTGGGTCTCATAGGTATCTGCTGTCTCGAGTATTCAGTGATCGATCTGCCACAGATAAATACCGGTCTTACCAGTTTTTGGCAGTTTGCCTGATTAGAAGCCAATCGGACGTCTGGCAATCCGCTTACGTCATTTTTAATTCCGAGTACCCGATTCATCCATCATTAACAGGCCCGCGATTGTATCTCGCGACACGTACACTAACCGATGGATAGATACGTACTCTGAAAGTATATTTTATAATACCTTGTGCGCAAAGAAAAGTCTCATTGGTTTTTTACCACACCGTAGAAATTATAAACCGATTACCGCGTAGTGTATTCGTTCGTTTGTTGGTATTTCAAAGCGACGCTGACGTACCTGGATCCGCGGTAGAACTAATTGGTTAATTAGTAAACTAATTGCCCAATAGAGTTTCCATTGTGTGTAACCGCGAGAAATAAACGCTTAATTATCGCACGTTTGAAATATGCTAATAGCAAATGCAACGACTACATTATAATTCTCGGAAGAAGCCAGGAACGTAGGATCCACCACAAACTCCTACCTTTAAAAACGTCAGAAACATTTCATTTAAAACCGAGTTCTCGTTTATTAATAACAATATTTAATCACAATATAATAGAAGTACCAACATTCTCTTTCCACTAACAACACCTGAATCAAGATAACCACCAGGATAACCAACAGAAGTGTACACCATGCTTAACACCGTATCAGAATAACTACCTGAATAATATTAGCCCGACCTATTCACACGACACAAACGTATTCCCTGTCCCGGTGAAAAGAAAACATTAAAAAAATTCTCAAACCCGCTTCGCCAACCGTCAACGACTTGATCATCCCCACTCCCCCTCTCTCTCTCTCACCCCCTTCGCTCTACCGACGCCCGGGGTGCGGGTCGAAATTAATAAATCGGCCGTTCCCAGCGACAATCGAGCGGCGCATCTCGATGGCGTGACATTTCAGGGAAAACGAAAAGCGAGAGTTGAAAAAGAGGATCCTCGGCCTCGCAGCAATCTCAATGGTCGTCGGACCGGCTGGTCGGGGCTGGGCTGGTTGGTTTGGCCCACTGGAGCGGACACCCGGAGGAAGCACGCCCGCCGGAACGTGGCACGCTTTGTAGCCCCGTGTATACACCGGCACACGTGCAGCCACGGATACTTACTTCCACGCGGCCGTGGACGCGCACCTCATGTACAGGGTGACCCTTTCATCTCCGACACCTTGCTGGTACTGCGGGACCAGTGAGCGGATTGTTTGGAAATATCGGTGGCAACGTTCCGCGTGGATGGTTGTCTTGATGTTTGTGAAATTAAAATTGGAGGGAAGACTTAATAAACATGGATTAAATGCGAACGCTTTTTGAGACTCGGGGGAAACTGAGGAGATGTGAATTATTAGTGAAAACGAAGAATTGGGTTATGTAACAATTGTGGTAAAATAGAAAACATGCTCTTAATTATTATTATAAACGCTTTTTGGACTAGGGTGAAACTGAGAAAATGTAAATTATTAGTAAAAACGAAGAATTGGGTTATGTAAGAATTGAGGTAAAATAGAAAATGCGCTTTTAGTTATTATAAACACTTGCTGGGACTGGGATGAAATTGAGGAGATGTAAATTATTTGTAAAAACAAACAATTGGGTTATGTAATAATTGAGGTAGAATAGAAAATGCGGATTTAATTATTATAAACGCTTTTTGGGACTGGAATGAAACTGGAGATGTAAATTATTAGTGATAAACGAACAATTAGGTTATATAAAAATTGAGGTAGAATTTAAAATTCGAGGAAGGAGAGTGTCGAATGGAAGTAGTCCCAGGTTGTAGCCTTGGTGAATAGTACGAAATGTTTGTATGAAATAATGCTTCTGAAGCTACAGCTGATTTTACAAATGATATTTCTAGACTGCCCGTGGCGTATTAACATATCTCAGGCACCAGTGTGAAGTCTACAATATGTATGCTAATTTCGTTTGTTTCCCACTGCCTACCATTGAATCTTAAAAACAGGAAAGTATCTCTAGAAAAGTTCCCAATTCCCCAATAATCTCTTTCCAGCGATCGACGTTTGTCATTTACACTGTCAAATTCATCTCCCTGAAGAAAATAAAGCTTCATTTATAGAACATAAACACAAGTATGCGATTATTTCCGTATTCCAGGACCTCTAATCAGAATCTAGACTCTCGTATCTTATCCCAGCCTCGAATAACGTCATTCCGAGATGAGCCAGATAGACTACCCTGTATATACGTATAAAGGTAAACGTGACAGGGTGAGTGCTCGACGAGTAAATGAGAAAGAGAAAGGGTAGAGAGAAGAGGAAGAGAGAGCTAGACAGCAGAGAGCAGAGAGAGAGAGAGAGAGAGAGAAAACCAAAGGGGAACTGCGCACCACTAGCCGGAACCGTCCATGGCGCAGTCATCGCGACCATCTCTCGTGTCTATCGCATCTGCATACTTGAGTGACGACCGAAACTTGTCTGTGTGCTGCACGCGTGCACGTACGCATAGGCATGCGCGATCTAAGCCCCATAGGAAAGCATAGATCGTGCATTACGTGGACCGGGCTGCGTGGACGCGTGGTGTCTCTTTGGTGGACGAAGATAAATCGCGCGCATTAACGTTCGCTGAATTTTTATTATTCGCCCGGTATAGGGATTGCTCAAGCTTTATTGCACTGTATTACATTAAGCTTCTACGTGAGGCTTTAACAAAGGATTGTTTACCCGGTTTGTGGGAAATGTCGGTGTGCTGAATGTCAATGATAATTTACATTTGAATCACCAATGAAACTTTTTAATAATTCGATCGATAGAATATGATATCTCGATCGGATCATCATGGATCTATTTATGGTGGAGTATTGTCATTTATGCGAGGGAATAAAAGACTTTTCTTTGTAGAAAAATAAGGGTGAACTATGTGAAATTCTATCCGAGGTGTCCTCGGAGTTTTTCTTTAGAATTTCGAGTCTAGATGAAGTTATGGCGTGAATCCTATCACGTGCTTCTCCAACCCATCCACGCCAAAGGCCGAAAGATATAGCTGCTTCGTGGTAGGAGAGGCAAATAGGCATACTGGCTAGGTCTGGGAAAAGTACCACGGTAGGATGAACTTCGAGGTGTGAATTTTAAGCAGTCAAGGTAGCCGCATCGGTCGTAGTCAGTAGTCGGAACGCCTGCTGAAAGTAGCTTCTGAAAGTGAAGATCACTTGCATGAATTTCCATTCGGTTTTCACATTCCCTCGGAATACACTACGGACGTATCCTGTTTCTTTTGCGAAAAGTAAAATACAATTCTACGTGGTTCTCACCGATATTCTAATCAATTCTCTAAATATAGACTATGCTAATAATCACATTAGATAGATAACAATTATAGTATTCTTAATTTTGAATCGAATTTATTCTCTTTTGTTAATTAAATCTTTTTAACAGACTTAATCTACGGTCCATAGTTATTAATAAGAAAATAGATGTCTGAATAGTATTACAACAAATATTGCTGTCACGAAGTATTTTCTCTGCACGGAAAGGGATCGGTAATGCGAACGTTATAAACGCCGTTGGCAATTTTCGTGAGTCATCTGCAGTTGACGTCTTCATCAGGGCAGGAAATGGTACTCGTGAATAATCGACTAATAAAAATCAGTCCATCGGAAAATAACGGATCGTAATGCTTCGTTCCACGTCGCATCGGGCACGTGGCAGTCGACCCGGTTCCGACCTCTCGACTTCGTGATTCCGAACGATTTTCTTTCGCGCTGCTCTGCTTCCCTTCGTCCCTTCTTTCTTCCTTCTTTTTTTTTGTACCTCCAGCTCGTTTTTCGATTAGCCGAGCTAGCCAACCGAAACGTCGGGTTCCGGAAGGCAAAGCCTGCTCGCCTATACGCGCCGCAATGGCGCACCCACGATCTTTCAAAACGAACAATCGCCCTGGCTAGTGTAGGAGAGAACATTTTTCGTTATGCTACGATAGTTCACTTTTCTCGTATCTCTTTTTGCCGAAGTCGCACAATTCGAACGGAGATTAATAGGATCCCCCCATTGTTACCCTCGCGAATATACCTCGACACAATTCCCACAAGTAATCTGTGCAACAATATCAACAGTGACTTCCAGAAAATAAATTCTAACACACAATGAAACTTAACGGTGAACATATCCACCGCAAAATTCGTTTAAAAATGAAGAGTTAAATTATTCTACACAGAATTGTGCCGAGGGAAAATTTAATACTAGAACTACCAAGGCAGTCAAAATGACTGATTCTTAATTTCTTAGTGAAATTCTTTACGTTTATAATAGTGCGTTTTCTGAAATTTTCATAGCTCTGTCCCTATATATAAATTAATTAAATCGATCAATTTACAATCCCCTTTTGCTCCCTTTCTCCAAATATATATTTATCTAACGTTTTTAGACATACCAAAATAATCCTCGGTAGTTCTAGTGTTAACATAAAAATCCAGCCACAACTCGAAGAAGCGCATTTCGTCGTCACGCTGCAGAGGAACCAAAAATTTCGGCTGGAAACTGTCCGCTCGAGTGACTCCTTTGTTCGACGTGTTATGCAAAAGACGAGCAACCGGAGCAACGAAGAAAGGAAAGAAAGAAAGAAATGAGAGAGAAAGAGAGAGAGGGATGGTAATGCCCTGCCGATTTTTAGCCTCGATTTTTAAGGCTGCGAGGAGAGAAGGTGGAGGTAATGAGCAAGCTGAATGCATCGGGCGTTTGGAGGGCATAGTCGGAGCGTCACCGTGACACTAAGCGGAACGCGAAACTGCGGCGAATAATTGCAGCACGTTCGAGGGAGTCGCGGAGTGCAACAACACCACCACATAAGCGGCTACGTCAGCGGTGTGCTTGTGTGGGCATAACTACGGCTGCGCCCACTCGAGCCCAACCACTGCCGGGCAATTAACCCGAATGGTAACGAGCCGCGTCGAGTACGTCGTGTCTCGCGACCGCGACTGCGAAATCCGGCGTTCCGTTGCCGAAATCCTGTCGACGATTCACTCGGATTTCGTTGTTTTTCAGAACACGGAACGCCGATCAAAAGAACTCCCGTTTGGGTCGCGGAAAATTTCGGTGAAAACGGAGAAACGTTGATAAATACATTTTTCTCGTTGGGATCACGTGATATGATTTGTTTTTATATTATAATTTTAGGGGAGAAATAAAGAGAATTTTCTCTTGGGTTGGAGTTTGGAAAAATGTGAAAGGATTGCGAAACGCGAAGTTGGGAAAGTACTGTGTTAGATGTATTTTTGCATTGTCGATAATTAATTCCGATTTCATGGAATTTTTCGCGAACCACGCATACCGTAGACACCCGGCAAGGTATGATACTGTTTCCACACGGCGCCATGGGTTTCTAACTTATTGCCGTGTTACGAAATCATTTGTGGGAAGATACCGATAGGTGTATGTATGTATGTACATACATTAAATATTTATATCGTACTTTTTTATAACTTCCCATACCTTATGTTTTATCGCGTGAATATCACGAATGTTTTCTGATACGCTGTTAAAACAGGCTCGTGATATACGAGACAATTTCAGTTGCTAATACCTGATTAGAAATTTACACTGTCCTCGGGCTTTTTATCCTGCTAGCGTTTCAACACAGTTACATTTACATTGCTGATTATTCTCCACCGATATAATTTCATTCGTCTCAGGTAATTTCCTCGTTTCCGGGGTCCGTTCTTTCTTTCTTTTTCTTTTTTTTTATCGGGCCTGAAATCGGAGCGGGAATGCGTACATTGGAAACTATTGAACTTAGATAAGAAGTGCTTCCCGAGGTGTCCACGATTGCGCAACACGTGTGTCGGAACTGTCGCTTGTCACGCGGCTGAATGCGTCGAATTAGGTGTCGTGTTGCAGGTAAGCGCAACATGCGCTCCATTCCTGTACGTCCGATGCAGGTGCGTACGTGAGAACATCTACAAGTCCGTCCATAAGTCATGGGGCCCTAGTAAACTTACGTTAACGATCATTTAAATGTAGAACGTACTTAGGATTTGGAAAAGAAATCTGTTGCATAGGGTGTGTTCAATTTAAATCTGAGACTTTCGTAGGTACGATTTTATGGCACTCGGAAATATATGTGTTCTAAAACTTCTGACGTCCTGAAAACTTCGTACTCTGAAGATCACGATGCTAAAAAATACACGAAAAGTATGTACCTCAAAACTTTTCGCGCTTGGAAATGAACTTCGTGGTGCTTTGAGCTTCGTGGTGTTTGGAAATTTTCTGAGTCTCAAACTTCGTAGCGCTTGGAGATTTCTGCAACCTACAATTACCGACACTTAGAAACGTCTGTATTTTAACATTCGCTACCCTTAAAAACTTTTGCACCTTGGTATTTTTAGAGCTTGGAAATGTAGACGTATTGAAATCCTGTGTTTCTCATACTTTGCCGTTTAAAAATTTGTTTACGTTTAAATCTTGCTAGTGGAATTTTGTCATCCAAAACTTTTCTACGCATCGATTTTCATTGTTAGTGAAAATTCCAAATGGCGAAATAACCCTCGACTCTCACTTTTACAATAAAGACACTTTACTCAGCTGACTATAGATTTCGTACGTGACCCATGACTTGTGAACCGCGGTGTATATTGTACACGAGGTTTACACAGTACGTTGACTTGCGTAATCTCGGGAGCAGTTGCACTCCTTGCATGCTCGGGACCGATTATTTAACGACTTAACGGCATAACACCGTCTCACAAGTCAGATGCAACTACTGCTCGATCTGACTTCTGGATAAGTGACGTGTTAATTCACCAAGTACTTCTCTGTTTCGAGGAGAAGCGTCTCCGTTCGCGATGGTTTTATACATACAGCCGCATAGGAAAACCGGTTTGCGAGTGTGAGAAACAATTTAATACATTTTGGAGCTGTAAAAAATATCCTACGCATAGAACTTGATTTCTCGCTACATGCTCAGTGACACTTAATAATTTTCCATCAAGATAAAGAAACATTAATTATGTATACCGTGAGATTGATAAGCGTGAAGAAAAAAAAATCGAGCATGAAAAACGACCGGATAGTTATTAATTATCGCGTTAACGTTTAACGCAAACAAAATAAATCATCAAGTTTTCCCTTTCGAGACAATATTGTCACGATACCGTAATTCGCGTAACGAATTCTTACTTACGAATAGTTAGCGGTGATCCGTGGGCGTCGGCCATCGAGTAATTAGCGAGTGGTCATTAAGGTGCCGGCTTTACCACGGAATCATAGTTCCAGCCTTCTTTTTCTTTCGCCACGAAAGGCGTGAAACCCAGTTGTAATAGCAGCTTAGAAACGGCGTTAAAATCCCGAAGGATAATCAGTCATCCGTGAGATCCTTCAGTCTCGTCGTTCCTCTTTACGTGGATCGCGATCGATCCACAGGAGAACGTCCGGCGGAATAATTTTCACTCTGTCCTAATTATTATAATTAACCGAAAGGATCGGTCCGTACAGTGATCATTCGATGCTTCTGATATTACGAGCTTGCTCTCCGCCATTAGTGGTCCACGTCCACAATTCTGATACGTTTTTTGCACCCGCGAAATTCGCCGGCAATTATGCCGAGACCCTGCTGATTTTCGTGTAATTACCGAGCGATGGGGGAGGTGGATAGATGAAGAATGTTCCACGGTAGCTCGTCTTTTGGACCACAAAAGAAACCATCCTGATCGTTATCGCTTATTATATCGATATTTCGTTTGCCCCGGGCAATCTACGAAACTGTTAGCCAATAGGGACTGGAAAGGAATACCTCATCCTCGATCAGGTTGGATCCACGATCGAGAATTATGATAACTGATTTCGTATTAATATGTTAATTCGTTAATGTGTCGAATGAAAAATGCGATCCTCAAATTAGAATATTCGATAATCGATATCTGTATTTATTAAGTTTTACCAATAGACCTCGGAGGTTTTTACAAACATGTATATTTATATAGGCGAGACGGGTAGAAAAAATAGGATCGAACGAAACAAGTTTTTCAACGTTAAAGAGTATATAAAAAAAACAAACGTCTGATATACACAGTATTTATCCTTGGCCTGCTATAGAAAATCCATATCTGCATAAGTTTTCGTAGTCTATTTATCAAACGCGTCAGAGTCTGAATTTTCTTTTCACGGAAGCACGGAGTTTTGTTATTGTTCAGCAGGGCGTAGAAGGAAATAAGATAGCAATGTAACAGAGGGGTATTTCGCGGTTTTACGATCGAACGAACCCAACTTCAGAAAATCCTTAATAGAACTGTTCGCGGACGGCGGGTCAAGCGAGTACCAAACCGCAACCTCCGGTTCCCACCGTAAGGCAACGTTATTAATTACGAAATATTTAGCGTTAAATTTTGTGGAACGACCGCGGCGAGACGGTACCCGTTTTCAATCTTTGTCGTACCCGAGGAATTTCACGGGGAAATTGTTGTAGAACGACCGCAAATCGTCGCCCTCGGCACGGAATCTCTTCGAAGCTTCTTCCTTCTCGAAGTTCATCTTCAAGAATTCTTTTTTTTTTCTCTAACCAACCAGCGACGAAAGCAAAGGCAAACTAAATATCAATCAATTCACGGACAAGATTGACACCTATCGGAACCCTTGAATGGTACATTATGTAAATTTTCTGTGATCGTCACAATTATTAAAGAGTCGTATGTTACAAGGTATAATTTTCTGTAGTACCCTTGTTCTACTTTTCAATGTAACATTCACACGTCGCCCGAAGAAGTGATCGACTCCTTTCGATCACGATCGAATCGCCGACGTTACGTCTCGATCGATGCGAAACTGACGCTAAGAGTACTTGTATCGCAAGTTTGCGATACCGGCGACGTTTCGAATCATGCCCATCACTAGGAACGACAAGCACGAGAGCGCACTTCGAATTCGTGTCGAATCATCGACGCGTAGATCAGGAAACTTTTCGTGCCCGACGATAATGGACCAATGGTTGCACGGTAATGGAAAGCAATAATGCCTGACGTGGATCGTCGAGATACTCGGTCTCTCCTTCCCGACATACCCGCCGGCATGGCTCTGACCCTATACTTTCAATTTGATAGACACGTATAAAAGAAACGTGTTGTAACTCCTGGCATGTAATTCTACGTGAAAATTGACTGTGTCGTGCTGGAAGGAAATTGCCCCGTAATCGTGCCTCTTAACATTTACGGGGATCGACGGGGTTTTTAATAGTTCGTGAAATTGTTGCGCAATGTTTTATTAGTTCCTTGTACATACGTTAAGATCATAATTTCGTGTTTTATTGCCGTGCTACTAATTCCGCCGATTAGATCGACGTGTTTTGGTTGCGGTGGGATAAAACTAGGTTCCTAATTTTTTTTTTTAGTCTGACGACTAGAGATTAGAGGGTGAATAAAAGCTGTGCACACTATTCCTGTGTGAAGTGGTGCTAGTAACTATAATTAGATCGTAATTTTATGTATTTCGCTACCAAGGCAAATACGATTTTTTGACAATGTCATGTAGTACCCAGTTTTGATTCATTGGTGCGGTAACATCTCTGTCACTAGGAGTCTAATTAATACACTTATCATAATTTACTTTACAAAAATAAGAAAATAACAACCACCAGATTGACCGATTCCATCCAACCCTTTTCCAAGCTAGCAAAAACAAAGATAGATGTGAACTCGCTTCTCTGGTCACAAATCTGATGCCAGCGAAACAATGGTACCCGATTTGTCTCTGTTACCCGGTTTCACTCTAGTCTTCCCTACTTGGTAGAAATAGTTAGACCTCGCGGTGTCTAGTATCAGTGCCTAGAGGGCGAAAATCGCAGGAATTCCAGCAACGCTCGCGGTTTCGCGTTTCTTTCGAGCCACCGGTCGCACTTGATCGTGCCGACAGCAGGCGAACAAAAGGTTATTTTGTCGCGCCTTCCAGAGCAGCGAGTTAAAATAATTTATCGCCACCTTCTCTCGTCAGGCCGCCGCGCAAAGTGGTCCGCCGAGCCACCGGGAGAAAAAAAAAATCGCCGGACTACGAGGTAGGAGAGAAAAAAAAAACGTCACCGGGCCCCGGAATGGATAAAACGACTTGTCTATAATCGCCGACAATGGGCCGTTGTTAACGCCGGTTGGTCCCGGGCACAACCGACGCATTCTTCGGCTCATTGTTCCAAGCGGGCCCTCGATGGGCCCATTTCTAGCTCCTTTTGTCTCTCGCCACTCTGACACCCCCGTGCTCGGCCTAATTTCTCGCGGCGTTGCGACGGAAAACTCCGTGTCGTAATCGCGATTTCATACCCCCACCTGGAGGGAGGGCCCCCAGGTATCGCGAGATTCGGAATCGCGGCGGAATTCTATCGGGCCTTTTTTCGAAAGACCCACGTTTTTTGCCCGGCGAGAAACCGAGACTCTTTCGTGGACAATGGGCCATTCAGGGGCGAACACTAAATGGGTCATGATCACGGTCGGTTTCGGGGGAGAATGCTGTGCGTGACATTCGATAATTTTTGTGGGAGCAAAATTGGGCTGTTTCACGTTTCGTGATTGTGTTCTGTTTTTTTGGGAGAAAGGGGTAGGAAACTGAATGAAGCGTTTCACGAAAATACGAGGGCGCGAGTGGGCTATATTGGAATTCTAATGAAATTCCTCCACAGGGGGTTGTATACGTATATGTATTATACATATGTATATCAACACAGTACAATCAAGAGCTATTAAATTTTATAATAGATTTTTCTTCGTCCCATAAGTAATTGTAATTTCTAGACGCGACTTTAATGACATGTGCATATGTATACGAGTACATTTAATCGGCGACATCGATCACAGGGAAGGAGAGAAGAAAAAAAAATGATTTCCTAGTAGGCGCTGGGAAGATTCGATCGTTCGGCGCCTTGGTAAAAACGTGGTCCTGACTCGGGCACCAAAGGGTCTGAAAATAGCCCATTTAATCCGTTGAACTCCTCCCACTCGGCGCTATTAGCTTTTGCATTTTTAACCTATGAATTCATCTCCGAAAATTAACAACCCAATTAAAGCGGCCATTAACGTCTCGGTATCTCATTAGACGAGGATCGTTTGCAACTTTTAATGGAAGGGGGCACCCGGTTTTTGTGAAACACACAAACGAAGGGTCGAATGGATTCTCATTACAGAGAGCCGCTTTATGATGCTTTCTTATCGCTGTTATAGCATCGAAACAGGCCGAATTGCATGGTATAATGGATGCGGGCATGAATATGATTACGATTCGCGTGCAAAAGCAGTTGGCACATTTTAAGAATCATTAATATTTAATGTACGTATTAAAATCGTTTGAAGAATATGTTACTGTTTCTTTTTCTCAATCTTTCGATTCATCCGCTACGTGAGCTTTGTCTGTACATTTGTATCGTGTCTCTCGTTATTTCATACGATTCAATTTTAAATTTATTGTTACCATCACGTGTACGTATAAAGGTTTTTTTTTTAAAATATAATGTCTCAAGGATTTTACGGTTAATTATTCTTCCTTTGTGGATATGGCAAGCCTTTCGACTTCTCCGCCAATTTAACGAACCTAGAGCAGGTGTGATTATAAGAAAAGATCAATTTCACCTGTAATGGAAACGTCTCGCTCCTCTCGGGGCCTCATCCTATTCCTAATCGTAGGGCACCGCCTCTCTCTTTACACGATTTTTCAAATGGTCCCTGGAAACGAGCCGCCCGGACATTCATTCATCATGCCGTGTCCGTTTTTAGGCACCTGCATTGTCTTAGACCGTCGTTATTTCTCTCGCCCCTCTATTGTTTCACCCCGAGGATACGCACGATCGAGCCAATCGGCGCGGAACACTTGTTAAATACCATTTCAGCGGCGATTAACCGAATCTCGTAACTTCTGTTCTACCACCTCGACGAATCACAGCTGAAAAACGGGTGTTTTTCCCCGGAATGAAAGCGGCACGAAAACTTTTTCTGCCTATTGTCTTACTTTCACGCTCAATTACGTTCCGTTTTCGCCCGGTGGTAACTTTTGTTTCCCGCGGACGATGGAACAATGAAATTTAATTAAAAAAATTCGATTCGAGACCATCCACGAACTCTTCTCCTCACCTATACAGAGACACACGTACGTATATGTATACGTACACACTTATACGTATATTCGACCACCGGAGAAGAGCGTACCGCAGGATAATTTCTCACGTTCGTTCACGATCTGCATCGTAGAATAAATTAGCATGGGGAAAGTACGGGCATTAATAAAAGAGGCTTTGCTTCTGAATCCGTGAAAGCCACATCGATCATTCGGATTAAAGAAATACAAAATAAGACACGCACGAGCGGAAAAGAAGGAATCGGAATAATTAAATTTCGATGAAGAAGTCCCGGGACAGCCGGTATAAATTTATGCGACCTCCTCGGGAACATGCCACCCTCATTAACGATATTCATTGGCGGTTCTGCGCCGATAATTCAGCCATTCATCAAGCCCGATCTAACGATCCGTTCGGTTCTTGCGTCGACTCTGGGCGAAATCGATTAAAGTGATCGACTGCAGGAGTAGTCGAAGGATTCTCTTCGAAGACTCTAAGAGAAAGACGGTGAAAGAGACAGATAGAAGAAAGAAAAAGATAGAGAGAGAAAGAGAGAGAGAGAGGGAGAAAGAAATCCGCGCAGGGGTGACCAGCGGACCTTGCGAGCACGCATGCGGGGAACTAATTCTCAAGACAATGCATCACCGAGTTCGGGTAGAACACCTCATCAGGGAACCTCACGTTAATGAGCAGCGTGGAGAGTGCCGGGAGAAATATGCTTTTATTTTTTGTCAGATCACGTGCGAGTTCTGACCGTCGGATTCTGGCTCCATACTTAATACGAACGAAGGAAAGGTTACCTAGAAGCTTTCGGAACTGGGTTACGGTTCGCTCTGTTACTTTTATTATTCCTAGTCTGTCTAGGTTTCTATTATTATAATTCTTTGTGCAGTCTGTTTAAATTTGCATGTATTCCTCGTCGCGTCACTGTGACGTAAACATATCGCTTATTTGAATATCATAGGGTATTTAAAACGCAACGTAGTCGTTAAAGTGTCGAAGGAATCTAGAGAAGTCAGGTTCGACAGATAAGCGAGAAATTAGAATGTTCTATGGGACTTGAAAACGGAAAGGAACGAATTCTCTGGCATTCGTCATCCGTCAAGCTGACAGGTTTCGCGCTTCGTAATACGAGACTGACGGCAGACACTCGAAAGAAAATGTTTCTTTTCCGTAACAGATAAGGATGTAACTCGTTCCCCGACTTCGCGGCAAGAAGTCATCGATCAAATCGACA
Organism: Mimumesa dahlbomi; assembly: GCA_917499265.3. Classification (NCBI taxonomy): domain Eukaryota; kingdom Metazoa; phylum Arthropoda; class Insecta; order Hymenoptera; family Crabronidae; genus Mimumesa; species Mimumesa dahlbomi. The sequence continues at coordinate 8,981,409 of OU824124.1, forward strand.
GGACATGCAGTACTCATTAGATTCGTCAGTTTCGGCGCCATCTTTCTCACTCGGGCAGCTCCTTTCTCAAAGATCGGAAGACTTCTGTCCGGTTTCACGAGCAGGTGAATCACAGTCGGCGGTGGACGATCGCCGAAGGATGCAGGATGTGCTCAGCACGGGTTTTCGGGTTCCTCGAGTCCTCAGGGCCGGCCCAACGGGGGGGCACCTGACACCCCGTCGCGATTCCTCCTTCCTAAATCACTTTGATTATGCTTCGGTCCGGCGATTCAAACCTTCGGATAATTACCAGCCCTTAAGTATCATCGGGAATCAAGTACAAACTGCTATTTAATTACGTTATTTAATTTAACTGTTAATTTCTCAATACGCCCATGGATACCTAAGCGCGCCACGTGAGCTGTCTATTAGTGAACTGATTTATCGGCCGCTTTGATTCATTAAGAATGTAATACTTTAATTGAACGGTATCGTACTTGTAAGCGAGACACCGCGACGTATATTACCGTCTACGTTGTCATTCCCCGCGGTGTATAGACGTGGACAATTTTATTTCGTACGATCCTGTCGTTAATAAGACAGGGAACACACTTTCGTTGCTCTACACGTCGTATATCGTGAAACTGTGATTGCCGAGGGGAAAGGGGTTTTCAATTAACGTCATACACGATCGTGACGGTGAACGAAACGAACGTCGAGACGCGGCGCGACGACCTTAGCGCGAAGTGAATGGAAATTCGTCACGCGAGACGTAGAACTTTTCGCAGCGGGGTGGTCGCGCATCCCCATGCGCCCCGTCAGACCTTTTTAAGATTTATTTCAAACTAAAGACCGGCCAACTGGCACACCCCCGGATTTCCATTCCGACGCGATGGAAATACATATACATTTTTTCGTTGACCCTCGCAAGAACTTATTACCCATCTCTCGTTTAATAATCATTAGCCGAAGAAATTAGGGAGGCGAGGACTACCCCCATGAATTATTAGACGGTTAGCATAATCTCCAAAAGTGACTTAAGAGAAAAAATCAAAGGATTGAAACACAGTGTATTTATATACGATTTGCATTTTACATTTTCTCGTCGGGGATGAAATATTAAGACGCGCGCGCCGAAGATTTATCGAAAAAAACACAAAGATATTAAGCAGTCGGGATACGAAACGAAGGTTTCGCTAGTCGCTATAGATCCTCCCTCGTTATTCCAGTCTAACTACGTTGGTCGAGCGCCTAAAAAGGCGTGCCTAAACAATGAAGTTTATGGGCTAAGGCCTGCGGGAGCGGCCATTAAAACAATCGACAGTCGCGCTTACAAGGGATGCAAATGTTGGCGCGAGTACAATGGCGTTTCGGGAGAGGCCGCGGCAGTAAATACCAGTATAATTGCCAGTCTCAAAACTTAAGGCCCCTCTAAGAGGCTACCTCTGTCCCTTTTTCGCATTGCCTTATATGCAAATCGACACGGACGCGTGTGGAGGCTTAGTTTTTTAAACGAAAGACGTGCAACCCTTTTTTTTCATTTTCGGACAAGAGTTTTGTTACAGTTTCATGTTCGTCGGTTTGTATAATGTCTAGTTGTTCGATGTTAGTCGATATTTTATTTGATTTACGTAAGTGAATTGTTGGATTAATTGATACATCAATTTTCAAGCGAAATTCTCGGTCTTTTTGCACGTGCGCGACAGGTAAAGGTTGGAGAACAATGGACGGATCATAATCATTTGTAAATTTACGAACAAAACGTCAACGCTTCGTGTTACATCGTGTGTACATACACGCGGGAGAGGGACATTGTGCAAAAGGAAAAGTGGCGTCACGAAACCAAAGCAAATTATGCGACGCACATGCGCAATGCCACGCCCGCCAAATGGCCAATTCGTGTTTGCAGATTGCCTCTATCTCGGCACCCTGTCGCGGACCAAGATTGCAGATTCCTCTTTTCTCTGTGAAAGGAAAAAACGAAGGGAATAAAAACAAGAGCGCAGAGGCATAGTGATGGGCGTCTGCGGCATAATTTGTTCCGATTATAACGTATTGTACGAAATTCCGATAATACACACGAAATTTAGAAATTACTTTGTAACTAATATTAATTACTATTCTACTATTATGAGTTCGTTCACGTTTTTACGTTCTAGAAATTTAAATATATTTTAAGGTATACTTTGCCAGTGTTTACTACCAACATTTTGAATGGATGCAGAAACTTTACATTACGTGAAATTTAGTAAATAATACAAAATTCAAGTGAAGAACGTTTCAATTATTTCCTCGAATATATTTTACGATTAGCAATTTTCAACCTCAATAACTAAACTGCGTTTTAATGTAACTTTACTAAATTAAATAATTTTCTATTGTAAACGTAGAGAAATCTATTTTAATGACCACTCCGGATATTAAATACACGTGCTAGCTTGTGTTACTTTAAAAGCACGTATGTATTCCGTATTTACAAAGTTAGTTTCTCTCAGAAGGAAAGTCCCGCAGAATTTTCCAAAACACAAGAATAAGTATACTTACACACCGTGGCACACATTCTCACCACGCAAAAAGTCAACTACCAACAGAAATATTCTTTCCAACATCGAGAAAGACTGTACACAGGTCAAAACTCCACGTAAAAATTTCCTCGAACTGACTCTATGTTAGTTCTGGGTCAACTTTCAGCCGAGTTTGTTTTCCCGTATCAGTTATCGTCGTCAACTTTGATATTTCGCAAAACCGCGCGATATCCATCGGAATTTTCAATTCGCTCGCCGGTTCTCGCTTTCATCGTGATTTTCGCCGGTGCACTTTCGCCGGACGATATCGTTAAACGTGGACCACGTGTATCGCGAGTAACAGCGTCGATGTAACGTCAGTTAAGATTAAGTCGAGTATCACTAAAGGTGCGCCGCATTAGGTATTCTCAACCCGGAGTTGTTCGCCTTCTTGCAGCCTCGTAATGTTCACCGACGCCCCAATATGCAGCGATCCAAATTTGGAGCGAGTGCTTGTAACTAAAGTCACAGATTTTCTATACATATACCTTTGGGTGTCTATGTGTTAAATTGACAACTCGATGGTATACCATTAAAGGTTGTACTGTAGAAAGAAATGAATATTCGGTGGACTAAGATTTTATGCATTTTTTAGTGGAGCAGATAATAATTGATTTGATTTTTATCCCAATTTGTTCTTAGGTCAATTTTCGGTAGAATTTCCTGGGATAGGTAATGTCGCACTTTCTATATTTTGAAAAAGTGAATTTACGACATTTCTTAACATTAGTACACAATAAAAGTTGTCAAATTTTTGTCAAGGTTCGGTGCTATACCACTGACGTTTGTATTTAACACAAATGTATCTTGCTGTACCTACAATCTATTCGATTTTCGATTGTCAGAAGATAATAATTGATTCACGATTAAGCACAATATTTGCTATTTCGAATTATTATACATATAAACTTAATCCATATCTACAAATTTGAAACTTACTACAATCCCTCCCAGAAAAAGTTGCATTTTTAAAATCTTTATATAACATCCCAACGTTACACGTCGCGTTTTCAATTTCCCCAGTACGAAACTACCACGCCAATACGATCCGGTTGCCATATAGAGCAACCGCGTGTGCGCCGCGGCATATAAAGCTGTGTGCGGCGTGTGTCACTTAACAGCAAGCTTAGATCTAGCCGCGATATTATCGCGAGGGGGACGCGATTTCGCGTGTAAATACGCGGGAGAGCCTTGCGGGCGCGTGACCGTAAATGAAATATCTCGGTGGTCGGGGGCGATCCGGGGCTATCCGGGGCGCCACGCCTCTGAAAGTCGGGGCACGCTGCTTTCAGGAAACCCGTACCGGCGTAAAGGCCACTCGGACGGGATTAAAAACGACAAGCCAGGACCCCGAACAGTCGCGTATAATTTCCAGGCCACAATGGACACCGAGGAAAACGGAAGGCAATCTCGTTGCACGATCGTTTCTTGCCGGTTTTATCGGTCACCCTTTTCTCCCCCTCTCTTTTTCTCTTTCATATCTGTGTGTGTATGTGTGTGTGTGTGCTTTTTTTTATTTCTCAGCGATTTAATTTATATCGTATTACCGGACACGATACACGGATTTTTGAACATGTATATCGAGCCACCGGGCGAGAACGAAATCCGTGAAAGGCGAAAACGCCGATAAATTGCCGATTATCGGGTGGTTCTTTTTCGATCTTTCTTCTACGTGGCCCGTTGTTGCCCCGGGTAACACACGGTGTATGCGTGAACGACGTGCCAGGTACGCACGTGCGCGGCCCTCGTGGAAGTCGGTCGTGGCGCGTTTACTTTGAAAAGTGGGATATGCTAACTATGCAAGATCCCGGCGAGCCTGGGACAAAAATTTCGCCGATTCCCTTTCTTCCTTTGTCCGGCGATATGGCGCCTCCGCGATAAATCGCGCACTCGTTCGTTTCGTTTTTTCCCTCGTTTAAGGGTGACACCCTTATTCCCGGGTGTTTTTCTGTTGCGGGAAATATGACTCGTGAATATGGAGAACGGACCGCGCGGAATGTTCACTTGCCAGATGATTGTTAGACGTCGTCGATGTTATTTCTCTCTGTTTATAATCAACACATTCCACAGACACATTGCATATTATTATAATACAAAATAACAAAACGTTCGAAACTATCTATAGACATTTAAAAAAATCTACTTTTCTAATAATATAATAATCAGTTAATCTAGTAATCAGTTAATTCTAATAATATAATGCATGAAAAGTAATACACCAATTCGGGATAGCTGTTTTCGGTTCAAAATGTCAAGAGCGTTTCGAAACGCGATCAACGTGAACGCTCGATACTCGAGATTGTGATCGATTTATCTGTCGAAGAGATCACCTTTTTAGGCTCCGTTCACGGTTCGATCGAGAAGAACCTTGGACTCCTGTAAAGGCACCGTGTTATCGGGCGTAGGCCATTCCGTTACACTTTCTTCTCGGCTACGAAGGAACCGGGGCCACTGGGTAGGTGAGCCCCAGGAGTCTTATCAGAGACTGGTTGCTGCCAATATTGATTATCCGTACACAGGGGCCCCAGCCCGAGGACGCAGATAACAGCAACAAATTGCGCACCATCGTGGCCACCGATAACCGATCACGGGTATTTATTACCATTTGGCGCCAGTGCCTATGACATCAGCGTCGTAACCCTTTTCCACCATAATAAGAATTATTACGTAACAGCGTCATAACAAGACTTTTTACTTTTTAAATGTCTACCTATTCTAGAAATGTTCGTTACATATTTCGATCCGTTTGCAACGATAGAAGTTTCTTTCCTACCTATTTAATATTGAAATATGCAAGTATGAAAATGAAATACTTATTAAATAAATTCAATAAAATATTTAAAGGTGAAAGAATTAACCAAAAAAATATCAGGAATTAAAAAAAATTAATTAAACTTCTTAATCAATTTAAGTGTAAATATAAAGAAATATTAGGATCAAAAATTGAAAATAATCTGGAAACTATCATTGTATACATATACATATTTAGGTTCTATTTTTAGTGAATTAGTATTGGATAGAACCATCAGGTTAGAGGATCTGTATGCCGAGGATTGTGCTCGCTCGAAGAAACCGTCACTTTCGTCTTCAAGTGTATTTGAAGAGGGGTTACAGGCAATTATGCTAAGGATAATTACCCGTGAAGTTCCATCATCGATGATCTCCGGAAGGCTGTTCTACCTCCTCGGTAGCCAAGTAGAGTCGAGAATCCAGCGGACCGCGGTTCGACGAACTCCGACGGCGGTAAGATTGTCTTGGATATCGATTAGTCCGGTTTGCGTGCACCGAATGGTGCTACCGGATGCGGAGAAAGATAAATGACCCTAGGTTACATTGTGCTAACTTATTATTTCTTAGACATTCTCGAAGAGTTATTATCTGACTTTCACGAAACAGGATTGAAATTTATGTACTGGATATAATATCGAATTGCGTGTTTTATAAATACACTCGTTTCATATTTAATTACGTATTTCGCGATGGTATTAATAAATTGGTATACGTAACATTAGGGAGAGATAACGGAAGATTTAATTGTCATTTTTTATCCGCGATATCTCGCTGTGGATGGTATATTTATCAAAGGATTCTGTGATTGTAAGTCGAAATAAATTTCCCTGTGTTTTTTATTAACATGAGTATTCGCGTTAATTGAGTCCTGGAATATATTTAATAGGATATTTTTATTAGAATCAAAGGGGTGGAATTAAATTTGTGCCGCTCGAAAACAGAATGCAATCCTACAAAAACTCCGATATAATAATTTACGAGTAACAGATTTAAAAGGTGATAATTATCTGCCAGTTATCATATCTCTATAAAGCGAACTATATCCCCAAATCCATTTCGAGAAAGAGAATATACGCAATAAATAGAATTCGCTTTCGTGCCTTTAAACGGCCGTATCTCCAAATTGAAAAATACGACTTACAGTCGTTTTGCTTTACAATCACAGATTGTTATTCTCGTAATCTAATCTTTCATTCATTCCGGCAAAATCGATTATCTCGGTCGAAACAAAATACAACAAACTCGTCGAAGTAGATTATCCGGAGAGTCAGGCACGAAACAAAACACCTTGCAATCACGAGAGTCGATGGGCAGGTTTCATGGGGTCCAGGTTGTTTAGGCTACGTCGAAGGATTAACGAACTCGTTGCGACGGGCTAAGCCAAAAACGTTTCGTGAAATATTTCTAAACAGGCGCGGGCGGGTCTCGAGAGAGAAGCCGGAGCCAAAAGCACGCGTATAATAATAGCTAATAAAGTGGACGTAAGAGGGGGTCTCTGGTAGGGCAGGTGGCCCTTGGAGCCTCCATGGGGGCACACTCCGGTTACCTCCGTGGCCAAAAACCAAGCTGGTGCCTCGCCTCCGGGCCCACGCGAGTAAAACTTTACCTCTCTCTTTTTCTCGAGCTGCCTTTGTCTGCCCGGAACCGAGCGACAAAAAAATAACGCGCCACGAGAGAAGATCGTGGAGACCTTAAACGAGCCCTTAAAACGTTCCCTAACTTTCAGCTTGTATTCCCGAAGAGTACTATCTGAATGGTATTCCTCGTTACTTGATTATTAAGCATAGAAACATAGAGAGAATTGCCCGTTCATTTTAGACGCGAGATTTTACAGGTTTGAATTTGAAGAAAAACGGCGAAAGTCTCGTTGGAATATGAATTCTTAATAAAAATCATGAAAATTAGTTTGATAGAATCTGAAACGTAGAAGAATATTAAAAGCCTGTATCGCTTTAATTGATACGAACTATCTAACCGATTCTAACACCTATTTTTGAAGTTAGATACGCAAATAGATATCAGTAATTCGTAGCTGATAATCGCTCGTTAGACTCCCTCTACTGTGAAAGTACGTATCCAGCACTTAAACGGAAAGTATCTTCCATAAAATCACAACGTTGAGCGTCATTCATTTTCACTTAAAACACACCGATCGTAAAATGCCTAGTTTATTTGATTCTCATTAAAAAAACGGATCGCGTAAAAAGATGCCCGAACAAACACCAATCTCGTTTCACTTCGAGCTCGTCGATTTCACCGATCGCGCGGCCGCGAGAAATGAATTATGATATTTCTTACAATACGATTTGCATATACATCTGATACGGACCGGACGGTATCGGATGCTGATTGCATTCCGTGCACACCGGGAAAAGGAAATGATTTCATCCGAGGATGCTGCAACGGACCACACTCGCCAAGTGTGTTAAGATATAACAAGTCGAGGGATCTTGGAACTGCTTCGAGACATGTTGCATTGCATTATTATGATATAAGCCGCGCGTGGCCTGCATTAACCATAAAACCACTGTTCATCTGGCCAGCTCGTGCAGAGCCGAGAGCATTTGTCAGAACATATGATGCCACATTACCGTCAGCGCGTGGCTTGCATGATTCTGTTACTTCGTTCGCGGTGAATACTCTAAACAGACATCGCTGTTTCGATTTAACATGAGAATTACGATCGTCCGTTATAGATCAACGGGGAGTATCGATTCCGTACTTCGAGTCGAAATCGATACGTTTATATCAATACGATAGATGTATATGCGTGTATAATAGAATCGGTTTGAGTAACAACGAACATAATTTTCCTTGGAGTTTTTTCCCTCGTTCACATTCTGGCGGTAAATTCATTGCGAACTGGGGATTTTTTCCGCACGCAACGCCTATAAATGACAAACCTACGCAGGCGGTGAGTTTTTGTCTGTTTATTTTTTGTTTTCTTTCTGACTCCGCAACAAAATTCATTTTCGTCGCGAAACGTCGTAAAACCGAAAGCCAGGGTCGTTTATAAAGCTTACGCGGTGAGTGGTGTAACAGATCGCAATAAATATTCGTATCACCGGCGTTTTCACTTATCATTTATTAACACGACTTTCCCGTGGCCTGTTTCGCTATCCGGCGTATGTATGTATGTATGTATATACGTAGACGGGAACGTGGCGGGTATGATCACATAATCCCGTGTTTGCTACATTACTTTACTACCAGCAGATATTATCTCTGATAAAGAGTTGAGCTTATCCGGTTCACCGTTTGTGCCCCGTATGCACTCGATATCTTTTATCCGTACGCCTTTTATTCGATTCGAGCATCCAATTTTAGCATTCGTGGGAGAGGATGAAAAAAAAAATACGCGAATGTATATACATATACATATATGTATGTATAAAGCAGGGAGAGAGCGAGGGAGAGAGATGAGAGAAAGAGAGCTCGTGCCTTGAATTTCAAACGGAAACCACGAAAGTGTTGCGAAAACCAGGGTATTTTTCTCGCGCACGTTTCCACGTTGGCGACGAGATAAATTCCGGCCAAGTAATTTCAGTAAAGACTGGATTTACGGGCCCGACTTTCGTCGTCGCACCCACGACGAAACCTTCAATTTCACGAGCGTCGTTTCGACGTAGAACTCGTACCGGAGGCGAGTTTGCGGTATCGACTCCTCCGATACCGTGCGACAGAGACGAGAGAAGGGTTAAAAGCAGACCGACAGACTGAATCAGAGTGAGACTGAGCGAGAAAGAGAAAGAGAAAGATAGAGAAAGAGAGAGAAGAAGAAGACGAAGAAGGAGTCGAAAAGGGTCCGAGGGAACATCGAAAAGAGACGGGACATCGAACGAGGAATAAGATACAGAAGAGAAGAGAGTACACGGACGAGAAAGAGAGAGAGAGAGGAATCCGAGAGAGAAGGAGGAGAGTAATCGGCAAATGGAGATGGCCCTAAGTTCTGTGCATCGTCCCGCTCCCGCCCACGCTTCCAGACAGAATAAAACTACTCGAGGACGGTCGTAAGTACCGAGGAAGTACGCGCTCGTGCTGCTCTCGAAGAGGAACGAGCGTGGATGGAGAAAGAAGGAGATGGGATGAAAGAGTGAGAGAGTGAGAGGGAGACAAGTCGAGAGAAAATGAGAGAGCGAGAGAGAGAGGAATCCGTGACGATAGCCCCGGAGCGTCACGAAGTCGTCCACGTGCATCCGTGGGGGATGAAGAGGAGGATGAAGAAGACGAAGCGAACGTAAGCCACGTAACATCGTTTTACGGCTTCACCGGTCCAGTTCGACCGCTAATGTTTTCGAACTTTCCACGTGGGCGTGCCAGATCCAAGGACTCTGTGACATGGACATTATTTTACGTGGCCTACGATTGCCAGGGGATACCGATAGAAAGTTCAGGACACGGGATGAATCATTGGCGAGTAATACGGTAAAGTTAAACTGGAGCATGAGTGACTTGGATTTTTGATCATTCGAGAATTTTGGATTTTTGAATTTGGAGAATTTTGGATTTTTGATCCGCGTGAGAATCTTGCGGATTGACATTTGTTTGTGTACATATTTCTAGAAGTGTACATACGTATGTACATTGTTATAGCGTTCTATGACGTGGTGATATTAATTCGTACGTTTATCGTGTGTCACGAATAGGCGAGCTGGTATTAGTGTATGCCATTCGGCAGCAAAGTGCAACGCATACGTTACGTAGGGCATTGTTTCCGATTACGAACGACACGTCAGATTTATCGGCTCATTGAAACGGTCTTATATCTCGAGCGGTGGGGAGAAAAAAAATCGTAAATCCATGGTATTCCAGCTGGCCTAAAAACGACCGACACAGCAACCTGCCGTGGGCTGTCCGAAGTTTCCTCGTGATCGCCCACGCGCCGATACTTAACGGCGTCCAAGGCACTTATTAACGGTTATTACGTTAGGGTTGTTCCCCGATTAAAAACGAGAAGAAAAAAAGAAGAAGGGAGGGGGGGAAAAAAGAATCATCCGTCGTGCCGAACGTCAGCAGCCGATGGACCGTCAATTTGATCCGAACGTCCGTGCAAATTAACGGGCGACCGGTGCCGACGATATTCAACGTCGTCGGACGACGCGCAAATTACCCGATACATCAAATCCAAAGGGAATCTGTCCGAGGGACGATTAATTGAATGGAAGGAAAGATCGTTTTTACGCGCGGCGATTCGCTGGATATACCTTCGTAACGTGTAGGTTACTCACTCAACTAGATTGTAAATTTTAACTAATTTGAACCCCGATGACCTCCACCGGATACGTTCTTAATTTTATGCCTTCGCCGAAGCCTTTCAGCCTATAAGTATAGGCGTATTAATATTTTAATATCCTCCGCGAGGATAGGAGGGGAGGGGGGATCGGGCATAAATTATCAGAGGCAGTCGTTGCGGCAGCGTTTACGGGCTGATTTTTTACGCGCGCTCTAAAACGCGCTGACTATTTTTACGTGCCGGATAGTCGCTCGACTGTCCCTCGATGCTTTATATTGTAATAAGACGGCCAGGGTTCGTAATAACGCGGGGCGTAGCGTAGTTTTACTGCATGTGGGTCGGGCCTTTTATTGTGATATTCCTTTATGTCGCACATATACTGCGTTCGGATAACGTCATGTGACACGTGAGACTAGGAAAGAGGACATAAATTAGTAAATTACGATCACTTTCATAGCTCTCGTATATTCATATTCAGGTGTTACATAGGAATCTAGATATTTCGTGGAGCCGATAGTAAACCCTATTTCACCGACAATTTCTACAACGATACGATCACATCACTCATTTTCTATTACATATTTAGCTAGTATCCGCGAATAATAAGATCCCATCATTCCCACAGTATGTAACTTCGCTTCATCCGATTATTAATACTCGATATGCCGAAAAGTCGCGTATCCCCAGCGGTAAATATTTATCAAACAGTCTCTCGCGTGACGTGTGCCGAACGCAAACTGGTGGCTACCCTTGATATATTCAATATATTCTCGAATATAATATTATTCACCCCCACGGTCGAAGATTTAAGAGGATTCACCCGAGCACCCTTTCGTAGCCGAGAGGAAAGAAAAGAAGAAAAATAAAGAAGGAAGAATGCGGTATAGAAAATTCCGTCCAAGGACGGCATTCATCTTCCGATATTCTCGAAAACTTTCAACATCCGCTTTCATCCGCGGCCAGGATCCACGGCAACACCGTCCAGGGATGCTGCGGTCCGTGTTTCCCGTTCCACCCACCCTTTGTTTCCATAAATCACGGCGCGGCAGAGCTCTCCAAGAATGGGCAGGTGCTCGCGCACCCACTGTCACGCTTCGTGCACCCGTGCCCGCAACTCTTCTCCTCCTTTTTCCTCTCGTCGCCTCTCCTCTTTCTCCCTCCCTCGCCCCGGTCCACACCGCACCATTCTTTTTTTCGATGCATCTCACGGCTCCTCTTATATTCTTTTCCCCGACGTTACATCGTCCAGATATTAACACACAATCAGCGATTTTTATGTCGCCGCAGGGACGATATAACATAAAAGAGTGCGGGTGTCAAAAATAAGAATCGGAGATGCTATCGGTCCCTTTGTGGTGTCGGTATCGAAGAATTCCCGTTGATCTTTTTTTGCATCGTTACACAGTTTTAAGCTGATACTTTCTCATATTTTGCTCGATTGTCGGATTTTTGATCGTTCTGACGTTTTTAATATTCGGTGGTACAGTTTAGGTGGATATCGTGGTACATTTATTAAATATCGATGACATATCAGGTATAAATTCGTGCTCCTCGATCTTTTCGTCGTATTTTCCTTGTATTCTCGCCCTCTCTTTCTGCCTCTCTTCTTCCACGTCTCCTCCGCCTTCGAGAAGTGTATATTTCTTTTTTCTGCGGCTTCGCCGTTTTGTTTCCACTCGTTTTTTCCTCTCGGTTCTCTCTTTATTCCGTTTTTTTTCACCTTCCTCTCGTTTTCTTTTTCCCTTTCTTCCGCGCCTCGCGGCATCCCCCCGTGGTCCGCCTTTACTTTTAGGCCCCCGGCGTAATTATCGCGTCTTGCGGTTTGCTTGCGGTTCGCTGGTGTTGAGACTACAGGTGGTCCGTTCTCGAGTACGGTCGGATCTTCGGGGAACATTGGCCAGCAGCTTCTTACACTTCTTTCTTCCTGTTCCCCGGCTTTCGTTTCTTCTCGTACATACTTGTCTGCGTTTTTAAGCTTCCTTAACCACGTGGAATGCCTGGCGATTCTTTCACGTTTTTGACAGCGAACGGTCATGGGGTCTGTTTTGATGGGTTCATAGAGGACTTGAAATGGGATCTCGTAGAAAACTTCGGAATAAAACCCGAAGAATCATCTATTATTCACTGTTCTCCGGACGTTTGGTATATTTTTGTTCGAATTTTCAAAGTAATAGAAATAACAAATATCTCGTTTTTCACCGTTAATTATTACCTACGAATTTCTGTGAATTTTCTGACCAAGGTTGCCGAGATGGTAGCTCAATGCACTCGTAATGTAACCCTCATTATTTCCCCGGGCGGCACGAGAGTCGGTCTTTGTAGCACTTCGATTCAATTGTACGACGATCGCGTTAATTAAAGCGTAAAGGGTGTCTGGTTGAAAAAATTTTACGAGCCCGCTTTCGGAGTACACGGTTCCTCTGAAACGTTCGCCGGGCGAATTATTTTCTTACTCGTCTTCCCCCTCTCACCCCCCCCCCCCCTCCCTATCTCCCCCTTCCCCTTTCCGGTCGACCGGTTGGATTTTCTTCAAAACGAAGAAGCGTATGAACAGGTGGCATCGATTACCGCGGCATGCGCTCCGAAACTTCCGCGATTTTTTCGCCCGAAGCGATAATAAAGGTGCGCGCGCATGCGCGCGTGTAAATATAACGTACGATGCAATCTGTGAACGGAACGAGCCGACGCATGTCGAACCGATATGACAGCTTTAATGCGGCGAATAAAAATATTGATAAGCGACGGAGTCGGCCCGGGATTTTATGGTTTTTTTTAACGCCGCGAAATTATTTACGCGAGTGCGTCGGGTAGAAGGCCGAACGATTATTCGTAAGCTGTCGTGATTAAGTTCGTTGAGTTAGGGCACGAGCGGCGCAGCATGCCGTTGAATGAAATTACGAGATTTCGTGCGTGAAGAAAGAAGAACGCATTTCAACGCTGCGGTGGCTGAACTCGACCAGGACTTCGACACTTCTGTTTCACCGATAAAAGAATATTATACTACGTCACTATCGTATAGATACTCGTTAAAATGTTAATACGAATACAAGTATCGTATTAAACGAGATAATTATTGTGTATTTTTGGAAAATACATAATACCGGTGTATCTATTCGAGAAATTAGTAGTGGATAACAAAAGTATTTTTTTCACAAGGGTCCAGGAATCTCGGCGTTAAACCGAAAATAGTGTTAAGTTCCGCATAATTACCGTTCCTTTTTAGATTAGTCGAGTGACTATCTGAAAGCTCCCCTTCGAAATAGAGTACCCTCGAGATACGCCTGGTTTTATTACGATGGAAATCCGTCCGCCTTAAAGCAGGCTTAAGAGCGTATCCCACTTTGCGTCTCGATAGGAGAATTCTGAATAGGTCGAACGAGGAACGATTGGGCAGATAACCTCGATACAAAGAACAAGGATTTTACTCGCGAGTCATCGGGTCCGGGTCGGCCGCTACGTGCAGGCGTCCCGACACGTTGCACTTTGACTTTTATGCCGAAATAAACGTTTTATAATGATGCTGCAGTATCTCGAGAACTCGTTTTGTCCATTAGGCGGCGGTGCACCTGTAGCAAGCCACAAGTGTGGGGGTGTGCGCGCCGTCGAGAAAGGGTTGGATCCTACGGGATCGACCCTCTAATTTGTGCCTTCCGAGTAGACTCTAGTCAGAACCTTTCTAAGGTTTCAGGGTCGGCCGGGTCAACTCACGAGATATAATTTTTTTCACTGACTGAAGTCGGTAGAGGAAGTTCCCAGTTTTTGCGGCCGGTAATGAACCGAGGGAAGCTCGGCATATATGATTGAGGTAAATTATAAAATCGGGAAGATACAAAGTATTTCTTTGATACGGTAAAAAAGTCGGGTGTATGGAGATGGCTTCGCGAATTATTTCTATTATCGGTTTTTCTTCCGTCGTGGTATGTCAGGAAATTATAGATTAAAATGGGATGATGATATTTCTTACGGTACTTGTATCTTGGGAGAATCAAATAGTTTCGTCTAGTAATAACAAATTCAATCTCGTTCGTAATTATTTATTTTGATATAATACAGAGTTTCATTCGTCTAGTATTTATTTTGCTACTTTATTTGCAAAAAGAATTCTTTATAATACCAAAGGTATTTTCCAGGACAAATGGTGGCATGGCAACAGCAACACCTTGGCAATTCTGTTAGCCGATTGACAAACGATCCGTCGGCTTGTTATCTACTTCCGCGATGTCGAAGAAAAATGTCTGGGCGATAATTTCGTGATGCACGGCTCTGATCGTAACAGGTAACGACCGTCGATTTTACTCCGAAACGGATCTCGTTCCCCCGAGTAAAATCGCCGGGGCGACCCGGCTCCTCTCTCGTTCCTCTCTCGAAAAGAGAGGAGAGGGAATATACGGAATTCACGAAAGAAGTACAGAATTTATCGTCGTCGGAATATTTACAGCCAACCGCTATGAATATTCAGGCTGGTTTATTTTACCTGGACGCCGCTTCCTTATGCCCGCTCGTACTCCGGTACCGGGTCAAGGGTTAATGAAACTTGCTGAAAAAAATGCAAATAAGATGGGAACTGTACGCGGAGACCGTGCCGCACTCGTAGCGTACGTAGCGAACGATAAAAATAACCGAGAGCGCAAATTAGAGGCTTTGACCGGCGAACCTTTCACGAGTACGTGAGCAAAGTAATGATACCGAGCTCTTTGCCGAAATTGACTTGCACCGTCGAAATTGGCGCAGTTTCGCAGATCATCGAGAAATTATTCAGTTCCTGCCCGTTGGAATTTCATTCGAAAGCATGTTTCGTCATAGAATGATTTCTTTTTCGACGGAGCTTTAAGTAGATACAAAATAGATACCTCTTGGTTTACTTCATTATATATTAATCGGAATTACTTCTTTTTTTAATTCGATTCTTATCGTATAATTTAACGTTACCGGTAATTTCTAAATCGAAACGTTATCAGACGATTTATCTGTAGTAGCATCGATAGCATACCTGTTCCATATGAAACTAATTACTCGCCGGTGAAATTTTCATGGCTGACATGCCGGAAAAGAAACCGACTTTCAACGCAGATTTACACACCGTAACCTTTTACACGTCGATGACGAAGACGAGACACGTATACGTAAATGAGGATAGACCGGCAGGTGTACGTAACACGGTAGTTCCTTGACGAGGACCATCTGGTATCGCGTCGTTTCCACGAGCAAAAGTGGCACGGGAAAAGACGCTAATGAACAAACACAGAATCTCACTAAATCTTGATGAATTCGGCAGTAAAAACGGTAATCTCGCACGAAGGACAACAACGGTGGTAGATGATACTTTATCGTATCGTTAACGTAGTGTTTTATCGAGAACGGTCGAGAATTTGTTGTTAATTCCGCGGTACGGTGCCGAAATGTATATCACCGTATGATTCGCGCGGCGTAATTAAACGTCGGGGGTAATTAAAGTTTACGGAAAATATAAAAAACATTACGATTCGCTATTCGGTTAATTCGCAAACTCCCGGATCGCGATTCCGCCGATTTAATGCCCGCGGAATGTAACTGTTATTTTACGGCGAGATAGTAAAAATACATTTCGGCAGATTACGGGGAGCAACCCGGCTGATATATATCTTCGCGTCGCTCTTAAATTATAGATTTAATGGATTTGGCAGATACTTTGCAAACATTCTGCTTAAATGCCGACATAGGTCCAGACTTGCAGCTGCGATCGTAAAATTCCGTCGGCAGCGACATTTTTGAAATACTTTTTTCCGCCAACGAAAGATCCGTAGATCATACCAGAGAGGGGAAAAAAAAGAAATCATTCCAGACTGATATCACGGACATATTAAAACACAATCAAACTTTATATCCCCGACACTATCCCCTACCGGTTGACAGAACTCACAAAGATTATCCCAGACGGAATAAAAATCGTTCTTAGCACTTTCCTACTTACGACCGTTTTGAATCGTAAAAATACTGATACACGAAAGTACGAACAGCTAGATAAACGACCGACGTACCCATAACGTTCGAGTAAAAATCGGATTTCTCACCGTGAACCAGAGACACGAGAAAAATCGTTGATATACGAGAGAAGACATCATTTCCCAAGCCTTCGGGGACACGTTGAAATTCTTCGGATTCCATCGAGACATCCGTTGGATCCCTTGGATCATCCTTTCCCTCACGATTTACGATCTTCTTACGGTCGCTAATAAAGTTCCCGAAAATTTGCATAATACGCGGCCAAATATGGTCGATGCTCGCCGTGACTTTCCCGCGGTCAAAGCTGATAGTAATGCAACGTGATTTACCGCCGGCTTTGCGGGCAGCAACGTGTGTATTACCTTACAAAGTCCGAAGACTCCCTGCACCCCATGTATGGACGTTGGTAATGCATGTTAATTATCTTTCATTGTTTTAATTTCCACGTGGCGCGGTTTATTATCGAGCTGCCCGTGATTTACGGCCCGTCCGGCAATATTCCGAACTACGCCTACGGGCGCACGCGAAACCGTACGCCAATCATGCTTGTTTTCGGAAGAAAATAATTCACGATCATTTTCTCGGCCTCGGTTTCATACAAATGTACGCGCTACCTGTAATCAGTAGATTTAATTTTCGACTTCGTGTACCCTGACGAGTGTGTATTATCGTGGGAACAGTGGTGTGTCGTACTTGGAGTGGTCACTTTATTACTTTCCGTTTTTTGATGTCATTCTTGTGGGTATTTTCACTGATTTTCATTCGGTGATAACCTTCCATTATCAGGGATTCTTATATTCTGCGATTCTGTGAGCGGAAAGTTATCGATAGTCTATTTTGTATAGAAGTTTAGATGGAATATAATCTTGATACGTTGCATAGATAGAGATTAAATTTAAATATTTGTTTATAATCGTTCGACGGAAGAATTCGAGATAAAATATTGCTGCCGGAAAGAAACTTTTGAAAATTGGCACTCGAAACGGTCGGTCGGCCATTTAATTTAAAGCACGACACTCAGCCGCGGATGTCCTGAAATCCTTTAGCGAGCCCGTTTCATGATCCAAAACTTTAATCTGACGATTTACCTCTGGAGAATCTCTCGGTGAAAGTCATTAAAAGTTTTACCTTTAATATCGCGCATAAACACCGCGACAGAATTTATACCGCCGTATTTATTCGACACCGTCTTAAAAGGGTCTCTCCTCTCATCGGGCCCCGGAGGAGCGTCACGGCATTCACCGCGGGTATTATGCCTTTACTTAACGGGCATACCGTTTTGTTTTGCCACCGAGGACGGGGCCAGGAAACAGGCTGGCGAAGGAAAACGAAAGAGACGGATAATAAACGTGGGGAAAAGGAGGGAGAAAAATTCAGAACGACCGACAAGGAAGCCGAGTGTATTCAAAGGAGATCCGTGCCCGATAAAACATGGTAGGGGTAAAAGCGTAGTAGAGAAGGCAAGAAAATCGATTCGGTCTTTCAGCTTTACCGGTCAGGCTAATTAGCCGTAATTAAATCCGCGGAGGTCCGTTCGCATCTGCTCCCTGTGTCATGCGATGTAATGGAAATCCCAAAGATACTTATGGATACCGACGGATATATCCGACCGACCTTCATTCCCATTGCACACGTTCGTACCGATACCAATACGGGTTCACACGAGTCGCAAAACTGGCACGTGTGTTACGCCGCCGGTTTCACGTAAGCCCGCCGACGGTAATGCTTTATGATAAATTCCATCACGTAATCTGGCTGGCGGTATCGCGGATACTTGGAAACATTCGCGATATACCCAGCCGCCTCGTTTGTTGAAAAATGTTGCCGCTGTTTTATGATTTCGCGGAGTGATGAAGCAACGCGAGGTGATGATTACAGAGTATCGAATGAGAATAATCGAGGATAATCGCTCTATTGTGTTACATTGAATCGTTGATGTTGTTATTTCCCGACGTGTTTTTTTTTCTTCGTTCTCTTATGGATATTATACTTACCGCGTAGTAGTAATCAAGATACCGTGCGTAATCACCTGTGGATGTGAAAAAATAGATTGCGAGCGTTACGAGCGTGAGAAACCAGAGAATTCTTTATTTTTATCGTCTCGAATTGGGATTTAGAGTTACTCGTTTCTGGATTGTCTATAATTTTGACTAATTTTTTCGGAGTCTACGCGAACCGGTTGCTTATTAATGTCCCGAGTATTCATTTGGTTAACCGCACATTACGCTGCGGTTGGTCTTTGTACGATCAATCGCGTACTTGCGATAATGACTTTATCGCGATGCCTGCAGTGTCCACCGCGAATAAGATATTTCATAGGAATTAAACGCTTATTAATAACAAAAGTATTGCCGCCTGCGGTTCCCCTTTAATATGTCATAATAGTTTTTTACATTTAATTACGAATAAAATTCTATTTTCTTGCAAATCTCAAGTGACCGCGGGTTTGTGCAATTAACGATAATACGGCGATCAATTAATTATCAAAGAATGCGTATATATATATACAAAACAGGAATCGAAACGATGAGCTTGTACCGCCAGAATCAGTATAGTATTTATATGAACGATGGTATGTTAATAACTAGGGGATTTCTTAGCCACTTTATAATTTCAGCGGTACACAAGAAAAATATATATCCGTGCACGGAACATCAGTTTCTCGATAATAATGTTGTTCATTACCGCGGAGTATAGTGTTTCCCGAAACGGCGGAAAATAGTCGAGATTTGTTCTCTCGTTGTAGGCAATCAGTCAAGAAACGCTCGTACGTACGTGTTTACCGTAATTTTCGGAGACGCGACGCGGCTACGTCCGCGCGATTACTATGATTTGTCGGTAATAAATGATGCGTGACTTATACACCGCAGCCGTTAGTGCCTTTCAAGTACTTGGAATCGGTGCTACCGTGCCCGCGACTCGAACGACGCAACTTTCATACCTCGACAGTGAATTCTTTCGGATCAAACAGTATTACAGACATTTCTAGTAATCAAACATAACCCATACCGCGGGACGGTCGATAAAACAATAAATTACACGCATGAATTATTCAATATGTTTCACGGATCATTCAAACGAATTCCTATAATAAGAAGGGGAAGAAAAAAAGAGGATCCCAAGCAAGTCTCCCACAAATCGTGGAATCCCCAAGGTACGAAGTTCTTTGATCGCGTCCCGACGCCGGAGAAAATTAATTCGGCAAATTACGCGGCGAGGATAAGCGCGCCCGAGGGGTTACAGCTTCCACAATTTGGCCGTGGCGCGGTCGCCGCTCTCGCGTACAAGCCTTTAACGATATGGAACGAAGGTTACACGGCATAACCGTCGGTTATCCGAGTGCTCGAGTAACATTCCAAACATCCCACGAGCGGTCACGCGATATTCCCCGGGGTCCTGGAACATTCGTTTCTATAAGGCGGCGCATTATCCCGGAATCCGACCAAACGAATCGTCCTTTCCCACGAAGAGTCCCCTTCGTGCCTCCGACGTCGGATTTCGCGTGTGCATAACTCCCGGGGACCGATTAATTATCGCTCGTCTAATTGCGGCAATAATTATGACCATGCAACGGGCACGGTGAAATCTAAACGGCGCTCCGTATATCTGGGAAAACACCCTTATCGGCATCATAATGTATGCGAAAAGACTCGGTAAACTGTGGATCACATTTCTTTAGAATTAATTGTGATACAATTTTCATTTATGTATTTTTTTTTTGAAAATCATGTCGACGTGCGGACACCTGGAAAACGCGTCGAATTTTCAGGGATCGAGATTATTAAAACGTGGAAATTTTAATAGAGTGACTTTTTTCGGGATGCAGGAATTTCAGGAGTCGGAAACTTCAAAGAGAAAGGTTCAAGGTACATATATGTACATACACATCGCACGGGTGCGACGTAACAAAACAGGAAAGTACGACACATAGGAATTTCATTACTTCATTTTTAAATAGTGTCAAGTTTAAAAAATGGTGGGACGTCGAAGATCGTAGTTATAGAAAAAACTAAAAGTTAGATTACCATCGTGCGATCCTACGGTTCGTTAATGGTTCATATATGTTTAATACGACGTATATTACCCATCGAGGGATTTCCTAATGGTCGCAATTTGAGGCCACGATACGGGCCAGTTATTAATTTGTAATTGCACCGATGATCGCCCGAGAAATCCGAGGGCACGCCGGCGTTGTCCGGCACCTGACAACAGAGCCAAGATTGCTCGCGTTATTATACGGGATAGAATAGTAGTTCGACGCAAGTTCGACGACTCGTAAAGCTTCCAGCTGGCCCTCGCGGAGCGGAACAATCAACCGGATACGCGGCATTGAAAAAGGAAGTATCAAAGTCTTCGGGTAACGCTGCTTTTTCGTCGAGCATAATTTTCTGGTGCACCGACTTTTTCGTCGATGGGCGAACCACCATAAATAAATGTTGTTTTTACGGCTGCCAAATTGGGCATTTAAAGTACATTCGGGTTTTACTGGCTTTTGGCCGAGAGCCGCCATTTTTCCCGTCGTTTACCATTCGTCTGGTATAACATTGTAGGTAATTATAATAGAGAAAAAAAAAGGAAAATTTCGAAGGAGACATTGTTAGTGATTATTACCGAAAAGAGAGAAATTAGGGAGTGAGACAAAAGCTATGGTATTAATTCCTAGATTTTTATTTTATATTTTATTGATAAATTGATCTGTTAATTAGAAAAATGTTCTCGGCATTTGGGGAAGACGAGGTTGTGATTTTTCTTCTGATTTTATCGAAGTCGATGGAGTCCCTTCCGCGAATGTTCTTGCCGAAATAAGATAACAGAATTGCCATTGGGCAGTGCACAGGGCCCGGGGGGCTTCTCGCCGGAGGTACCAATTTTTTCGAGAAGATAATACGGCACCGTATCGCATCGGGCACGCAAAAGTACCGTGTACCATCACCATCATCAGCGAAAACCATCCATGACGGGAACCGAAGCTACGTTTGCTCTCGGAAATAGAAATGCTGGAATGTACGTGGGCCCGAGCAAAATTACTCCGTGTATTATTTGGTCTTCGAACTTTCTCACCGGGTATATTTTTTTTTCTCACACCACCGTACGGAAGCTGCGCCAAAAAGAAAATTCATCATTAGTAAATCGATGAGAAGGATATTAAAGTTTCTTCGATTCTCCGACTTCATTTGCGGATCAAATATGCCGCGCGCAATTTTCACCTTATTAAATGACGAATGTTCCATATGATTAACAGAATGCGGTTTTATATTAATATGTGAAGAATCGAAGTTTAATGACTCGTACCGTTCGAACGATCGTCGAAACTTCACGAGAGTCGCAAGGGGGATTTCGTTTCTTCGCGCGATGTGTGATACCATTTGGGCCTCCATTAATCGTAATGACACGTTTTCACCCGATACAAATGACGAGTAGTCTCAATTGGGACCGCCCGAGGAAATTGCCTCTGTTCGAAAGTTCGTTGTCGAATCGCGTGATTGCGAATCAAAAAGTATTTCGAGTGTTTATTTAATTCCGGCTGTAATCTCGCGATGGACGTACATATACGTATGTACGTACATACATACATGTATATCAGTTGTTTTTCGCGAAATGATGAAACTGATATTCCTATAAAATAATACGTGGAATGCGCACGTAAACGTAATCGAAATTCCGCGGAAGGGTAATGAAATCCACACATACTTTGTAACTGCACTCACGCAAGAAGATTGTCCTTGGTACGTGCTCCGTGAATATTACTTTCCCCCGATGATCACGGGAGCAGCTGCCTCTTTGCTTAAATATAATCAGTTGCTCATTTCCTTTAAGTAATAAAATCATATTTTCTTTTTGGACGAAAAAGTTGCTCGTGCACGCGGCATCATTAATGGTAAAATACTTCGCCGATTGTGAGTCACGTTCGAACATTATCTGGCTGATTACACACGGTAGACTAAAAGTTCGACGTGATTGTCTGACGTACGGAATGCCAAGCTCATTTGTACAGGAATAATTTTAGTACATATAACATTGTTGCATAAAACCGGCGAACGCCCTTTAAAGGATATATAAATCGTCTAAGTTGACGTGCGTTTAATAAAAACCGTTGAATTCTAAGAACAAAACAGCATCGATGGTAACGAACTAAAAAAGAACGAATCTTTATTGATCATCGCTTCTCATAAATTCATCCGTGTAAAACTTTTAGCGTACAGTGTATCATATTGAGAGAAAAAAATCGCAAGTCATTTCTCGATGCAGTTCGAAGTCGTTAAAGAGCAAATCGAAGCACGTTCATTTAAACCTGACTCGAAGAACCCTCGGCAGGTACTTTTGCGCAGAATCCCCCGAGAGCACCTTGAAATTACCATGGAACTTTGATATGTATGTACTTTAATGAGAACATTGCCGGTGGTTATGTTTTTCCAGTGAAAATCCATCGGTACGGTGCGAAACAGTTCCACTTCGAGCAATGATAAGCCAGGTTGCAAAAAACCCTGGTATTACGGCGTACGAAAAAAAAAATGTGTAAATTATTAGATGCGGCTCTATACTATTTCCGATGATTGCCGGTATGGAAAACGTTCCGCGGATTCAACGTGGAGGCGAACCTCGAACTCGTTGATCCGCCACGAAAGGTAATCGGTCCGCTGCGGGCGACAAAGGCATCCGCTCGGCACGCTCCGCCACGCTTCGACATCCCCACCCGCATCTAAGGCCACGTTTACACCGCACGATCGTGACTACTGATCGCCGCGACCGACTCGATCGCTCGGCTGATCGCGCGGCGATGGATCGCTGGTAATGAAACGAAGGCGGTTTGCAGGGTGAAATTTTGGCATAATTTTACGAATACTTTAAAAGGATGGTAAGATAGAAATGTTTTAATTGTGCCCATAATTATGAAAGTGGTCTAAGTGAATTTTTAACACTAGAACTACCAAGGGGGTCAAAATGACTTGTTCCGAATTTCTTCTAAGAATCGCTGAAGTTTATAACACTGCGATTTCCAAAATTCTTTATGTTTCTCTATGCAAATAATTAAATCGATCAATTTAGTATCCCCCTTTATTTCTTTGTTTTAAACATATTTATTCACTGCTTCTAAATATACCGAATTAATCGTCGGTAGTTCTAGTGTTAAAAAACGTTGGATATTATGTTTTTTAAAGGTTTTGAAACATTTATTAACAAATTATCAAGACTTTCATTTTTGTTTAAATATTGACTTATACCACTTTCATAATTATGGGGACAATTGTTATTAAAATATGAAAATGGCATAATTGTACCAATAATTTCGTGACAACTTTACTATGTTAATAACTGGACATTTTATGGTAGTTTTTAATAAGTAAAAATGGTATTATGTTATCAATAATTTTGCGAGGTTTTTGGAAGGCTGCTCAGATAGAAATGTTATCGTTGTTATTAAAATATGGAAATGGCATAATTGTACCAATAATTTCGTGAGAACTTTAGTACGTTATTAACTGGACATATTATGGTGGTTATTAAAAAGTAAAAATGGAATAATGTCATCAAAAACTGAAAATGATATAACAGTATTATTGAACTGATATTATTATAGCTAAAGTGGAAAAAAGAGATGGCTGTTTTAGTAATGTATTTTTGTTTCAATTATATCTTACGAGGGTATTATAGACTGAAGTTTCCGTCACTTCCCTATCTTTAATAATTACAAGTAGTTCATTAGTATTAATTAAAACGTGTCTCCGCCAATCTTCGTGCCCTAAATATTAAAATCGATAAAATTTATTGAAACTCAAGACAAAATTCTTTACTAATTAATTAGAGTCTGACATGTCCTAATATTCTCTTTTCCGGAAGCTCGAACTCTGTAATATCCTCAGTACTTCATTCTCTATGCCATATCCAATAGGTAAAAATATAAAAACCTAACGATTCTCAACATCTGCATAATTCTTACACAACACGTTTCGATTTACAATGATACAAAAATACGGATATCACATTGGATCGGAAATGAAATCGACGAAACACCTGCTGTTCGTTACGACGACATGAGAAATCCGTTCGGCAGATTTTTCGCGCGGTGGTTTCGTTCGCGTCTGAATTAGCAAGTAAAGGGTTAATTTGACCCCGTCGATTTTTCTTCGAATCCGAGTTACCGTCCTACGATTCGCCTGGCCTCAGGGCGGCCATTATCCTTGCGTTAATGTACGGTCCCTTGATTTTAATGCCGCTGCCACTTGGAAACTTTACGGTTGTTCGTTTCCATTCGACTTTACGCGACGGCGCGGCGTTACGGTTCGCGTCGTTGTCTTACCGGTTCGTTAGCGACAGATTCCACCTCGCCGGGGACACTCGACGGGACGAATTATCGTTTCCAACGGGCAAAAAGGACTACGATCGCATCCGATTGCTTCTCATTCGTACACTGAAACGGCACGGAACGTAGTCCGTGGGTTCGAGTAATTGGTTCCTTTTAATTGACACCGAATTCAATATACGGGAATTTGCGATATGAATCCCCCGTCGTGGATTTCTGATCTTGTTAGTGTGAACGAATAAAAGTTCTGATCTGAAACTGACGGGGGAAATTTGTTAGGTAGCGTCGCTTGACGCGTCCGGAACGCGGAATTATTTAATGACGGATAAACTTTTTTCTTTATGGAATACGGTGAATTTTCGGCGCACGATGTGGGCTGGATATTCGCAATAAAAACCGAATCGCCCGTTTCGATTCGACGCGGTTGAATCGGACAGATGATAAAGTAGGAATATTAATACAAAGTATAAAATTGTAATGACTCTATCCAGCTTTATCGGTTTGCACCCGGCGAGAAATATATTCGCGAGATACAATCTTATCGTAATCAATTGAACGATTCTAAAAGAATCTTTTCCCGGAAGTATCGAATAAACTCAAGGAATATCGGATCTTATTTCTTGTGGCTAGGCACACGAATCTTTATAGTAATTTCATTTTCGTAAGCTAAGCGGATAGTGGTATAAGTTAACTAACACGGAGAATTTATTTATATTAACTTATCACTGTTAATAATGACTCGCTACTGCTACCATCGTCGCATATCTTCAAGAATTATTTTTTACAATCCACATAGAATATATTTTCCTCAATAGAAGAGACATCCGCGGAATAAACCTTCAGATATGAATATTCTCTACGCAACCTTAGACATTTCAATTATCCTCCTCTTCTTAATTCCTACAAATAAACGTCATAGGTTAAACTGTCACGATTCTAAAAAGCTTCCCCGTAAATTCCAGCGTAATTTCCTCCCAAGTGTAAAACGAACGAGGTAAAACAAAATTCAATCGCAAACCATCGAGTCGTTCCACGTACTCAACGAGTCCTCACAATCAATACGAACGTTCATTACATATTTTCAGAAGCGATTAAACCAATCCAATCTCCGGCGCCCACAATTCACACCATATTCGTGATCCCTATCGGTCATATAATTTTTCGTAGCATTCCCGGCGATTCACACGCAATTTCTGCGGGCTTGAAAATTGCCGGGGTGGTCGGTATCGGTACACGTACATACGTGTGGGAGAACCCGGGGCCAGAACGTGCGTGTCCAGCGTCGGAGCCGCGGCGACCCGGTCGTTACGACTTCACGCTGACTTTTGCACGCACAAACTTGCATTGCCGCCACGAGCGTTCGTGCAAATGAAACTTCGCGAGCCAGCGAACGAACGAACGAACGAACGACCCGTCCAGACGTACGGCCGGCAAGATCAGCCTCGAGCTGATCCAGTAAAATTGCGTAGGCAGATTACTCGAGTTGTTACCCTGGCCATTACTCGCCGGGGAACACTTGGAGCGATCGACCGGTCAGAAATCAAGCGAGTACGCTCGGTGTGATTTCGCCCGTGACTTTTTCTTCGTCGATGCTGGTGGTTCTTTGAAGAATGTGTTTACCATTGGATGCATGTGGTCAGGCCCCCCCCTCCCCCTTTTACACGGTGAGATAGAACGATATTTCAGAACGGGTATGTGGATTCGACTCCAGTTAGCGTCGCCCTGGTAATTTCCTTATAATTGATGCGACCCTTGGAATGATGAGTGGCAAACGTACGATTCGCCGGACTTTGAATTGCATTCCCATTAATCTGGTATTTATTTATTTATTTGTATGATATTCCATGTTTAATTACGCGTGGGAGTATGAATCTTCGTTTTCATACGAAGTTTTATATCTTTCCATGGTCACTGTGTGGGTGAAGGTTCCATCGAAATGGAAAGTTACAGGGAGGCCCCTCTTACACGTGCCGAAATGGAAAGTAATCGAGAGTCCACCGTAGATTGAATTTACATGCAAAATACTACATTGTTACAAGTGTATTTTACATAATTCTTAAAATATACCAAATACTTACATATCCGAAAGTCTCGATGGAATTCTGTCGAAAAATGTGACTTTAACGTTCCCGTGCGAAACGATTTTCGGTAAATCTGCCGAAATTATTACGACTCACGTCTCGGGGTGGAAAGATCACCGAGCACAGGCTTTCTCCCAACAGGTGGTCCAACGTTGCGAGCAACACTTTTGCGGCTCGATCGTGGCGGGGGGTTCCGGCAAAATTTTTATCCATTGTCATCTCGGCGAGATGGTATTCTTGGGCATTAACCGTGCCACCCGAAATCCTGCTGACGTGGGGCACACGCCTCACGCTGCGAAATAACGGTACCAGCCCTTGTTCCGGGATTTTAACCCGAAGCTAACGGACAAGCCGTTGCCAAAAATCTTCGTTCGTAACCTTTAATCCTGTTACGTGTACGCAGGTGTATCATTAAAGTTTTCGGTGGATGAGGATATTCGATTTCTTTTTTTGTTTATTGGATCGTTTCGATCGAATCCGTGTACGAGAGGTTTCAGGAAATTGTCGTTTAAGCAAGGCTACGGTATTAATCATATTAATCTCGGCACGTGTGCTTTGGTTAGTTGTTTAGTTTTTTCTAAATGATAAGTTTTACGTGATCGTGAATAGGTTGGTGAATAATAATAATTTGTCAATCTTTCTATTATTAGGCGACAATAAGAAATACAAATTCACGGAAAAAGTATCATATTCCTTATCGAGAAATAGTAGCAGATCGATATTTCAATAATTTATTCTACATATTTATTATGAATTTCACTATAATCCTCTCTTAAAATCAATCCTTTTCGTACAGAACACAATCCTCGCGATTTTTCCCTCGCATCCTTTATCGTCACCATCTATTTGAAAGCCCTAGCAATAATGTTTTTTATTTTTTTTAAATCGCATTCTACACACGGCGTATTTGTTTCGCGCATAACGCGGTGTTGTTGGGCGGTTCACTTAGAATGTTTGCACGCGAGGTGAATCGTGAACCGTGAGAGGTTTCCGATGTATGGCGGTCGAGGAGGAATCTACGGGGAACGCCTCTTCGTAATAGATTGTCATCCGCAGGTGGTTTGAAGCGGTGTTCTCAGAGAGACGGTAAAAAGAGCCGGTTAAACGGCGGGGCGAGGTTCTAGACTAGAGTGAAGTAATCACGGGCGGTCCCGAGAAAATTGGGGCACGCGTGTAAACTAAAATTTCTGGCAGTTTTACCGCGCGTAAACCACGTGTGGATATAATAATGGTGAAAAGAAAGGGAAGTTTTTAAAGAAACTCAATATTAAAATTAAAAATCTTCGAAGTGGTTTAAGATTTTTACTGCTCTTTTTGTTGAACTTTAAACTTTCATGGCTCTGCGTTTTAAATGGTTGCCTTTTAATTGTTTCACTGTGGTACATACGCGATCAAGGTATGTATTTCGTAAGATTGGAATTCTGAAAATTTGCTGACGGTCAGATTTTAATTGACAATCGAATTAAAATTCGTTGGTTTGGAATAATTGGTATTTCGCGTATAAAGGTTCCGCAGGTTTTTAATTACGTCACGTCGAACTCGGAGAAATGTGCGCGTCGTAAAAGAACGGGCGCCATCTCCCGCGTACATAATGTGGAAATTATTATGAAATAAAAATACTGAATAACAAGTGGAGCAGTAACAGCAACCGATACGCGTCATTATACTTCTTAACTCATCTGCTGTCAATAAAATATTTTATCGCCTATTTCGTACACGGATAATAAAACTTAACACAGAGTTTATCGTCTCATTAATTTATACGGCCGTATAAACAATCCTTATTTCAGATTCTTGTATCTGTCGTTCATACACGAAAGAACGTTTTACGCCATTAAATTCACGACGGATAAAATTTCGTCTGAAACACTCGCGAAACCGAAGGTTTCCTTTTTAATTGGGTACTTTACGTAAGTACGTCAATATGTATCATTCTTAATAATTAAACCTGATTAACAAATTATTTGGTGTATAGCCGCAATCGGTTGATTTAAAAGACACATGCTTAATTACAGTCAATACCAATTCCCTGTTATCGAAAAAATTTCATGAATATTTTACCGTCGTATCGAATCATTAATTAAATATCAATAAGTCTTACCCTGTGTCAAAATTTAAAGAAATCAAATAAATACATTATGACACTTTCCTACAGCTTTTCACAAACCAAATTACCAATTCCATATCTTTTAATATTCCTTTAATTACGTAATAGTTGTATCTCGTTTCTTTAAAGTCCCACGGGTTTCTCCTCCGTCTGAGAAGATCAAGTTTCGAGCTGATTTAGAGGTTAATTACAGGCAATCCTCTGGGCCCGTTTCGGTCAGCAGAAATTCCATAGATTTTTCGAAATCGTAGTCGACCGCGCCTCTGGCTAGAGGACCGGGTGGAGATCGAACCAGTCGAAATCCTGACCGGCGCAATTATCCAAGGACGAAAGGAGGCGGCAGGTGATCTGCCGGCCGAGAAACGTATTAGCAGATATCCCGATTTCTTTTGGCCGGCTTCTGAGACGGGCAAAAAGTGTAGACTAGTAGAGATACCTAGGAACCCCTCGCTGTTGCCCGACGCCTGCCACGGCGTTCCACCTCCGCCATTTTCGGCAGGTGAAACGGCATATCGCGAAATGCCGGGGGAAGAAAAAGGATTCGGCTGTTCGTAGTCGGCGAACCGAGACGGATTCGGGGCGACTACTAGCTGGCCGAAAACCGCAGCAGCAAATCGATAGTCTCGATTTTGTTTTATTAAGACACCTCTAATGGGATAGAGATGTGAGAGGATGCCCTTTCTTTTTTCTCTCGTATACGCGTTCAGACTTTGTTTTGAGTTTTAATGGACTCCATTCGAATGATACGATAATGATACATATGTATACATATACATAGTGATATCAAAAGAAAGACAGCTGTACCGTAGATTGGAAATTTGAATCGAACTATTAATAGTTAATCATTTCAGTTCTCTAATTCAGGCAGCTGTAGAAATATTTTAATCTATTCGCCGCGACATTCCTCGCGGCTTATATTCCCCGCAATTGGACCCAGTTATTCAAACCAGTTAGAAAACCACGCGACTGGTCGGAGTACTAATTTCACTTTACCCCGATCGAGCGTAATACCTTCGCGAGCACGAACGTAATCGTCGTCAACGGCAGACTTTTAACGCGAATTATATCGCGGTGGCAGGTGGCCCATTAAACAATCCGGGAAACTAGTTCTGGCCGCGTAGCGTGCCGACTACTCGCTGATACCAGGATCTCCATAGTCATTCGTTCTCTTAGCCGATGATCCTCCTAGTCGCTACGCAGCGAGAGAGTCCGGCAAACTTTTTGGAATATTTCAGGCTCGCACCTGCCACCCGACGGACGAGAGTCAGAGCTCAAGGACTAGAAATAGTCGTGATTTTTTTGCGGCCACCGCTAATTCGTTTCGCAGGCTCCCAAGTGTCACTCGATGCGAGCCACGATTCGTTAGTGTCCCCCCGATCGACCTCGGGGGAACCGAATGATCGACCGATCGTCTTCGGTGACTACCACTTTTTCTCGGCTACCGCGTTCTCCTCGCGGTTCTTTTGCCATCGCCGATTTGCTCTTTCTTTCTGTCTTTCTCCCCGCTGTCGCGGATACCGGTCCCTGAAACGATTAGTATCTGATGCTTTGATTATTCAAGGGTTCGCCGTGAAACTGTTCTTATTCTAATGCCGAATACTTGTTTCGCTCTTTTGTTTCTATTTATCCCTGTATCGTTGTCGGTATTACTCTTTATGATAACTATACGTATGTTGTAGTTTAATTAATCGAAGAAAATGACGTATGTACGATTCACGAACCTCGAATTGGGATTTTTGAAAAAGTTACCTATGTCATTATTTTTAAATATTATTATTAACTCGTCGAACAACCTGTATTTGCAGCCAACGAGATAGCATCTCCGAGTTTCTTCGAGTGAAAAGGCGAACTCTAGACCACGCGATGGTCAACACCCGCTGCGAGGGTGCGACGAATCCTCGGCAAGTCGCCTCCCGCGGCGTCGGGACGCCCAGAAAACAATTTCCTCGTCACGCGGAAATAGTCCGTCGCTCGCCAGGAGTTGTCGAAACAGTTTTCGAGGCACGTGCCTCTATCCGGTTCCCACGTGCTGCTTTCCTCTCTCTCTCTCTCCCTCTCTCTCTTTCTTTGCCCCTACCCTCTCTCTCTCTATCTCTCGTCCTTCGTATTTTCGTACATCGCAGTCTATGAATAGACCCTGAAAACTCGGGACCGCGATCTTTACGTAACCCACGTCGTGTGAGGCACCCATTGTCTTTTCCAAAGACTATTTTACCGGTCCCTCCTCTACGTGTCTGTGAAAAATCTCCCGTTGCAAGAATCCCCTCTTCCCTTCCGCACGAGATCAGTCCCATCCGCCGCGATATCGGACGGTTCTCCAACTAAATACACGTTACAAGAGTCACGTTACTAAAGACGTTAAACCCGGGGAACGGGATAAATCATTATCCTACGTCTAACGTAACCGTAGGAGTGAAGTAACCGACGGACACGGATAAAGACATTTATAAATGACAAGTAAAGTTGAGGCCGCGCGTAGTCGCGCACCGCCGTCATTAACATTCTACAATCGTAGATACATCAACTGGCTAATCGATAAAGTTATACCAGAGAGAGAGAGACACGAAACAGTTGGTGGCAATCATCGTTATTGAATGACCAATGGTTCATCGTCGGGACGTTATGTAGGTTACTTTGCATTCTGTACGTACATACAACCATACTAGCACGCCCTAGAACGTACTGTACATATATGGAAGAAGGCTCGCGGAGCCTCTATTAATCTTCGCAGGGTCGAGGAGTAGCCATTAATATTAAGGCGGGGTCACCCATGGGAGCGTATCTTTGTGAATTATCGTTCCCGGCCCGTGTCACTCGAGGTGACTATCTTTTATTGTCACGTCCGACGTCCAAGAGGGCAGACAGTCGGAAACGAGCAGATTGCGACGACGTTCCGGGAGATTATTTTTCCCGTGACGCGCGAGAAATCTGCGTCCGGGATCTTTGTTAATGTTTTTTCTATTCTTTCGTTTCTGTTGCATTCGTCGGCGCGAGACGATGTCGGGTCCAGAGATAAAAAATGTGAATATGTAAAATTTGATTGGATGGTTCACGTGTTTCTTTTGTAGGTATATGTACGTGGAATATGTACTGGTTGACATGTTAATTTGGTATGGTTCTACGAGATTCTAAGCGGTTTTATTTGTTTTTGACGTTTAAACGATCGATTTCCTGGAGGATTTATCGAATTCTTGTTTATCAAGTTGTGATCTTGCGAATTAATTTGAATTTTACGCGGCCCAGGGGGGATCTAAATTGATCGTGTGTTTTTTGTTTAATTAATTTCTATTTTTATTACGTGTACGGTAAACGCGAAGCGGCGTGCAGGAATTGCGGCCTCGTCGTGAACATTCTCGAATCAAATTCTACGATAATGAACGCAATTACGACTTAATCCGCCTCTCGGTATCACGAGATCGTAAGCATTAACTGACGACTTTCGCTCGTGCACGACCGGTTCCCTTTGATTTTATCCGCGAAACCCAGCGTAATCGTTTTTGAAAAATAAGGCTGCGGGAGACCATGAATCTTCGCCGATTTGGCGGTTTCGCCACGCCGAGTGCAAACAAACTTTCGTATCCGCCGCCGATCCCTGGGCGATCGTTCTTTGTACCGGTTGATTCCCGAGAAACCAGAGATTACATTGCCACCTAAAAAATTACCGAAGATAGGAGTCAGATCGTTAATTCTCTCACACCTGGGATAAATATGTTCAGGAGAACTCTCCCAACACCCGGCAACGATAATTCTTACTTCTTTCGCATGTAAATAAAAAGACGGACAAATAATCATTCAATCGTGTAAAATCAGAAAGTTAAACTTAATCGCTGTATCTTATTCTCTTCAACTTAATATCCAAATTGATATTAACGATATTAATATGAAAGATATAAATGGTTCATTAACCCTCTATAGCTTTGCAGAACTCTAAAATCGCAAAGTCTATATCTATTCTAATGCCGAATACTTGATTCGCTCTTTTGTTTCTATTTATCCCTGTATCGTTGTCAGTATTAGTTTTTATGATAACTATACGTATGTAGTAGTTTAAGTGTGTAGTATGTAGTATTAAGTATGTAGTAGTTGTGTTTTTGGAGTATTAGGACCTTTCTAAATTCAAAGTTGCGAAGCACATTTTTTATAACCAAATCTTTGAAAATTCGCAAAGCGATCGTTAATTTACATATACGTATGTAAATATACGTACATATACATATACATATGTAGTAAGTATACATATACATACATGTATACATATTGCTACTTGATCGTTTCACGTTACAGCAGTTTCTGTACAATTCCTAACAAATTTCTAACAAAAAAATTTTTAAATCATTACAGCAGTTTCTGTACAATTCCTAACAAATTTCAAGCAACAAAATTTTTAAATCATTACAGCAGTTTCTGTACAATTCCTCACAAATTTCAAGCAACAACATTTTTAAATCATTACAGCAGTTTCTGTACAATTCCTAACAAATTTCAAGCAACAAAATTTTTAAATCATTACAGCAGTTTCTGTACAATTCCTCACAAATTTCAAGCAACAACATTTTTAAATCATTACAGCAGTTTCTGTACAATTCCTAATAAATTTCAAGCAACAAAATTTTTAAATCATTACAGCAGTTTCTGTACATACAATTCCCAACAAATTTCAAGCAACAAAATTTTTAAATCACCTATTATCCCAGAAAAAAATTGCTATTTATTCTCCGATACGCGGTATAAAGTTTCACGCCGTCCCGCCGCGTATCAAAACCGTACGTCGGCGGACACCTTACAGGAGATATCGCCGTGCACGCACGTCCGTAACGTCCCGGCGACGAGAGACGCTTAAATCAAACTTTAACGAGAAAGGAAAGTCGCGCATTACCGCATTACCATTACCGGCCGACGGGGCGGTACCGGTGCGCCGGGGACCGTTAATTTCCGAACGATTCGTTATGCGACTTCGGAGTCGAGATTCGCGGCTCCTCGTCGTCGACCTGACGCCAGATAAGCCGCGGATGCAAATAGAGATTTCCAGCTGCGAGAGATGGATGATGCGACCGGTGATAAATGGACGCGCGGCACTCGACGGCGACGTGACTCCGAATTTCTTTCACGCTCCGACACCTACAACATTCGCACACTCGCGAACGTAATGCTGACCGCGGTTGTAACCGTTGAGAAATAATTAGAATGATCGGTGAGATAAATTTCCGTTCCCCCGGCAACGGATGTTTCTCAGGGGGGAACGATATGTTTCTTGAATTTCGTAATAAATTCGGAAACGAATTAACCTGCCGCGAGACAGGCGGCGCGGCGCTTTTGTTCAAGCGACCACTATTTATAAAACGTATTTTTACAGTTTTTTAAATATCCCTCTGAATCTTACACGAGCTTATTCCGCCGCGGATCCCGCGTTCAGAACGTCTTCGGGTATTTTTGCATCACGTACATCACGAATAAGATGGGTGAAAAACAATCGTTGCAGGAATAGTACGTTGAAATCTTGGTAGAATTCGTTGAAAAATCAATTATTGTTCATAATTTCAATGCAAAATTTTGCATTGGATGAAGGAATAGACTCTACCTCAATATCTTTAAAATTTTCTAAATGCCACTTTGAAAATAGTAATTCGTTTTCTATTATTTAACGATGAGAAAAATTAGTTAACCTAAAGAGACATATTTGTTCACGAAAATACAATAGATGACGTAGGACATGTTAGATAGTACTATCATTTATCTTGGTTCCCCTGTTAGATGCCCGTCGAGATTTTCTGCACGACATTACGTGAATACAATTTGCGTAACCGGCGGGATCGGTAGCGTACTTTCGATTCCAGATTAATCGGGCGCACTCGGTCGGAGATTAATTTTGGTATTAAGGGCGCAGCAGGGTGCGCGCCACGGGATGTGATATAAATTATCGCCAAAATTGCAGCAGATGGTAATGAGTATGGACCAGATATGTATGC
Organism: Mimumesa dahlbomi; assembly: GCA_917499265.3. Classification (NCBI taxonomy): domain Eukaryota; kingdom Metazoa; phylum Arthropoda; class Insecta; order Hymenoptera; family Crabronidae; genus Mimumesa; species Mimumesa dahlbomi. Next base: position 9,016,413 of record OU824124.1, read on the forward strand.
AGGCGTGCAGTTTGCCCCCGTTCGTCAGCGATGCCGACGCAGTGATTACGGGAAAGGAAACTTCCCGCAAAACGGGATAATATAAAAGGCTTGGTACGATAATAAAAAATTGTACCACCGATTTCGATTATTTTTTATCACGCACGAATCTATAGAAAGAAATTTTTAAATTGTTTCGTTAGCGTTTCTTGGGTGAAATTATACAGGGTGTACCAAAAATTCTGGGACACTTTAGGTTTATGGATAGAACGCATAAAAATAAGAAAAAATAGTCTTATAAGTTGTGGGGGCAACTCACCCCTTATCGAGATACAACCCCTTTTGTAAAAAATTTTTAAAAAATCATATCTCCGAAATGGTACGTCGCAGAGGACCGATTTTGATTGCAATATAACCGGAAGAGACTAACGTTTATGAAAAAATATCACTATCTACGCAAAGGAAGATTTAATGAATGCCCTCAATTTTTCCCAAGTTGTTATAACCCTGCTACGATATAGGTAATTGGCGTTGTTTGGATTAAACAAGAATAAATGCTATTTAACAGCAATAATCGCAGCAATTATATATTTTTTTCTATTATCTTTGATCTTCTCCGGTTATATTGCAATTAAAACGGGTCTTCTACGACGTACCATTTCGGAGATATAATTTTTCTTAAATTTTTTACAAAAAGGGTTGTATCTCGATAGGGGGTGGGTTGCGCCCACAACTTATAAGACTTTGTTTTCTTATTTTTATGCGTTCTATCCATAAACCTAAAGTGTTTCAGAATTTTTGTTACGCCCTGTATAATAGAAGAACTATTCGAACGAATGGCAATAATTAGGCCCAATTATCTCGTTGATTGTGCGTGATCCGACTTAACGGTCACCCTGTACACGGCATCCAACCGGTAATACTTTCTGAAAGAATCAAGGTTAGCGGAGCTTCCGGTTTTTGCGACGCCGACGTCCAATCACCGTGAAAATTCCCGTTTTTCATCTCACCGACAGTCGAGCGCTTCAATGCCGGGTATCTCGGGCGGCCCCGACGTCGTGGAATTCTTCGGGTACTTTTAAAACGATCCTGTTAGACGCGCGTTCCCAGGACGTCCCTGAAATCAGAGCGACGAGGAAGAACGAAGAAAATTCAATGACATAACTGTCAACCTTTCAATTAACCACATTTTTCCCAGGAAATTTGAAAACCCGTGAGACGCGTACCTCGGATGCCGTTCAATCTCGTTTATCTTCTAGCTGTACTTTTATCCGAAGTTCCATCTTGATTAACGTATAATAATTATCATATCCATCGAACATGAAATATGGGTCACGTGATTTCGCTCGTGCATACCGACGTCGATGAGAATCCAGGAATAAACGTTAGAAACTCCATTTCGATCGTCTGATAAAATTGCTCGAAGGTTGCCGATATCTATGGATCGTGATCTTAATACGATCGATGCCGGCGGTGCAGCCGTGGCGCTATCAATTATTTCACGGCACCGGTGATGAACTCGCGTGGAAAGTAGACTCGCTTATCTGTCCGCGTAATTTTAGCACGCTAGATCGAGATATCAAGCGGGTCATCATCGTTCTCGATAAATGATTTAGACGGGATAATCGTGTACCCGTGGCACTTGGTTTCCTACGATCTATCAATATTCGCGGTGGCAACTGGTGCACAAGTTCCTCGCGATCTTGATCCTGCGATTACATCACCTCGGAATTACTGTTACTCTGTTAAGTAGAGCTTTACAGAAGTACGAGATCGAGATATGTACTGGTGAACTGCGTCGCGATAACTCCGGATGTCCATTATATCATTGTTCGAACATCGCCGATCGCGTATCTGCTTTCTGCACGTTGTTTCGCCTCACCTATGTATGTCCACTCGCGATGTAATTCGAGTTAATTTACAACGCCCATTCCCATGCATTTTAAACGAACCTGAGTTACGGAGTAACTTCGGAAGATTCAGGTACGATATAGATTTTTAATTTATTGTCTCGGCGTGTTAAATTGTTATTTATGGATTAATTATAGTCCTTGATTTGTTTTTTCCATATTACGAACACCTGGCGATCGTACGTCAGAAATGTCATTTCCTTTACTGATCCTCGTTACAGTACCCATTTTTAATTTCTGTGCGTAATAAAATATAGTGATTTGCATTAGAAAATTAATCTCCTCCTTCTTTTTAATTAAAAGCTTTACGTGTACTAAATATTAGGTGTAGATTTTTGGCAATATAGAAATTTTATATCGAACAGGGGGGGAGATAATTTTTTAAATATTCCCTGCCGTTTTCTACGATCTTTTGCCACTTTTCTGATAAAATACGAATCAGTAAATCAGCGACAAATTGTTTCACAAAACGTGAACTAGTAAACGACTGAAATTCGTCGAAAAGAACTCCTTTATATATCTAATACGAACCAAAAAATTCATATCTATTTGGAAAAAAAAGTATTACGTTAAGATCCACAAGACCCAAGAGGGCAATTCCACTATCAAAAATACAAGTGTACCGTGCAAAGTTAATTACATTACGGTACGTATAAATTCCATGCTCCCCAGAAGATTCCACCGAATATCTCTATTCGAAAGCGATAAATAAACGCGGGAAGTCCTTCCTGGTAGTCTCAGGCTACCCTTGGGCCCTTTCGCACATCTCTTCCGTTAATTACGCCGGGGACCTCCCCCCCTTTCTGATAATACATCGAATAGCAATAAGTTTCGGACCTACGTGAGCACAATCCGTTAGTCGCTTCGGGTTCCCTCGGCATCCGTAGATAAGTGAGTGTTCCTGTACTCTATAGAGTACTCGTTTGTTGGCACTATCGTGGTCGGAGGTAGGTGGGGGAGGCTTACGTTAATTATTTCAGGCTCGATTGCAATTACTCATACCGGGCTGGATCGTTAAAACGCGATCCAGACCTGAGAAACCGTCCCGAAGCTCGTTAGCCAGGGGAAAAGTATTTCGATACGGCTCCGGTGTTTCTTTCTCTCTTGGCAAAGTTAAATACACTTTGTGCATTACTCCTGGTGATCAGTCACGTTTTGTTTCGTCATTAAACGACTTTACGAGGTGCTCCGGGTCGTTGTTCATTCGGTGGTATCAGGTGATACACCGTCCCCTATAGTACCTGTACCTGGAATTAAATGTATCGAGAAATTTTTTGTAACTTTGAGAATAATAGACAATGGTAACAGGAGATTATTCCGTTTGGTTTGTTCTTATTCGTAAAAATAAAATATTCCGTTTATCTCGATAGGCAATCCGGAACTGTTCGAGATGAATGGAATATAAAGTTCCACTCACGAACTTCTTGGTTCTATTAATTAATAGTCTAAATAGTATTTACTATTTGATCGAGATAAATACCATTCGGACTATTCTTCTGGTTATCAGATTGATTTTCGTCTGTGGGTATTTAATGTAGGCAGACGGTCGGATAGTAATCTGAAAAGTCGGCTAGAAACGAAGGACGGCCGCCCCCGTGACGGGATTGTCGTATCACAGGATCGACGATCATTATTCAGGGGTTCAATTAAAGACTCGCTAGACCTCTAATTCGGCCGGCGCCGTGAGATTATCCCGATATCTTTCGTATCGATTGCTCCCAGGTGGGCCTGCTAGTTTATAGTATACCGTACACAGGGGCGGACCGATAGAAGAAGAAATCACTCGGTCATATTTCTATCGCTCTATATTTCGCTTATATAATAAATACCTATCTTGGATCCAGAAATTTTATGAAAAACACTGTACATTTTCAAATACGGTGGAAACCTTGTACAACCTAAGTATCCGTAATTCAGAATCTCTTAAATGTAAAACGGAGAAAATTTAATTGTTCCATAAAATTATAAGCAGGTTTTTATAAGAACAATTCTCATAATCGACACTAAGCCTACAAAGGACGATCACATGACCATTTTTTAACTTTTGATTAAGAACTTTGCACTCGATGTTTCAGCTTTCTACTTTATTTCATTTAATTGAAACGAAATATATAATTTTCTTCTACACCACTACCTAACGCTTTTAATATTCTGTATTCTCCATACTAAATTAGTTATACCTCTACTCAATCATCAAAAATGTAATTTATATTTAAACAAATACATATATACAAATTGTCGGTAGATTTACTGAAACAAAACCAAGAAAATTTTCTTCAAATCTCTCAACCCCATTCTTTCCCCTCTTCTCAATAAATAATTCGCAAAAAATTCCTCGCCCTCGACCGAAAACTCGACTTTCCACTGCCACGACACGATTCTCTACAAACCCGGGTGTACGAAAATTCTACCCGGGCCCATTGGGTCAGTCCGCCCCTGACGGTGCATCAGCGCGCGAAGGCAAAAGAGCGTGGGCGCACCTCGTTGTATCGATCTCAGATTCTTCGACGAGTATTTCAGAGCATGATACACTGGGTGGTCCATCGGTGGACCGTATAACAATGAATCATATCTCGGGGAAAAGGATTTCGGTGTGACACGGTACCGACCGCGTGCCCGGGGTGATCTTCGTACAGCACGCGAGGCGAATGAGCACAACCGGAACCATGATCTGCTATCCTTTTACGACGCGGGGGATAAACGAGCCGGATGACCGGCCTGGATGGAGATAACGAAGTGGCTAAACAGTCGGACAAAGGGATAAACAATGGACCGTGAAACTCGCGTGATTCTGTTTGGGAAATCTTTGTAGCTGATTTTCATTTGCCAGGGGGATTCGAGGGTGAATTAATTGAACGCTATAAAACGTGAGATAAAGTACTCGATTAACGGGCATGGTAGAATGGATTTGTTAGAAGGAATTAAGTTTTTTTTTTTAAATTAAATAAATGGCGGTATATAATTATTTTGAAATGGTTATTGGACAATATTTGATATTAAGGGGCCTCACCACCTCGAGCTCGAGTCGTGTGTGACTTCAGCGACAGGAACGGAAAAAATATGAACTGCAGGGACTGTAGGGGAAGACAGTCCCCACGCCGTACCTAGACAAAGTTGTGTGTATCCGTGTAGTCGAGCTATTCCCCTCTCACGGTCAGTCGGGACTTGAGGGATCGAGATGTAACCTTTTTCACGTTTCGTACGGTTCGTCGTGTCAAAAGTAATTCGGGGATTGCAATGTTAGCTGCGGCGCGCCAAATGTGCGACGCACCGAATTTTCAAAATTGTTATAACCTTTTGACTTATGTTGTTACAAAATTTAACACATTTAATTTTGAAACATGATACCAATAAAAATAATTATAAAAGTTGTGAACATAAATATTGTAAACAATATTGTTGTTCAATCTTGCCCTCTTAAAATTATATAAAAAACTGATTCAAATTATTTCAGTGCTGATTTCTGTATAGTATGTATCGTATGTTCTGTAAACATATATGCAGAATATATGGATTGTTATATAATATTTTTTAGCGTAAAGAAGTATTGAGAAACAATACTAGATAGCAGGAATTTGCAAGCTATTGACATTATTTGCTAAAACCTTTTTTCCTCGACCGTATACATCATCGGTAGTTACCGATGACTAGAGCGGTGCGGTCAAGGTAGTTTATGATACGTCAATTATTACGGGGAACCTATTTCCTGCGAAGAATACATTGCAAACCCTTTCACGGCATTCGGTCACCCCTGGTTGAATTTGTCGAATTTCTACCTTACTTTCTCCTCCCGGAACATTGCACGGATTTAGTTCATATATCGTAGCGTACGCATTTTTCATCCGATTTTAATAAACTTAGGACCATTTTAAAGATAAAGGATGAATGCACGAGATGATAGAACAGTTTTTCGAAATTCGGTTTCTTTCTATATGAAAAAATGTTTCGAAAATTAGTAATTTTCTCCGTTCATTTTCATTGATAAGGAAACCGAATTTCGAAAATCTGTTCTATCATCTCGTGCATTCATCCTTTATCTTTAAAATAGCCCCGAGTTTATTAAAATCGGATAAAAAATACTTATTATCCGACTAATTAGCCCGACTGCAGGTTACCAGTCGCATGGAAAATGCCTTACTTTCTCAACCCGGAACATTCCAAGGGTTCAGCTCATATATCATATCTTACGCATTTTTCATCCGATTTTAATTAACTTGGGGTCATTTTAAAGATAAAGGATGAATACACAAGATGATAGAACAGTTTTTCGAAATTCGGTTTCTTTCTATATGAAAAAATGTTTCGAAAATTAGTAATTTTCTCCGTTCATTTTCATTGATAAGGAAACCGAATTTCGAAAATCTGTTCTATCATCTCGTGCATTCATCCTTTATCTTTAAAATAGCCCCAAGTTTATTAAAATCGGATGAAAAATGCGTAAGATATGATGCATGAACTAAACCCTTGCAATGCGTCGAGGCTAATATTCCTCCTTTCCGATGTTTGTGCATTTCATAACAAGAGTCGGTGTTCCTTTTCAAGATTTTCACTTGCAAGGCTTACAATGTAAGCCAAGAGCGAAGGGTTCCCTTACGGTCAGAATTGGTCAGGTACTTCCAAAAAGAAAAACGCACACCGACTCATTCCTGTGTGTGTATGGTCGTGGTGGGGGGTCAAGCTTCGACCATTTTGACGCGATTTCCAAGGGGCAGCACTGCGCCATAAGTATTATTTGGGAAAATCGTCAAAAACACGCGTTAGCTCATATATTGTAGCGTTCGTATTTTTCATCCGATTTTAAAAAACTTGGGGCCATTTTAAAGACAAAGGATGAATGCACGAGATGATAGAACAGATTTTCGAAATTCGGTTTCTTTCTATACGAAAAAATGTTTTGAAAATCAGTAATTTTCTCGGTTCATTTTCACATAGAAGGAAACCGAATTTCGAAAATCTGTTCTATCATCTCGTGCATTCATCCTTTATCTTTAAAATGATCCCAAGTTTATTAAAATCCGATGAAAAATGCGAACGCTACAATATATGAGCTAAACCCTTGCAATGCCGCTGGTGGTGAGGCCCCTTAATATAATCTGTTAAGAGTGTTTGACGCATCGTGAAACAAACGTACGGAAATTCCTCAGACTTGAATTCGATTAGCTTGATGGATGGAAACGACTTTCGCAGGGAATTCCTTACAAGGTACAGCGATTTACGGCAAAGATTAATCGATCGTGTCAGAAACTTAATGGTTACACCGTCACTTTAACGAAAAGACAGGGGTTCGATACTGTCCGAGGTAAATCGGATTTAAGAAACGTGTTCATTAAAGAATTCCACGGAAGTAATTTAAATACCCTTAGGTATACTAAACCTTGCCAAAATTTTTCCACCGTTCTTTCATTAACAATGTACTCAAGTATATCCCACCACATTTTTCTTGAAATTACGCATTTTTTTCTACTTCAACCATAGACCGGAATCATGCGACACGGAAGCACTCGTGCAGGGTTCTCTTCCCTCGCCACGAGCAGCACACCTAATTAAATTAGGCGGTCGCTGATAGATTTCAATCAGCTCGTACCTACCGCCAGCACGCTGTGCTCGTTTAAGTGTAAGCGTACGGGGGTTTCGATCTACACGCCCCTAAAATTTAACGAGCTACCGAGCGTCCACTTCCAGGCTCCCGCATGTCATCCTGTCTCCTTCCTCTGTGCAATTAATTAGCCCCGCTTTCCTCCTCCCTACCCCCTTCCCGCCGCGCCAATTATTCTTTCGCTCACCACCCTCCAGTTCTGCGTAATTCAATCTAGCTGGGATCAGGGTGCTGCGGGTCCATGGGGGTTCGATGATTTCGTGGGAGTCGCGAGGAGTGCGTTCTTAACGCGGAACTTTATGGGGGAATATCGAGTGTTGGAAATAATTCCGTTATTACATTTTTAAAGAGTCCCGGAGACTTTCCGATAACCGCGGTTTTTAGCACATTTATTGTTTATTTATTTTTGACATTATTAATAGGATTTATCGATGGAATTATAATTGACGTTTCGTTTATTAAATCATAGTTTCTTTTAGACTTTTTTTTGTAGTACGCTGGGTCAGAAGTTTAATCGTTGGAATTAATTCGATTTGGAGGAAGTGGTTTTATTGAAATGAATTCTGTAAAAATTACAGGTTTCCTTTCATTATTGGATATATTAATTGGCTCTGGATTTTCACGCAAGGGTATTTTAAGTAGCGTAAGTATTACCTGGACACGATGAGATACGTGTTTCACTTGGGCACCTTTTTTAGTGGGGTCAGGTTTTATCGCGGGCAAAAAGTGCCAAGGGAGAGTGTCATTACGCATTAAATTAAATTCCTTTTTTGCGTACGAATGGCAGTACCTTTTTGATAAGTTGCCGTTACACTTAAGGCACTCCGTGCAAAGTTAATCCGGCTGACAACGCGCGCTAACTAATTCATGCCAGTTTTTTTTGCGAGCTTTCGCTCGGAAATTACTTTGCGCCTGCGTAACCCGTGCATTTGCCTCTCGTCACGTCCGTCCATACCGCTCGACCGTCGGCGAAAGTTGGCAAAATATAGATTTCCAATTGTATGTACAGAACAGTTTCTTACGAGCGTACGATTAACACGTATCCGATGAAAAGAAGAATTATCGCCACCCTGTTATTAAAACAAATTTATATCGCTACGCGTACGAGTTGCGTGCGTTCCGAAAAAAAAATGTCTGCCAAGTAAATCGGACGTCATTAATTGGTCGGTCGAAAGAAAGGAGCAATTAATTACCATCGGTGAAATGTAATTACACCTTCACGTGTGAAAGCATCAGGAAATATGTTTCATCCGGGTTGAAACAACGACGTTCAATTATCCGAGGGGGCGATCTTTCGGATCGTTTCTATTTATCTCGGTCGTGCCGACGTTAGCCTTCGCGTGCGCAACTCGAAAATGATGAAAGTTACGGTGATGTAACGCAGGTAAATGCCGTTCTTAAATCCCGGATAAGAAAGGTGAAGAGAGAAGAGGAGATAGACGGTAGAACGGGCAGCTGGCGAAAAGGCATTTATTGCCCGTTGCACCATTTTACGGGTTCTTAATTCCTTTGCCGGCGTTATCCAGGATCGGGGAGGACCTCTCAAGGATGCCGCCAGGACTCGCCAATCCTTTGAGAAATTCACACTGCCCTAAACACCCCCCTGTACAATACCATTCGGCGAGTTTTATGTTGTCGAGGCCCGACCTTTGTCGACGGAGAGACGCGTATTCGGGAGCTGCGCGTTTATTAGTACTCGATGTCCACCGGAAGTGGAAATAACTTGCTAATGGTCAGTGTATTTTATCCCGGAAAGTGGACGTCCCATTTGGGAAGCGTTCGTGGGATGCATTTTTTCTGTTTATTTCCTGGATGGTTTATTCTCTTGATGGATTTTACCGTCATCTCCGAAAATTTTCTGAAACTTTTTATGTGATCTTTGGAACGAGATATCTCTGCTTGATTATAAATAAAATTGCACAAAAAGCTTTGCGTATTTTAACAATATTATTTCTAGTGAAAGTGACCCTGCTTTCAAAAAAACTCCATTCATAAAATAAATAAAATATTTTCCCATATAAAATTCCGCAAATTTCCAACATCGATTCTAGTCCGAACCGCTTCAACATTCCATACGAAACACGTTTATACGGTGTGTCAAACGAGTCCGCGAACGATTTCCGATTTTTCGTGCAAATTTCGACAAATCGCTCGTTATGGATAAACGCTGGTTTTACCGAACGCGTGACTGATATATCGTGCTCCCCCCGCTCAGTTTTCAATTTCTCGGATTCGTTCTCGTGCCGAACGTATCGTAAACGAATGATCGTTCAGCAGTCAACAACCATCGCCGGCAACGAGCGCAAGACCGACAAATTCTCCGTCGGACGTTTTACGTTGTTTACCGCGAAACTGTAATTGTAGTTGACAAATATCGATTACCAGCACGCTGGCAGTTCTGGAAACGTCGTGTCCCCGGGATCCCTGAAAAACGCTGCTCGGTGGAGTCATGCGTGTCGTATTCAACTCGGTAGTTCCTGATCTTGACAGTATGACAGAAACACGGGGACCACTTTTTGCCGGTGCAATCTCGCGAGGGAGCACGATCGATAATTGTTTAGGTCGAACCAGAAGACAACCGGTAATTCCGGAGACTTATGATCCGCAGAAGTACCAAGAAAACTGGTAGACGTTTGGAAAGGGAATTCTCAATCTCCCGTAGACCGGTCCACCGAGATTTATGCGCGAATATACATCGACCCCGAGTATTTATGGAGTGATAACGAGAACCGTGGTTCTTGTTAATAATCGCGGTTTAATTAATACTAATTCATCGATCGGATGAAAAGCGATCGAACGTGTCGCTTAAACGACCGGCGACGTTTCTCTCGCGATAAAGAACGGACGGGTTGTTAAAAAAAAAAAAGTGTCCTCGTTTTTCGCGGAACTTGTTTTACAAGCCGATACAAGCTGAAGAAAAAAGGAGCACGTGGCATTTCCAGGAGGGACGAGACACGAGATTACATTTCGCGATACGCGTGACTCGAACATTGAAAATTATACGTCGTTGTGTTATTCATACGTTATTGATATTATTGTTACTATTACTATCGTCGCGATATCATCGAGCGGTGTCCTCGTTTCCCGGCGGGTAACTTGTTTCGCGAGGCGACGCATAAATATCGAAAACGAGTATGTACTTCGAATTGAAAACGACTGGAAATCCGGGTATAAATTATCGCGTCGTTATCGAGACGGAATTGAAAGGCTATCAAAATATTATTGTTGTCGAGACTTTATGAAAAAGCGATCACCCTTCCCGTGGAACGTGTCCCGAAAGTCCGTTTAAATTACGAAAATCCATCGTGCCAGCAGAAGAAACAAAACCAAAAAAACGTGTTTTAATGTACGATCTTATTTCACGACCAATCAATGCTTGTCATAAAAGAGAAAATTACCGGCGACGTGTCAAACGCGTCCCGCGACACGATACTCGAGATTCGTGACTTTCATCTCGGACACTTTCATCTTTTTCCTCTTTTCGCTGCCGCGTGCAAAAAAGATTTGTCGAGGAAGACTTTATCGAGGCGACGTTAATACGCCCACAATTTTTAACCACGCGTGAATCGTGCACGCGATACATTATACGTATATGATTCTCACTAAAAAAACATCACAGTCCCAACGTAGCACCGATTAATCAACATTAATGAAACAGTAACACATTTATAAAACCACGGTAAATATATAAACATAAATAATTATCCCCACCCGAATCCATTTGAAACACCATTCTAAACTATAGATAAAAAGTTAATCCAGAACGATGTCTCTACCGTATTTCACCGAATGTTTTCCAATCGAGCCTAATCGGTCACGGTGAAGGCAATTAAGTCCCACCTAATCAATGTGTACAGCACAATTAAATCGGCGTCCAAAAGAAAAAAGTATCACGGGCCGCGGAATGCGTCGGCGAAACGGGGTTACGGGGTTTGAAAATCGCATTTGGTAGCAGCAGATCGAGGCAACGTCGTACCCTGGCAGCCGTCGGTACGTTTCTCTGAACGATAAAAGTAACGTTGATTGCTGCGCCTCCGGTGTAACGCGGCACAATGCGATTTCAATTTTATTATGCCAGCTGCGGGAGATAACCGCCAGCGGCAGCCGTAACTCATGCGGTGTCTTTTAAGCTGTCTTCACGGTGAAACTGTGTCAAATCGCCGGAATAGCCCTACCGGATCCGCGCGGATACAGGTACGCGCAGGTACTCGACGGTGATCCGATATAGAGGTAACGTTTCTGATAGCAGGCCGGGGTTCCGCGGGGAATTACGGAATCGAGATATCACCGCGAGTTCAACTCGAATTCGATCGCGCGACGTAAAGCCCGGCACGTTTCGCGGTACTATAATTTTATAACACGCGGTAGAATTTAATACCTCGCGCAGCGCGGATTTCTGTTTTATTACGGCATGAAAGCTGAAAACTAATGGGGTTGAATTATGTGCGAGAGATATACTGAGGTGGTATTGTTTCGTTTAATGGGTGTTTATCGTTTTTATTTAAAATTGATATGCATTGCGAGTGAATGGGAAAAGTATGGGTCCTGGAAAGAAAGTTTTAGGAATTTAGAAAAGTGTTCTGGGAGTGCGGTTGTTTTCCAGAAACGATAATAAAACTACAAAGAAATGTAGATCGACTAACCCTTAATTAACACCCTTCCAATTTCCTAACGTAAGAGTCACACCAGGTCTGAAAAACCCTGTAGAATATTTTTATTAATTATTATATTCTATTAAATATTTGCAAAATGAGTAATGAGGAACAGTTAATCATAAATTATTTATCTAAATTAAAATCATCTTAAATCGTAAGTTTTTCATAATTAAGAGGGGGGAATTCTAAGATTATAAAGTCGTATCTACGGGTCCAACTACGGTCATCGAGCGTAAATCGCGTTATTCGGAAGATATAAATTGAGCCATCACTCGACAGACAACGAATACTCCACACGTGTATTGCATCACACGTTCCTTGTAACAACAACCGATTCGTTTATCGTGAAAAGAGTCATATAATTCATCGCAACAGAAACACAGTACGCACGGGCTACGGTTGTAACTCGAACCAGCATTCATCGACGAGAGTTACATGTATGTACGTATCGCCGCAGCGAATTCGGCTTTCAAATATTCGAGCGATCAATACCCATCCGCGGAGATGCAAAAGTAACGGTGAAAAAAAAAAAGAAGAAAATAAATGAAGAGACAGCTGGGCCCCGGTGTAATGGCCGCGTTACACAGCCGAATACTATAATAAATAATTAAAGTCACCTAAGAGACGTGCCTGTTCGTACAGAAGCGAAATTACTCCCGCAAAATGTCCCGGGGAGATCTCGTGTCGTCTGACTTAATTACTTTTGCTCTTACATTAATGGCCCCCCGTGCAATCTGGCGTTTTATTGCCGTTCGGCAGGTGGACTCGCACACTCGACCCCCTTTTTCCATCGCCGCGAAATGGCTCCCGTTGAACTATTCCTGCGGCGATTAGCCGTCGAATCGACGTGCATTCGATTCGATGCAAGAAACACTGCGATCGAATGCGAGCTGCAAATTGCCACGCCGTAAGACTCGATTTCCAACGGCCAATCGGAACGCCCCGTGCAAAAGTTAGCCGATCAATTGCGCGAGTCGCCCAGAGCCCCGATGCAATTGCAGCCCTGTACTTTCGGGTTCTGCTTCTCGGAATTACCGTTCCAGCGCACGTCCCTACCGTGTTCGGTATTTCCTTCTTTCGGGGGACGATAATCACGTATGCATGAATGGGGATATTTCCTTTTTGTACACACCGATCGAATACATTATAGAAATTCGCACGTGCGTTACGTAATACTCCGCCGGGGCTTATTGAACACAGTCGTTAAATGTTAATCAGGGTTCATTTTGTCGGTTGTGTAAATATGTTAAATATTCTACGGACCTCGAAGGGAAATACCGAATAATCAAGATTTTTTAAAATTATAATGGCATTTTTATCCTATTAAGGGTTTAGATAGTATTTTCGTAGGTTTTTACTTCTTTAGAACACTTCGTTAAAATTCCAAAGAGATTTATTCGAGATGTTCGTTTAAAGAGAAACGCGTTGTCTCCGGTGTACTTTAACCAGAAACATTCGTTTGATGGTTCCCGCAGGAAAATGTTGCTCCGGATTCCAGGTTCTCATTCGTTGCTGCTTTTCATGTTCTGTTACGGTCTATCCGTCAGAACGGAGCAGAGTCCAATTTGTCTTTCCCTACTTCCACGGAGTCATCTGTCGTTTTGCTCGAGTCGTTGCCCACCGCCGGTTATTTGTCCAACCGGGCGAAATTGCACCTCGCGAGTCGCCGCGGTCTTTCAGGATGAAAGGAAGCTTAATTGCGTTTAACCGTTACACGGGTGTGCGTGCTACGATGCACGTGTCTCGGCTGCTACAATGTTGCTTTACGACAGATAAATTGTAGGGGTTGCTTCCGCGACCGTTTCGAAGTTTTTAGGGAAACATCTCACGAAATGTTGCATAACAATCGGCAAATTATACGGGTATCAAAATTCCGGGTTCCGGTATAATAAACTTTTTGGTAGACACACAAACTTTATAACGAAAATCATCCGGACAAAGTATAACAATCGAAAGGTGGTTGTTGGATAAATCGCAGCTGGGCAGAATCTGTTTGCATTATTCAAGGATAATTTCAAGTTACGCTCTCTTGTAATATTGAGAAAGGTAACGAATCTATTACCAAGAGATGTTTCGTTGATTGGCATTCGGGAGCTGCGCGTTTATTAGTACTCGATGTCCACCGGAAGTGGAAATAACTTACTAATGGTCAGTGTATTTTATCCCGGAAAGTGGACGTCGCATTTGGGAAGCGTTCATGGGATGCATTTTTTTCTGTTTATTTCCTGGGTGCTTTATTCTCCTGATGTATTTTATCGTCATCGCCGAAAATTTTCTGAAACTTTTTATGCTATCGTTGGTACGAACTTTATAGCGAAAATCATCGGGACAAAGTATAACAATCGAAAGGTGGTTGTTGAAATAAATCGCAGCTGGGTAGAATCTGTTTGCATTATTCAAGGATAATTTCATGTTACGCTCTCTTGTAATATTGAGAAAAATAACGAATCTATTACCAAGAGATGTTTCGTTGGTTATACGAACGTGTAATTATTTCATGATCATCGATGAGATGTAAAAATTGCAATTAACGTGTAGATACTTAAACCAGACACAACCGGCGGTCACGCTCGCTATCGATTATGATCCTTATTAATTCCCCCGGTATCTGTTATCATTATTACATCGTCAACTCGGCATGCCGCCACAAATGTTCCGGTTAATTGCTTCTACCGTTGCGTGAGAGCTGAAGGCGATACACGCACGCGCTGCTTTATGGCGGATAAATTGCACGGGATGCAACGCTGATTTATTCCAGCTTTTCAGGAAGCAACACAACTACGAAGCGCCGGTACGGCAATCCCTCTCTACACCGTGGTCCACAAATCATATAATTTTTTATGGGAAAACTGATACTTGAGCGTTGGATAAATAATACTAATATTAATCACAGCGCAAAATTACCTAGAAGTCAAAAATTTCATACGTGAAAAATTTCAAGGCTTCATACGTTTCCAAACGCAAAAATTTCGATGTGTCAAAAGCCTGAGATATTTAAAATCCAAATTCAATGAAAAAAACTGAAATTATAAATTCAAACCATAAATACTCGTTAGCCTGTAATCCTCCTTAATCTGAATTTGCCAGTATTCCATGACTTATGAACGAATGTGTATACGTACATACGTTTCCCTCGAGCCACGATAGGACATCCGGTCGATAAAAAGACAAGCTTGGGATCCACGTACCATTACGCGGGAAACACGGAATTGGAAATCCGTTCTACTCATCCGGAGGAAACGTGTAATTCGCTGTGCTTCCTGGTTGCCCGTTAAAGGGGTGATTCCAGCTATCATTTCTTTGACGGAATCTTTCGTTATCCTCGAGAAAAGAAGTCGCGATTATTATGGTTAACACAGACAAGGCAGACAATTAACAATAATTTCTAGTATTCACACACAATTTTTGAGGATTTAAAATTACCAGATCAAATTAAATCAATATGAAACTGAGTGTCCACCAAATCTAAAAAAAAAGAGAGAGAAAGGGTAGACATGTACGTACAAAAAATTGTGAAAATTCCGAAAAATCAAAATAAATACATGAGTAACGAAACTTTCCAAATCCAAACGCATCCTTTTAATTTTGAAATTTTTTAATTATAATATTCCCGGGTTCATAGTTTCCAGAGAATCTCGGAGCCACCCTTTACCAGCAGGTAGAGCGACGCGTCTCTTTCGTAAAAGTTTATGGCGCCTTTCGGGAACCAGCGAGGGCTCTATTTACATAATGGCCGACCAAATAAACGTCAGACGGACGCACGCACCCTTCCCAATTATCAGGGCTTGCCTGGACACTCGAAACCCTCTTACGAGCCACCCGTTTCGGGGTAGGCAACCGGCAGATAAGCTAAAAGCAAAGAGGAGCAGCTCGCACGAATCCCTCGGATCTCGCCATGTATATTTATGACACGTGCGATTCTCTTCACGCGAGACGCGCGACTCTCTTTTACCGATGCTAATGGAGTTTCGAAATGTCTCGCTGGGACAAAGTGATCTTCCACGAACGGTCCATCGAGATCTCGACACCGGAGTGACGGACTCAGACGTGTTTTCCCTGGACGTTCAGCAGAAACGAATTCACCAGATCACCTTGTTCGCGTCTAGTAAAATAACCAGGGCAAAAACCGACGGTGTAAATCGTTCGAAAATTCGTTTCACACGTAACCGATGATTAATCAGGAAAAAAAAAGCGAACGACGGAATACCTAAACGGAAACGTTGCAGCACTTAACAAGAATCCCGCACCCTATACATTCTCCCTTGGAACATCGAAATTGTAGTTCCCTATTTCCAGACACCGTAATTTTCCATTCATACCGCGGTCGAGATCGATAAATTATCGTGCAACATCTATCGGCAATGATTAACCGTCTCACCCCCTTCTCCTCTTACCGAGCATATTCTCTCGGAGAAATCCGGACCGTAGATCACTACCACGCATACGCGATAAACACGTATCCGTGCCGGTTGGAACGGTATTTCACATCGTTCCGAGGCCCTCGAATATTCATTAATAGGATACAAGCAGGTTGCGTTGATGGAAAACACGAAACGAGGACGGATGGAAGGGATTAATAAGGGGGGGTGGGGGGAGAGGTGAAAAAAATAAAAAGGAGAAGCACCTCTTGCATGCTCGTGGCGCCTACGACCGTTTCCACCCACGCGATCTAGGGCAGATGAAAGAAAGCGCGATGGAATCCTTCCACGGATTCATTAATGCCGGGGGTTATTAATAGAGGACACGCACCGAAATAAAAGGATCATAAATACGGGGTTACGTGGGTGTTCGGTGGCCGCCCATGTCGATTGGCGTGCAGTCCGCCCGAAGTAACAATTTAATTACAGCGTGGACCACGATATGTATAGCAGCCACCCACGGTAAATTGATTTTGCCACGGTATTAAGCCGCGGACGGTAAACGATTTATAGAAGCCCGGCAGCGTTGCACGGTAGTCAACGAATAGAGAGACCCCGGTCGCTTTGTAATTAAGAAGTTTCTGCGAATGGAACCGAGAGGGTCCTTTTCGTTTATCCCTATCTTCCCTTTCTTCGCGTCCCTGAGATACGAAATTAGTTGGTCGAAAGTTTCGCCCGCCATTCGGGGAAAATGAGTTAAATGGAATCTTGGTTGAAAGCTCGGTTAGAGAGTATTATTTTTTTTTTTTCTCATTAATAAACTGTGTAATTCGACGGAATTCGACGTGCATTTCTTTTCGCCAAGAATTTAACTTGTAAATTACAAAGTATGGCGTCGTTGGGGTAGGTTCCGCGAGTCTCTCGACTCCGGCGCGGTCATAGCGAAGCTGTTTTCTTAGACCGGGGTTTTATTTCACAGGCTCGCCACCCATAACGCGTAACAATTGCCCCCGGCTATGTCTGAGGTTACAAGTAGGATTGTGTTGCAGTGCCCTAGCAACGAAAGAAGGGCGCGGAACCGCTTCGCTCTCGCGTGCCTCGGAACAATGAGCAACTTGCACGAGGTGCAACGCACGTGCAGCGCATAGTCTTGCCGGGGAAAACTTAAGACTCGTTCACACTACCGTTGGAACGACGTCGACGGCCGCGGAGATGAGAAAAGATTTCCACACACATTTTCACACAGTTTCGTCGACCTGTTTTGCGAAATGAGAGCATGTTGCGGTGTGGAATTTTTTTAGAAGGTTCTACAAATAGAAAAAAATATATACAGGGTGTCTAAGATTCCTCCGAAAAAGTTTGAGTAGAAAAATGATTTATTAAAATACAAATTCAACTTTAACTCGATAGTAGATATTATATGTGAAATAAGAATTCGATTTTATATTAGTAAGAGAAATTAGTTGAAATTGTCGTATCATAAGAGTTTCGTATTTTTTTTTTTTTATATATTTTAGCTTCGAGCCTTTGGGATATAATATCCTAGACTACACAGCTTCAACAAGTTACAATACTTTCGTATTTTTGCTGCAAGGTTTTGGAAATCATTTTTGGGCCCGAAGAACCTCGCACACCTTGCGTAGCGAAAAAAGAAATGGTAATTTAGTGCATCGGCAATTCGTACGTTCTTTTCTGCTCTGCTTTTATTCTGAGACATCAATTTTACGGTTCTCGTCGAATTTCGATTAACAGTCGAGCGCCGCATTCCCTCGGGATACAAGATGCACGTGCCCTTTCGTAGCACGAATTGACCGAGTTTTTGAATATCGATCGCGTGTCCGCGAGACTCGTTCCAATCTGCCGAGTTCTCGACGGAAGAGAGAGCCGTAGTTTGCCACAATGTATGGAAATTATGCAGACATTTAAAACGTTGATCCAATAACGAAGTCGAATCGATTTTCGCTCGATCGCCGCTCGTCGATGGAATAAAATTGCTTATCCCACGTGATTGCACCTGGCGTAATTCGGTGTTATATTTCATGGAAAGCGAACCAAAGAATTTCAACGTTACGCTTCGTACTCGCGGAGATTGGAACACTCGTTAATTCGAGTATCAAATAATTAGATATATTATCATATAATTTCGAATGGTAATTGATTGTCCTGCACGAAATTGTACATAATATAAACGATTACGCGAAAAGTTAATACGAAAATGTTCGTTGCTTTCACTCGACGATAATATTACAAATTCGCCGCATCTCGGACGTTTGCTCATCCAATTAATGTAACTGCCCATTAATTTGTCATCCGATCATCGAAAGGCGTAATGAAATTTACTTTCATGTGCCTGTATGACATTAAAATAAAACAATATTTTTCACGTTATACACGTCGTAAGAGTATCGTTCACGAAATTATCCTCGCGCGACGTTATCGTATCGTCACCGTAGATCTGCTAATTATTTATAATTAATTCCCGCCTATCTACCAACATTCCCGTGTACTCGAGTCGTCCTTACCGTTCAAAGAGTACGGACGAGTGGCACAGATCTGTTCGCTGCACCCCGTATTCACGTCACTTCCGGCCCTATTACGAAAAAGATTATTATACCTGCCGATGCAGCGTACGCGTGGTGTCGTTTAGAAATATTCCATGAATAGCCGGCGCGTTTATTGTGCCATCCACTGAATAGTCGAAGCGGGAGGCTTAAACCCTAATCCACGGTATTAGGTGAAACCCGTCCAGGTTTCCCGTAGGATCCATGCTTAGACGTATCAACGAACCGGGACAGGTAGTTTCACCCGCGGTGAGATCTGTATCTAGGCGTCGTTTTCATCCCTCTATTCAGGATTTACGTCGGTCCTGCTCTTTCGAGTAAATATTTAGCCCCGTTACGCGTCCACGTGGTCGCGATCGAGATCCCAGTTCCGAGACTAGTGTCCCCTTGGGAGAGATTCTGTTAGGGTTAGAGACTCTTAATGTGGCGTGGAAGGTGTAAAGAGCCAGGTGGCCGCGTAAGAGTTTCGACAAATATGTGTGAAGGGAAATAAAAGACAGGGCTTGTTAGCTTGTGTCCGATGAGAATTGATTTCCAAGCGGACGAGGATGTTTTGGATTATTTTTAACACGCGATTACGCTGAGAATGTTCCAAACTTCTTGGTAATAACGTGACAAAATATATACTCTTTTAATATTCGGCAACAATGATATATAATATAGGACGAAGACGGTGGTTTTTAGTAATCAGTTCGTTAATTACCGGACGCATATATTGACCTGACGGGATCATCAAATCCCTTATTACAAGTATTACTTACGATCCCTGGATGCTAACATTAATTCCCGAATTCCACGATCCCCTTTGCATAAATTCGTGTTCTCGTTAGCCATGGAACGTAAGACGAACTAAATTATACAGAATTCTGCGGACAGGAGACCTCGACATTTAAAGAGGTCGTACTGCTTAATTAAGGCAGGACAAGACAGCATTTTAAGATTTTAACGAGCAGTTTTGAGACATGCTACTTTGCCCGTACCATGACTCAAAACAGAAATTAAGTAATTACGCCCTTATTAGGGAATTATTCGTGAACGATGGAGGACCCGTTCCGCCACGGCAGACCGGCGGCCGGAAGTTTGCGTTTGTCTCGTCTCCACGGATTTGTCTAGACTTCTAAATGAGTGGCGGGTAATTGCTTTGTTTTAGGCAGACGAATCTTCGTGGTCGGTCTTTCGACGGGACGATCTGTCTTTGGTCCTTTTGAGTCTCTCGTCCGTTATCCTGACCACATCAAAGTCCTCGATGGAACCGGAGATAAGAGCCTAAAGACGTTTTATGAGATATATTTAACGCAGGCAAAAGAAAAATAACTTTGAAATGTGTCACGCGCCACGAGAAACTCTCGTCGTTGATTGATAATCTTATTTTTCACGAACGCGCAGGTACTTATTACACAATTATTTTCCCATCCGAAAAGACTGTTTTGTATCGTAGTCGGTTTAATTGACTATATTCCATGGAAAGTAGCAGGAATGACTGTACAATGTCACGGGTTTTCATTTTCACAGTCTGCAATTAAATCGTTGGAAATCCAATACCCGAGTCTGGCATCTGTTAAAATCCATAACGAATTCTCTCCCGTAACGATATAAGTCGCTTATTGTTTTCCATCTTCCTTTCAACGCCGACGCAACGGCGGTGGGATGATGAGCAGGCGGGTTTTCATCGTACGCGGAATAATCACGATATAATGGAGCTAAAATGTGGCGTAAATGATTTTGCCGTTTGTTCTACTGTGCCATTTCTCGACGTGGGTGTCCGAACGCGAACCATAAAATTACGGAAGCCTGTATCTTTTAATCATGAATTAAAGTTTCATCTGAAAATTTCATGTTATTAAATAGTGATTTATTTCCGATTGTCTATCGAGTACCAGACGAGGACCGCTTCGAATTTCTCACCACTGAGAATCGAACGATGACAGAGGAAAATTGCGATGCGTGACCGTTCTTTAAAAATCCAGGAGGCGTGAGACGGAAAATTTTTGGAAATTCTATGTTAGGCGGATCCGTTGCGATTGGCGTAGACTGGCTTCACAGAATGGTGCCTGTTACTCGTCGGCTTTCGGGTGGTCCTTTGTTCGCGGACCGTGCAACTTCCTTCCGGTCAGCAGAACACACAGCCATCAAGTGCAGGAATCCTCTCGACCGCAATTTTTACTTTTCCTGCAAACACGAACTGTCGCAAGTAACTTTCAATTTCACTAACTTTGCTAAATTTTTCTCTAGAATTATATTAATGTCCTAAAATACTGTAGAATAGGGTGGTCGTTAAATATTAAATTTTTTGTGACGCCCCCTAAAAAGCTTCCAAATCAATACAAAACCTCCCAGTTAATAAAAATAACAATAAACAAAAATTTAAATTCAAAATTTTTTCCCAGTTGATTTGGTGTATTAAATAAAAAAATGAAAGATATTCAAATTGATATTTTTATTAAATTAGTACAAACGTAATTTTTATATCTAGATTTCTTCACTTCAAGGTTTAAGTAAACTTTCTTTCGTATTAACTTAGATCGTCTTGAAGCTCGTGTTGTTTTGAATTTAAAAAAAAAAATCCCAGTGTTTTTTCATCAAAAGGAAGCTTTTTAGGGGGCGTCGCAAAAAATTTAATTTTTAACGACCACCCTACTATATAAGTTTGAAATTATGCGCGAATCTACCTGTATTTTTAAAGCCCGACTTCCATTATAAAATATTTTAATACAAAAATATTGTAGTACACAAATATTTCTGGAGGAAAGAATATTTATAGCGATAGTCAGTTCCTACTTCTCACACTAGAAAGAATGTAATTTTTTTCGAAATGGATTCTCTGCTGCACGATTTTTCTCAGAGGTAAAAACAAATTGGGTTAACCGAACGAGGGCGACGTCTCCCACGATACCGTGCGCTCCCGCGGAAATATTCCAACGAACCCGGAGATTTATCCGGCCGGAAGCATCGTGCAAAAATATCGTGTTTTCAACGGCCGTTGCCAAAAAACTGATATTTTTGCGCGACGAGAAAAAAGAAATCTGGCCACGCAAATGCAAACGAGGGCGGCACGAAGATGCCGGGTTTCGCGTGTCGGACAGCTGTTCACGGTAATTCGTGAGTGGTGGGCGTGCATTTCGCTTACTCCCGGCTCCCGAGATGAGGACACGATATTCCCCGATCGCTCCTGGCGATTCCTCGTTACGTGCCACCCGCTCGCGGTGAGATCTGAAACACGCTTTTGGTCCTTTACCGGAGTAAAGAAACGGCCGGCTAACGATCCCCGGCGTTCGTCGGAGAATCCGTCGACGACGTGACTCGTTTGCAGAGCCTCCGGAGACCTTCGCTCCTTTTAGGTGGCTTGGTTTGTCACGTAAAAGTTCGGCATTCCGTTGCCATGTATCTGAATAATGTTTCCGTGAGTCGCGGAACCGTATTCTTTGCGGGGCTTAATGATTGTTACAAATAACTCCCGGGAGTAATGCGGTTTTACGCGGTACGAGCGGTAAATTAATCAGATTATTCCATAATCGACCGTTCCTCGCGTGAGTCGTATTGAAATCTCGTTTTAACATGGATACGGAATATGGTTATGTAAGACTTGGGGTAGAAATAATTGAATTACAAATTAGACGATGAAATTGGCAGTGCGAGGTAAACAAATTGGTCATACAGTCTTTGTATGCTACTTTTGTTGATTAAATAAATTGTACACCATATAAATTTTGTTATTAAATATTCGTCCCACTTTTCAGTTTTATTTGTACACGTTATTTCTTTATAAACAAGTCATGGGTTTCGAAAAAATATAATTATCAATCCAAGTCATCATCCATTATTACACTTAAGAAGCTTAAAAATAATAATTTGAAATAGTATAAGTAATATAAGCGAATGAAAACTAGAAATTCTCATTTCTCCTTGTCACGATACTATCCAAATTTTCTCAAAAAAATAAAGAAAAAAACACTGTGCGCTGCTCGTAACAGTAATTCCAGCTATCATAAATCCGTAGGATTTACGTAAAGAACAAAAATTCTCCCGTGCTTCGTTTCCACATACATCAATGTATCCCACGGTGATTCTTGTCGGAAATATTTTTATTGGTCATTCATAAATATATTTTATCGATACGTATCCAGCATAGGGCCTGTAAAGTGCCAACAACCAGAGTGAACTATGTTTAAGTTAAGCCCATTCGTGCGAGGATTACGGGGCAAAGGAAATCCATAGAAATATGTTTCCATTTAATTATCATATATCGGTACACAAGGTGTTCGGTATTAAACGTCCTTCTTTACGATCGTACTACCGTACTTCGTCAGCTAGGTGTTAGCATTCCTCACGTGATATTAACTTGATCGTAAATCACGTTAACCAGCGAGGAAATTCTATTTGATTTATCGATCGTGCCGGCAACCGGAATCCGTTATCCAACTTTCGAGGATCGTATTTCAATCCCCGATCTGCCAATGATTCGAGTGACACAAATTTTAACATGCCCGATGAATATTACTTTCATCCTTACCTTTTTCTTTCTCATAATTTCCATCGTCGACCGTGTCTCGCGCTCGTGCGTCCCAGTTTCCGCGCGGCTCTTATCCCGTCCGAGATTTATCAGATCTCGTCCATTAATCCCCACGTCCCGCAAGACAATGCCGAACACTTTGCAAAAAAAAACAACGAACGGAAATTCCGCTCGGACATTCCCATCCAAAGTAAAATGTTCCGAGTGAACAGTCCGTCAGGTTTCCAAAATAAGAATAAAACGAAAGAAAGGGAAAAAAAAGGAAAAAGAAAAAAAAAAGAGAGAAAATGGTGTTCAGCCGATCCTTAAGACCGACGACGACATTCAAGTAGCCACCAGAGAGACTACATCCCGTCGTCCTTTGGCAGACGTCGGTTTAACCGCGACCACCGACTGACCGTCGTCTCTACAAGGACCTACAGCAGCGCGCCGTGCCACTCGAGTGTATTTACGTGTTTCGGAATGTTATTGTAAGTGGAAACACTCGTGGGCCTCGTGTAGCTGAGGCCGGAAAGGCTCAAGGCTCGTAATCTCGCGTAAAATGTACGACGCTGACGTGCTGCCATAGATGGCGATGATATACCGATGCGATATATTGGCCAGCCCGTAAATCCCGATTTTTCGTCGATGCCTCGGGATTTCAGACACCTCGCACGAATTTATGTTTGGATTAATATGAACAAATCTTAATGAAGATAAAGGTCTCGTAATACGAACTCGATACACTGCTACGTTATTTCCAACGTAATTTTGTTTAATTAGTATTTATAAATGATCCGTCACAGTTTCGGTAGAAACTTTTGAAATATTTCCTGATTTATTTATTATAATTTAGATCGAACTATATACGATGTTTCGAAATGTATGTATGTATATAGGAAAGAGTCACGTAAATGGATAGGTAACGTAGAAAATTCCCACAATTTGCGCGTGTTCAACCGATCTGCCCTCGTGGTGGAAAAAAAAAAAGAATTGCAGAATTCCGCGCGGAATTTCTTGGCCGGCACGATCGGGAGTAACCTCGGCGATCGCCTTAAGGACCGCCTTAACGAGGCGTACATCGTGGCCACGTGTGCCAACCTGAAAAGAGCGGCTTGCAATTAGCGCTTCGGTACTCGCCGATCGGCACTCTTCGCGGTCCAGCCCGATAAAACTTTCATAATACGATTTCAGCGTTCTCTCTCGACATGGGCGGTCTTCGGGGTACCATGTTGCTGATGCCGATTCGCCTCGGTTTACGCGGCCCCGAAAACCGATTCGCCCGATAAGCGGTGCGAGTTAATAAATATGTCAGCGGCACGGCCTCACGTCAGATTCCTTTGCGCCTTATTATCGGCAAAGAGGTAACAGTAAACGTGTATGCGGCTCCTGTACGTGGTATGCGTGTGAAATGTGTGCAAATGGAAATCCGATTAAAATACGCTAATTCTGATTTGGATCTTTTCCCACCGAAATTTTAGCCGCGTTCACGGCAAAAGTATTTACACGTGTTTATAATCATTTCTCGTGTAATTCATGTACATGTATGTATGTATGTATGTATGTATGTATGTATGTGTGTGTGTTAGGTTTCTTTTTCATTCTATTTGTATTTTAATACATTTTTTCTTTATTTTATCCACTCGGTTTAGCATCTTTTGCCCTAATTAGATTGGGGTAATCAAGATGGTCCACCGGTGGACCATCCGTGCTGCTACGTTATTGGGCCTCTATAAATACGGGGACCGTATAGCAGCATTTATGGAGATTTACCGGGCCCCCGGTACTTGTGCGTACGGGTTGGCTCGTGTGCGTACTGAATGTGCGTCGCTCTGGATGCACCTGCTTTAGCGAGGAATCTTCGAAAGCGAAATTTAAGGGCGTTGTTCAGAAACAATGTTGCCTACTGGGGACTTAAACGTTGTATTTATGGTACGAGCCGAGGCCGGGCTCATTTAGTGGTACACGCAGAAAATAAGACTGGCTCTCTTGGGAAGATCGCGATAAGTGCACGCGTGTGTATGCTCCGCCGCGTGACTACCGCGCGGACGAAAAAATCCGGAATAATTAGAGGTAACGGTGGAGAAACTTTATTTTTATTTACGGCCGAAGTGAAGTTATTTTTATGCCGTTTTAATATGCACGCGCCTACGTTTTGTAACCTTTTATACGAATTACGCGTCACGATCCGACGTACTATCTTGATATTTTTTCCCCGTTTTGTACGTATTGTTGCTTGAAATTATGAAAATATTTACGTTACCCTAAATAATTAATAAATTAATCTCGATTATACCTTACGGCATGAATATCGAAGCAGATTTCATACAAAAAAAGGACACGTATAATTTATACGCGAGAGAATATTATATAAATATTACGTAATGTGACATAATATCGTATATGATCACGGGTAAAATGGCGGTTAAATCACGATTACGTAATCGAAATGCGGAGTAAGAAAATCATTGCCTCTCGAATCGAAGAAATCATGGCGGCGGCGGCGATCGGTCCGATTGGTCGTACGGATTAAAGAGCGATTATTCTTTTTATCTCGATCTGAAATTAAGCGGGAATCCAGCCGTACGGGACATTTAAAGAGCCCGGAACCCACCTTTCCCTTTTATAAATACCAAATTTGCTTTTGATCTCGATACACACGCGATATACGCAATTACGAACGGCGGCCAGCTCGAATTCGGTTTCGCAAACGGCTGTTAAAAGGTCTATCGACATGCGTGTGGTCTGTTCGTGGCTTCAAGCAGTTTCACGGTATGCGAGAGGTACCGCGGTACGTAGTGATGGGAATTCGGCGCGATTTCATATGAACTTTCAATCAAATTCGCGGGATTCATCCACGCTCCCCTGAACAAATAAATTAGAATCAGAATTTAAAACAAAAAAACAACATATTAAAATATGAAAGTCTATAACAAAATCTATTTGTCGTTCGAGATAAATTGTACATTTTAACTCGTGTTTCTTCTGATTCGTAGAAATCTTGTGGCCGTAAAAAAGTTGTAAATATCTAAAAAGTTTGTCGTAGAAATATTTGAGATTACTTTGAAACGATCGGTGGAAAGTCAAAGGGACTGACGTCCTCTTGGTCCCATCACTAGCGAAGTATTTCGGAGCCGAAATACCTTCGGGACGAAATCACCGTGCCATACGTACGGCCCGCGCATATTAAGGCCCGATTTTAGGCGATAAACCTGGAATTAGGCCGATCCGTGTTTTAATCGATCCGCCACCCAAGGCGTTCGCCGTGCTTTCCAGAAGCAACAAGCTTAACGACCGCTCGTAACCATCGATTAATCGTACGTTTAATTGCCAAATAATTTGATTGGCTTTAATTACGCCGGTCAGAACGAACGCCGATCGGATAAGCCACGTGCAACAATGTACGGAAATCGCTTCTAATTCTAATTATACTTAATGGAGTTCGGTAATAAAGGGGAACAAACACTGTTGGGTTTTATTATAAAAGATAAGAGACAAATTGTGCGTTCATACACCGAGGACGGATAGAATTTCAGTTTTATTTCTACTAAAAAAATCATCGTGTTTCGTGATATCAAGCTGGACATTATGGTAATTAAATTTGTACGAAAAGAATCGTAAAACACCAGAGATTATTTTACAAATGCATTTACTGAGATTATATTTATCGAATAATTTTATTTCATACAATCCGCAGATATTACTGTAATTTGTGTATACAGCTGTTTTTCATCAGCTTTGTTTAACCGATTGCAAAATTACCCCAGTTTCCGTTCGCAAGAAAATTCATGCGGTTCTACCTATAATTCCGCGATAATTGCGGCCTTATTTTTTCACGTCTGCCCGGCTGCATAAGAGCGCCAAAGTTTTTCTCCATTAGCGCTCATTTAGATAAGAATAAGCTCTGTTCCAAGGTTCGCAGCGGGGTGCCGGTGCCGAATTACCTGTAATCAAAGTAACGTAAAACTCGAACGGCAAAAAAGTCCGCCGTTGGAACTCCGGCAAGAAGGTAATCACACGATTTGCGAGTGTTCGCTCGTGATTGGCGGTGGTTAAACATTCGTACGGTCCTGGCGTTTCGACGGCAACAACGTAACGCGGTTAAAATCCGGAATTTACATGACGAAAATTTGGAATACGCGATAATTGAACGTAACGTCCCCTGCGGTACGTGACAGCGTGGCAGATCACTTTCGCTCGCTTATTCGGGAAATTGAGTTATTATCCGTTCCGCTTTCGGCACAATTAAGTGCGTACAAGATATTTTCGCCGGATTTGCCAGTGATTCTTAAATGCCTGTCTCGTATGTGCACCATTTACGCGGGCCGCATGTAAAACCAGATGAGTAATGAGTCGCCGTGGTTATTTATGAAATTACTTGTACGCTTTAATAATATCTTTATTAAACGGACGTCGATGATTAAGGAGCGTGGGATAATTGTTTGACAGATAGGGATTGTCCTATGGAGCACCTGCGATACGTATTAATTTTTTTCACATTTTGTTTTTTGTTGGTATTGCAAAACTCGACGAAGGGTAGCCCGGTATTAAATCATCCGTGACTACTACTATTATAATTCGATCGTTACCCCCCGTGCTGGGCTCGTACGAAAAATTCCGGAATATTCCTTAAGTTCCACAATATAATCACAAAATTACATAAATTATAAAAACGTTTAATGGTACGGGATTGGGTAATAATAGTAGTTCCAGGCGTTCCTACATGGTCTTTCCCTACTGTGCTTTTACATCTCGTAGGCATTTAAATTCCATCGTGAATATCCTAGCAGTCTATAAAAACTATTAAATCTTATAATATCAAGCCTACACCTTTCCAAACAGCAGAAACCTCTCACACGTCTGTGTATATTTATTAGAATGCTTACCTGTATGCATTTTTCCCCAACTCTTTTTAGTAGCCTGGCTGATTTCTCGTGGCACAACCCTCGGATGATCGATTCCCACGACGAACGGTGCGATCCGGTGTATTCACGGACGAGCGGAAAATCGCGAACCGTAGCCAAAAATTACGCAATAAGCTCGGGTACCTATACGGTGTGTGGCGAGCGGTTTTATAGTGCCCTAAATTAAGACCTACCATCCCGCTGCTGCCTATTTCGCCCCGAATGTCCTGTAGGACGGTCCCTCTACCGCAATTTGGCGAAATTATAGGGTGCCGCGGCATTGATTAGGGGGGGACGATTAAACAATCTAGGCCTCCCTGGTAGAACTTCTGGGAGGTTCGTGCCGGTAAAGGATTTCTCTCGGCTCGTGTCTAGTCGCGAAACTCGTCGTTTCCCTCGCTCGTTGGCTCGTTGTTGTTCGGCTCGCGAGGGCAGATGATCGCCTTCGGGCCATGCACTCAAAATGAAGCAGTTATACGACCGAACTAATAACATATTTAGGAAGGCGAAGCGGATCTCCATCCCCGGGTACATCCGCGACCTCCCAAGACGGGCACGCTTTCGAGGGCAGACATCGTTTTTCGACGCGTAACATAGATAAAAGTAGCCGGGGCCCCGGGTTTGCAGGTGTGTGCGGACTTTCATACTGTTTAGTATGCAACGTGCATTACGCCCATGCGTGCGCTGCTTTCGGTTGTATCACTGGTAATTATATTAATGCCGGCCCCTGCGGTCTCGTCTCGTTCTTATTTCACCGTGGATGAAATAATTCGACGTTTTAAGCGGACCTTGATGTATACGTCGCTGGGGGTTTATATTCAATTTGGAAATGGAATATGCAATTTCGCGGCAGTCGTCGGGTGTATCGAGATTTAAACGGTAGAAAGATGATTTATGATACGTCGTTTATTATTTCTTACTTTGAATAATGAACAACACCTAAGGGACATACACATACGTGTTGGTCGTCCGGTCGCCAAACAGTTCGACTGCCAATTTCTTAATTTTAGTACCTAAATACATGATTAACGCCGAACGATACGAAAGCCAAATATTCTTGTCACTCCGGTGACTTGCTAAGTCTCGCCCGAGACTTTTCCAATTAAAAATAGATTCTCTACACTTCCGATAACTAACGATAGCGAAATAAATCTGGGGAAAAAGATCGTTGTAAAAGACAATGAATCTTATCGAGTAAATATACAAGCGTCCGATATTTCACGGTTACAGGATGAGTCAGGGAATAATTTCAAAGTGTGCAGAATCCGTCGAGGTCGGATTACATGGAATCGGGCACAGGAATAGATTTCTTTTCGCCGGTCCCATTTTCGGGGATAAATCCGAGGACGTGCGTGTCCAACGCGAAGCAGGCACGACAATGCGTCCAGTTTCCATGGAGTTGAATTCTCGACAATAGGAGAACCGAGACGCCCTTTGTCGGCGTCTGGATCCGAGGAGTCACGACGTTTACGGGCCTCCCTCGGACCACCAACACGTGCCAGCGGACCTGAAACACGTGTTACGGACTTTCGCAAGACTGGCTCATGTCCAGGCTCCCGGTGGCACGACGGCAGAAAACCGACGGGCGTCGGCTGTCAGGAACACACGGACCGTTCCGCGTACGCCTCATCTTCAGAGAAAATTTTATGTCCTACGACGGGATTCCACGGATTCCCTCGTACAGCGAGAACGAATCTTTTTTCTGCCACGGAGGTTTTAATCGCTAGCCTAACGATACGCTCGTTAACGTCCTAATTCACCGTCGGGCATGCGATTCCGCGAATTATCCTTTCTTTTTTTTTTTGCGACGAGACGTAATCACCATGGACCACGGTCAGGATGATTCGGGCGTATGGAGAATTCTGAAATAGACATCAAGTTACATATGGTTGAATCGTAAAATGGGATAGAGACGATCCGACGAGATACTTGAATATTATTTTATCATCCTCGATAATGTCATTACACATGCTGGTAAGGATTCTTATTATTCATTTTTCTGCGAGAAAGAATCGTTACAATGAATAATAATTACAAAATATAGCGGTGTATAAATAATCTGAAATTAGTGACATCGAGTTGCATCCCTTAGATGATAAAATACGATACGTATTAGACCGTTCCGGCGAGATACTTGAATATTTATCGTCATCGATAATGTCGTTCTACTTGCGAAATAAATGAGTCACTCGAAGATGGTCCGGGGAAGATACATTCTGTTCCGGTTCACCGGGGAGATAATTAGGTTTCGTCTGTTCATTAGCATAATAACTCTTTTACGATCTCGAGACGCGCGCGGCTTACCCTTCCAGCCCTTCGTCCTGGCCCGCGTTGCCCTCGTCCTAAAGATCCGGAGCAGTTTCCAAGCGCTGAAGGCGAGGGGAGGTGTCGAATAAATTGAGGTCGCGTGGGGCGGACGTTTGCCGGAATTGAAGACCACACTCGTGTATTTCATTCTACCCCCAGGCTTCTGGATCCGAGAAACGGCAGTTTCTGCCGGTGGCCTTTTTCGGGGTGGGTGGAAGAGTTGTTGCACGGAGGTCGTTCCGTCGAACCACCTTCATTTCCGCTTGGTATTTCTGGAAATAAATTTTCTTTCCGGTGGAAGGAAAATGTGCTTCTACCGGGGCTCGTTTGGAATTTTACGAATTTTCATCCAGCCTGAACAGCTGTACCATGCTGCGGTTTCTCTTTTACTTTCGGTGTATAATATAATATAATATAATATTATATATATATACATATACTGTTGCGTAGATGTTGTTAAATAATGTACAGCGCTGTCTTTGATAATCCCGGTTCTCCCGGTTTTCTATTCACAACGAAACGTTTGGTAATTTCAATAATTAAACAATTACGCGGAACGGAATGAAATATGAGCTTGACTAGCGTGCTCGTGACGTTCGCGTGATCCACAACAGTTAATAACGCGGCTGAGTGGAACAATACGGTAGATCAATATCCGGATCATGTGGGGCGGACGTCCGCCAGAATGCAGGACCACACTGCCGGCAGTTCTTTCACCCCACACCACTCGGATACGGGAAAGGGAGTTTTCTTTGATGCCTGGAAGAGTTGCAGACAGGGCGGTGACGTCTTTTGAAATGCTGCCGTTTCGGTCAGAATTGTCAGGGGTCGGTTTTTCCGTCGCTGAGAGAGAGAGAGAGAGAGAGAGAGAGAGAGCAAAAAAATACCGGAACAACCCCGATTCCGGATCCAGCATGTGTTCTACATAAGGGAGGATAAGGGTGCAGGTCGAAACAGATTTTTCTCGGCACGGTGACAAAGGTTTCTGGAGCAGTGTTCTGGAATATGTCGCACACTTTTTTTAACGGGATACGACATGACAGGAAAAAGACGGTTTTAAAAAAGAAAATTTTTCCTCATTAATGTTGGAAATTTTACAGTAGTATTTTAATATACAATTTTTAATTCTTCTATGATGATTAAACGGTTTCTATCGTGCGTGTATCGTTTCAATTATGTCAGTTATATCCTGTCTAGATAACGTTCGCCCGATTCTGTTTCTCAACCCAGATAATCCCACTGGACATACTGTAAAAATACCCGCGCGTATGCGATGCATCATAAAACGTTGCTGAAAGCCTGTGTTCGCCTTGGAACATTTGTTCCATGTCACCGTCGGGTTTAAGAAAATAGACGTATTTTACTAGCCACATGGTTTGCTCATTTTGTGACCCTGTTGAGTCGAGAACATCATCGAGAAAAGCCATCTCGGTGTCAGTGAAAAGTATGTAGGTCTCTCCGGAATGAAAAACACGGTCCGCTGCGTTTCGTCCAACGGCGGTCCGTCTGAAATGAATTAAAATACGATCCACCCCGCGAACCAGTGGAGCAACAATTTACGTAATCGCAAATAAATCATGTAAGACGATTTTAATTTCAAATTACTTCTGGGTAGCGCAATTGAACGCCGTTTTCCCGTGAATCCGGGTCCCGGGAGTCACGATCATCAAGGACGAAGGTCCGAATTAGGACGCGAAATTGATGATTATCGGCCAAATGTTCGATCACGTATGCAAATAGATCGCGAGCCGAAAATACGTGGTTACCGAGAAGGGCACATATAGCCGGGAGACAACTCGCCGGCGGAGCAAAAGAAATTGGCAGCGCTGAAGGAGTCATTAAACGACGAACGAAGCGAAATTTGCGTCCGTCATAGATACGGACCTAACGATCGGAACAATTTACCGAAAGTGTCGTGAAATGTCACCGTAGCTGTCAATGGACCGTAAAAAAAAAACGAGACGGGTCCTTATTAGAGCACACGTCGATCAATTTCAATCCGATCAGACATCCGTCCCAGGAAATAGCCTTTTAGGAACCACAAATACGTCCCCGTTGCTTGTGCGGTCGTGAATGACTTAATGATCGTCTAAAATATATCATTAAGTCGAGATGAACCGGACGATGTTTACGGAGATTAAATGAGATCGCTGACCACGGTATTTGCATTGACGGTAATTGCACGCACGTGTACCGGAGGGTCTATTAATGCAGGCAAAAACATGGAGATGGATTGACAGCATCGGCATTATGTTATCAGTACTTTACATATTACATTATAATTTGGATGATTCCGATGTTGAGGTACCCGGCAGGATTTACCCTGCACCTGTCAAATTGCCCGTGACACCATTTTTTACCATTCCCCTGAGAATTAATTCTCCATATAAAGTCATTTCCCTCGTAATTAGTGTCCAGTTAATATTACTCCAATTCGCAAAATACTGTATGAAGTAATGATAACTCTTTAACAAGCCCAAATTAAGTCGGGCAAATATATTTTTGCAATCCAATCTCAGTGACTAATTATTTTTCTCTCAATTTTTTCATACCACCTTCGTATGACTTAATATTTCTTTCCCGTCCTTTAAAACATAATTGTGCGTAATCGTGTTTGTTTGCTAATTACTAATATTAATTCTTTCCCACTTAAACGGGTGTTAAATTGTCAAACCCAATCCGTCCAACACACATTTAAATCCGATCACCGTCAAACAAAATCAATACTCAAGTCCCAGACGTCAGCGCGGTAAAATAATTCTCCAAGTATGTCACCCTATCCCCGATGTAAATTCCCTTGTAATTGATTCCCCTCCCCTACCCCCTCCGCACCACGTGGACCCTCGCAACGAGATGAGTCGTGTAAGTCTGCGGTACGTTATTCTCTCCGATACACCTGCCGTCGTCCCACGTGAGTCCGTGCACTCGACGATCGTCATCCGTGCCGCGGTTGAACAAGGACCGGAGACTGCGACGGTAGAAAGAGAGAAGAACCTTCGATCATCGGGCCCGATAAAGGCACGAACCATTAGATAGACATCTCTAAGAGGTCCACGGGAACGTTCGATATAATAAACGAACGGGGACGATCGAATCGAGTGGGACAAGTTCGAGGCCGGCATTCAGTGTCAATCAGGGAAAGTGATTTCTATAGGTGGGGTTCCCCCCCCCCCCCCCCCACCTCCCCTCCTGTTCTGAATGCCGCGGTGGAAACCCAATGCGTGGGTATTTTGTTGGGCTCGATTACCGTGCCTGGTTTAAATTATAAATCCAATTTCCGTCCTCGGGAATGAGGTCGTCCCGGGGTCACCTGCATAATGAGGACCGATCGAACGGATGCAGCGCCCTGGTTTTCGTCCCTCCGACGGGAGTTCATGGATGCTGGGGAGAGATCCGTGTAAATAAAGAATGTACCCTTTTCGGGTGGGAGGAGTTTTTCTTTTTTAACGTGATACGATTGTTCTGTGGGACTTGTTCGCTCGGGTGAGTGAAATCGGGACGGCAGGTGAATCACTGTGGAAAGGGAATTCTTTAGGTTTGACTAACATTTTTTAATACTTTTTTTGTTGCAGTGTCGGTAATCTCAACTGCGACGACTTTGACTGTTGCAATGGGATGATCATTGGTGTGTTTATGTTCGTCAATTAGAATTTTAATTTATGAATTCATACGACAATTGCACTTCACCTATGTCACACTTTTTCATTCATCAAGCTTAATTAAGTTCATCAAGAAGTACCGTTTGTCACACATAACCGACGACTGGCAATGCCAATGGGCGCTTCCAAAATCTATTATTTTCAGTATTACGTTACTTTCAAGTGCAAGTCAATTAACCCGGGCAATTTCGCGTGCAATTCAGCGTCCCGTTGGTCCACGCGTTATCCGCGATGTCGGTTAAAAGTTCCCGGAGCACTTGGTCCGCAGTTCCCCGCGATGACTCAGAATCAGCGAGCGCAATGCCGCGCTGCAAAGCTATTAAATGGCAGTGCGCTCATAAATATAAATCATATGGAATTGTCTTGTTGCTCCTCGATGCTTCTGTCGGCCACGACCCTGGGAAACAGCTGTCCGCCCAACCGCGCTGCCTCACAATGCCGCCAAATTTGGTCTCGCGAATGTTGCCGGGATTGCGGACCGTCCGTTCCCGCGGCGGCTACGTGTCCTACAGGCTTTCTTCCTTCCCTCGGCCTCGATATCACGCGGGGTGCCTGCCGGTGAGAGTGGTTTCTTGTCGGACATTCCAACAGGCTCTCGGTGGCCGATGAAAACGCGAAGATTTACCGTGATAGATACTCGAGATGTAATTTTATCGATTTCGCATCGCGAGCACTTTATTTCAAGTAGGAAACGACACTGATATACAATCGTGTTGGATCGAGTCCAAGTAGATTAATATCTACTTATTCTCGTTACGATGGTGAGGATATATTAGAAATTTTCTAGATTTTTACCCTTTATCGTTGATTATCATATCGTCGGGCGGTGTGATAATGAAAGTGCGGTGGTAGACGGTAATGAAATTGTCGCGGTGTTGGAATTAATTTCATTATTAGATCTGTCGCTGATAACATTCCAACGGAACTAATGCTGCCAATAATAATATCGGTGCAGCGGTAGTCTTCGAACCGTCTAGTCGTCGAGTTACGTTAAGGAGGCTGGCGTAATTGACTCGCCAGACGGATGAATTTATCGGGCCGATTTTGACAAGGATCCTTGTACGTGCCGCCAAGTAATCATAGCGCAAAACCATGGTCCCCTAAAATAATGGAAGCTGCGCAGCGTTCCAAGAGGGTGCGTATAAATATTCATGGCGTATCTTTCGATAAAAATCGGTGTGTTTCCCGTGGTACGGTAGACACGGGATTTTTTGATAATCGATAATTTCGACTCGCCTATTTCGAAGATGGGTTGCACTCTTGTGGATCCTTCATATATCTCTCCCCCTTCATTTCTTTTTTATTTTCTGAGCGACGTAATTATTTCTCGGAGAAGCCGATTGACTCTTATTTCACCGGCGATCGAAATTACAGTACGGGTGGCATAGGCTATCTAATCACTGGATTGGACACGCCGGGCCTGTTAATGAGCAAACAGATGGAATGCCGCGAAGTAATCGCGTTTTAATTAACTTTTTATCACCATCGCTTGGGGGACGACAAAAAATAGCTGACTGTCTCTTATACAGTTCGGTACGATAGGTATCGACTTAAGATAAATTCCGAATAATTACCCTACCGAATAGATGGTGTACCATTAAAATTAGCAACTAGGAGATTAAACAAGATTTCTTCGCTACGGGGAGAAAAAATCAAGTTTAAAATAAGTATACCCCGTTGTACCACATTCTTGGCAATTTTTCGGTGGCTCTATGCTATCGACGATAATCACCGGTTGTATCCCGCTGGATCGTGAACAGTAGGCTAATCCACGTCTTCGCACCACGAGACGAAGCCAGGGTCAATCTAGGCCAATTTAAATTTTCAACCGCTCTCTCTAGCCCGTTCTCTATTTGGTCAGAGCTGATTATACGTCTCGTCCGTTCGCGAAGCACGCGGCGAATTTTTATTAGAACCCCACCTCCCCCCCGCCCTTCCCCCACCCACCACCACCCGTAGTTAACGTACAATAGAACACACCTCGGAAGGTGTGCACTATTTTTTAAACGATCCTGGAAAGCAGATTCGATTAAAATGCATATGAGCGAAACTGAAGAGAACACAAGCAAATAAGAGAGTCGTAAACGAATAATTTTCATTCGTACATACGTCGAGTTCGGGTTCCCGCACGATTCGTTCGGTGTCCGGTTGGTGATGGGACGAGTCAATTAGTAACACCGAGAAACCATCCTGGAAATTCACGAAGTACAGACGTAGTCGATTCGTCCTGACGAAATTATACCCTTCCAGCGGCGAATCGCGCGGTCTCTTTCTCTCGCCGACACGTACAATTCAAATCCTTGGTCACCGTTCATAATTAGTGCACGCCCACTTTCGGGTGCAGTCATACGCGCTCACATACAGACCGTGGCAATAATTAATTGCCGTCTAAGAGCACTACGATCCGCGAGGGATGTAAAACAAATTGGGAATTATTTTTTGTATTCATTTTTCCTCGACCAACTGGCCGGCGGAATCTTATTGAAGTTCGTCTGGTTTATTTGCAACAAAGTGATGCAAGTGAAACATCGTCCGGCGCTATTAAATTAGAAAAAAAAGATAACGATTATATACTTAAACCAGTCAGCTTACGTTTGTTATTTTTAGAAATTGTTTTGAGTATTTCCACTTGAGGGACATTATTATACTGTATGTACGAACGTACGTAATTTTCTTCGAAGCGTATTCGCGTTGCTTGACTTTGAGTTTTCATTTGTCGCAGATTTTTGCGTGACTAGGTGAGACTGTGAGTTATTCCAGGTGGCAAAAGTTACTGCTTCACCCTGTATATACGCTCGGTAACCGAAGAGCGAGTACGAGGGCGCGTAATAACTTATTCCGGGACTTATTATTACGACCGACCGTGGTGGGCCCAGAAATGGTCAACGACGCGTGGATATCCCAGGATAACCGCGAGGATGTTCGTTATTATGTCCTCACTGTTGCTGTCTTCGCCAATGAACACCGTGAAGATGACTCGGCATTTCCAGTTCTTTTCCCATGATGGTTCTACAGTTTCTTTATTTACTCTTTTTGCATTTTTCTTTATCCTCTTCTAACCACTACTAACACTCGATCGAATCGAATTGTAATCGTTATCCCGCCGACGTATTACAATGTAATACGTACTTTTCATAAAATCGTTGCACATTTTTTAAAACGATGTCCGAAACAATTTTCGGCAATACCTTAGAATTACTCGCACGTAATTTAAGCCAATTAAAATCCAATCACCCGTGCACGCTACGTTTGAACAGACGGTATACGTAAAATACGTCGTATAAAATTTGCATTAATTAAACGACACAAGTAACGAACGTACTCTCTTATCCTTCGCGTCGTAAATAAAACAGAAACCGACAAACAAAAGTGTTTGAAAGTCTGGCGTATCTTCCGCGACCTTGCCTTCGTAATTATACATTATACATATATATGTATATATATATAAACAGGAAGACCGTGTAAGAATTGTCTGCGTCGCGAATTCGCGCCGATTCAAAGAAGGTTCCGGCTGCCGCGAATATACGAACACGTATGTATGTATGTATGTATAGTATTATATTTATACGTATTCGTCATGGGAAAGGTTTCGACGAAGGTAACGCGTCGGTCGGGCAGTTTTCGTGGCTGCTCAAAGCAGCTTTCACCCCGAAGAGAGTGACGATCGTCGGTTATTATTGGCGCCAAAAGGCGCCCACGCACGTGCGTAACCGAGTGCAAGCCGCACGCGATGTTT
Organism: Mimumesa dahlbomi; assembly: GCA_917499265.3. Lineage (NCBI taxonomy): Eukaryota > Metazoa > Arthropoda > Insecta > Hymenoptera > Crabronidae > Mimumesa > Mimumesa dahlbomi. Next base: position 9,054,567 of record OU824124.1, read on the forward strand.
GGCACCGTGGCCGGGGGCTAATTCGTTTTTCTACGTAGAGATCGCGAGCGTGCCCGCAAACGTACGACTTTGGCGACCGCCCAAACGAATGAATTATAACTGAGGCCACGGGATCTTGGCTCGGGAAGACGGCCGACGCGAAACGCTGTAAATTCTCAGGACTCTTAGCGCGCCCGTGCGCGATAAATCGATTCGGAACACCGACCGAGAACACCCGGACGTGATAAAACGGTGGAAATGTTACGCCGCGTTATTCGCCCATACTATTTTCCACTCTGTCTTTTCTTATTTTTTAATACATCATTCCGATATACTCGAATCGTTTCGCACGGTGGATAAAGACACTTTTCATTTAACTCGAATTAATCAACGAAGGACGACAGTGAAAAAGAAATTAAACGGGAATCTCGGTGCTTCCAGCGAGAGATCTCTCAATTAAGTATCATTGTCGCAGCACACGGAACGGATCTCTGCCAATCCAATAAATCAGCCCACGTCGAATTTCATAATCGGTAATTGAAAACGGCACAGAAGTAAGTGCATCAATCACTTTCGAATAATTGCAGCCAGTTCGTAGCAGTGTGCACGTGGGCAGAGCTTAGATCCATACCCGCACACACACACACACACACACACGCACGCACGGTCGCACGCATACACTTACTGTTGCCCACACAGACGTCGTTCATTGCGTGCGCGGCATTTCCTCCGGTGCGTGTGCTGTGCGAGAGGATGCGTAGGATCGTGACGACTACGGTGGAGGAGGCAGAGAGGAGGAAAGAGCTCTCACGAGGGACCCGTGAGAGAGGAGAGAGCCACGGACCCGCCGCTTAGTCCCACGCGACGGCTCGTGGCTCCTCGTGGCCGACGCGCGTCGCGTCGTCGCGTCGCCCTTTGTCGGGATTGATAGCGAAACGGAGCGTAAATCACCTCGCGGATACCACGAGCACATTGTGAGCGTATATTTAAAAGAGAATAGTCGTTTTTCTTCGTATGACTAACATTTCTTTTTCATGTCATTTATTTAAGAATTTTTGTCTATTCTATTTAAGAACGATGGAATACGGTTGTTTCTACGTATATGTATGTATATGTATAATATGCTTGTTGGGTAATATGAACGGTAGGGTATGTGGGTTGCGGGGAATGCAGGGTTTTTTGTATTTTGCGTAGACGTAATTGAATTATGTATGCGTCCCTCGGGATACGTCGTATTAATATTTGTACTACGTTGCAACGGGGAGGCGGTATGAAAGTTGAATACGTAGGTTTCGGTAGGTAGATTTATTTGTTCTTGTTTACTCGTGTTTTAGATCGTTTTCGTTCGCGTTGCGAGATCGAACGTTTCGGAGACACTCGTGGAAATTGTATTCTACGATGATGGATACGTTTCACGGGTGTAGAATATAGTTTTTCATATCCCGGTGAAGTTGCGCGCGAGTACGCGTGCCCAGGTTGGAAACGCGCGGTTGCTCCTTTTATGACGCGATCTGAAAGCCACGCACGGAGCGGGGTGAATTAATGCGAGGTAAAAAAAAAGGAGGCTCTTTTATAAGTGGTTCGTGGGAGAGTCCAATAAAAGAGTTCTACTTCATTAGCCTGGCACCACGTGACGGTTCGTGGCTCCCCGTGGCGTCGGAAGGCCGACGCGTTGCTCTCGTTGCCACGGGAAAAAAAAGAGAGAGAGAGAGAGAGAGAGAAAGAAAGAGACGTAGTGGGAAATCGCCTTAAGGTCGCCGCGGTTTACGCGTCCCGACTGCGCTTCGTTTTAACCTCGTAAAGCATTTAAATGGAAACTTAAGGTAAACACGCCAATTAAGGTCGCGCTCGGCAGTGAGTCGAGTTTTGGCATGTTTGCCTCAAAGGCTATTGCATGCAATAAAATTCTACACCGACTATCGTTTCTCGAACTGTTGTAGCCGCGACGATCGGAATCTATAATAAGAATCGATGTTGTTGATCGATCGACGAACGACGATGGATCTATTAATCTATCAAGTGAATCGCGGGGGAAATCAATTTCAGTTTCACGTGTCAACGGTTTGTTTCTTTGGGAATAAACAAATGGAATCATTTAGACATACGTCACGAAGAGTCATCTTTGTTCTTATTTTTCATTTGACACTCAGCTACATGTGTGTATGTATGTATGTATGTATGTACATACAGGGTGGAGCAGAAGAAACGCATGTTTTTCACTATTGAATGACTGGAACACGGTTTGATAAAAATAATAAAAACCAGCTAGATTTTTTAATGCAGTTTTGAAATATACATACTTTAATTAGGTTCGAAAAATAATATCTTGGAGATGACGTCCTTCCTCTTGGAGAAGAAGTCGCATATCGACAAATCGGGTGAGCGAGGAGGCCAGTGAAGAAGGCCTTTCTTTTTGTGGGGATATTTAAAATCAAGAGTCTACATGAACAAGCCTCGCACAATGGATAACCTGAAGAATTCCATTCGTCAGCAAATTGAAGCCGTGCCGAATGAAATGTTGCAGAGAGCCGTGCGTAACTTTCAGGAAAGGATCCAAATTTGTATCCAGCAAGAAGGACGTTATCTCCAAGACATTATTTTTCGTACCTAATTAAAGTATGTATATTTCAAAACTGCATTAAAAAATCTATCACTTAATGCTTGTTTTTATTATTTTTATCAAACCGTGTCCTAGTCATTCAATAGTGAAAAACATGCGTTTCCTCCGCTTCACCCTGTACAACGTTACGGTGAAACTGATTTTGATACCAGACTTAAACAGAATCATTCTGGTAATTATCATTATCATTCCCAGACGTCCTTTCCACGAAAAGTCGCGTGTCTAACATGCCGCGCGAACGTGCTAAGTGTTAATTCAGCTGAATCAATATACACGGGGAATTTTGAATCAGATTCACGGCCAGCGTGGGCGCATCTCTGCAGGAAATACCCGCAGCCTTGGACGAGGGAATCATCGCGTTTCGCGACACAAAGAAACGACACGAAACTGCGTATGATTTATTATTGATTTCCCAAACTGATAAACGTCGCGGCGCGCGCGTGTTTGCCTCGTCTTTTCTTCGCCTCTTTGAATCGACGTTAAAGAGAAAGAAAAAATCAAAAGAGACGCAAAGCCGCTGAAGCGCGGGCTCGGTACGAGCAGCGTGACTTAAAAAGAAAACACGCGACTCAATTGGCGACTGTATATGCCTTTTAATAGAGGTTTCCTTTTTTTTACTTTCATTTTTTTTTTAAATACATTACCGAGAATACTTTACGATTTAAGCGAACATTTTTGTCGGTAATCGCTGGCAGGTCGAGATTATGGGTTTACTATACAATTTGCATATGCATCGACGTTGAAAAAAAAAACGTGATTACTTTTCTTCTGACAAAGAAAAAATGTCATTGACGCGAGTGCCTGGCACATGAAGCCTTGCGTGCTGATAGAAAATATTTTTATTATGTCCGGTTACAGTTTCTCTCCGTGTATCGTAGAAGAGAATACGCTTATCCCGCGACATCGACGGAAAAACAACCAGTTTCACTCGACTTAAAACAAGCTGCGTGTAAATTCTTTTCATCATCCGACAAAAGAGTCTGCCGAGCGATTGCGACGTACTTATACATACATCCATCCATACATACACTGTCAATGATGCCGCGTCTCTCGCGGAAAGTGTTTTTATCAGTCGCTTAACAGGAAGTGTGCAAATATTATTATTACGTCACTGGGGAACGTTCCGTTCGATCCGGCCGGCGAAAATATCGGGCCGCAATTGCACGTAAATATTATATGTACGCCTTGGCAGCGTATAAAGGGATCGCGGTCCGCGGGGCCCACTTTGCCGACTGGCCCAGGCACAATGGCTAAACTAATATTGAAATATTACCCGGCGATTGGGCCCGGTGTGCATTTTTCAACGTCGGTGCCGAAGCGCGGCCGCTAACAAATGCGTTTTGATTTATGCGCGGAGGGTACCCCCATTCAATGCCGATTGTTAATACGAAATCATTTATTTACGCGATCTCGCGACCGGTCGTTACATATTCCGCAAAGGTGGGACCGATATCTAAACGATCCCGGTGTTGTCGGGCCGTCGTAGATTGGAACTCGATGTCGGCCGCGACGAGTTTATTCCCTTTCCGAATCGCAATCTCACCGGGCGAATAAATCATAAATGGTCATTACAGTTGCCACGGGGACCCGTCCATTGATTGTGAAATATATCAGAGTATTTTTTACAAAACTGACATGAAGTCTTCGGGAGATAATAAATATTAAAAGGCTCTCTTGTTCCATGCACGAGGCGTCGAACGCTGGTGAAATGTTATGAGATCTCTCGGATTAAGCGTAGTATTTTTTTTGACGAGGGATAATTGCGATATTATAATTTTTCTCAAATCTCTAGTTTCAGTTGTGTGAAAAATGAGACATATAATTCGTACTATTTTTATATATCTTGAACGATATCAATAATTTTAATGAAATTTAAGTAATTATTTGGATAACAGTGTATTGATAAACATAAAGTCGCAATGAATTGAATTATTATAAAGATTCATGTTGGAAAATAACAGTTTGCACCAACAAGGAAACACAAAGATAAGTTGAATACGTTTGATTTAGCGTGGCGTTCACCGGGCCAAAAGATACAACTGCAGGGTTCCGCACACCTGTACGACAAAAACGGCGCCCGATTTTTCGGCGTCGGGATACCCCATATATGTAACACGTAATTGGTCATATTTTTAACATTCCGACATCGCCTCAGGAACGCGTTCCGTTCGCGCAGACTTCTGAACTCCGACCATTGGTTTTCTCCCTTTTGCTGGCCGCGTATTCGGGCTCGCCTTTAAATCACGCGACCGGCTTTTTGCGCTGCCGTTCGTCGACCAGTTCCCGCCAAAATCACATTCAAATCGAGATTAACTCGGTGCAAAGCTTGTAACTCTTAGTGACGCACGAGGTTACGTTTACAACGTTCCTTTTGTTTCGTGACATGGAGGGACCTCCTTGAAGACGCCGCCCTTTCCCGTACGTCTTACTCGTTTCGCCGAAAATACTCGTTAAAGAGCACCTACCTTGGCCACCGATTGGAAGATGGACAGGGGTAGTCAGTGATGGATGACGGGACTTTTAAATTGATTGGTCTGAATTAACGCCGCCCGTGATGAGTAAGGTTTAATCGAAAGGCATTTTATTTCGGTGACTCGACATAGTCAAATAGAATCAGCCAAAGATATACCGATTTCATTAAGTTTCATTTTTTAAATTTCCCACTAAAATATACTGTCTCTTATATTAAAAATGATCATTACAGAAACATTCCGTACTTTCCATTGAACTTGTGGGAAACATCGCGATTAATATTACCGGACATTCTTTCATTCTACATGTATGTATGTATACAATCAGAGTAGCATCCCTCGGGGTTTCTTAATTGGCCGAAAAATTTGCCGACACTTTCTCGAATTAATAAACAGGCCGTTCAACGATTTATCCAGCGTTCACGATGAAAAAGCTAACGCTCGGAGCGTTTTCGTCGCTTCCACTGAACAAATGTTGCGAAAGCGGTCGAAGAGCGCCGACCATAAGAGATTCCGCTCACGCGTGTCGCATGAAATTATGCATCTCGCATTTTTCCCCTCGCTGACAATGCGGCCATGCTCGTCCAGGATACCATTTGTGGAAAAGCCACGCAATTATCCGCCGGCAAATCTGAGCGGCAGCTGTGTACTCCAAGTTTGGCCTCTTCCTCTTTCTCGCTCCCACCTTCCGTCGCGGTGTCGAGACCGTTCTCCTCCCTCTTTTCTGCCTTTCTTTCTTTACTCAGCTCTACTCATACGGTCGCGACACTTGCGTGCGGTCTTCGTTTCATTTAAGGCGCTTGATGTCTTAATTGGATGCCTCGTTTACCTTGAGGAGGGAACTCTACGCGTAGCAAGGACGTTCTTTTCACGTGATCGTCTAATCACTCGCTATTCCCGTGGGACTTTTGATAGTTGGAACGTAACGATCGAGTGTGATTGTAATTGCTCGATGAATCGGAGCAGTGTACTTTTCGTGGACATTTTATATGTATATGTTTGCATTTGCGTGGAAAAAGCTTCTTATTTGATATTTCTCTACTTTGAAATCGCTGTAGATTAGTATTTTCAGGCTTTGAAATTTTTAAAGCAATACAATTTCTGCGCTTTGAAATTTGTAAGCAATAAAATTGCTGCGTTTTCGTATTTTTAAGGCAATATTATTTCTGCGCTCTAAAATTTATAAAGCTGGAAAATTTCTAAGCTCAGAAATTTGTAAAGCAACAAAATTCGTGCGCTTTGAAATTTCTAAGGCAATAAAATTTTTGCGCTTTGAAATTTCTAAAGCGATAACATTTCTGCGCTTTGAAATTTATAAAGCAATAAAATTTCTGAGCTTAGAAATTTGTAAAGCATCAAAATTCGTGCGCTTTGAAATTTCTAAGGCAATAAAACTTTTGCGCTTTGAAATTTCTAAAGCGATAATATTTCTGCGCTTTGAAATTTCTAATGCAACAAAATTCCTGCGCTGTAAAATTTCTAAAGCGATAAAATTTCTAAAGCAATGAAATTTCTGCGCTTGGAAATTTAGAAAGCAGTAAAATTTCTGTGATTGGAAATTTCTATGCATTGGTAGTTATGCGCTTTGAAATTTCTGTATTCCGAAATTTGTATAGCACCCAAATTTGTATGCCTTGAAATTCCTAGCACCGGTATTCTCCTTTCAAAATTTGAATTAAAATTGTATCAATATTTGAGAATTCTAAAATTTCTATGTATCTAGATTTCTAAGCTTATAATTTGCTATGTACCGGTATTTTCGGGCTTTAAATTTTCAATGAATCGATATTTCTGTCAAGAAATTATTTCCTGGATTCATAGAATGGCGATGAAATTTTGGTTTAATTAAAATGATTTCCTTGTACGTGTGATTCGACCTGCCAACATACATAAAAATAATGAAGCGATTTTAAGAAATGTGACACACATTTTTAACACGACATTGAGGTTAAACTGTAACTATCTTAATCATATACTATTTACTCAAAAATTTCGCATGTGGCAAGTGATAACAAACAGTGGAACTTTTCTCTTACGTTATTGATTATCACGGCTGGGTTTCCTATTGCGATTTCAAATTCCGCGTTCGTCAAATAGAGATAGCAATGTCGCAATACTGTACATCGCTTTTCTAGATATAAATTTTACATTGCAATGATTCACCGATAGATAAAACCCTACGGCTATCACTTCTACATCTTGTTAATCTTCCGAGAAACTTTCATGAGGCATCACCTGCTAGTCTACAATGTAGACACTCTACATAATCAACGTTAAACTCAATTATTGATAAACGAAGTTCAAGTGAAATTTCCGTCTAAAATTCTACCTTGTTCCATAATCCACTACCGCATAAATATTTCAATCAATTACGCGACACCTTAATTAAACATAGTGTCTGTTCGTCGTTACTTCGACTGGGTCACATAATATTTTAGAATCGGAAAATACACGATGAACTTACATTCCGTTTCGTCGCAGTCAAAGATCATTCTAATCGTGTGAATCGTCTCTTGTCGAACACAATAGACGATACCGAGCGTACGCTGGGAATTCACCGTAGAAAAAAGAAGAATACCCGTAGCTCATTTCGTGCTGGACAGCCGACGACGCCCAGTCTGGGTCGAGTTATTTCAGACGAGCTGTTCTCCGCGTGCTCTGGCTTCCCAACCGTACATTTAGTTTTGAACGCGGACAGATAGACAGGTACAGAGAAAATAAGTGGAGCGGTTTAATATAGATGTACTGGTTAATTAGTAGTTTCAAAGCTTACCTAAGTTTTTAGGATTTATGACTTTCCTTCTATTCTTCTTACATTTCAATAGTAACAAGAGTATACTATACATATATTTGCAACTACTAATAATACCGATCCGAATGATTTTACCCACCGTGTATACTCCGAGTAATAATTTTCGCCACAACGTAAATAACTAACCGGACTTATTTCACTGTAGCAACAAATGACTTGCATTTTCAAACGGTTCGGAGAAATAAAGCTGGTGCTTCCGCTATCGACCGATCGGAATCTAGAATCGATAAATCGAAGTACCTATGGACCTTCCGTGCGGAAGATTCAGTAAACGAGTTCGGGGCTAACAAGGGCGGGTGTAAGGGGGTGGGTCGGGACGAACGTGGGACGTAGTGCGTCGGTGCGCCATCCGCGTGGGATCGTCATAGTGTGCGTAAGAACGGCCAGGTCCAGGTCGTTACCCAGATACCGGGACGTCGTGTGCGTCCACCACCACCGACGGCCGTCGTCGTGACGCGTCTTATGGCGACGTGACGTGTGGGAGTCGCCGGCTTTGTGCTTCAGTTTCTATCTCTTGTATCTCCTTATTCCTCGTTATTCCAGGTTCCTAGGGGTCTTTAAGGTCTCCCGTGGCTTTTATTTGTTCGTTGGTTAAAATTCTGTAATATATCTTTTTCTCTCTTTTATAAGGTGGTAATGTTAATTTTATATGCGCGATCATTTTCTACTATTTTTTTTCGTGGGCTCGTTTTGCTTTGTTCTCTCGACGCCGGTGGTTTCTCGTTGTTTTTTCAAATTTTTTATCCGTGCCACGTTCGCGCTTCCTCGCTACGCGTTTCACACCTCCTCGTTTCTTCTTTTTCTTTTCTTTTTTTTTTTAATTCTCCTTTCACCGTGTTTCTTTTTGCGTATCGCATGGTCATGCGAGAACACGACGAGGCTGCTCTCCATCGACATCGACGTAGCATCGCTACGCGCGATAAATTTAGTCCGCGGATGTCGAGCAGCGTGCCGTTCGACAGAACCGAGCTTAATGATCGAAAATTTAATCACGGATAGGCGTGTAGATCCAATCCGTGGATCCTCGCCGGACGATTTATCGCGATACGTGTCTTCGTTTCACCGTGAAATATTTTTCACGGAAGAAATTACACGTAATAAATAATTAATTGGAAAGTTATGATTAATTCGAATTCGATCGACCGGCCGGTAAAACGTTAATAACTTAATTTCGGTTTACATTCATCCGACGAGCACGACGAAATATCACGCGACAATCCGAGAAGCCTTAGTTATAACGTCTTGAACAAATTACAACCGGCGCGTGACTAAAATGGTCACGCTGGACGAATTGACGATCGTTAACACCTCCGTGCGAGCGAGCTTGCCGCCAATATTTGCATGTGACTTGTTCGTACCGCGAAGAAAAATAGGGGGGCTGCGTAAAAGAAAAAATCCCACAGAGATAAAGAACGGAATAGAAATATCGATTCTCTAAGTACTCTCGTAGCGATAGATTTAAACTATCGATGAGAAACAAAACAGTTTTCTTGTTATTTCACTCACACTTTCCCGATTAAAATTTCACTTAACCCGAACACACACATATTAAAAAAAAACGTATCATTGTTAGCAGAATGATTTGTGAGGTATAGAGGATGCGTTTATTCTACTGAATATAGCACTTATTTATTATAACAATCTTAATACGTCCGTACAGTCTTAAGGTCTGATTATGTCTAACTTACACTTATTGAACTAGGATGTGTAGCGCTCCAGTCTAGTAATCTGATAACTATATGTTAATTGTACAGATGTCGTAGTATGGATGTTACAGTAATCCAGTGACTGTCTTACACATATACTATAGATATAAACTCAGTGTTACCTATATCTAACAATCATCATATTACTTTATAGAAACGCATGTTTTAATCTCCGATAAATATCATAGTCTCACCATCACGATAGTTATTTTACAAACAAGTAGAAGTCAATTCGTTTCCATTCAAGTTTTCCCTCGAATTTCCCATTGGTTACTAGATCGTGGCCGGTGGCCCGTCGAGTCTTACGTTACTGACAATGCACAAGTCGAGGCTCAACGCAACGACGTGTGGGCTACGGTGAAGTGTGGGTTCGGCCGCCTTTAAGCCGTCGTATTTGGCGATACGCGGCAGAAAACGGTCGTGTGGGCTCCTCCAGCCTACCCGGGGGCTTCGAGGATCTCTGTACTTGGCGAAAGCGATACTCGGAAATTAATCGTTTCTTGCCGGGAAAGTTGCAGCACCGCGCGCGAGGCACCGCCGATAAAATTGCTAATGCAGCGGCAATAAATGCCCGAATGGAAAACCCGAGGCGTTGCGAGGCGACTAGAAACGCTCGGAGGACGTTCCGATCCGCGGAGAGTAAATATTTTTTTTTTTCCACCGTCGCGGCACGTCGACCGGCTCGCCCGATTTAATTTGACAAGGTCGAGAGCGATACCCGTCACGGCGAGCTGCAACGAGATACTCGACCACGAAGAGGTTAATGGAAAATTATTTTCGTCCGATGGTAAAGGCCGGCCCGTGTTTATGGGTGAAACTTTACTGTCAGCGACTGAATAACAGCGCGAAACGGTATTATGTTTATCCGACGAGACGCTTCGAATCGCGTGATAAAGTTTAATGAACATATACATAGACACGTATGTTCGTATCTAAAATTGAGAATCTCTAGTTGTTTCCTTTTTCGTTGGAAATAGAGTTAGTCATAGCTTTCTATGAAAACCATGTAGACTCGATCGATGTGGAACAAAAGAGAAGCTAGATTTCCCAGACGCACGTATGTACGTATGTATGAATGTATGTATGTATGTATGTACACATACGTATATCTATGTATGTACGTACAACAGTACCAGGGATCACGCGAACCCGTCACGGCAAACATTTGATCGCGTCTGAAACGTGTGCAAACATCACCCACGGAGACCGCGGCTCGTGACAGGCCGCGGGAATCTCGAGGATTACTCGAGCGAAGAAAGCCCCGTCGCCGGTGTCGTAACTCACTGTCTGCCGACACCTGTTCAAATGCGGTGGCTCGTGTAGGGGCGCCAAAGGTCGCAATCGAAAACCGTTGTTTGCCAGAACCCACACGACTTCACCCACCGTTCGGCCGAAGTGCCGTCACCTACACGCCTCTTATTAAGGAACGCGCACGGTTTTATCGTGAACGAGATATACGGCGACGGAAAGGACGAGGAGTCTCTCCTTAAAACCTACGCGGTCAGGTCGGCCCACTTGAATTTAACGCTCAGAAGGAGCGAGATGTATGTACGATCGGGAGGACAGGGGTAGGCGCCAAGAATCACCGGCCTACGGACGTTTAATTAGACGACCTCGCGTTCCGAGTGTCTCTCGGGCGCGGTGAATCGGGAGAATTGTGCCCGTCAACGCGAGCGAACAACGAACTTGGTATGGTTTTCAAAGGGACGCGGTGTAGGGTGGAAGGTATTTTGAAAATAATTGGAGTCCTTGTAATTATTTGTCTTTAGTGGTTGATATAGTTTATAATGAGATTTAATTCACTCCTCTCGCGGTTGTTGGAAGCGCGTATTGAGATGGAGGAGGATGAGGAGGGGGGTCAAAGAGTAATTTTGATATTGATTTAGTGGGATAGAAGAGACTTTTATTGAATGAAGACTGTGGAAAGAGAAATGTGTCACATTTTAAAGGAAGACAATTTGATTAAATTTTATATTTATAGGTGTAACGGAACGGTGTTTTCGCTTGGCTTGAGAATTAGATATGTGACTCTTACCCCTTTGGAAAAGATCCTGGTAATTGATTGTGGTTATGTAGGGTACAGCAGGGATTGTTTGTCAATTGAAAATTATAACTGGATGACTAGGAATTATTGAATTCGATAGCTAGATGTTTATTAATTTTTAGTTTTTCGAGAACTTACAGACTGACTCATCTGGTTCAAACTCGAACTTGTCACGTTGTGTCCATCTATTTTTAAAGAGCTTGTACATTCCCACATGAAAGGTTTTTCCAACTTTCAACAGCGCCATTTACAATGTCATTATATCAATAACAGATCTTGTTCTTCCTCGTGGTTTTTTATATTTAGATCATCAGCATCTGTAGAAATGGGGAAGTGGAACAAAAACACGTTAAAATTAATTCAATGTGAGTAACGTATATTTTTTAAATTCATATACTTAATAACGCATTAAACTTAAATTTTCGCAAAGTGGCAAAAGGATAAAATCATTATTTCATGGTAGCTTGAATTTTTTGCAGGATCCTATAGAATAGTTACGCAGAATTTAATCCAGATCGATCAAAGGGCTTACAAGTTTCTAGGGAACATACGCACAAACATGTTCTTTTACATATGTATGCATGTACACATTTACATGGACATGAATTTATATATTCAGGTCCGTACAAATGCTAGAAATTTCGCCTATGACTTTCGATCGGTACGCTTCGCTTCGTCGTTTCCGATAAAAATTTATCAAAGACGACCCTTGTGTCACGAAGATACATCTGCCGGATAGCGCGTGGCATTTGGGGTGTTAAATTCGACCCTTTGTAAAGGTCTCGTCACCGCGTGAAATCTGAAAGTCATCGTACCGAATGCAAATAAAAAGTATCTTCATCTACTTCCACCAAAAAACACCAATAAAACGTCCTACGATTCCCTTACCAATCCAATAATATCATAACATTTATAATCTTCGTCTTCGTTAATACATATCCCACTCACAAAATTCTCCCCTTTCCCCACATCTCCTCGAATTTTCTCGATTCTCCGACATCGCCGATCCACGCCAACTTGTTCCCGTGGCTAACGAAGTCTCGTTTCCAGTGACAAAAATTCGGTTGCGCGAAAGAAACCCGGTAAAGAAGAGATGCTGCCACATCGAAATGAACTGTCAGATGTAACATGGCCGCGCCGTCGAATTCATCGCGAAGAAGCGGCAGCTGCTCCGCCGATCGAGTCAATATTTGATACAGTGGCCCCGCTTGTCCTCTGACCAGTTTCGAAAAGGGTGTACACGTCCCACCCCTTTTCCGATCGCGCATTCTTCCCACTTTTTGCCGGGCGCTGGCATATCGCCGAAACATCCACGATCAAACGCCAATACGGGATACCAATGGGCCATCGAGCCCGGGTTTGAAGGCGCTTGTGCAGCGTTGGAAGATCAAAGGAGCTACGAAAAAAAACGGGGGAGATATTAATAAGATGACACTGTTCGCTTGAACTCGCGGGAAGCGATTGACAGATGTTACCAGCCAGCGTTTTTCGAGCGACCCGATATCGGAAAATAAATGGCCGATGCGCGGAATAAACGCCGGCTGAGTGCCAGCTTGCTGCTTACCGAAGATAATTACATTTTTTTCTACCTATGGTACAACGGTTTAATCTCTGTTTACGTGAAATTAATCTTCGCTTAAACACCTGTGTGTGATATCGAGAACGAACGAAGAGGAATTTACGTGGGATTTTTCAGGGATGAATTTTTAATTTGAATTTTTTTCTGCGTTTATGATTACACGTGGGAAATAGAGGCAAATTTTAAAGATACAGGGAGAATATGGTGCTTTTTTTGCGGGGATAAAACTTCCCGACAGAAGGGCCCGCTCCCAATCGCATCTTAGATTCGCTTTTTTGAGCCACCGGCGAACCGTGGGACGCCGACATTCGGCAGGGGACGAACCAAATATGTCCGTTTGCGAAGCCACATTTTCATCGAGTTTTTATCGCTGGATGAATTATCATCGGGCGAATGTCAAGTGCCGATGACCCAAGGGGAATTTCTATTCTAACCGAATTAGCATTCTTTCTATTTCATTTTCCATACATTCCCATTCCGCTCCTCTCAGACGCCGGAGAGTTACTATAACGGACACTTTTTCTTCTGCGTATGAAAAGTGTTGAAACCGTTCCAATATTAAAAATAAACCCATCGCTCAATTTCTCAAACATGCGACGACGTTGCCAGCACAAACAAAGCTGCGAGAAAAACATGTATGTATGTTGTAAAATAAAGAATGCGTATGTCACCCTAATATCTGTATATACGAGCATTAAAAGGGAAATAAAACATTAATGTCGCGTGAATCTATCGAAATTCTTGCAAAGAAAATTACTGCATAAACAAAACAATCACTCTCTATTTTTTTCCACCATATCTATACCCGTGATCACGGAAATTATTACATTCTCTACAATATCATTGTTCGCATTACTGCTTATTTTCCCAACAAAAATAGTCAACTATTCAAATATAAATTACCGTAGCAATTCCTCCAAAAAAGCGCAATCTAAAATCAAAGCCTAATTTTATTTATTAAATTCAAACACGCTCGTACGCGAGCCGTTCAATTCGATTCCCCGAAAACCTGTGGATTCCGACGTGCACCTTTGTTTCTACCTTGTGCGCGAACATTTCTGCTTCTTTTCGTCTACGGCAGCCAAAATACATCGAAGCTGACTCATCTGAGAAGCGGGCCACGCGCTTGAATCTCCTAAATGGAGGGGATTTGAAGAACAAGCTCGACTGCCGCTGCCCGGGGAATGTATTCCGAATGTTTCCCTCGTAATCGTCTGTTTGCCCCATCGTGGGACTCGTCGGTGGATACGACGTAGGAGAGGGGGAGGGAAAGACAGCTTCTTGCGTTGCATGTTTGTCGTCGAAACCGCCGCGTGATTGACGGACGTACCAAAGACGAGGGCTGCCTTTCTGTTTCGTGACATCGGCTGATCCGATGTTTATCTTCGTGTACGAACTCTTTCTCCTGTTCCGCGATGCAACGTATGACCGCACGATCTTGCGATCGTATTTCGTGGTCGTTTTCAGGATCCGTGGCTTTGGATTAGCGTCTCCCGTCTGTAGGACGGCTGGGAGAGAAACAGAGATAGAGAGAGAAGGAAGAAGAGAGGGAGGAGAAACCCTTCGAGATAGGGGACGTGCGATTGACATCGTCTCGGATGCGGGATCCTTTACCGCAGAGACGTCGGTGGATCCTCGATTGGAATCAGATGTAAGATCCGCGCAACATCTCTGCGATCGCTCCTTTTGATGTTTTGGCTACCGTTTCTCGTTGCGTTCGGATTGTCCTTTTTTTTTTGCGGGTGGAACGAACACCCGATTCTGCGAGTTCTATCTCACAGAGTGAAACGCGTCACGGTTTCTCGGGAGTCATTAGAACACAGTGGAATGCGGTGTGTGTTGCTAGGTGGGGAAATAATAACGCTAGCGACATAGATTGCGATAATACGGAAATGGTAGATGGTTAAAATATTTAATTACAGGTGTCGGAAGTTACAATGGTAATTTAGAATCTCTCGCGACAATAAACCATTTTATCGTTGTGTAAATTGTTGTTGGGTCGGGGCGCGGTGATTTTCGATCGTAAAGTCAAATTATGTCTCATACGATAATTTCGGAACAGGTTGGTAGTTATGTGTCCGTAAATTATCCTTCGTCGCTCGTACCGCTGCTGTCGTTTCTAGAATTTTCTGTTACACATTTAATTGACGGTATCAATTCCTTTGCCACCGTATTTATTGCGCGTAAGACATTATTACGGAACGTAACGAAATTATCATGCTGGAAACACGAGCTGTTTCTGCGTGCAAGGGCAATCAGTATACAATTATACTTCTGTTCCACCGCATTTTCTGGAGCACCGCTCAACCTCTGTTTGCAAAAAAAACGTGAAAAAGAGAAAGGGAATGGTCGAACAGAAACTCCGATGTGTCTGCCTCTCGAAAATCCTGTTAGGTTCATTCGCAAAATGTTCGTTAATATTTTTACTCAACTTTACCATTTTAAATTCTACCATTCTAAAAAAAAATAAAAATAATAAAAATATGGGTGTGTCGCGTTGTACTTTGACTCATTCTTCTAGGTGAAAACCGCGACGATTTACATCCGATAGAACTAGAATCCCCAGCAGGCAAGTCCGCACCGCAAACCCGGAAAAAAAATGAAAGTCCCAAGGTGTTCTGGGAAGTGCATGGTAAAACGAGATCCATTTTCCTCCGAGCTCCTAGAATATTTTCGTTGCCATTCTTCGCGGGAGCTGGAAGACTGCGAGCGGGGAATAAATAACTCCGCGGCTGCTTAACGGATCGTAAAGACGTCGCAAATTCCGCGGGGTAAGCGCCAGCACGAAGCCAATTGCCGAACATAATTCGCACCTGGACCAATAAGCATCACTCTTAGTTACCGGCGAATTCGATCGTCGACACGGATCGTAAAAACATCCCTCCGGTTAATCAAGACCTCCCGGTGGACCTCTACGACGACACGTGATAAAACTTTCGTTTCTTCCTCGCAAAAGATTCACCTCGACGTTTCTACTCCACAATTTCATTTTCTGCTATCTATTGATGAAACTCAACTTTGAACTTTTGAACGATTAAAATAGCAAACTAATTTTACCTTTGATAACGGCATCGATTTTTCAATCCGCCAAAGACATACATACTTGGACTAAAATAAATATATTTTATTCATTTGCTTATTTTATTCAACGAACAAATTTCAATTTCACTTGCAACCACGACCTATAGGTAATGTTCAATAGATTCATGCGTCACTGTTTATACATTCCGTGTCGAAGGAATGGTAAAAAATCACGTGAAACTTGAAATTCACATGTTTTCACCTTTATCGAAGTCGCGAACGTTTTACGCGCAATTACGTCTTAAGTGGCTTCTCAGCACTCGTGGCTCCTCTTTCCGTTCATTCTCATCTTCTTGGTTCATTGCTATGCATGGAACGGCGCAAGGATCGCAGGAGGACGACGAGGGTAATTGATTCCTGTCCGAACGAGATATTTACATACGCTAATGGCGTGCTTTCGGCTTATTTGGCTCTCATATACGCCACATTTTCAGCGTGTGCGATCTTACCGGTGATTATTAGCACGATGTATTCCGAAGATCGATCCTTTTCGAGGATACCGGCAACACGATCGGAAACGATTTTCTCGCGTTTAAAGATCACATCGTAAAACATTTCGGATGAATAATTACCTTAGAACGTCGCTTTAATGAACGACCTGTTTCGTCAGGCCATTAACACTCCCTCGAGAGGATTTTTTAATTACGCCTGACACACGGTTAATGTAGACGTTACTCGGAAATAGATCATTATTACACCCTTTCTTTCATCATTTTTCTTTAATCACATTCCAATAAAACTAAAAAAAAGAGACCCTTTTCTCTTTGAATCCAATTCAAATCACCCTTCCACATATTCACAAAATTCCCAAAGTATTCCCAAAGTATTCCCAAGTATTAACACTAGAACTACCAAGGGGGTCAAAATGACCGGTTCTGCATTTCATCTAAGAACCGCTTAAGTTTATCACACTGCGATTTCCAAAATTCTTCATAACCATGTTTCTCTATGCAAATAATTCAATCGATCAATTTATTATCCCCCTTTATTTCTTTGTTTCAAACATATTTATCCAATGCTTCTAAATATACCAAATTAATCCTAACACCTTAGAACCAAATATTCAATATTTTCCAGCACAACACAATATTTTTACCAATCGCACAAAAAGTGTCGAGAAAATAGCAACTTTGTCTAATCAGCCAGCGAGGTCGTGCCAACCAGAAGCTCACCCACATTTCCGCGCGCACCCACGTGTGTGTGTGCGCGCGCGCGCCTGCACGGTTTACGTACGTACACATACATACATACATACATACATAGAGGTCCGCGGGCACGCACGGGCGGCGGGCGCACGTGTCGCGGTTTCCTAACGCGGCATTACGCGCTCGGGAGCAAACAACGAAATAAGACCATCAGATAGGCCGCCCCACGGTCGCGGCTCGGTCTTGCACACTTCATAAATAACTCCGGTTTCTCAACCCACACGCGCGCGGGAGCACGTCGGCAGTTGGGCTCTAAGGTGGACTAACGATAATCTTAATAATGAGCACGAAGACGATTTTACGCGACTCCCTTTTTACGTCCCGCCTACTCCGCGTGTTATTAACCTGAATTCTGACAGCACACCCTTGTCGTTATACGCATGATTCTAATATCTTTACCGCGCGAACTGAAGCAAGTGTGCAATAGGGGATTATGGGAGGGCGAATATTTGGCAGGGGAAATATTTCTCGTGGTTAATTTCTTTTGGAGTTTCTCATTTCATTTGTTTTGTGGAAGCTGGTTCGGTATTTTGGAAATGATCAGAATTGGGCAGGAGATTCGGAATAGTTTTATGCGAACTGGAGTAAGAACGAGATTTTAGGGTAGGAAATTTAAGAAAGGAATTAAGTAGATGAAGTTGTTAGGTTTTTTTAAGTTTCTTACGTTTTCGATGAAGATAATTAGCTCAATTTGTTTTGATGTTTTGATTATTAAGAAAATTTGTGATTTAAATCGTAACTATATTTTGTTGTTGTATTTGAAATTTGGAAGTAATGAAACGAAGGATTTTTTAAGTATAGTGTTATTTACATTAGTACATGTCTGTCCGATGACGTTAATTAGTTTAATTTAATAACTTTAGTTAATAACCATCGTTAAGACGGCCGTAAAATTCAAATTTATTTTACTTCGTTTCGAGTAACTACCAGGTTTTTTAAAGTATAATAAGATCTTTCGGATATTTATGCTTCGTAAATATTTATGCGCGGTGCGAAGTTGATTTTGCGAAAAATTCCGTGTATCTGTAACATTCACCGGGTTGCAAGCTCTTGCAAAAACTGTTAACACTTCGAACGATCGATCTGAGTGGGCCACTTTTACACCGAATGTTTTTTTTTATTTAAGACACCAGAGGGAATGTTGCTGTTGCCCGTGACTTCAATGGGCATTTGAAAATATGTAAATACCGGATTACAGGCGGTGAGCAAGGTCTCCGAGCGAAGTGTCGGGTTGGAAAGCTTACAGGAACAATGGTCGATCGTGACTGGCGTAGATCGATACGATTTGATATATGTTCTGTGCCCGCAGTACCACAGGGCAACCTATGTAAATGTAGACAGCGTTGTAAGTAAGCTTTATCCATTCTAAGAATAGCGGAACAAAGTGTTGGGATTGATTCGCGGAGATCAGCTCGATCGGTTTTGCAATCAGACAAAGAATACGTCAATGTTCTTCATATTATATATTTTTATTGGTAGATCGACCGTGTTTTCCTGCACGTGGCAAGAAATGGAGCTCGTTCCTCTTTTTTCAGCCGTGCGGGTAAATTAATTCCAGACGGATTAAATGACGATTCCACTGGTTTATAGGTCAAGAATGCTGACATATTTCGAAAAGTCGCTTGCTCCGTCATACCCCGAAATAAACATCATTCACTTTCGAAGACTAAAGAAATTCGAGTCGCTTAGGTATTCCGTTTGATTATTCAGCGTCTGGCCGCCGTTAGCAGACGCTTCGTCATATTAACATTCTCGAAATACAAAACCGCCATTCAATGAAGGAAAACATCGATAGACCGACCGCGATTGTATCGCGCAAAGCTGCGTGCTGCGAAAGGAAACTGACGCACCGCTACTTTTGAGATCGGGAACTGAAAAACGACTGTATTTCCATTTTCCTCGAGTTAACTGCGTACTATTGGTTTTCCACAGAGAAGTCGTTCTATGGAGTACCGCAGAAAACCAATCAGTCTTAGAATTCTAATCGCCAAATTATAATTCTTTGTTTGACGAAACTGACAGGAATGTATTTTATGTTAAAAATGGGATATTAGGGGAACTAAGAACGAACACTGTTTTAGCATTCTATTAGTCCCTATTGTTGAAATTAATATTAGCGGTATCCATGGTTGGAACTCAAAACGGATTTGGTTAAAAGCGAACTGAAGTCGGTCTTATTTATTTCTTCCCGTTTCATGGTTCGATCTGAAGTACTGTCTCGAGCAAAATTTGAAACTATAGAAATTGATGAACCGTTAGTGCATTGATGCGTCAATAAGCAAGTGTCAAAGACAGATTTCTGAGTAGAAATTAATTAACAAATTAATTAATCAACTTGTTTGTGTGTTTACAGATGGAGACAGCACTACGACAACTCTGGAGTAACGATCAGCAAGTGATTCTAGTTTTCATAGTGAATTATTTAAGACACTTACAAGTACAAGTTATTAAGTATAGGTTGTTCCAATCGTTATATCGTAAGATTTATTAATTAGTTAAGAGTAATATTGTTAACTATACGTATGTCATTTAGTCTGTTTGTTCTACTACTGAACAGTTAAATCTTATTATAAATTATGTTTATGGTATATCACGAGTTTCATGCTTTCAACCCATTCTGCTCATTCGTAATACAAGTTTTTGAAATTAGCGAAGAAGAAAGACTTCGTACAACGTTGTATGATGACACGTATTCCTGTGCCAAAGTTCGAATTTCGGCAAATTTAAGATAACTGACAAATTTTTCGTGGTTTTAGATTTTTCTACTAGGAGAATAAGACATGCTACGATTGCGGCCGTGACCTAATCATTTTCAAGGTCACTGGAATTAAAAAAAAATCTTAGAATTAATTTCCACACGAAATGTTTGCTGTTAGTCCCCAACGTGTAAGTCATAAATTAATTTAAATCATAAGTGGAAAGAATGAGAATAATTATTACAAACGAAAACGTCGATTACACCAAAACCAGAATATTTATTATTTCTGCAATATGTACATACATACATGATACGACATAAATAATAAATAATTTCACAAGCCATTAATTCAACTAAACTAATTTCTTTAAATTCATTCATCATTATAACCAATTCTTCCCACAACGAACTCCATTCCCTAACGTCACCATAGTCCAGAATACATCGTGGAAAGAAGCTGAGAAAACCATAGAAATTCACAATTAATGAAAGCCGTCTTAACGAGTGAATCTTCTAGAAGTTCGACTCGAGTTCCAACTATGAAACGGGAATCCGAATGGGGCGGTGTCTTCGCGTCAAAGGCGGTCTTGGCGAGGGCTTACTCCAGTGTCCACTCTCTACTATGAATACCACTTTAGTCACCTAGGAAACTTAAACAGCCCACGTTAATTTTTCGACGCGCAATATCAACGAGACAGAATTCGAGCGCCCGCGTCTTGGATTCTCATCGACGTAAATGTTCACGGCGGTCGGCACGTCGTGCCGTCGAGCATGCTGACCAAAAGTCGAGGGCTAAAAGAAACTCGAACCGCCATTCCTGCGGCACGTCGAACGCACGAAAATGCCCGGCTTCTTTTGGCTCGCTGCGAAGGGCCCGCGTTCGATTACATGGAGCCGCGTTTCGCGAAGCACCGCGCAGACGGTGGACTGGGGACGATAAACGGCGCTTTGAAAAAAACTCCGAAGACGATCGTGTACGTGAGACGACAGGCAAACGACTAATCTGCGATATTATACCCGTTCCCCATGCCCGCCGCGTTTTAGTCCACCGCCTTTCATTCTGTCCCCATGGACGGATAACTAAATTTTTATGCCATCTAAAAAGATGTATAAACCTCTCGAAAATTCTTTTAGTGAAATCGCTAATAATCCAAAAATCCCTGAAGTTGCTTTCACACTAAACGTTTACTCAAATTCACCCAATTTATTTAATTATCACAATTTCTATAAACAATTCGATGTAAGTACCACTATTTCAATACCTCGTACTTCTACGTCTAACAAACCTTGTACCAAATAACTCTATGAGAATTTCCTAAGCGACGAATCCTCGCGAATATATTAAATCCCTGAATTTCCATTAACTCCAGACATTTCTCTGTCTCGAGTCAAGTATCGCGGCAGAATTGACCGGACGTTTTCCTGCAAAGCGCTCATTAATTTCCGCGGAGCCGTTGTCACGTCGGTGACAACAGAGGCGGAGGAAGTCGAAAACATCCAGGCGTGCCGTTCCCGGTGGTGATAACCGGCGGGTGCTCCGGTATCGTGTCACCGGATAGCACTTATCGGCGGAAAGATTGACGCCCGGCGAGGCGAGGCTGAATAGAAGCACGGACTCGCAGCGTGGGGGACACCGCGGTGGCTGGCGGCGTCGGCCTGAGAGAGCATAGAGAGATGCTGAACAACGGAGAAGAAAAGCAACCGGCGTGAGAGAGAGGGAGAGAGAGAGAGAGAGAGACCCCCCACTTGCCGTTCCGCGAGTGGCGGCGCGTGTCAACCTTGCCTTGTCCTTGGAACCACGCGACCGCGACCGTACGGCGAGCCAACTCGGCAAACGCCGCCGCGCTAGCGAACGCTCTCACGGTTCTAGGAATCAGCTGATTGGCTGGCAAAAGGGGAATTCCTAGAGGCAATCGCACGGGTCTTCACCTTCCGCCTTTAATGAACTCTGAATAATGAGTACGCGGTGATTGCGGAGGAAGGACGGACGGACCGCGAGAGAATATGCCACGGGAATCCTGACCACGGTTTCAAGAGTTTCCGATATATTGAGGGGGAAGTGGTTAATTGTACCGACATTTTGGGGTCTTTAATCACTTTCGGAGTGGATTACGGAAGGTCTGAATTGAGGTGGAAGAATCTCGTGGAGAGTAACTGTGTTTGGGGTTTTTGGATTAGAAATATTGATTTTATTTTTTATTGGAGGTTATTTGTAAATTTGACATGGGTTTTATTTGTGCTAGTTTTTGGTAGGGCAGACACTGTAGATCGAGAAGAGTTAACGTAGG
Source organism: Mimumesa dahlbomi (assembly GCA_917499265.3). Classification (NCBI taxonomy): domain Eukaryota; kingdom Metazoa; phylum Arthropoda; class Insecta; order Hymenoptera; family Crabronidae; genus Mimumesa; species Mimumesa dahlbomi. The sequence continues at coordinate 9,077,050 of OU824124.1, forward strand.
TTTCTACATGGGAATGCAAATTTTAACGTTTTTGCTGTTCAATCGTAAGGTGTACTTGAAACTTCACTCGATTCATTCAAATGATCTTTTTATCAGTCTGCATATGCTTAATTATGAGTTCTAATTAATAGAGTGAAAAGAAAAACGATAATCTCGTGTTCGATCATTTTTAATTTGAACTTCAAACGTTGCGTCAGTTGTTTCGTTCGCTTTTTTTTTGTACGTTCTTTTGCACCGACGATGATTAGTGACAGAATACGTGTAACGTTCTACTTGGCTTGTGCGAATGATGCACGTGCCGCGGAATTACCAATGGAAATTTCATAGTGACGGATGCGGAATTGCGAAATAAAAATTGATCGTTAATTTCAAAGTTCAGCACGTCACGCACGTCGCGCGGGCGAAAAACGTCGTTGAAATGTGCCTTCGAAAAAACTGACATATACCTGTTTAATGACATCTGAATTATTTCAGGTACAATTGTCACGATGCATAAATCGATGTTGATTCAGTGCACTCGATAAGTGTCCCTCTCTCCGCAAGGTACTAAAAATTTGTCAAATAAACAGAAGAACGTCTCGGTATCTTTTCATAACAGGTACAAAAAACAAGGCGTGTGTTTAGACGGAGTTGTAATCAGATAATTCGGTGTGATTAAATTTAAATGTACATTGCGTATCGATCACTCTCGTAGGATAGTGCATACAAGCACGTCACAAGGATTTCAGAATTGTTTTCTCCGTCACGTAGAAAATGCAGTCGACTAGACACTCGCGATTTTAGAAACACTTTAATAGGACAAGAATCCGTCGGACATTATATTCGAGACAAAGGAAGTGTTTTCTTGGAAGAGAATTCTGCCAAGGAAGAATGTAGTTTTTGTCGAACTCCGAAATGATACACAGATAGCGGTTTCTTTCGGCGAAAACTATGTGATTTAATTAAATTACCTACTAAATTATGCGCCACGATTACCATCCTAATGACCATTAGGGTTACTTCGCCCGGGGCTAATAAATAAAGAATATTTCGTCGGATTCTCCGTCTCGAGTGCGGTGGGATGTTAATTATGGGCGAATTTCGACACGAGGAAATTTCATTCGAGAATTGTCGTTATGAAAATCGTACGTGAGCGTCTGGAAAGAAGAATCCAGACAGACCTCGGTATCTCGCGAGACCTGTTTGTCGGAGAATTTACGTAACGAAAGATAACCAACTCGGCGCGCAGATAACTATAATTCTAACTCCTATGTTACTTACGCAATATATGAAATCAGAATTTTAATACATAGGTGCATGCGGCGGCGTGATAAAAGTGAAAGGTCACGGAATCATGTTGGCATCGATGGAACCACTCATCCGCGTGATTAATGTTTATAATCACGATTTTAATTTATACCGGGCTCCGTAGCTGTAAATTTATACGGCGCAGAGATTTTAACGTATTGAATTATTAATCGTATGCGAATACCGCGATCAGTTTATTACAATAAGTAGACTTTTTACGACTCCCGGGAATGCGAAATGGGCAGAATAATTGATTTGCATTATTTGCGCTTTAAATGTGTGATGTATGCTGCATAACGTGATAGTAAATCGGTATACTTTCGTGATTATGCATTGAATTACATTTTCAGGTCGAGCGGTAAGTGGTCGATGGACAAACGTGTTTCAATTTTCGGCGAATCAATATTTGTACCGGGAGAACACGATCGAGCAGAAGGTGACACGGATCTTCGCGGTTTTCTGCGGATTCCTGGAAGTTCTGCGAATTAAATCGCGATTCTAAGAACTCGCGAGTTCCGGGAAACACTGAAAACCATTTTTGTGATTTTTCTGCGGTTCTGCGAACTGCACGTTATTTTCGATAACTGCCACTAACCGATTGATCGTTTCGCGTGAATTTCTCTAGAACGCGATCGATACTCTTTCTACAAATAATAAAGTCGTATAAAACTGCATTATTTTATTCCGTCTATTATTTGCTGCGACATATCTATCCCTGAAACAGGAAAACCGATGCGAAGCAAACAAACGTTACCTGTAATATTACAATATAGTAGAAGTAAGTAGCTGTATGAATTATTCATAAAACCGAATATGTGTTTCATTACGGTATCTTTTATCTTAATTTCTGATTAATGTTCCCTAAGTACGATGATTTTATGAGAGACCAAGGCGATCAAAGCGTTCCCTGACCATGCGACTGAATTATAATGCGAATTCAGACACGCATCGGCGTCGTATTTACTTTACCGTGAATGCGAGCCCCGTGATCACAAATGATAAGCAGGAAACCCACGAAAAGGATGTCCGTACCGTGCAATTTGTCATTCGGCATGTTTTGCGTGTGGTATCGCCACTTCTGAGCCAGAAATTGCAGCGGCTGGCATCGAATTGCCCGCGGAGAAGAGCATTATGATAATGTCGGCATCGTGATTTTCGCAAAAAATCATCTTTCGAATCACTGGGTACGAATCATGCCGCCCGAAAATCTCGAATACGGTATAATTTTCACGAGAGTGGCATACACTTTTTGTATATCCGGGAACACGTAAATTCAGGGAACTGATTAATTTTTTTTTAAGGAAATGTGTAATCATTGACGTACAGATACGTATGATTCAAAGGGGGAAAGGATCACACAGGACTAAATAAATTAGAAGGGAATGAAGAAATTTATGACGTAGAAGGTGCACGCCTTCAAGTCATTATTTACTACCTGATAATTACACGTCTCATTGACGTTATTAAAGTGACTCACTTGAACCTGGAATTACTTGAAATTATATCGCGGCTTTCAATTGGAAACGTGAGCGGCGTGGAGATTTTTCATTCGCAATAAACAACGCTGAAACCGCCCTGCTAAGCTTATCTAAACGTTGGGACATTCTGGAGACAAGTGTCGACGTTTCATTGGAAAATTACTAATACCCGGTCACGAGAGAAAGTCGGTGATAATCAGTTATCGCGATCATTGGGGGAACCAGTTTCTAGATTAGATTTAAACACTTTTGACAATTTGCTATCTAGCTGAATTTCCCCGCCCAAAAGTAATATTTTTCTCCGATAAAAATTATCGGAAAAATCCAATTCGCACTGCGTGGACTTTATTATCTAGCGAGAGAGAAAAGGGTCCCGCGGTACGGACGTTTAAGGGCCCTATGATGTTCGAGGACCCGCCACCAGACGGCAGCAGATTCTTACCGATTCGTGATTTTGGTCCAGCGAGTGGAGGGGATTGATTTTCGGGCCCCTCGGCGAGCACGGGACCAGGAAGGGGGCCCAGGACCGGTTTCACACTGATCAACTTCAGAGATTTCGCTCCAGGTGGCAGCACCACGGCGGAGCCACCTTTCTAACACTGCTCAGTCTGGATTCTGAACTGCAGCAGAGCAGATCGAAGAATTAAGTCCCATAGAGAATATTTCAGACTTTATGCCCCCCGCAAAGACCCAACTATGCAACAATAATTTTCGAAAGAAAATATCCAAATTTTAAATAGATGCGATAAATATGATTTTAATAAAACTGTATAGAGATTAATCAATGAAAAATTCAACTTCTATGGAACATAGATAAGTAATACATATATGGACAGGAAGGTGTGTTGTCTGGGTGTAGATAAATTCATTACACAAGGATTAAGTTTTGAGGAAGAGATCAATATTTATTTGATGCTCTTGCAGTAATAAGCGTCGGTTTTTCTATTCTCATAGAGAGGAATTATAAATTTAATTTCTCTGCACTCATATAAATATAAATAGAACATTCCTTCGCATACTCGCCGTTCACGCTCGCACATTCACACACGACTTAGAAACTAAGCTAGAACTTAAACGCGTAATTAATTACAAACGCTCATCGGACATACAACGGTATACAACACTCTCATGGTGTTTTACGTACAAGAAACTGAATGGAAGACCTCGGTGATTCTTGTTGCGTAAGGCACTTAAATTATAATATCCGTCTAAACATATGTACAAATAGGAAAAAAGAATGAAAATGAAACCGCGGCTGGGGGGGGACGGGACGCGAGAAGAAAGATGTAACGAAATTTCACGTAAAATTTACATTCTTCCTGCACGACGTGTTTAACGATATATAAATTTATATATATATATGTATATATATATATGTATATATTTACAAGGCACTGTATAAGGCACTGCCTCATAGGCTACTGGCCGACTGCACGCACTCGGGAATTAAACTCGGAAATTTTCTAAATGATCTCCTAACTCGCAGGACATCTTTCTATCAACAAGATCCTAAAACGATACATAAAAGGAACATCTCCATTTCGCGGAACTTTTTTCTCTCACGGCTCGTACAATAATAATAATAATAATCGAACCCCGGAAAACGTCTACATTTTCATCGCGTATCACTTAATAAAGAGTCTCCTCTTGAACCACAAACGACTTTTTTTTTTTCTTTTTCTCAAAATTCCACATATCTTTACCACGGCCTCCATGGTTTGTCCTCGACTTCCGGGACGACGCTCTTTCTCATCACAAGGGCGAGGGGTTTCTGAAGAGGTGGGCTGTACACACGGGGGTCGAACTCCGGGTCGCTGGTGTAACCGTTGGCGGGTGACGTCGCGACATCCCTGTGGCTGTTTCCCGTGCTGTAGGGGGTGGCTTGTTCCCGGAACGCTGCCGGGGGTGCTTCGAACGCCACCGGACTCGCCGCCGACGTGGATGTCGAGCTGGTGGACGAGGAAGACGACGATGCCGACGCTGTACTCGCTGTCCTCTGGGGAATCGGGATCAGAGTTGGCAATGGTGATGTCGGCGCTGGGGACGACGACGGGGACGTAACGGGTGTCGCTTTCGCTCCAGCTGGAAGTACCAGGGCGATGTCACCGTTCGGCAACCTGGTCGGAACCAATTGAAGACCGGTGCCGTTTGCATTCGTGAAGAAGATCCCGTTCGATTGTTGGACCTGGATCCTTGGCGTTGTGTCCACTTGAGGAAGGATGTGTACTTGAAGTTGCGTCGTCGGTGGCGCCGGTTGGACAGGCTGTTGATTCGTCGTCTGGCTGTTGGTATTGTTCGTTTCGACCGGTCCAAGGCAGGAAGCCAAGTGGGCCATCAAACGTCTCTTTACGGAGGCATCTAAACCGGGAAACCTGCCAACCTCGCCAGCGCATTCCGTGAAACCAGCCCGGAATTTGTTTAAGACGTTCGGATCCGTCGCGGCGGCTAGAGCAACCTGTTGACGCTGGAGCGTTTCCAGGTGTTTCACCGTCATCTCCAGAATGTCGGCTTTCTCCAGTTTTGAGTGTCTCGCTGGCTGTAATATCGAAAAAGAACGGACGATTATGGAAATGTTCAAATAGACTTGGTTTTTTTCTTTAAAGGGGTTGGCAAAAGAGTTTTGTGATAAATAAATTTATCTTGATAATTTAAGTAGAGAATGAGTGTCAGGTTGGAGAGGGATTTGAGTGAAAAATTGAAGGACGAATTATATACGACTGATTGAGACACTTACGTCTTTTTTCATGGCATCCAGTATGAGGGTCTTCAGGTCGTTTAGACAGTTGTTAATGCGGGCTCGCCGCCGTTTTTCCATAATCGGTTTATTGCTCTGTAACATAAAAGAATTGCCAGGTCAGGCACGCTGTCTTTCGTCCTACTCCAATTCTCTCCCCTTTCAAAGGGAGCCTTTGTGAAGCGCGCGATAATCCGAAAGAAAATTACAGGAATTCAATATAAAATTTCCGTTATCTCAAATAATAGACGACCCATATTCAACATTATTAAAAACAGAAACTACGAACTATTTACACCGAGTGTCTAATTCTCCAAATATTTAAATCCTCGAGTGTTAACTTTAAAACCCTACCCTTGAAACTATGATCTTTCTCCTAATTCAAAGTGTACTAGAGTTCATCCCAATTTTAACACAATCGATTTTATTCCATCGTCCCGTGGATCATCCAAATCGTTGATCTCGAATCCACGATGACTAGAAATCTCGCGAAAAAAAATTGCAATTCATCGAAAGACACTAACCCGTCGGTTTTCACCGGATCTCCTGGTTGTCGTGGTCGTGGTGGTAGTTTGTGCCGGGGGTTGTCCAGCCTCCTGGGGCACGTGTTGCGCCGGCGGCGTAGCGCCAACGGTGACACCGCCTGTCGGCATCGTGGCACCCACCCCAGTCACCATCGCGTGAGTTTCTTGGTATCACACAGAATGAATAAAAATACGCGAGGAATAACCACCCCTCGTTGGAACGACAAAGTGTATTTTACACACTTTGCCGAATCACTGCACTGGTAATCCAAAAAGTGTACTCCTGATTCTTAGTGTCCTTTTTGCACTGACTTCTTATTAGGACCCCACTACTGGCCACGATGTAATCCGTAAAAATGTTCCGATAATATTACGTGAACGTATGATCAAGGGTTGACGCGCGGATGAGAACTGATGTCTCCCTCTCGCAAGTCTTAGGTTTGTTTTCTCTCTTCGAACTCACTGAACTCTCGACTACTCGGAACGGGCGTCAGAGCACGACTGACTGAACGACCGACGAACGTCTTCTGTCGTCTCGTCGAAGCGTGCCACCCGATGGAATGCCTTGGTGGAGGCGCTGCCACTTTAGGGGTGGGGGAAACGCCGCCGGTACACGTGGAGGGGATTGCGCGTGACGGTTTAACCTGGACTTCCCTCCACCACCAAATTCCGACGGTCGGACGGCACCCGGTTGCCTTTAAGAGCCCCTACCCCGTCCTCCTACCCCCTCCATGGTGTCTGCACCGACGGCCGTGGCGGGTTGCCTCGCGCGTACCCCCTCCACGTCTTCTTCCGGACGCGGATCGATCGTATTTTTCTGCGTCGTCATCAGGGATTTTTTGAAAAATATCATTTTTAACCAAAACACTTACACCGAATTTGGAACTATCATTTTCTATTATAATATAAATGAATTCCAATTAAAATAAGAAAAATGAAAAAATTGGTAATTTTGAGTATCGATAAAATTTTGGATAAATTAAAACGGATCTAACATTTGCTATCTCTAAATTTAGCAAACAACTTTTATATATAATACTAACAATTACGGTATAGCATACGGAGTTACTAGTCTAATCTGGTATGTGGCGCCCGATATTATTTGGACTTTGAAAAAGAACGTAGTGCATCGAGTAGAGAACAATAGCGCGTGTATTTTCGCGAGGCGATTAGTCTCGTGTCGCGTATCGCGCGTCGAAAGGTCATTAGAACCGGCTCACGGCTCATGCGACGCGATCGAAGTGGCAATGGTAATTTCGAGACAGAGAGGCACGTATGCCCGACTACGAACGTCATCGGGGCTTATATCACGTTCTTCGAAAATAGCCGAGTGCCACCGTGTGTCGAGTGCGGACTGACGCACGCGCGCACTACTGGCACGTGCCTCCACTCCCTCCCCACGTCTTTCGAAATTACTCTTTCTACTTGTGCGACCGATTAAACGCACGGCGCGGTATTTATCTCTCGCATACGTGCACGTATGCGTGGCGTGAAATGCGGATACGTCTTTCTCGGACACCGTGTAGACACGTTATATTTGGTCGACGTACTTTGTGCTCCAGAAAGGCTAAATGTCATTCCAGATTTTTGTCGAACAGATTTAATCATTTTTGTCAGAGTGGTATTGAAAACTTTGCGTTTGAAAAAATTGTCAAATTTTGTATAAAATCTTATCGTTAGGTTACCGTTCGTTCGATTAAACAAACGAGACAATGAATTAATTTTAATGCATACAATGTTACAGTTGTATCAACTATCTCTTGGAGATTGAATCCATTATCCTGAAAAGCATGGACATCTCTCGGTATTTCCTAAACCTACATTTTGCCTCAATACCAATCGCCCTAAGGGTGTGACGGTTCCCAGACGGAATTCCTTCCTCTGTCCCGCAATACTCGTCCAATTTCCGTGATAATCCGCGAGTATCTCTGGCAGAGAGCACAGTCGTGTCAAAGTAGCGTGGAAAGATAATCACCGGTCCCAGCCGACGTTTCCGGCGCCGAGCAATGCCGGGACGATAATGCTCATCCCCCGAACACCCCGCCACCCTGGAAAGGGTACGAAAACGGGATAGTGGAAGGGGAGCGAAAAGCAAGCCCGGGAGTTCGTAGAAGTGCGGTAGGTGCGACGAGGTTTGCCCGGAGGATCTCGTGCCTTTACAACCAGAAAAGGGAGACAGAGGATCGTTCGGTGGAAGGGGGTGGGGGAGAGGGGGGATAGGTCAGAAAAGGACGAGATCAAGGAAGGATCCAAAGGATCGAGCAGGAAAACGGCTATAAGAGAAAGAGAGACGACGTGCACTCCAAGAGAGACGCCGGTCGACTGCGAACACGAGAAAGACGGCGAATCGGCAGTCGCCAATCACGTGACCGAGATTCGACGCGGCGTACGACGGACGCGTCGGGATTGGTGGAAAATCATCCCTACCGTCGGCACCGAGCTCGGGACGAGCGTGCCGCGCGCGACGGTTGCGTGGGTGGTGGGGACGCGGTCGTCATTCGACTTTGGGCGACCGAGCGGCGCGGCGGCGTCGCGGCGCGTGGGTCGCCCGAGGAATGCGTGGGGGAGAAAAAGTGTGCGGCGCGACGGGGGAGTTACCTGACGGTCATGCATTTTGAGCTTCCTTTTTTTTTTATATATTTTTATACTTTACTTTGTTTATAGTCTGCTTCGTTTTTTTTTCTCAACTGGAAATTGGGCAGGCGATGTGTGCACTGGATGGGTGGGATTACAGAATGCGTTTCGAGCGTACGAGGTACTCAGAACTGGGCCGACACTCGAAATGCATTGTGTCGGATGTGGGAGTATGTATAGGTAGAGTGTGCATTGGAGACACGATGGAAACGAAGTGTTTACTACCATGTGAAATTCGAGGTTTTGTTTCGGGATCATAGATATACTTTTTGGAGCGCACTTGGAATTTTGTGAAAATTCTGAATGCTCTCGGAAAAGTTTGGATTCCACTATGGAAATCCAGGATAGACACCGAATGCCGTGTAATGTTGAGAAATTAGGGTGAAAGCGTTAAAATTGTACCTTTTGGATTTGTTTTATTAAGTACATTGTAAAAGTTCGAATGCATTTGTATTTCATTTACTGGTCGATGTAATTTATACGGTAACATACTAAACACCATGTTTTCTAACTTTCTCTATTCTAGTCTGTTAATGAATCATTGAATAAACGAATATGAAACTCGTTTAGTATTTAAAAAGATTTCATGAAAAATGTCGGTAAACGCGTGTGGTCTGATCTATGACGAGCGCGACTACTTAAGACGTTTAATTAAGAATGGTCATGGTCTACCGACCATAGAATTATGAGATCAATTTTATGCAACTGAGTAGATAATTGCAACTCTCGGCAGCTTGATGCGTGCCGGATAATTTCCTACTTGTATCGCCCTCTGATAAGGCAAATAGATTTTTTATTTATCGACTATCGCGTTGAAATAAAAAACAGACCCGCGGAGCACGGGGTAAAATCCGTACTGTTCGGTGGTAGAAAGGGTGCAACACGATCGAAAGGTGCGGAAAGATGTGTCGATATTGTGCTTCCATCTGTCGGCGATCAGCGTAGGTTTTTTCCCTGCATCTCCGACACGCTCGATCTTTACAAGATCATCGAAAATAGAACGAATGATACAAATCGAAAGAAAGAAACTGACCAGTATACTGAATGCTAGAAATTAATTATGATTAAAAAATCCTGTTTTTATTTGCTCTAAAATTTTTTATAATTATTGATTTTTTATTTTGTACAGTGAACATCGATTTTCACTGAGAAATTTATGTACTATCGGCAACTCTAAAACCGTTATCGAATTTTAAAAATATTTCAAATAACCAATGTTGATTGTAAATTCTTACATAACCGGTTCTATATGTTCTAATAAGCAGTACGTTAATTCGTATGCGAACGATAACTACCGGTCGAATAATATTTCGGTCAAGGAACTCTCTTGTTTTTTATCACACCGTTAAACCTTCGGTAAAATTTAACGAAATACTTAGAATTCAAATTCAGTCAGAATCTTAATTCTACGAGGAGAACTTCTCCACCTAATGTATCGTTTTGTAACAATAAAACAAATCATTATTTCTAAACGATGACAATGTATTTCAATCGTAGCAACTCCGCACATTTCCACTACAAAGTCATCGATAATCCAGGATATAAATCCAATGAACACTACAGTATCAATATTCACTACATAACTCGTTCTGCTCTACCAGAACATTAATTACACCAGGAAAAATAATTATACCGATTAATGCTCGATGTCGAATCGAATATAATTATTTACAGTGTACAAGGGTTCTGACTTACTTTGGGACTGGACGAACTTTGCCAAAGTATCTTCATAATCTTAATAATACCGACCTGTTGCCCGATTCTATGGACCCCATGAACCCCGCATGACTCATTAGCTTTATGGGGTGCCAGTGGATTACGTACGACGCGGCTGGTGGCCGGCTAAAAGCGCTCGCGAAGCGGCATCGGCTTTGCCCGCAGCAAGCGGACATTAATATTCGCTCCCCTTGCGCCGAAATATCAGATTAGGGTGTCTGGCATCCACTCCCGCTTTTCGTTCTTTATTACACGCCGCGCCAGAAATAAACGAAATGAACAGTACCACGCTACTCCACCTTTACGAGTCGCGAAATAATCTGATTTCGCGATAGCGTAGCAACGGTCCCTGTCCTCCGCGTTTTTCTCTGATCCGCGTTCCTTCGGGGATACACATCCTCCTTGGTGTTCGTAACACTGTAATCGCGTGACGTAATTAGATTTAGAAAGGTTCCGAGTAAGACGATATTTCGCGGTTACTTTGTAGATATTACGGTTAGATATTGTAATTTGTTTTGGTTATACTTTTATTCGCGCGAAAGTTTCGCCGGGAAAGCGTGGATTATGTGTTCCAGGTATACAAAGTTTCGATATATAATTAAAACTCTAGACGGGAGTTCGCGGCATAAAGCATCGCACCCGGGGACTTAACGGGGAAAAGATTTCTACCCGCTGGTCATTAACGTATCCCGGTGAAATTTAAAGCCTATAACATGATTGTCCTTCGTATAAGCGTAAAATAAAAGTCCGTTAATAACGTTTCTGTTAATTTCGCGACGTGTTCCTTAGTCGTGTTCCTTTCTTTCCAGCGGATTAAAAGCTGCAGACGTGAATGGCAAGTGGATAGTAAGGGATGAAATGTAAAAATGAAATTCCTTGTAAAACGCACGATCATATACTGTCGGACATAGTATACCCGCAAACTTGTAGAATGTTACGCGTATAGGTTCCGTTTTCGCACCGACCAGAATAGCACTTAATTTACGAAAGACTTTTAAGATTTACTTACACTTCGCCGGATTATTTATTCCTCTTAATACCGTTGCACCGTGGAAATTAAAAGTTGCACGAAAACGGGTGAGAAACAGGGTAGTAAGAGGATTACACGAAACGCATAATGTGCTGCGAAAGCGTAAAACCTTGCAGCTGTTACTCGTCTTGCAAAATAAGAGGCATTAAGTATCAACCATAAATTTTTGCAAAAATGTCAATTCTCTAATTATCCACCGCAACGTGCAGATTCTCCGGTACATCGAAATTGCTGGCACCGTCAAATGAACGCCAGCCAACATTGTACGAGATGAAAACAAATCCTGTGATTTACACATTGTACTACATCCGACGCAGATTTTACCGTACCTTACATAACAGTCATTAAAATATATATAGATAATATATACCCCACTGCCCGTTATCATTTTTAGTACCCACCAAGATTATTCCAATCTACGCTCCTCGTGACACGATCTAATCTCAAGCACGTATCCTAAATAGAATTTCAAACAACATTCTGAAAATACTTTCATGAAATCCGATAAAATCCCCAATTCCGAGACACCATTAACATTCACTTTTATACAGTCCTTACGTGAAATTCCTGCCGGCAAATTCTCTGGCGTTACTTTTTATTGAATCTAAAAACACTGGACACACCAAACTGCCACAGAACTTTCAAACTAAAGCCATGTAATTCGTTCGAACTGGAAATATAATAGTGCGGTATGTCGCTCGTCTTACTTGCTAAAATTGGACACATTACGATTAGAACTGATGCCCGTCATGCCGGTGTTGTTTGGTTAACCGATAATAGGGCCAAATTGCTGGCCTGTCAGTCAGTGGGTACCACGTAGATACCGTGTGCAACGTGTATGCGATGCGTGCCAGTTTTATGACTAGCCGGAGGCTGCCAATCGCATACGTCGGATACGACGATAGGATCGGAATGGCACGTGCAATTTTCGGTGCTCGATTTTTCGAACGTGGGGCACGCTCTACGCGAACGGGGCATGACATTCTGCACGTGTTCGGACGACGAGTGTGTGGGACACTGGCGTCCTGTTTCGAAACTCGTTCGAGGGAGACAAAAATCAACGCGAAATCGTTATTTCGTGTTTTGGCGGAGAACACGGTATTCATGATTATTCACTCTGTTGGAAGTGTATTCGTTTTTGCACGCCGGAATGCTTTAAGGCTTTCAACGCGTTGGGAGGGAAAGACATGATTGCGGTATAGAATTTAGGAGAAATATTAAATATTTCTTTTTGGGATATGTAAGTAGTGTTGGGTGTGGAGTCAAATTCGTTCTAATTTCTTGGCAAAATAGACATTTTTGTTTAATAATAGATATACGAAGAAAATAAATTGATTGACCCGTAGATTTTTGCCACTTTTCGTGATTTTTCTGGTAACTTACGAATCAGGAGTAAACTATTGTACTTCGTTGGAACTATCTTACTTTTACATCTAATAATAAATTACGAGAGGGAAAGGATAGCTGAAACCCTGGATTTTTTAGTTTCTGGCGATTTCTTACGCTTATTTGAGAACAAAGGTTAAAAAGTTGGAATGTTTGAAAAAAAGGGGTATAGCCGCGAGGAAAGTTGGGGGAGTTTATTTTTTAGAGGAGAACAAAGTTTTGGTTGGGCAAGTCACAGTATGATTGTGTTTACGGCGTGCGTATAACGAGGGGGGTCGTATTTTTCTCGGCCAGTGTTGTAAATAAATCACAAAAAAACGTTCTCGCAGCACCGTTGTCAAAAACGTGTCGTCGACATTTTTGCAGAGCGCGAGAGAAAAAAATCGAGGGCCAATAAACGTGTATCGAGCGTGTCCGTGAAGAAAAAATATACTCTCCGTGACGAGAAAAATGTTTCTGGGTTGTAGAAATATGGTGGATCGAAAAAAAATCTCTGCGACGTTCGATGACTGCGTGATGAAAAAATCGACCCATCTAATAGGCCGTCATTAGGTGCACGAAAGGGTTAGCGACCGTTTGCTTCGAGAATTTTAGAATTTTTTAGTAAATGTCCCTTGAACCTTTTTTTAGATCCAACATTTACCTGCTGCAACCAACAAAAAAACATTCCAGTTTACAATAAATATTTGAAAGCAAACATACTAAATGTAATGTTCAATTATTGATTAAAACTATATTCACAGTGAATAATTAAAGAATATCAAATTCAATCGTTAATTAACACTGGAAGTATTTGCAAGAAAATTGATCGGATTTCTAGTTCGATTAAAATATTTCCCATAAATTTCATGCATCTCTTCGACGTCATAATTCCACGTTCCGATTCGCCAGTCTCATTATCCAGATTCATTAACGATTAGTCATAAATTTTCCGCAATCGGAGAAATGTTCATACCTATCGGAAATTTCGGATATAATGATAGGCTGGTGGCGAAAGGGTTCACTCTGGCCAGAGTGATTATTACCGAAGGCAGGATATTTGTGAAAGGGTTGCACCTTCGGGTAACGGTTACCTAGCTCAGAAGAAAAGGATTACAAGGCGCGTGGCAATCTCTTCTGCGAAATTATTATGTGCAATAATCGAGGCAGTTATTCGGTTTATTACGTGGCACTTACATCAGATCATTAAGAAAATTGCAATCGAGCCACCACGTTTCTGCCAGGAAATTCTCGTTAAAACACGCTTCAGAAATCCCGTTTCCCTTAAATGATATACCTAGCTTGTACTACCGACAAAAAAAATATATATAAAACTGCCAATAACACGTTTCTGCAGAGGAGTAATCGTACCGTTCCGTATACGTTTACATAATAAAACGCAAGCTATAGTAATTAATATTGAAAATAATTTCAGACGCTAACGTCATAACCTTCCGTTCGTTGTTTCGCCGATGATAAAATTTCGAATTATTATACTGCAACGAAATAATACGTTATTTCCGTACGAGTATGTGAAAACTATAATTTCTCGAGGTTCATTCTCCCGACGTGTCGACTGGAGTCGTTTCTAAGTCGGTGCCACGACGATACGGATCGATGTTTGCAAAATATTGCTTATAGGAACTAACGGAGGTCACGGTCAGCCGAGTGCGAAGGTTTACCTCTTTAATTAGGGTTAAATCGTAAAACGCAGGCGACCGGCCTTGGCAAATCCTTAAGCCTTTGCAAAGGGGAAAATTTGCAAATAGCGGTCGTAAAGTTGATGGATGGGGGAGGTGTGCCTGTCCATACCCTTTACGGTCACTCGACCATAGCTAATGTCTGGGGTTGATTTCAAGGGGAACTCTTCCATGTCTTTGCACCAAACTAAAGTTTAACAAGTATCTATCTAAATAACAACAAACTAAAGTTTAAAAAGTTCCTAAATCTTTTTTTTACTTTATATTGTAACTCGTACGATATCTACCTTGTTGCTCTTGCTTGGCATAGATTGTATTATAATCCGATTCTTTATATGCAGAACTAAGGTCTAAATGCATAGTAATTTTTATAATAATTAATAAAAATAGAAAAAGGCACTGAACGATTGTACTTTGTAGTTGTAACGAGTTTTATAGGGACACCAGTAAATGTTTAGAATATAAGTAACGGTATGGTAAAAAACGAAAAATACTTGGCAGCTGAAATTAGAAAACAGGTAAACGAACCCACCAGGAACACGTTTGCCATCACGATGGTACTTTGAACATTTACGGGAGAAAGATTCGGCCACCATAAAGCCACTCGTTTGGCTCGTGCACGAAAAAATAGGAAGCTCTGTAGGCGTAGCCCTTCCAGAGGTCTCGGTAGGGGTAAAACGGCAATATAGCAATATACTTGAAAACCACAAGATTTTTCCTAACTACCATATTTTTACTACGGAGCCAGTACCACCTTCGACTATTCAAGGGGTTGGGAGGTACAGCATGGTGGAGCTGTGCAATAAACCCATAAAAAGGTATAACCCTGCCAGAAGGGTCAAATTCGTAAGGATTGTAAAAGGGTGGAGGTGTGCTCAAAGGGAAAATACACCGTAAAGTTTGAAAATCGCGGGGCCGAGATATTGTAAACCCTTCTCGGGCCGTTCGAGGTAACTTTTTAACTGCAGTTTTTTACCACCGTCGCGATCGTAAAACGATCGTGGAGGTACCTAGTCGTGAGGATTTTTCGACTTTCACTTCTTTAGCCGTGAAAATTCCAGGAATCCGGCGATGTTTCGGGTTGTAAAAGGGTTGCGAAGTCTGTTCACCCTTTCATCGTACAATCGGCGAACGCTTAAGTCGCGGTGGCAGGGTTAAAAAGGATTGGAGGTTGCAATTGGCACCTCTGCGAACCCTTTTATTGGTGATCAGCGATCCTTTCTGCTTAACCCGCTCGAATATACCCTTTTTTGTGGTAGCTGTATTTTTCAAGGGGTTGCCCGATGTCCACCCTTTAAAAACGAAAGGATACAGGCACGCGCCGTCGCGTGTCCACCGAAATTATCCCCTGAATGGGGAATATTCTGGGTGGTAAAAAAAGAACCCTTTAAACGAATCACTCGTTATTAGGAAACACTGTATCCAATAAATATTAATTCCAGTGAAAAAAATGTAAATTAACACGGTGGAACGAGTGTCACGTTAATGTAGCACATTCTTAGTTTATCGTAATTTATGGAAAACAGATTAGGAAACTTTAATTTCCATTCGTCATGCGGTTATAACCGTTACCGTGTCGATCGGATACTTTCGCGAATGCAAATATTTCCGCGAATCACTGTCGCCACATTCATTCGCCGATCGAGCGATACTATCGTTCTGATTGTAAATTCCTCGATAGGAATGTCCCTGTTTGAACGGAAAACGAGTACCGGAATTTTACCGTGTGCATTCCGGATCACTTTCGATGATCATTTCCATCTGTAAATAAGAGAGAAGTACTTCTTATTTACTTCATATATTAAACTAATCAACTTATAAAATAACATGTAACTATTCGATATCTCTTTCGATCGCTCAGTCCGCAAATAACTTCATTATTAACCATTTAGATCCAAAAGTAACATGATCGCAATGTTCAGAATTCATTTTATATAAATAGATACATTTCTTCGCGATCCATAATCGACGGTCTTATTTATATTTTTCCAATTTCGGCGTACTGTTTTTATACTCAACTAAGACAAATATTATCGAACTGTTCCCGATTGATCGATAATATTTTTCCAATGACCCTTGCGATCCCCACATTTGAATTCTACCCCAATTCCTCGCGGTGCCCGCCGTTCTATCCTCTCGTAATTTCTTGTTCTATTTAATCCCGCCGCTGTCCCGTTGGCAACACTTTGAAACGGTCCGCGGTCGTTCGTTTCGGGTCGAAATCGCTCGGCGGGATCGTGGATCACGCGAGGCGCGGCACGGCAGGGTGACGACGAGGATTTTCGGCCGCGGGGAAAGGACGCCGGGCACGAAGAGGAACCGCAGGACTACTCGGAGATGCCGCAAGGAGTATCACGTTGCGCCTCACGTCCGAACGAGTTTACTCACGGAGGGTCCGGCTGCCCGAGCGGATTTTTACTCTCTCGCGGCGTGGCCTGCTCAATTTGCACTTCATTTGCTTCAGATCGGGTTGCCCTCTTTTTTGGCACGCGCACCGGTACGCACATGCAAGATGGCCGGTACCCTGAATCGTATCCGAAGGATCTGCCCGAGTCGCGCCCGGATTCTTTCACAATCGGATAACCACTCGGGATGCCTGTCCTGAATGATCAGCGTTATTCGCCACGCGGGATGTAGGTAATAAGAGAAATAACGGATCATAACCTTCGATCGGCGTAGGTAATTAAATGGCGAAGAAAAATGTGATCGTTGTTTGCACGGATCGCAGAAATTTTTCTCGCCGAATGGATCGCTGTTTGTAATTGTTAGAAGAGTGGATTGTTAAGCGTAGAGATTGGACTGGGTTTTACTTAGTACCACACTATTTATTATAAACATACTTATGCTCTTAATACGTCTTTATACTCTAACGGTTTGATTACGTTTACCTATACATGGTGAACAAGAATATGTAACGCTCCAGTGTAGTAGTATGGATGTTACGGTAATCCAGTGACCGTCTTATACATAGATATAAACTCAGTCTTACTTATACATATCTAACAGTAATAATGGTGTGAATATTTCACTGAATGACATTCCGTCGTTCGTGATATTTCTTATTCATATGGTTTTCATACAATAGGGTCGAAATATTAATTAAATGGTACTCGAAATAAACTTTGCTTACCTGCGATTCAGGTATCCGAGCGTTCATAGCGAACCCTTCGCGCGCAACGGGTTCGTCAACTTTCTAAGAATTTTGCCATTTCGAACGTGTCTCTCACCTCACCCGTGTTCCAGCGATGACAAAAGACGTACACGTTCAATTAACAGCGAGCACTCCCAGACCGGCTATTTATTTTCTGCGTCGCAGGCACTGTGCATTAGAAGGACCTTATTTCTTCGAGGAATCCCCCGGCGAAGCGTCATGAAATGTCACGCTGCGCCGTTCGATTGCGTCTTTAGTCAGCCATCAAACTGTTACGAAAAAACCACTTGCGAAGATTGCAAAACGACAGAATCAACGTCCTTTGGTGCGTGTATCGTCGATGGTAATTTACGCCCACGCAGTGTAATCGACGCACCTCGGCTTAACACGTGCCGATACGACTATCGGCCTCGTAGTTAGAGGAGTAAATTTCATTAAAGTTCCCCGGAGAAACTTGGAAAGTTCCGCTCGGGCTTCCTCGGGGAGAAATTAATTTTTAATTCTGTTAACGGCAATGATGTGCTGGCCATCTTTCCCATCTATATCGAATTACGAACTTTTCTTGATTGTGCTTCCTTAACTTGAGAAATAATATTGTTATATCTACGCCTTCTGATTAATTGAACTATCGGACTCTATATTGTATCATTCACTGACTTCCTATCTTTACGGTAAAACACACTATCGGTATTTCAATAATTATGTGGTTGGGAAGCAATTAATAACGATGGAATGTTTCTAAATAAAAATATATTTTTCTTTGATTATTAATGCATCGAATATCGATAACGGTATAAATTTACAGCGGAAAATTTATATTTAATTACGTGCTCATTTTTCGATTTCAGAGGTGAAAATTAATTTACCTATGGTACATATTACACTAGAAAATGATACAAATTTAGAAAACTTTTCCTGTAACATTGGAGCTGCATTAAAGTATGGGTGAAAATCTTTTAAATTCAAGATTTATTCCCATTACCCAAGATTTTATCGTAACTTTCCGATGTACCAGGTTTTTCCCTTATTAAGTAATAAAATAATTCTGAAGTGCAGCGTATTTTTATCCAGTCCATGACATTATGTATCATTCATGTCCAACAAATACGGTATTTATGTTGGCTGAAGATTCTGATTACGGTACCGCGAGTTACGCTTATAGGAGAACGAGTACATGATTGGAAGCCTGTCTAGAAAGTGTGGGCTCCTTTCTATGACGTACGAGGTATCCCCGTGGTTGGATTTCCATGCGTAATAGCGATCACCGTTCTCCTCATGGGAACGTAGACCAGGCAAGTGCGTCGTTAGAAAATCCCACGCGCGGTTCACAGAAATTTAGATCGATAACTAATTCGATCGCTGCCCCTCAATTCCTGGAAATTAAGAAATACCCGGACAGGAAACTCCATTTCCTTAAAATCCACAGCTAGAGGGGAAAAATTCACATTGTTATGCAAATAAGAGTATTCCGCGGAAGACGAATGATATATAATGGCTGAAGTATATATGTTTTTCTTTTAACACATTTTAAGATCCCTTTAACGATGAAAAATAGTGCTAGTCCTCCCTTGTTCCCTTTTCCGTCTTCTTGAGAGATACGGTGGGTAAAAAGGTCTGCGTATAAACGCGAGCAACTCTAAAGTGCGCGAGATGTTAAATAAATGAAAAATGATGGTTTATTAGTAATAAAATCTAAAATACAAACGTAACTTGTAATGTGTATTATTGTACTTTGTTGTATCTCGATATACAATTGAATTTACTGTATATTTTCCATTTCTCTACAAATGTACCGATGCTTTTCAATTGTTTAACCATGTTCACACGCGTCTCAAAGATCCATCGCGATTATACGCAGACTCTTTTCTTATCCACCGTAAATCTCCCATAAACATTCCATCGAAGAACGCAATTGCGCGGGTATCCAATTTCAACGGAGCTCCCTGAACTTTAGCGCAAATTTTCCATTCCGTTCGAGCGCACGGAGCAACACTTATTTAACACCACGTACATATTGCCTTTGTTTCGAATCGAAGCCGGGAAACTAATGGGTGGGAGCGTTCTCGTGCAATAAGGAACGCGGCTGGTCGCGCGACACGGAATCCGGGTTGTACGACACGGTCGAGGGTTCCCCGGGCAGTAAAAGTAATTCGCACGTCCTGCTATAAAGCGACGGCGAACAATAAAGTGTTTACAGAATTAATTTTACTACTCGAATGACGACCGACAACGAGCGTCGCCGTGTCCCAGGTAGAAAAAGAAAGTTTCTCGAAACGGCACGTCGCCATGGTGGAACGTTTAATGATCCGCGCACCTAGACGCGTGTACCTTATAAAAATGTCTGCCCGGGGTTTTCCTATGGTCTCTCCTCGGAATTGAGCTCGCGCGCGCGCGCACGCCTCGCAGGTCGACGAAATCAAATGTAGACTCTATTCAGCGGCTGTTTCTACGTTCTTTTCATTCTAGCCGCGTCAGTCGGGCGGCACAATAAATTATCAATGAAGTCTGCGAGCCCCCGCTTCTGAATACGCGCAATCATTTCTGAAGTAACGTCAAAGAAAAACTGTTCTCGTTACATGCTCGGTAAACGATGTTTTTCTTTTTTTTTTCTTTTTTTTTTAATTATGCTCCGTTTCGAATCGATTCATCAGACACTAATACATAGAACGAAAGGAATTTCGTACGTTCAATCGGGACCGATTCAGAAAACACAGCTTGTATGTATTTTTATTCAGATCAAAGAGCATCGATAACACGCCAGAGGATTATCCGACAATTAAAAAGTATCATCGTTGATATTGCATTTCCAGACGAAAACCAGGTCACCGTGTCACATGGAAAACGGAGAAGAATAAAAACGATTAACGGTTTATTCGGAAATAATTAAACCCTTTCATAGAACGTTACCTGCCATTCATCGTCTACCCTAACACTACCACCCCCCTCCCTTCCCTCCGCCCCGGACATCCCTATGATCTTTCCTTTAATCGTTTTCTCGATCACGAACGGCTCTAATGAAACTGACATTCCGAAACAAGAAGCCCCACCGCCGCGACGCCGGCAACCCCGAGACGTGAAATAGGATTTCGTCTTCGTTTGCCGGATTAATGCACGCGGCCGTTTAATCCGACAATATTAATGACCGCCGATTCTGCTCCTCTGGCTCGCTCACGATTCAAGGATCTTACCTTCTCCTTCTAAAAGGAACGAAACGACGAGAGGAGAAGAAGGAATATCCCTCGGCTTGAAAGCCTATTCACCGGGCCTGGCTTACGCGCCTCGACGACTACCGGAGTTCCACCGGCTGAAATTAATCGAGGTCTTATCATAATAATTTTATTCAGCCGCCCTGAAAGAACCGTCTAGCGCCGACGAGATTTCACAAGGGGGGTGGGGGCGGAGGAGGGGCGACGGACGAAGGGAGAAAAACGTTTTTGATTCGTGGGAGGAACTACGAGGCTAGCGAGGAAGATTTGAATTATTTGAAAGGGAACCTTGCCAGGGGACACTTCCCTACACCCCTGTGCGATTCTTAATGTTCCCCGGGAATGTATTGCGGGACAGATTCAAACGGTATTGGTGTATGAGCTGTATTATTCCCGTGACTCATGGTAATTTAGTAACTCTCTTGATCGTGCATAATTATACGATGCTGTAGTAACTGTGAGAATTCATTCAATCGTGATAACGCAACGTGACGGTTTATACCGGGGATTAATTTTACATTTGTATCTTGTCTGGTTGCATTTCTATCGTCTCGTTGTTCGCTTTCCGTTTGCGGAACATTGCCAATGTATTTCTTCGCGATGTTTCCCGCGTCGATCGCGTGCGATTGGCCAGAAGCTTCTCGCGAAAGACTTTCTTCGTATAAATACATGGTACACAGGTTTCGAGGTTTAAAGGACGATCGTCAAAGGGCAATATTACTCGACACCACGGAACATTACACGCGTTTCACACGCTTTGCGGTGTGCCCACCGAAAACGGCCGAGCTGGTTTAAGAAACGACACGTTCTCTATCCCAGTGTTTCCCAACTCCTTTAATATTTTTGAACGTTTCAAAAGTTTATTGTTCCTATTTAAAATTGCAAAACCTTACCATTTTAAAAGATTCTGACATTTCGCAGGTATAGAAATAAGTTCTTTGTATGAATTTCCCTCGTTTGTCACAAAAGTGACAAAGAATCATAGAAAACTAATGAGAATATTTTAGTAATCAACTTTTTATATCTATATTTCAATAAAAATTGTTATTTAGCCAAACAATTGCAACGTACTCGTATCTACCTCCAATCCGCACAGGAAATAAGTATGGAACACAATCAAATGCGGCCCGATTGAACTGAAATTACAATCCCAATGTTTTATCGACTGAATAAATAAATTCTATTTTCACTGTTTCACACTCCAAAAAACTTCCTACGAATTACACAGCCAGTCTACGTTCGTACGCGTGGTGTAGCGGGATTTATCGCCCAGATTAATAACAAAATGGGCAAAATGGGAGACACTGCGGTAACGTAGCACCCCGCGAAAGAAGAAGTTGAAGGTGGAACGGGTAGATGAAGGTGGTGGTGGTGGTTGTGGCGTATGTCGGAACGTATCTAATCGACGGCACGTTATGTAAATTTTATTACGCCGCTTTACAGTATGCCGGAACAGGGGAATTTATCTCTCTCGTGGAAATGCACGCGGCAAGGCTCACGTGAGAGTTACAGTCGTCCTTCGATCGGTTACAGGTGTGTCCGATTGCCATGCCCGGACACCGAATGGAAATTGATCGATTATGCTAACGGTCGGCCGCGCAACCGAGAGAAGGAAATAAAAGAGGAATTTGAAGGAGCACGACTGCGGAGGCGCGGGTAAACATGGCCGCGGGTTAAATTGATCATTCGTGGATGTTCCATCTGATCGAGGGATCGCGATATCGGGAATTTTGCGCCGCGGGTTCCGATCACTACTAACGGGTCTCAAATATTTGCCTGTACAGCGAGACTGTATTATCTGTCCATCGAGAGAATCAATTTGTAAAGATACGAGAGAGGTTAATGAGAGAGAAATTTTTGCGAATTGTTTGGTTTAATTAGATATCAACGTTGGAAACGTTCCACGGGATTATTTGATACGTACGAATCAAAAGAATGAATTGAATTTCGGCCGGCGATGGAACGTTTTCACCGAATATGATATTAATTGTTGAAATTGCGATACATTATAATTGAACGTCACGTGGGAATGGTTTAATGTTTATAAAATTCGATGTTTGAATATTTCATCCAGAGAGATTGAATATGTATGCTATCACGGACTTTTAATATGGAATAGGATCGATCGGCGAAATGAATTGCCCCGGGTCGCTACCAATATTTTATGCGTCATGAATTAAAGAAATTTAAAAGTATTATTAAATATTTCTCTCATTCCGCACGTTTTTACTGAAATTTTCATGTAGAACGATCGTACTTTTCAACGCATTTAACATTAACGTTACTCGTTGTAGAAAACTCGCGGATAGAATAAATGAACTTCACCGAGCACCTGTTTTTCGCGATATTTCCAAAAAAAAAAAAAAAAAAATAGTAGATCCTCGAAAAATCCGGTTATGGACTCAACCCCTGACAAAACAACAGCCATTATAGATGACGCGTCAACAGCATTAATTAATCACGCGAACAATATCCCCTATCCACCGAATTTACAACCTTTTCATTACAGCCCCCCGAAATTCAAGCCAACGGTTCCAGTCGAAGGTATTCTCGAAAAAAGAGCCCGAAGGTCGTGAATTCAATTACGCCGCCGGGTGGAGAAGGCCTCGCAATCGTCAATTACATCCGTCACTTGACGACAACGCGGCTTCTTTTTTTTTTTTATCCTGTGGCTTGGTCTCTCGCGCATCTTTCTTACGAGAGCCTTTTTCACATAATTCCAATTATCTACGCCGCCCGAGTCGCGCTCGCGCGCATTAATTAGCGGAAGCCTCCTCAGGATCCGCAAAAAACTTCTCGTAAGAAGTCTCCCGACGTTTTGTCGAGCCCTCGGGATAACACACGAGGATTACTCGTTTTTTTTTTACGCCGTCCCCTGATTCTCACCCCGATGGACCGAACAGGTTTCCTTCTGAGAAAGAAAGAGGGGAATTTCAAGGGGAAAAAAAAGGAACAAGGGTCCTGCTGATCCTGGTGTACTCTCTCCGACTTTTTCGTCGTGGTTTCGGTTCGTTAATTTTCTGATACGTCCGCGTTAATTGTGGGTAGCGAGCTGTCTAATAGAAATAATATGGTAATACGGGGGAAAGGGTCGTGTCACTCCGATGGAAGCTGCGATGGGAAACGGAAGAGATTCCACCCGGGAGGGGTTGTTTATTCTCTCGTGTAAATATTGGTACAAAGGGTGGTCTCATGGCGGTTGGCGGTGATGCTAATTGTTTGAAGAGAAGCTTGAAAATACGTTGGAGAGAGTGTAACGCAGAGAATTACAATATTATTTGAATTTTCAATTTGTACTACTCGATCGATTCTAAACGTAGATAATACATGTACAGTTTCCTCCGTTAGACAATTGATACGAAGATAATTCTGCTCGGCGCAGATAAAAACAGTTTTACAGCACCTTTTTATAGCCGCGTCAGAGTTTTATCACAGGAAACGCGATTCACGGAATGCCACGGTGTCTACGTGAACGCATACTCGGAGATATGAAGGCACGCGGATCTCCGAGAAGCACCTTGCAAAATCGGCATTACCTGGCTGTTTTCACGATCCATTCGGCAAGGCAATCCCCGGGGAATGAAAGTCCGCGTCGAGAGAGCGGCGCGCGATCGTCGTCGTGATTCAATACGCGGGGCATAATATCCAATTAGACCGAATAGATTCTAATTTGACCCGATTGAGGCAGCGCCGCGTAATCTTTATACAGCCGGTAATTGAGGCTGCGCCCCGTGGTCGTACAGATGAACGCACAGTAGCCGATTTATTCTATATTCAGACCTTTCTTATGGGACCACGGTATCGCGGCGATTTAGAACGTCTGAACGCGTAATCGGTCTAATCTACCGTTTCTTCTTCACGGTATAATACGTAACGAATGGAGCACGGATGTATCTACAAATACAGAATTTTTCTACAAGACGGATAAATAAATTATCATGAACTTATGGAAAATAGATATTTTTATTAAATCGCAAGTATAACAATGAATACCTCAGACTCTTTTTAAATTAATTAAAATTCAACTTTAAAATTAGTAATACAAGCAGGACTAATTCACGTACTAATATCTCTGCGGCAGGTATTCACGAGGCTTCGCGAGAAACACCAAAGTGCCACTCGAAAAATGTAATTTAACGGTTGCGCGGCGCACGCCTTGAAAACGTTCTACCGTCGCTCTCGACGTTTTGCAAACTCTGCAACGGGAAAGCACGGCGGCGGCGTTCGTCGCTCTCGGCAATCGTCTATGCACCGATTGCATCACGTCGACATGCCACGGGGAAATATCTCCATGATCGTAATGATCGGTGGCACCGGTAGCCGGTCGGGCTGCGAGAAATCGATCTTTTCGCCACCTGTTCCCTTCGGCGCGTCCACCACCTACAATCAACGGCAGCACGGCCTAACGAAACGATTATGCAGATTACGGGAGGGCCGACTGACGGGTCATACATCGGCCCGTGCACGTGGTGACACTGCAATTTGCATCCTTAAATCGTGTAATCTTCCAGTTTAAGCGTTTTTAACGATCCCCGCCCCGCTTCACCTTTGGTCGTTCCCCTCGTCGGTTTCTCCACCGTGTACTCTTCAAGCGGCCAGAATTCTCCGCGAAGAAAGTCGGAACCTCGCTACTGGGTGGTCGGCATAAATTCCCCCCTTTTCCCCCGCCCGCGAATTATGCTAATACGGGGAATTACGAAGTGTATAATTGATATTTATAACCAGAGACCGCCGTCGGCGTTTCTACTTCCAGACGACGGGAGAGAGACTCTTTGACTATCTTGGTCGAAATGTTTTCTTAAGGGTAGCGTCGGGTTCGGTTGTTCCACCGGCTGTTTGTGGTAATTGCGATGTTTGGAATTCTTCGGTTCCAGTGCACTCGGAAACGTATCTGATTATTTGCGTACGAATGGTCGGTCTTCCCCGAGTGATCCTGCCTGCCGTTCTTACGGCATCGAATACGTTCCTCTGCACCCGTGGGAACTAGACTGGTCTTGGATTATTATTAGCGTACTTTATGAAATTATCATTTCATCGTTCGACGTGTTAACCTAAAATTAAGAAGACTCCACAGTTGCGGTACGAGGTTGTATATTAAGAAAATACTAATTCCAATCTCAACGTTGTTGTTCGATGTTCTTGGACTAACACGAAAGAAGAATTCGAAGTATTTTCGCGGCGACGTACATTTTTCTCAGACGGCAGTGTTTCATAGAAAAAAAGAAAAACAAAAAAGCAATAAACGTCTTGTTACCAGTCAACAAGTTCCTCGTGTCTTCGGTCATCCGTACGCGCCGGACCCGCAGGACGCTGCGCGACGTAGGGTTACTAAGGTCATCGAGTGTGGGAACCGAGAGGCACGATGACGACGATGACGCCACCGCGTGACGTCATTCAAAGGCGAATAGAAAGAAACCGCGAGAAAGAGAGCTCGTAAATCGAAATGCCGACGTGTGAGTCACCCTGTTCCGGTATACGGCAATGAGTCGTTCCGTTCACTCCCGGGCGCCCTTCTAATTAGAGCAGGCTGAAAATAAACACGAGTCGTTTACTTTTAATTGCTCCTCTAGACGTTACTCGCCGCTCGAACATCCGCGTGACTCCTCGTCTATATGTTCGTCAACGACGTGCGGGACCACGTAATTATATATATGTACATATATATTCTTCTTTTTTCAACCCCGAACTCGTTTATCTACTTTACCCGTCAGCCGTGGAATCAAGTATCCTCACAACATCTTCGTGTTTCTTTTAAACATTTCGTTAATACGACACTTAGCCGCGCGACTCGGATATTTCTAGATTGTACGCTTTCTCCGTCGACATAGTACAAAAGCAAAAGGCAAAATCTCTACGCTGTGTCCGTCCGTGTCCCGATACGTCGTGGTATCTTTGGCGCGCGATCGCGAGCGCCGACCGGGCGGATTTTTTCAAAGAAACGCGCCATTCATAATTCACGCTAGCCGCACAACTATTTAGAAAACAGACGTACGGGCTTATGTACGCGGGCGTTCGTTGGCGATGCAGCCGGCACTAATTTAATATTCTCCTTCGTCGGAACGACAGCCGTGACAACGGGCCGCGCGTCGAGTCACGACGCAGAAACAATTTCTCGGCTCGGAGTAGGACGGTCTGGCACGCGGCACCGGCCGATTGCTACGACGATATCCGACACTTTCGCGCCGTAGTCGCAGGCGTCATTCTTGTTCTCTTCAACGTGGGACAATGCCGCGTTAACTACGACGCCGATGGGTGGAGGAGAAAATAAGCGAAAGAGAAAAAAAAAAAGAGAATGAAAGGAGACAAGAAAAAATTGTAAGAGCCACTTCGTGACGCAAGAACGACGATCGTGAAACGAGGACTCTATGTTTGTAATAATAATCGACATCAATCTCGGCGACAATGATCCTGACGTCGTTGTTAGGCGACGGAGAAATTAATAATTTCGATTATAACGACAGTGTGACTGATAGAGACACGGAAACGAAAAGACGAGTACAGGGGGGAATCGTTTTATACAATAGTACGACTATACGGTGAGCGATGATATTTGTCAAAAAATTTTTATTTTCCGACACTTTTTCAGTTTCGAAAATAAACATCGTGCTCACAATGTACCGCCAGTAAATGTTCGCGTGGAATTCAATCGGAGGAACGAGGGAATCCGTCGACGGGTAGGGAGAAGATCGTGTCTACGAAAAGGAGCGACAGACAGAATAAGAAAAGTTCCGTGTGCCAGAGAGAAGAGGAGAGAATGGATGCTTCAGACACGTGAACGAAAAACGAGAGATTAAGGGGGAAGGGGAAGAGAGACACACGAACGCCTATACACTGTCGCGAGCTCGTATTAACTTTAACGAGTGACGGCCCACGCGACTGTTCGACGGGTCGAAGGTCAACCAGACGTGAGAATCTTCGTGGATTCTTCATTTCTGTGGCCTTCAAGATGCCGACACCATGAAACTACAGATTCACGCCTTCCACAGTTCACGCTAGCTGTTCTCTCTGCCCTTCGTAACGCAACAAAAAGTGTAATAAACATTTTTTTTTTATAAAATCCAATGAAAAATATATCGAAAAATAAACTTCCCTAGTCATCTTCTTCTTTTTTTTCTTCTCCGCCGGACCCTGTACCATCTCAATTTACCATATGAATTCTAACGAGGCATTTTGTACCGGCACGCCAAAGAGTTTCCCAGACGTTCGTATAATTACTCCGGCCAGGATTGGAATGGGCGAGGCGGCAATCATTTTGTTAAGAAGACCATTGATTGCAAAGGTGTAGCTTGTTATCCGCGCTAACGAGCGCACACGTGCGCCAGTTTTGTTGGTAATCGTAAAAAACCGGAATCGGTATAGGACCCGTGGAATGGCACGTCCGCTTTCAAGAATCCACGAACGGAAGCCCCGTCTCTTCTTCGGACGCCCTTTTCGTTCGTTTTTTCTCTCTTCTACCGGGTAGCCAGGACGGCGATGATTACGCATATAAAAATGTAATTTCTCACCGAGAGCGGACGAGGACGATGCGTGTGGTCTAGTCGGAGAGTGCGTGTGGCCAGCCGAAATTTACGATTAAAAATCGACGACACGGTGCTCGAGGTCGTAAACCCTGATGGGACTCACGGTTCCTACAAAGCGATCGATTTGTCATTACGAAACGTTTCCACAAAGATTCCATAGAGTTTCACGATTCTCTTATTTTCCTCGGCGTTCGACTGATTTACGGGAGGCAGGTCGTAGCGTTTAGTAAGATTGTGTAAGGTAGTTAATCATTCGGCCCTGCTAACCCTTTCCCGGGGGATTCAGACTTCCGGATAGAACATATGATAATTGCTTTCTTCTACGCCGAGTGTTCGTTTTAAGTGATTACAGCGTCGGAAATGTTACACGGCTACGAAATTCTACAGTTCCCGTGGTAACAACTCGCTTGTCGATTTTTCTAACGAAGCGATTTACAGTGATAAGAAGGAGGTGTAAGGTAATCGGTTAGGGTCTCCCGACATTTCCGGTTATTTAGAATCCTATGGTGTCTGACGCGCTTGCTTTCCGATAAGTCGTAGAAATTGGTAAATCATGCTACAAGTCTTTGGAATCTGTTGCGTGAAGGTAAAACCGTGCTTATCTGTAAATATTTTTACTCGCGATTGTAGAGAAACGTAAACCTCGCTCCTACCATGGTAATTGATTGCAGCGCTTAAAAACCCTTTCTGGTAATTTAGGATTTCACGCTGTCGTGTACTTTGGCCGCTTGTTACGGCGGAAAACTGTAAGCAGTCGGGATTGTAGCCGAACAGCAGTTAGTCACGCGGTGCCTACGGTTTTGAAAATTTAGACTTTTGGGTTAAAATACGGTAGTTGTTTTTTTTGTTGCTCCTGCTACCCTTGTTGTAAGATCCGTAGACCGGAAAATAAAGATTTATGTGTTTACCGGCTGTAGACAGTCGTTTCCTAGAGCGGGAATACGGTATTTGCGTTTTTTTTCTCTCCATCCTTTCCCCCCGTTTCGTTTTCCTTCCAAAGGGGTAAGCACGGTAAAAATATAAAGTCAGCCGCTTTTATGGCGCGGCGATGGCACTGTGGAGTTTTTAACCCTTACAAAATCCTTCTGGCGGAAGGGTTACGGTGGAACATGGTTGTTCCACGACGGCAGAAGTCAAAATATTACTTTATTGAGGTGCTACCCGTAATACCTACGCTTCCCAAGCGAGAAAGGGTTCTGCCGACGGAAGGGGTTGACTTTGGAATTTTTCTCGAAGTCGGGTGAAAAAAAAAATCGGGAAAGGTCCGACAGGAAGAGACTGACTTTACCGTTTTGCCGGTGACTTTAGTGTTTTACGGGAATTCCATAAACACCCGAAAGGGTTACAGTTAGGTTCGAAATCCCATGGGTCGCGGAAACAGGACGCAGTGGACGTCGACGTGTCGTAAAAGACTTCCACTTTCACTTTGCCGGAAAGATACACATTTTTTTTTTGGTGCTACACGTACCGTTGATTTTATTATTTAAGCGCTGACCGTTTTCAAATTCGACTTTGCTGGGTAACTGGGATGCACCGCTAGAGCTTACGGTTTTTCGTAAAAAAAAACACGTGAAAAAATTGACCTTTTAACCGTAAAGTTAACAGGATTCCACGGTTGACCCATTTTTTTCTGCAGGATTTCCCTTCCGCCGCGTTGGAAACGGTACTTTTCTCAAATCCCTTCGAAAATACCACGTTCGTCCCTACCGAAGAATATTGAAAAGTAATCAAATCAAAGGTTAATTAATATTCATTTACTACTAGGCGGAATAGAGAGCGAAACAAACCTGCCTATCCACGTGAGGCTCGAATTAGCCTAATGTGAACCAAGAGGGACGTCGTCCAATTTTTATAGATCATAAAACGAGCAGGGGGAAAATCACGGGATACAGACTACGCGAGTGAGGGCACGATCGCCGCCATATTATTTACGCGTTTTATACGTCAGACGAGACACGGTAGAAACGCCCATCCAACAAATTACACGCGGCTACCCCGCTTCTGAAGAGCCGGCCGCGGAGCCAAGGTGAGAAAAGGATCAGCCTTTCCCTAGAAGGAGACAAAACCGTCCGAAAAAGCCATCGTTGCTGGATGTGGAGTGCTCGGAGGGGGACGGCGGGGGGATAGGAAGACAGAGAAATAATAAGAGAGACGATTTGACGGCGCATTAACTTTCAATTAGTCGCGAACATAAAAGTATCGTAATTTTAATCGTAAAACCGGCATTTTGTACATCGCCGAACTTGGTTCCGACTGGCGGCCTTCCAGACTCCTTTGCCGGCCGGTTTCCTTCGCTTTTAACGCGACGCGGACGAATCTCGTCCCGCTGGACCACCAAAGACGCCGTCCGATTTGCGTTCCGCGTGTGCGCGCAATTCGAAAATTGCACACCGACGCGAGGCCCGGCCCGATCATTCATCAAACCTGTGACGGTATTAACATCGAATTAGGCGAACGGCGAGGTGGCGCGAGCCCTTAACGCGATACTAACTGCCGCTGCGCACTCGAACGTTGATTAATCGACCTCCGCGACGGGCAATTAGATTTTTCACGTCGTGCTTGGCAATTAAAACGTGAGAGAAAAAGTCGTAATAATATTGGCAGACGATCGTATGGGCGATCTGCAACGTGCTCGATCGAGTGTTATCGGTTTTTTCTTTAAATGGAAGAAGCCAATGATAATTTAAGGGTGATTTAAAGAATCTTTTGAGAATATTAGACATTTCGAATTATTTATTGCAATCGAATGATTGGCCATAGTGTATACGGAGACATCAAGAAAAATAGCATACTCGTGTTTTTTAGGATAGAAAATAAATTGTACGACAATTGTATTGAAAGCTCTTAACCGTCTATTCGTAATCAATTATTGTCCGCAAGGATTAGACAAGTAGTAATAAAAGTGTCTAAATAACTTTGATACGCGAATTTGCGCGTATATGTATATTTTCCGATCCTTCTAATCGTTAGTCTAAACCACTCAAGATTTGGAAATCGTCTCCCATAGAGCAGAATCAAATTTCCGTCAAAAAAATTCAACTAAAACACCTGAAATAACCAGGTTGCTACAAAACTGGACCCCCCGAAGTGGTCAAACGAATTCAGAGACTAGACGTGCAAACGGTCGACCGAATTGTGGTCATGCTGGCAAACGGACCGAGAGAAACGGAGAAAAGAGAAAGAGAGAAAGTCCGAGAGAGAGTGTATCCGAATTGCGAGTAAGTCGACCGTTTCTGGTGGCACTCGCACATTCCCAGAACCATCGACGACAGCCCGAAAATAATTATACCGAGGTCCTCCGTTGGACAACGAGCACCTCGTCTAAACTGTAACGCCGGCTCGAGGACAGAAACACGCCGTGGCCGGTCGAATCGTAAATTAGGAAATACGGTCTCCATTTTCGTCCCGACAAAGACTCCCGATTTAAACTGTAACAGCAAGGCGAAACAGATCCCACGCCCGCGTTACGGTTCGTCGCAATAAATTATTTTTCGCCTCGTAAGCATCAACCGAGGCATTTGTCGCGTAGGGATGGAAACACGAGTCTGTGGAGGAGGAGAAGGAGGAGGAGGATGAGGTGAAGGAAGAGAGGGGGCTGGCTGTAAAATTAGGCCCGTTCTCCGTAACTGTACCGAGAAACGGGTTAAAGGCACTAAACCAATTTCGCCGGAAATTTACAACTAGAGCACCGGATACCGGTAACGCGGGGCACCGTTTACGCAAGCGTGGTAAAAATGAACGACCCTCTTTGGCTCTTGGCTCGTTCAAGTTTTCTTACCTTCTGAGTTTAGAATGAATTTTCTGTCTCCTTGGAAACTGTAATCGTAGAATACAATCGTACGATCAGAATTTTATATTACTTTGATTATCATTTTTTACGTGAAATTCAAATATATTCGTTAAAGAACATTCTTTACGGTATTTCAAGATTCATGGAACGTCTGGTGGTATTTTGGAGAAAGTTAACGTGAAAACGGAGTAGACTTACCTCGTTAGGCACGACGGTAGCCGAATATGCGTCGAGTAATGTCTAACTGGAGCAGGTATCGAGTACCCTTCGTCTAGAATAAAAGTCGAATCAGTTCCGGGCGTCTCTCGAACTGCTCCGGCTACGGTATGGTTAAAGGAAGGGGAAGCAAATGGGTTTTTGGAAAAGGATTTTAACCTTGGGCTTTCACCGAGGCTTTATTATTTTATGCAACTGGAGCACGCCTCGCCATTATATCCGGGAATTTCGTCTTTACAACGTAATTGTAGGTTAGGGTTAAAAATTTCACCCTTTTCGTGAAATATGAGAGTGGGCACGAGTTTATGGATCGCCAATAATATTCCGAGTGAATTTGCTCTAGTTGTAAATAACGCTTCCGGGTAAGGGTTGATTTTTGCGTGTTTCCTAGAAGGGGTACCATTCTCCGGACATTGCCCAATAAGGTTCCCACTGTAGCCTCTGTAAAGGTGGATATTGTTCCACGAGTTACCTCTTTCAAGTGCAATTTCCTCCAAGGTCGCACGGGAAATGTGATATATCAACAAGGCTTTCAGAACTCTGCCAATGCTCTCTAAATATTAACCCCATGAAACTTATTCCTTCGCCGTTCGCCGGGAATATTCCAAACAAATAAACTTATATTGCTATTGTAACTCTTAGCGTAGTATCTAAGAATATACGTGATATGCAAATTCGCTTTACAATAATTTTAACAAGAAAATTATTAAATTGACGTTCACGGAGTTTATTCGATATAAATTCAATGTCCATGAAATTTCAATAACGTATTATAATGATTCTATAAATAATATCTATAATATTTAATACTCTGCGGATCTGACTTCCAGTATATATTTTTCTTCAAAATGCATAACAGATAAACTGTTAAGGGGCATTCATTGCCATAGGGTTCTTAAAACCTATTACGAGAAAATAATTATGAAACAAATGTTTATTATACATTCTGTTTATCATTGACCCGCGAATGGATCGCACATATTTTCAAACATCCACACTCTAATTATCCAGATTATTATAAATTCTACTTTAATATTATTTGCATGCGTTCGTTCCAGCCGGCTACGACGTACGATTTTATTACCGTGAAGTGTACAATATAAATTCAAAGTCCACGTGATAATTTCTGCCTCATATACCTGACTCGTGAGGAAACCTGCGAACCTGAAGAGTCTTGGGTCAGCCGGCCTTCGACATCGACCTGCCCGAAGGTCCCCCCGTAAACCAATAATGACGCCGGGTCCGATACAAATACAGGCAAATGTAATTCAGACCGACTGTACCGCGGGCGAACTTCTTTTGGTTCCCGGCACGGTTTATGGTAAAAACGGCTCGTTTCTGGAACACATTTTTACGATTTTTGCAATACATTTACGAGGCCGATGGGGGGGCCATAACGTTTTTGTAGGTCGGCACTCCGATTTTTCCTGCCGACCTTACCATCCGCTCTAAAATGGTATTCCGAAATTGCAAGATCATTTTAGGACCTTCTTTCGGTACAGTTTTCCGCGTTATTACGGTCACCCAAATAAAAACAGTTTCTAGGTGCAGCATTTCCTGAGCCATTTTTAAATGAAACACGCTCGTAATGTTATATTGGGTCTGTCTCACTGTGCCAACCTGGATCGTTGTTTTTCGCAGGAAAACACGAGGAACTTCTCGTTGGACGTTGGGCGGGCCCCGAAGGACTTCCACGTCGTAAACGGGCATTTCCCGGAAGCACAAAAACACGGCCACCACCGACGCGGTGTTTCCTTGTCACGGGGACACTCTAGTTTTTACTATTATTAGAGCAATTTTTTTTCTCTAAAGCAGCGAAGCGTGGCACGGCACGCGTCCCCGTGTTCTCGTTTTTGGATTTATTGGACCTCGGTCACGACGGGCTGCCGCTCGTCAGGTTTCTTACGAGGTCCTCGAGGAGTCACGGAATAGAATGATAGCGAGAAAAAAGCAGGTTGTTAGAGAGAGATAGAAAAAACATAGAGAGAGAGAGAGAGAAAGACATAATGATACGATGTCACGAACCCTTCTATCTCGCGCGAAGTGATTCGAGTCGATCCAAGAACTCGGGATCGAGTTCCGAGTGGGTGGAAATACTGGAAATTTGATACGCTGCGATTTTCAAACGCGAGTCCGTGCTCGTTCCAGGATTTTGCGCGATAAATAACTCGAACAAATATAATATACGATGTGTGTGTGTGTGTGTACGGTGGATGTTATACCTCTGTGACTTGATACTGATATATTACGTTCGTACTTCGAGTAGTTGAATTTATATACGGCGAAGTACTTGATTCTCGAGTCCGCCTGAATTGAGATTCAATACGGGGAGTTTAAAATCTGCGATTAATCGGAGTACATGAATTTTGTATGAATTTATAGAATGTTTTTCATTGATTTTCGAAAGTAACGGGCGGTATTTAACAAGCTTTGATGAATCCTTATATGGTTAATTGGTACGTCGTGTATCTCCTTCCGATCGCTCTTTTCCCAATTTTGGCCCACAAAAGTTTCACCGATCTCGCGGAGAGCCCCATAATTATCGAAATGTGCTGCAATTTCTTACCATGACAGCTGACATTAACCCAATATTACGGTGACAATGAGTTGTTATTATCATGTATCAACGATACAACCGATTCCGTTAATGACACAGATTTTTCCCAGCGATTAATTATAAAATTCGAATATTTATCATCCTTGAAACTCGTAGATAAACGAAACTGGAAGATTCTCTCATTTTACCAGACTAACCATTTACCCTTTCCAACGTTCCTCGGCATTCGCGGAAACTTTCCATCGTTCATTCATATAGCGACGAATGTATTTCCATTGAAACAGCGCGGAACAATCGATTGACACGGTTCGCCGGCACATCGAGCGGCAGCTTCTCCGATCTGCAATTAGCGGATCGTCGGTTCGGGCCGCAGTTTTTCACCGCGCAGCGCGATTCTTAATCCCCCGCAAATCATCGGGTTCGGCCGGCCTATCATCATCGACTCGCGGCACGATTTTGCCATTGCAATCATGCGAGCCACTTTATCCTTGGGAGGGAACACGGACGCCCGGTCTCACGTGTGTGCATTCATCGATCTCGGATCCGCGTAATCGGTTTTGTGCCTCGAAACTCTCTCGTGACGCACGCACCGCCGACCGCCGTCTGAGAACTATTTCTCGGTCACGGGACTCGCAACCTCGCCGGCTCGTTTTCCAGATCGCTGATTATATTTATTATTTTAATTGTTCCTCGCTCCGCCGATCGGAGCCGTGCGAATTACGCGTAACCGCGCGTCGCTGTGTGCGTTTACCGTAATATGAAATATGTGCGGGTTATTAGGAGGTGGAAGGTTACTTAACACTAGAACGACGGATTAATTGGATGAAATGAAAAAGACCGGATAAATATGTTTGAAACAAAGAAATAAAGGGACAGTAAACTAATCAGTTTAATTATTTACATATAGAAATATGGATGTGAAGAATTTTGGAAATCGCAATGTTTTAAATTTAAGCGGTTCTTAGATGAGTTTCGGAACCAGTCATTTTGACTGCCTCCGTCGTTCTAGTGTTAATAATCAAAGGTTATTTACGCTGTTTGATTTTATTGTGTTTCAGGATAAGTCTTGGTTTTATTAAGCGATGATTATAGTTAACCCTTTGCACTCCGTTGTCGCCTGTGCGGCGACAAAATAAGAGGAAAACTAGAAGTTGCGGAGTGCAAAGGGTTAAGTTTAAGCTTGTCTATTTTATTTGGAGATACTCGGAAGAGAAGCGGATGAATTTTATTGTATGCAATTTGTGAATTCTCGTACATAGACATATTAATAATTAATTGAATTGTGGAGTAGATCATCTTGGTTTCCGAGTAGCTTGTTTATATGTACGGCTATGGATGCGATCCCAGACATTATTATTTTATAACCTAAAAGTTTCAGTTTCATCGTGTTGATTATGAGAAGTATGAAAACTTGAATTTTTTATTCATACGAAACAATTAAATCCCAAAGAGAGTAGAATTGATTCGAGCCATAAATACCAGTATTTAACAGTATTTTTCAGTCTTCTCGTAATGGTATAAATACCAGTAACGAACTCATCGGCATACTAAAAGCACAGGAAATTATAAATTATTATATTCATAACCTGAAATTACTCTAATTCATTGTTCTCGGGTGTAAAACATGCTACACTGGTATTCTTCGTATTAAGGGGCTAATAAAAAAGTAGACTAAACAAGAAAATGTCTGGTTTTCGTAAATATCATTAGTACACTTACCCGTTTGATGATAGAAGGCTTCCCATATCGATGCCGCAGCTTCCTATGCTCCTTTTATGGGGAACAGATGTACCGAAAGTGTTCCTCTGACATAATTCCGACGCTTCTGGTACGTGTTAACGTCGCCGGACGCCTTTTTCAGAAGCGACGACCATAACTTCGGCTTTTCGTCGCGCTCTCGTGAAATCTAATAGAGGCACAAGCTTATTTATTGAAAACAGAACGACGCCAATTATGTTTCACTCGGCGCCTGGCGTCGACATTTCTTCGTTATTATTTCGTCATTGTGGTTCGCGCCTTGCCAGAACTTCCGTTTACCGATACTTTTCTTTTTTCCGCCCTCACCGAAGGCGTTCGATTTACATGAAACACATGTGAGTCGCTTGTAATCACGTCATTCTGGCTCTAATTGTAGGAGGAAATGAGTTGAGTGTCGGCATAGCATACAGAAACGTTTAGTTTAATGTTTCCAACACTAAAAGTGTCGGTTACATACACCCTTTTGTTGGTAATAATTAGAAATGCTCGTTCGACATATAGTGCAATACCTCAACAAGTTTCGAAATTAAAATGTTAATTATTAAGTATTCTAAAGTAATGGAAATAACGTGTTGACAAAATGAGACGATTCTTCTTAAAATTATTTACACCCTTTGTTTGCGAAGACCGCCACTTAACTCATCCTTGGCCCAAGCATCACGGTTGTTTATTAAATAATATTACGTGGAAAATGTTTTCTTTATAAAAAAAACCGCCGCCTGTTTCTCTTGCGGCGTTAAATATTTGCAAGAGTTCCTGTGTAAACTAGAAACATTTCACGTCGATAGTTCGAGTGGATTTGGCTTCGTGTCGGTGAAGGCTTCGGAGTCGCAAAAAAGTTCCTGTTACCGGGTACACCGTCGAAAAACGTGCGTTTGCCTGCAGAGAAGCAGTAAAAGGCGGTAACTTGAAAGAGGTTTTCCGTGAAAGGAGTGGTCCTGAACAGCTACCTTTTGTCGAATCTTTGTCGGCGGATCTTAAGGTTCTTTGGTAGGCGTCGCGCACTTCAGAATCCCCCTTTTATTATACCTTATTCTTATAATTGAATTCATTTAATAATCCTGAAATATCAGTCTTCGGTATGTTTCCGTGCGATTCACAATTTCCAATACTTTATCGCTTTCACCCCCTCGTATATTTCCTCTCGTCAGCCAACAAAATCTTATAAATAATTGAATATATATTCCGATACCATCCTTCATCTACCAATAATAAAATCTACGTACATTTACAAAATAACAGAGCAACCGAATTTTATTCTAGTTATCTAAAATTTGCCGAGTATTTCCGAAGGTCGTCGTTCCAGATTCCACCGGCGAATCCACGAATTTTAATAAACATTTGCCGGTTTCCAGTGCCGATACCCGGCGAACGTGACTACCGCATTATGTCGGGCCTTCACTCCCACGACTTCAAACAGGTTCTAACAACAGTTCCCAAGTTCGATGGGCGGAGTTCCTGTCTGAGTTCCAGCGAGGAGCGCTACAAAGTGTGCGAAAAGTTAATTGAAGCCGCTGCTTTTCCACGGTTCCCCCCCGTACAATGGGGCAATTGTCCGTGCGTCGTCGTCCTCGTAAGGGGTGTTTTATTATGGGGGCTGCGACGGGGGCTGCCCGCTCAAGACTCACTTACCACCGTGACCGAGTCGTCGAGTATCGAGCCGAGGAAATGACACGGGAATATTCATGCCGAACGCCATGAAATCGGGGGGCGTGCTGCGAATAATTCACGTCCATGGAGTAGAACAACTTTGGTAAAAGCTGTTAAATTCGCCGGCTGATACAGTGCTTTTACGGTTATTCAACGAGCACACCTTCGTAGAATGGAAAATACGGGCGAAAGGGGGAAAGGCCGGTATTACACTCTATCATGGAAGCGTCGTTATTCTAGATAGTAGTTTTAGAATGTTTCTCACGAATTTATTTCAGTAAGTTTCACCGTTCGAATGTAAATTCCACGATAGAGTGTTGTATTACGGAAATAAGATGAATTCCAAAAACAGTGTTATTTATTCAATTTTATTCGAATCGCCTTAGACCTGTACAAAAATATATTATAGAAATTCTTCTATAATTTTCACAAAAATAAACTGAAATCTGCGCGAAAGCTAATATTCTCTCTCAGGGTATAATCTTATAAAGAAACTGTGAATGCTCCCGCCGAATTATTATAACACCCGTCAATGTGCCGCATTTCACACGCCGTCCGAGTCGGCTAATTTCGCATTCGGAACGAACCGCTCGAAAGTCTTCCGCGATTACCATAAAATTTCACGTACGTGCGCATCCCGCGCTACCGTGTGTCTGAATACGCGACTCGAGGAACGGTTGCGACAAAAGTGCACTCCGCACAGTCAAAGGCCGCGGGTCGAGCGAGTCAAATCGGCGACGCCGCGACGGCGAAACTTTTGTCCCGTTGTTCGGCGTCCGATCGTAGGAATGGCCGTCGGTACGCTCGGTCAATTATTTTCTGGACTACTTAAGGCATATCCTCATGTCCGGACGGTCGCGCGACCAGAGGCCTGCATAGAAATACGTCGCCGCGACGAATCGTCGATTTCACGGAGACCGATGCGGCTTTTGCGGGCTACTCCGCCCACGATGCTGCGAGCTCTGTCCTCCGTTTTACAATGTCCCTTCGTTAAGAAGGGCCAGCTGCGCCCGGGTACACTGTTAAAAATAGCCCCGGCTTGAATTTCATTAAAATTTCGGGAAATATCCATATGGAACGTCACGTACCGCGGTGAAATTGAAAATTTGTGGAGTATAAATTAAACGGGTAGAATACTTTTAATGAGTTTCGTAATCAGGGAGTGAGAGCCGGGTTTCGAGGGGAAATTGGGAGGATGTGAAGGGATTGCGAAGATTTCGCAAATTGTATGACAATGCTGAAGAGCGACTATGAAGAAATAATGAAATAAATAATGTAGTCTTATAAAAGCGTATCGTATCAGTTTCTTTTGGTTTACTTTAGAGTCCAGCTCGTGTACTGGAGCCAATGGTGATTCCTGATTCTTAAAATTGATGAATGTTATTTTATCTTGTACAAACTGGTACAAGTTGCTTCAAACGTTAAAAAAGCCTTTCACTTTTTATACAATTGTTATGAATGCCCTGAGTTTTATGAATCCTGTCATTTTATGCCTTGTATTCTAACATATAACCAGTACAATCCTGGGTGTTAGAACATAGAAAATACAAGAATTCACCAAAATTTATATAAATTTCTTTATTTTTTCTCCCTTAAACAAAATAACTGCAATGATCCCATTTCCTAGTACTTTTTTCCTTATTTCCAGGTGTCAAACTGTCCTTGAAGAATAAGAATCGATGCCAGTGAACGTTAAAAAAATCGAATAAAAGACAAGGCACGTGTTAAAGTTTCTTCCGTGCATTCAGAGCTTCTATTCTACAGTCGCACGTTCTACGGAAAGACTTATAGCGCTTCTTCTCGGCAGTTCGGGAGCAAAAGTATCGAGGATCGGCAGATGACGACCGACCTGATTAGATTCGGTCCCCGCTGAAAGGGATCCAAGATCCCCGGGACCGTCACGGATTTCGAATCGGCATTCAGCCGATTTCCGCGCACCTTGGAAACGGTGATTTTACCACGGTAAACAGCAGAGAAGACCAGAGAGAGTTGGTTTAAGCTCTTTCAGAGAGATCCTCGTGAATTCACTTTGGTCGTTACCAGATGCGATCCGCTCGTGATCCGGCCGGGTTTCCAGATTTTTCACGGTTTCCACTGGAGACCGCGTGTCTTTGTGTATTCCAGCTTCTCGCACATGTGATTCCGAAGGAGTATTGTCAGGGACCGGTCACTCGTTTCCTTTCGAATCGGCGAAAGATTCTCGTTCAAGAGTTTCTCAAGAAAGTCCCGTGAAACTCCTGTCGTTTCACCCTTGTTCGACTGTTGCACAATTCTGAAATGACTGAAATGACGTCCCATAGATCTTCGTCTCAAGGAAAAGTGAGATTTTGTTACGCAAAATTGTTTTGCGTATTGTACCTGCGAGGAAGAATGAAAAATATGAATGTTAGGTACCCGTGTTACGATATTTCAACGAAATCGCGGACCGATTTATTACAACCTAAACCTGAAACGCTACAAAAGATGATAGTTAGTCTGTTTTCTTGCACATCGTTTTACGTTCTCAGGGAACTCTTCCGCGATTGGACAGGTTTTATGTTCCCGAACCTTCCGAAAGGATTACACTAAAATTCACTATCCCGGTCCTTGAAGCGAGATTAGTGCCCGAAATAAAATCATCTGCTGCGAAACACCTTGGGAAAGGTATATCAGCGACATTCGAAACGCGGATGAGATTGCCGGTGAAAAACGTTTCCCGTACCGGCCGATGATCGTTCGCATAAATACGGGCCACCGTAGGCCAAGTCGTTTACGAGCACGAAAAATTACTTTACAGTTGCGATCGTAAAACTGTCCGAAAATTCGTCCATTCTAGGACGAAGCCCGAGGAAACAACCACATTATTACGAATTGTCCGTAGCATTCGTACGGACAATCGTAACGCGTTCGTAACCGTATATCTTACGGGGGCTTATGCAATTTTATTGCGGCCTCTCGCGGAGATGAATCTCTACCGGGGTGAGGAAGAAAAAAAATATAATATCTTTACGACGGGTTTCCAACAGGCCTTCCTATATTTTCGCGCAACCTGGACTAGTCGTATATCATACCGGCGACTAGGATGTTGGCAGGAAATATTCAGCGAGAAGCTCGAAAGTCGCCGTTTGTAAGAGAACGAGAGGTACAGGGGAGGGAGGAAACTCTCTCCTCTCTTGTGAAGAAAACGCAAGACTATGGACTGTTTGCGGACCTCCTAACGTTTCTGGCCATATTTCTGGCCATAAATACACCAGACCGTGGCCAAAATATGACAAGACATCCCCGGGATGATCGAGGATTCTGTTCCTTGCGTTGCAAAGTGCGGTACCCCTCGGGAAATCGTTGTCTCGTCCTTGAGGAAATCATCGTGCAAATCTTCTGCGGAAGCCCTCGACTTCGTCACGCTGATTTTCGGGGTTATTTTTAAGTGGTCTCCCAGGGATGCTGGCTTCCGAAACTTTTGGGACGCGATAACACCCGCCCGTAGTTGTTTTATTGGCGGCGAAAATCGCTGGCGTTATTTAACTTTGAAAACGTACACCGGCGAAACTTTCCACCTGTGTTTCGTAATAAAAGTGAGTTTTATCAGGAATTATGACTAGCGCTCCGTTCACTTGAAATATAATTGTAAAATTGTAATAGTGATACACAAATGGATGTCTGTAAAATTATGAAACGAATGGTGTACGTAGTATTTTCGTTCGTTTGTTAGAATCGTTTCGTCAGTTGCCATTGCTCTCTTCCTTACTTTCGCCATAAATCATAAAATTGATATTATAGCTAATAACCTCGGTGACCTTATTTTCGTGGGAGAATAAAACAAGCTCCGAAACCGCAGCACTAAGAGGCTTCAGTGACCAGAATGCAATTGCCTCGTGGCGCCTGCATAAATTACCATGCGATTTACGTTACAGCTCTTACATCCGAGTTCATGTGTACATACGGGGTGCATCAGGAAACAATGCACATATTGTTTTGTATCGCGACGAAACGCGAACGCAGTAAGTATATACTTCGTTGAAACAATCCTAGCTTCTCTAAGATATGACAAATTCAATTAAACATCGAAAATTACAATCGAAAACGATAATCAGAAACAGATATTGCTAAAATACAGAGATACAATTTGTATTATTATCGAACAAATTTCAAGTATAAACGTAATATTATCGATAGAAATTTCGCTTCGATTACGCGGAGAGAATAACCAATTTGTGTAATAACTTCTGATACACCCTGTGTATACCTGTATTTACATCTCTATACAGGGAAGACCGCAAAGATAATTCAGCGACCATAACAGCCAATACGGGGCAGCTTTCAATCGGCAAACATATTTCGTATCCCCCGTCCACTCTCCGCGATTAAATTGAACGTATAACCCGTACGTGGGTACATCGATGAAATCATTCTATTTTTTTCCCCCCCGTACGTTCGACTATAGAACCGCGCGCATCGACGTGTTTTATTGGCATTAATAAATAACGTGGAAACGACTTGCTCGATGTCGTCTCGATCACCGGTTATTGCGTGAAAATTTACCATCGCAATCATACGGGCTCGCAAAAACCACTCGTTGATGAAAAATTTTACAGCCCGTCCATTAAATCGCGGCACGGTCTTACGCTTTTCCGCGGCTGTCGGGCTTTCCATTAACGTCGAAAGGACCGAGTAGGAAAGTGAAATATTACCTCGATCGCGATATACGTTATACGGTCTGGCATAAAGTTTGTTTGATTTCAGAATTACCGATACTAGAATCATTTCTATGAGCACGGGATTTTATAGTTTCGAACGTCCACGAGGAAAACTAGAGTTTGAAAATTACACCTTGGATATTCATGCAGATACTGATGTTTCTGGACGATGGGTAGTGAAACCGATCAGGAAGAAAAGTATCGTTCATCGTTCGTCTTTCTAAAACGTGTTTCAAGACACGAGTGGGAAAGCAAATGCCAATAATAATTAATAGCCTCCAGCTATTAAAAATATATATTTGCATAAAATCCACGGTCCAGTCATAATCAAATTACCATCGGTAAACTGTTTGAAATTCGAGAAAGTCGATCTCTGATCCCAAGTAAGTATATCCATACACACACGAATTCGATTAAAATCAATCGCTTTACGGAAAACCATAAAAAGATCAACGCGTAATCAAATTACTCGATCCTCGAGGTTTCCCAATTTAAATCGAACAAGCTTCGATCGAGTCGCTCGTCAATTTTCAAACGACCACGGTGTTCGTTCGAAAGTCCAGGGCTTGTCTCGTCAAACATCGAAAGTTTTACCAGGAAGTTAGCGGTACGTTTCGGCACTCCCACGGGGTTAATCCGTCGACCGCGAAGCCTTACCGCAAACACCATAAATCAACGGGGCCGCGCTTATATCAAAGTCCATCCGTGACCGCACGTCCGACAGTCCGTGTTGCTGGGGTGTTGCTAACCATCACGTGGCCGGTCCGCGAAAATAACATTCCGTCTTACGCGTGCAACGTGTCCGTGT
This sequence comes from Mimumesa dahlbomi, assembly GCA_917499265.3. Lineage (NCBI taxonomy): Eukaryota > Metazoa > Arthropoda > Insecta > Hymenoptera > Crabronidae > Mimumesa > Mimumesa dahlbomi. Next base: position 9,120,850 of record OU824124.1, read on the forward strand.
CGGTAATAAATCTCGTTCACGCGCGGATTCACGGAGTTCCATGGATCGTGAATGTCCAAGCGTTGTTCTAATGTGGCTAGGTAGCGGGAAATGGTAGGTACGGACAATACCGGTGGCACTAAATCCGTAAGGATTGCATTATTCGTTCTGGTCCGATGTTGTAAATTGCTCGTTTGTTTGCCCTGCCACTCGAGTTTAACCCTTTCGGGCTGAGTTCCCATCGATCCGGTGATGGACGGGCGGATTGTAAATATTGTGGGATTAGAGGAAAATTGTTGTCGCGTGATTCCTCACCCTTTCTGTTTATCTACGGTAGCCCGAAGCTGGTTAGAGCTGATTGTTCTGCGGCAACGTGCGTGAGCACTCGTTTCCGGGTAGCCGAGTTGGTAGCAGAACCTGGTCTCTCTGTTATGCTTCCGACTGGTTCGATGGAAATTCGATAAGTCGTTAATCCTTTTATTCTTGAAGGCGTATACATAACAGCTGAATTCACCCGGGGATTACGGGCGAATTTATAGAGTGTTTTATGAACACGGGAATACGTTGAAATTCAATTTGAAAATGCTGTGCCGTGAGAGAAGCGTGGCATAATACGTGCATATAAGAATTACTCGTTTTATATGTTTTAAATTGATATATACATTAAAGTATTAAAATATCTCCCCTCTCCTTTGGTGTCAACCATTCCATTAAAAGCAGAACGTTAACCATCGAATCCGTCAAAATGACGAATTTCACAGTTTTTAAAATAATAAAGTAATATTATTTTGTACAACTTAGTTGACGCCCTGTGTTTTAATTATAATAATCAATATATAGGTAGGTATATAGTACATCCACATAAAGAAATACAACAAATTTGTCAGTGATCGTAGCATTACAATTACAGGAATGCAGTTTCGTCACATACCATACATACACATGGGCGATGTTTTAGCGAGGGCCTCGACTTCCTGTATCGTAACTTTCCGCAACACCTTGCACGCGAAGATCATGAAACGCGTAACGTTAACAGGTATCAGCTCGTCACGGGGGATTAATTTACGAGCCGGGTCGAGATGCGTGATCATAATAAATAAAAACGCGTGGAATGAAATCGTCTCGGGCGACTAAGGACGCCTTTAGCCCCGCCGAACAAGCGGCAGATTAATTCACGATGATACTGCGTTATTCCGCGACGCGTGTAATCATACTGTTTCAAAGTGTCATGATTTAACGCGAGAAATGGTGATATAATTACCGAGACCCTTCGCCACGTCATCGTGCCAATAAATGCGTTTTCATACGATGCCGTTAAACGTTTTACGGAATGACGATGTACTGTACATACCGATGATTTTTCCCGGTCGACGGCGATCATCGATTTTGCGAACGCCACGTCGGAATCGGACGATCTGAAATTGAAATTCCCGAACGGAACTCGCAATTTCGTCTCCTATGCCGTAAACGGACCGCTTGGCTCTTACCAGATTTCTTTCCCGTTTCTTTTTCACCGTCGTTTCTTCCGTCGAGTTCGTTTTTTTCTTCAGTTCGACGTCCACCAGAGCAAAAGGCGAGCATCCATTGTTTCGACCAGACTTTACCCGGAGGAAACAAATGATCGGGCGCATAAAGTCGGTAGCAAAAAGCATTGGGTTCCTTCGTTAAAACTAATATATGTCACCATTATTTTTAATAACGCAAAAAGGGCAAGAACCATCCCTGCCGCGTAATGGGAACTTTCTGTGGGTCTTTCTCTCTTTAGCCTTCCTGTAGGTTCTTTTCTCTCCTTTTTACCCTGTTTTCATTGTCGAGGGATGCCGGCAGATGGTGCAACGCTCGCCTAACGAGGGTTGACAGACCCGTAGATTGAGAGCCGTCGTTATGCTTATCACTCGTGTTTTCTATATTGTTCGTGTAATTAATGGGCTCGCGTGCGGCCCGGGATTATGAATTGAAATTATATCGAATGGCGTTCCAATCTCCGCGTCAAAGAATTACGAGACGTGTCTCCGCCGGCGTTTCGTTGAAAATAAATTCCGAGCTCAACAATCGAGAGGTCTACTTTCACTCCTTCTTCTCATTCGAATATTACCGTATTACATCCCTGTATATACAGACATACATACAATATACCGGTCTGAAAATGTAAATATCATTCTGAAAGTTCGGGAAACATCCGAGCGAGGTATCTCCCGGCTAATTATATTTTCCCTTAACGACAGCCCTTTGTCGAGAGCTTCTGTCAAAAGCCCGACAAAATAATTCCGCGTAAAATTTCTTCATCAGCCGGCACAGCGGAACACCTCTACCAAAAATACCGCCGTCGGCGACCAGGCCGAACGGCCGCGTGATAATTACACGGCAAATTATAGCTAATTAACGCACTAATTACGGATTCGGTCGGGTGTAGCCGTGATGTATACTTACCTATAGAATCGCTTGGGACGCGCCACCACCACCCAGGGTGCAATCAATTTCCCGACAGCGGGATTGGAAATGTGTTTTTTGTCGCGGCCGAGCCGCGGGGTGGTGCCTTTTACGGGGACAAGTTTACGTCTCTATTAAGGCTGTTCCACGGTCGCCGCGACTGTGCGTAACTCGGCTGCCAAGCTAATCTGCTTAATGGCTTTCGTGCGCAACGATATTGCGCTGGCCGACTGTGTCTGCTCACGCAACTTCCCCCTCGGCTACCGACGTAGGTATCCGAGACGTAGGTATTGCATCCTCGTTGCCGGAGGAAACCCGAGGGTCCGCGAAGGATGCCATCGATTGCGTTACCGTCCACTTTCCAAGGAATTATATGCTTCTCGTACGGCGAAAATAAAAGGAGATCTCGGAACGAGATAGCAAACAGTCTTGTAATACTCCGTTTGATTTACCGCACGGCGTGGCAGTTTTTAAAGAGCGATGTACTTAACGCTCCGGATTTTAATCGGCAGAGATAAATCTGTTCGCGGTGACGTTACGAACGATTCGAACGAGCTCCAGTAAGTTAACGTTGAGTTATAAAGAAAAATCTACCGCACGGATCGCTTTAATATCATTTGATGTGAGTTAGATGAAATTCGAAACCATCAGTTGGATGCGAGAGGAACACACGCAAGTTTTTCCAATAGAACGGAATTAAATTTAATAATACGACGTAAGTATGTTCTCGGACATAGGGAAGCTGAGACAGAAATGAATATAACGAATTTCATTTACCGTGGTGATTAACCACGTTGCGGTAGCCAGTCGAGTTTTTCCCACGTTTTTAAAGTACAACTCTACACGAAGGTTTGTTTGCAATAAAAAAATGAAATATTTCTCGAAAGCAAGTAATTATCCTGTATCCAACGGTGGACGCGTATACGTAGAATCGCCGCTGTTTATCCAACGGCTTTTCTAACCAGATTCCATCCCTATCTACTAAACCAGTACCGCAACAAGTCAACTCGGCAACAATGTTATTTACGTATGTCGAGTACCTCGGTACATCCTGTACCACTCGTTACCCTCTTTTTGCGGTCGTTATTACGATCTCATATGTGTACGTACACGTCGAAGCAGGAAGGATCGCCACGTGAAGCCCACGCTTATGTCCTCTTTGTCAGTGGCGACGTCGCAATTATTTCGCTGCCACCGTAGATGGTAACGTTAGGCTATTTCGCTGCGAGTCGAGGATCGTCGAAGATATACGGAACCTAGACGGAAGCTGCGGCGTCCCTGCCCCGGCTGTCTCGTACGTCTTATTTTCTTACGGCAGAAGAAGACTCTCTCGGGCGGTAGCGTCGCCGTTCCACTTTTTGCCGGTGCCGAGTCAGCAAACACGAAAGTTTTCTTTATTTCCCTCGCCACGTTGCCCGGGGAGCCGCGGTTAAATTAAAGTTCACGGGGCTATGAAATTTTTTCTCACCGACGAAGAAACAGTTGCGCCGGCAACGGAGTTATTGAACTGGATAGAACGACCAAGGTGGAAGCGACGAGTAATCGGTCGAATTCAGCCGCGGATACGGATGCAGAACCGTTTTGCCGCACCGCGTGTTTAACGCTGGGGTAACGTTTCAAACTGCGTCGAATTTGATCAATGCATGTAGCTGATACTATACGGTAACTCTCGTCGAAACTTTTCCTGCCACGGAACATGTCGCGAGACTAAAACTTTTTAACGGTACTGCTTGATTATTTTGCGAAGGTAGATGCATACGGATAATAAATAAAATAAATGAAGAAATTACTTGTATTACTTAATACAATTCACAGGCAAATATTGCAACTTGCTGTAATATTGAAAACAATTTCAGATTTATATTAACGCTAGAACGACCAAGGCAGTCAAAATGACTGGTTCCGAAATTCTTATAAGAACCGCTTAAATTTAAAACATTGCGATTTCCAAAATTCTTCATAACCATATTTCTATATGTAAATAATTAAACTGACGAATTAATCCTCGGTAGTTCTAGTGTTAATTTTGATTATTTTTCACGGAACAACAGCGTTCCGCGGAGCACAATTCGGGAAATGCTGTTTCAAAGAATTGTGTAACGTATCTCGGTAGATGTTTCACTCGTTTGGAAATGACCGGTTGATCGTTGTTTATCGATTTAATAAATATGAATGGGAGAAAACGTACGATGGGAATGGAATGAGGTCTACGCGTGAACTTCGATCTGTGCCAGGTGCAGCGTTCCATGCGCGGCATTATGGGGGCGTTGGACATTCAACCGAGTTTTTGTAATGGCCCCCCTCATGCGGGCACATTCACGTCGAGTAATTCATACAAATTGATAAACTCTGGTACACGCGACCTCCTGGCCGTGCTGGGTACAAGATTTACCAAACCGTCGCGGCATGATCTCTTCATACGGCTAACTAATCTCGGAGAATTATGGATCGCTTCGATCTTCCGACTCCGAAGATTTTGATTCCCATGTTTAACATCTAAATAGTCTGCCAAAATTGTGTTATACAGGTATATAGGTTTTGCACGTGATACCGAGAAATTATTGCAACTTGTTATCCTAATTGTTTTTAAAATAGAAACTCTGATATACTAAATAAAATAATTTCGTTAGTACATTTAGTATTAAATTCTATGGCTTTTGTTCAATAGTCTCAAAAGAAAAGAATAGAGAAACATTTATGATTCTACATAAACATAACGGCACGATTTAAATACCCAGCGGTACAAATTAGAAGACTATTTATACAACGAGTCTAACGAGACTATAAATAATAATAGCTCGTATAAAAAGTGCTACGTTATAGCCGGGCTTCCCCTGCGTTTTAAATACCACACCTTTCATTGCATCTCTTCCTCGTTCTAAACATAATATGGCCGGTGGAAAAGTTCGCCCAAGAAATTCCGCATCAAGTTGCCGGTTCACCGTGGCGGTTCTCTTATATGTACATATTGTGCCTAGCGCGAAGATATTCTGTATCAGGGGAGGATTTCTTCTCGGAGTCTCGCGCGCAGGGCTACGGATCAACGAGATGCAATGATAGCAAGCTGCGCATAGCAGCTGTTGCCGCGTGATAGCACAAGGAAGGGTTTAATGTACCTCGAAGACGAGACGAGCGCATACTCGCCTATCTACGATGCAGTTTACCCTTCACGTGCGGCATATGGCGCACAATGATTTTTCCATGGAGTTAATTATGCGAGACCATCTATCCAACCAAAGGGACACCACCACTTGCGCTTCGGTTGCGTTCGCTGGTCTCTCCTCTCCTTTTCTTCTTCGTATTTTCCAGTCTTCGTCCGACCGACACCGCTATTTTGTTTCACGCTCGGAATCTTATTGCGGAATATATGTGGGAAAATTGCGGTACGCGCGAATGACTCGCGCGAAACTTGAATTTAAACCGAGCAAAAACCGTCCCGGGGAATTACTCGGCCATCTCTTCGGAGAGTTTCTGAAGAGATTTCCACCGGTAGTTCCCGAGCTCGAACTTCACACTTAATTCAAACAACTTTACCTACCTCTCTTTCATTCCGCGAAGTATTCTAACAAAGTAAAAAAAAGAACCCCTTGAAACTTTTATTAAAATACTGTTGAAAAATCTTTGGAAAGTATTCTCATCCGGCGTAATAAATGAGTTCCCCGAACCTCCACGGATTTGAAATTCGAATCTAATGACGCTTAATCGGGCCGTCGATCCGACTCACCTGTTTCCCAAGTTCTCTTAACGGCTCGTCAAACGTGACGTCGAAAAGAGCATGGCAAACAAAGACGAGACGTACTCCTCACTAGTCATAGACACAGCAGTCAAGCACGAGAACGAGGCACCTAAATCACACCCAACGTCAGCGGCCGCAACAATGGCCGTCACGCGCATCCATCTTATTAACGGATGTTAATCATGTCTTCAGCAACGCGTCGTCCAAGCATTACCTTCGCGACCACCACGGTCGAGCATTGTTCGTGCGGGTTTAACCGAACGGAGCGCAACCCACCCCCTGGTTCCGTTGTAATAAGATACTCGCCATCTTCGTATGTAAATGCTGGCCATTCATTACGTTCTGGGCTGAATGATTGGGCCCTTTGTGGGAATTCTTTCACGACAAAAGCCGTATCATCGCTTAGGGAGCCCGCGGACAACCCGGCCGGAATAATATTTGCGCGGGCTTACCGGAATTGATGACGATTCAGAGAATCATCTGCGGTTGGTCCGCGGTTTCGCTGTATCGCATGCAAATTTCACGAGTCGCAAACGGGAAATTCAATTTCACGCGGACTGCGAGGTAATCGTTTCGGTGGATTTTGGTGGGAGAGTAGCTGGTAGTTTAGAGCTATTTTAATTAATGGAAAGAGTGTAACTATTGCTTGTAAAAATTACGTAAGCCTTCCTTACCCTTTAAGAATCATTTTTGTGATATTATGTACGATAGAAATGTAAATGACTTGTAACTTTTATTACATAGCGGTTTGGAAGTTCAATTTATGTTTTATACTGTTTATTTGTTGCATTGTTTCATTAGAAATTTCTTATTTACCATTTTTTAATAGTGAATAAATGTTTCATACACGTATAAATAAAAGTAACCGCGATTTCCTAAAATTATGTTTCATCTAAGTTTATAAATATTTGTATAATAAAATGAAGAGAAAAACGAGATGGTAATTTCCCCACGTTTTTCTAAAACTCAGTGAGATGGAGTTAAAACATTCAGAATTAAATTCTTTTGCGGGGTTGGTTGCGCCACAGTAGATGTGTGTAGGAAAGAATTTAGAGAAGATAGTAGTTGACCATAAAATGAACTTTGACCCGTTGGTACAGAGAATTCTCGTGTAACGTACGGAAAGACTGTATGCGTTCGTTGGTGTTCGAACAGGTTTGATGGGAAGTATAAAGTGCGTGAGGCTCCCAGGCATCGATTAGGCACACCTCGTAAAAACGAATGTCGATTTCACTAATCGATAAATTCGATTAACTTTCGATAAAACGATCGGCTATCGGTTTCTTGTCGGAGGTATAACGTAACTCGTTCCGAGACGTAGCTACGTTTGCGGCCCGTGTTATCTTTCGTCGGAATGGTAATAGAAATTCGATTCTTAATTCAAGCATCGAGCGGCGGTAATTAATCGATTAGATTTTCAGAGATAGAGAGAAAATGTTAGCCTATAATTAAACGTATAAATGTGTAAATTTTTAGAAATGTCCACCTAAATTAGATAAACATCTAATTAATGTACTTTAATTCCACGAATACCTAACAGTGCACTTTTCAACTTTCAAACGATCCTTATATAATCGAAGTACTCCAACGAGAATCTCTTCAATCAGATGTTACACTATTCTAACTATCTATTATTCTAAAAATTAGAATCGCCATCCAAGACCACTCACGTCTCATCGAAAGTTTGTAAAACAAGCCGATCCATCTGGTTCGTTTTTCATCCATCAAACTGGCAAACGAGTTTAGTCCGGGTTCGAGGAATTTGTTCGGGGCACGCGAGCGCGTTTTGTCTTCGGGGCGTCGTTCGCAGGAGATCTTTTCGGTGCCCGACGAAGTAGGCACCCGGCCCGAACGCACCCACGTTCCACCGTCTGGAGATGCGAATGGTTCTAGAGACGTTTTATGTTTTATGCGAGTCGTGCAGCTGCCCGTTACCGACACCCCCGCAACTCAATATTCAAATTAGCGGCCGGGACCTCGCTTTCGCCCCCTTTTCTGCGTGTCTGCGTAATGAGAAAAAAGACGTGGGCCAGCGAAATATTATCATAATGATGTCCGATCGTAGGTGTAAGGTATGAAAAAATAATGCTAACGTCCCGAGACGAAACGGCGGGCGGGAACAACGTATCAATTCCAACCACTTTACGAGGGGGTTTCCTTTTTAATTTAACAAATCCTACGGCGTTCGTCCGCTACTTGATTGTTATTCGTTTCATTAATAAGTGTGATAAATTCATATAAAATCAGTAGGATACGTGTATCAAAATACCCCTACATTAGCATAAGCGAAATTGTCGGGACACTCGTTATCCAGGCTACATTAAAATTCGGACGATCGTTTATCCAAAGATATCCAATTTCTTCGTTCGTAGTCTTTAAAATACCGATACCGATCTTACCTCGTTGAACGAGGAAACGAAGAAACTTCATTTTTCTCGAACGATCGAAAAACGGTCAGAATTCGAGTCGACCGATTAACGTCGATCCCGGGGGGAAGAAAAACGAGGATCCTCGGGGCAGCTGCTGTCCAGGACATTTAGTATATCCATAGGGTTAAAGTAGGACGAAAGGACTTTTACGAGGCGCGACCGTTGTCGGGCAGAAGGGCGAAAGGGTGTTAGTTTCACCTGGGTGGTCCCGCGACTCCCGCAGGATTAATCGGCGACGTCTCGGGGACGCAATATATAAATTGGGCTGCCGCAGCCTACCCTTTCCAAGGGCCGCGAGCTCTCGCAGGATTACAAATGCCCGGTCCTTCGGTCCTTAACATCATTGTAGATGGATATCTTAGCGTACATCGCCGAAGGATCGCTCCCGGTCTTGCTTCGACTTTGATCGAACTGCCGGCAATGGGATGCACATATTCCAAAGTGTTTCCCTTTTTCGTTTCGCTTGAAACGGACGGCTTTTATCTTGGAATCCTGCCGCATTCCGTTCCGGGATTCCGATGAATTTTTGTGATATCGAAATTATTACGTAATTTTTTAATCGACGGATCGTTAAAGCTGTGGGGTACTTTGCCAGGAAATTTTTATTGTTCCACATTTCAGTAAGTTAACGTAAAGTACCAGAATTTTGTGTGCCTTATTAAGACTCCTTAAATTTTACGTCCTTCCTGCCTCGTCCGAGTTCGGAGCCCGTTTTAATTTCCAGCATTTCGGACATTAAGGATCCACATTAATTTTCTTCTTATCGTCGTTCTTCGTCAAAGAATTGCTTCTGGTCCTTCTTTGACTTTGATCGAAATCCTGGGACTACTGTTTCATGTTCCCCGGGCTACCGACTCCTTATGTACTGGATTCCACCCTGTCTCGGATACTTAACTTTTTAACTAATGACATTCTTCACAATTTAATCGCGTGTTTTTATCAACGAACTCGAGGACCGTGAAACGGAACAATTTATTTCAAACGGTGACAAACTGCGTCGTCCGTATTAACGCTAACATTCTTTGGATTCTGTTTCAATAACGTATTTCAGCCAATCACGTGGTAAAGAAAAAAAAAAAGATAATGTTCGTCGATAAATAGAAGATTCACGAGTATTAAATTTTTATCGAGTCATACAACATTTTTCTTCATCATTCTTTTATCGAATGGAGTCCATCGTGGATCCATCGGCTGGTTCCTGATCCAGCATTCCTAACGCGTCAGCATGTCAATCCCGTAGGAACTATACGTATGGAATACTGTTGTCCCTTTTTGTCCCCTCGAAAATTACCATCTAGTCACCATTCCTGGTGTACCATCATCAATAATGTATCCCCGGGGTCAAACCTGTGCACGATCCTCTTCGTTGCTGTTGCACATCCATCTCTGTATTCTTCTGTGGAACGTGTCTCATCTCTTAATACATCTCCGTCCGTCTTTACACCGCGTGTCTTTACGAACTCTCGTTTCTATCTCTAATCGCAGCGTCATGTTTTCAATTTTATGAGAAATTGGAAAAACCAAACTGTACGCCGAAAACTGATATTGTTTTGACGAACGGGACGTGTTTCAATTAACACGAGTGTCCCAGTGGATCAGTGAGGATATATTTTCTACGTGAAAATATAAAATTGTTATATGAACTTCGCGCAGAAACGTTTTTCTGAAAGTTATAATGGAAATATGGTAATGATAATGAAAAATCAATTTGATTTACGAGTGCCCATATGGGGGAAGAGAATTTTAAATTGAAAATTAGAATTCTCGTTTCCCCCACCTTTCATGTATTCGTTGATAAATCTTTAGCACTGTCAAGTGACCGGTATTTAAAAACAACTTATAATTTTAAAAAATTCTATACAGATAATAGCGAATTTGTGGCTAACAATAATCAACAAAATCCTACTTCAAATACTAATAAAAACCAATACAATTTTCATTTCAACTAACAAAAATACTGTTCCTGAAACTTTCGTTCCAAATTCTATAAACTCTCAGTGTACCAACCCTGAAAGGTTCAGTGATAACAAAGTACTTTTCGCTCTCATCCACTCCCTTTCTCCATCCCACCAAAATTATTTCAAGACCTCAAAAATCTCAAATCGTATCAAATCATTTTTCACCCAAAAAATCCCAGCCCCCATCCGTCACCGCTCACCTCAGGACCAAATAATAGTATCGTCTCCCCGTAATATCTATTCCCAGGTGACTCGATACCAAAGGGTCGTGCTCTCCGTGCTCGTCGTGTCTATTCGAAGTCGCACGCAATCGGCCCAAGCCATAAAGTTGCAAGGCCCGGCGGAGGTACGACACGCCGCGGGACAGCGCCAAGAAGTGTACAATGCTGTGTACCCCGTGTCCGTGGAACACGACATGCCCATGCGGTGTCCAACAAATGACGGGACCGTCGTGTGTGGTCCCACCTGCGTGGGTGTCGTTCCTTCTCTCTCGTTCTCCCCGGTTTCCACCCTTTCCTCCTGTGTCCGGTTCCACCTCGCCCCACGTGTCTCTCCGCGACGGGCCGAGGTTCCGCCGTGTCTTGACACGGGCATGGATCTCACGGGGATCTTCTCGCCTCCTGACATCCGTCTTACTACGAAAATAGGAGAGGGAGAGGGAGAGGGGGATGGGGACAGGGGGAGGGGGAGAGTCCCTCGCATCTTGCTGCGTGGGCGGACGAATGATACGGCTGCGAGACTCGCGCGACCTCCTTGATCTTTCTATTATAAGGATCCCCCGGCCGGTTATGGGGGTGGTTTCGCCTGGCGTTCGATGTGCTGCCTGTTCGTGACTCGGATGTTTATTCATGGGTTCGCACGCTGCTCGATTCGCGGTAGATACTTTTGTAATGGGGATCGAAAATTGGGGGGTGTGGGTGGAATGGGGGGAGAATGGGTAAAGGGTACGAGTACACTCGATATTAGATAAAAGATTGGCATTTGTTATTTAGATGAAAATTAAATCATGGCTGAAAGATCAAAACATAGTACTGTAATTGTGGGTATCCAACAGAAGATATTGTTTATGTACTTTGGTGTTGTGAACTTTAGAAGGATTTACGAATTGAATTCATTAGGAAATATACATATATTAATTTCTGTATATGTAACTGTTATTGAATAAAGTATGCCAATATAGGTCATAGCTACCCAAAAATTGTTTTATACAAAAGAAAGATGTACATCTGTATGTACGTTGACAAAACGTAGATACACAGTTTTAGGAGACGACGCCAAATTTGTCAGATTATGAGAAGTTACTGTTATTAAAGGTGTCGTTAACAAATTGTAAAGTTGTTATTTAATCGAAAAGTTTGTCGAAATTATCGGATACTTTTGTTTTAAGTTCCTTCTCCCCGTGATTATGTGCGGCGATTCGAATCGCTCGATAGAAGAGTGATACGAGACGAAATTGAATGTGAAATGGTATATAAACTTGTAAAGCACAGTCTGTAATAAAGTGACTTAAGTATCTCGAAAGTTACTCGATAGAATGCGAATATTCGTTCGTTATGTTGAGAAACTTCCTCGACTAAGGTCTTATTTCCGAGGGCACAAGAAGCGACGGGAGGACACGTGTGGGCGATGAAATGATGCTTCCTGTTACACCAGGATTTGCAAAATGTTCCACCTATCTTCGCGTCTATATATTCATTGCCAACATCACGAATATACTAAGCCAAATAACCGTATCGTTGAAAGTTTCCTCGCCTGCTGACGCGAAGCCAAGTATTGTCTTATCGTGGGCGTGTAAACGTTTCAACAAGATTCACGCGCGATAGAAAAATCCCTCGAAACGGATAACGGGATTTTCTACGGGGGAAAACCGGCGGCGAGACAATACATCGGGCGAAATATTTTATCCGGGCGAAATTTCATTTAGGTAAAAGGAAAAAAGAAAAACCGGGTCGACGCGTTTTTAAAATAAAAATGTTAATATCAGAAAACGCGTTTCTGTCTCCGCTACGCCCTTGCGCGTTTCGTTCCACCAAAGTCTGAATAATGGTACTCCCTCGAGGATCCGTATAGCTTCTGACATCTGCGTACGTACGAAAATAGGAGAGCCAGAAGGGAGAATGGTATCGTTTCAGCGTGGGCGCCTGAATAATCCAGTCGTAAAGTTCACGGGTGAAGAAAAGGATTCTATGCAGTGCATCCCGATGATCGTTCTGCCGCGTCGTGCCGGCGAGAAATAATAGACGCGATTTATATTAATATGTAAATATTTTTTCCCCCGGCCGCGCGCTATTATTCCTGTTGTTCGACGAAAATTGCGTAGTATCCGTAGATAAATGGTGCTCACGATGCGCGCGTCGCGTCCCGTTCGTATGAAAATAGAAAAGGCGAAAGAAAATTGTATCCTTCGCGCGTGGGCGGATAGTCGCGATCGTAAAGTTCACACGCGCTGAAAAAGGCCGGCCGACGGTCGATCTCTGTATTGTAGTAGACATAGAATAATAATGCTAATAAATCATTGTAAAGTGGAAACCCATAATGTAAGAATCTATTCTCCGCGCGATATCACTCTTCAGAGAACTGTATCCAATTACTTGATATTTCCCTGGGCAAAGTAACATTCGTTTTATATTCAATATCGAATTGTTATGAATTTATCTTTAATACCCGCGTGACGATATCTATTTCCCCGAATAACAATATTAATTATTTTATGTTAAAAGCGTTAGTAAAACAAATTCAAATATCATACAAACTCTACCTTCCTCGGAAATATATAAAAATCAGCCGAAATATCAGCTTTTTCGATATAAATTCTCGGACGCTTAAAAAATAAATTTAAATAACTATATCATCAGTTCAACAAAAATATTCATAATCCCCTTCGCATCGCAGCTTTTCGAAAATCAATCCGCGAGGTCCGCCAGACGAACCGTTAAAACTTTGAGGTAAAAAACGATACCCGATTCGTCACCTGGTCAATCTGCCCGTGGATCGCACCACCTGAGCCAGGTAAGAGTCGAACGGTCGATAACTCTTCGGGAGCGTGAAGACGACTATGTCGTAACGGAGGATCCTTCGGAAGAGGATGTCACGAGATAAGAATTGGAAAGAGTGTCAGGGTCCGTTTTCGAACGGGACGTGCAGGTAGTTTGTAAACTGTACCTGCAGGAGGGAACAGGACGGGGATATGTTTTGAATTTAGGCGAGTAGATGTGCAGGAAGATACAGTGTCTCCGAAGGCGCCCCTTTTCGTACGTTAGGTGTTGGTTTAGGCAAGGGTTTCAAGAAATAGATAAATATCCCTTAGAGCAAACAGGAAGTGTTTCTACGTGGGTGGAATCCCATTTGTTTTCGGGACCAATATGTTAATTGTGTTTTCGTATTTCGCACTGTTGGGGACAACTCTTTTTCGTGAGAGAATTTTTAAGTGTTCTCCGTCGAGGGTCGAAACTCTCGAAACCAACCCTATAACTATCTAGCCACGTTTGTTTACCACGATCGAGAGAATCAAGTGGCAACGGTATTCTCTTTTTTTTTCTTCTTTTCTTTTTTTGAAGATCCACCGGTAACATTTGCCATGTGGCACGTGTTACGTTCTGAGCGCCAAGACGGTCAGAAGGACGTGTGAAAGGAAACTCGAAGTCCCGCTGAGACAATGGAGTACTTGAAAAAAGACAATCTGCAGGCGTGGACGGCGACCTTTTTTCCAAAATCGTACAAGAAAAGGAAGTCAAGGTCCTCGAGAGAAAAAAGAAGGAACTCGCGAAATATCTCAAGTGGTCACGTGTAGAAGTACTCGAGGAACTTCCAGCGTCATTACTGGCAGGCAATCGAAGATTTCCGGGTGCTTGAGTGTCACTAGGCACCCTGGAAAGGCCATTATCGGCTTGACGCACTCTCGAGACCCGTTTCCGATCTGTCACCACTGTCGCGCAACTAAAGAACTCCTGTGAATCGTTTCTGAAGGTTTCTGATCCTCCGGCAGGATGCCCGCTCACGCCGGGTGCGACAATTTTCACGGGTGTCAAGTGTCTGGCCAAAAATTGGTAACAGATACCGAAGTGCTTCCTTTCGGGAACTTTCTCTGTGATTTAACGTGCCGATGGCAGGAAATGAACGATGAATGCCTCGCCTTGTTCAGATAGTAGTTGAAACAAATCGTAGTAAAATCGATTTTATTCCTGGGAGCAATTGAAATCGTAAATTTAGTTGATTCGATAGGACAGAATCTGTATTATTTAATCACATGGAATTTATTTATTACTTAGAAATTTAGAAATTATTTGTAGGCATTGTCATAGTAAAATTATTGTAACGTTTCTGCATTGAAAACCTCAATCAAAGTTTAATTTCTAATGTCGTAAATATTTATAATTGTCAAATTGTTCTCCCGATTATTTGAATATTGTATAAATCCTCTCGTCTGTAATAATTCAAGTCGTGTACTAAATTGAGTAAACAGACTTTGGTCGACCGTCTTCATCCAACGTTGCTGGTTGACGTGCAAACTTTGTATTAAAATTGACCTGTACTTAAGGAAGGACGATATCACTCGATAAATTTCTTTCACGCACATACAATCAACCCGCAAATACACGTTCCTATATTACAGAAATTATCGCGGGATTAAGGAAGTGAAAGCTGATAAAACCCACATCGTCTGATGAAGACTTAAATTCTCATCTGTATTTACTGTAATCACGTGCGTTAAACCGATAAAGTGTTCTCAAATGGAACTACTGTTATCCCCGGATCACGCCATCGTGTACTTTTTTCGTTGCCGCGGCCTTTATGATCTCATTCGTAACCACTGCGAGATTCCGATATCAAATAATTGATCGTGGAGGCACGTCTGATTTACAGCCACTCCGCGGTAAGAAACTTTTCCCTTAACTCATAAACGATTACCTCGCGCGAACAAGTAATAAACGAAAATTTCTTCCGCACCGTGTCTATCAGATCTCTGCCACAAACGTAAATTACGTTCATTATCTCGCCCGATGCGCAAGGAACAAGACCAAAGAAAAAACAACAACAACAAACAAAAAATTGACAATCCCGTAATTTATCGACGACTAAATTCCACCACCGTTCCACGTGTCCCCCGTGTAAAGGGAATTTACATCAACTTTCTGAAAACTCTAAAATTCCGAACTTATCAGGATAAAGCGTTACCGTTCGTCACGTTATTATCCCGCCAGCTCGGAGTTACGTTTGTTCACGTACGACACCTAAATATCCGCACCTCGTTTACGACGGTCATCTTAATCCGATAACAGGTCTGCCGGTATCAAATAGACGATCAGTAGAGGCTTGGGATAGTTTACGACCACCGCGGTGGAATTGGAAAAAACAAATGCGTCTTCCTAGTCAAGTCTGGTCCATCGTGCGTTTGTGTTGTCGTCTCGGCCGGCAGTAAAATCCTGGCGCAGCCTATCGGCGGTCCGTAGCTATTGAAAAGCCGTAACAATAAAATATTTAAATGAACCGGTACGCCGCGCTCGGTGCACTTGCGGCGAGTTAAACGCCTTGTAGCCGCTAAGAGAGCCCAAGCGGATACGCTAAGGCCCACGAATAGCGGTCCCTTTCACGTCACCGACGAATCGGCCCTTTATATTGTCTTTAATCGATCGTAAAAACCCTTGAATGGGCATCCCGTCGAACGACGCGGATGATGCCAAAAGGAGGATGTTACGCGTGACCTATGACCGCGCGCGCAATAAGACGAATGTCGATAATAAATATTTCGATTGGAATACTTGGGATAATATAATTGAGAATTAACCCCGGCATGAAGGATGGGGGTGCAATGGACCATAGGGAATTTGAATTTCTTCTTCGTTCTTATAGAATTATAATAATAAGTTTATTATATTCAATTTCTATGTATAATTAAAGATACTAATTTAAATTAATGTTATAATAATCGGATGTTTTCATTGAAAATTTTCTACCTATGTATAAAGAACGAAAATATATTAAAATATACTTGAGAAATGCCACAAGTATTTAATAAAAAATAAATGAAATAATACTGTATTTACAGAAGGAGGGTTAATTACATTCGAGAAAAACAGTCTCTATTAGCAACGAGTTCGAGTTTCCCCGTTCAATTGCTATGCAACCAGTGACCCTATTTCCATCCAGAAAAACGGAGTATTTTTCCCGTGAAAAACTTTAGAACCCAGACCGCTGGAACGGCAGCGGAGATTTTCAAACTAACAAGAAATATTGTTTGCCGTGAGGTTGAATCTCGAGATCGAGCGTTGTTGTAACAGATACCAGGATCCTGCGGAGATGAACTTATGCGACTCACGAATGCGAGCCGCTCAAATTTAAATGCACCGTGTCCGGTTCTATGGGGGAGACGGGTCACGTTCGCCGAGAATCCTTTTTCGAGATTTCGTTCCGTCGTGGATTTGGAACAAGACAGAGATGACAGTCCGTCTACAAAGGGACGGGGGTGCCAGAAAATATGTAGTAGCATTAATCACGGTAAAGAAAATACCGGGTACGAGAAATACTCAAAAGAGATGTGTTTTAAATAAAAATAGCGTACGGCAAAGAATACGAAAGAATGGGAAAAAGCGAGACGAGTCGTAGAAAAGATAATACGAAGCCTGAAAAGAGACCTGCTACGTGACTCGTCGCTTTTGTTGCAATATTGTAATTAACGAAGAAACTGTAATTAAAATCAAGCAGAAAAGAAACTGACGAGATTTAATAATCAGTGTTTAATAGTTTTTTTTTTAGCAATATACATTCAATAATAAAATGGTATTCATCGAGGTTAATCGATTACATTCTCTAAGCAAATCGATTCGTCACGCAATCCCGGTTTTAGACCGCGTCATCGCGATCATCATGGAAGTAAAAATCCGTGCATTGTCTTGTGAGTATTGAAATTAAAATCCGCCGTCCTTAACATCCGTCAAATAAAAACACTTTCCGAATGAATCAACGTTCCCTGCGAATGCCGTTCTCTCGTAAACGGTACGAATTTATTCAAGACACCGACGTATTAAAAAATTATATTATACAAATAACAACCACGGTATAATGTTACACGAGCCAGCATGCCGGCGCGAAAGTTTATCAATCGGTTCGTTTAAACGAGTCAATTATCCACGCAGCGTTTTCTGCCGGCGTTTCCTCTTTGACTTCGTACTCAAGCAGACGCATAAAATTTTCTCTTTACGGAGGATTCATTAAAGTTGATGCACAACGTGGAATAACGAAGTCGCGACAGGTGCCGCACGCTTCAGCTTCATACCAGCAGATAAACTGAAACTCGAGATCCGACACGGCGCTGGTACAGGTACAAGAGAGGTTAATACTCGGTCGGATGACGTTGCACCGAGTTGGAATGCCTGGCCCTAATCACATTTTTTCTTCCCATCGTATGACAAATTCCCGCGAAGACCCCGTACGATCGATTAAATACAATACGAACGATTGATTCGGCAGGGTGGACGCAAAAAACTGGGAAAAAAGAAGCTGAGTTGAATTTCTGATGAAATACGGGTCGTTTTTATCGTAGCCCACATACGAGTCTCTTTCAAATTCATTATATTATCTGAATCCTAAAGAATGTTTCTATAAATAAACATACGTAGGACATAAATAATATTTATCAATTTCCAGATTCATTTTTCGCGGGACCTAAGTACTCGAAATCTCTACTCCCTTCTTTCGCGATCCGAGGGGTGTTAATTACAAGCTCTTAAAACCTTTTACATTCAAGCTCCCATTTCAGGGTTTTATAGTAAGGGCCAGATGAAACAAAAAACGAACAAGAAGAAGGCGGGAACGTGTAATTCAAACCATTTCATTAAATCTGGAAAAGGAAGAAACTCAATGGTGGCCCCTTCTATTTATAAAACACCTCCACAGGATTTCTCCTCGGACTCTGATATCCGTTACACGACCGAACTCGGTATTCTCCTACGTAAAGGATACGTGGTGTCCATGGTATCGTCCTGTTTTCGTGGTAACCGCGCCAACGCCTCGTCCTATTATCTGTCTCTTCCAGGACAGTGTTAGGTTACAGGCATTACTAAGGGGCCAGGAGATAAACGGCACTCAGGGACAAATGCTCGCTCAGGAGACGAGCGATAAAATTGTATCCCCGAAGGAGGGTCGAAACCTCTCCACCAAACCCCCTCCCACCCCTCCCTCCCCACCTCTTTCCCCACCCCCATACGAATTTTGTCCAGAAGTACGAGGGTCCACCTGCTTCCACTCTTGTACGGGTGAAATGGTACTAAGTGCCCGCGATTGCTGTACATTTTATTCCTCTTTCTGGTATCTCTCTGCCTTCCATGGCAGGATCACTTTGCTGGAAAGAAACTCGAGTGGATTCCATCGGCGTCGTTTCCCGTTAAGTTACTCTCCCGCTCCGTGATAATAGTATCACTTGAACTGTGCGTAATTGTACGAGATTGTACCGGCACGGTCCACGGACACCGCGAGGGGACGGTAATAATTGTGACACTTAACAAATTGCCGGTGATCACTCGCGGATGGTTAATCTAGTTTATTATCCGGGCCCGCTAGATTAAGCAAACGTATCCCGATGATTTTCAGAGCTAATTCCGCGGACGTGGCTCTTAACGACCGGGTTATTTAACGTGATTAGCAGCACCCGGATTTATAGATAGCGGAGATTCCGGTCGTCGCTGTTTTCTATCGTTTAATACATCCCGTGGTATTTAAGGGAAGAAATTAGAAACGCGGAGAATCTCTGGATAACGAGGAATTTCAAGATGGAACCCGATATTCCTTGGGACTCGAATACCCGGCATATTTTCCACTTTCGTATCTCACCGAGTGAAACAAGTACGCCGTATTATGACCTTTCTTCCCTGATTTTAAACTCTTCGTAGAAATCTGTCGGAAATACGCTTATCTGCGCCGCGTAAAAGGGTTCACCCGGTGTTTTTCGGACCGTATATTTTCCTTGGGAGACAGCGAAAGAAATGCAGATGTTGCACATGCATTCTTCGCCAATGCGACCGGGGCCCCTGGTTCCTCTCGTTAAGACAAAAGGGACACTCGCGGGGTCCTGTTTTCCGGGCAGGGAGGGCACGTAGGCATACGTCTTATGCGCGGTTGTATGCAACACGTGTTGCCCATTGGACGTCCATCTGTCGTTGACAATAGCCTTCTCGCTGACAGTCTGAAAGGCAAACCGGCGGCCGTGCCTTATATGGTGGTCCACGGTAAGTTCGTACAATAAACGAAAGGCACGCATGCAAATGAAGACCCGCGGCCAATCAGCATGTCGAGGGCCCCACGTTTAAGTTCGGCACGATCCTGTTCAGATAAGGGAACGTTTTCGCAGGTTGTACGATGGCACGCGAATCAAGTCGCGATATGTGTCTAATTGATTTTTTTCCCTGAGTAAACGTTACGGGGTGGAGGTAAAGTAGATTGACGGATAGATTATATTTTTTACAGCCCTGGGACCGTGTCCCTGGAGTTCAGAATAAACGTGGTGTAAGGTGAATATTAAAGGATATATGTAATTGAATTAAAATTACTACTTAATCGTAAATTGATTAAAACTTACACCTAATTATATTTATACTCGATAACAGTGAATAATCAAAAGATCCTTTTTCCTCCGAAAGAGAAAAGAACTTTGAAAAGTGTCGAGGAAGTACGATGCAATTGATAATATTTAATAAAAATTGTACATAACGGTAAAAAATGAAATCTGAATGGTACACGATACTTGATAACGTCCAGGATAAGTGAACGCTTCACGGAGACAAGGAATAAGAGATTCGCGATTGAGACGAGAACAGGTGAAAGGAGAATTAGGATCTTAGCGTATACGTAAGGTAGCTGCTTCAAGCGTGCAATATTTCCAAGAACAGAGGGAAACCCGCGTAGTTTCTATTCATAACCGCGTGGCATAATCGCGGTGATATTTAACAGGATGCCACTAAGTAATGGGCCTTTTAGAAGAAGGCGACGCTGCAATAACTTACGAATTACAAATTCAAGCGTTGCCGCGTGCAGCCTGAACCCTCTTCTCATAAGCCACGATATTTCACGGCGAGACGTCGGCTCGAGGTATCGCATCACCCCTTGGGGATAAATCGCCGTCAGGAAGATCTTTCATCAACTTTAATTCTTCCGATTCTTTCTCCGACCGGTACGCTCCGAACGATATCTCGGGGGATTAACCCTTGAACAGGGATCGCTGAGGCGAAAATGATCCACGAAACAGGTTTTCTTTTTCTCTACTTATTTCCATGGCAATTTTGATGATTAACTTTTGGACCCTTTTGGGATTACTTCATAAAATCGTGTATTTTATCGCTCATCCGGCTGAGCTACTTTAATTTCAAATTATTTCCTAGGCAATCTATTAACGTGGAAGGACTAATGGATTGTCTTTTGTTGGAATCAGCGTAGAAAAATTGTCGGTAGTTTTACCTGTGCAAATCTCTTGCGGAGACTGTGTCAAGGGTCGTGTCGTATTAATTTAATATCCCGCAATTTATGCGATTTCATTCTTCAGCTTTAAATATGTATACGTATGTATTCCGTACGGTTAGCAACGGAAGCCAAATGAAATTGTCAAGAGTATCCGAGGCGGTCGACGGAATCCCGGATGATCGTCGATAATTTCCAGAAAGTTTCTTTCGCTGGATTATTTCCACCTTCGGAAATAGAGAATATCTGTTCGGCGAAGAGATTAGGTCGGCGACGCTGGAACGGAGAGACGTCGTTAATCCTCGAGTCGCGGTAAACCACTCTCGAATTCGGTGGAATCGACGAAATCGTCCTTTTCGTCCTACGTGATCCTGCGACATAAATTCGGCCTACCTGATCCGTAAAATCCGAAGATCTCGTCTTTGCACGGCCTCCTTCTGTTTCTCCTATACGTATGCTCCCGTCGACGTAAAACTATTGACGTGGGTGGTCTCACGTTGCCGAAGAAAATCTGAGACAAAATATTCTCCGTCGAAGGATTCACGTATTTGGATCTCTACCGCTTCGGTAAGAATGTATCATATTGAATATCACAATATATCATAATTTCGGCGGCGTTTCTTCTCGACTTTAAGTAATTCCATCTGGACAATACGGTATTTTTAAATTTGGAAAATTATTATTCGGTGTGTATAACCACGAAAGAATTTCACTCACTCGTGGATATCGTGTGTCCACGAGTCGACTCTGCTAATTACGGGACCTTTTATTAACGATTCATAAGTCCTTTACGAGAAAATCATTTTAAATGAAATTTCAAAAAGATATTAAAAATCTCATTTCAAGCCGATTTCAACGATGCCAGACAGATCGCGTACACCTGTATTCTGCGAAGCTGGTCTTTCGCGATTGTACAAAACTCATTCACCGTGCAGTGTGTTAAATTACTCCTTCAAACAGACCGGACGTTTATTACCGCTGTCTTAATGGGAAATTTTTCTGCGTCGTGCCATCGTTAATATCCTCCGTTTCCTTTGCGTATATACACAGTGGAGTCGAAGTACGGGCGTGTGTCCGACGATATTAATTACATATTTCGCGGATCGCCGCACACATTCTCGTAACATTTTTCACTCGATACGATTTGCATACATATAAACAATTATCCGATTCATCTTTCAAATATCTTTGATCGTCATCAAAATCTCTTTCGACCGAACAACCTCGACAACCACCGAGTAAATATAATTTAGTCATTTTTAATCGTACTACACGATGAAAATTTTCTATTTTTTTCACGAATATGATCAATTCCACCGGACCCTCGCGTACCTTCCAGCGACCCTCGAACCACACACACACCCTGTATATGTGCGCCGTAGAGACGGTGCGTGCGCGCACGCACAATGTAACGATGCAAATTGCGGGCGGTCCGAGACAAAAGTGTTTGCTCGCGCGATTTGCGGTCGGCGAGAGCCAGATCCCGGAGGCAGCGGATTTCAATTATGAGTCTTCAGCGGCTGACAGACGTACACAGAGGCAGAGGCAGTAGCTCATTCGAAATTCGGTAGCTCGGTCTGAGCGCCTCTCGGTAATGAAACATTCGCAGCGCACCGCAAATTGCCCCTCGCCGTTCCAAGGCAAGAAACCAAATGTTTTCGACCGCCTACTTATATCTCCCTTTTGTCTTTCGTTTCTTTTTTCCTCGGCCTACCTCTCTCTTTCTCTCTCTCTCTATCTTTCTCTCTTTCTCTCTGTCTCCCCTCCCTCTCGTATCGTCGGGAGAGAGAGCTTCATCCCAAAGTCGCGTCCGCGGCGATTCGCGGCTGCAATCTCGCGTGCAATTATTGGTTTTGGCGGACGGTAATCTTCGCCCGTTGAGAGAACCACGCGGGCACACCGAAACTCGCGTGTTTTTCGTGGGATTCTGTGAAAGTGTCTCGTGGAATTGTGGAATGACGAGGGATTTGGAGAGGGGAATTATATTGTACCGGGGCTCAGGGAGACCTTTTTTCGTTGCGAGAGAGGCGATCAAGTATGCGGCAAAGAAACTGTTTAATTCCGTGGAATTTCGCGAGCATGAAATAGACACGATGGAAAATGCGAAACGAAGGGTTTAATTTAGGAATTTTATCCCGCAAATGTCGGACATTTCTTTCTCGTGCACGCTCCCTTTGATCTAGTATTCCGGGCTTAATCCGCCAGTGAAATTAAAATGTTCCTCCCGGTATAATTTGCCGAATTACCGTACACACTCGGTAATTCCGTAATTCGCCCCTTTTCTTCCGACGAGCCGCTTTAATAAACCGTATCGGGTATCGTTGTAAAACAAAAATACGCGAAAAAGAGGAGCAAGAAGAAGGTACCTTAAACAACGATCTCAAATTTCCAGCCAGTGTGAGTATCACTCACGGTAACCGAGAAAAATAAGGATCTCTCTCGGAAATTGATTTTATACCGACTGCCCTTTCGGCTCTCACGTTAATTGCGATGGCCGCGTGTTGGGTGCAATTTTAAGAAATTAGTCCGCGGCTCGGCGCATTCGAAGGACCACTTCAGAAAGCAATAACGACGAAACCACGAGCGTGACTCTCGTTTCCGCGGGATCGCTTTACCGGACCTATTACGTTCCCATGTGCTCATGGGAGAGCGGCGACGGTGCTGGTGGTGGTGGTGGTAGTAGTAGTAGTAGTAGTAGTAGTATATACCAGCGATATGGCGGTTCGTAAGACCAGGTGGTGCGGTATAACATTGGAACAGCATTCCACGTTGCAACTGATGCGCGGCGCCGTGCAGTGGCCGTTGCACACGACCCCCGTAAGACCGATGAACGTGATAGCACGTCACGCCGAAGAAGAAGCTGAAGCTCTATATACACGCATACGTTATCCCGAAGTTATCCTATCGTTCGGTTTCTTGGTAGCGGGGAAAAACTCGCGGAACCAACGATTTTTCTCTCACTTCGTTAGATTAGTGAAAGTGGGAGTTGCAGGTTGATTAACGAAATTACGTGAAACGTATACGCGGAATATATCATACGTATATATGACTGGTTATCTTAAATCACGAGCGAGAGGTGCGAACATTATTTTTTTCGATATTTAATAGCCGAGTGAGTGCGCGTAAGAGAGTCGTAACGCAAAGTGCCGGCGACGCGTGAAGTACGCCGCGGCACGCACGTGTTATTTTTCTGCTCGGTCCTTTGATAATTTACCGTGATATTTAATAGCTATAAATCTTTTAACGAATAAGACAAATTGTGTAAAAAAGAATTCGTGGAACTCGGTAGAGTAATTTTGAGTAAAACGTGTCTAAAGGGCGAGACATATTATTTTTTGTGAAAAGAAGAGACATTTTTTTAATATAATTAAGTTAGAGCCCCTTCTGATTGCTCCAAAAAAACTATTACGAAATAAGTACTGTTTTGCGAATAATAAACTCCAATCGTGTTTTTAGGTATCTATATTAATACGCATGAAACTATCGAATTTTAATTAACAACCATCCAAAAGCGTGCACAATATTATCAATGTCATTACTGACTTTCTACAAACTTCTCCGCAATGACCCGTCCCGATGAAATCGACGATCGGCCTTTCTGCGGATCGTAACTCTACGCGGCGTGCATCTCGTGCGCAGTGAATCGCGCGTTACTGGTTTTAAAACCCTATAAAAGCTGTTCTCGCTGGCCGCCGGCAGCTGAGGCAAGAAACGCCATGAATCTCGGAGAGACCTAGTTCGAGCCACGTCAGGTACCACCGTAAGTTCGATCCCGTCCGCGGTAGTAGTTAATCGCGTTTAACGGCCGATGACGCATCGCGCTCCGTTGCAAACGCATTTGGCATGAATGTATTCACGGTCGGATAGGATCCAGAGACACAGGATTGAACGTAGAAAGCGTAATCGATCGGACTAAACGGTCCTTTTCGTTTTTTTTTTCTTCTAAAGCCATCTGAAAGAAAGGGATCATTAAACATCGCCGTAAGAAACCGAAATTGTTTTTCACCGTTTAAACGAAATTCACTACAGTTTCCTTCGTTGGTTGCGAGACGAACTTTTGCACTTGTAGCGCACTTTGGAGCGTTAAAAATGGATGCGGCTTGACTACAGTGGAATTCTCTCTGTGTCTTTGTGTTACCGCTTCCAGCGGTGACAAAGCGAGCATACGTTTCACTAATTAAATACCGGCGCGGTGGTAAATTACGGTAGAGAAATGTAACCTAGTGGCCGTGGAAAAAAAAGAAAGGAAAAGTAGAACGATGATCGTAGACCGGTAATAAAAAAAAAACGCCACAGTGGAATTCTTTTGCTACACATTGTCACGGAGTTCACCTGCACAGATCGCAGGGATAATTGTCCGATGAAATATTTAAGCTTTTTTGCCGGCGGGCCACACACGAGCGACGAACTTCTTCTGGAAGTGGCAATTAGAGGTTCGGATCCGAAAGTATGCGAGCTAATTGTAAATTGAACTGGCCCGGTACCCATTGGGACCGCCCAAGCACAGCTGGGACGAGCATTCGTCAAATAATTGACAAATGAATTTAATTGCCGCCCCTGGTTCTTGCTGGACTACCGCTGGGCTCTGATGATGAAATACTCGTGGCGTTAATTACCAGATGATTTAATAGCGTTCTTGGCCCGCCGATTTGTTTTTGATATTACACAAACGTTGTGCCACCGTTACGTCACGTACGTTCGTACTTAATCGATCGTGACACATTGTTAACGATACAGAACTTTATTCACGATTAAGAAAACGCTAATTAACGATATAATTTAAGATACTGGAAGTATCGTCGAAATAGAATTGTTATATTTCGGACCGCGGTGAGTCGCAGATTTTCTTATATAATTTTAATTAGCATGTACATTTGAAATAAGGTTTCGCGAGAGACACCGTTACTTTATTTCGTCGCCGCTGAATACGGCCATCGTTCAATTCCTTATCTCGATATCGGTGGCTAATTTACTCTGACAAATACGGATCGTTCGTTTGTCGCATAATATGGCCGTGGCAGTACGTACAACTGTACGCGGCCGTTCGGCAACGACCTACTTCGATAAACCACATCAATTATACGCGCGGACATTTTAGAACTGATGAACTCACCGGATATCACAATAAAAAGCAACAAGTTCGCAATTCACTTTCGGAATCCCAATGGAAAATCCGTTAAAAGTCATTCGCCGCGATTTCTTTTCGCCCTTAATCCCTCCGAGGCACGTTTAATGAACCAATTAAAATCGAGCTAATTCACGACCAAAGTTATTAATATTCTTTAGATACGACGTCCGAGATGTATATTCCGTCATAAATTCGAAAGAATCGGAGGCGTTAATGAGACGCGGGGGTACTCGAGCGCAAATTTTTCCTCATAAATCAGCCACCGACGAAGATCAAGCATTTAAGTGCCCCGGGGACGAGTTCTAGCTCTTTCAACGGAATTTCATCCGAGCCGAAGCCTGTGGATTTAAATTTAAGCCGTCCGTCTCTCGGAGAACGACTTTCGAATCATTAGGATCTCCATAAACGGTGGATGGCCTAACGAAGCTTCCTTAAAATACGGGATGTACGAGCTGTATTACGGTCGTCGAAAAAAAAAAAAAAAAAAAAAAAGAGGAGCGATCCTCCTAAAAGTACATCTGCCGCCTACCCGATAAGCGCACTTGTAAATCAAGATGCGCGTGCAAGAACGTGTACTAAACCTCATAGGGGGGTGTAGTCCCTATAGAGAAACCTGAATTATTAATACGAGCATGCTTACTGGTCCAATCAAGTCCTCCCACCTGGCCACCTGGTCAATTCTTCGACGATGTTCCTTTAGCCGGGACCGCCATATTTAAAAGCGCTGCCCGCATGATCCTCGACACGATTAAGCTCTTCGGCGTCTCTTAAGGATCCGAACGAAGAGATGAAAAAAAATCAAATGGAAAGGAATCAAAGCGGACCGGCGCGCGGACCTGGGTCCTTGAAAATGAGAAAGAGCTCGGAGCCAATCTAGCTCGCGTTTTTGGCTGATAAAAAAAATTCATAGACAAATCGTGATTTTTTTTTAACTAGTTTGATCCTGTAATGATACGATGATTTTTTATTGTATCTATTCAATAGCATTGGGCGTATAGGCGATTTTATTTTTGTATAAAAAATACGATTTTAATTACCGTGGGTTTGGTACGGTAAAGTAAATCTTGGTGTAATTTATAATTGACTTTGTCTCCGTTCGATTAAGATAATTACCTGCAGAAGTTTATTATGCCGCCCGGTCTATGATCTGGAAATGTTAAATTAGTTCGAACTATGTTAATCAAACTTCGCTAATTAACTCGACTCGATTCGGATCGTGCTGTTCGACTAGAATCAAGTGCTGTTCGGTTACACACATTCGTCGGGGATAATGAAAGCAATTTAAAGAACGCCCGAGCGCGATCGCACCGGTAGCTGCTTTTTCACGCGATCGACCGATTATCTCCGAACGTCTCGTTTAATTCGTAAAACAAACAACATCCAGCGAAGTAACGATACATCGACTCTAACTACGATACTCCCACACAGCGAAATTCTAGTACGACCAAGGGTCACGATCTCTCTAATTCCCATAAATATAAATATTTCCTCGTAATTATAAACATTCCAGTTCGTTCACAAAGCAAAGTGTTAGCAGAGTGGATTGTTAAGCATAGAGATTGGACTGGGTTTTACTTAGTATCATACTATTTATTATAAACATCCTTATACTCTAACGGCCTGATTACGTCTAGCTATACATGCTGAATTAGAATATGTAGCGCTCCAGTCTAGTAGTCTGGATGATGTCAACTATTAGGTAATTATACAGATGTCGCAGTATGAATGTTACTGTAATCCAGATTGTCTTATACATAGATATAAACTCAGTGTTACCTATATCTTATATTACCTATATCTGTACGTAAGAATTATTACTTCGGCCTACTAAGCGATCTAAAAAACTCTATATAAAATTAAACTACATAAAAAAGAAAAATATTATTAACTCACCCATCCACACTTACCTATATCAAGCTTGTAAATTTACCGATCGTTATAAGATATAATTGTTAAATTACTTACTTCGGCCTATGTTATGATCAAAAAACCTTTAAAAAATGAAATTACATGTAACGAAAAATAATGTAATTTAAAAAGAACTCACCCATCCACAGTGGGGAACTGACTTACTGTAACTGATTAACTTAGTTACCTATATCTAACATAAAGAAAGCATGACAAATATCAAGGAAAACGAACAAAAAAATCGCCCAAGTTTTATTGGATTTCCATCACTTTCCCAAAAGCAAATTCGTATCCCTCGATCGAGAATACTTTCTCGCGCCACCACGAAGAGTCCGAGCCTATACCTGTGGAACGGCGTACGTGCACACACGTCTCCCATACGCGAGCCCATGGTGGGAACGGTGGGAGAGCCTTTGCGAGATGGTATGGGAGGGCGTCGGGTCGGCGCGTGGGCGGCCGCAGGCAGGACGCACGTCTCGTGGAAAGAGAAAGACGGCCCGGTGGTATGCCACGAGGCCAAGAGAGCGGGAGGTGGAGGAGGAGGAGGTGGAGGAGGAGGTGGAGGAGCTGAAGAAGCGGAGGAAGAAGTGGACGAAGAAGAGTCGGGGGAGGGGGATGAAGAAAAGGAAAAGAAAGGTAAGATAAACGGCGTGGAGGGGAGGAAAAAGGAGCAGTGAAAATGTTCTTCTATATCCACGTATGGGAAAGGACTCCACGTTGGTGGAAAAGAGAGAGAATGAGAGAGGGAGAGAGAGTAAGAGAGTGAAAGGTGGAGCGAGAGAGAAAGGGAGACGAAACGAGTCGAGAGCCCGAGACGCGGCCGGTTAGGAATAAAAGGAGTTTTATATGACGCCGTGGTTTATGGCCGTGGGTTTTATCTGATCGCATTGCCACCGGTGCGGATTTCGCAATAAATTAGGCCGAGGTGTAATTAAAAGGGCACCGGTTGCAATCCGCTCGTGACCGTCCTGTAGCCACTACCGAACGGGGGGATACTCTTCTCGTCTTTATGAGGCCACGAAATCTTCGACGTGACCTTCGTTAGGTGATAAAGGAAGGCCTTGTGGGGCGAATATCTTTTTTATAAAGGATCTAGCAAGGTTTAATATACCGTTCTTTTCGATAATGCGTGAAGATTCGTTTGTTCCTCTTTGGAAATATTTTATGATGGAATGAAATATCGCGGTAATGTTTTATACCTAATTGATTTTACCTCTATTTCTTTAGAAACCACATTTAAATCCTGATAGATCAAGACACTGATGAAACTTTTTCAAAATTCGATGCTAAAAATTTTCATTAACGATTAAACAGATTCTATGGTATCCCGTTTACGCTACAACTCGATATTGTTCTACTAAACAACGCGTTTTAAAATCCATACAAATTTTACGCTCGGATCGTACGACACCTACGTTATTAACATCACAGCCCGTTATCTCCGACATTCGCAAATAATATGCAATTCTTCCATACACCGTCGCTAACGGAAAACGATAACAGAAAACAGGGATTGGGGGGGGGGGGGCGAGAATAATTAAATAAATACATACCGTTCCCGTATGAATATTCAAACACACGGTTAACAGCGCGAAGTGAAATATCGGAGTTGCAATCAGCAAGAGATCCTTGTCATACCCTCGTTGGAATCGAGCCAGACTCAGGCACCGCGGGTAATTCGGTGAATCCACGAGCCCCGGGTTCGTAAACGAGCAGCGTTGCGACTAATTTGTTCGTTCGGCAAATTGAAATTATACGTTGCCCCGCGTCGGCTCTCTCGCGGCTCACCGAGCCGCTGAATTATCGCTTGAACCTCGAAAAAGAGACTCTCGAAACGGGGCAGAGCGTGCCCCGCATCCATGACCCGAGATAATGTCGACGGGCATCGACTTTCTCCGCTTTCTGTTCCACCCTCGTACAGCGGCCGCGCGTGGTTATTAATTTCGCAAGGCTACTAACGACGAACTTATTATTCCTCGTGAAATTTTGCATTAACTTTTATTGATGGGCTCGGGCTACGCTTTGACCTTAATTCCAGCGTTGCCGGAATACGCAACGCTATCTCCGTGGCTACCGAAATTTCGGGATAAGGTACCGCGGCAAACTGTGGCACAACATCCATCTTCTATGGAGATGAACGGTACAGATGGTTTGTACTTGTTGTAACTAATTAATCTGTGGCGAATGGGAATTCGGAGCGAGTGCTGTAGTTTCGGATGCTGCGGATGTTTTTATGGGGATTTTAGGGAAATGGAATTAGTAGTGTTAGTTGGATGCGACTAGTAGACGAATTTATGGAGTATGAAAATAAAAGGAAAATAATGTTGAATGAATGTGATTAAGTTTAAGAAATTTATTTCCATGTGACAATCAAAATACTAGAACAGTTCTTTGTAAAACTTACACTATGTTAATACATCCGAATTTATAATGGACTTCCCATAATTCTATAAAAATTTCTAAATTATTCTGGTCTTTTCGGTTCCCCACGAATTTCACAAAGTTATTAAAACAATTTAAAAAGAAAGACAGAAAATTTCAAGATCACCGTTACTCTGCTACAATGTACCCAGTGTAATAAAAAAAGTGCTAGAATTGTGCAAAGAAAATTCTATAATCGTGGCAAAACGCTTCCGGTAGTGCAATATGCTCGATCCAAACAGGTTTCGAATGTTCTTGAGCATTATATATTGTATCCGTGGTACTGATCAGCGATTCCCCACGTCGAGTGTACTCTTGACAGTAGGAATTAACTCGTTCCTCCCAGTTCGTCGGAATCCACTTGCAAAAGAAATTACGACCTCGCGTCCCATGGAGTTTCCCATACGCTCATACCTTCTCTCGAAATACTTTTTTCCACGAGTACCATCCGTTCGCGGACCAGCTTCTGCTACATCCGCGGTGGAGTCGTGACCGCAAAACAAATATCAAGAAATTTCTAGGAGAATAC
Organism: Mimumesa dahlbomi; assembly: GCA_917499265.3. Taxonomy (NCBI): domain Eukaryota; kingdom Metazoa; phylum Arthropoda; class Insecta; order Hymenoptera; family Crabronidae; genus Mimumesa; species Mimumesa dahlbomi. Next base: position 9,151,814 of record OU824124.1, read on the forward strand.
CCTCCCGTTCTCTCACGACTTCGTTTTCTCTATTTCTGTCGTTGCGATTGCAACCACTCCCGCGTCTTTTGCTTAAATAATTCGGCTACTTTGCCTTTGAAGAGTTCATCCGCAAAATTCATCAACGAAGAATAATTCGTCGTTTATCCGATTTTCTTTCTTTTTCGGTGAAACAAAAGAAATCCTTAAATATACACTCGGTACCTCCATTATTCCATTTACTATGACAATTCTCGTTCGTTACAGAAAGAAATTCGTATTTTTATTCCATTCCGGATAGTGTATTCCATTATTTTCTTTCTCTCGGATAGTTTTCTACTTCCTTCCTGTTCCTCCTTTCAGACTCGTGTTTGCCAGTTTCTCCCCGTCTTTTTTCCCTCCGTCCCTCCCCACCTCGCTTCGTCGTCCATCGGTGGATCCCGGGGAGAGATAACCCTTATAAACTGGAGCATTAGTAAGGCGCGGAGCAGCTCCGTGAGAGAGTATCTCTGGATCTACACGCCGCGAGAGGGGCGCAAAGGCGTTCCACAATGAGGTCCGGTATATAAACCATATCTGCATCGTCGGCCCCTTCGTGGCCTCTTGGGATCGTTGGGACCACCGCAATGTTATATCGCGCTGCCATGTAGATGAGAGTAACGCCGGCCATTCGAGTAACGTCCGGATATCTCGGCGAGAGCATCTCACTCGTGGTTCCGTTCCGACTCTCACCGAAATCTATGTAATTATCAATCGGTCGTTCGTGGAACGGCAACGTAAATTCGTTGGAATGAAATTTCGCGATTTTATACACGTACGATGCCGTTATATGGATTATAAAATACGTAGGGATTTGATGGACAAAAGAGTGGTTTTTTAATGGAAGACTGACCAAATGAACTAAAGATACTCAATTAAAGTATCTTCTAGGGGTGTTTCTTATGAAAATTGCTTGAAAATTCGAGCGCTCTATGTTTCATGGTGTAGAATTGTAATGCCTACGAATTTCTGGGCGCAGAAATGTTAAAGGTATAGAAGTTCACCGCGTACAAATTTTCTGGCGCCAAATTATCTGAGTCGTATAATTTCCACGCGTGGAAATTTTCGAGCACCAGAAATTTCTACGCACCACAAGTTTAACGCTAAGAAGTTTCCCACCATAGAAATTTTCAAGATACGAGGATTTAAAAATCTGAATCGAAGTACTGAAACGAGTAGAATTATTCAAAATATAATTACAAGTACTTACTAAATTCGAATCCCGTCTAATATAAAATAAACTTATGGATTATCATTTCCGATAGAAATTAATATTTCGTAATAAAAATTCAGGCCGTGGTACGGTGGATATTAAAGATACCAAGTATATACAGCTACAATTCAGAAGGCAATTAACATAAACCTATCACAACGACAAATTGGGAACTGGCTCCAAATTCGATTATTCCGCGGAGAAAAGGGTTTCTATATGGTTTGACGGGTCCAGCGGGCTCTTCAAGTGTCTGAGTGCGTATACCATCGACACGCACACGCAATGTCGTGCACCGTAGGCAGCGGCGCCGTCTCGTCGTAAACAACGTGAAAAGGGAAGAGGCAGTAGAAATAAGAGCCCGAATCGTCCGTGGCCTCGTGATTGTCCCGCGGGACGCATAAAGTATAAACCACCCACGACATAAAGCCGAAGGAGTTATTGTAGAGCGTCACCTCCGCACCTGGATACCTCCTGCGTGTTGGTCGTGACCCGAGAATTTGCCAACTTTACCTCACCCTTACGATTTTTCTTTATTTTCTACCTCTTTCATTTCACCGTTTCTTCTCTTTTTTTTCATCGTTTTTCTTTTCTATCGTTTACCACACCTTTTACTTCTTATACCTTCTATCCGAGTTATATACCATACTACCTGTTTATTTTCTTCATTTTACCAGTAACATCCAGTTCCTTTTATTTCGACACTCAGGTGTCTACTTCTTTGTAATCAAGAGTTAAGGTCTTGACTCGGGCCAAGTACAAGAGTTCCCGACTGGTAGACCTGAACTACTCTTTTCCGGAAGAATTAGATCGAGGTTTTCGGGGTATTCAAACGCATTAAATACGCATATTTCTCCCAAACTATGGTGATATTCTTGTATGGGACGTCCACCCGAGTAATTTAAGCCTAACTACGAGAAGATCCATCAAGCCAATCGCGAGATATTTTGATCTAAAAAGTCGAGGTTTTTGTAAGAAACGTCGTCTTCTTCCTCTCCTCCTTCTCCATCTCCATGTTCAGCCTGTCACGCAGTCCGGTGTCAAACCCTAACATATGTTTCATACCATGCGAGATAATTTTTCTGTCGATAACGTAGATTTTTCTATGTAATCTGAGACATGCCGGAAAAAAATCAAGAGACAAGGTTTTGTCTCGGACCAAATACAAGAGTCGCTTATTGGTATTCAGAAAATCTTCAAGGGTTATCAATAATTTATAAATTTAACATAATGGTTTCTTAAATTGTAAAAGAAATGTATTTGATTTTGAAACTTAAGCTTAACAATATATCGCAACAATACGCTCAAAACAGATTAAACGCCGACTTTTTTTCAAATGAATAAGAAATAAATTAAGAAATATTGAAAATAAATATTACTTAAATGCCCGATAAAGTAATTAGAAATGTTTAAAATAAAATTAATGAGTGACCACGATTGACGAAGACGCACCGTTGCTCAGGGCTGTCGCTACGGCTGCGCTAGGAGTGCAAGCGTGACAGACAGAAGTAAAGAAAGAGAGGCCCTTATGCTAGAAAAATTCGAATCATGTTAAATTCCGCATTGCTTTGTCGTCAGCCGCGCTCTCACACATGCTTGCGTGGCCAAGTCGCGTCGCGTCGTTTGTTTGGCTAGTGCGAGCGCGACAGAGTGACGGAAAGATAGAGACAAAGAAGTCGGTGTCATTTGTTTATATCCGGAGACATAGTACGCCACATCGAGAAGGAATTATTACGAAAAAGAGGGAAAGGTAGACACCTTCATGATGCACGCATTAGTACGTCATTCGGAAATTTTCAAAGTGTTATCAATAATTAATGTGTTTCATTTTTAAAACTTCGATACATGTCGAAGCGTATCTTCAAATTTCTACAAGCTCTTCTTTAGTACATAATCAAATTGTTCTATAAACAGGTCTTCCAAGAAAAAGTAGGCAAATTATTTTTATCGGGTTATCCAGCACTGTTAAATAATCTTTGTTACATGCTTCGTATCGACACTTTACCATCTCGGCTATTGAATCTCCAAATTGTGCTTTATCTATTTGTAACAATGTTATGATATATAGTTAAAAACTATTTTTTGTTCAAACCCGTTGTTGAAATATACGTAAGATTAACGGACATGATGACGTTGTTATACGTAAATCGAAAAATGTTTACAAGGATATACATTTGACCATATTAAAGTTCTAAAGTTAAAAACATTTTTCAGCAATTCACACTAACCATTATTTTAAATTTACCCCGTTTTCATAAAACCATTTTGGCCACTTCTATGTTTATTATAATTTCCGAATTAAGAATTTAAAAACCAAAGGTACAAAATCGTCACTGTCTTGCAATAATTAAATGTTTATTATTTTGTTAATTCCTTAAAATGTGTTTTCTTTTTCAATATTACTGACAATATATGCAAGTCCTAGTACCTAGACTAAATGTTTACTGTCTCGGGAAGAGTCTCTGATTTTTTTATTCACGTCTTCAAAGAATTTTTTTAAATTTGAAAACACATAGTTCTGGTTACTATATTTTTTAAACATAAATAACATTTAAAGGATAATTTTTTACATTTTGCCACATCATGATTGCAAAATTATTATAATAATGAGATCTGTATATTCCTTTATTTTCCTGCATTCCCTGATTTCTTTATTTCCTTATTTCTTTAATAACAAGTATTTCAATAAAAAATATACTGTACTTTACATAATTCTACGAATGGAGTGAAATCCACAAAAAGCATCGAAAATGCAAAGCTATGGGCCAAGTACAAGAGAATGTTACATTGGAATAGGTTGCTCATTAACATAATTTTTACACGGGATTTGAAATCAATCAAATGTGAGCAAGTACAAATTATTGTAGAGCAACGACACAATACTATCGCTAAGTAAATATATACAATTAACTAAATTTCCCAAAATATGGTGTCTTCTCATTTAATGACTAAATCTGTTTACTGCTCTATTAAATGTACTTGGTGGCCCGCTTTTTACGAAGGTTCGATGGTAAAAAATACCTGTAGTATCAACTCCCCTAAGCTTAAATATTTGGGAATGTGTGACATTAAAAGAGAGTTGCTGAACCACAGTATAAAACGGGCTTCTTACTGTTTAGAATGAAAGTCCTTTAAATATCTCACGTCGTTCCTTTTTAATTTATTTTAACAACAATTGTTGAAATACACTACAATATGTATATGTAATTTCCTCTCACACACATCCAGATTGTTAACATATTAAATTAGAAATGTTTGTTACGTTACGTTTTTGACATCAAGCTTCGTAAAAAGCGGGCCACCAAGTACATTTAATAGAGCAGTAAACAGATTTAGTCATTAAATGAGAAGACACCATATTTTGGGAAATTTAGTTAATTGTATATATTTACTTAGCGATAGTATTGTGTCGTTGCTCTACAATAATTTGTACTTGCTCACATTTGATTGATTTCAAATCCCGTGTAAAAATTATGTTAATGAGCAACCTATTCCAATGTAACATTCTCTTGTACTTGGCCCATAGCTTTGCATTTTCGATGCTTTTTGTGGATAATTCTTATCTCTCGATTTCTGTTTTCACTGTATCTACTGTCTTTATTCTTTTATACCTTTTTCTTCTCTCTTCCCCCCCCCCTCCCTTCCCTTTCCCTTCACCGTTCGCTCTCTCCTTAGCGAACGTCCTTTTACTACCGCGTTCACATCTCTTCCTCCACGGTTCTCGAATGTAGTTCCCCGTATTCCATATCCTTTTTGCTCGCGTCCTCCGGCTCCGACCCCCACCCGTAGATTATGGGAAACACCATGGCCCGGACGTTTATGGCCGTGGAACTCGCGATGCACGAGGCACTCAATCGCGGATTTGATACAACTTAATCGCGGCCCGTGAACACCCTCGCATTCCTCAGTGAAGAGGTTGCCTCGCCGACGTATCATAAACACAATCGTCGTCCTTTCTGCGTGGAATTTTGCGAGGACCACGAGCCGGGGCCCACCTTTCTCCTCGGGTGCTTCTTTATCCCGGCTGCTGGGTGTTTCGATACACGTGGCCGCGATTCGCATAACGATCGAGTGCAGTCGCACACGAAGATCATTGCGATGTTCCAGGTGAAAAATACCTTGGCCCCTTGATGACGGAGAAACACGAACCGTACTGGTCTTATCAAGAGTTAAGGTCTTGACTCGGGCCAAGTACAAGAGTTCCCGACTGGTAGACCTGAACTACTCTTTTCCGGAAGAATTAGATCGAGGTTTTCGGGGTATTCAAACGGCATTAAATCCGCATATTTCCCACAAACTATGGTGATATTCTTGTAGGGGACGTCCACCCGAGTAATTTAAGCCCAACTACGAGAAGATCCATCAAGCCATTTGCGAGATATTTTGATCTAAAAAGTCGAGGTTTTTGTAAGAAACGTCGTCTTCTTCCTCTCCTCCTTCTCCATCGCCATCGTCATTTTCATCTCCAGCCTGTCACGCAGCCCGGTGTCAAACCCTAACATATGTTTCATACCATGCGAGATAATTTTTATGCCGATAACGTAGATTTTTCTATGTAATCTGAGACATGCCGGAAAAAAATTAAGAGACAAGGTTTTGTCTCGGACCAAATACAAGAGTTGCTTATTGGTATTCAGAAAATCTTCAAGGGTTATCAATAATTTATAAATTTAACAGAATGGTTTCTTAAATTGTAGAAGAAATGTATTTGATTTTTGAAACTTAGGCTTAACAATATATCGCAACATTACGCTTAAAACAGATTAAATGCCGACTTTTTTTCAAATGAATAAAAATAAATTAAAAAATATTGAAAATAAATATTACTTAAATGCCCGATAAAGTAATTAGAAATGTTTAGAATAAAATTAATGAGTGACCACGAATGACGAAGACGCACCGTTGCTCTCGGCTGTCGCTACGGCTGCGCTAGGAGTGCGAGCGTGACAGACAGAAGTAAAGAAAGAGAGGCCCTTATGCTAGAAAAATTCAAATCATGTTAAATTCCGCATTGCTTTGTCGTCAGCCGCGCTCTCACACATGCTTGCGTGGCCACGTAGCGTCGTTTGTTTGGCTAGTGCGAGCGCGACGGAGTGACGGAAAGTTAGAGACAAAGAAGTCGGTGTCAGTTGTTTATATCCGGAGACATAGTACGCCACATCGAGCAGGAATTATTACGAAAAAGAGGGAAAGGTAGATACCTTCGTGATGCACGCGTTAGTACGTCATTCGGAAGTTTTCAAAGTGTTATCAATAATTAATGTGTTTCATTGTTAGAACTTCGATACATGTCAAAGCATATCTTAAAATTTCTACAAGCTCTTCTTTAGTACATAATCAAATTGTTCTGTAAACAGGTCTTCCAAGAAAAAGAAGTCAAATTTTTTTTATCGGGTTATTCGGCACTGTTAAATAATTTTTGTTACGTGCTTCGTATCGATACTTTACCATCTCGGCTATTGAATCTCCAAATTGTTTTTTATCTAGTTGTGACAGTGTTATGATATTACTTAAACACTATTTGTTCAAACCCGTCGTTGAAATATATGTAAGATTAATGGACATGATGACGTTGTTATACGTAAATCGAAAAATGTTTACAAGGATATACATTTGACCAAATTAAAGTTCTAATAGTTAGAAACATTTTTCAGCAATACACACTAACTATTATTTCAAATTTACCCCGTTCTCATAAAACCATTTTTGTCCACTTCTATGTTTATTATAATTTTTGAATTAAGAATTTAAAACCCAAACGTACAAATCCGTCACTGTCTTGCAATAGTTAAATGTTCATTATTTTGCTAATTCCTTAAAATGTGTTTTCTTTTTCAATATTACTGACAATATATGCAAGTTCTAGTACCTAGACTAAATGTTTACTGTCTCCGGAAGAGTCTCTGATTTTTTTATTCACGTCTTCAAAGAATTTAAAAAAATTTTTAAATACATAATTCTGGTTACTATATTTTTTAAACATAAATAATATTTAAAGGATAATTTTTTACATTTTGCCACATCATGATTGCAAAGTTATTATAATAATGAATTCTGTATATTTCTTTGTTTTCCTGCATTTCCTGATTTCTTTATTTCCTTATTTCTTTAATAACAAGTATTTCAATAAAAAAACATACTGTACTTTACATAATTCTACGAATGGAGTGAAATCCACAAAAAGCATCGAAAATGCAAAGCTATGGGCCAAGTACAAGAGAATGTTACATTGGAATAGGTTGCTCATTAACATAAACTGCATTTTACACAGGATTTGAAATCAATCAAATGTGAGCAAGTACAAATTATTGTAGAGCAACGACACAATACTATCGCTAAGTAAATATATACAATTAACTAAATTTCTCAAAATATGGTGTCTTCTCATTTAATGACTAAATCTGTTTACTGCTCTATTAAATGTACTTGGTGGCCCGCTTTTTACGAAGGTTCGATGGTAAAAAATAACTGTAGTATAAACTCCACTAAGCATAAATAGTTGGGAATGTGCGACATTAACAGAGAGTTGCTAAAACACAGTATAAAGTGGGCTTCTTACTGTTTAGAATGAAAGTCCTTTAAATATCACACGTCGTTCCTTTTTAATTTATTTTAACATCAATTGTTGAAATACACTACAATATGTATATGTAATTTCCTCTCACACACATCCAGATTGTTAACATATTAAATTAGAAATGTTTGTTACGTTACGTTTTTGACATCAAGCTTCGTAAAAAGCGGGCCACCAAGTACATTTAATAGAGCAGTAAACAGATTTAGTCATTAAATGAGAAGACACCATATTTTGAGAAATTTAGTTAATTGTATATATTTACTTAGCGATAGTATTGTGTCGTTGCTCTACAATAATTTGTACTTGCTCACATTTGATTGATTTCAAATCCTGTGTAAAATGCAGTTTATGTTAATGAGCAACCTATTCCAATGTAACATTCTCTTGTACTTGGCCCATAGCTTTGCATTTTCGATGCTTTTTGTGGATACGATATTACGGGGATTACTGTAAAGCGTTTATCAATGAAATATCGTTACATTATTACGTTCGTGGAATTGCGTCGGGTAGAATTATTGAGACACACGACGGTCATTCGGACGTTGTTTTTAGCACGGATTCAACGGGGAGATGTGGCATTAAAAGTTATGAACAAGAGGAATTGCGGTAAGTAACAATTATTGTTAAGAAATACAAGATTTTATACGGTGGGGTTTTTTTCAATCGCTCGGTGATGGATGGATTATGATTAGGAAATTGCCGTGCATCAGGGAAGAGTAGGGTAAAACCGAGTAGGCGTTCGGATGAGCGATGCGATAAGTTGTCAATTAGCACGTGTTAATTTGTACTTGAGTGCGTGTGAAAAAGTTTCGACCGTAAGTATACGATTCTGGTATTTTCTATTTTATTACAATACTTGAAAATATGATTATTAATTCAAGAAAGCTTTTGAAAATTAACTCAATATTTATTTCAAATAAACAAATCTCACTTTTTGACCACAACAGGGTTCTCTGTTCCCTGATGATTTTCTGGTAGAAAAAATTTGATTAAGTACCCGGTTCGATCCAGTTCTTCCCGAATATCACACGGAACAATCGTTACGTAACCAATAGTAAAACATCGGAGTGTCGCTTTCACGTTTCCTTTCGGTCGATTTTCCCATAAGCATGTCATCCACTACGGATTCCTGTCACTCTCCCTTCGCCGTTCTCTGTAATTATCGTACATGATGTACGACCGTTACCTACATAGCAAGCAGGTGTAAAGAAACGTCCGAAAAACGTGATGCAACGAGATAAATCAAAGTTCGAAATCCACCGCGGCGTGGATCGATAACCGAGATTGGCAACGTGCCAATTTTCTTCGAGAGTGAAAGCAGATTTCGAGAAGGGCCGAGCACGTCGGCGGAGACGCAATGATAGGTGTGATAAATGCAATTATTCACGCTCGATTAAGAGCACATGTATACATACACGGGGAACTGCTCGCCGCGGGTATACGCGTGTTCGAGGCCGATCGGAACCTCAGATCGAACACAGAGTTTGCTCGCGCAAAAATTCTGCTCGAGTTTTAAGCTGATTATCTTCTCATACGGTTCTTCGCGTGAATCGCGTTACGAAACTGACTCGGTTGGATTTTCAATTTGTATCGGCGTATGGAATTATTTGATCAATTTTAAACGCTTCGACTACCAACCGTTGCGTTAGTGGAGATTTTTAATTTTTTGTGGGTGGCATAAAAAGATCACAATGGAGACCAGTAACTGTTATTAACATATACAGATGCCGTTTGTCATTCCGCGATGCTTTTATATCTTCGACACGCACGGTCAAAGGTTCTCGATCGTATCGAATCGAAGAGGAACAAGATTGAGGACCATCCACGTAGCGTAGATTATCCGTTTTCGTTTCCAGCGTGTACCTGCTCCTGGAGGACACCGTGAAATCCAGGGACTCGGAATTGATGCATCGCCTTGTACGAGAATATATTGCCCCGCACACGTTTTATACCGTATCCGAAGAAAAATATTCCAGTCACGACCCGGGCACAATACAACACCGGACTCTGTGTACTCATAGATTACATTTATCAATTTCACGTGAAAAAAAGAATTCACGAAATTAATCTAACGCCGAAATCCAGCCTAGAGAAATCGACGGAGATAACATCGATAAATACATATATCCATTGTATTTTAATTCGGAACGAAGTTTCCGTAATGTATCGCCTTAAAAATGTATACGTATAATTTGACACGATCCGCAAGATGCCTGGAGGTATTTTATTATCGTTAGAAGAACGTTGATATCACGAGAAGCATTGCCTCGAAAATCAATGCAACGTTTTGTACACGAATATATCATGTCGCGTTTATTGTATACATCGGCAAGAGAAAAATATTCCAGTCGCGACCCACGCACAATGCGTAGAGAAACTCCTGCGTGGCGCGATGTACAAGAAGAAAGGAAGTCTTCGAAATAAATCACCGATCTAGGCAACAGGTGTACGTATTGCCTCACGATTCAGGTTCTTGCTCCGTGTGACTTGGCGGGAGTTCCAAGTGAACCCATCCACGTATCGCGCGGTTGTATTACTTTTCCTGAATCACCAAATACGCTGCCAGCAAGCAGGAAAAATATGAACATCGACTTACATCGGTGTCCGATTTCCGTCGAGTAAACGCTGAGATTTTCTGCTGTGGTATTTAATCTCGAGGGTTTCTCGGAATTCTGGAATTTTCGTTTATAAATTCACTGAATTATTTTTTAGTGATTTTTATCTGTTTAAAGATTGCGCTTCTATTGTGGGTTTTGATAAAATTTTGATGATGGGAGTGGTAGAGAAATGAAAAAATAAGATTTTTGAAAAACTTCCCACACAATTCTGCTGTATGTGAAGAATATGCGATGAAATTGATGTATTAGTTTGTCATTGGACGGACAAACGGACACATTATTTTAATGTGGAAAGGAACAAGATTAAAAAGCGTGAAAGAAACTTGTATCCGCAACGGCTTGTAGAACACCCGATAAATTTTCCATGGCAAGAGAGCAATAAATTTACCCTGCGATTTCTCCGACCGTTGCTTTAATACTAATTAATTGAACTTTACAAATTACCTCTCAATATAACGCTCAAGTAACTTACACCTGAAATTCAAGATACCAACGAAAATAAATCTTCGACAACTATTCCAAAAATACTTAAACTAAAATTCCTTGTACAACAAACGAACTAAATAATTAATTATGCGTTTTAATTTAATTAATATAATTTCCAAAGCCACATCTACGAATATAATTTCCCTTTCCACCCTCCCCGCGTGTTATCCGGCCGTAACATCGAGCCGTAATGTATGAATTTCAATTAATTACCAAGTAAATAATCTTCGAAACACGAAAAGTCCTATGCTGCCTCGGAGCGGAGGGATCGTCTCTCGAAAACAAGTACATTAACCGCCTCACCTGCGGTGTACAACGAATAAAGACCTCATCCGTGTCCACCAGCCTCACGTACGTGCAAGTCTTATTCTCACAGAGTGAAGTGGAGGGAGTCCGACTGGCAAATAAGAAGAAAAACCACCGAGAGGCACAGGCAACAACATCAAACGTACGACGAGCGAGCAACCGAACCAACCGAGACGCTTTCGGGACCGGTCGGAGGGATGACCTTGGTTTGGAATAAAATGAAATTAATCTGAGGTGGCCGGCGGGGGTCGGCGGCGTCTCTGTCCTAGTTCATAATAAATAAATCCGAGAGACCGGCCCCTGCGGTGTCCCAATTAATTCGCTCTTATTCTAACTGCCGTGTCCTCGGGAATGCTCCCTTTGTGATATCGACATTGGCCATGGTGTTGGATTCATTATCATTTGTCGTACGTATCCTTTTGTACGTACCCCGGTCGTATTTAATTAAGCCGCAGGCCTGCGTCGCCACGGTGTTTCCACTACAATCCGGTGGAATGCGTTTGCTCCTGCGGAATGTCCCGAGGAGTCCGCATAGGATATATAACCTTCGATTACCGGTGCAATCTGCGGGGACGTCGGACGGAGAGAACGAAGGGGGATCGATTTTCACTGAGCGATCATTCGTTAACGGGTAAGATGCAATATGACAACCTGTTTTGCCAGCAATGATAGTATAACGTCGTCTTACAGGCTGCCTTTGCGGTGATCTCGCATGTTAATGAACGTGAAACGCGAGCAGGCAAGGGTTTCATTGGTAATCAGAGAATTGAGAAAGTTTATGGGATATGTATATGTTACATAAAACGTATATCGTATAAATAACTGAATAATATACCGTAGAAACTGAATAATAAAGAGATCTAACAATTTTTCTAACTAGATACATATCACACCATTAATCACGGCTCAATTTTCCCGGACTTCTAAATCACTTCCTACATTCCGTTCCAATATGTTTTACTAAACTTAATTAACACCTGACTCGGTCCCGTGACGGGACGAACGTAAAACACAATCTTCGATTAAGTACGAGGAAACAATTCGGCTTTCACCGCAGAGGAGCCGGAGAAGTTAAGAACGGCGAGATAAATCAAGGGCTCGATGAAACCGTTTATAACCAAGCGAGATCTATCTTCGGGCTGCGTAGCAATGCACTCACGAATACTCTCCTAGTCTATCCTATTATTACGCGGACCTGCCAGCACTCCCACGCCGAGGGTAACATGATCGGGGTTAATCTGACCGTGACCTGTACTATGCCAGCACCTGCGTGCGACCCAACCTAATTCCAACGTATTTTTTTTTTCTTTTCTTTTTCACCCACTAACACAGTCCGTGTTCTCTCTCGTTTCTTTTCTTCCGTTGCCTCTCCAGCGTCCCACAAAGGAAGATAAGGAGCGGCGATAAGAGCTTTTTTTCCAGAAAGACTCGACTAATGAGAATTTCCAACTTTTCCAGCATTCAGATACCACGATGATTAATTACTTTTCTCTTCCCGTCTGAAGAACGAATCCTTCTTTTTCTACGCAGAATTCCAAGTGGGACACTCAAAACAGATCCTTACGATCTATCGTACCGTACCGGTAATAATTAATTACCCAAAGTCCACTTCGGATCTTTATTAAGGCGTTCTACGTAACGTGTCGCGAAGTCACGCGATTTCCGTGGAACCTCTTATCGGCCGATAGATAAAACCCGACGAAGAAGTGTTAAAGCCACCTCTATGTATGTACAACAAGAGCACCGGAAAACGAGGAGTGCCACTTCTGCCGGGGCAAAGTCACGGCAGGTACGTGTAAGAGCCTTCGATCATAAATCCTCGGCGCCTTCGATGGTAGTTTCGTGGTTTTATAAGGGTATATATATAAAAAAAAAAGAAAAAAAAAGGAACACGTTATGGGAAATGTCCTATCGAGCTGGAGGCAGGTGCACCGGCCATATAAGGTTAAAAGGCCATACGAAGTCGACTCTCACTCCGGGAGTACGATAAACGCGGGCCGATTCGCTCGTGCCTCGCCCAAAACTTCCACGCGAGGAGTTATTACGAACGCCTACGCCCCGGGTGACGCCGCTGGAAACCCGAACCGAGGATTTCGGCGACGACGAAAGGGGGTTTGTTTTTCGTGGATATCTACGGAAAGTGGTCGTGGGCTCGGCGACGAGCCGTTAGGTTGTAAATCTCCCACTCGGTGGGCCGATCCGTGTATGTATGTATGTATGTATGTATGTATGTGGAATCCCAAACTTTCCTGGAGCTGTGATTTCGTTGCCCGATCGATCCCGATGTTGCGAGAATTACTGGGATTCTCTATCCCGAAGGGTTTTCAAAGCATGGATAATATAGGGAAATATTGAATATTACGGGTTTGTAATTTTTTATTTATTTATACATAGGTGTATGAAGAAAGAATATTTAAATTGGAAATGTTGCGTGTTAAGAACGTTCAAGAGCGCGGATAAATGAAATGTTTCACATGCTAATTACTTAAATGTAACGATAATATCGTCGCGGATCGAGGTATCTTCTCACACCTTCGGAAAGCGGCGAGGATACGGTCGCACGTAATGACGGTAATTAACGTCTCAATTAATCTAGCTGCCGAACATTCCTCCCGGTGTAACACGAGACACCCGTGTAATTTCCTGGCCGCGTGAAAAAAAGTATCGCGAGAAATCGAACGGGGTGCAGAAGTTTACAGAGGACCGGTACAAATTAACTATCTCAGCCACTTGAATGGACGTTTACCGCTAATTACGTCGTACACGTTGATGTACACAGTAATTATGCCGGCCCGAAGCAACCAGATCGGGTTCCTCTTTTTTTCTGTTTTTATTTTTTTTTTATTTATTTTTTTAGTCTCGGTCTCAAGAGGCCCCCGTGACTAATAATACGAGATCGAAAAATCCTGGTATCGATCTCCCCCGTGGAATATGCCGAACCGAACTCCCATGGGGAACCATCGAAGTACGGACGTCACCCGCTGACCCGTACCTGTGTTCTTTTAATTGGGACCAGAATCGAATCGCCGATCGGCTGCAGGTGAATCGCAACGATTTGTATCACTGGCAGATCATTACTCATCTATCCTCATGGGGGAATTATACGAGTCCCCATTGTAACGAGGATAAAGGAATCGATGCATTCCCCGCGGGAGGGTACGGGAATTTTCCTTCGTTAGCGTCGTTTTAAGGATACGGTTTCCGTTTCTCGTATTTTGTTCCTTTTTTTATTCCCGACGATTTCTTTTTTTTCAGCCACCACCGCTGATCAATATTTCTCATTTATCTGGTTTCAACTGCAGAACGAAAGATTCTTCGTTCTCATTGTTCGCCGAATCTAAGACGTATTTCTTGGAAGTCATGGAATAGCGCTCGGAAGGAAATCATCGATAAATTCTCGGGATTCGCGAGAATTTCAGTGAGCTTAAAAAATTCCGCTGAATATCCAACGGGATTCCGGAAATTTATTCGAATGTTCCTCTTCCGCGTCGGTAATTTCGTACTTCCTTCGGGACGAATATTCCCGTTGAATCGCGCGGAGTGGAAGACAAGACACCGGGCGTAGCTTTAAGGCGTCGATTATTTATTCACACGTTCGTCGGACGACTTCCTTGATAGACGATCGACGGTCTTCTTTTAAGTATCTCAATTTACATGAGCCAAAGATACAGATGTCGCGACAAATGTTCGAATAGTTCAGGTGGTGACGGTCGATCGGTTTGATGCACGTGCTGACCGGAAGCGGAAACGCGTTGTGGGAACGAGGAAAGCCGCAAGTGGCATGGGGGCTAAGTCTAATGATGCGCATATAAATGCGGGATGTGTGTGTGAAGTCGAGATGACACATGTAGATAAATTTGCAATGTGCCCGGTGTACGATATTAGCTATATCATCGTTGGAAATTAACGTTCGCGCCGCGGTTATAATTATTTATAGATTAACGATCGCGGTGGAAAACGAGACGTGTCGTAACGTTACTTCAATTTTTCGAGACTTCAATAATCGTCGATCCTTAGTCAGATTTTATGCGAACATTATTATTAACGGCTTAAAATAGAATCTATATATATATAGGACACAATTTATTATACGTAGACGATTATAATTAATTTTACTTAATTTAGGACGCTCTTGCTCGAGAGAAATGAATTACATCGAAAAGAAATTATCAAGGTTCTTTGAGACAAAACATAAAATTATCGTACAATTCTTTCCTCGGTAGAATTATACTTTATTATGTAATATTTTAATAATTTCATCGTGGATATTCCACAGAATTCGCGGAGGGTTATTTTCAATACTGTTCTCGGCGTTGAATTGAATACCATTTTCGTGTCGTGGTACATGTATGCAAATTCGTCGGTATTTTAACGGCGTAACGGTAAAACTGCAATAAATCCGCATTTGCTCTTCGCACTTGTTAATTCGCCGGAGAATATTCGTCGTCTTTCGATTACATTCGACCAGTATTAACGCCGTCGTATTTCGTCTTACACGACGTTAAGTAGTACAAATGAAAAGACTCATCTTCGCCCGGTATCGTCTCCTCCGTATCTCCGCCGTAGTCCTCCCCCCTCCTCTCTCCCCCTCTTGAAATGGAAAAAGAAGAAAGAAATCAATGAAAGGTACCCCGGAGAATGCACGTAGCCCTTCGAGATTCAACTCGAACGCGAGAATCGACGCGAGAGTGGCCCGAGTGCAGACAGCACTTAAATCGATACAAGTAGCGATGGGAGCAAGCCGAATTCACCGCTGAATAGAAATTTCCTCGTTTGAAAAAAGCATAGAAATCATTCCAACGTTTCACAGAATTTTAAAAGTCACCAAAACGTGGGTAAAATTAAATAAAAGCTTGATTAAATAGACTTTCGAAAAGAATATGGAAAATTTAGGAAATTTTTATAGGTTTTCTTTTATTCGAGTTTAAATATATTCCTATTTGAAAGGTTCTTATATTTTTTCTATTTGACATATTTAAAAATAATATCGGATAATTATTTAGTATTCCTTTAGAGGTTACGTGATTTTATGGAACTGAGAGAATTGTAAATATTAATGAACCATCGTAGCTTGGAACTTTCGCTTGATCGAGAATTCCTGCGGCATCGAACACCCATCGCTCGAAGCGGATGCTACCTTCGAAAGTTTTTAGCGTTATCTGTACGGTTGCATGACCCGGAGCTGTTAGCCCACGAATGTTTATAAATATTCGATGATCGTTTCTTCGTTTGGCGCTCGTTTACGAGCACTTCGCGCCTCGAGCACGAAGATCGATCTTATCGAATTCAGGCAACCTCTCTGTAGATCGTTAATGCCTTCCTTTAAAATTTAATCGACAACGTTAGAATCAGTTCCAGGTAGTAATTTGTAGCGACGATGACTTTATTTTCAGTTGCCGATGCGATCCTGGTCGTGCTCGTTTTGCAACAAATATTCGCGCTACTTCAGAAACTGTTGTCGGTGTGTTACTCTTAATGGATCGTTCGACGAGAAACGAATTCAGTACCCGATTCGGGAACCAGATTACGTTAATTGACACGTCATTATAATTATCCCTCGCTGTATCGTCATCGCAACCTATGTTACTTTTATATCACGATATACGAGAACCGTAATTCTTGTCATTTTCTCTACGTTAATATTCCTTTGCAATTAGTTCGAACAATTTGTTTTAATTCTTGTTCCCCTTATTTTATTAATAGTCATAGTGTACGTATAATATATACATACATACATACGATAACTACCGCTGTAACGAACAGTAAAAGATCTGATTTTCTCTATTTCTTTCTCTCTGTCGAGAAAAATGCAGTTTTCTTCCACGAATAACGCAATTTCGTTTTTAATTGGCTTTGTGGACCGGCGCGTAGTGATAAGGCATATTAGACATGACGAAAATTCCTGCGTTTACGAGCGGACAAGCCGAGCTGGCCGTTATACCTTCAACTGACTTTACATCCGGCAATAAACCGGTGTAACCGCGAAACACTCGCGGCCTTTTCAGGCAGCCGTTAATGAGAAAGTTTATGTATTTTCTTAATGACACCGGTTTCCATTAACAAGTCATAATCGGCACTTTATCGATCACTCTCGTCCATCTTTCCCGTATGAACACGTTACCGGGCAGACGCGTTATCAAGGGCCACGGTGCTAATCCGTGCCCGCATGAGTCGCGTAAAACAGGCCACGAGCAGGCGTTTCAAATTGAGAGCTCGATTTCAGCGGGTTTTACTGTCGGCAGTAAATAAATAATTAAGCTTCTTGCCACTCGCGGATAAGCAACGTCTTAGCACATTTTAATAGCAGCCAGCGACTACGTCTACGGACACCCGGGCGATTTTACGATTTTATCTTTCACTGAAATGCATCCCCTCGCGTCGATTCGCGTAGAAACCGGGGGGAAGAATGGTTAAATGAGGAATATTGATGGTGGATATAATTGCTATGTAATGACGACGGCGTCACGACGTGGCGGTCGTTAAACGGGACCGTGAAGGCTCGATGATTTTGATAAACTGATAAACCGAACGACTGGAAACGGACCGCGATGTGCGAAAACGCGTAAACTTGAGAGTTAATCGAAACGCGTACGATTACCTTCTAAATCTACGGTGTCCTCGTGTACGCGATAAGACGGTCGTAAACTGCCCCCGTTTCTTTCTTTTTTTTTTACAAGGGATTTATTTACTCGAATATAGGATATTTCGAGTACATTGACCACTGCTATAACAACCGCGTTACCGTTTTTATTTCTAAAAAAAATTTGGCCAACTTCCCTTCGGAATTAATTTAAACGTAGCACTACAACCATTAGAGATCTCTCTTAACGAGATACAAGTATTAGAACGATGCAATACGAAGAGAAAGGCTTCAAAGATGAAATCACGATCGTTTTCGTTCCCATAACAGTATCACCAGGGATCAACTGAACCGTTTTGGACATCTTTCGCGGTACTCTGATCGCCTTCGGGGTAAAAGATGGCGATACGAATACAAGGATCGTTAGGCATGTAGCACAGACAGTGGAGCCCCGGGTATAAGATAATCAGCCGGCTCATAATACGGGGGCGTGCGAGAATAATGCATTGCTTGATATATTTTACGGGAGAATAATTTGACGGGGTTGAATTTCCATGACCTTTCCTGACTAATAGTTGGAGCCGCGATTCATTATTGTATCAGCCATTTTTAACGATGTTTGACCCTTCTAAGTATAAGCATTCACATTTACCTCGAATATTATGAAATATATAGTTTGGTTTTTGTGTGTCGAAAATCGTCTTTACCTATTTTTTTTAAATAAGATACCCAATTTCCGAATGTCGATGGAATATACAATTTACTGATATATTCGAAAAGGAATTCTGCTGATTTTGAAGTCACATACTCTAATCCATCTATTTGCTAACAATAAGCATTATTAACCAATAGCAACGAGCTTATTTAAGTCTGTCAAGTTAGATGGCAGCCTGTATAATATGGTTTTAATCCAGAAGATTATACGTATAGCGAGAATAAAAGATATACTAAGTATTGTTCTATGATATTTGTGAAAACAAATAAAAAATTCCACGACATACGTTCCTCCTAATAATTGCGAACGGTCAACTCCATAATATTTCTTTCATATCGTTACATACAAACCGAGAGTTTCTCTGCGGGAATCGCCACATTGTAATTAACCGAGCCATCCGTTTCTCACGTGTATTTACCACCTGTCGTGCGTACGTTCGTTAAGCCGTTCATCTCCCGGCGACGGTTTAACATTTTGCAAGTCGTCGTTCGTCGTCCACGTGCCACGATCGGGGACGTCACATCCGCGCGCGCGTCGCTGTTAGGAAGTAATTCTGAATGGCTAATTAGAGAGACAATGATGCGGAACTCGCGGGACCGGAAGGAGACAGAGGAACTATTCTCGACGACCGTCGAGTGTCTCTTCCGCATCGTAATTATAGCGAGTGGACTTTTCTCGTTCCGGATGTTAATTAAGATGCACAATGGAAACTCTTGAAACGTTCCATAATTACCGTGAGAATTTACGTTACTCCAATTTCGTTTCTTTTCTCTCCGTTCCCCCGCGAGACTGTTAAAATACAGGCACGCGATAATGAGAGGCAAATTTCGTTACACTGCCCACCGCGAATCAACGAATTCGTTGCCGGAAAGTCTCGGCGTGAAGTTAAAAATCACCGAAGTTACGGAGAGATTCTTCGAATTGAAAAATTAAAGCCACTTCGTACGTATGTAATTATGAATACCAATGAGGAACTGGTTAAGGAATTAACCGTGGTGACAGTAATCGACGGGATTATACAGTGGCTTAATTTTAGAGTACGAAAATAACCGGTGGCCGATTATGGAAATTCGATGCGCGTGACGACAGTCGATATATCGGGTGGCCAAGGGAGAAATTTGTCGCAAGTGGAACGTGCTCGTCAGCGAAGCCCGCTGCGCGTTAATTGAATGTCAAATACACAGAGGGAGGGAAGAATTATGACCCTTAATGACGACACGGGGCGTTGGTACATTGCCGATCGATTTATAGGTCATTGTCTGCCACGACACACATACAATTTTTCACGTCACTGTCCAGTAACATATACGAGTCTTATCGAGTTTATATATAACGGTGTTGTAGATCATAAAACGAATCGTACGACTTCCACGGAGATTGTTCATTAGCTTCCGAGAAATCCTTTGCTCATTAATCTTACTCGAATTGAATTTTAATTGGATAGAACACCCTGAATTAACGGCGATTTAATTGACCACATACGCAAATCAAACGCAATCCTATATAATTATATTTTTAATTCTTTCTTTTATTTCAATAATAAATTCGAACATTTTTTTGTCATACCGTGTGTACAAAAGTATTTGTACATTCTGTTTGATGGATAAACAAATTTTACAGGCGAAGCTTATACATATACATAGATTTTAGTAACAAATAAAGATAATTAAAATATTAATGAATAATATTTATATTAAAATAACTTTATATCGCTCCTTTATAAATCAAATTCGTTTATCCCTGTGATTGCATGTGCACATACTGTATTTTACTCACTACGAACCATATTAATTCGTATTCTATTAAAAAAATAGTCACATTGTTAATAATCATCCCATACGTTATTCCATAAGTTCGTAGCATATTTTCATATTTTTAGAAAAAGATATTCTAATGTTACTTATCCGATCAATATGTTTATTTATTGTGAACATAACTAGTACTAGTAATATTCAGTTCATCTTCACTCTCCATACTATCACTCGTCTCGTTAATATAACCGTTCATATTACTTTCATCTAAACTATTGTTGTCACCCCCTAATTTTTAAATATTTAGTTTTTAATTTCTTTAAATATTTTAATCTTACCTTCAGACCACAAGACGCACCCAAAATTTGAGTCGATTTTTCTATTTAAAAAAGTGCTCCTATAGTCCGAAAAATACTGTAGATCATAGCTTTGCATAATATAAAAAGGTGTGTTCACCCTCTCGTTCCACAACCTCGTCCTATTTCTTCAGCAAAGACAATGTACCGCTATAAAATTTCTCTGAACCTTCAATAAAACAAAAATTCCAGAATGACCTAGGTGAAACGAACATTCGGTCAATCAGAAATTTCTACTTGACCTCGAGAGTGTCTTCCGTTCTCATTCCTTCTCGCGGAGGCTGGCTGCTACGAGAAAATCAACAAAAAATCTGCGCGCAAACCTGGTAAAAGCTGTGCTCTTACGCGTGACGGCTTAATAATTGTATGCACCGCTCGGGTTGGGCTCGGGTGGCCCCGCGAGAATCCGTTTTACATGGTGCCGCATAATTACTATGATCCCGCACTTCACGGTGCTCCAGTTCTCCACGAGGGAGAGACAGGCGGATTCACGTGGCCCCCGCTCAAAAAGCACCGGCACGAAAGAAAACCTGCAATCAACGCGTCAAAAAGCAGAACTTTCACCCGGCCGATCGCTGTTATGTTTCACCGCGTTGTTCTGTACTCGTCGGTTCGGCTCGATAAACCGGTGCTGGTACCTGGAACAATGCCGGTTAATCGTTGATCTTTTTCATCCGCCATTCTCTCTCTCTCTTTCTCCGTACGAGTCACATTTCGATTTTTTTTCCGAAGAAAAATATGTGTAACTCCCTGCATCCGAGATACAGATATCAAGAAACCTCGTCACATTTTAAATTAATAATACATACCGTGATTATGCTTACTTTGATTACTTTATTACTTTATTAAAAGTCCGTATCAATCTAAAATTGTCCAAAATACAGGGTGGAGCAGAGAAAACGCATGTTTTTCACTATTGAATGATTGGGGCACGGCTTGATAAAAATTATAAAAACAAGTATTAAGCGATAGATTTTTTAATGCAGTTTTGAGATATATATACTTTAATTAGGTTCGAAAAATAATGTCTTGGAGATGACGTTCTTCTTGCTGGATACAAATTTGGATCCTCTCCTGAAAGTTACGCAAGGCTCTCTCCAACATTTCATCCGGCACGGCTTCAATTTCCTGACGAATGGAATTCTTCAGGTTATCGATTGTGCGAGGCTTGTTCATGTAGATTCTTGATTTTAAATATCTACACAAAAAGAAGGGCCTCCTTCACTGCCCCCCTCGCTCACCCGATTTATCGATATGCGACTTCTTCTCCAAGACGAAGGACGTCATTTCCAAGACGTTACTTTTCGAACCTAATTAAAGTATGTATATTTCAAAACTGCATTAAAAAATCTATCACTTCATGCTTGTTTTTATCATTTTTATCAAGCCGTGTCCCAGTCATTCAATAGTGAAAAACATGCGTTTTTTCTGCTCCACCCTGTATAAAGCCAATATACATAGTATTTACCCTCCTACATATCTTTTGATATGAGGTGCCTAGAATACAAGGGGTATAAGTGACTTTTATTTAGTCCTGAGAAAATTAAGTTCAATGTTCACAAATCCTCACAAATCACAATATAGTACAACATTCTTTTTTCAAGGATGGGTATACCATGTACAGGGTAGGCATTTCACTTGTTAGATCCCTTTACCACTAAATAGAATGCTAAATTCAGAGTTTCATGGCACAGATCTCAGTTCTTTAGAGAATGTCGCTTATACCCCTTGTGTTCTAGGCACCTCATATGTTCCCCGATTCTAACAAATAACCCCGATATCAGGTACATTATCCTAAAAGTCCCATTAACCACGATCCGAACCAATGATACACGAAAGCCTGGAATCACCGGGTCGATCCCGATTCCCCCGGGAAAACCGCGCGTCTAATCCCCGTTTTATCCCGTTACGAAGGCATAGTACGGTGGATCCGACTCGTTGCATACATACGTATGCATTTATGCATATGTCCGGCACGTCCACGCATGGATGCAGATGCGGCACGCACGCACGCACGCCCGGCGCTCTGCCCCCGTAATCCTTTCCCGACACTCGTAATGGCCGGAATTGTGAATTCAATTGCCTCTGAATTGGATGCAGTCGCGGGAGAGCCGGTCGTGGCACGTACGTGTATACACGGCCGTGAAAGGCCACGGTGTCCGGCGGGTTTCTGCGGGAGTGGCGACCAAACGGGACAAAGGAAAGGCTCGTCGTGATTGCTGTTCGAGTGGAGAGATCTTCCGAGTAGGTGACGACACGGTGTTTGCCTCGTCGCGGCCGAGTATACTCGACATCGTTCGACGGAGTGCATGTTCGACGAAGAGTCTCGATCCGCGAATTGGTACTGCGAGGGTTGTTGGAATTTATGTTTGGACCGGCCGGCGAATGTTTGATGGAAGAGGATTTATTGCACGGGGCTTTCGAGCGATAGCCGCGGACAGTACGAGTCTGTTGAGGGCGATGTCGGTGGGCCGCGGGTTTTTTTTTTACGCTGATGTACGTTTTCTATGGAAGGTTAATTATAAACTTTATTCGGAGAATGTATTTGTTGAGCGTAGAGAAAATATGATGGGTAAAGAGGAAGCTTTATCACGCTTTGTGGAAAATTGGAGGAAGTAGTGTAATTAAGTTGAGTTTTATTTTCAGGGATCGGGAAAAGATATGTTTAATCAGAATATATGATTTAAAATTCAGTTTTAGTACTCTCTATTTGTCGTTTGTCCTTTTCTATTAGATATTTATTAATTTTGTACCAATAACGAATTAGAGTAATAAAAGTCTCAAAATTACTGGTTATTTCCCAAAAGACCCAAATCCCTCCGATTTTCAGAAATGCTCTTGTACAATTGTTTCTCATCTCTTGCCATCGCAACGAAGCCTGTGTATTCAGCATCAGTCCCTCAGATTTCCACATGTTCTATTCTTTTTCTATCGGAGATCCGCGATAGAATAGACAAGTGTTCTCACGGACGGCAGAGATGGTTAGATACGTTTCGCGGCGGCGTATGCTTAAATCAATTTCACTCCGGCAATTTTCCATCTTCTAGACCGAGTGCCAACTAGCATCATTTGCTTTGTGATTGAGTGTGAAAGATTGCGATCGGATTATGCGCGAAGAGGCGGTATGCATGAGTGCGATCAATCCAGAGGCTCTTCTCGCGCAGACGAACCGTGACCATAATTTTGCCGCGTCATGTGGACGGTGTACAAGTCGCCACGAACCTTGAAGAGCGTCAAGAGAGAATAATGAATTCACGAGACCCCGCTATAATGGTCGCGTAACGAGCCACGGAATCTGTAGAAACTCACGGCTTTTGCCGGGGCTTTTAACTCCGGATGCAGGACCGTTCCTCGGTAAAGTCGAATTTCAAATTGGTAACGGCTCAACGTAATTCGAATATGATGTGACAATGATGAAGCTTAACGGAGATCCGAGTGCACAGTTCCCTCCGAATTAGAATTTTCAGCTTGCATTAAACTCGTATCTATCTTCCCGTTCTAAATTCGTTTGTTGGTTGTTTTACGGATTTACCGTATCTATTAAACTTCGCTTAACCCCCACGTCATATGTACATGCATACACGTGAATCGTATTAAGTTCCGTGAAATTGCTGTTTAACAGATATTGAATTAACGTCAAATGAGATTGTAATTATCGTGCAATTTATATGTGCATATATTATAGATTATATTTATATTCGATCCGCATGAATCTCCGCAATTTAGGTACTATGTTATTATAGGATCTTTAAATGACACGTCAGACCCTCGGACAGGTCTCAAGTATGCTGCTGGACAGTCGGTAGAAACGGAATGCTTAAATTCATGCTGCGTTTATCGTTTCCATCTTTTTGTTTCTATCGAAAGGAGATAAATTAAAAAAGATAACGTGACATAACGTAGGCACGTAGTTGTAAGCTGACACCGTGAGCTCATCGTTCTTTCAACCCGAGACGCCAGTGCCGCCCACTGAGAGAGAAAAAGGACGTTCTTCATTTGATGAAACAAATATAATAAAACTTCTTTCGCAGAGTATCTCATTTTCCGCAATTACTCCATGAATAATTAACATTCATTTTTCACCTCTCTCCTATTCGAATAGCTTACACCATTAAACGCAAACTTTAAATCTTGGTTGCTCTAACCGATTCGTTCGAAAAATCCTTATTTAATTAAAAAGAAAACCGAACGATACTAATAATAATGCTGAAACTAAATATTGCGTGATACGTTTACTACGGGATATTTGTAATTCTCCGGATTCCCGGGTAGCCCGGTTGTAACTTTTAATTAAAACTTTGTCAATTAATTTTATATTCAAAGCGAGTCCGTTGAGAGCCACTGATTTCTTAAGTCTTTACTTCTTGGTTCGAGGATCCGCGAAGAGGCGCCACGGGGTTGTCGCCGAGCGACCTGTCCTCTCGTCTTTCAGCCACTCCCATTTTCAGCTACCGAGTTACTGCCACTCTGTCAATCCCGGCTGACATTCGCGTCCAAACGAAGATACACGCTCGACAATGAACGACTTTCCAGGACCATTCGCGTTGTCACCAGGAGGAAAAGTCGTCCGACAACATTCTCGGACGATTCGCGAACGTGATCAGCATCGAAAGTAGATTACGAAAAATAAACAATCGACCAGTCTCACTTTACCAGACTTATATTTTAATAAAAACCTTTCCTCGGGCGAACGAGGAAAAATGCTGTAATTAAAAATCTATTAAAGCTTGATTGAAGCAAGAAAGAAAAACTTCCACAAAAAGAATTTCATCCGCGAGACAGACGAACTTGCCAGAAATTTCTTCTCAACCCGGAAGAACAACCCGTGTATATCGGAGCTTCATAGAATTACCGGGCAAATTAGATTTCACCAGAATCTTCCTTATCTTTTCATTTCTCTTTGAGGAAAAACTTCCGTATAAAGAACCGTCCGATCCAATTCCCCCGGTGTCTTTAAAAAGCACAAAAGGATCCTCGATCCCCTCGTTTCCCCGAAACATTGTAGAGTTCGTTGGATCTTTCGTAAAAGAATTTCCTAGCTACCAGATCCGTCGCTTGGGAAGACGTCCAAGGGGGTCGGTCTCATTTGAATAAGACAAATGAAGACATCCGGGGAGACACAGGGCGAGAACGATGAAGCTGATACTCGAGATTGGAGCGTGGATCACCTACAGTGTGCTCTCGGAGCATCGAACCGTACCGATTGATTACGATCGTTACGAAGACAATGGCCGACACGGGCTTACCGTAACGACTCGGCTAACTTAGGAATCGGGGGATTACCTTGGATAGTATACGCCGACTAACAAGCTCGACGGATCGAGTTTTGTCCGATGAAAACCGATCTCCCGGCTACTGCCCACGCCTCTGGTGTTCGGCCTGTATTTTTTCACCCGTTCGTCGCGCACGTCAAGCCACGCAAATTGCTACTTTATCATGCAAATCGCGCGGCCGCTCCGGAACGTTAAATTGAAAAGCGTCAATTTCGGACGCTGCCAGACGCTCCCGACGTTGTTTTAATATTCGGGTATCACGCGAACATCCGGACCGTGCGTCGTCCACTTGCCGTCCACGTCGCTTGATCAAACACCGAGGAAGATGTAGCGTTTAGCTGAGCATCTCGCGAAATGGGGTAAGATCGACGGTTTTTGTACGACGGTAATTTGTCTGAGCGGTGAGTATCGTGTTAACGAGCCAGGGATTGCGTGCAGGTGTTACCGTTTCGTGACCTAACACGTTCACGCGGAGTATAGTGTTTAGGAGGTTACAGTTCTTTCGGGTAAGTGAATGTTGCCGAAATGTTAGAAAGAAACGATGTGTCGAGAGACGCGTGAGTGTGAGGTGAAAGTAAAACGATAGGGTTTTGTAAATAATATAATTTTAATTCTTTAGAGCTTTTTTTTAAATATTTTTTACACGGTAACGTTGCATATCAGAGGTTATTCTTTTACTAATTACTTTTTGCTTACGTCGCGGTAGAAATTGTGCAGGTTATTAAATTTGTAAAGCAAACTTTAACAACTCGTTATGAAGAATTTTGTTTGACAATGTATTATTAAAACCGTGCACGTAATATAATTAGTGGTGAAAATTCGTTTTGAAAGCCCACTTGCGTCCTCGAACACCGCATTCTAAATACGGAACGTATCGTTTCCTATCGTCACACCTCCTCGAAGAAATCACAAAGCACAAACGAGTGTCTCTAAAGAAAAATTGGAGCGTCACAGCTACACAATACGTCTACAATAGAAATATTTAATCCGCGACCGTTAATTCGAGCGTAGCGTTAAAAATATCGTTCCCTCTTTTTCACCTTTAATACAGAAATTCCATCATCCGCGAGGGGGAAAGCAAAGAAAATAAAAAATTAGCATAATCTTTCAGAAAAATCAAGCTCCGGTATCAAAGGGAGTACAGTCTGCCGCAGAAGCGTTTTAAAACAATTGTGTCTCTCCCTTTTATTACGCGAACCAATCGAAACCACCCCAACGGCGACACGAGGGAGCAAAAAGGGGGTTGGTGTGTCTAACATTTCTGCGCAACTCCGGGTATTTCCCCTGTCCCTCGCCATCTGCTGGAAGCTGCAAGAGTGAGGAGATGTATTGAACAGGCTGGATGCGCGTGCAGAGATGCGCGAGTATCCGCGAATTCCCGGCAGCACGGGGCCGCAGTCTGCACAATAAAGAAAAAAATTGTGGGGAGCAGGAGAAAGGGAGACAGAGCGAACGAGACAGAGAGAGAGACACCATCCTAATCCTCCTGGACGCCGAAGAGGCAGACTCGATTAATAGTCACGGTCGCGAGAGAAACGACGTCGTCCTCGGCGGAGCCTCGGGATGAGACTCGTACTTTAAGCGGAGAGCTTCCGGAACGGAGGACATCGATGGACCATAGTTATCGCGAGGAACGCTACGTTTCACCGTTTTAAAATCACCCGACAAGGAATCAAACGGATCGGAACGTCGGTCATGTAAACGTGTCGTTGGTTTTTCACAATCCGAAGAGGTTTTCGTTTCGCGAACGGCACACCGTGTGATAAAAGGATTCTACGAGGATGAGACCCAGCACGATTCTACTGTTGCTGTTCCTGTGCGCGCTTTTCCTTACGTCGGAATCGAAATTACGCCAGCAAGCGGCCGTCGACGATGACGACGACGATGACGACGATTGGGATGACGACGACGACGACGACGACGACGATCAGACGTATCAACCGAAACCAGAGGTGGACGACGATGGACGTATTTACAAAAATCCACGGAACTCGCCGTCGGCTATGTGTCCAAGGGATGAAGAGCAGGCTAAGTTGTTGGGTCACAAGTGTCTAAGAAAGTGCTCCGCCGACAAGGATTGCAAGAGCAAAAGGAAGAAATGTAGATGCGACGGTGTTTGCGGCATGTCTTGCATCAAACTCGAGAGAGAATGTCCACCCCTGGAGGAAATAGATCACGGCGTGCTGACGGTCACCGGGTTGTTCTTCGGGGACAGGGCACATTACACCTGCGATCCTGATTATTTCACCGTTGGTTTAACCGAGAGAACGTGCCGGGCTGACGGACAATGGACCGGCACCACGACGTCCTGTAAAAAGGATCAAAGAACTTTCTGTTCCGAGCCACCGAAGATCAAAAACACGCGGCACAACGCACTGGCTGAACAGACTACCTTCGACGCGGACTCCGTGGTGCAGTATTTTTGTAATCAGGGATACGTAGCCACGGGTGTCGGGAAGTCCAAGTGTCTTCTCATCGAAGGCACCGCTAGCTGGTTTGGGCCTGATATTTCCTGCGAGCCTAAAAGCTGTGGTCCCCCGGCGGACATCGCTAACGGTTGGCATGCCGGTATGTATCGAATTTAAACAAAAGAAACATAATATAGAATTCAAGCTTTAACGATCGTGATAATTAATCTATAATGTGATAACTTTATCTGGCATCAATCGTTTGATGCCAGATAAAGTTATCACATTATAAAGAAACATAATTACGATAATTTTTTACTTCACCCAACGCTCAACGAAATTAGATTTATTTCTCGTTGAATCGTAATTTCTTTATACGAAAATCCATCGTTTCTCAACAAAACAAAATATTTTCGTTTAAGGTGAATGTTACACGTACGACTGTCGCGTGTCGTATCACTGCGCGGATGAATATGAATTAGTTGGCAAGGCGGAGAAGCTTTGCTTGGCAGACGGCACATGGACCCCTAAAGAATCACCACAATGCGTTCAAGTAGGCAAACGATTTGTCTTTTACCACTCGAATGGTTTTCGCCGACAGCGTCTGAACCGGTAAAACTGATTTATTTCCCAGGTTACATCGGTTGAGTGCCCAAAACCGGACAACCCGGTGAACGGGAAAGCAGTTTACACCTCGTACGCATACAACTCCATCGTGTCGTACGAATGCACGTATGGATACACCGTGATCGGTCCCGGGACAAGACGCTGCGGTGCAGATAGAAAATGGACCGGAAAGACACCTACTTGTCAAGAAATTAATTGCGGTTCACCTGGTGTCCTATATAACGGTTGGATAGAGAATAACGAGTCGGGTGAGTTTAATATAGAATAAAAAAAGTTGCGCGACGTATTATAAATAAAGTTTTCAACGTGTAAATAAACAATCTTCTTACTTTTCAAAATCCGTGAAAGAAACCGCTCGAATAATTCTTTATTCGAGCAACAGTCGGAATAAAAAGATATTTTCCCTCCGGATTGCGATAGTTTTCTCATAAAACTCGTCGAGTTTCCGTAAATAAATTTCCGATAAAACGAAAGAACATTTGTTTCGTTCTAACAGGCACGGGTTTAGGCGCCAGCATTATTTTCCGATGTAACGACCACATGAAGCTCGAGGGAAATACATCGTCCGTGTGCCAGATAGACGGGAAATGGCGTTATCCGCTACCACAGTGTCTCGCGCCGTGTGTCGTACCGCAGATCGAAAACGGGCGTATAACGGTGGCCAGCCACGAGAGGGACCACATAAATAATGTCACCGTGGTGGAGCATGGAGAGAGATTGCTAGTTTCCTGCGTTCAAAATTACGAATTCGCAGCGAATAGCACCCCTGTGGTTTGCAACAATGGTACGTGGTCCATAGTGCCCAGTTGTTCGCCGGCCAGATGCAAGCAGATGCCGCGAGTGCCGAAAAACGGTATGGTGATAGCGCCGAAAACCGACCACGGTATGAAGGCGGTATTCAAATGCAAAGACGGCTACGAGCTGATCGGCGGTGGCCCGTTAAACGCGTCGAAATCCGTCGAATGTCGTTACGGAAATTGGATCGGTGATATACCGCACTGCGAACAACTGTTCTGCCCGTTCCCCGGGTTCATTGAGAACGGGAAAATCTTTCTGGTGGGCAGCATGGGGGTATACGATTACAGACCGTACGTCAGAATGGTGGTGAACAATAAACAAATTATGTACGACTGCGACAAGGGCTACGTCCTGGACGAAGGACCAACTGGAGCCACTTGCATCGGTGGAAACTGGAGTCCCAAACAGCTACCCAAATGTATCCTCGGTCAGCATCCTAGGTTGAGATGGAGTAGACGTCGTAGATCCGTCACCGACGAGGACGTCACAATGAGTTATAGGTGAGAAATATTTAAATATTTCATCACAGAAACCAATCTTTTTTATTCGATGCGAATGGAGATTTTAATCAATATTTTTCTCGAGCATGTGAATTTTTTTTTCTCCCGTTCGCGAAACCTGTCCTTTAATCTCACGCCGCAAAATCTTTTAATTATCATTTCAGAAAGTTCATCGAGTTCTTCCGAAAGATCGGCAAGAAGCTATTACACCTGAAAATGAACAAAGGCAAGGATCACGGGAAGCACAAGGCCGACGCTAAAAACTCTGTGAATGCGAGTCACCATGACAATAACACCATGCCGGAGTCGCTGACCTGGAAGAAGCACGCCGGCCACGGAAATAGATCGCGGATGCGCGAGGAGAAGATGATAGACTTCCTGAAAATCGTTTACCGGAAGTTGCAGCGTATCGACGCGAGGCAGGCGAACAACTCGACGAACGGAAGTATGCACGATCTATTGAACGCGATGAGCAAGAACTTCTTCCACGTGGACCTGTCGGAGTCCCGAAAGAACAACACGGGCAAAGCTCGCTCGGAATTCGAGATAAAGAACCAACGGGAGTTCATCAAGCTGAAACGAGAATTCGAGAGAATCATGCGATTCTACAACAAGTCGATGCGCTGGAACGAGAAACAGAATCGCAAGGACTCGAAGAAGAAAGGTCAGATCCACGGCGAGAAGGGTAAGAAACTAAAGGAGAAAAAGAAACACAAGAAAAACTACTACAAAGGTTTCTACGAGTTCGTCAACAGTTACGTAACGGAGAAACTCTCGATGTTAGAGGCAAGGAACGCCACCGAAGAATTGATCAAGAAAATGAAAATCGACAAGTTCACCGTGAGAAACGGCACGAGTTTCACCGTGGGTGAGATGTACGCGTTCTTCAAACATATCATAGAGGCTAAATTGAACAGCACCACGGAGGAAACAACCCTGCCCGAGACATCGTCGACGACGTCGGCAACGACAATGACACCGATGTCAACGTCAACGTTCGCGTCCGTGTCCTCGTCGTCGACCGTCGTCCCGACTACCACGTTGGCTACGCCGAGGGAGGTCGAATCTCACGACAATCGATCCTCACCGATCCCGAGTAACGAGGCCTCGATATTGGACAACGAGATCCCAGCCAAAGAAGGAGTGCCGAAGCACCGTAGCAAGCGAATAAGAAACGCCTCGGAGGACTCTGGTTCCGTCAGTCCAAAGAGGAAGCTACTCTCCTTGAATGGGATGCTCGAGAACGCGGAGTCCAAGTGGAAGCATGATCAAAAGATCGCCAAGAGATCGCGGGACTTGGAGGACGCGAAGTTGAGGCAGTTCACGTTCAACGAGCTCGAAGCCAAACAGCAAAGCCGATCCAAGAGATTCCTGCCGCCGTCGGAGCTGGATAATCAAATATTTCTTAAAAACTTGTATCTGAACGCATACGAGGACGAATACAGGGCGAATGTGAAACGGTCGATCGTCCAGGCGAATCAAACCCAGAATGGTTCTGTTTCGAGGAGGCGCAAAGGGAACCTCGGTGCGTACGAGATCAAGTGATGAGATAATGTGTTGTGATATTAACGGAATTTATTAAGTCATTTACCGATATCAATCGATTTTAGGCGAGTATACATCATATACGATAGTTATAATCGTTGTCCCTCGTCGATGCGCATTGTAAAACGTGTATCGCGCTTTTTTGAGAAAAAAAAATAAATCTTTTCCATGCAAGTCTTGGTGTACCCCGTTCGAGGGAGTTCATTATTCGACAATTTTCGTCGCGGTGTGAGCTGTGCGTCTCGATCCTGCAGTGCGACTACTTTTTACGAAAGATATTCGTAATCATCGAAAGTTTGTGCCAAATAATAGAATTGAAGGGCTTTTCATTGAAATTCTGTTTTTAAAACAGAGGGATACGGTGCAAATTTCTATCGGAGAATTTCCACTGGGAAATCATCGGTGAAATAACAATTATTTATGCGGTTAAAAATAATATAAATTCGCGGCAGATATTTTTTTAATAATATAAATTTCATATCGTTACGAAGTTATAAATATTCATGGTAAATATTGTCGCTAGTGTGTGTGTATTTTAATTGATTTTTATTGCATACGATAATCAGAATTAAAAGGAACGAAAGATTTTAATTCCCTGGCAATCGCATTCATTATCTCGTGAACAAAAACTAGAGGGTAACGAACTCCGATGGAAATTTGCACCGTTCTGCACTGCAGGGATATCAGTTGAATTCAATTTTAGAAAATTTGAATTTAATCGTCGTCGAAAAAACGTTTCGAGGTATGCCGGAAATTACTCTTTTCAATTGTTCTAGATGTAGCTGTGACTGTAGAGTAATTACAGCATTGTCGCTCACATTGCATGTAATTTAAGCTCTTTGGAGAAAAAAAAAGTACTTCGTAAGGAATATCTGTTAATGTATTTTAAGTGTGTTTGCGATTTTCATCAAACACGTTTGGAATTCATTAAATCGAATATACAATTTGTTGATAATTTATTAAGTTTCATAACCACGGGCTATGTTTGTTAAATGTTATATCGATTGCTCTGTTTTTTAATTGTTATCAAAAGTGAGAAAAAAGAACGAAATTGTACCGATCACATTGTATATACTACTGATTTAATTACTTCTTGGTTCCATGCCAAAGAAAAGAAATCTACATATACGATCCTATCAATATTCTCGTCCTCGTCTCTGTAATTAATTTCATGTGCATATTAAAACGCCATGATATATTTATTTCCACGATAAGTCACCACGACTTCACACATTAACGAATCAAAATAAGATAAAAAAAAAACAAACTCCACACACTTGTACACGTACATACATTTTTATCAAAAAGAAAGCAAAAAAAAACCAATGGAAAAGTATCATTAACGAATAATAAGAAGTACGATACAACAAAATTCAAGTGTACGTCAATTTCCCGAATTACTCATCCAAACCAAGAACAGACGCGTTCAAGAAAAAACAACAAAAAAATGAGAAAAGAACAAAAACGAAAAGAAAACCAAAGAAAAGAAAAAGACACATATCGCACGGAAACCCGCAGACGGCTAATTAAATATTTAAATCCGGCCAACAACCACCGGACAGGGTGGGACATAAAATCCGGCTTTGAAAATTCTTTTTATTACCGGCTTAACTCTGCCGCGATCAACGATCAAGCGTTTCTCTCGGAAACATCTCGACGAAAACTCTCTACTGTAAAGCAGGTAGCTCGGTTTAAAAGGTGTGTGCTCGCTCGTAAACGCTCCGAATTGCCGGTCGATATCTCAGGATCGATCCGCGGCGTGACGGTGATTATGCTGTAACATCCGAGGTAATTAAGTCTGAAAATAAGCAGACCCTGAAAAAGGGATCAAGGGGCGCGGCCGGTGCCGCGTAATTCGCGCTGCATCGACGGTGCGCTCAGTCCACCTGTCAATATCGGGAGTGTCATTAATTACGGACCAATTATAATTCGTGAGCGCCGGTTGAAACCGTGTCCGATGTTATCTGCGACACACTGCTCGTTAACACATCCGTCGCGACCGCGAGGGTTCGGGGAATCGTGTTAAATCGATTAATCCGAGACCGGCACGCACATTCGTTATGATAAGCCCCCGTTCGCGGTCGAGATATTTATGATAATACGCTAACAAAATGTCAGCCAGATCAACAGATTACCGCGTTTAAGATCGGGGATCGATCACGTTTAATTGTGCGAGATGGACGAGAAACGATTTAATGGCAATGATGATATTTTATCCGATGTACGTACGTGCCGGTAAATAGCCGTCGGAAATTGTTCTTGTTACGGTCGTTTTTCTCTACCGTGATTTAGAAAAATTGTGCAACCTCGTTTAATGTACGGAGTGATGGAAGAGGTATTTGTTTACGATCGTTACGAGCATGGTACAATTAACAGGAGGAGCGCTATTCTCGAATGAGAAAATGGAAGTTTCATATTGAGGAAAGAGGGAAGAGAATTTTTTAATAATCATTTTTTTTCTCCTTTGTTTCATACGTTATTCGTTATATTGCGAATCGTATGCCTGTTTCAGAACAGCGTTGAATAATAATAAGTATTCTATAAGACTAAACAAGTATACTACCACGAATATCATTAATTTATAAGTCTCGTATTTACTAAGCGAAAACGAAACGTGTTACATTTTGCACGATAGGTATAAAAGTTTTAATAACATTAAAGAAACGGGAGGAGGAAGTAAAATATAAAAAAGAAACCAAAAAAAACAAACAAACAGTGTACCGTCGATATTACTTGTGTTGTACCGTTTTATAGAAACGAAAATAAATAAAGAAACTTGTATGCTTCTCTGTGACAATATTCTGCGGATACGAGAGCTTCAAAACTGGCTCGAAATCGATAAAGCACAGGGCAACGTGCTAGGCGTTCTTAAATGGAGAGCCATTAGTACGCCTGCGCCTAACGACAAGTGAGAAGAAAAAAATGATACGTAGCACGCACCACTAATTCACTTAGCCGGACGCGTTTCTCGCGCCGGGCATTATTCCAGTTCATATGACGATGATTATGCGGTCAGTTGATCTGGTGCTAAACACGCTAAGCGAGAGAGTGCGGCGATAAGTGGCTCTTGCTACTTCGACTTTGTCGTCCATTAGTATCCCGTGCTGCGTGTTCTATGCAAACAGGCCGTAGGAATCTCAAAAGTATGCTAACCACGGGCAAACGAACCTGCACAGACGAAACAGGAAGCTAGAGATTTGATTAATTGTCTCGACGCTATTGCAACATGGCTCGAGGAAGCATTTTTCAACTGTTTAGAAATGTCTTTATTCCATGAAATATGATTATTTAACCGACCGTCACGTAAAATGTTTATGTTAAATATCTGTAACCGAATTAAAAAATCAAAATAATCTTTAAACATTCTGTAAACAATCTGAACGAACGTTTCACGGGTATTTAGCAATTTTGTGATGTATGTATCCTTTTAAACCACTAACTAATCGGACAACATTATTTGAACTACATGTATATTCATCCATTCTAATTTTATGTCCGGGATTTCCGAAAGTCTCATTAATTTTGATTGTTTCCAAAAAAAAAATGAATATTCCATTGACAAATCAGTCGCCAATTCATTCATAACGTACACCACCGACCGTAATATACCTAATACTGCAGAATCTCCGATCCAATTCCGAATTTCCAATCGCGATACTCCGATTGGCAAGTGCCACGGTTTCCCCGCAAACCGTTCGTACCCGTGGCAGACAGGTTAAGTGCGAATACCCAGAGTATCGACCGAGCGAACATATCACCTGCCGTCCAAGAGCCACTCAGACATTCAGAATGGATCAGCCTCGTGGAAAGAGGCTCGTGCAAGCGAGTACCGTTCACGAATCGTCGAGGACATCGCCGGTAGCGACTCCCGACAATGTGAATGTAGTTGGCCTCGTAGAAGAGGTCCGAGTAGTCGGTGATAATCTCATTGAAAGAGGAGTTAAGCGGCGCGGGCTTCCTGCCAATTCACCGAGCCAAGTGTCGCCTTAGCGTAGTCAATGCCGCCACGAAATTGCTCGGTGGCTTTGCTCAATGAAACCTACTAGTATTTCACTCGAGGATTTGCCTAGATAACCAGGGTCGATAGGCGTGCCAAGTTACCGGACTATTGTACTTTCCACGGAGTTTATGAATGGACCGTGCCCACGTCCACGGGGGCTACCGTGCTGCTCGAATAGATTGGAAACGTAGGGAAAGGGTTTCGTGGTTGCTGAATCGAGTGGACAATTGACCGTTAGACGGAAAGGCTGTGTGAGAGAGTTGTCGCGGGTGTTGGAGACTTTTCGTGGAAGTTTCACGTTCGTGGAAAATCGACCAGCGTTCTTGCGAACGTGACTTTTGAATTGGAAACGAAAGATCTAAGTTTGTTGAAAATTTCAAGAATAATTACTTCAGCTTTTAGACGATTTGTGTTTACTCGAAAAATGATTATTAATTTTAAACATAACGTATGTATTGCTTGAAGTTTCAGGTATACATATAAACTCGCTTGTCAATTATAACAGTTTTTCTATGCTAAAATCATTGCAGCGAGATCAAGGGAAAGCTTTGTACACAATTTCCATTGCAATCTGTCTGAAGTCTTGGCAATACATTTTCAACTCTCCCTGGAATCTAGGTACTACATTACAATGATACTTCTTCCAAGTATCATTCAACGAGACGACTCGTCCGTGAAAGCATTCGACTACGGATACAATTCTTTCCCTTTCACACCTAGCTTTCGTTGCTGTAACTTCCAGCCACTCGCCAGGCACAATAAAACGATTTACCCGGCAAAGAATCCGTGCGGGCTTGTGATCCGAGTTACGCGAAGCCATTAAGTTTTCTTCCCCTTTAACGCCTCTTGGCTTTCTACTTTTATCGTCACCGACAATCCGTATTACTCGTTCGACTGAGCATCATTTGCACGCGCCTGCTGCTAGCAAATTAGCCAGCTGGTCGTAAGCAAAGCCTGAGATTATGACACTTTCGTCACGTTCCGTATCGTTGTGGTACACCAAGACATCTGGCGACCTCCTATCGGCAAGGTTCCCGTCGAAGAAAAAGGATTTTGTTCAGGACACCGCTAGGTGGTCCTTCTTTTGCCGTACGGAATGAACTTTCGCGCCACTTCCACGTCTCCACCGCTCTGTAATCAGGGAATCGTCTTCCTCATTAGCACGTCTTTCCAAAGCTTTTTGGATTCCGACGTCACAGCGGCTAAAGTGGCTAACGGGGTATCCATGGAGTTTCGTACGTAATGACCGCCCGTTGTGCGAACTTTTCTGCTTGACCAAGGGAATCTTTCTTTTTATTCCTTTTTTTAAAGTAGGCCCCGCTTAATCAGGTGTAATAGTGTGTACGTTTTCCGGACGTGTATACTTGTGTTATACATACCGCGAGTTAAATCGTGCGTGCCGACGTAATTAGCAGGCGTGATAGAGAGTACCACATTTAGTTCGATAATAAGCCGAGAATTAAACCCATTAAATTGTGTACCGTATATACGTATACAAACAATCGATAAAATATCGGGTATTATATACGTAATAAAATTTCGTCACGAATGACATTAAAGACAGTATAAAACTACAAGTTTAAAGGAACCATCTCGTTCGAGAATATTACACTTTTACAGAACGGGTCGCCTCGGGGGGAACGTCGTATGCTTACGTAGCAGTCCCCATCGATTTCCTTCGATAAATCACCGGCAAAAACCGAGAACACCTGTACCCCACGATCGTGTATGTAAATCTGAGATATGACTGCGGTTTGCAAACGACAAACAGGAAGAAAGAGCCTCGAAAGAGCCGGAGCCGAAGGTAACGAAATTGCCGGTCGGTTTCGTTTCTGCCCCTCGACGCAGATTTATCGAACCGTCGCCAAATATGGATTTCGCACCTTGCCGGAGAGGAGAGTAATGCGGCCGTCCCACAAATGGCAGATTTCGCACCTTACCCCGTCCGTTTAAGGCATCCTGCCACGAAACGATTACACGCCGGTTAATTTCAATAACAAGGAGAGTCACACCATACGTGGTTCAAGTGAATTTCGACGGCTCGAGGTGTGTGGCTGGCCTCGGTTAAAGAAACAAACCTTTCGTTTCACGGTGGTTACCAACGGTTCGCCCGTGTTTCGAGGCCGGTCCCGTTAATGGGGTCGAATTATCGATCGTAGAATCTCGGTTACGTTCTTTTTTGATAATTGAACGTTTTCTCTCGTTAGACTTTTGTTCAGACGTTGCACGGTGAAACGTAATGAAATTACAAAATACACGAAAAAATGGAATACGGGTTAACACGCTATCCTCGTGGTATCTGATCGTTTTCAAATAAAGATGCAATTAGTTGTTTGATTTTATTGAAAGCAGAGGTGTACAACGATAACAAGACCGACGCGGGGATTTGAGGAAGGTGCGTGAAAGTTGATTATTCTTTATCGAGAGTATACTCCGTTAGTCCGTGTTGCGAAATTGTTGAAATACCAAGTTTATCGAAATAATTGCCATTATGTAGACCGTCATTAATTTACGCCGATGGCGGTATTAATCTTTAAGACTCTACTTGCAATTAAAAACAACAGGCATTTTTAATCATTGTCGTACAAAGATTCTTACGTAAGAGAAAAAGAAAGTCCGGGCGAAGCGAACTAGTTACAATTAACGAACTATTAACGAACTTGGGGGTAACCGTTGTTTTGCATTCTACCGAGGGGAGACTGCGTAATTACTTTAATTTCGACTGTCTATCGGGAGAAAGCTCAATCCATAAAAGTCAATCTCGTTAAATCGATTCAGGAATAATTGACACTTATTTCGATTCGACGGTTGAGTGCGACAAGCCCCACCGACTCTTCTGCATAATCGATGAAGTTGTACGGCGTCGGATTCTCCGTTAAGGAATAATGATTTCTGTCCTGGCATATAAAGGGACTGAATCAACCGAAGAATCAGCGGAGAGAAACATGTTTGTGAATGACGACCACGGCAGAGATAATGAAATGCACGCTGCCAACGAAAGCGGACGATCGCCGCTGTAATTGACGGATTTATTTGCGTGCGTTTTTTTCCTACCGGATAATTTAGCGCTCGTCCATAACTCTGGGAACAATTAACAATTTAATTGTCATTACCAAAAAACTTATAGAGATCATTTAACAAACACGACGAATAAGAACGAATCTTTCCGGAAAACAAGAGATACTCGAAATCATTTTCGAAAATCAAACAAACCCACAGTTTTGGTTCCTCGAGAGTGAATACTGAACTTGAAAATTTCTTTCTTGTACAATAATGACGAATAATAATACACATAAAACGATCAATGAATAAAGTATGATTTAAATTTAATAAATTCGTCATTCGTGTATCGGATTTTTGTCGATTCTAAGTGAAACTTCCCACGACTGGGGATTTAATCGATCCGTTACATCCCTCTATAACGTGTTTACGCGGAGAAAAAAAGCACGGCCGCGTAACAAAGGGCTATCACCGATTTAAGCTGCCTCACGGACACGGCGACGAATCTTTACCCGGCTCGCTGGATTTCTCATGGGGTCGCGTCATGAATCATGGGTTTTGTGGATGAATTAAATCCCATCGTGTGGACCCGTTTTCAATTCGAGACGCGGGTTACTCCGGTGTCGGTGGTCCTAGCTCGCGTAGAAAGTACCGGTCATTGTGAACGGCTCCTTGAGTCCACTCCTCTTTTCCAGCGCAGGGTCCTCTGTTGTGGCCGGTCTTTTTATAACCGGATTTAGAGATGCACAGGTGGCACGGCTATAGATCGCGGAAGGGAAACAGACAAGAAAAAACAAGGTGTATCTCTCTATTTTATGGAACACTCGGAATTACACGCTGGTAGCTGAATTTGGATTTTAAATACAGACGGAAGGATTAAATTTGTGATTTACTGTGATAATTAAATAGAGACGTAATTACGGGAAAAACCGTAAAATGTCTGGAGTATATTCGGCAGAGAAGTGGAAGGGAATCCAAGAAAGGCTGGATTCGAATTAAAACTCACATCCCGGGATTAAAGGAATCTCTGATTTATAGAATGAGAAAAAGATTTGGATAATTAACGTTTCACCGATAATCCCCGAAAAAGAAATGCGATACTTCTAACACCGGTACTCTATTTACATCCTGCTCCGTGGAATAGAAAAAGAGTATCAATTTGCCGAAATAACTCCATTATTCCGTTTCCAATCAGAATAAAGTGAAGGTATACAAATAAATCCGGCGCCGTTTCTAAGAAAAGACTCTCCGCCGCGCCATCGAGAGAAAACCTCAGCCTTAATTCGAATTAGATTGGATCCAATTTATTCCCAATTAACTGAGAAAGACGATATCGCCGAGAACGAGAGATCGTTCCGCATCAAGGCCCCGAGTATCTATTTCAGATCCAAAGGGATTCCATCCACGGGAATTGGTCACGACAGGTTCCGTATTCGAATTGATCCGGCCTGTTCCTCGATAAGTATCCCTTCTTCGGCGAGTCGGGGACCATTTCGAATCGGGAATGGTTCGATTCCCACTTTCGTCGAAATTGGATGCTGGCAGGTGTGGGTGATTTTGCTGGTCGCAAAAAAAACGAGAGAGAGAAAGAGAGAAAGAGAAAGAGCAAAGGAAGGAAAGAAAAAAAAACGCTGAAAAATCGTCCCGTCTGTCTAATCTTGAAACGAACTGGCCGCGCTGACTCGCTTTTAATCGAAGGACATAATGATGTCCTTGTTGCCGTTCTCGGTGGAACTTCGATGAACCCTAACCTAAGCTAAACCCATTCCACAACGCGATCCTCTGTCTTTTTCTCATCGTGAATGACTGTTCGTTCGGGAGAAGCTGAAAGGACGCGTTGTTTCAACCCGTCACCGTTCTCGATGCTCTTCATCAACGGATAATGATGAGTCTTATACCTTGAGACAAGCAGCACGATGAATAGACCACTTGTGAGATTTTCTGACCGCGTAAGATTTCGTGGCTATAAATAAAATCTCCTCGGTTTTAGCCGAAATCCGTGGACCGACAGGAAGTATCCGTACGGCTATGACGGGTTTCTTTGAAATCTCGAAACGCTTCTGTGGCACGATAATAGATCATAATGTCCCGGCGTCCCTATAAATGCGGCAAGATATGAGTTTTAGTTTTTTACGACGGGACACAGGATTCTGTTGCCGGTCGCTGGATTTTTTACGTGCAGGCGAAGGCGTATTTCGGGAAGAGAAATTCCGTGGTAGTTTGTTCGCCGCGGTGGTACAAGATAAAGCTTTAAATTTTCGAGGACGTATCTTCCAACAGTCCTGATCGTAAAAATCTTCTGTCCGGTGTGGATCGCGCCGTATCGCGCGACTACAAAGCCACCGACGAGCGTGCTATCATATTTGATAATCAACGTGTCGGTGTACCGACGATACGCCCGTGGCATCCGGCGAATGATTCTGTTACACCGCGAAGCTAACATTGACAGAGACACGCTACTTTCAGCGAGACGAACATCGAATACGCGACATCGATCCTTACATTACTCGCTCCATTATATGCTTGCAACTGACTCATACATATTTCATATTCGACTAACTTTCTCTGTTACATTGCAGCTGATTTCGTTTCCCCTGCATTTTACACCGGATTGACAGATCAATGCTATCTTGTCGTATAATTGGTGTCATTCCCCAGACCAGCCTCATAAATGTCGAACCGCACTACAAAACGTCACTACGAAACACGAATAAGTAAGTAGGATCATTTACATCAACCCGCTATCGCCATTAACAATCTACGAACCAACACACACACACACACAGCGGAATGTCTTTCCTTCGTTTTGACGTGCCCTATCAATTAACATGATCACCAGCTGTTAACTCCGGTACCAATTAACACCGACAGTATTTCCCGTGGACCAACTCTCCGAAAATTGCCATCCTCCTTCTACCTGTCACATCTTTTTCTGCGAGGTACGTCAGGTTGCCCCAGGGCTGCACGCGGGGGGAGGGGGAGGGGGGGGGGGAAAGAGGTGCTCGTCGAATCAGGAGCCAGAGGTTCGTCCTTCCTCGTCGTCCGGCGGTCGTTCAAATTATAATTCCTTCGCGATTCCACGACGAGAGGAGTCGAAGAGCGAGGAGACGGGTTCGAGAGAAGTCAAGAAGAGGAGGACAAAATAGTCGCTACTTGATGGTGACTTAAGGTGATTTTGAATGGTGCCTAACGACTTCGAGCCGCGTCATGGGGGCCCCGTGCACCACCGGTGTGCCAAATAATACGGAGTCACGCTGGGTACCGTGTCCTGATGTCCTGATGGCGAACCGGCGACGGTGAAGATAATGTCCTCCCACACGGCCGTCAGTTCGCTATTCCGTGGTCCTTAACCTCTCACCCTACAGCCGTGCCTTTTGCTTAAATCCATCGTATAATAAAGCCCCGCTTCTCATCCGTGAAGCGTTATTGCGAATTAATGTTTTTTCGCTCTTTCGCGCGGCGGTATGCGGTCTACCTGACTCGATTCAAATGTCACTAGCCAGGCCGGATTAATCGTGCCGATGTGTACGCTCGACCCGCGACTGATAAATTGACCCTGCTTTCATTCGGTCGGTAACAGTGACTTTTAAGTAAATGTTCATTCATTAAATTCTCTCGTTTATCATCCGTAGTTTTTTGTACATTTACGTCGCCGGAATTTAAAATACTTCGGACACTTTTCACCAGTTTTTCTTTTTTGAAATCTCGTTTTATCTCGATATAAATCGTTTAACATTTCTCTGGTATTAGTGACTCACGGATTCTTTTGCCGTACGTTCTATCCGAGAGATTAGAAGATGAGAAATGATCGAGAGTCATCCTGCGATGCGATTCAACGAAACTGACGGTTTCGGAGAATGATTTCTCTATAGAACTTGTATCCCTGACCCAGGATAGCCCGCTGTGTCCTTGTGAGTCCTGTAAAGCCTGCGTGGAGCCACGCGGCAAACCGCGATGGTGGGGGACAAGGACGAGGCCTGAATATGATCTACCTCGGTATTAACCTCCCTCTTCTCCTAAGAGGGTTGAACGTCTGATTTATTCATTGTATCCATCAGCCCCCGATCGCCGGGGTGGGCGTGTAGATCCGGAAGATAACGGTGATGTTGGTAACGAATGAGGGTGGATTATAGTGGTTGGAAATTCTTCCACAGTGCTCGTTTAATGTTTGAATCGATCCCCGCTGTGGAATCCGTGGGAATTTTCTTCCTTTTATTGCGTAATGATTTCCAGAAATTATACATATTTTAGACACTTGTTATTAGAAACTTAATACATTGAATTTTTTTTGTAACTATTTTTCATTTAAAGAATTAATTGACTGAGATATCGGTTACTATGTTTTTTTTGCGTGAAAGCTAAGGGTATCATTAGTTTGAAAATACATTCTTCGATAAAACAGAATTCAGTTTCTAGATCCTTGATAACAATGATTTCTCCGCGTTTTACTTTGGAAACCTTATTTCCGGTTATTTCCCATTATATTTACAATGAACAACACCTGGGTGGAGATTGCTTTCGGATCGCAGAAAACGATTCCACGAGACAGGTGTAGGTTGAACTGCAATCATTAATAACCGGGATAATTTGTTGGAAACAATCTGAGCCGGTTGCGCTGGGTAATCACGAGTCGATCATTAAACAGAATGAATTCGCAGTGTCATTCGTGTTAACCTCCTTTATAATCAATAATACATCAATTTCCAAAGATATTTTTATTTTAAAGAAACATTCCATAATATCATTTTTATAATGTATGATAAACTAACAAAAATTTCTCTATAAAAACAAAGAGTAAAAACATATGTATGTATGTATAATCCGTACGTAGAATTCTCAGATCGAATGATAGATTAAATATCCCCGGGCACACACGTACACGCAGTTTGTCACAATTATTC
Source organism: Mimumesa dahlbomi (assembly GCA_917499265.3). NCBI lineage: Eukaryota > Metazoa > Arthropoda > Insecta > Hymenoptera > Crabronidae > Mimumesa > Mimumesa dahlbomi. Next base: position 9,195,483 of record OU824124.1, read on the forward strand.
CGGGGATCGTTTCAGTTTATTCCACGCGTATGCACAATGCAATCCTGTTTTACATGGCAAAGTCGAAGACCCCTCATGGCGAAAGAGTAACGGGCGACAGAGGGACGCGCGCGTGACGGTGCATGTCGGGAACATCGACGTCCGTGGCTATTGTGCAGCCTACGACAGAAACTCTCCAGGAAATCTACCCGCAGGACCTCACGCCGTGATCGAGAGCTTGTCAACCAGCTTGTCGAAGGACGAAACGTGACCGACTCCTTGTAAGTAAACCGTGCAACGCACGACGTTTGAGTTTCCAAGATACATAGAGAAGTTATTTCTGATCGTTCTTTTATTTAGATAAATATAGTAGCGGAAATTGGCTGTCTTATATTAAAATAGAAACGTCATTTGCTTATTAATTGAAAAGCTTCCTATTGGATGGTGGAAATTTAAGGAAGAGAAATTTGAAAAACTTGAAAATCATTTTAGGTGTCGAAGTTAAGGTGGAAGAATAGATTTGTTTGTAATTTGGAAATAAGACTGTGTAGTAGGTTGGGTGCCTTAATGTTTCTTTTGAATCGTATTTTGAAAGCTCGCATAAGTACCTGGTAGAAATATTCATGCAAGTTTATAAATAAAACCATTTTTGAGGGAATAACGAAATTGGAAATCTCTATGTAAAATATTAATTTCATTTTAAATACACGTGTTTCTAGCATCAATATTAGTAATTTATAAAATTGCTGTGATTAAACTCTGCGCATTGGAAAATACTAAAATGCGATAACAACTGAAAAACAAGAAATATTCTCCATTACCTCACAATCCTAACATTCAACCAAACGCACAAAAATATGCGTAGTCGCACCATAATGCATTCAACTAAACTGCAGCAACAAAATGAATACAAAATTCCTTCATCGTTTAAAGTGCCCCATCATCGGATTATTAAAAATTCAGAATCAAAATTGAGTTATCTTACGCACACGCAATTGCAAGACGTATCGTGCATATACATATCTAATACATACATACATTGTACATTATTGGCAATATGATTTCTATGCGATCACACGTACATACAATGGAGTTGTTTTAGGACCTTCGAACGTGGAGGTGCTTGGCCGGCAAGAAAAGTGCCTGAAGATGGACTTAACAAGGATGGCGAAGTTTGTTTTTATTGGGCTACAAGCAGAATCTTTATCCACGCGCGATTCCTTTGACGGATGGTAGTTCTGTGCCCTCTAGAAAAATAACTCGGTACCCGGGGAACAGCGACGGAGTCAAGCACTGCTTGGCCGTCCAGGCACGTCCAGTCGGCTACGGACTCTGAGAAAATAATCATGCTTTCCAGTATTTACGAGTATCCCTGGAATAGTAGACGTACTGTGTACGCACCATGGAAATCCTTGCAGTCTCCGTGGACTTGGTAGTTTATTTTTCAACGAGAAGTCAAGAGGACCTTCCGGGTCCCTTCGCGACTACGTGACTTTTTTCTACCGAAAGGATTCTCGACTACCGAGTATCATCTCCCAGGAGATGCTACTTAAACATCAACCTTATGTATCCTTGAGAATTTTTGGCTATAAGTTAAATATTCGGTTAATAAAATTTTACCTCTGCGACTGGCATGTTAGGGTCTGGTGGTGTTAGAGTGAAAGCAAGTTTATATTTAGCGTTATTTTTGCGCAGGTGATATACAAGTAGATGTATAGATATTAAACAACGGAAATTATTTTTCAGCGAGTGTATTTTATTGATCATTAATTACAATGCGGAAAAATCGAATTTTTATTTTTGTAATTTACCAAAGTGTTTTCAAAGGCGACACCGACATCGAAGACAGATTTTAAATAGCGCCATCAATCGCCAGGGAAAAATACGCGGAAATAAAACGAAGAGGATTCTTGTACGGTGAATAAAATTTGCAAACCTCGGACCGGTCTTACAGACCTCAAAGTAACTTTCTTGATGTCTACTTTACACCTGGTACTCGCCGCGGGTCATCCTTTTATCGCAATTTACTTCCATTGAACGTACCGACACCTTGAAGTCAGTACCACGCTTACGACTTCGACCATAGCGAAACAATTTGGCGTGTTGCACCCATCGGGCGTCCACAAGGATCTTGCGATCCTGAACGTGGAAATATACAAAAGGTGAAACTCGTGGGGGTCACCGCGACAATGGGTGTGCTCAGTGTTGGGCCAACTTGGGGACAACTGCGTGAATCTAATTGTCTACGGGTGGAGCGTGCACCGGAACAATTCTTTTGCATCCCGAGCCACGTGATGTCTTCTTTGACGTGTGGTTTAACAAAGAACGGCGTGATGGAAGGTACAGGAAGAATTGGAAACGCGTGCCTGAACGTCGTTCGCCCGAAACATTCGGCAAACATTCCACGTTTGCGAGGTAAGGTTGTCAATTTTTCTGACCACCCGTGAATCGCTACGTGAGAAGACAGAATTGCCCCCTGTCAATTTCAAGTCTGCGTTGGAAAAAGAACGTTTGGTGGCTACTTGTAAGACGATTGTCGGGATTGAAGGCGAATAACGGGGTTAACACGTTATTGGCTGCGGGTCGATCATCGCTTCTTGGCTCGCTCGACTTTACTTTCTCTTTAATGAAGTGAACGGTTTTTAAAAATAAAAGGAGGACGTAGATAAAAGAAGCGTTCTTGCCACGTACGTCGCGTGAACGACGCGAATAAAGATTCAAGGGACGCCGTCCTATTTACATAGCCGTTGGGTCTCGTTGCAAGAAGTTGCGATTATATTTCAACTTGATGCATTAAATCTGTCGGTGGAACTTCGCGGAACGGCGCGACGATATTAAAGATCGTAAACATTTTCGGGAACGAAGTTCCAAAAGCGTTTCAGACCACGTCGCGAAAGATTTTGTATATGAAATTCAAGTGAACGGAATGTAAAGATATGACTTTGATAAATGATAAGAAAAGTAGGCACCTATTTAATTTAAAAAATGAAAAGAGAAAATTCAGTCATTAGAAACTGAAGAAAAGAGATATTCTAGATGGATATTTAATAATATTATCTCTATATTTGTTTTTAGAGAATTGAAAAAATAATTTTCCCTCAAAAACTAAAATATTTACGTTATGGACATTAATGATTAACGCAGATAAGGTCGAATTACAACCCAAAAAATAATATTTCAATTTATATAACTTTCAAATGACTAGTCTCCACCTCAAATTTTTTTCATATAAAGTAACTACTTAATAAAAATATTTCTTAATTTTACTTAATCCTGTTTCACAAACCCCGTAAAACAATTGTTTAAACATCTCACCATTAATAGCAGAAAGTTGCAGCAGCTTCGGTACTGTACTTTAGTGGTTGCAAAATAATTGTCTAATCGGAACACAAACACAGTTTATATTTTCTACACTCGCCAACTGTTTTGCATATTCAAGATCTCAAAAAAAATATAATAAAATCGCAGCGCGCACTGTTGCCACTCTCCTCGTCAGATGCGGTGTCGATGCGATGTTATTCCCACACAAAGCAAAGCACGACTGACACGCAACTCGAACTTTGTTTTGGATATCGTGTCGAGGTCAGATCGTAGCTCACCAATAACCCCGCTACATCGTTAGAAAATTCCAGGAAGCAGAACCACGGTACGTTCGCACGTACAAAGTAGCATAAAATTACATAAAACTTCTATTAACCGATATTATCCTCAATACGAGACTACCAGCGTTTTCTTCTAACCTCATAAAATCGTACGCTATAATCTCCACTAACAAAATCTTCCGTATCTTCTCGGCTCGTAAAAAGTAAAACCACTGATAATTGCAAGATCGCAACGCATGAAATCGATAACCATACATTTAATCGGCATTTAATATACAAGGTGTAATCAAAGAAGCTAGGTAATCGCAAGAGGATCCGATATTCCATCGCGGAATAAACAAGCGGGTAAAAATAAAAAAACAAAAACAAAAAAATGGCCGGCCCGTCGACACCGGCTGAACCGTTTTGAAAATTGCAACGGCGGCTACGGTCAGCAAAAACGGCAGCCGTGTAGCTAATAGATCGATCGGCACCGATCGCCAGTTAAGCGGATCTACAAGGCCCCGTTCCCCCTTATCGTTCGCATTACTGCAAACGTGTACTCGTAAAACGGTGCAGCACACTTTACAACGTTCAGCGTTACGGGTAGTCCCAAGGTGCTTAGTCGTCGTGCAAATCTCTCAGCGACGATCTTCATTCCTTTATGCGCCTTTCTAGTGCTTCTCTAGTGTGTACCTACACGCCGGAGGCCGGAGTTCGGACTCGCGAATGTTCGTTTCGCGTCTAGAAGAAGCGTGCACGTGAAACACGGCCGTGGAGGAGTCGTTTATTGACATCGCCGTACGCAGCTGTAATCCTTCTCGCGTTGGTGCGATACGCGGTGCCGCGTATCCGCGGGTATATTAGGTGCGTAAAAAGGGGAAAATGAAAGGCGGGGAGGGCAAATAGACGCGCGGAACGACGAAACGGGTGGTTTATTATCGCAAGAAAACCGCTCCCGGGAGGATATAAAGGGAGTATGAAGGACGTAAATTATAGAAGAACGGCAATATAATATTGTATGGGCGTCGGAGCGTAAAGATTGGAATAACGTTCTACGGGCCTGAACGAAATAATGACGCGAACACGGAGAGTAACTCTCGAGTTTTCTTTGATACACCCTATGATCGGTCGGCGGCGATAGAAGTTGATATTAAAATTCTGTCCGGTAACCGCGGACGGTTAACACTTTTAATAACCCAACGTGTCGACGCGTTACCCGATAAATCTCTTGGTGAAAATGAAACATTATTCCGAAAGTAATTACCGCGGTAAGTTACACGGTGTATTTCACTCGAGAATCTTTGCGATATAAATTTTCCTTAAACAAAGAACAAAACGATATCCGCGTGGCGTAACGTTGATCCCGAGTTCCATGCATAGAATTGTAAGTCGCGGATTCGAACGTTGATCGTTGCCGGGGATATACGTGCGGAACACGTGAGCAATCGAATGTATTCAAAGAACGATAAGCGAGCCGCGCATAATTGCATAATTAAAAGAGGACAGCGACCGAGAGTTATGGTAGGAAGTAACAAGAGATAAGTACAAAGAGCGCTACCCGACTCTACCACCTGTCCCATCATAGTCTAAGAATAGAGCAACGCAACCAACGCGGGAAAGAGCTTTGCAGTTTGCTGCGCCGGCAATATGCTGCATGCCCAGGTCATGCGCGAGTCTTCTTCCTCTTTTTCTCATCCTTACGCCATCCCCCGAGGCCTAACACTCGGCTACCTTCGTTCTTGCCGTCTCGAGGAGGCGCTTTTTTTCAGGGCGCGCAGCTAATGAGAGAAAAAATCCAAGAATAATTGCTACCACCTCGCGCCGCGACTCGTGCAGCTCTTTTTCGACAAACAGCTGTCGATGTCGCGCTGCCCGATACCGTTATCAGTATCTTCCCTGGACGTACGCGCTCGTTTGTTCGATATAAATGATAGAAGCGTGCGTGAGAGTCGTTTTCGTGAGATCCGCGCGAGAGAGAGGTGAGAAAGTCCGGGTCGAATTCTGGGAACCGTGCGTGGGCGTAGGATGAGTCAATGCGAGTGAAGAAGCGTTTAGTGATCGGATTTAAAGGCACCCGGCATCGAGTGTTTTGGTATTTAATATTACACTTACAGCTTCGCGTCTACAGGGTGTCCCAGCGAACGTGCAGGTCCCTGAACCAGGTGATAGCTGAGGTAATTCTAATATAGGGAAGTGACATTCGTAATGTCGAATCTTAATTCGTGGCCGTCTTATTAACGAAAAACGATAGCGAATCATAGGGCTCCGTTGGGCCCAGCGGCGCAACAGTTCTTACTCTACTGGTGCAGAGCTTCTACTGTCGCGCCGCCAGGCCCAACGAAGTCTTCTAATTGGCTATCGTTTTTCATTAATAACTTGGCCACGAATTAAGATACGACATTACGAATATCACTTCCCTATATTAAAATTACCTGGGCTATCACCTGGTTCAGGGACCTGCACGTTAGCTGAGACACCCTGTATAGTCTCAATAGACTATGGAGAAAATGAGTTTAATTCGACCAATGTGTATATTGGATGGTGTATGTAATGAAAGAACACCGTTTCGGTGATGGTTCCGCGACACGCGGGAACTGAAAAAACTGGATGGAGGGGCGGGTAGGGACGCAGTCGCTGCAAGCGAAGAACGCGGTCCACTCCCTGTCTTCTTCAGCTTCGTTCTTCTTCGAGCACCTGCCATGACTCACCGTCGGCTCCCCCGCAAAACTTCGCCGGATTACAAAGACTTAAATACCGGCCGTTTGGCGAATATATAGGGCTCTATGGTATATACGGTGTCGAATCCACAGTCGAAGATCGCGTTGTGAAAAAGAAATAGCCCGCGGGAAAAAGAACAGGTATAAAAAATAGACGCCATTCCGTGGGATTAGCGATTCGTTAAAGTTATAGCTCGTAAAAATTGCAAATCCTCGGCGCCGAAGGGATTCGTTCGTGAGGTCGTCGTTCTACCCCTCGTGGATCAGAGTCGCTCGTATTCGCGTGTCTTTTCTTCCAGGAACGACTTATATCTCTTTTCTAACGTCGGGACTCCGTATACTTTATGCATCCTTCGGGATCACTGGGTTTCAATCTGCGCAGAACTACGTTTCTAAATTTCACTCTCGTCTCGCTGTATTCGTCGCGGACAGCGTCAACGTTTCAACGTGATTCTTTTTTTCTCGACTTTGCTTCAACTAACAAAGATCTTCGTTACTATTCTCGCTCGTATTACGATAACAGAAGTTTTCAATTACCCATACAATTACACGTAAGGGGTTAAACGACACTTGACTTAATTTTCATGTCAAAGAATCCCACGGGGGTAAATTTGTCTTGGTTTGCTTTCCCTGGTTTGTCACACGTTAATCAATCTGGTTTTTCGCGCAAAGTTCCAAGTTTTCTTGTCCCAAGATTCATCGGAATTATTTCACACATACACGGCCGTCAGGAGTTTCAGCAAGTCACCGGGATGCGACCAAGTTTTTTCCGACACCAGGATTCCTTCGCGCCTTCTTCATCGTGGTGTTCGATGAGCTTGCATATAAATTACAAGGCCCGTGAGTGGAGGGCCTCGTGACAGCAGACAAAACACTTGGTCTCGCGTGGTTCCTAGATCTGCCGTTGATATCTTCACTAAACGAAGCGCCACCCAAGGTGTTAGTCGGGCTTAGATGGGTGTGCACGATAGGGGACACCATCCCCGACGCATTAGCCATTTCATGGTGGGGGGAGATGCACCTTGAGGGAAACGGAAAAAGAAAAAGATAGGAAGTACGAGATCGTGGCAAGTGGGTGACAATAATACCCATGACAGCCGTGGGACGATTGGGACGATCATGGTGGTCCGCGGCCCAAGGTTTTTAGCATATCGGGATCAGAAATTCGCAAAGATTGCCAACGGATAGGTAACGGTAAAATAGAAAGCATAGAGAGCCACGTGTTTCTATAGAATGATATTTTAGACCTTTTTTTCACCCGATTTTCTTCTCGATAAAGTTCAATGAAACAAAGTAATATTTTTTTTTGTTATGTATTTTATAGTTTACGTTCTATACCTGTGGGAATAAACATTGTAATATGTCGGTAGATAAATCAAAAGGCCAGGATGATGTCGTTTCGCCACGAGTGTAATAAAACGTGTAATTAATCTCTGTAAACGATCGTTTACATACGCCCACCAGTCGGACAGATATAATAACCGTGTATTCTTACGCGTGAAATTTATTGTCAGCGACTATTACTCGCATTCGTAGGCTGGGAATAATTGCACCGATGCGGTTTTGCCGACGCCCCGGTGCAATTTACACCGATTTATTATGAGCAAACGTGTATCCTGTTACGGGTACAATGTAGTAATTGCCGCGGAGATGTGCCACTAGGTTACTCGGGTTTCTATTTACAATTATACGCCGTAATACGTCTGTATCAAGTTACATTTACCTTTACAAACACCACGAGAAAACTTAACGTCCCCCCCTCCAACAAGAACATTTGCATTCGCACGAAATCATAATTCTCGCTGCAAATAGCAGCGTAGAAATGCATACGACAAAAAAGGAAATAGAAACCCCCGTTATGTCTTTCATTCTCACAAAATGTTTCTCAAACCGCATGACTTTTAATTTTAATTGGACTTTTCTCCATTTTAACCCCGTTTCAACTCTAAATATATAAAGAGCGCTTTTTCTAATAAAATCTTTCAAAATTCGAAATTCAGCTCTAATTTTCATTTAAACAATATTCGTTGCTTTCGCTTTCCACAATTTTTTGTCATTGCAACATAATAATTTTCATATACATACATGTAAATATTTATCTGATCGTTAGAATTTCGTTGATAATCCCGATGAATGTTTAAACGGGGAATGATATCGACGCGAACAATGAACGATGACGTCACCGAAGAGAAAGGCGCTCGGTGTGCGAGCGCGGCGGTGTCGGTAGCCGCAAGAAAAGGAAGAGACTGTACATACATACATACATACTTTCAGGAGCAAGGAGGGAGACTGGGTACAGCTGCGGGTCTCTGACACGGTGCTCGTGCCACGGCGAAGCGCAATCGTATGCACACGCCCCGCCGTGATTGTTCCGAGAACGAGAGCCCGGAGAATGGAAAGCACAAGGGGAAGAAAAGGAAACCGAAGGTGGAAGAAGCCGGACGAACGAGAGGGACCCGTGAGCAAACCGATCGGAATGTCCTGCGTGGTCTTGTTGAGAAAGTTCATCTTTGAGAGACTTAGCACGCCGGTAACAATAGGGAATACCACCTTCGATCGTTCGCGATAGACAGCCCGTGATGCATGACTTCTTTGTCAGTGTAATTGAAATCTAGAAACTTGGCCGAGTGAAATTTATACCCCGGACTGTATCACATTTTACACGGTATTTTATTAACCGGACGCTTAACCGTGGAATTTCCCGCGGAAAAATAAGAATTCTTATCTCTGCTCCGCGTTCTCCTCTGTATGTATTATTTCCTCACAGTATCACAGAAATTCGACGACTCCGATCGAGCAGAAGCTATAAACGTTCCGGAGCGAAAAAGCGAGATCGAATGCAGCTGCGTGTCCGTTGCTCGTGCCGCGATTCTTTCGGGAACGTTGCACAGTGGTTACGGGGGAACGAGAGAGGGAGAGACAGAGGGATGGTAACGGAAGGGACAGAGAGGGAAAGAGAGAAGATCCGTGAGCGGAGCAATTGCAACTGTGTCTTGTCGTGCGCTCGATCGAGCCGGTGTGCTCACCTTCGGTTCACCTACAGCGAAGGTAGAGGTGTAGCCTTGGAAGTGTACTCCAACGGAAGAGTAACCAAGAGGGTAGAGAGGGTGGGAGAGGGGTATCTGGGAGAACTTTACGAGGAGCGTGTAGAGAATGCCGCGCAAGGAGGATTCCTTAACCTTTGGCACGCCGGCTCGGCGCGCCTTGCTCCCCGATTACGATCGATCAGGATTCATTCTGGCATCTTTCGAGAAGGTCTTCTTGCAAGATCGACGCGCACTTCCTTCATGATATCGCTAATATCTTCTGCGTACTCGCCCGTAACGGTAAATACTTTATAAAGTAAATACGCGTACCGTGAGATTAGTCACTTCGTTCTTGAGAATCAATTCACGTTCCAAAGGGTTACGTTCGCGGACTATACGTTAGTGTCTACAGAAAACTTGCGTGTTATCTTACATGTACTTTCCCCCCGACAGTAAATAATTAGTGGAATTGATACGCGTACCGTGAAATTTCAACTATTTCCGCGAATGAATTAACACGCGAGAAAGACTCTTGTTTCTCAACTACACACTTGGCGTTAGAAAGAAAATCTCCCGCGTTCCGTCGACGCGAACTTTTCCACGCGACGGAAGAGCCTAACGAAGTCAAAAGACGCTCGTGGCACCTTTTTCGCGAGTGGCTGTAAAAAAGGGCGTTCTTGAGAATGCGAAAGAAATAGAGCGAAAACGAGAGGAGAGCTGCTCCGGGCTATAAGACCGAGAACAATGAGCGAACCGCTCATGACGGCCTCACGTTGGAACGGGTCCATGTGATGTATATGCTCGGTCAGAGCCTCGCAACGAGATGAAGTCTGATTGCACTCCCGCGCACTCTGCATGCCCATTACATCTACTGTTAAGCGGCAGCTGTTCCGATGCATGTTTTTAACCCGGGACCGTACTTGCGCGCACGGATGATGAACAGATAGAGAAGATATTTAAGAAGATTTATGAGCTCCCGGTAGCCCCCGAGGCCGCGAACGGTGTCATCTTTTCGTCATCTTTGTCTACCTCCCTTTTCATCATTCGCGCCGCACTACTACACCGAAACGAGCACTTTAATATCTCTGGTTTTCACCCACGAAGTTAATGCGAACTACTTTTCCTGAGATATTAAAAATATATTATAAATACTTGAAATACATTCCATCCAGTTTCTATATACACATTAACGGTTATACATATACAGATCAATGGACACTTTAATATTTTCTTCATTTCTTTTCCTAGCGAACTGCAACAATTTGTGTTCTTATAGATATTAAAAAAGAAAACCAAGTAACAGTTCGTCGTTTAGACTGATATGAAAAAGTTACCACGTCAACGGTGATACGAATAAGAGGAGAAGGGCGATCGAAATCGTTATCAAACCGAGATCCCTCCGCCTTTGTGAAACAGATCGGTCGCGGTTCGGTGGGTCTTAGGCGCGTAATATAAGCCACGCGAGGACTCCGTCGCGCTGGATCTCCTCTCATTATCTCGGCGAGGGGGATCGTCCGAGTGGGGCTTTAAATCAACGTCCCTGCGACAATTAACTCACTCGTGTGAGTGAATAGGGGTGGTACACCTAGCTCGGAGCGAGCGACCGAGTGAATCACGCGTACGCCACCTGCCGGAGCGTGACCTCTTAATGTGCATGCCGGGAGACGAGGCCTCTCATCCATTGGCGTAGAGAGAAACTCTGTGTTTTTTTCATTCTCGATTACATTCATCGCCTGAAGCTTTATCTAATTCGTTCGTTACGAAAGATACGTCCTTTTCCATCGATACGTATGATTTTTTCCGGGAATACCTAGAAATATAATTCATCATTTCTTTAATTTCCTGAAATCAGAAGTAATCACAGGTGAATGTACCATGCTGGAGATTTGTCTTCCACGTCCTCTTCCCAAACGGTTTGACATACTTTTCTTGTACGTACATACATCACTAATCTTTCTGAGAAGACACTACTCTACGCTATTGCACTTCTCTGCGCCTCCTTCGTCTCGTGTCCGCTTCTACGTTCCCTCTTCTTCGGCCTCCGTACTCGAGTAACGAGGAGGAGTGAGATAATGGAGAGGAAAGGAGAGTACTAGCGATCCCCTTCTTTTTATCGTCCGCTCTAAGATCTTTCTCCCTCCATGTTCCATCTGACCCTTTCGTTGGGCAGCCTCAGTCCGAATGTAATAGCTCTGACAGACGTCGGGCATCGCGTACCGTCATCTCGTAATATTCGGACTCGTAGCGAACCCCACGGCCCGTAGAGTGGCCGAAGAGGGCCTGGGAAAATGACTGGATAATCGACGTACTACCACCGGCTCCCTTCGACGCGTCGGCCGGGGCCTCTATCTCGAATGCGAGCGAGGTCAGGGGTCGTCGCTATAAACCCACCGATGTTATTGCAGGTGTGCGAATTGCACGTAGTACATCGGCATGCGATGCACGAGGCGAGGCACGCCGCAACGTCACGCCGGTGTAACCGGCGCAAACTCGTTTGCGGGAAACGCATAAAATTATAACTTACGCTACATTGGCTTACAAAGCGGCTGCAAATTATTCCTCTTCCTGTAATGCCGGCGCGTGACGTTAACGCGAAGTAACGAACTTCGGTTTTCTATCTAACCGGCCGTTATGCACACCCTCGGAGTGTCCGCGTAGACCGCGGCACCGGGTTTTTGATGCGAGCATATATTAAACACGGCGAAACATTTCGCGTGACAACGGACTCGGAATATTCAGCGTTGGAAATTACGAGCCATCCGGAAAGACACTTTAGAGCTTATTAAGTTAGCTGTGTTACGCCCAGCGTTCGTTTTCTACGCGAGGAAATTAGTAGTCAACGACAACGTCATCAATCTCGAAGAATTGTTCGATGAAAGATTCCAGTTTTCGATAGATTCCTCCTGGAACTTTTCTACCTGTCTCTACTCGTTACCCGATCATCCATCAAACGATTACCCCATACCCCCCGGCAGACCTATACATCGGAATAAAATATATTCATCAGAAATGAAACAGTAAAAATTCCATCTACAATTTTCAATGACCTTATCAGCAACCTATAATCATCCTGTCCGCATCGGATACCCATCGAATACCCTTCGATCGTTATCCGATCATCGATCACCATTCGTATCTCAACCTTGATATCCAATGATCCCCGTCATTACCGAAGTACGACGTAATGGGCACGAGGGTTGACTTAACAACGTACATAACTCGGCCATCACGAAAGATAGGGATTATCCAGGCCGGTATCATCGTCGTCAACTTCCAACGTGTCCTCTCGTACGAGTTAAGAGGGCCAAGAAGTATCGGCGTAAACCCTCATCCGTCATCAGCCGGCAGTCGTCCAATCACGGTAGACTCTAGGTCGCGTATATGGAGGTCGGGCAGAGTGCCATCGGCGTAATCATTTACTCCCCTTCGTTGATTAATGGTGAATGCGGCGTGCATCTTGACGAGCTGAAACGCAACACCGGCCTCCCGGTGGACGGTTCAAGCCCACACGAATGACCGAGATCGCGCTTTTTGTCCCTCCACTCTGAAGCGTGATGGACGTGTCTGCGTGGTCCGCGACAAAAGGCCCGGCTCGAGTTTATGCCCGGCCGAGTCGGTTAAAGCATTCTCGATGTTCATTCAGCGGACGCTCGATCCATACGTCTTTAGGATGTACTGACTCCGATATTCAGTCCTAGGACAACCCGTGTACGTATGTACTACGTCGTTTCAAGCGCTCCTTAATGGGCATGAAGCGTGATCGATCATCGGACCGCACTTACGGCGGTCCCACGGCGAAGTGCCGAGGAAGATTGAGACGTAGAGGAAATTGGTGTTAATGGAAATTGGAAGCGGTGGTCCCACGGAGTGCACCGCGGCGTATAATAGATATTGCTATTCAATAAAAAGAACAATTACCAGCAGTTTTGTCGACATGTTTAATAACTGTGCATCGACGTATCCCCGATTCGGTCGGCGAAGTAATCTCAACGTGTTCCTCGACCACCTGACACATTTAACAGATCATCAATCATGATTAATCTTTCGATGAACGGCGTATGAAGTTTTCACCTTTCTTTTCAGCAGCACGCCATATACGTACGAATTCATTTTCGGCTAACGTAAGTAAAGAACATTCATTAAACCATCAGGTATATATACTTCATGCCGTAAAATATGCTTTAATACATTTTCAATTATCTTCGATTCAATTTCCTTTCATACCAATCAGATTCTATTCTCAATATACATATAAAAAGTTACCCAAATTATCTCTGTTATCATGTTTAATACCGTCGTTAGAATCAACCTTCTTCAACGTTTTCCGTTCGTTTCAAGTTTGGCATCATTCCGAGACAAAAGCGACAGAGCGAAAGAGAGAAAGAGACGAAAGAAAGAGAGAGGTATATACCAGAGATTTACGTAACGGCTCATACGATCATGACCGAATGCGTGTCAGCCGCGTGTATCCGGGCTCGTGGCCGCGGTTTTGGGCACCTGCTCGTGGGGGCCGTGACCCCACCGCGTACGAAAAGGGACCCCGGTTGGAGAAGGAAAACCAGGGACGCGGACGATGAAAGGAACACGTTTCGGGCCCCAGGTGGGAGCGAGAGGACCAAGAAAAAGAGTCGACGAGCATCTCTCGCTGATTGACGAGCACCGGAGTCACTGAGATGTGCCCGAGAGACGCGGCAATAAAGCACGTGCGCGCATAAACGCGAGAGAACGATCTCAGGTACGGAACACCTGCCTGCTCTCCTCTCGGCTTTGGTCCGGTTCAAAGGCACTGGCTCGAGGGGGGTACGCGCTGATACGTATTTGTACTCCGGGGAAATTAATTAACACCGGATAGAATCTCGGTAGAACGTGAAAATCAGTGAAAGGACGACACACGGATTCCGCGGAGATTTTTCTTTGGTAAAATGGAACGTTCTGTGCACGGTGTTTCATCATTGAGAGTATGTATGTACGTATGTGGGAAAATTTAAAAAACCCTAGCGTGATATTAAAAGTCATACGATACGAATGAATAATGAAATAAACAGCGTATTACGAGCGGGTTAAATATAAATAATAAAAATATTAATACAAACTTTCCACGTCGGTCTTATGCTTTCTCCCCTATCATCTTCACAAATAACTTCGGTATTAATGTCAGGATGGAAGGGTCGTTAAACAAATATTATAAAAAACGTACTTCCATCGCGGATTTTCACTATCGGCAGTGCTCGTTAAAGCCCTGGCATCGGGGCCACGGGGTTAACGCCACGGAAAAATACAGGCCTAATGAATTCATGTAACAAGTTTAATAAATAAATAAAACGTCCCTGTTAATGGCTCCCACGTACGATTACGCGTGCAAATACGAAGGTAATGAACGGCGAATGAGGCGTCATACGTTATAAATAAATACCGCGGCGGTTCTCGTGACTCTCTTGGGCCCCATAACGACGGAGACGGGCCGCGTATGCCTGCATTGACAATCGTAAAGCCCGGTATTAAATCGCGGCCGCACCGTGATTGGGGGAGAAAGGGGGGGAAAGTCACGCAACCGGGCGCAGGTGCGCGGTCGATCCACGAAAGAGAGAGGGGCACGCGCATCGAGATCCATAGCGCGTGCGCGTGAAAGTCCTCCGATCTCCTCGCGTCTCGGCCCATTCTCCGATTCTTCCTTCTCTCATTCTTCCCCTGAACCGGCCGCGACTACCAATCGGAGCGACCCAGACGTGCGAACGGACGCCGATTAATTAGAATTAATGCGGTTGCCCGTCATCCCTGATATCGTCCTTTCGTTCGTGCCACGCCGCATTAAGGCCTTGAGATGAGAGGCTGCGCTCTTTCGTTCCCCGTGCAAATAGATCAAAAGAACCATGTCGGAGTTTAAGGAGCTGAGACAAGTTGCCTGAGGATTTTTCCTCTTTTTTTTTTTTCTTTCTTCTTTTGGATCCGAAGCGTTCTGTCGGTGCACGTGTTTCGGGGTCGCGGTTGAATTTCAAGAGGATTTTGTGATTCTGGAGGAACGTTGGATATTAAGATTGCGAGAGATGAAAAAGTATGTGGATATATACGATTTTTTTGTCCGAGTGTAGAAATATAAAAACATATTTTAAGTATCGGTAAATTAAGAGAAACGTTTTGACTCATTAAATCTGAATGAACTACTGAAAGCAATTTGTGGGTTGTAGTAATAATTAATGATGCGCCTTATTAAACGTTCCCCTGTTAATGATCCGTACGCGTGATACATCACGGTAACGTATAAGGCTGTAGACAATTACGTTTCGTTAAATTGAAATTTTGCTCGTCGTTTTCTGCCGATGTTTTAAGGTAAACGTCGCCGCAACGAGCGGAGTTGTATTAACGGGCAGTTAATTAACTTCGCCTCATTGAAACCGGTTCGCCGTTTGCCACCGCGACACGCGGAATACCCGATCGGAGCTTACGTACAATTATGCTAAAATATTATAACCAAATCGGTACATTACGTCGATACTTGATCGATATTATTCTTGCTTTGTGTTTTACGAGTCTGATATTATTAGTAGTTATGGGATGGAAAATGTTGTACCTCGGTATAATTTTAGTTACGTAAAAAGCAGCTGTGAATAATTTCCACCGTGGATTCTGCATCACGTTATTATATAAGTTTATCGAATACAATGGAAACAGTTTCGTAAGAAACTGAGAAACGTGCGTATGGAAAATTTCTTGCCCGTTCGTTGGTAAGTGAAATTTCAAAGTTTAACCGGATACCGCTTTCGACAAATTGAAAAAATACATAATATTATTGCTTTTTATAATACCCGATCGAAAGCGAACCTTTAACCACACGTGCGGTAGTAAACGTGTCTTGTCACTTGTTTCGGGTCATCATTTGTAAGTACAGCAATTTCACTTTTTTGCCGGTCCCCCCTCAACATCGATACGATGATGATTCGACTCGCAAAAAGGCGCAACCTGATTCAGGCTCGTCATATAACTTTAATAACGCCGATAAACGCGTACGATTTCCTTCAGGAAATTTATCGTCAATTTCTGTCTCATTCCCCACGAAAACTTTCGCATTTTTATGCAGGTTTTACTCGTAACACGAAACTAACTACAGGCTGATTCTGATGAGCTGGTACACGTTCGTACAAAAATCTCGCGATATTACCGGAAATTATCATTACGGCGTACCGCATGATTATAATATCATCAGAACTAATTGAAATTGCTTTATAATCAGTAATCAAAAATCTGAATTCTTTCAATACCAGCTAACTGTAACCATACATATATTACACCTACTTTAAAACCTTAACCACAATATGTTAACGACTTTCGATAATTAAAACATTAACTTTTATTTCTAGAAACGACCGTTTAATGAGTCGGATAATAATTCCAGTTTTATACTTTATATTTAGCTGATAAGTATGATCGAAAGATATTTCTGTTTCACTTAAGCCTTCGAAATCTGGTTCATAATATTTATCGTTCCATTTGATCGTAATTTATCCTCCAACTGTATAAAATAAAAACCAATGAAATACAATTACATTTCCACGTGGGTACATAGTGTTTCGAAAGAAACCCAGAATGCTTCGCAGTCCAACCGGTTGCCTGTCGAATCCGATCCCGGTCTTTATTCAACAATCGATACCCAGCAACACGGCGCGATCCTGTAAGGAGGCCAAACATCCTTAGCGAGGTATGCACGATAATTGTTTTGTAATTGAAACACGTAGAAGCGCGTGCCGGCAAACAAGGCACGACGCGCCATTTAGTTGTTATGCGAGGGACAACGAAACCACTTCTGGATGCTCTTCGTCGTTCGTTTTCAACGACTCGCGCACGAAGCTCCCTAATGAGCCCGAGCCAGTCCCCTTCGCTCTTTATAGAGATCAGAAGAAGCCGAGAGAAGAAAGTCACGACGATATTAGCGAACGCCTGCAGCCTCTTATCTGACGTAATTTCTAAGAACACTCATTGTTTTCAGGGTTGTGTCGGACGGTGATGTTCTTGTCCCACATAGATCAGGCTAGGGTGGACGAACCGGAAGATATGTTCGTATTTGGCGAAGTTTAATTAATTGCCAACCATGGGAAACGCTGGCGAATCCCAATCGACTTCCTTTTGACGCGACGCAGGTGACGCGGACTCTGCTGTTTTTCTCTGGCAACGGAACTTGATTTAAGAATTGCTTTGGCAGCATGTGGAGGAGTTTTTAAATAAATCTCCACGCGTATGTATTTCATTGCACCGAGATATGTCCATTTAAGGATACGAATGCTCCTCTCGGGACATACTGAATAATCGCGAACACGGTCTACGGTGTTTTAATAAGTGGATCGCAAGGAACGGAGTATGTATCGTTAGTGGAATTTAAGGTTGATTACTATCTTATACAGAGACGAAGGTTTTTTGTTCACGTGCTATAATTGCGACGTGGTTTTACGGTAGTGTCGAGGACCCGAGCAAGTAATTTTTAAATACCATCGACGTCAAATCATCGCCCCGAAACGGAATGTCACAAGCCCGTCCGACATCTGCCACGAGCAATTGCCGTGTCACACCAGAAATGTCAAGGTGGAGCAACACATGAACAAGAAAAGTGCATCTTACGGTCCGCTGCCGCCACTCGATGGACGGGCTTTTTCGTCAACTGGGCGTGCAATCGTTTGTCGTGCCGCAATCCCACCCGAAGAATTCTGAGACGTTCATGGCGTCAGTTTTGCTACGAATTGACCTTAAATTTGATTTCATTGCTACGTTTTTATCGTAACCCGAAAGGCGGTCGTTTCTTCCTCGAAAGGTAATTACTTTATTCCCCTTTCTCGTAATTACAAATTTCATCTCTGAAATACCAGGCACATCGATCAAAAACTAGTATCAAAATTTGTAACTGATCTTCGTGGAACGTTGTTGTATTTCTCATACGGTATTAATTATCAAAAAATATTATTTGATATATCGTCCAATAAATTTCTTCGAGATTTTCTAATTATATGGATGGTAAAAAATGACTTGATAAGTGTACCAAATTTCGGGACCACTTGAACAACGGAGAAAAAGAACGATGAGCTATGAATCCACAGAGCATCCATCACGAAGAAATGCTTCGAGGGCACGGATTTCGCTTTCACGAAATAAAGGATATAAATAGGGCCCGGCAGGGCATCCTGTCTCCTTCGAGGGTGGCAGGTGCATGTCCCCCCGCAGGGCCACATAATTTGCCCTCGACCTACTGCATGTTCGCAGGTCAGATTTTTTCGCAGTGAAATAGTGGCATAATAGAAGTCTGGAGGATCCTCCTTTTTCTTTATTCGGTTCTTGGTTTTCGAATTCGAGGGCTATCATTATCCGGCGCGAACCGGAAGCTCGACGCCCTGAGGAGGACGCCCGATAGATTCCAGGATCATCGCGGTGACTTCCAAGGATTTGGGCGGATCCTGACCGAAACGGGATTACATTCGATGTGTGGTCCATGCCGCTTTAATTGGAAAATTAGCGCTGCTCTCGGTAACAATTCTTGCGGATGGTATTTCTATCGTAAGATATAATTTCTATTTTTAAATTGCTTTATACCGATGTGAATAGATGGGAAGTAGATGGACCAACCGGGAGACAACTTTAATGGAAGTGCAATAAAAATGTGTAAAAGTTAAGAATCAATTTTATATGAAATATCCCTTCGTAATTTAGAAGATCCGAGGTCAAGGCGGACGCTTCACTCGCTTATTATTTCTTTGAAAAGCAAACTTTTACTACCGAAATTCGTTGATTTGCTTTCTCGAGGCTCAGCGGGACGCCATGCAACGATAGTGAACTGAAACCAACGAATCGCGTGTCCGTCAATGATTTACACGCGCCCACGTAACGAATCTATTAATTATTTATGGCCTTGCAAAATTTATTTGCTGCACACGGCGGGGTTCCACTGCCCTATGGCCCTAAGGACCATCTTTAAAAACGTCTGTTTAACATACCGGCGATTCTTATGTGTTCCGGAGTCCTAGTTCTATCATTCTTTGAAACCCAAAAATGTATACCTGAAAAATACATATTGATATTCGAAAAAAATTCAAGTCTCCTTTTTTTTTAAAAAATAATCCTAATTTCCCTTCACTAGTTTTAAACGACAAAACTATGAGACAGAAATCTCGCTAATTCGCGTTGAAAACAACAGCTGGAAAACGAGAGATTTTCACAACTGGTCTTCCTGACGCTTTGATTGTCGGCAAGGTCGAAAGACCATTTCGCAAATTGTTACCACACCCCTTGCTACCCTTGCCTCTAGCGACTTCACGCCCGATCCGGCTAATTGTTTGGAACAAACCACAAAAAGCCAAGCGGTCCTTTCAGAATTTCGCGGAGACATATGGCACATGGATTTCTCCGTCGAGTCATTCCGGGATCATCTTCTATCCTGGAAATCCTGGCCCGGACTCCACCCCTTTCGGGGAGAGCCGACAAGTCGGTTGAAAAAAGTCTTCGATGAATTCGACACGCGTCCAGGTAATTGTCAGTTTTCTAATGACTTTTCGCGCGGTACACGTAGCTTTTGGCAACGCTAATGAGAGGCCACGGCCAACGGGGATGAACTAATTGCCGCGAGGCGTCTTCTAATCATCATCTTTAACTCGGTCCTAGCGCCGAAGGTGACGATCACCGGCACCGAAGAGGCGTGCGTTCGAAAATAATTAGTCTTTGAAGTGGCGCTGCCGTAATTACGGTTTCCCGTGTTTACCTTGAATAATCAAGATTCCTGTGATCCGCACGGCCGGCGACATTACAACGCTGATGAACGAATAGCATGTGTTTTTGTCGATTGAAGAACTTGTTGCAGAATTATCCGCGATATCGTGGAAAAACTGATGGGACGAGTTTCTACGTGTAATTAGGTGTGCAGTCGCACCGAGTGAAGTAATTATACGATCTAGTTAACATCTAGTGCCGATCAAATTGCCTTGATAATGCTACGTTTTTTATCATTTGATTTCGATTCATTTGGAAATTAGCTCGATATCTTTATAATTGATTGCAATGGAGCAGCAACGTTTTTACAGTTCTTTTATTGACGATTAGAGAAATTTCTTATACGCATTGGACGCCCTAACCAATGTATTCTATATTGAACTTTATTGTCTACTTCTTACTTTTCTTGCCCCCAAAATTTCCTGCCAAAGTCATGGTTTGAATTCTTTCCTGTCTAAATTCCAGATTTTTCCCGACAAAGGGAAACGACAACGATTTGAAAACTCACTTCCCGTTTCGAAAGATGATTCGCATACTTTCTGCGACGCGGCCTCCATAAGTCACATCTAGCCTGCCTAACCGTCAGAAATATAAAACGTGATTGTTTTTTGTAACAAAACCTTTTACATAATACCCCGCCATTGTCCGTACTTGGTCCGAGCCGCGTATAAATTCAGTTCGTTCAACTACGATACGTTTGAAAGTGCTTTTCACCTATTCGACCCTGGAGCAGGTTCGCCGAGAACGATCAGGTTTCGTCGAATCTGCAAACCGGATGGCGGACGATAGCGAACGAAAGGATTTCAGCTGTTGTTAAAACGATAGACATATCTCGGGGCCCGGCTATTTCTCTGACAGTGTCTATTGTCCTCCTGCCGAACAATGACACACTCGGAAGGATTCTGTGCGCGAATTAGAGCAAATCCTTTCTCCGAATGTCCGCTCTAATTCGACAAGAGCGGCCCGCAATAAGACGCCCAGCGGGAAACCATTCACGAATTCGGGCGCAAAGAAACGGGTTCGGAATGAGTTTTCGAGATTATCTGGCTCGTCGTTAGTGGAGCATTAAAAATAAGCCAGAGGGCCATATTTTGTCAGGAGGACAATGGTACTGTCACAATATGTACCACGCTCGTGGAACTCGCGATCGAAGACTCCAATTGCCGGCACTTTCGAGCAGTTTATTCAGCTTCGCGATCTTCCACACAGAACTGGGGAGAAGAAAGTTTCAGTTGTTATTAGCTGGACGTTCGTTAGTATCATATTTAATGACATTATGGATTTGATCGTGGAATAGCTAAATATTGAATATAAACGTGAACACTAAACTTTTTTGATATTGTTTTATGAATAGTGTTACATTGTATTACGTACGGGTGACAAAATGGATATGATCGGGCAATGTAATACATATCGATAATACGATATAATATTCACAGAATACTTTCTTGGTATCGTTTTATGAATAGCGTTATCAAGGCAGTGAAAACGGTCGTACAAACCGCGAAAGCGTTAAACGAAAACAACCATGGCATCGCTTTATACGTCGAAGCGCGTGCATCAGACGGACCCTAAAAACGATATAAAAGTATCGAATTGCAAATCAAATAAGAGGCCCGGCCTAATCTTCCACCTTGAAATCGCGCTGGCGCAATCTCGTTTTTAATCAAGCCTGATCGCGCTCCTTGCAGACAGAATCGCTCGGCATATATCGAACGGCAGATGATTCTCCGCTGCGCGCTCGCAGAGGTCCATTGTACTCCAAATTGGCTTTTTATGGAGGGTTAATATAACATCGAAGACGTTTGCAATTTTTTTTCGCCGTGGCGCGGCGATCGGTCGGGTGTTACTTCTTCGTGGGAAGAAGAACTGGTTTTATTTGGCGACGCCGATATATTTTGCATAGCTCGATTCATGGATTTAAATTCCAAATTGATGCGCCGCAAAGAATTCCACCGAACACGCGGGAATTTTGCTTTTCATCGAAATTTAATGTCTTCTCGCGAAGGTGCTTTTAATAGCTCGGATAATATGCCGTTGTAAATATTTTTTGAGACACACCATTAAAAATATTTCTTCTTTTTCGGGTAGGAGGATGGCAATTCAAAATCACGTCGGTAGCGAAACTTGACTTATTTAACATCCGGTGAGACTGCTTATTCCACGGGTCCCCTAACGACGGATTACCAACCATCGAACCAGCCACTTACGCTCGTAGAAAATCGCGAACATCCGATTTCCTTCTTACGTGAACTTACGTCACCGTTCGGTCACGAACACCCGAATTCGTGTCCTCTTTTCAGAATAAACCTTCGTGTTCCCGTAACCGTGGCGTTTGCTATTACGGTATTACGGATATCGAATGTCCTTTTGGTAACCCCGGCGTTTCTTTCTCCCCCGTCTCGTTGCCTCTCTCTTTCTCTCTCTCACTCTCTCTTACTCTCTCTCTCTCTCTCTTTCGTTCTCCCGTTTTTCTTGCGCATAATGCTGGGCCCACGAGCGGGGAAAAACCGAGTCCTTGCATACAATGCTGAAGCGCAGGCTGCAGTTCCGCCCACTTCCGGGCGCTGAATGCATTCTCGACTCGTCTAACTACCCTTAGCAGTTAAGCCATGTGAAGCGTAGAGACGTGTCCTTTCGCCGGTACAATTTTTTTTTCTCTCCATTGGCCGCTTTCAGGACGGGAGATATGTACTTCGTGCGGCACTCTCGGCCTACCATTACCAGGTACTTCGAGAGCGGCCTCTCGAATTTCGAGAAATCACGTATGTAAAGAATCACGTGACAGGTACGTTCATGGTCACGTCAAATATTACATGTTCCCTGCTGTTCGGTAATATTAGGCGTAGAAATAAGATTTTCCCGATTTTTCGAAGAAACATAAATGTTGTTTCAAACAAGACGGGCTTCAATGAAAAGATGATCACTGAGATTTCCGCCACTATTACGGTAAGTTAGGAATTAGCAAATTATCCGTCGATTATCTCGTAACGAATGAACAGACCAATGGACTAAAATTCTCTGTCTAATCTACATAGATATGGAATACAATTTACTATTATCACAGAAATCTGTTAGCTTCAGAGGTTCCGATAAAATGAAATATAAGGGATGTGACTCAGATTTAAATAGGACGAGGCATTAATTTGTGACGGCGGACCGATATTAATGACTTTAAATTTGATCCTTTCGGAAAAAGGTTTCGAAGAGACGTTTTCTACTCTTTAAGATTTTCTATGGGGCAGAGAGACTTCTATTGCGGGTTATACGAAGATCGCTTGTAGAAGCGGGCACACCCCGCAACACCCACTTCCCTTCGAACTTGGATATGGGACACCGTGGGCCATAAGAAGTTAAATGGACATATTATTTTCTGGAAAGGACACTCGAGACTTTTACCATGGCGCACACGTGCGGCGAGAGTTAAAAGACCGGGCACGTGCAGCGTACTCTGTTAGTTCGTGAAAATCAATTTCTAGATAACGGAGTGCGAACAGACGCTAACTATCTTGTTAAACCCTAAAAGAAATCTTATAGAAACATAGTTCTTGATGTTTCTCACTTGTACAAATATGTACGGGGTACGACCGAACGGATGGCAGAATTTTGGGGCAGCTAATTAAATATGCACAGATGAATTACAGTTTTGAAATAAATTATTATTGTGCAAAGCGTAATTTTTAAAAATATTGACTTTGATGATTTATCTAGTATTTAAAAATTTAACTAACAGGTTGGGTTATTAGAAAAAATAGTGATATTTTGCAAACAAATTTTTATATTTAATCTATTATTTTAACTTGACTTTCACTCAATGATGAATATAATAAATATTTTGTTCAAAGATCCTCTCCTGGCTCAAAATTAAATGAATTTTTTCTAAAATCGAAACAAAGTCTTCGAACCCACGAAATTTCGATGACGTAAAACAATCCAAAGATATTACCCGGTTAAAAAAAGTAATTTTTCGTGAGCTTTGTCAATACCACTGTAATTAACTGGATTTCTAAATAAGTCAAACACAGCGAACGAAGCATCTCTTATTTATTCCCAATGCGGACGCTATCGTTGTTTCTGCATTTCGATCTCGAACAGTTATTATATCCTCATCTTTACGTACTGTTTATATGTTCCTCCACTTCTTTCGACTTGGCACATAATATCCTTTTTATATCTTCGTCGGAGCGACGCGATTGCAGACCTCTGTTTCGACGTGGCAGGGTACTTAAATCCCCGAAACCCGAACATCTCGGTTTCGACGAAAAGCATTTCCGTGCGCGTGGCAACGAGCGATACATAAACGAGAACCGCGACGATAAGCGGGTACCGACTTCATCGGTCCTGTGCGTTTCGCTTTGGTACTCCGCTGTTTGCGATTCCGCTTTATTGCGCGATCTGCCATAAATGGAAACGGGCCGAGTGCCTCGTAAAAGATACGAGCGAGCCCCTTCGCGTCTACGGAAGGGAATAGGCATACACTGACAAATCCTTCGGAACCGGAATAAACTCGAATCACCCTCGCGAGATGTTCTATCGGATCCACCGTAACTGTAACATGAATTGTGTACCGAATTTCGCTAGTCCGAATTTAATCGTAGTTTATGCATCGCGGGACAATTTACTAGAGTACTCGCTTCGCTGATTTAATTGCCGCGGTGGAATATCGTAACAGCAATTTCAAACTAGATTTAATAGCGTCCTAAGTAAATTTGATAGCCGGGCTAAGGTAACAAATTTTAGGAAATATTTCTGTTACACGAAGATGGACAGATGGCATTTTTGTCGGTATTATTTTAGCGGTCTTTATAATGTATACATTTCTCCCGAGTGTCTTTCGGTTTCACGTGAATGAATGTATGATTTATTTTTATGCAAACTGTCCTCTGTAGGCGTACAGGGGACACGCATTGTGTCACCGTTATTGTCAAGCTATCGGCAGAGTATTGGACAGGAAACCAGGTGGGCAAAGCCGCAAGTGGTACTCGAACATTTTTAATGAACCGCCATCGAAGGCGATCTGGACAGTATCTTCAGGACGACAGTTGGCCATTTTTGCCTCGGTGGAAACAGGAGAAATTACAAGGCCGAAAAAGAAACTTTCCAGGTCCGGCGGTTTTCGATGGCTTGTTTGCGACTATCTGGCGAACTTCTGGGCAGCAAGTGGGCCCCGTAACGAGACACCCGACCAACGGGATCGACAACAAACAGGAACTGAAATAGGCGGCGAAGTTATCGGGTTACTTCTGAAACTTAGGCCAGTACAACTGATTTATTGGCGGAAGTCGATTAGAACCAATCTTACAGTTAATTAACGAAAGAGCCACCGCCTGACGACGTGATCGAAGGTTTCCATAGTTTTCAGGGCGTAGCTCTACGTTCAAATTGGTTCAAAGCAAACATGATAAAATCCTTTTCTTTCATTTTTAATTTTTATTCGCGTGCTAACAACCAGTAGGATAAATCCAGAAAATGGAGGAAATCCAGAATAAGAAAAAATTAAAAAGAAAAAAATGAATTCCTACATTTCCTAATCATCACTGTATCCTTTTATATTTCACTCAAGATAGGATTACAAACAATAAACGGAATATTCAAATTCAAGCTGCATTCTCATTCCATGTATCTATTCAATTTTCAAAATCGGGAAACGTAAATTCCTAGCGGAAGTGTCGAACAGTCTGACCGGAACTGCGTGCGTCCGAGTTTCGCCGACTATCGCGACGGTAAGGCCTCTTAATCCGTATCAGGCCCTTTCCAGGATTTGCACGGGATTCAAGAATTATACCGGCTGCCCTGCGGGGATGATCCTAAATAAACACGCGCGCGGCCACACGACCAGCATCCCCACCACGCGGAATTCCCTTCTGCGGCAGCCCTCGAGCAAACAGGCGGCAACAATGCATCGCATTGTCGTGGATGGGCGGCAGGTCAGCCCTTCGACTTGCACAGAAAGGGAGGAATCGGCGAACGGGGCCCGAAAAGGTGCTACCTATACAGCCACCACCCTCGCCGTTTTCCTCATCGTTTTCCTCGCCGGATGAATGTGTCCTTTCACTGTACACGGTGTTATGTCACGACCTGTCTACTTTCCACCCCTACGGGAGTAACGTGGATGATGAAACGGGAGCAAAATGCACCGGTAACCGACAGCCTACTGGCTTCTGGGGATGATGGATGGGAATCGGACACGAATCGATAGGAAGGAGTATTTCAGGGACTGTACCTGACCTTTGAAAACAGATTATGCACTTTTGGAAGCTGCTTCCTCTGGCTTCCGTTCGTGTTTTTGGGAGGTGGAAAGATGACACCGGTTGGTGATGTTGTAGCTACTGGTTTTCACAAATTGTTGCTACCTTTTTTACGTTATTAATAGATAACTTTCCAGGAATTCTTTTATTTTAATAACAAAAAGAATTGATTGCGGTAATAGAACTTGTCTTCTGGAAGAGTTAGATTTGAAACAATTTCATCGACAGAAAGTAGACCACTGTCAAGATAAATAAAAAAGACATTATTTTAATGGATTCAGTGGTAATAGAAATAATTCAGACCATCAAGGTATAACACTTTTCGAATAGGTGAAGTGTGCTGGATAAAAACTACTGGAACACTTCTGACTGATGCCATCTTTAAGTCTACCACTATTAAACCACTACATAGAATTTGTATGTAACGACACAAACGAAACGGTGTTTCAATTTTACAGTACACCACTTTCCAAGTTTCTTTCCTTTTACATTCATCGCAAGTGACCAGTAATTTTTCGAGCGAGTATTCATTATAAGTAATTAAGGGAGCAAAGGCCAGTGTTAATGTTTCAAGGCCCACATCCAGGAATCTAGTACCGCAGCTGCCACTCGAGGCTAATCTGTTCAAGGTGAGTGTGGTTTGTGGTTAGAACCGTGTCTCACAAGGTGCAGTTTTGATACATTGTGTCCATCGTCGATAGCCCGTAATAGAGATAATCTAGGAGTAGCAAAAACTACCACGTGGAAATTGCAACGCCTTGACAGCGGACGTAACACTTCAATCTTCTTCTCCCATTAACGTTCCCATGAGCATTATTCCAGGATATTTCTTTCTTATCTCCGTACCTTTTTCACGCGCGTCAATCGTCTCGCCTGATTCTATTGTATAATCATCGGTGATGAAACTTTAATCGAATGGATACGATCATGAACGACCGCAGCCCGAAGTGTGAAATAGATTTAATCCATTCAACGTATTACGCCTCGTTTACGGGACGTGTGTTTCCATCGTTGCTGACCACGTTCTTAATAAATGAATGTCAATAATCTTTTTAGGGTTTCGTAAGTGTCTATTCAAATTATGGAACAAAATTGTGTGCGGTGTATAAGAATTAAGAATTCTCAGCCGGTACTCATCGAACTACGTACTTACATGTTATTATTATTTTTCAATTCTCCCATTACCTTCTTTAAGACCCTTGATCAGCATCGATGACTTCAAACGAGAAATATCAAACATAAGAGGTGTGATTAAAAAACAGCTTATTACCGATCATGGTCGATTATCATCGATAAGATCCATCGTTTGGATGACGAAATCCGCAAGGTATTCTTCTTTCCCTTGTTGATTCCTCGAGTGATCCTCAACTCACAGTAAAAAAAAAGACGAAACGTATTCGCAAAAATCAGGTAAGACCAGTTGTAACAAGAGAATCGGCGTGTGCGTCGGCTCCATTCTCCGTGAAAGAACATTCGTCATTATTACCGATGACCGTTGGTCCTCAGGATCTACCCATTCGTGTTCCACAGGAAGTGGGCCGGTCGGATCAAGGGCCAGGCTGCCCTTTTTCCATTTTAAAACGCTCCATTCAGGTGTAATAGTCAGTTAAAGACTATCCAAACATACGATCCCACCGGTTGCTTCGATGAGCTTCTGTGCCCTCGGAATTTCTCATGCCGAACTTTCGTCGGGAAAATAAAACTGACCGCTCTGCGAGTTGTACGTTTTTCACGAACGATTCTGTGGTCTCAATTCGGCCGGAAGAAACCGTAGTTTCTGACCGACACAGACGTTTTCAACGACTTGGGGATAATATATTATTTTGGAATTCTTATTTGCAAACTTTATCGAGTCTGGCGAAATAATTGATAACAATGATTGTAAAATGTTTGAAGACATGTTTCTCTTTGAAGCTCGATCAAATCATTGTTTATTTGAAGAGATTGATCGAAATGGAGTATGTAAATACGGATGGTGGGGGATAAAATTTATCGACGTTCGATTTCTACTAAATTTTTGCGATTTCGCAACAGGAACCTGGAACGAGGGCCACCCGTGGTTACCTAAATAGAGGAATCACCTCGAGTATATTTATCCACGTGATCTTCGAATAACAAACGTAGAAATCCTTAAATCCTAAATCAACCTGCCGCGAGCCGAAACCGAGGACTGACTGCAAACAAACGGTGGTAGTGGAAACGTGAGGGTACCGCGGTCCAATCTGGCGAAAGTCAAATATTGGGTGACTAAATAGAACGTGCTTTTGCGAGCCATTTAAGTCATCGCGATTTAATGGAGAGACGCCTTCGGGACGTACCCCATTCTATCGCTATTTCCATCGAAATCTGTGTAAAATTGCATGTCGCAAACGGATGCATCCAAATCTAGAAATTAAAATTAAGATAAAAAATACCAAGGACTTTATTAATAAATTTCGTGCTAAATTTAAAAGGAAAATTGGGAAATCCTAATGACACACATAGGACATCGACGTTTTCAACTTTTAGTAGAATTTTCATCCATCCCCATTATATCAACCATCTCCCGGGACAATTAAATCGATACCGTCGTAAAGAATGCTTTTCGCGAGCCACCGAGGGAGCTGTTCAGTCGGTGCTTATCTGAAACGACCTGTCTTCTTGCTAGCAGTAGCGGCATCGGCGAACGGCGAAAAAAAAAAGGCGAAGACAAAAGAGGTAGGCATAAAACAAAGGTAAGACAATGACCGCTGTTCAAACACCAAACTTCAAAACCGGCCGCCGCGATTTCGGTGAGAGACGATGCCGTTGCATTAACCGCTTCCACGGTGCATCCGTATCCCTGCAAGAGTTTTAAGGACATCCGGCGTCTGAAATAACAAATATTTGTGCCACGGAAGGTTGCAGACTCGGCGAACCCTTTCATTTGTAAGGACAAGTCGAAATTAGTGCGGTGGAAGCAACAACATCGGCAGGAAGGAGTTAAAGGTCTCTAGGGGTGTTTTACTAGGACCAACCACGAGTACCGATGCAGCCACTGCACTTATCGTGATGGACCTTGAAATAACCGAGTCTCTGTAAATACAGGTGCAACGCCAAATAATAACTGGTTTAAGTGCGCCCGGTATTCGCTGGGAACGGGCGATGCTGCGTTACTGCCACGGCTTTTTTCAAAGCTGTAACGAGTTTTGGTTGTTACACCGATCGCGGACCGTAAAAGGGAGCCGGGTTACTTTTACGTGGTTCTTTCGCCCGGTAGAATGCAGAGTACACCTAAACGCATTCGACTAAACATAATTTTTTTCATGGGAGTGTTAAAGAAACACGTAAAACCGCTGTGAATCGCGGTACTTTTGTAACGCGGTAAATAAATCGCCGGGTTTGTAATTACAATTAAATTACAATTAAATCAGTTATGGACTAGTGTAACATCCATAGCGACACGCGTACAATACCAAAGAACTGACAAGTTGAGAGACATGTTCTAGACTATTTTCTATTGAAGCGCTAGTATAGTAATGCATACTCACTATTACAGTTAAATATAAACACGTTAATAAATGGTGTGATATCTGTAAACCCCGTGCCCAATCCCTACTTCACTAGTTAACTAACACCTATTTCGATCACACTTTATCCGATCACACCCTTAAGTTTACGTTGCACTATCCTGAGACAATGCTCGGATTAAATTTATTATTACAGAGTGTGATATAATAATATAAATGACATCGTGATAATATATCCAATAAAACGGTCCCGTAAAAACTACTGTATTTCGGGTATCGTATCGATTTATTCACATTTTTATACGATCCACTACTTTCTTATACCTGTTACCTGGGGATCCAGTGTTCCCCGATCGATCCACAACCCTTTGCGTCGAATTACGTGTCCTCGAGGTACCGGGATGCGAATATATTTTTATGGAACATTAACGACGACGCACTCTGCATACGCCGAAAACAACTCCAGTGTTTGACTGACGAGCGCCGCCCCCTCCTAATCGTTCAATCGCTAAAAAATTCACAAAAAGGTTGCTCGTAAATGGAGGGGGTGGGGTGGGGGAAGGGAGCGAAAACGACGGGGGAGAGAAAAAGAGTCTCGAGAAACAAACTAAGACGAGACTTCGGCACCGGGTACCGCCCTTGCACTCCACCCATCCATCTACAGCTTGCATATATTTTTGGGCAGCTAGTTTTTTCCCCGAGGGAGATTTATCACGTCCCTACGCCTCTTTCGCGGGCTGCTCCATCAGTGCGTCGACGTGTGGCAGGGAATAATTGGCAGAGCCGAGGAGTGGCCCTGTTCGAAACTCTTTCGAAGATTGTTCCTAAGATGCCGAGGAACACTCGGGATAAAGATGTGAAGTCTACTCGTTCATTCCTGTACTTGGAATCTTTCATAACATTTAGATCAATTAAACAACGTATAATTTTGTTTGCAAGAATCTCGCGATTTTTGTATACCAGTGGAATTTCCAATGAATATCGTATTAGTTTAGAATTGTTGGGGATTATAGTTTATCCCAGGGGAAATAAGCGTTTTGAATCGCCGTACTATGTATTTAGTCGATATTGGTAAACTATATAATGCGATCTTCATTGATAATTAAAAAAAAATTGTGTTTTATTGCAAGACGCAAGTGTAACGATGACATCTCTTATTGTACTAACTGCGACGCTATTTTATTGACGCGTATTTGATATGCGGTAGAAAAAAAAACAAATCGAGCCGAATCGTCTCGAAATTCATTCGAATCGTTGAATTCTCTCACGCATCGCGCGCGCGTTGTTCCAATTACAAAACAAAATGATTTCTCCGCTATACATGATTCCATTTAAACGGAATTTCCATTCGAATCGTACGCGGCACGGCGAGGGATACATACTTGTAATCAATAACTGCTATTGTACGAGTCACCGCGGGATCGTTCCTCTCGTTAAAGTCAAACAGTACAGTTAATTAAGTCACTTGGGACACAACCGGACTTGCTCGCAATGCAAGTCTCGTTTCTGACGCCAGCCGCTATAGAATGCGAGATAATCGACCCACTTCCCCTGGCATTTCTGCAATTTTCTCAGCGACGCAATTGCCGTACGTAAGAGAACGGGTGCGATTATTCCATATTTGGTGCAAACGTCGATCGACCCAGGAAATTCGTGCCTTTTACCTTGAGACACTCCGCCGTTCGAATTGCTCGGTTGACAGAACTAATTTTCTTGACATTACAAATACACCGGATAAATGATTGCCCCCATTTACATCCCTGCATACCGCAAAATTTTCCTATACTATCGACTGTGACTTTATACAGACAAACATTTTTTTGCTGTTTAAATTGCCTATCAGAAAAGATAAATTTTTTTTAAGTTTCAGCGCCATAGGTATTTTTAAGCGACGCATGAAGGCGAAGACGGATGTAATTTGCGCATTTTCCATCTCTACCCCTTCCACGTTCCGTGCTAGTGCCTGCTCGAAAGATAAACAGACTGTGTTAGCTGAAAGAGGTTCTATCCATTCGTCAAACAAACGGGAATTAGCTGGAACAAGGGCCGGTTGCTAAAATGCGGAGGAAACACGAATAAACTCGTGGAGGGCTCGAACAAATACAGATGAACATACAGGGTAGAAATTGTTCAGCTTTTCTCTCGTTTTGTTCGTTCCCACACGGAGAGAGACGTGGTTATAAATTCTCAAAGAATTTCATTCGGCATTCATGAACGGGGAGCCGGAAATTATGATTACATCCCTGATGTAAACACCGCATGCGGAGAGGACTTTCCGGTGTCAGTATGTATTTGATTACTCACTCGAAGTCGGTCCGATCGACATCATTCGGGAAAATTTCAATCATTCATCATGAATACGGCTAATTTCGCAGAAGAATTCACGCAACTGGTTGTGCGATGGACGACACCTGCCACAAACGTAAAGTACTTCTTTCATTCGAAATTATTACAGTGTGAAATAATTGAAAATAAATTTTCAAAACTTCAGGGAAAAGATTCGGCTAACCTTGATACATCTCTGACGAACGAACAGTTGGTGAATACGGTGCACGACGTGCTTAAAGTAATTCTCGGTATGAATTTCGAAACCGATTATTCGTCGGTGAAAACCCCCGCGACTGTAATTTCCATCTGCACGCCAAACGCTCCTATGGTGTTAAAAGCCGAAGTTAGTCGCGAAGAAACAAATGGAACTCTGAGCAGGTTGTTAATAAATAACAGTAGTCGATGTATCATGCTGGATAGGTACATTTTAATCGTGTTATAATAATTTCAGGTTCAGATCCTTGGATGCGCTGATTACTCCGAAGGTTGAAAATAATAACTTGATGGATTCCGATTCATACTTCTCGAAGAGACAGGATAATTTCGAAATCAATGAAAACGACGATCTGAAACCTTTACCCGAGGACAAGAAGGTTGTGTATATAAATATAAGGTGCAGAAATAAGTCCTTGCCGACGAATTTCAGTCGTTTGTTATGTTCATTTGTTGCCAGATAATTTACCGATTAATTACCGATTCGTAACTTACCATAAAAGTTGCGAGAAGACATAAAAATCGATGGAGAATATATCAATGATTAACTTTTTATATATCGTTTTATAATAAAACTTTTATTCCTCACAAAAATCGAAAAGAACTTATTTCCACGCAAAATAATAAAATTTTCCGTGGCGTATCGAAACTCGGAATGAAAAAATGCTCACGTCGATCGTTTCTAATTTTTCCAGTTCATTTCGCGGTCAAGTCCCGCGATTCACGTGTGCTCCGTCACCAGATCCGAAACGTTTATTCGCGAGAACGAGGAAAAAGAAACTCGGAAAAGAAGAGAAAATTCCGCCGACCCGCTCGAAAAATTTGCCGACGACTTTTCCTACGACCCGGAAAAAATCAACATCGAATCGTTCTTCAAAAAATTAGAAGCGTTACGAAAATCTGCCTTCGAAGTCGTGACGAAAATCGATGACGTGAAAAAGGTAGAAAATTCACCGTCGTATATCTCGCTTTCACCATTATTCCCCGAATATCGGAAGTTAAAAGCAATTGTTAATCTTGCAGGAAGTGTATCCGCAGACCACGAAACCCATTCGTCGTTTGTCCTCCATCGGATTTCCTGGACTGGCTCGTTCCTCGACTATGATGAGGCCAATTCCGCCACCGAAACTCCGCAGATCCACCACCGGCTTTCCAGGAACGCCCACATCCTCGAAATTGAACACGACAATCACCGCGGAGAAGAACAACAACTCGTCGAGACGGAAAACTATCTGTTCTGCTGCGACTCAAATGAAAACGAAAGGTCACCTGCTATCCAGCACTAATCGGTCTCCGTCTGTCACTGTGTCGACTACGAGGAAGTCTCCGTCTAACGTCACGTCGTTGTCTGCCAAAAAGTCACCGTCTAACGCCATATCGGTGTCCAACAAAATATCTCCAACCGGCATCGCTTTGTCTTACGCAAAATCACCCCTGGAACATTCGGGTGGCAGACCTGCGAAAAATCCGAAATACGCCCACGTGCAGAGCACAATACCGAAAGGGCCGACGGGAAAAAGAAAAGCGCAATGAGTTTAAATTGAAATTCCAAGAGAGTGGACCTCTATTGTTAGTATGTTTCAGTGAATGTGTTTTATATATTATTTAATCGTCGTTCTATTTATGAATATATTAGGTATACGTGTTCGATTCGAATGTTTCCAAAGGAAAAGTGAGAATTCATTTATTTAATAACTGTGCAAAATTATATCTCGGTGGCATTAAAAAAAATTTCGCCCGGTTCACGCCTTTATTTATAGTTTGATTCCCGTGATTTCGTCAATATCATTTTTCTGTCTACCGCGATCGATCTCGTTCGCCGTGTAATTTCCGTAGATGTCCAAGTAATATTTTTTCTGGCCACATCAGGAGCGTTGCATCAGCGAGAAACCCGGCGCACTCAATCATACTTGGACTTTCGAAACCCGATCGCGTATATGTACGACGTGGGTGAATTCACCGCGGGCCATGCGCCCGATGATGCGGTATCGTCGTTTTTTCTGGAACACCTTGCATACCCTAAATGCACCGTCGTGCAAGAATGGGAGCGTCGGCAGGCGAAAATTGTTAACCTCCGGTTCGTTGTTTGATCGCGGACGAATTTCGGTCCCGCAGGCAGAACGGCGATCCGTGTGCAGATTCGCTGTCAGAAATGGGCGTGAAGATCGATTTTCTCTTTTTAATGATTTATTACCCTCGATATTGTACAGGGCTGCATCGGAAGATTTTAATCGGCCGAACAGAGGTGGAACTTCTTGTCTGATTCATAATTTTCGACGTGTGTTCCGTAAAGGGGAGAAAAAAAAGAAAACGGTCGCCGTACGTTGCAAATTACCGATAATTTATGTTGCATAATCGACCGGTGCGTCGTTCGTATCCATTGTACCGTGTGAATGGATTGTTAGAGGAATTACGTAGAATTAGACACCTGTTTAATTAGTAAAAAATGATTTTCCCTTAATTACTGTTTCAAACTTACGAACGAGTTAACGCCAGAACACCTCGCCGTTCCTAAGTCGTGGCGAGCAAATTAACTATTAGTATACCGGCCTTTAATTATAAAAATCACGTGGGCGGTTCTTTGGCGCCGTAAGCCATCATCAATCACCCGTCAATCCACGTCTTAGACGCAACGTTTCTTCTAGATTATCTGATCTTTGTCTAGAAAGGTAGACCATAGTTACCAGGGAGTAGGTAATCTTTCAACTTACAATTAACCCTTGCGATTTAAACTCTCTATTTCAACCCCGGTCATTTAAAACGTATTAAGTACCAAGTTCGAGCTAAATTTCTACAAAGCTGTGGAATCTTGATTGTTCTTCTCGAAATTCCCCGTTGTTTTCAATCATTTTTAATATCCAACGGTTTCAATCGCGCGGTTCAGGTGTCAAGCACATATTATGTTCGCAAAAAAAAAAAGGAAAAACTGTGAAACGACAAACAACCTTCCGCGACTCATTAATAGGAACCCGTGTAACTCGTTGCGAACCAGCTGCCAGTTTGCGCAGAAACGAATTCGCCGGTAGAACGCCGTTTCTTTTTGCGACCGGCCGGCCGTTCTTTCTGCACGGTGGACAAACGAGCCTGTTTTTGGTTCGCGTGAGCACACATCAAAATCGTGCCCGTGAATGCACAAACTGCAGAAGACGTTTCCGAGGACAACCAATTTGCCGGGCAAAAACAAATCGCATCTTTCAAAAACATACTTAACCGACGAAAAAGCGTGGGCAATTTCGGAAGGACGGTGACCGACTGTGTGTGTGCGTACGTGAACGCCGACTTTTGAGGGGCCTGACAGTTAGCACCCTCTTTCTTTTATCCCTCCCGCAGTCATGGGAAGATAAATCCTATAAATCATAAAGTAAACCGTATTTAAAGGGACACGCGATTTAGCGTCGTTAAGTTCGTTGACTTTGGCTTACGGGACACCTGCGAATGACATTTGGCGAAAAAAGTTTCGTCTTGCGACATTGATTACCCGAACGCACCTTTTTCGATAAATTTTTGGGTAATCCGAAAAATCCGTAGCGTTTTCTGAAATAATACTAGACATAATAATAGAATTTGACGATTTTATTCGAGCAGATTTTCGGAATTTTGGTACAAGATTTAATTTCTGTAGAAACTTCTAGTTTTCTAGTTAATGGTTTTTAGACTGTAGGTACGAGCTTTTCGGATGACCCAATTTGACATTTCTTTCGTGAATATTTATGAATAGTTTTCGTATGATAATACGGCAGACATGTACATATGGTTTCCTTTGGAAAAATTGGGAAGTGTGCCGAGCGTGTTAATATGTCGCATTTGAATGAAAGTTCGTTCAATGGGTGACATTTTTTACGAATTGGACGAAACGAGAGTAAAATCTATTCATAACAGACTGAATAAACTGAGAATAATTGTACGTGGAATGTGGCTCACGCGATGAATCGAGCATTCCGGGCAAAGTGTAATTTAAACCTTCTAATTTCTAGCTGAATTACACCTGTTTCCGAAACGTAAGCTGAACAATCCGTGGGAAAACAAACAGCAGACTAAATTTCACGAGAGTACGGAACGAGTATTATCAAAGTACGATTCATAATATTCCGAACCTCAAAATGGCATATTTAATACATTTCTACAAACCAGAGTATCCCTGGTAATTAACAAAATGTTAACTAATTACTTCTACACTCAACGTTCTCTAAAAGGGGAGAAATTTGTGCGAATGAAGTCATCGTCAAAGCCGCTTTTACGCAAACGTGCAATACGCGGTACGTTGAGAATCGACCGGTGCTTGTAATCAGTTGAATAAACGAAAAATAATTGCACAAAGTGCCGGATACGCGATCGGTTTCACAGACACGAAGGGATAGCAATTTGCGTTAAACACCGGCCGCTCTGACAACGGTAGTTGAAACACACGCGTCGGATGATTTTTATGCGGAATTTCAACCGAGCAAAAAATCGATCGAGCTTATACCGCTGGTAGCCCATAGTGATTTTCTTGAAGGACCCCAAGAATTAGCAAGGAGATGACAGGTACTAAGGTAAAAAGAGAAAATGCTCGAATAAAGGGTGGAGAATAGGAGCAGCAAGGATACTGAAAATGCTACTTTGAACGAACTTTCTGGTCTGTCTGGCCCGAACACCATCGATGGGAGTGGGATGATTACATGTGTCTTTTTAACACAAAAGGCTCGAAAACCAACACCGTAATACGACGGGATGCCGCGCGCCCTGTAATTCACGACGTCCAAAGTCGGGCCAGGTTTCGTGATGAGACAACCATTTTAAAAATTGCGATAGTCGCCCCGAAATAAGGTGAGATTGGTTCGAAGCCGGACGTTGTGTAGCTAACCAACGGCTCCTCCTGCTCGAGTTATTATTTGCTTTGGCCCCGGGCGACCATCACGGTACTTATCGAGTCACCGTTTGCCTCAGCTGCAACGGAGCATCACGCCCAATTCTCCGGGGAAATAAAACCAAAGGGACCCGTCTGGTTCCCTAAAAAATGCGTAGGTGTTATACCCGGCGTTTTATCATCGCGACCAAATGTCGCTGAGATGGATATATGATTTTTCCTAGAATTTATTCCAATCAGATTTTCTCTTTGTCGAATGAAACGAAACCTTGAGATTTGAGTTTGTTAAATATATTTTCTCACTGGGGCTTGCGTAAATGCTACCATATTTTATTTAACGTACACTCTTGGCTATTTGAGGTAGAAATATTGTTTACACAGCCCTGGCAGGAATTCGGGGCAGTTAGAAATTAATCAAGGTGCCCGTTTTTTGCGATCCGTTCAATGAACACACCGCCGTGATTCATGGTGCAGGTCGATCAGGCTAGAGAAGCCTGAAAAAAAGGGGGCAAAGGCGCGAATCGAGTAAATTGGCGGGGCATCATCGGCGGCCAAAGCCGAACTTCGGCTGCAATTTTGGCCCCCGGGGCAGCGGCGCCTCTCGAACGATAATTGATATCACCTGCCATGTAAATATCGGTTATCGTACCTGTCGGTGGAAAAAGGGCCGCCGGGAAGAAAATTACCGAACAACCGACGGCGAGATAATTACGTGTTGGTTTTAGAAAAGGGGGAAGCACCGGTTAATTCCACACTTCGCGACCCGCGCAAAAAGACGCCCCTGGGGTGATTCCCGCCGGTTTTTTCATTCGAACTAGCCGAACGCCGAGAGAATATTAACTTGGATCCGCTTCCAGACTGTCTTCGAGAATCACGTGTGAATGAATGCTACGATACGTTCCCTGGGAACCGGTGAAGGCATCTACAATTTCGTCGAAACCGAAACATCTTACTACTAGAATTTAATTTCATTCCAAGTAAGTATACAAATTTGATCGTGATAGTTGAGACAAATGATTATTTACTCTAGTAGAATAATGAAGGAATAAGCTTATACGAATGATAACAAACTCTAATAATTATTAAATTTGCTTATGGCACTAAAGAAAGACAAAAAGACCAAATTAACTGTTAGAATCCGAACACATATTCATAGCTAATGTCCGTGGTTGAGGATTCAAACGGACCCGCGCTCATAGATGGACTATGACTCTGGCTGCGATTGTGAGTGAGGATCGATGTTGGGACATTGATACGCGTTAGCGTTTTTCTTTTGTTTTCTCGTTCTTCTTCTGTTTTTGTTCACGGTGTGTGGCGGCACGATGTGCTTTGTTGTAAAAACAGCGTTCACACTTATATTTGCGATCCACATTTATTACTACTATTAAGAAGTAATCTATACCATTGTAATACAAAATATTAACAATAAATACATAATCAAACATTAGCAAAAAAATTACAAGTAAAAACTGTTGAATCAAA
The DNA here is from genome assembly GCA_917499265.3 of Mimumesa dahlbomi. NCBI lineage: Eukaryota > Metazoa > Arthropoda > Insecta > Hymenoptera > Crabronidae > Mimumesa > Mimumesa dahlbomi. The sequence continues at coordinate 9,234,134 of OU824124.1, forward strand.
TACCCTACGGCCCAGAAAATATTCGCTTTCGTTATTAATTTTCCCCCCAAAAATCTGTAAATTGTTATTACCAACATTATGTAACCCACCCATTACTTAACCGTGCTGCACTCGTTTATCACCGTTACACAATTCCCAAGATCTTCCTTCCGCGATAAATATAACAGTTGAATTAATTCCAAGCGACACCACCGTTTACCTCCGGTTCGCGTATCGCTCGATTGTTATCGTAGAAATCATCGTGCCTCGAGACGTTATCCCCTCATATAAGCCGTGCACCGAATGTACGGCACTCAACGGCATCGAATCGGACGAGATGATCTCGATCCGCGGCGGCTTGAAATGTAAAGCCGGGACGACGAGTCCCGCGATGATTTGTGTCTGGTCGATAAAGGAAACCGTGTGTTACGAACGCCTACCGTTCCGTATCCGCACGCGAACCGGTGTAACGCCTATTCATAACGACGGGCCGCTTAACACCTCGCGATCGTCGGTATCGCCGAGACAGTTCGTATCTCGTTCCGCGCTCTCAACACCTTCCTTATCGATGCTTCCTTTTACGCTCCCGTAATGACACGTTTCTCGATCGCCGCGAGCGGGTAGACACGGCTGGGAGAAAAAAAAATAGCGGCAGAGCAGGCCGTTTGTTTAGCGGGCGTCAATAGATTCGAACGAAGACACCGGCCGATAGTTATGGCAGACACTTTTCATCCGAGGTGTGAATTTAGAATAGTTAGCCACTATTGAACGTGTGCGAACGGTATGCTAAGTTCCGATGAAACACCGGAGGCTGTGGAAGGTAATTGACAGTATTCTGAATACCGTGGTAACGACGCGAGTGATATTTCGTACGGCTACACGTAAAGGGAGTTAACAATAATTGCTAATTGAATGTCATTATTTTGTAAGATATTAAATAAAGTAAGGGATCGATACATTGCTTTCCTTAATCGTTATGAGAGATATTAAATAAAATGAGGTATAGAATTATACTGTATAAAGTATGTTCTTGAAAATAATTATTTAAAAAGGTGTAAAATAAATCTATTCCCTTAACTTTTTGCTCGAATTTCCAGAAATTTATGGTAATCAAGATCTGCAGATCTAACGTTAGAGAGTTCTACTTAGAATAGTAAGTATAGAGGCAGAAAAGTCGGCCAGCAATCCGGTCGAGATTAAAATTCTTGAAAACCTACCATTACTCCTCTGTTTGCTACAGTTTTAGGGACTTAAAAATTCCAAGGATCTCTCTGTTTTAATATCCTTGCCTCCTGATTAGTATCTCGGTCGAGATTTGACGTTTCGATAATTAGGTAAGCCGGTACGTGGACAAGGCGTAATTACAGGCAGAGTAACGTGCTCCGAGTTTTTAGCGTCGCAGGAAAACGCGGCGTCACGATGATTCGAAATTTCGATCCCGACATTTTTCTGCACCGTGTGATCCGTCGAAATCGATGGAAAAGAAGGTCGCGGGACGTGGGTTCTGATTTGGGTCGGCGCGATGGATTCGGAGTCACGATAACGAAAGTGCTCGAACGGTAGTCTGTAATTAACGACATTAAGCGGAGAATTTGCGTCCACGGCAGGAGGAACAGAGCAGCTGCATTGTGCGTTCTCGTGAGTCCGTTCTCGTGCCACCGTACGTGATAAGCTGCAATTAAATTGATTGCCTCGCGGAATTCAGACACGGTGAACGGTTGGTGGAATATGCATTTACGCCGAGGTGAAAGGTCACCGCGGAGAAAACTACTGCTAGCAGGCTGAAAAAGTTTAAAAACCTTGAATAGCATCCGACGAGAGACCGAGGAGACGGAGAGAGAGAGAGAGAGAAAAAAGAAATCAGGCTACTATACTTACGCTGCAAGTTACGTATATTATCGCTGTAATAAATTTATACACGTTATATGATGTTTAAAATAGTTTTGTAAGAATTTAACGGTCGTATACGGGAACAGTGTTAAAAACCGTCGCTGGTTTTGGCATTAGGGACGTTTGAATTCTTTTTCATGAACTTCAGAATACAACTTGTATATAACATGTCAGCATTTCGAAGTGTTAAAAACCCTCTTCCAACAAACACGCCCCTGCGTCGAGGCAACGGAGGCGTTCAAAGAAAAAAAAATACGAAAATTCGCGAGGCGTCCCCATAAAAAACCGGGAGATCGCTATTTATGGCGGTCTAATTAATTCCTATGTATTTTCGGCCACTTCCTATGCAAAACACCCCCCTCCGCGCGTGTCTTTATGGCTCTTCATGAGATATAAATGATCCGATAAAATGTTTAAGCGCCAACGAACACCGCGCGGGGATTCGTGCAGTCTGGACGCTATTATTATAGAAAAATAAAACTGTCGTAAGGCCGCGGGAGACGCGTTATAGCTGCCTCTCTCGACCTCATGAATATTCATATCGAGCGAAACGTTCTTAGAAGCGCGGAACGATTCGCTGTTTATTTAACCAAACTCACCAACCTAACAGATTCCCTTCCATTTCTTCATTCTATTACATTAACGAGATCCCCACCGTCGAAAACTAACTTTACTTTTAATAAAACCCAATATCCAATACAAATCTTCCATCGTATCGCTTTACCTAATCGTATCCCTGTTCAATTAGAATCTAAATTACCCTAAATCCTACAGATAAATTCCATTAATATCAGGACCCAGGGAATTGATAAACATCGTGCAACACTGTAGATATGATGTCCCATACGATCTCCCATGGTATCGCGTTACCCAACCGTTTCCCTGTTCAATTAGAATCTAAATTACACTAAATGAGATAATACAAATTCCATCAATTTCGAGACAAACGGAATTGATAAAAAGTTCGCGAAACACTGTTACCGTTCCTTTTAACACTTCCTCAACGGCGTAACGTGAAGCTGTGTACTCGTGTCAAGTTCACCTTAAGATCCCATAATACGATATACAACGCGAGTACATACATACATACATACATACACACGTCGGGGGTGCCGTTCGTAAACCTCATCGAGACGCGTCGTTCAGACTGAAAGAAATTAAGACTCCGCTCATAGTCATGGCGGCGTGTCACGCAGCTAATGTTGCGAACATGGCCAATCGTGCGGCAACCGTTCTCACAATTATTGTCGGTTTTATTGCGTAACCACGTTTCCCTATGCGGGGAGCACGGTGTAGGAGCGCCGGGCTCGAAGGAATCGCATAAAATTAGCATTTCTATCGGCGTACGTTGCTTCCCACGGTGCGGCGCATACATACGTACCGAGCTTAGCCTACGTGGAATAATAAGGAGCATCCTCGATTGCGTTCCTTCCTCGAATCGAGAATCGAGGATCCGAGACAAGGACGGAGCTACCTGGTGAACGACGGGAATTCTACATCCGTGTCAGTCCACCGCGTTTATAATGAGAACTGATGGAGAACACAGGAAAGTGATAGCAGACCGGCGGTAAGTGTATGAAGAGTGGTACCTGAAAATGGAAAGTTAACGAGTGTCCCTCATTTTTAGTAGGACTTCAAGTTTTTCTTACTGTGTGTAAATATTGTCGAGGGTATTATAGGTGTAATATCGTTCCGCATGAAGCGACGATAAAATTGGTATTAGTGAAAGTGTTACAAGTAGTGGGGAGGGTCGCGAAGCGGAAAGTTATCGGGAGTCTATAGTGATTGTATAATTTCGAAACAAATTCTTCGAGCCTAGGATGTAATCCATAAAGTCTTGTTAATAAATAAAAAAATTATCCAAAAACCCCATCATTAATACAAAAATAAGATTCATAATATTCATAATATTGAAATAAAGTAACATTTAATCTTGTACAGTATTCTTTTAAACTCCGATTTTTTATATCTTTTAAATTCAACGATTGCTTTATTCTGATTTATTTAAACTGAAAATATACTGTATACACGAGGACAAGAAATTGAATGTGTATTTGTAGAGCGGATTTTCAGTGACACATCAAGCACACGATACACTTTCGTTTGTAACTTCGCAACAATTCGTAATTCATGTGGAATTACGAGTGTAAATGCATCGTCGATGCAGAGTGTCTTTACCTGCGGTTTCAGGCGCACCGCTTACCTGTTACCTCTTACCTGTTACCTCTCGGGAGGGACACGTGACACACGCGAGTGGCACGCGCGGCGCGCGCTCGCCTCTTCCAATGGTAGAACCAGTTATCCGTGGAATAGAAATAACGTCCTCCCTTTCTTCAGCGGTCGCGTGTGTTCAACGGTGACCTTAGTAGCCCGTGAAATTAGACAATCTTATGCATACATATTTTATATATATTTAATTCAAGTGGCCTATTAAATAAGAATAAAGCTATTGTAAATATCGTGAAGCTTGTAATATATTAATTAGGTCATTCCATGATATCCTCAGATGCATTTTTTTGTAATAAGAAACAAAGAGAAATTGTAATGTATAATGATGATACAAAAACAATGGCAGGAGATGGTAGAACGAGAAGATTACTTTTTCATAATATTTAAACGTGTGCTTTATAAATAATTCTAACACGTACAGGAAAAAATGTTATGAATGTATAGGATAATTTAATATTGAGGATTCACTTGAATTTTATTTTAACCGAAAGTATTCACCGGAGATCCACTTTTATGTGATGTATTCCGAACAAGAGGAAGCCGCTGTTGTTTTCGATTAAAATTTCTATTCCGTCTTTCGGTAAAATAATAACCGGTTATGGTATCAGATCTTTAATTATGGATTCCCGGATCTCGAGGGAACAGTGAGCGGACGTAAATCAGCAGGGTCGAAAGGAACTCTCAGATCTATAGATTCCTCTCTGTTACTACATATTCAAAGATAGCGAATATATTTTTTTCGCGATACTTTTTAATACACAAATATCTCCTTAACGTTCTAATATCATTATATAAAAACATATTATCAAGCTTGTGCGTATTAATAAATAAATTAAATCCAAGCAAGTAAGTTACCACAAAGATTAAAGTATTTACGTATCTTTTTCTCGACGAGATATTGAACAAAACCTAAACCTCGGGATACAAATACATATCCCGAAACAAACTACGCGGTCACCAAGTGGCCACCAAGAGGATTTCCATAAGAAAATCGCTCATTGTTCCCTCGCTTAGAGAGCACAATGGCCCCGGTGTTTTTCAATGGGGTTCCTTAAAAATCGCCGATAGAAATCCTGTGTTTCGTTATTACATTTTCTTCGTACTTCGATGCTCTGCAAGAAAGATTCTCCGGTACCTCAAAAACTGTTGACCACGCTCACCGACAATCTTCTTTGCAAACAATGAGACTAAATTTGCCAGGCTTGCGTCTTTTCGGGGTGGTCTAAACACTTTGCATGGTTTTTCCGTTAGCCGGCGTGTGGCAGGCACGTGGTTTTCGGACCATTGCTAGTTTTTTTCACCATTATTCAGCTAATTCACGGAAAAATAGAACTATCCGACTATATAATCAGAATTGTTGTAGGATATGAAAATCTGATTGCGTGATTGAGAAGTATGAAAGGAAAGTATTATATTTAGATTGAGTGTCGAAGTGAAGAGCGAACGAAGAGTGTTTATATCGAGTGACAGCGTGCGGTGTGAAAGAAGAGTGTTTGGATCGCGTGACAGTGTATCAGAACGATTTCCGGTGAATGTTTACAGTGAATGTTTGTAGAATAAACGTGAAAGAATACGTGTGACCCGTGACCGAAGTCTGCGCGTGTCACGAGTGTGTGAATGCGTGAATCTATCTGTGACAGAATGATAATGTGTGAATGAGTGTGACAAAGGGCGCAAGGGCGACATCATAGGTTTAGTTGCGAGTTTTAGTCGACAGTTCGAATTCAGACTGTCCAAGTGATTAGTCGCGAGAGAAAGAGTGTCATAGAATCTGTGAGAAAGTTCTTGGACGAGTTTTGTGTGAAAGAATCCGAGTTGACAGGTAGATGCAGTGAGTTGACAGTCATTTGAGCGTGTATGGCTTTAGAATTAATTATTTAAAGTAATAGTTTAATAAAGTGTTCGATTATCAAGAGCCGACCGAGTACGATTAAACCATTTGAAATACCACTGTACAAAAGAGGAATTCCACCATGCCATCGAAAGGTCTTTTACATTATGTTCACTGCAAGTCAGCGTAAGTAAATTATGTTTTATTTATAATGTTAACATATAGCAATCCATATTAACACATTCGCGACCGCTGACGTGAATTCACGTCGTTTTAAATTCTATTCCTGATTGTCACTGATGTGAATTCACGTCATTTTAAATTCTATTCCTGGCTGCCGCAGACGTGAATTCACGTCCTGCAATTTTTGTTTGTGAATGCGGCAACATTAGGTGCTTTCGATAACACAGCATAACAAAAATGCAAGCCGTTATTTCTATCAGCTCTAGATTTTTAGAAAATCAGTTTTGAAAAATCACACTTTTTGTACTTTGGATTATATTTGCAACGCGATAATTAACGATAAAGAATTATATCGAGTTCCTTCATGCAGAGGTCATTGTTTTTCAATTTATTGCACTAACCAGAAATATTAAATTTTGTTTTTATTCGGCTTTTCCAAATTACCTGTAATATAAAGCTAAATAAATTCAGCACAATAATAACAAGTGGTCTATTATTATTTACCTATAAAGCAAGTATACAAAATATACAATTTTTTTTGGATTAATTGCAACATTGAAATCTCATAACAAATTGTATAACTTTTATCCTTGCTTTAATGATAGAAGTTTGCGGCAACCAGCTTTAGAATTTCATTATTTTCGCCGGGACTCAGTATTTGAAACGAAAAAAAATCGGTGATCACGAATGTGTTAAAGTATGTTATGCGTAGAAATAAATTCTTATCGTCGAAATTCAGTCGTTATCATGTTCATTTGATATAAAATGACTGGCTGTTATTTTATTAGTTTGAGATTTATCAGAAAAGTGGCAAGACGTTACAAAGAACTATGGCGAATATTTCATTTATACTTTTTATATCCTTGAAATAGAAGAGAAATTATTCCTACATCTAATGTATACTCGTAATTATTCGTAGCATGCTTCCAGGGAAATATTTCACATTGAAAATACATTGCTGACGTGGATAGTAGATCAATTACGTTATTATCTATCTTATAAACCGTTGCATCTTGTCGGGGGTTATTCATAATTCGCGTTCCACTTGATTCTCGTTCGACGATGTGGTCTCGTAATAGAAAACAATTTCTTGACGCTATTAATCCACGCGAGAAAGAGTAATGATAGTAATCTCCGATCAATCTTCTTGATTGATTTTCGATCGGACTTCTAATCTCAGTAGTTCGTCTCTACGCTCATAATGCTGATTCCATTAACCCGGTGTTCGTTTCTTTGCGCCCTATTCAGGAATTTTGAAACCGGCTGAAAAGTTAGAAATTCATTTTTCATCGTGGCATTAAATTCTCGAGCACCTCTGTCGATTACAGCAGATTTTATTCGAGAAGAACCTCGCATTAAAATAATCAAGATCTCATTGTCGTGTCCACGATCAAGGAGATTGATTTTAAATTATCACGATATTAACGATTGCTTTGAGAAAGAACAACTTTACTATAAAAGATACCGGGCAATAGCGTCCCTTTGTTGCTGGGAAATTGATTGAGCTCGGTTCCGACGACACATAAATATAAAAACATGCCGCGCGGACCGTGTTTTATTCCCTAAACGAATTTCACTTTTGATATATGTATATTCGGTTTCCAGCAAACCGCACTTGCCCCCCCCCCCCCCCCCCCCCCGTTAAACGATGTGGTTTATATAAAGTCACGCGACTGGTATCGCAATACTTGCGGTTTCAATGGGGACGCACCAGCTGCGATTTGATGGGAAATTCGTTAGCTGCATACTAACCGTACGTTACAATACGAAACTCGTAAAGCCAGGAAACGTATGGAACGTAAATATAATACCATGTATCCTCGATAGAATCGATCCCGCGAGCTTTTCAGATATAATTTATTGTCCGCGCGCGTTACATTTCCAATTATGTATTTCATCGGTGATAATGGAACTTTCTTTAAACGTGGAAAAGGTTATCCGTACCTCTGATACACGCTGAAGGCGTTCCGAAGCACAATGAACACCCTTTTTCGATTCTTTCCACTGGATTCTCGAAGATCGAACCGATACGCGACTTTCTCTTCCCTCTTACTTGACACTTTCTATCGATAAAGCAGTTTGATTAGCCGTGTTTCGGAGCCGTCGCGCGGAGAAAATGGTCCTGGTGAACGGGATCAAGCGATGCTGTTATCTTGATATGGACAGCGAGCTGGTTCTGCTATCAGATTCAATGTTATATTGGAACAATGACGCCCCTACGTAGCAACGATACCGTATTAACAAAGCAAATAGCCGAACAGGCGGAACGATGTAACGAGATGCGGTCTTATCGCATCTGGACCAATTACAACGGGCCGAGAACTAAATTAAAGATACCTATCGAACGAACATCTGATTAGCATCATCGAATTAACACTTACCTGAAGCGTCAATGAAACGATGGTCAGATAATGTTCGGCAAATTCGCATCGAATTTGATTAGAATTCAAAATAATTTCTATTTTGATATCGAGATTTATAAATCTGTAAAGAAATATGAAAAACTGGGAAGAACGAGTAAATATATAGAATTATACGTGCTCGTAATAACAAATATGCCCGAAGTACAAAATTTCGAATATTTTCATCGTTTACTTTCTGTATTTATGTATTACGTAAAGTATAATACATGATATAGGATGCTTTCATAATTACGGTACAATTTATCTATGGTATATCCGTTTATAAGCAGTGTTCGATTTTCTATGCAATTTATTTCCGTTTTCAAGAGCGGATAATCGATCCTCGTTAGCGCAATTCGTTCAGATTGTAAAATGTACATACACCTTGAATAAATTATTTGTCTAAGGATAACGTATACGCTTCCTTCACACGAAGTATTTCTAATTATGCTGTGTGCATAGGGTTAATTAAGGACTCGGTCATGTATGTACTTGATGAATAGTCCCGGTGGCAAAGGTCCAAGATCCGTACATCGATTTATCCCTGGCAGGTAACCATCGCGGAATAACCATTAATTTAAAACTTCCACCCGAAAGTTGCAATTATACAAAGTATCGAATCCCGAAGGTTAAACTTTGATGGCGGTCGTAATCCTTGATTCTGACTACACCGATATTTAGTCTCCGATTATCTTAATTACGTTCCCATTTTGAAAACACATTTGTTGTTTCGAAGTCCACGAACATTTTGCAATATAAAATTATAACAGAAAAGAATGAAGCTTTTTGATAGAGTTGCATATGTATACAAATATAAAGATTGTCGAAATTAAAGTGGTAGGTGAAATATAAATTATATCAATTAATTTCATTTGGCAAAAGTGTATTTACAATTACAATAATTATAAAATAAGAAGTCTGACATCGATAATGTTCATGAGTAGGTAGGGCTGTTCTCGTGCGAATATTGTAAAAAGAAATCATTGTGTGGCAGATCCGTTGGATACGATAACAGTTTTTATTTCCCGCAAAAGCAAGCCCTATCACAAGGATTAATCGGAATGCCACGTTACCATGCGATAATCCTTAATGCCGTGACTCTCAGGTTCCTATCAGAAGACCTCGGAACCAGGTAAAAGAAGCTCCACGTACGTGGGAGTAGATGTACGCGACCCAGTTCCGAAGGAGTATCGGTAATTTAAGATCGATAAACCTCGATCTATCGAAGCTATCCGGTTACGGCATGGGATTAAAAATATAGCCATTCACGGTAATCCCTTCTTGCCGGAAAATAATACGAATCCGCGGAACACGAGAACCTCGATCGAATATTAAATTTCCTGAATCGGGCCGAATGTGTTTGATATTCGATAAAAAAAGTGGATTAAAAATATTATGTTCCGCGACATTATACGGCGGAGGCTGGTCCAGGAGATGTCCAGAGTTTACCACCAATCTTCCTCCATCCTCGCATGGATCCTCGGTGGTTAAGTTCGAAATCCTCTTTGCAAGCTTTTTCACGGTTTTACGTTTCATAAACACGATGGCCCAAGGGCGATGGCGCACCATGAAGATCGAGAGAGAAGAGAAGACGCCAGAAACGAAGGGCTTATCATATTTTCGTGGTATGGGACAAATCCCTAAATCTTGTTTACAAGCAAATTCCACAATACGGGGTATAAGGGATTTAATGCGACTCGTGGCCGATCTTCGCGAAAGCCTCCTTTAAAGTGTAATTTACTACGAAAGGATTATTCCTCGCAGGATCGGCCATGGAAAGCACCTTTGTCGCGGGACGTCTGCCAAACTTGTTCTTTACGCGCTCACAAAGCGCGAATTATTTCGTATAGGAGGTACACGTCGACTTGGTTGACAAGCATTCTGTCCACGTGTTTTCCATTGAATTATTATACTTTCATCTTTGAACTTTGGGACAACGGTGGGGAACAGTTAGTTTGGAAAATTTCTCAAATAAGTAAATATGATTTCAAATGTTTTATTGGATTTTTCTTTGAAATTCTAGTTAAATTTCACGTCTCTCGCTTTATACGTATGTATGTACGTATATGTATGTATGTTGAATCGATTGGGCCAAATTCAAAGCTAGTTTTACTTGAAACGAAACACGAATCTATTTTGCGATAAATCGAGTTGGCTTTAACGTGGGCCGAGATTGGTTGGTCCCGACTGAGAGATGGCACCCCCCTTTTGTGCTCTCAGCGGGGTGTATTCTGGCCAGCGAAGCGTCTCGTAACAGGATTACTATGACGCGATTGTATACGCGTCAAGGAAATAGAGCGGCATTGTGGATCTCGAAAACTCAGATTGGATGTTGGCCAGAATGAAAATTAGGAATGCGGCCCTTTCAGTTCTGTATGTTAAATATATTTCTTATGCCTCCGTATTTGTCGGGAGACATCTGCTCCCTGCAAAGACTACGAGATGTAGATTATGTAACTTTCTATAGAAATATATTCTATGCGCCACCATTCTCTGTGAAACAGATTGTTTTGATAATCATTTCTCTATCTTAGCAAATGAATTCGTATAAAACAACATAGGAATTCTTATTGAAAATTTTTCAAATTCAATTCCACACAATACCGAATATGTAGAATTTTCAACGCTTATTGATTTTCCCTATTGGTATACACAATCGCTGCGTTACAAACCAGATTTATGAATATGAAAAGGAAAAAGTGTCGGGAGACCAGAGAAGACGGCGATACGGTTTAAAGTGTTTTAAAAGATACCAGAATAATTTTCTCATTTTTCTCCGTGACTTAGGTAATTTATTCTTTCAATCCTATGCCGACCCTTTCCGATGCACGACGACAGCCAAGCCGTTGCTACCACAACGAGACAAACTAAACTTCAACGCCCACCACCGCTTAGGAAGCTGATGCCTGATTTAGTCGCGTCAAGAGTCTCGTGATAAAGCTGACGTGATTTTTCAGTCTTACTACACGTCGATAGGGGATGATAGCTACGAGACGTGCCATATGTGCGAATGGATCGGCTGTTACCCGAGATACCAAGCATCAACCACCCCATTTGTTGTAATCCCTTCGGGTCATTTATAAGAAGGGTTGCAGGAATGTGTCTGAGATAAAAATACACCGGAAATTGCCTGCCGTTTATCCACGTTCCTAACACAGTCGCTGACAAACCGTCATTTGTATAAAATCGAATTTATTTGATAATTCAATATTAGCATAATTCTATCCTCGATGCTCGTCAAGATTTTTACAGAAAATATGAATATAAATTGTTAATAAAATCCCTGACAAAGTGCCATTTACGTAATATCGGAATTTATTTAAGAATTCAATAATAGAATCTTTTTACAATCGATGCTGGTTAAGATTTTTATAGAAAATGTGAATGTGAGTTGTTAATAAACTGTCTGACAAAGGGTCATTTATATAATATTCGAATTTATTTGAAAATTCAATATTAGATTCTTTTTAGCCACGAGGCTCGTTAGGATTTTTCTACAAATATTCTTGGTGGAATCGCGCGAGACTGCAATACGCGGGGTAAATGGTTTCGAGAAATTTAACGAGGCGTGTTGCTATATACGGGGGATGCCTTATTAGGTCGGATTTAGATCTGCGAGCGGCGTGTGACTCCGCCACCCACGTATTCAATCTTCCAGAAAGCACGGATCCACCCCCTTAGCCTACCATGATTCTCGCAGTTGCACAATGTCCCGGTATGAGGTCCAAGGTGTTCCGTCGACAATGGGAAAATGCGGCACGGAGAAGGAAATCCTCGACGGGTCAGGCTGCAAACCGTGATCCCATCGATTCACGGTTCACTTAGTTCGAGCCTTCGTTCGACATTTGTCGTACAACTCACTCCAATGTTGTTACATAACAATTCTACCGTTTGGGACACGCGGAGACTCGTTTTGTGAAAAGCGAGCTTCGCCGATTTCCATGGGGACTTTATGGCTGCCTGTCTCTTCTTATTTCAGATTCCGTTTTCCGTATGCCGGGTGTGAATCACGGTACGATGGAATTTGTTCGAATGGTTCCGGGTAATACATGAGTAATTAGTCCAGCAAGACGACAATGATGATTAACGACGGTGTTCTAAATCGAAGTTACACGTGAGTCAAATAGGAAACGAACAATTGTGAAAACAATGACAGCTGCGACAACCGAACGAGATTTTTGGCAATTACAGTTTTATGATCATCAATCATTTCTCCGTTTCCGATGCGGCAAAGTGAGTCATTAAGAAGGGTGAATTCCCCACTGATGAATTTAACACGCACGGCACAGGTTCTGTTTTCACAGAGCCCCTAAAGAAACATTTCACTTGCTTCCTGTGATAATTAATCAGTCGCCTCCCTCGTTCAGGAAATTTCACATTTTTTTTTTGTTTGAAACTAGAAATAATATCTCACGAAAACAGTAGATTTCTAACATCTAGATATATTCCTCGAAGAAACGTTAACAAATATCACCTGCCAGCACCTGTAATATGAATCTTTCTGCCCAGACGCGATTTCAATAATTTATCCCACAGAATCAGAAAATACCTGCACACTAAATAAACTCCAGTCACATTTACGAACGACAAAGAAACAAGAAGGGACACGGTATTATATTTATCCCGAAACCGTCTGCTCCTTTGGGGTCCCAGCATCAGGGACTCCACGAATGGGAACACGTGGAGTCACACGGCAATAACTCTAAAATTTGATTGCACCAACCATCGGGGTAGGCTACCCCGAAGGCAACGATGGTAATAGCTGCTCAACCCTTGCATCAACACCCACGCACCCATACAGTCCCAAACTGTGCCGGGTCTGCGGCACCACCACGTCGTAAATAAAGCGAAAATTGTTGACCGGTGCCTTTCGGCTTGGTTTAAGCGTTAAACAAAGGCCCACGGTGATGTCGGGCGCCGTATCTTTGATCTCTGTTTGCCGAGGCATGCATCACTCGCGAGATAATCGGGAATAATTATTTGTTAGATAAATACGATCCCAGCCGGCGATAGGAAGCCAAATTTATGATGGACCACTTGCCGCTTGTAAATGACGTAGTGAGGCTCTGCACGCACCGATTATGAATCGCGCTGTGCATAAAAAGTCTGTATATTCGCGTAGAATATTCTATACAGATTTCCGTCCGAAAATTAAAAATCATTATGTATAGAAAAAGTATTTTCCCTAGAAATATACATATATTACTGTCACATATTAAAGAAAAATATTTGTATCTCACTTACGAAACAAGCTGCGTAGATTTTCTTAACAATAATAGTAAATCATATGAAAAATTAAAAATACATAGTTAATTTTCTATTTCCCGGGGAACGTCGACAAAGAATTTCCACGTCCCGTTCATTTTCATATTTCCTTGAACGCATACAGTGTAACACACACAAACACGAGTGTGTAAGGGATATGAAAACAACGCGGCGAGGCTGACACTTGCGTAACGACTAGCCTCGGTCGGCACCCTCTCGATAATCGCACCTTTCGAAAAGATCTCTAGATCTTCCCGCTGCGTTCCCGGCATACCGTGCGCAATCGGCCGTCTGGATCACGTGCGTGTACGCGCCGGGACGTTGCGCGTCCTCCCGACTCAGCGCGGTTACGGTTATGAAATGTAAATTGCGCAACATAGTCGGGTGATGCGTCTTTCTCACGGCTGAGTGGTCTCGTTAGAATTATTACCCGACTCGGACTTCTTGTCAGTATCCGTGTCTTAATTAGTTTACTACCTGTGCAATTACCTGCGTGAAATGTACAGAGAGATGGATACCTTAATTACTAATCCGGGAAATTAAGAATCTTTATCTATAATTATATGTATACCACATCGCATTACCGTGGGAATGCTTGGATAACTTTCATCGCTGTTAAATAGTTTCTACAATCTCGTTTAATTTATTCGATTACTTTTATCAACCTCATACTGGTTTCCCCGGGTGTCTACAAAGTATGTATGTATGTACATATACGCACGTAGAATCGAACTTTCCCGTTTGATTTCCCGTAGCCACGGACTTTCGTGGAATACGAGAACACGGAAGGCTAGAATATTTCGCGCAAGTCGTGTAATTTGTATTCGAAGCTTCAAAGATTCAGCCGGTACGTCCGCGTCGGTACGTCGTATCGTACATCAACGTCCCGCAAAAGGTGGGCGGACGTCGCGTCAGCCGCTGACGCCCCGCGAAATTGAATCTAAGGGTCCGGAGTCTGGTGTTCCTTCTGGCTCCATCCGCTGCAGGGAGGTCGCAAATCATCACCTCGCTACGTTTACAACGTTAGATAGCCCAAGATTACGGTCGTTCGGTTTCGAGGCTGAGAAGCGACCCGGAATTTCATCCTCCCCCTCGCCCCCACCCCCCTCTCCCCCGCCCCACCATCCGACGAGTGCAAGTCGTCGGTTATAACGCCTTTCGTAAAACCGATCCCCTGCACTCGTACACATTGTAGGATACCCACTTACGCGAAACAATGTGGTGCTTTTGCGGCCGGCTTGTGTTCCAGAGGAACGCCGAGCGCGACCATAATTTATCTGCCGGCGAGGACTAATGAGCTCATGATTACAGGGACCGGGGCAAGAAGAAATCCTTGTGTGGCGATGTGTCTCGCCACGGTTTGTCTTCGGGAATCGTTGTTTGAATATGGACTAAACGCGTACCCGTCCTACCAGTTTGTATAATTCGAAAGTTCGCCGAGCATCGTTCGGAAACATGCCCGAGACGAACTTGCCACGAATTTTGTTTCCTCTTTAAAATAATATGGATCGTATTATGTAATGCATGTACATTGGTATTCTTATTCGCAGCCAGAAATTGATTATTTCGAACGGATTAGTATTTCACTTTGGAATGGATGCTGGGTTAAACAATGGTACCTAAACGAACCTACCAGATATAAATCCCCCGTATTTTTCTTCAAACGTATTCCAACGGCAGCAGAAAGGACTCGAACTATGTTATTTCCCTTCTTTTTTGTTCATCGAGGACTTTGTGGTCTTGCACGAAATTCCAGGACATCTTCCCTCCAAAGTCTTCCAAGCGACACGTTAAGGATAGGTCCTTATATGTGTGGGTACTGGCTTACCCTTTCTCGGGGACCCTTAAGCCGTTCCTACGTTTTTACATTCTCGACGAAATCCACGGGGCTTTGTGCCTGTTTATTACGTTTGCCGACCAAATGATGTCATTAGATATACTTAGGCGGAACTTTATTGGCGTCTTTTATGCCGGTCGAACGGCTTCCGTGAAACGAATTCGTGGTGAGCGTTCACGAGTCATCGGTTACCGCGCCGAAAATTTGTTATTCTCTCTTTCTTCCGTGCGCGTCTCACGACCACGTGAGAACCGGCCATCCTTTATTGCCTTTATATTGCCGGACATTTTGTGGAACCTTTCCGCGCGAAACTCGTCATCCCAGCGAGCACACACCCGTTTACGACGATATCCCGTACACCGCGGATTTTCGGCGGACGTCGAATCGATCAGATTTAAAAAAAAAATGTGGTAGACGTTTATACTTATTTTTCGTCTCTTAAATGCGGAGTATTATCGCCGATTGCCGTGTAATCTGTGGTCCTGCTCTGGGTCGTCGACCGCGATTCGGATGATAATTACGTAAATACGCGCACGAGTTTTTAGGTGAAAGTTGATTACTTGCTGCTAATGAACTTAGAAAAAATATCGTAATTAACAGGGTGGAATATTAATTATTGGAATACGAGAAGGAAATGAAATATAGAGTTATAAACGCCGCTAGATGGAGCTTGTTTTAGTGAAGGGAAATTTTTTTGCTGAAAACTGTTACGACTGACGGGATCAGCTGGAGGTAATGAAAACTATAAAAAATAATGATAATCATCGTTGTGGTGATCGTTAATGATTAATTGAGTAGAGAATATAAAAATATAATATTAAAAAAAAGCAAAAAAAATTGGCCCATGAGGGGATCGAACCCGCGACCTTCGCGTTATTAGCACGACGCTCTAACCAACTGAGCTAATGGGCCGCCGATATACACCGAGGCAAGTTTCTGGTATTTAAAGCAGATTTGTAACATTGTTTATTCATGTTAGATATATTTTTTCACGATAGCGATTACGGCATAGAAAAATTGACAAGCAATTAGAGAACTTGGAAAGTATTTAAAGTTATTTTATAGCACAATATTTATTTTAATACAAATTTATCGGTGCCATAAAAAGAATACAAAATGCCTGTCCAAGAGCCTATAGATATGTTAAATGACACCCTTAAGGAAATAGTGTACAGAACCAAATATTGTGGTTTATTTAAAAAATTGGCAAGAAAGACGCATTTCAATGCCCGTGAAGTTGAAGGTTATTTTAATTTTTCATATTTACATGTATTCCCTGTAGCTTAAATTAGTTACTATATGCGATATGCTTTACTATACATAAAATTAATATAATTACAGCATTGGCTATTATCCATAGAAAAATCAATGAGACATTGGGACCCATGTCAAGATTAGTATTCCGAGACGTTCTACATTCAGGATTGGATTTCACAGAAAATATTCGTCATTTATTGGTGGACAGAGTGTTTTCCGCATTCGACAAACGAAATGATTTACAAGTAACTGTCAATGGTTTGATATAGATTTCATCATTATTATTATACCAATAAAAATTATAGATTCATCTGGACATGTGGGTAAAGGGACTCTCAATCTATCTTCGTGGTAATGAGGATGAAAGAATACACTTTGCTTATCAAGTAATTCCGATCAGACAAATGATTTCGCATCAGTAAGTTTTGATGATAACTTTAAAAATTCATGTGCAGGTATACGATCTTATGAAAACGAACAAATTGAAAAGGGAACAAATCTTTCCAATGATGCGAGGATGCCTAATTAAAACTCAAAATGACGAAGACCCTGAAGAAGCAGTGAAGGTAAAATTAATTACACATCAGTAATAAGAATTTCCTCGCTCATTTTATTCATGCTTTAACGTAATACTCTATTATTTTACAGGATCTGATAGACTTGCTGTTGAAAAAACTCGACGTGAATCGCGATGGTAATATCTCGGAAGATGATTTTAGAACAGCGGTGAAAAAAAGGAATCCACTCCTTCTGGAGTGTATGGGACCAGTTTTTCCATCCAGGGAAGCACAGCACATCTTTCTAAGCACATTCACGGACCATCTCGGAAGATATTAACGTCTCTGGTTGTGTGTGCGTATGTGTTAAAAAGAATAGACACCGTTCGAATATAAGTTATGTAGTGTTGGTTGTAAAAGTGTGTCAGGCAAAACGGAAAATGTGTCTCTTTTCCCACGTGGAATCGAACCAAGATTGTCACACGGGCATCGAGCATCCTGCCAAGAGCTGTACTCATTGAAAAGCTAAAAGCGCATACTCGCAACGCCAACAGAAGAGGAAAACGTGCCAAATCAGACAGAAGAGATCCGTCTGGGCTTGGGTGAACGCTTCACTAAATTTTCGGGGCCCTCGATGAACCGTACGGTTCTTCACGATCCATCGAACGATGAAGATTGACTCGTTTCTTCTCGCAAACAATTGTTAATGGACCGCGATAATACCATCTCCTAATCGCATCAAATGCAATCCGCGATGCAATCGTGAAAGGAATACAATCAATTGCTCAATTGAGTTTTGTCGAGCACGAATTTGATAGATTAGTACGTTCAGATGCACCGTTTTCATTCTAATTTTTAAGTACATTCTAAGCCTACACACACATAAACACGAATACGCACACACGAGACACTTGCAATTTATAGAGATAAGTTATCTTAACATATTTTGACTTTCAACTGACATCTTTGGGAAAGTGACAAAGGATTTTGTCTAATATAATGTCAATGTATTATAAAATAAATAAAAGCCAGTATTTCTTGCTATATTCTGTTACGTGTATTTCTGAACCGATATTAATGGTTCATTATTTCCCGTAACCCCTTGCCGAATTGTTTCCCCATTTTCGAGCTCTCCGTAAACACACCGCCACCCGCATAAATCGTGCCCGTTTTCTCTCGATTAATAAAGACGGTTAGCCGGGATACGGGGAGCAAATATAGATCTTCCCGCGAGTGCAGAGCAAACACGGGCGTCGCGAAAGCCGCAATTCCAGCCGCGCAACCCGAATATCGTGGCGAACGGCGGGTGGCAAGGAGGGGGGGGGGGATGTGTTACAAAAAAACATAATGAATGTTTGAGGATCCTACGGTCGAACGAATGGCCCGATCCGCGTCTGAAGCAGCTATAACAACAAATTAAACGAGAAAATCTTGAGGCTTTCGTCGAAACGTCCACCGTTGCCTTAAGGCTCGACCTACAATGCGTGGGCGTACATGTGTATATGTATGCATACATACATACACGCGTCTGTATACATACACATACATACGTGTATACCTGTACAACATAATACTAACACGTACGTCGCCTGAGCGAGTCTTTTTTTTCCAAAGGGAGAAGGTGGAACGATATTCTGTAAAGAGTATAATAACGTGCGTATGAAAGGCCAGATCCTTTGTGGGTAGCCGACCGTGTCTTGAAAAGATCCACCAGGATCTGCCGTGGCAACGAAGACGAGGGAGGAGAATCGTCGAGATCGAGAGTTAGGGCACCAGCTGAGAAAACATGCCCGTGGCGTGTCGACAGCGAAATGTTCGTATTTGTGCCGACGTGTATGCGGTACATGTCGGGAAGAAAAGATAGTGGCAGTCTGGGATATTCGTAAATTCGTTGATCGGGTAAAGTTTACGGAGTTAGTTTACATCTTATTGGTTGATTTAGTTGGCACGCCGATTTTTTTTCTTGCGAAAATTCACTTTCGCGGGGTCAATAATCTCCCTCGACTTACACTTACTGCCCCGGTAATAATAAAAGTAATGTAAAATAAAAGTTGTAATTCAAATTATTTTTTTATTTTTGTAACCTTACGTGATATGAAACGGTAACGGAGTGGTAATCCCCCAGTGAATGGAGGGATGGATTTACCTTTGTGTGTGGTTTGAGTCGGCTTCTGAAATCACGTGGAGCGAAAAATCCGTATAATTAATTTATCTTATTAATTACATGCTAAAATATTGACGTCTATCATTGTCAACCACCGAGCGTATCGAATATCTCCTTCATATTAAATAATTAAGATAATTGAACGACACGTTAAATTCCAATATGTACCATGTCGCTTCAACGTGAAATATTCAAGGAAAAGTATTTCAGATAAAAGTTCTGTAATTTTGAAGGAATGCATTCACATGGAACACTGTCACGGAACAGCGATACTTTAGTTCTACGGCATGTAAGAAAGAATGCTATGCGATACGAGATGCACGAGCAAAATTGTAGCGTTGCCAGTAAAACGTCGAGTTAGGTGGAGCTGAAGAAGATAAGGAATCGCGTATCTCGGTAAAGAGTGAAGCAGATCCGCGGGTATTGCTCTGTCTACCATATTCTGCATGTGGAGAAATCACGGCAGCAGTATATCTTAGCATAATCTAGTGGATAGAAGCTATTCCGACGACGACGGAAGTGTTTCTACCGGGGAATAAATTATAATCAAAGTCGGATGCACGGGATATCCTAGATTTCTATGAAATTTTCTTGCTCGACATAATATACAGGCTCGCGGAAATCTGCTCTACGTATCATATTACTTTTACCATCGCATTACAAAATGCATCTACATATGTTTAACTAATAAGTAAAAGTATTTTACTATTCTATTATACAATATTAAGTAATTTCTATTTTCTCTAGATTTCTTGCATTTCGATGCATTACAAAATGCATCTACATATATATATCTAATAAGTAAAAGTATTTTAGTATTCTATTAGACAATATTAAGTAATTCCTATTTTATCTCGATTTCTTACATAGTCAATTAAGAACATTCATGTTCGTGGAACGTATTGCCGTGTAATCTGTCGGGAACGATTATCATCATAGGCGTTCGTACGGTCGACGGAAGCGCGACATCGCGCTATAAAAGCATAAATTATAATCAGACTCGGTTACGCGGAATGGCCGTGATTTCGACGGAACGTGATGAGACGGCGGCCGATTCGATTTGCGTGGCCCACGCCTACGCATCAAAGGGGCCGGCGACGTGCTCCGTGCCAAAGGATTACGAGAATACCCTACGAGCCTTTTCTCGGGCGATAAATCCAGCCGGTAATTCGTAGCAGGGCACGATTCACGTGAAATCCAATGCGTAGATCGTATTCACGCGTATAAGCACGCACATGTGAGGGAAGAGGAGAGTGGGTGAACGTATAGAAAAGATGAAAGGCGAGTGAAAAAAAGGGAAAGAAAAAAACAAAGGAATCAGGCTTCTGCACGTGTGACACGCGGGGACGTCGTGGAATTACAAAACATGAAATTTGCGATCAATTGAATTACAAAACATGAGATTTGCAATGAATCGAACCGCGCTCCCATTGCGTCCTACTAATACAAATATCCGCGGATGAAACGAAAATAAAAGTATATAATCAAACCGTGTAACATTACTCGTTAATCATTTCCTCGATAGACAAGTCCGAGCACACCTACACGATCAGGCTTGGATCAGGTAAATCCATAAATCACTGGTTCAGAAATTTATTATTGCACAAATTCCTCTCGTCGGCGGTATGGAAAATACGATTCTGACCGGTGCGAACGGGCGATAGGTCGAACAGGGGCTCGGCCAATAAATTTAATTAACGGATAGGCGAAAGCGTCAGAAGTCCGTGCGTTTCGATCGATCGAACGGTACGAAAAAAAAAAGTTAAAAAAAAAAACATTCACCGCCGCGTTCGGTACGGCGATCCATAAATATCGTGGCGGGCGGCGTTCTGGTCTAGCAGACCCGCTTGCACAATGTTTCGCGCGCGGAATGTTCAATGAAGCGTGCAGATGCGCGTACTACAGGCCGCGAAGAAGGAAGGAACGAACCTCTCTCGTGTCTGTGTAAGTGCGGGGTGGAAACAGCACGGCAGCATGAGGTCACCCGTTCGAACACGACACCGTCTTGTCGAAACAGCAGGATCTGTCCTGACACGGCTGCCGGTCAAATGGATTCAGGAAGATTCCGCTAACGAATCCGCTGATTTATCGTGCTTTCGGATGGCCCCCTTTTCTCGGTACCACGTCAGCTTCCTCTTATGGGCGGTCGGGAAAAGAATCACCGTCCCCTCCGGTTGGAAAGCATGGACACTGGACCGGTGTTTGGATAACGGGGAATAAGTGATAAATATTATTTGTACAGTAAATAAATACGGGTGACGCATAGACGGATTTTGTAGGAAAATGAATGCTTTTCCGTGGGTGGACAATAGTAAATATAATACTATACGTAGCATTGTTCTCCAATCGGTCATTTGAAAAATTCGCGAGCGATGAAAAACACTTGTAATTCGAATCCTTGTTCACTCTATCTGAATATAGATATATCTGTACGTAATAAATGATATAAATTATTAACTAGAGACGAGTGTCGTTATTAATATTCTAAACTAGAGGTAATTGAAGTCGACGGTAGACGTGAGATGGAATTAGAGTTCCGAACAAACGTACGAAACGTCGGGAAGAATTCCCCTCAGATATTTATTCCACCCTCCCGGAATTTTGATTCCGTTAAGTTGACTAAGTCTTTCATCTTGCGCTCCAGAGTTAATTAGTTCAGCAAACGGGACGAAGGAAACGTCAGGGTGGAACGATAGGATCTTTGAGAGGCACGTCGGGTAACGCCCGCAACGTGCCACGCGACTAGACAGATTTCCAAGAGGAAGAAGCGAAATGTCTGTCTCGCGTGGGCCAACCGGGTTATACGCGTCATGACGGACGGCCACATTAAATCAACCGCTGGCTCTTCCAGCTGTTTGTTTCTCCCCGGAGCCGGATTCAATTTTCTTCCCGACGTCTCACAAATCGAGAGATGGCCGAAATTTCGCGTGCACCGTACGCCGGCGTAATGCTCGCATTCCTGCGTGATCGCCGATAGCGGTTCTCAATTCGACACGCATCGAAATCCGCTAAAAAACGAGATTAATAAATACTTTCACGTCTACTCTGATTACCGTCTTACGCCGGGGATAATCACTTTTATAATGAAATCACGTATAATTGAAAGGTGCGGCGAGAGTATACATCGGACTCGATGTATCTTTTGAGTAATGCCCGTCAAATAATAAGTACACCAAAGTACGTTCGAACGTTATTTATTATAAAGAAGAAATTTATCATTGAATACGATAGAGAATATTATCAATGTATATGTATATTAATCACCGATCGGATCAAACCGAGCGTAAAAAAAAAAAAATTTGAACGTCCGATATATCTATGCATTAAAGTTTAGTCCCTTGAAATCCGATTGCCCTCCGTAGATAGCGAGCCAATTAATGATCGAAACAAGGACGTAAGATTAATATTGATAGAGGGGGCCCCAAGTTTCTTTCAGCCCCGGCAAAAAACTTGGACAGCCTGTAAGATAATAGCCGTGCGCCGTCTGAGATCGGGGCATCGCCATAAACTATCTCAAGGTGTCGAGTTTGTCACGGTCATGCGAGACCGAGTTTTCAAAACAGGATTAGGCGTCGGCCGGATCTCAGCGCCGTATCTCTCTTCTCGGGCCCTGCGAAACGTTGCATCGTCCATTTT
This sequence comes from Mimumesa dahlbomi, assembly GCA_917499265.3. Classification (NCBI taxonomy): domain Eukaryota; kingdom Metazoa; phylum Arthropoda; class Insecta; order Hymenoptera; family Crabronidae; genus Mimumesa; species Mimumesa dahlbomi. Next base: position 9,257,304 of record OU824124.1, read on the forward strand.
TCAGCGACGTCCTATCCTCTCTTTTTACTCGGTCTCCCTCCCGGCATCCACCCGGGGGTAACTATGGGGATTATCCACATCCGGTCATTTCTGTTTAATTTTTTTTTTCCACTCTTCCCCCCCAAACGAGACCCGCCATTCATGGATATCGAGTGGTTTATTGATCCATTGCGCGGGCGTTCATTCACGACGGAGATTCGACTGGCTTCAATGGCTTTTCGCATTGTTTGCCGTGCTTTTCGTGAGAGATGGTTTCCACGATCTGATTCGGCGTGCAGGGTGCCTCTTTTTTTTACGTTTCCCGTGTGATGCGCATTTCTGCGAAACGATCTTCCGAGACGGATAAGGGGATACTCTTCGGAAGCGTTCACGGGATACGGTGACGAAAATATGGATTTCATGCGAACCTTTTAAAAGTGAATTTTGGTTCTCACCACGACGTTGGGTTTTAAAATAGAATTAATATTAATCGCCTATCTTTGCGGTTAGTGTATTAGTGGGTACATTGTATATAGATAGATACGTGGAAAGAGAATGAGCCAAAGATTAATGAATTATTACGAGTTACATACTTAAATGTTTGAACTGTTTTCAAGTTACCCGACAGAAGAGTTATGTTTTAATTGAATAATTCCCGAATAGAAAGAAACTTAATTGCTGATCCAAAATGGGTTTAATTATCCTTCCGTGGAATCCCATGAACTCCCTTGGCTTCGTGTCAACTTGTTTTCCGTCATTTCTTTGAACGTAATCCGACAGTCGCAGGATGGCTCATTATCCTGTCAGGATACCCGCGGGGAAAATGACAGGGATCCACGAAGTAGGTCGCATAGCTCGCATGAAATTTAAAATACGTAGGATTAGCATAATGTCGGGGATAGATAGAAAACATTTTGACTCGTCGAAATATATGGCCGGACTTTTTTCCGAGAACCTGAAATACGAAAACCAGCTGGCTCCGCGTTACCGCCGGCTAGATAGCGTTTAGTCAATTAGCAGTTCTTTGCGTCAAGTGGTAAAAGTAGACGTGGGATTTATAACGTACGTGTTTGCTTTCGATGTTCTCCATTCGTTAAAATGCCAGTACGCGTGGAATGTAAATAATGACGTCGTTAAATAATCATTATTGCTAGTTGATATTTCATAGCGCGTTAAAAGCTATCTAAGCGAATAATAATTATCGGGGAAAAGAATACGTTTCGGCATTGATATTCAAGAATTATACAAATATTTAAAAACGGTCGAAACTGGAATTTAAATAATTATTTATGGAAAAGAATAGCCTGTGTTTAGGCGAACATGTTTTAGGTTATCGCTGACTTTACCGTTCGAAAGAGATATACAAGTCTTGACATACATTGACATGCATATAGACACTGTTTTCCATTTTATCATCAACGACTAGAGAATACCGTTTCTGCGAATGTCATTACGAGCCTATTCGAAAGGCGAACCTATAGGAATTTACCGAAAAGGAAATGCTATTTCATATCAATGACCACTGTTTCATCGAAACTACCATATTAAGATCGTACGAATGATAATCGTATGCTTATCCGATAGATGTCTCACGAAATTCCAAATAGAAATAGCAATAACTGTCTTGTGTTTATATTGTACAATCTATTATACGTTTTACACGAAAACTAGACACCTTCCTGTAATATACCTTTACGATTTATTTGTCAAAAATACTATTTTCCATTTTTTAATTAACAATTTTCAACCGTAATTTAAACTTCCACGTTGCCACTATTTCGCCACGTACGTGTATACAATGTGCGCTAAAATGTTTGCTATTTTACATTTATATTTCATTGCAAATTATGCAGATTGCCGGTTAGCCAGCTACCCTTGACAACGGTGACTGCAAACGTCGGTTCTTACTCCGAAACGAATGTCTCTAATTATTCCCGAGGGATCTCTTACTCAGAAGCTAGTATTCCCCGCATAACAACACAGTCGTGGCCACCTGTGTTTTCGCCTCCGCAATATTCCCTTCGCCGTCTACGATAAAGTACGGCGGGAAACCGAGTTTATCCATCACGTTGACGTACGCCATTCTTCACGCTAAATACCAGAAGTGCGTTCGTTCTTTCCATGGCGTCGACTCATTCCGGATCCGGGATGAAGCTGTACATTAATCGAGGGTCACCGCCAGTGATGATCATTCGGATTCATGAAATTGATAAATATCCCTCCATGACTTCGTACTATTTTCTCTTCAATTTTCGCGAACATTATAAAAGAAGACTTGAAATTATTTAATTAATCAAGATATAAATTTTATTTACGAATGTGTATATGTGTACACGAGTTGCAATTGTTCTTCTGTTTTCGTTGGGTGATTTACAATGAAATTCAGTATCGGCGCTCTAAGAAGTATTAAGGCTACCGGGATCATCGTACATCTTTTTCGTCACGAGTTATTTATATAACCAGCATGTCCAGTTCGAAGTATTCCATTTCGCCCACCCTTTCGTCACCGCTTTCTCACGATAAAGGGTCTAATTGGTCTGACCCCGCAGCTGACCATTCTGCAGATGCAACGGTCTGAATCTGGACCGACGTGGAGCATCAACGACAATCGTAGAAAAGCATAATTTTTCACTTTAACGACCGATGACCATCGTCTCCACCTTTTAAGGTTGAATATACACGGGGCACCCTTTGAATCCTCTTCCTCGGAATGGTCACACCTCCTCGGTGCTCTTTCTTTGGCGGCGCACGTACGGGCTACTAATGATGCGACCGATTTGCATATCAATCGCGATTTACCAACCACCATGCGTGTATATCCAGTAATGGGTTTTCGTATCGCCGGTTGCGAAACACGAGTCTTCGCTCGATCTCCCTTCTGCCGGATTTGGGAGTGTAACGTGGAACGATACATCATACCGCACGGAAATTTTTATTTTGGTCCAAATATAACTAGTCTTCAAACACAGCCGCTGTACTTCCGTCGAATTACTGCAAAGTAATGCACTATACGAGAAATTTATTCATCTAAAATTAATTTGTTAATTTCGTCTAGAATTAAAAGACTACATTTTTGGGGTAAAATGTTATGTAGAAGTGTATGAGATGTATTACTTATTTTCGCAATTTCTTGCTGAAACCGTAAATTCAGTGTATTATATATTTATATGTATACGTAACTATAGAAAAAGATTTCTTAAATATTTTGTACTACTCATTCATTCTTTTAAGCTATGTTCCTCAAAATCAATCTTGCAAACAATACAAAATCCTCGACTCCCTGATTGTTCCTAAGTCAGTATTTAAAACGTTTGAAGGGTCAAGAGAAATTTCGAGGAACTACATACAGTTCACCCGACGTTGACGAAGCAAAAACTACTTCATGTAAAAGTATCCAAAGTAAATATCGAGTATAAAATGATTCTCAAGGAAGAAATAAATTCTTCCAGGGCGCGTATCTTGTGACGGTTTCGAATGCTATTCGAATGGAACCTTTCACTGCAGGGAGGCGTCAGGATGTCGTTTACTTCTAACAACTACGCGACAGATGTCGAGTCGTTAGCGAACCATTATACGAGTGTCGTCACGCGTCTCGAAATTCAGATTTCCGTGCGTTTCTGAGTTTCCACGAGTCCCCCTGCAACGTCGTTTGCAAATAGTCTGGTGGTGTCATTGTCAGCGCCGGCAGTCCTAATACACAAGGGACGATCAAATCAAAGAGGCTCCGGCTTGAAAATCATGCGGAACAAACCAACGTTTGAGGAACACCCTGCGCTCGATGTTTGATATTCAAAAACGTATTTTGAAAATATTTTCCATGCCGAGTCATCCTCGAATAATACCGCGTGATTTTCAGCGCCGTGGAAGCGTTCCAACCGTAACCCTTGCATTCTCTGCATTCTCTGTAATTGAAAGTAACCGTTGAAATGAAACTCAAAACGTCGCTTAGATTTTAATAATAATATATTACTTACGTAATAAATGTGGGATTGTTAATATTTAAGTTAAAGATTTTTAAGACACGCGATATTACACAGTGGTAAATAAAAAATGAAATATTCAAAATTCATCGTTATAATAATCGATATTAAAATTCCAATATCACCAATTTTACGCTACATCGCTTTGTACGGAATTAAAACAATTCCGTTGGAATTCCCGGTCGTATCGACCCACCAATTTCAGTGCGCGCGGAGCGTTCACACTTTCCCAAAGGAAGTAAGTAACTAAAAAAAAAAAATACTGCGCCTGCACGATGATTATCGATGGAAATACATTATCGGAACCAGTCCGATACACATGGCATTCCGTAACGCCACGAGGCACTCGAAAATCGACTCGAAGCGGGACCCGCCTCGCGCACAAATCGGCGTTGGTTTTACATTAACATTTGACCCCATCGGGCCGGTCGTGCGGAAATGATCGATAATTATTACGACCGCGGCCGGTGTGTACACGTTGCCGGATATCGGGTCTACGTGGTACGATATCCACGGGGGGAAACGAGACTCTGCCGTAGAATCTTCGGCAACTTTGCCAACTGATGAACTTATAGCCGTCGGCGGTCGGCGTCGTGCGAATTACTTGATTACAACACGCGATCGATCGGTCTATTCGACGCTCGTTATTTAATGCTCATTATTGCAGCGATTCGCCGCTGATCACGGTTACCATAACCGAGTTATACGACCGGATCAATTTCCGGATCGGTATGAATCGCGGACAGGTGCAGGTTTAGAGGGAAATACGTATTTATGGATCCGAGTATAATAATGGAAGAGCTCGTGGGATGTTTGTACCTGGTTGGAACGATAGTCTATTCGTATAATCAGATTTTATCAATTTTGCATATGGCTCGGGCTCACGGGCGTCTCCGGCCTGTTATTTAATTTCATTTTGTTTGGAAACACGGCTGATCGTATACTTGAATTAACGAGGAACATAATAGATTATCGTATATCATAATAGACGTGTAGCTCGTTACCTTGACATCTGTAAAGTATAATCTTACTACCAACACCGTGAGTATAATAATTCCACCGTAATACAGGTGTGCGAGCGGGGCATGTCCCACCTAGTTTGCCATTCCACATTTATCCAAAAACCATGAAATTTTATAGTAAACCTTAAAAGCAATATTTCCTGCGAACCGCGTGGTCTCACGTACGCCACATAATTGCCGCTCTAATGAACGCAATAGTCCGTCATTAACCTTTTGCACCGACGGTGTTTTAATCGGCCCGCCGAAAAAGAGAAAAAATGAAAATCGTAACAATTAAGTATTATTTTCATTCTGAAAATCAGTAATTCCTATAAAAAACGATACGAAACTAATTCGCTGTTTCCTCACGTCAAGTGCAAAGGGTTAAACCGTGTTTCACGTGTTCCGGCAGTAGATTTCAACCGACTTTCTCATATCCACGTCGAAAGTCCAGTCCACGTACTTACGTACAGGATCCGGCGCGGATTCTGACCGGTTAACCCATAGCATCCTATGGGTTAATCGGTCAGAATCCGCGCCGGTCCTTGTACATACCGAACGGTGCGCCCCTTCACGTGGCGCGCGCAATTTTTCGTCTACACCGAAGCAGGATGCGGTTTCCCGGGATTGCAGTCGGCTGCAATTACTTGCAGCCTGCCCGGTAAGCCGAGGCGGGACGACCCCTAACCCCTGGCCAATGTCTGCTGCCACGGATGCTGCTGGTAATCACGTACCCTACCGTACCTTCCAAACGCGGGACAGAGAAACACCTTCGGCCGGTAGAAAGATAGAATGCGAGCAAAAGAACCGAGGAGAGAGTGAGAGAGAGAGAGAGAAGGTACGACAGAGAAAGTACGAAGGGGTGTGAGAGTAGAAAAGACGGAAAGAATTTGTAGGGAGAGAGAGAGAGAGGGTATAGGGATACGGATTTTGAGGGAGGGAAAGAGAAACAGAAGGGAGAGAAAGAGAGAGAGAGAGCTTGAAGCAATACAGGAGAGAGGAACGATCCTTGCATGCCTTTACCCAAGGGTGAATGGAATGTGCAATTTTCTCGCAAGCTCGGAAATAATCGGGCCCCTGGATTGATACAGCATTCCACGATAGCAGCGAGATATGTTGAAACTATGAACGTGGATAGATTCTGTGGAAGAGGAATAGGCGATTCGTGAAATCGATGATACAGCTTAATCTCGTCGGTGTTATTGCAAAAATTGGTTTCATTTTCTACGTGGTTTATACGGAACGTACGAGACTCATTATGTTTTGCATAATGTATGTGTTACATGGAGAAAGTATTTATTTAATTGTGTTCTAGAATTTTTTAACAATTCTTTACCGATTTTTTATCAAAGAATTTTATATTTTGTATCGAACATTTTTGTAAAGGCAATTAAATTCCATTTACCGTGTATCAGGGTTTATTGTAATGAATTTTTTCCGTGCGAACGATTTAAGTTTTTTGTTCCGTTCTTTTTATCGGAAGACCGAGAAAGGTAATGACGAAATTGAGGGAATCCGGCGGATTGACCATCGACGTTTATGACGTCGTGCGGTGGGGACGAATAAAAAAAAAACAGAATTAGTAATCGTGTGCGGTTTTGCACCTTTGCCGTTCGCGATATTCCTGCTTTTTCCATCGGGGTCAAGCGTAAATTTATGCCCATATGAACTTGCGCGAGTGGTCTTCCAGGTTAGGCGACTTCCTCATTGCCACTTCGCGGTGTCACGCAATGGAATTCGTTATTGACAACCGCAGTTTTAAAACCGCGGTTATCGCCGACGACTCTAATTTTCGCACAATGTTTGGTGCTGACGTTCACTTTAAATATATTTAGCCTCGGCGTCGCGGGGAACATTATAAATAGCACGCTCCGTGAAGGGAGAGTATATTAAAAGCGAATCGTATTGCGGGGAAAATGAAGCAAAAACGATGGAAAAATCGCTCGGACAGACGCGGTCGATTCTTCGTACCCATTCGTTTCGAAATTTAAGCATCGTTTGTCAATCGGTTATTTCAATTTTCGAAAAAAAAATCTCGTCCGCGATAACAAAGCATCCCGGACACATGACAGGAGGGCACGACGTATTTTTTAAGCTCGTTTCACGGAGCACCGAAATTATGATCACCGCTCTTACCCGGGCTGAAAAGCAGAACTTAACGGGTCGACATCCTAAACGGGACAATAATGGTTATTTATGAAATACTTGAATGGACGCTGCGACCGGTGTCTTCGAGCCGGAACATTGCTCAATATAGCGGAAAGAGAGTACAAACCGTCACGAGGCACCGATCTCGAAAGAAAACACGGGATCGTGGATCACGATCGCAGGAGAAATGTAAGGAAAGAAAAATGAAAATTGCAAACTTATGGCCTCCGCGAACCGCCTAACGTTTTCTACGATGAAACGTTACCTGCACATCTTGGGAATCGTGATGCAGCTGTCTACGTCACCGTGAGCACTGAAATCACAATTTTTACTTGTTAGCGGATAAAACCTGTATTTTCTAATAAATTAGATTGTAAAACAAAGTTCGGGTATTAGAAAGGGAATATGGAATGAACGAATGCATTAATAATTTTTGAAATATTTATCAAGCTCGTATTAATTACTCGTAGGTTTACATTATCGATCTATCGTCATTTACATAATAATATGACCACATTAATTCATTATCTATAACTTCAAGCCTGACGTTACATTTAAAGCCTATTATAATTTGAAAAATTATTTCGTTTAAATTGTCTTTTATAATTTTGTCACAATGCACATAGTACATATACATATTTAAAACAATGAACCAATACAACCAAATAATATAAATATATTGATTATGGTTTTTATAACTTTATCACATTTTAAAGGAGTTGGATTCTATCTTTCATGATATTTTATCAAAAGTTTTCTAGCAAGCAAGAAAAAAAGTCTTGGAGACATTCAAACGCTTTATGTCGGTAGCGGACAGTCAATTACAATCTGCAGTAATATCGCGAGATTGATCTTGCCTTTTACCAAGACCGATCATTATGATCGAACTGGAACACGATCGACTTCCGCGACATGGACGATACCGTACAACGCGGTGTCCTGTTCGAGAGAAAATTGTTCGCGTGTCGAAATTAAATCGCATTTCTCCCGGTGTTTTTGTATCGCGGCACACTTCGCCCCTATCATTTTTATGAAATTCTTGATACGAATTTTATATAAAAATTATACCGGAAAAAAATGCATTTAATTCGTAACACTGCGTGTCGAAGTAATAATACTTGTACTTATACAACATATACTATATGTATGTATACATTACCATAAAGATAAGTGAAACTTATGCATCACTTAAATATTAATCGAAACAGGCAGACGGATAATCAATATTCTCACGATGTTTCATTACGTTTAATAAAATGTTCCAGATCAACCGTCAATTTGTTATTTTAGTTATTCATCAAAATGACACGTTTTATTAAAAATTCCCACGAAACACGAACGTCGTGCGTTTCGAGAATAATACAGCGTCGGATAACCGAAAGTGTCCTGGTTATCGACCTGAAATCGCGGACAATTTACCGCTAAAATTATCGGTGAAATTACAGTCAACGGTTAATTTATTAAACGCGTAAGTATACCCAAAAATATTTCAATCATGCCGGATATTATTTTATGAATTATTCGGGAAATTACAACCTGGGGGACCTTTTAAATGCATTCCCCAAAGAGAACGCCATTCCCTGATGATCATAATGATGATGATGATTATGGTGATCATGAGCACGATGATGGGTGTACTTAATTGTGCGCAGTACATAATTATGGTAATAACAGACATCGTTTTACGGTCGTCATAGGCGTCACTGCGATTTGCGATCAAAGAAAGAATAGAAGCTGATATCAATAATATCTTACGGATGGATGCTGTAAACTTTACAGTGTAAAGTAACCGGCACATTCTTAACGACGGAAGTTTACTATACAGCCGTGAAATGACGTCAATCGACCAACTGGCGCTATAAATAATGCAATCCATTAATTGTACCAATAGGAAAAATCTGTTTCCTGTTTTGCACAATCCACATTGGCCACGGTTTGTTTTATAGAGAACATATATGTATAAATGTATTGCATGTAGATACGCTTTTCATATTGCGGAAATTTTCAGATTATTATTTCGAGTTCCACAAAAGTTTTTACGGTCGCGCCGAATAACGAGTGCTTTAACCGGATAATATTTCCGCAAGAGAAACAATTCACAGATTGCATTTATCGAATTTTCAACGATTGATTCTTTTTTCTTTTTATTTCGTAACCGCTGTTTACTCAACGGAAGTCTTCTCATAACAACCGCACGGTCTTAACGATCGGCAAAGTACGGCGTGCAATTATCTCCTGACGTCACTGCACTTTACGAGGCGGCGCTATGCGCTCTACAAATCGATTAACAACGCCAGCAAAAGAAGAAATTTCAAACACATATGAGGTCTACCACGTGCTCCCTGAGGTCAACTATTAAGCCTCTGTCACACATGCAAAAATAAACTTTCGCTCACACTGCGGAATGAGGATCAAACGTACTTTTATTATCGATTTTATTTCAGTATCTAGATATGTCATTATAAAGTAGACTGATCAAGAAATATTTTTACTCTCTGGATTCTTTAAAATCTTTCTGTGAAATAATTTCTGCATAATCTTATATTTCAACTGCAATTCGTAGAAATATAAAAATCTTTTATTCTTTATTTAAAATTTAGAATCTATTGTACTATAAAATCATCAGGCAGAAATATTTTAGTTTCCCAGAGTCTTTCAAATGATACTATAAAATAATTTCCGAGTACTCTGATATTTCAACTATAATTCCTAGAAATCTTCAAGCTAGACCGCGAAAATGAAGTGTCCGCTGACCGTAATTAACAACGATAAAATCCAGGATAAGATTCTTTCAAGGTGCATACTTTGTCCACGTCCTGCATGTATGAATCAAGCCTTACGGACGAGGATCGTGGCCAACTTAGCTCGGAGGATCATCTAGCTGATCTCAAGCTTACATTCGCCTTCAAGGCACACCGAGGTCAGCCTCTGCAATAATGCCCCGCGGGCCAACAATAACAGCCATATCATCTCGCGCTCCCATTACACCATTATAAATCATGCCTTCTCCATTTTCGTGATCCCAGCATGGTTCGTCCCGACGTACTTGACGTGGGGGGTCAACGGGTCGACGGGCCAGGTGAAACGTAGGGGAAATAAAAAGTGCAACGATTCGTTCTGGATCGTAACCTCGGCGTCGGCGAGTGATTTCGCGAAATTGTGTTTCATCGAAAGGTGAGATGCATTTCGTAAAATTCCGGTGAAATCGAGAACGTCGATGGTGTTAATTATATAATATAGAGGTGTTAATTAATTACGGATAGCATTGAAGGGTGAATTTATGGTGTTCAATTAATATTCCGTGCATTTTTGTAGACTCCCTCGGTTTCTATGAGGAGATGACAGTCCCGTTGAATTATCTGTATGTGTCTATGGTAATGATAAGAAGTGTCTTCCAGAGTCGGCCTGTCCACGAATCAAGATAAGATCCACCTGGTCCTATCGTTTTAATCGATGTTATCCACTTAACAGAGAATTTATGACACGTGTTTTCGATAAGTTCACTTAACCCGTGAATGAAACACTCGATTGACGTTACCGCCTTAAGAAGCGTTAGCTTTTGATGGTGAATGTTAAGCTACACGTGTTGTAGAATTTGAATAGCACTATAGATAAGGATTGGAAAACAAATTTCGCTCTTCCGCAGCCGAGTGAAAACATTGAAAACGAACGGGCTATTAGAGTCATATATTTTACGCACAAACAAGAAACGCAGGGATGTTGTGATTGTATAATATCCGATATAAATTTCTGTTTTCTTTGTCACTTTTTAAAAGAACATCTACGGTGAAAAATTTCGGCAAAAAGAAATTCGATAACCCTGGGTGCAGGCAGTGTTTGTATCCTCGTCACGCACAGTATACTGAAAATTAACGGACATAAAATTTTAATAAGGATTTCCTAATCAAACTCGACCCCACCCGTTAATTACAATGAAGCGTTCAATAATTTCTTCACGCTAAGATTTACACGTCGAACCTACTCGTTCGGTAGAATTTCAATCACCATAAAAAGTCATGTTTGCCTGAACTGCATGATCCCTTGGGCTTCCGTCATTTTTATGACGACCGCCGTATTTTATATAATCCGTGACGTATTTAAATTCGTTTACCTGTAATTACTCCATCCAGTGATGTATCATTATCTTCTCTATTATTATGTAACTACGATTCTAAAAAAAAACAGACATATTTCAGGGTGTATTTCCATTTACTTAAATTCCTTAGCCCCGGGAATCGGTGTGTGAGACACATACATGCACTCCGTGTGGCACGTGCTGCAGTTCAGAACGGCTTACATGATCATGGTTACCATAGGCTACCATCATGTGGCTTACTTTGATCGTTGCAATTCAAGAGGCATCTCCATTCAGAAATCAGAAATACTGATGGTAGCGGGTGCCAAGTCATTTATTTTCTTGGAAATAATCCTCTCATCTTATTTGAACATTTGTCAGATAATTAATGAAATTATTCCCAAAGTTGTATAAATCCACTTATTTTTGTCCCAAAATATTCGATAGTAAAATAAACATTACACTATCTCAATCTTTATTTAACAAATGATTTATCTATTGAATTAAATTTTGTTACAAAATAAATTGATATTGAAATACATAATTTCAATCATTCTAAAATATGTATATAGAAAAAATTGACAAAATTCAGAAGAATATCTCCCGACATTCCCAAACAGTCGTCGCTTAATTCCACGTATTTTACGTTTGTTTTACCGAATTCGCGGCACGACGGCCTTTACATACTCCCCCGTGGATTCCGGGAATTGCATAAGTATTGCGTAGAGACGCGTGGGCCGCGTGCATCGCGATGAACCGACCCCAGCTGCACGTGGTTGGCCCCACAGAGGTCAGGCAGGTGCGTGCCGAGAGGTCAGCCTGAGAATATTCACTGTCACGCTGCGGATATTGCGAGGTGTACGCACTTTCACGTGTTCGTGCGTAGGTATGTACGTTTCATTCATCCAATGAGTTTCCAACCATTATGCACCTACAGGATACGTAAGTTGTGTAAATCGAGAAAAAAGAAATATTAACCCGAATTTTATTTAACAATACTGAAACCGGAATTATAAACAATAAATATTAATTAATTTACTCTGGTCTCTGTAACGATCTAAAACCTTTTAGATTAAATATCTAAAAAATTAAATATCTTTTAAATATCTAGATTAAATATCTAAAAAATTAAATATCTTTTAGATATTTAATCTAGATATTTAATCTCTTTAGATATTTAATCTAAAAGGTTTTAGATCGTTACAGAGGCCAGAGTAAATTAATTAATAATTATATTTAAAAACGATCGGTAAAATTAAAGAGTTTAGTATAAACAATAAATATCTAGAAAAATAAGGCTGGCGAACAATATATAATAAGCAAATTAGTGGAATTAAAATAAAGTAAATATTATTCAGAGTTATTTTATCAGATATAATATTTAAATGAAACTGTAAATTGTGAATATTAATAGAATAATAATCTAATGTGAATTTATCGAGATGTCGGTATTCCGAAAATCGCAGAGAGGTTCCTTGTCCCTTGATGGGTCAACTTTCGTGAGGATACAAGGTTGATGGTCGGGTGATCTGCTGTTAGGGGCCCCGAGCCTGCAATGAAACGCCTTTCGCATCCTTTCACATTCAAGCATGGTAAAAAAACTCTCTTAACACTGGGGAATCGCGATTAACGATTTGTTCGACAGACGGAAAATTAACCGTGATTCAACATCGTATGGGAATTCACCGTAGCACAGCGAATGACCACGGGTTTATTTCCCGTGAGCAACTTGATCCGGCTGGTAATTACCGATGGACGTGAAATTCATGACAAGTTCATTTAGTCTCGTCAGAGTGCTGCATTAATTACTCTCTTCCTGTTCAACACACCTTTATCGCGAGTTACATACGTTCATCTGTCCTCTCACATAGTCTTATCTGTTAAATATGTAATCAATATCCAGATCACCTGGAAATAACTATCCTACTAACCAGGATCATTGAAAATTTAATATGTAACGTAAATATTTTAACACATTTTCTATTAATTGAAATATTTCAGCATACGCTTTTATTTAACAATCCCGACTTTATTAGAATTTTCCAAAATCGAATAACATTTTTCTATTGTATTATTATTTTGCCAGATTTTTTATTTCCTCTAACATTCCCGTGAAATTCCATTGACGATTGAGGATAAAAAGATGCTGTTTACGGGTGTTGCAAATTTTCTAGGAACTTCACGTTCTATTAGATGCGCTCTAATCAGACGGCTGTAAGGAGCACGTTGAAACTGGAGTGCAGTTAACCATAGTAGACAGCTCACTTATGCCACAGCCTACACAGTACTCGGACCTTAATACCAGGCTGCTAGTCATGACTTCGTGATCTACAAGTTTCACTTCCTCGTTCCCACACTGTCCTCCGTAATGGTCAGTACTTCGATTAATCAATTGTCTGCCACGGGAATGATATTCGTTCCCCGGCGTTCCGAATAAGGCTATCGGATCAGATTCTATCATTTCGATTCATCATATATCGCGTTAGTCGATGTACTATCTCAGAAATTGATTTCCTGACGGCTTACTAATTATCCGAGTGAATAGCGGAGGGTAATTAATTTCACAGAACGCGAACGTAGTTTATACGTTTACTATACATACTTACGTACTATACATATAGCGATTCTCTCGAAGGTATTTCAAGAAAACGAGAGCACCTTGTGCGGGACGATTAGCATAACCGTGTTCGAATTTTAATAACGTGGTGCGTCTCAAGCTGATGTTACGACGAGGGAAAAATCACAATTTCTTTTTTTCAACAGCAAGACAATCGTACGCGTGCACGCGAGGGCAACCTTATAAAGTCGAAGCGGTTGCATCCCGAAGACTCCAACTCGTGCTCGGCACGCTCTTAATCATTACTCTCCCCGTAAAAAGAAACGAAATCTTTTAAACGAACGTACAGTGGATGCGGCTGCCCTTATAGCCGCGAGTGACGAATTAAATTAATGTTAATCTGGAGCACACAGCTATCAAAATTCCAGGTTATGGTTGGGTATCTGCATAATTTCAGATTTCACAGGTACTCTTTTTCTTTCACCGTCAAATCTCTTGCGCGGCATGTTGCATTTATCGCGACCAGCTGTTGCACGAAAGACGCAATAACGAAGGTACTCAATTTCATTAGAAATTTCACGGTTCACCGGAATATCCCTTTCAAGACGATACGTAATTGTTCGCACTGCGAGTAATCACAGCTTCCATTCGAAACTAAAGACAATACACGTGCATTGAGATCACGTAGAGCGTTCATATAATTATTTTTAAAACACTAAACACTACCGAACGTACTAATACACATTTAAACCACCAATAATGTAAAACAGAAGAGTCAGTTTTTTTCAAAGTACCGATGGTACATAATATGAGTATCAATCGTCTCGAAAGGGTTAAAAGTATCGTTGGGAGATGTTCCGTAAAAGTATGTATAGGACTAATACACATTTATACCACCAATAACGCAAAACAGAAGAGTCAGTTTTTTTCAAAGCACCGATGGTACATATGAGTATCAATCGTCTCGAAAGAGTTAAAAGTATCGTTGCGAGATGTTCCGTAAAAGTATAGGGGTCTGAAATACGTCGTTTACAACGCGATGAGGCTGCGGTGGTGTGTTTGATCCAGTTAACACCGCAACGACGACAACGCGTTTGCCCCCGCAGGATGATTTGTAGCCGTACACTCGTGATTCCTCGTTTTCTAATGCCGTCCCTGGAAACCGGGCGATAAATTAACGGCGATACAGGCCACGATAAACCGAGAACTCGATCGCCGAGCGAGAATGAATTGCAGGCGCGTGTTCTTCGTGGAAAACGAAGAAGGATGGGGCGCAGGTGTAAATGCCAATAGGCGTAGGAAACTGGAGAACGCGAAATCGTCTGTAAATCTCGTCGCCGCGGGAATTCCAGGTCGAAATACGAAACGGACGTTACAGATCTGCAATTATAATTTCAACATCGCGGAGACATACGCGCCGGACACCGATCGAACGTAACCTTGGTAACGGGGAACATGTTATTTCGTTAGCGAATCATCTTGCAAAGTATTAAATTTATAATTGTAGTTATTAAACACCAGTTACTGAGATTAAGGAAACATTTTCGACGAGTTTATCAAATTATCAACGAATCATCGAGTATAATATTTCTCTCTCATTAACATTATTTTTTCGAAATCCATGATATCTTCATCTATCCGTTCACGTCTGAAGAAATTAAATTATAAATAGATTACATTCCGTAATATTGCCCATAAAGAACTGCATCAGCTTTTTCTCACACCGTTGTCCTCTCTATAGTACTTTGTTTCGTCGCACAAACGATTAACGGTCGATTCAGCGATTCTCTCTGCGACTTGGCATCATTTAACGCCAAGTTTTTCCACCAGGAGTTCACGATCAGCCTCGTTCGTCATCGGCGATGCATGACCACCATGCCAGGACCACCGAGCCAAGTTTCTTTTCGATCTCGTTAAAATCGATTCGAAGCATCCCCGAGTGATTTTCACGGACCCCGTGCTGACACCGTGGGAGAAATAATCCGAGCATTGTTACGGCCACCATAACGTCGGCCGTGATTCCGTTCGTTCGAATCCGGTAAACCCACGTCGGTCGCGCACTTGTGCCGTGACAATCGCGATTCCCAGGACACCTTCCCTTTCGAGATCCCACCTCGATCCATTCCGTGCCGTTCTTAATTGGGGGGCTTAAACGGCGACCTGACTTCCGAGAACGCCCAACACGAGCACGAAACTTAAATCGAGGATTTCGTGTTTAGGCAGCTCTGTTAATGGGCCCTGATAACATCGGTCTAATCGAATTTACTCGTGTACCGGTGCAGCATACGCTTACGACGTAGAAAGGTTCTCGATGTGGTCGCTGAAGTATTGAGAAGGTGGACGCGAGTAGGTTGATAAGCTAGGATTTAATTTTTGGTGATATTGTTATATTTCAATATCTGAACCTTTACGTTTCTCAATATGAAACTGTCAATGTTTCGTGTAGTTTTGTTTTTCAGATATTAATATTGGAAATTGTTGGAAAATTAATAGAACTCTATTACTCATTTAATTCGAGTATTTTATGTTGTTGCACGTTACGAGTAGAATATTGTCTTAATATTAATCTGTTTCATATTTGACTGTATGCGAAAATGGTAATTTTTCTTGCAATTCGAAACTAGAAAAATATATTGTGATTTAAAGCTTTGCAGAGTCGAATTTCGAAATGCTAATATCTTTTCTGAAACTTTTACTTATCCATTAAGAATGATCAGTGCTTAATTAGAATTAGCCGTTCGTTCCTAAATTTCGATGTTGTACCTATAGGAAGTGACGAATGAACCGTAAGCGCTTGGTAATTGCCCAATAAATTTCTGATTTCGAATAACACGCATTTCCGACAGTCACTTCGAATTAATTGCAATCTCGAGGAGGATGGCACTCTATTGTATCCGGTCTCTCCCACGTTATATCACCGGTGCGGACCGCGGAGTTCTGCACCGCATAAAGTCACGTCCACTGGCCACCCGTCTGCAAAGTGAACCAACTGCTGCTCACTCATACCAGCTCGTGTTCAGCGAACCGAGTCGTGACTTAAAGCTCGCGAAAAGTTCACCTCGGTCAGTTCATCGGGTCCCTTCGATAAAACGTCCGATTTCATTCGTTGTAAAACGCAACATTTCGCAATTTATAGCTGATACGCGTTAGGAATTAAAACAAATATTTAAAATACAAAAATAAAAAAGACGATTGGGCTACATAAGAACACTCACCCAAAAAATTTT
Organism: Mimumesa dahlbomi; assembly: GCA_917499265.3. Lineage (NCBI taxonomy): Eukaryota > Metazoa > Arthropoda > Insecta > Hymenoptera > Crabronidae > Mimumesa > Mimumesa dahlbomi. Next base: position 9,274,271 of record OU824124.1, read on the forward strand.
GAAAATAAGTCGAATATATAAATCGGATCGCCATATTTAACGACGCCGAATGTCTTCTAACTTTTCGAAAAGCTATCGCACTCATTTATCTGGGAATATAGTGACTCGCAAAATTTCATTATACGGAACGCCGTACATTATGAAACACATCGCCATAAGGGACGTAGAATAAAAAAGGAAACGCGGCGAAGGTTGGAGCTGCAAACGAGGTCCAAACTGCGTACCATGGGGCCGAACGATCGAACCCGGCCGATTTCTTTTTTGCGGATTCCGCGTTGCGTGTCCATAATGTCCCAGCGACTGTCTTCGAGCGGGCATGTCGAGCAATTTCGGGATCCTGGCATCGTTCGTCGAGTATCGCAGCGTGAACTCGTCTTTGCTGGATTTTTGCTACACCTGGAACGGGGGGCGGCCATAACCTGACGAATTAATCGCGGGCGTACGCGACCGTATCTTCGTGAACAACGTGGGACGCCCTTATTTTTTTTTTTTTCGCCGAGAGTTTACGAAGTCATCGCCGGCGTGCAAGCTGCACGTCTGTAATTTCATGTAAACGCGCCAGCTTCCTTTTTCTCCGGCGTCTTGTTAGCGTAACCCCGCATAATGAGGCGTAAATTGCCGCGGTCAGCTCTTCCGACGACTCGAAGTTACCCCATTGGCGTAGTTGCCGTTGAACTTGCGAAATAATCCTCCGACGTTTCCTCGTTATCGTATGTGTTAATCGATATTGTTTCACGAGTGTGAACCTCGAGAATGTTAATTAGAAATTCTACTAATTATGAAAGCTACCCGTTTCTATGGTAGACACTTTGTACGGTGATTCGTTCAAACGATGGGATACATCTGGCGGATAAATGGAACTAAAAGACGAGTGTTTGAAAGTCGAAAGAAAAGTATTTATATCGAAAAGGAAAAAAAGAGGGTAAATTGCCGAGCGTGGAGAAGTTTACCGCGCGAAGGCCAAAGTATTTCAGATGCGGCGCGAAAGTTGCGCTCGCAGATTATCCAATTTCGCCGATTTATAACGAGACAAACGAGGTTGCCGTGTGCCAGATGTCACGAGACAACAACGTGGCGATCGAGCGAAAGAGGCGGCGAAACTTTGATGTGAACTTGCCTCGAGAGATTCGCTTGTCACGCACGTGCTCGTGAAACTTTGCCACGGATGCCATCTTTCTCTTTCTCCCATTTTCGGCCGCTTTTTCTTCATGGAAAACAATTACATAATTGAATGTGAAAACGACGCACGAAAGAAACATTAATTTTAAATCGTTCTAACGTACGCTCGTGTATCCTCCTTTTTTGTCTACCCTAATTAATCGATTAATACTCCTTGCACTCGGTCAGACCCAAGCTCATTTCTATTCGTCTATGGTTAAAATTAACAACCCCAGTGATCCAGGAAATCGTTCACGATACATTTAAACCGTCAAGGTGAAATCGGACGGTTTCGTGACATGCGTGCGAATCCCGAGTAGTTTGGCAATAATTTTAGAGAAGCTCTCAAGGATAACACGATTCACAAATTAACCCGGCACCTCTCGCGTGATCCGAACGTTACCTTAATGGTCGATGAGTCACGCACCGTGGATGTGCCACGACACGGTTTACAATTCCACGTCTTAATCGCGACCCGCAAATTATCACTTTACCCTCTGAATATCGGCCGGACAATAGGACTCGTTCATACGGTATACTTATTCTAAACAGTCGCGTTTTTCTCCTCCCTTGGGACACACACAACAATAATTCTGAGTATTTCCGTGCAAATAGAAATTAATCCTTGTTTCAACTTACAATTTTTTAGTGAACTAATTACTTCTAACGAAGTGAAATAAGGAATATTTCGTGGTTTTCGTGCCATACGACATATAATCCAATTTACTTTCGTTCGAAATAAAACTCTGAGTTCTGAATTTGCTCGAAATAATTGATCCACGTTTTGATTTACGATAGTCAATGATTATTGTAACCATTATACCGGGCTAATAATGCCCGATGAAGTGTAAGAAAAAATACGAATAAAATTTTGAAATATACCAAGGATTATGCTCTCACATAGATCATCGGAGGTATAATCATCTCGTCTGGCGCTGATTCTGCAAAAGATTTCCGCTATCGAAAATAGGCCGACGTTTCATAGAATCAAAGGTGGTATGTCGGTGCCCGAAGCAAGAACCTGCAGCGGCAACAAGTAACCTGGCAAGATGCTGGCTACCCTATGCATACAGAATGCTGCTACCAGCCTGCCGGGAGGAAAGAATTTATTATGTGATCTAATTTAAAGCTGCGTGATATATGGACGTGCTTCGCCTTTTCACATAACTTCGGCACCGTGGAAACTTTATGATTCGATCCGAGTTACCCGCGAGGCTTTCGCGATTGAAGGATCTCCGGAACTCGTAGATCAACATTCTCCGTTGGAGTCTCGAAAGTAGTACGAAAGTAAATCACGAGCACATATTAATGGGATTGAAATGATACCTGACCGTTTGATAGTATAAATGTTACATTCGTGCCCAGAGATCACGAGGAATATAATTATTTGGTGTAGAAACAAGTTGCTTCCGATTTCATGATAATATGACAATTTTATTTTGAAAGGAATATACAAAATTGATTATGGAAATATTCACCATCAATTTTTCAGACTTTTCGCAACTTTTCCCGTATTTTATGAATCAGAAAGTAATAGCTACATTATCTCGTAACAATGAACATAACAGGCGACTGAAATTCATCGAAAAGAATTTATTTCCCCAGACAATACATGTATAGCTAGCGATGTCCGTGGAAGACGTATAATTTGTTTCCATTATTTAGACAATTAGATCGTATTCTTTCGAGTTAAACACAGTAATCACTCGAATGCCTCTCAATCCTTGCAGTTACATAAGTACAGGGCGTGCGAAATATTCCGTTTAATTTCCTTCGTAAAATTTATGAACTCCGTCGCGAACGGGTTTTCGGGAGTCCGGTAATTTAGAAAAAAAAACTCCCTGACGGAATAATAATCTTGAAATTCGTACGCGAGACATTAAGACGTAACTATGGGTATTCGAGAAAGGGCTCGCGCCGATGCATTCCTGAAGTCAAAGCAGCCGGAAACATTGCGTAATTGCCCTGCGCACCTGAACTGCCCGTCCTGCGAAGCATCCCCCTGGACCGTACGAGGTACATAAATTTTCCAAAGGCCGTGTTTACAACGCGTAATTAGTTGGAACTCGAAAAATCCGGTAACACGAGTGGTACAACCGATTCGACGAACAGAAGGCAGGAAATGAAAAAAGGTATTGATTCTACCCGTTGAAATGCATCCACTACGGATTCGTAAAAATAAGAGAGACAAGGTGAATTCCATTTCGTTTCACCGATTTATCTCTTTCAACCAATTACATGAAACTCCGAACAAATTGATGCAGATACTTTTACAAAGAACCGACTTGTACAATTCATTTATTTATCTACACCACTTTTTACGCGAAGCTTGGAAATTATTGGTATAAATTTATATCACACTTTTCTATCATTTCAATGTGAATAAGTAACATGTTGTTTTTTAAAAGTCAAACATGTTAACAATTCTGCTCCCCTATTTTTGTTACAATCGTGTAATTTATTTTTAAAATTTATCCAAGTGAATTTGTTCTGATTCCCATTATTTGTTAAGATTACCTTTGATCCTTTATCCAATATAGGGCATTCTGTATCGCATAAAGTACAGTAACCTACAGACGGGCAAGAGTTTAACGAGAATTCAATCAAGCTTATCTCGTTCAAAACAGTCTAACCTTGCGGTCCTTAACGTACAGGTAATCTGCTACGAACTGTAAGTCGGCTCTAGACGAACGCGTTCGGAAAGTAATTTTACGCACTGTTTACACTGGCCTCGGTGCGCAAGGGAGCACAGGAGTTGCGTACTGAAGATCCAAGAAGCTATCAACGTAAATCAATAACGAGAGCACTTTGGCGGCGTATCGGCCAGCTGCTGCCGCTGCTCGAACTTGCATTCCATTGGCTATTGCTTTTTCGAGGCTTCTACTTTACAAGGAATCACATTGACGACGCCGTAAATAATAATCTCGTGTAACAACAGGGTTCAACCTACAGGTTTTATACTTTCACCAATTAACCGATACCCTGTGAGAAACACTGACCCCGTGTTCAGTGAATATTAAGCTTTTTTTTTTTCGCCGGCGATACATTGTTCCTTTAGCAAGTTCTACACCCTGTCGATGAACGAAACTACGGCGAAGGATACCGAGACCAGCGTGTTATGTTTCTTTTTTTTTTCTAGAAAGTAATTTGCGAAACATGTGTAATTTCGCAGACGTACGAAAGTAAAGCTGGACGTGGCGAATTTGACGGAGAGCTTGTTATTAAATTGTAAACATGTCATCCGTAATCCGACGGATGAAACTTTCGGTGTCGTAATGAGACTGAATTTATTTGGAAATTAAAATCCCCGTGTACAGGGAACGTGGGCATGCGAGGCGCTTTTTTTTCGGGAAAAAGGACATCGATATTGAAATTACGTTAATCGATAACCATAAAGTATAAACTTGGACGTATAAGCGCGACGTTGAACGTAATTTATCTTTCATATTCGCGAGAATATATTCAGTGATTTCGCATGCTGGTTCTCACGTCCAGCTGTGCAAAGAACGGCAGCAAACGAGATCGGGCAAAAATGATTTAGCTTCGACAGTCGCGCCCGCTCGATAAATTGTGGCTCGATTTTCTTGTAACAGCAATCATAACTCCCGATAAAATACGAGACTTTTTATCGTTCCGTTTGACGTTCCCCAGTCTGCACTCTGCTAATCTTTACAGAACGTTCTGTTCTTTCAAAACAACGAACGGTATTCTTACTTTACATTGTTATTCGTTTCGATGTGGAAAAACTTTTACCGAAAACAAACAAATATATTATATACGATTACTTGCATCGCGGAACGTTAAATTGACAATTTCGCGCGTAAAATTTCCGTTTAACGGCAGACATTTTTTACAATTCTTTTAGGAACGGATGGCAATCGCGCGCTATCGGTTTAAGCGAAAAATTTTGTCGGCACTGCAAAGGATCACGGTATTGGCACATCTTCGAAAAACGTAAACGTGTACAGCCGTTTCAGCGGCACTTATTGACACGGATGTTCGCGTCGTTACGATGTGTCTGACAGGAGAAATGCCTTGTCGCGGGTCTCGATAAAATCCCGAACCCGCGCGCATCCATACGTGTGTCACATAAAGATGCTAATACTATGGTATTATCGTGTCTTCCAGGCTATCACTTGCCGTGTTTAAAGCCATCATTACCCGCTGACAGGAGCCACCGGTAAAACGCGATGAAATTATTGCCACTTTACGAAATCCCTCTTCACTCTCGCACGTTGTCGTCGTCGTCGTCTCCGTACGTCCGTAAACACAGGTGTCACGGACAATTCGTGTAACCCGTGAAAATGACGTGGAATTACCACCGTGAAATGTATTCAACGTGAACAGGTACGCGAGGAAATAACCGCGAAAAACAAAAGAAACCTGTGGATCCGCGATCGGTTAACTCGATTGGAAAAAAAGGGAAACGACCAACAAAAAAAGAAATATACGAACGCAAGGATAAATTGTCTTCCACGTGTAGGTATTGTGAGTTTAAAAGAATTTTTTAATTAATCTCGTAGCTTCTTGCACGAGTGGAAGGTACGGAAAGGGCCCCGGCGTCTTGCAGCATCACGGGCCGATCGAGAGCAGCTTATAACATGGTACGAAGGTAGTGGTGAACAGTGGTCCCAGTGTAGGCGGAGAGAGAGTCTGTTGCCTCGGAAGGACCGTGAAGGGAGAACAGGGAAGAAAAGGGAGGTGGAAGGGCAGAGGGGAGGTTGGAACCGAGGGGCTTAATTAATGAGACGTACGCGGCAGCTGCAGATACCAAGATGCATTGTAAATACACCACCCCAGAAAAACTATTGTCCCCGAACGAGATTTATACCTGTCCCAATTACACTCGCGTCGGAGCGCTCAATTTTTTTCGTCCACCGGACAATTCGTTGAGCGGCTCTTTTTTGCATTAATGTCTGCTCGATAACGTTCCGCGAGACTTCAGGGGCCGGTCGTTATAGGCGAGTTCATGCGAGACAACAAATGTTCGGCCCCGGGACGTCCAGGGACTCGTAAAGCTCACCCACGCAACGTCTCGTTCATGCCCTAGCGCTTCCCCCGGACGGAGAACACCGGTCAACGTTTTATCAATTGAACCGAAGTGCGCCACGTTCTGTATTTGTTCTCAATTTGCTGTGCTGCCATTGGATAATGATGGAACGGGCCCGTTTTAACAGGTGTGCCAGCTTGCTCCCCTGCAGGTAGTTCAATATTGAAACCTGTTATCGGATACACCCTGTACAATTTTATTCGCTTAATTAACAGAATTCTGTTTCATTTAAATTGTTGCTCGTAATAGACTAATCTAACTTGGAGGAAACGTTAGAATTCGTTTGTAGAAAAATACGGTAGCACTGTTTGTACGAATGGAGAGGAATAATGTATGATAGGTTATTTTTTTATTTTACCACATCCATGCAATTCATGAAGATAAGTGTATGGAACCAGGACGGACACGTGGTCAAGCAACACTCGAGAGAAACTGAAGAAACTCGTTAATCCTCAGCGTGTTCCAAGCCCAGAGCAAATTCGAGATTAAATTCATCAAAATCCAATTCTGTGCGAGTTCCCTTCGGGCTGCGTTGCAAATGAATAATGCATAAGTAACAAACGACGTCCAGTTGCTCTTCTTCCCATCATTCCCCGGGTCATTTTGAAGTCATTCGATTAGACTTAGCAGGTTTCGTTTCGAAAGCTCGCCCTAACTCGTGGTCGTGGGAGTGTACGTACGAAACGAAGCGACACGGTGTCACGGTGGACTGACAACGTAAAAATTAAACGAGAATCGAATCAATGGGTCCGTGGTAAATGCAACCTGAGTGACTGTAATTATGAAACAGTAGCGAATTACACAGTAAGTCGCCCGCGGGATGCTGAAACAACAGCTGAGGATTATGTGCGCCGGATTTCATCCTTAGGCAACTGCTTATAATTCGGAAGTTGAAAATAGAACCAAAAAAAAAATCATCTAAGAAATTCTAGACATTTTCTAAACTCTACATAGATACATCGTTCCGAAATGACAAGATAGAATAAATATAATCTACCGCAAACTAGCTGTCCAAGTTGTCATTTAGCACTTTGAAACGACACCTTACTACCTTTGAGAATCAGCAAGAAAAAATTGACACGTATTTAAATCAACCCTCGAGCGGTATTACAATACACCCGGCATGGCGCGTACCAATTTACTTGTACTCGTCGCCGGTGGATTACAGCGTGTAACACCGTTATTTCGACGAACTGTAATTGACAGGAGCACGCGTCTCGCGAGCGGTCTTAGGGGGCTCGCACCGATTCGCGTGGACGTATGTACGTACAAACATACATACGTGATGGTGAAGGAGCCTGGCTCCCGAGATCTGGGCAAGTGGGTGCCTTTCCTTTCCTTTCCTCTTGCTCTGCTCGAAAGCCGAATCAGCGTGGATTGTATGCAAATTGCGGTAGCGGCTACTTGAGCCGCCGCATTTGAACGGCTCGAAGAAGGGCAGCAGCTCGTTTCTGCCCTCGCAGAGAGGCCCGCGGTGTCCCTGAATAAAACATCTCGCAAGGAATTCCTTGCCGGGTAAGGATGAAGAGAAAGAAAGACGAAGATGCTCACGGCTTAACTTCCACGGCAAGCCAGAGTTGTTAAGTACACGTCGCACCAGCTGATGCTAATTAAAATGAGACTCACTTTGGCTGCTCGTTCTCTCGTTTCTTTTCGCCTCGAACCTAACCCGCGCGCGTTACCCCTCTCACTCACTCTCTGTCTACCGCTTCTTTTTCCATTTTTTTCCCCCTTTATTTTTCTCTCCTCCTTTCTGCCTACATTCTCTTTTTCCTACCGTTTCTCCGGCTTCCCCGTGCCTCGTGGCTCGGTCTGCCTCACGGCTAGGAATATAAAGATCCTACTTAGCCGTGATTACGAAACTGCCTACGTGGGTAGATCGTTTCGTGCCACCGCTTTTTTCATTCCTACATAGGTGTACGAGCTATGGGGAAAGCAACGGTAGTCCACTCCGCGGTGCGGAGGAGTTTAGGGACGGTGGAATCTTGGGTAAAAGGGAACCGGCACCTGCGTCCGTGAGAAAGGAGAATAATTAACTACGACCGCTATGAATTTAATGATGTTTGAATATGAGAGAACTTGCCAGGCTCCATTTAGGTGTACTTAGGAATGTTTTTATGGAGAGGTGTAAATAGAAGCGGAAAAGGATAATCATGAGACCTTTAAAAGTGAACAGAGGAAAATCGTTAAGTATGCAATGGTGTTTCAGTCTTTTTTTATACTCTAATTAACATTGATACAACGTTGATTAACGTAAAGTCTAAGTTAATCTGAATTTCTAAGCAGAAATTTAAGAAAATTGTGGAACACGTATGACGAATAATTTCACACGATTAAGATTCAAGAATTATCATATTTATCATCCATTTCTCTTTATCACTGTAATTTATCTTTTTAGGGAAACGTAAAAATCAATCGGTATACCTTGACTATTTCTACATATATCGATAAAATACGAAGCTATCCAAGAGCTTATTAAAGAGCAGGAAAATATTTACTCGCATTCTCATGAAACTACTGTTGGAAATGACGCAAAACCGGAGAACAAGTTCCAGGTGCAAACGCCGGGAAGAAGCCTGAATTTTATAGCTTTCGTCGCGATGTCCGAATGAAATTTAATTAGTTCTCCCCGGAGACCGCGATACGACGTCTATAATCATGGAACGCACCTACCAGAAAAATCATTGAAATGACTTATCAGAACCGAACGGCCGATGTCTGCAATCACTTGTAACGAGCTAATTGTCCCGGGTAATAAAGACAGCTGATGCTATTAATTCAATTTGCTATTTCGTATACCGAGTTAAGCACAAATAGCTTTTATGATACGAAACTATTACAGTAAACGTCGCTTACCCGGTTAATGAATTTTTAACAAAAAATCTGGCCAGCAGGTGTAGCTTACTGGTGGCGACGTAGAAAACAGTCCCGCACGTTTTACGATCGAAAAACAAGCGTCCCGGGAGACGACGACGAAAGCTTAACGAGACAAGTAAAACAAAGTGACCCTGAAACGTGGATTATTTAAGATCGCGCATGACTTGTAATTGACCATCAGAATATTTTTCGAGGTCGAATGGTAGACACGTTTTCCTGACCATATTATTTTCTCGTCGTCGTAAGCTTTTTTTTATTTTATTTTATTTTATGGGTGTCCTAATTAGATGATATACCGTGATAATATTTAATGCGTCATCAACCAATAATTCGCACAAATTGCTGCGTGCTTTAGAATTTCCCGATTCGCCATCGTTCCTTTATTTGGTGTCCCGTGTGGTACCTCGGCCTAATAATTATCTGAATTGCGCGAGTATGGAGATTACCGCAAAAACGTCTCTGAATTTACAGCTTTCACATAAAATACGGTGGATTTTTCTCCTCCTATTTTTATTCACCCTACTACGAGCAAGTGGTTACGTAAAATCCAGATTAATTAAAATACTTCGGCTTCGTTAGTCCTAACGGAGCCAAAAAAAAAGACTCTGTTAGTCCTACCAAAAAAAAAAAAACAATATAATACACTATTATTACCCCAAGACCAATAGCACTCTCAATTTCTTTTTTTACACTCTCAAAGAATGATCTCACGTATCGACGTCGATCAAAGGCTACGTAGTTCCGATGGGTTTCGATCTCATTAATCATCTCTCTTCCGATAATCGATCAAACGCTTTCGCACGACATTCGATGAGATATCGACGATCGACTCGGGTTTCCGATCCACCGGTAGCGCCGCGAGTGACATCCCTATATGTTCCGCGCATTTAGTTTAGCATAATTGACGTAGGACCGCCGAAAATACTATCATTCACCGATCTACCGATCCCCGAGTTGACACAACCGCTTATTAGCGGAGGGAGGTACGGCAATGCGTCTTTCGGCAGGCTCGTCGTGACTGACAGACACGACGCCCGTTAGCGAGCGTACACGTCACCGCGGATTAATATTTTTTTCACGCGTGATCGTGCCACGGGACGTCTTCATGCTAGAATAACGGTATTCGCCATAATATTGCCGACGCTTCCTTTTTCGTCCCGCGCCCGGGGACGTTCCCTGCCAATTTCTAACCGTGACTCGCGATTTCGCGAACCTCCCCGGAATGCTTCTGGCGAACTGCGCCGCGCGGGCTACTTAAATCGGCTACCTTGCCGCGAGTACGAGAAAAAAAAGGGTATTCCCCTTGATAAGGAAGTCTTTTTACGGATTATTATAATTAGCGATTTTCCGCGGGATTCACGTCGAGAGGTTTCCATGAATTAATATTCGGTGATTGTAGATTCTTTTTCTTGTGATTATATCTGTGTATGTATTCACATTTCTAGAATGATTATTTGTAATGGAGATATTGTAATTAACATTTCAGTTCGGGACTCGGAAGTTCTAATACTTGTAATTTTCACGGTGGTAGGGATATACACGGGCTAAAGTACTTTGGCTGTGCCAAAGGGCCAGCGATATTACAATGCACATTCGATCACTTTGCTGCTTCATTTTCGGGTATCTTTTTGTTATCCTAATAAGGCCCGTTCAGTTGGCTGATCGATCAGAAACGCGGCACGTCATTACGTGACCTCGGTCTAAATGGAATTTTTTTGCGCGGGTTATCAGAATCGCGCGCTAGACAATATAATGACGGTTAAAGTGGCGAAAAAGGGGAACGGAATGGAGGGACCAAGTTCATTAATTATCGCGCTGACGGGGTCTATTACAATCCCCCCCACTCTCATACAAATTTTTGATCCACTCGATTGCTATCTAAATTGACCGCGATATGGAACGCAATGCACCGGCGATCGGAAGATTTTGCGCTACCCTTTTGCGAGGTCAGGGGGTGGGGGGTCATTAATTAGTCAGGCGCTATATATTTAGCGTTTGCTAAGTGTCAGACGCATAGGTACTTACGGGCATTACATTATACCCATTAGATTTATCTGGGGTTGAATCGGAATACAGGTGCAACTTCCATGCATGACTATTAAAATGTCTCGGTATTAGAAATTTATACCCTCGAGTGTAATAAATTCTATGTTTCAATCAGACTGTTAGTTATTATGGAATATGTTGATAGTAACGGCCAATCAAGGCTAATACGTATAAATATAGGATTTGTTGATACTGTGAAATTAATGACAATTTAGTTAGACGATATCTATCGCAACCGTTCATTGGAAATCAATCATTTTATCGCATTAATTCTTCATAACTCTACAATCCAATTTTTCTTGCGCTCCTGAAAAATAGTTATACTAATTTAAATAAACTTTATCCTAGTTAAACGCTGATAAGCAAACGGATGCAAATTAAAAAGATCTCCATATTGCAAATTTATGTAACGACACAAATATTATACTTGTACTGTTAAAAAACAACAGTTCCAGATAGCAATGATTATCTAATTTATTATAATACCCACTGTCAAGAATAAAATATACGAATTTCAATTCTGTATAGTCATACTGTTGCTCCGAAATCTTAATCACAAACTCTCCCGAATAAACAAAGTCCCACTTTAAAAAAAAAATCGATTCCATCGCCGTTTTGTTACGCTCCGAACCAGTTCGATATTGCCAAACGGTTTTCGCGGGTGTTCGAGTGATCGTCAGACCCGACAAATCCTTTCTCGGCAAACTGGGTGGTGGTCGGGTAAAGCCATCCGGCTTAATGTATGCCGTCCGAATGGAAACTCTTTAGCGCCTAAAATCGTCTTATCGGCGATCGATACCCGATCGATATTCCGCGGCGAGTAGATGGGATCGCAGAGGGCCCGAAAGCACGGAGATCGAAGATCCCATCGCGTCTGGAGAGAAAAAAGGGGAGAAAGAGCGGCCCTATTGTTCTTCCACGGGGCCACGCCTCGTGTCTGTAATTACAGACAGGTCGCTTCGAGGGAGCCCTTTGATGTCCGCGCCCGAATGCGCGCGCTCTTCGCATAAAATGGATCCATAGAATCTCGTCCGCGATCGATCCTAGGCAAAGGGGAGATCCGCCGGAGATGAATCGATCCGAAATTAAAGATTCGCGATAAAATAGGTGATCTAGCTCGCGCATCTTATTGTCGGCCTACATAGGCGCCGACTTTTCGGAATTCCCTGTTGAAAGGTGAATTCTATTTTCGGTTAAAAGGGAATAAATTGATCGTAGATTCTCTTACAGAAAATCGTAGAATTTTATTTCCTGTTATACGTAAGTTATATAAGTTGTATTTAAGTTAAAATTCCTATGGGACGTACCTGTGAATTTATTGAATGTAACAAATGTGATTTATTCGGATTTTTAAAAATTGTGAAATAATTGATTTGAGAAAAAATCTTGACAAGCTTCTTTGTGTTAGAATCTATTGAATCTCCAGCGCAATCGATCTTAACGGTCAAAGGAAACCAACAGAGATGAATCGATCAAAGATTAAAAATTCGTGATAAAGCGGTTGGTTTCAGCGTGTTTAATACGATACAATTCAGACACCAATTTCTGAAATTAAAAATTCCTGCTTCGATGAGGCTCCGAGAAAAGAGACGATTATAGACATGTAGTACGTACGTATGTACATACATACATACATATACATATAATATACTGCATACACTTCGTGAGGCGTACATGTAAGACGAACAGAGAAATTCACGATCGAGCTTAGGCAGAAGAGATACTGTCAAAGATGAATCGGTTATAAATTAAAGATTCGTGATAAAGACTAACATAAGCGAGACGCGGTTTGAAACGCAAGAGATTCCCGATAATAATATCACTCTTCGTATAAAAAAGAATAAACGTACGTCCGTGCATGATATATGAAGATTACCGACAAAAATACAATGATCACGATATTAATATATTTCATCCATGCTTAAAATTACATCTCATAAAACAGCAGATAACAATATCCGATAAATACGATACTACACAAAAAAAAGTAATTACATCACTAAATTCCCTCCTCCACCGTACCGAATTCGAAACGATTTCCCGTCCCATTTAACAATGCTCGGCAAATTATTTTTCGATAAACTCACGATTGCCAATGGACCAGCAATAAGACCGTCGACTGTTCTTCCGTACCCCTGGATCTGACTTATGTGACGTAAACGATATGTTTTCACGGCGCTGGTATCCCTCGGAAAATTAGAACGGTCCCAAACAAAGCGTTCCCGTGCTTTATGTGACAACTAATCACCGACCCACGTGGACGCGCGCGGCCCGAGCAAAGAGAAGAAAGGGCGAAATGGCATATACCTGTTTCAACCACCGAAATCATAACTTTCCGGCGTAAGTCAGTTGGCATAGGCGTTACCGGTGCCGGTGTAAGTTATGTGTTAGAAAAGTGGCGGGTACCGCAGAGTAGCGTCGGCGATACGCGTTAAAGCGTGGCAAGGCGTTTCCAGGCAGCACAATGGGTGCCCGGTTACTTGGAGAATTTCGTCGTAACTCAGACGCCGCGGTGATCTGAAACGAGTTACTATTACGGAACACATAATCCTTCGTTTTCGGCCGTTTGCTGTAACATCTGTTCAGCGGCCTTTCACTTTCTGGAAGTTTAATTATCAGACTGATTAGATGACCGTATAGGCGGACGGTTTCTTTGGACACGTGATAATGCCAATGGGAAAGTTAAGATAAATGGTTGCAAATGGTAGAAATGTTGAAAATACTTGCGTTATTTTAATACTTCATACCTAAATTACTTGTGAATTTTAAATTATGGTTTTAGTAATTTGCTTTTAACAAGATTCTGAAGTTGGACTTTAAAGTGATAGAATAGTTCGAATATACGCACTATTTGGCTGAGTTTTTCAATTTTTTGCCAGGAAAATGAGACAGGTTTAACCTTTTTCAGCGTGAATTCGTTGAGTGACTAAATATAAATTAACGGCAAATTTACATTTTCTCAAGATTTTATTTTAAAAAATTCGCGTTACATTGGACCAAAAAATAACGAGATTTACGAACAGGTACTCTCATATTCGTACACAATGTAAACCGCATAATTTGAATCTGTTGATAAACTATAAAATTCTTCCCCCGCGATAAATTCATTCGCCGGATCGAATTATCATACTGCAAATATGCGAGGAAGAAAAAGGCGAGTATTATTGGAAATACCGTCGATGTATGATAATGGCATAATCTTCGTATAAGGTAGCTCCAAAGTATCAAATTACATTAACCCACCATCCCGGCTTCTATATGTCGAGCAATAACCAGTAGCCGCTAGAAGATTATCACCGGGACGAATCCCATACTGAAAACTCATTCTGCCAACGAGCCCGGTGGCTCAATGGAAAAAAAATCCTTTACCATCCCCCATTCGCTGGCTTTTGATCGGATACCGCCAATATCCTATCGACTATCTCCGCTAGCCACGCCAGTCAACTAATAGGCGCGTCTCCAATTTCACTCGATAGTTTTTTGCGATCGTAAACGCGTCGCAGATTAACTTTCGCCCGTCCACCAGGTACAAACCCAATTAAGAGTCGGCAGTATAACGCGTGCCCTGTGACCTTCGAAGGGTCTAGGTAGAGAGTGGTACGAACTGTCTCCAGAAAATGAAATCCCCGTGAAATGAGTTAAAACTTCGTCACGGGACGTTCACGATCTTTTCACGATAATTATTGTATTTTAATAACTTTGACCAAAACAATATACATATACCCTACCACGTAGATTATACAAAAACGCCTAATTACCAATCGTGTGCATACCTGTTATCTAACATAATTGTGAATATCTCTATTTACATATATTAATCCTATTTTTATTTTCCACTCCAAGCAATTGCTAGTTACGAGTCAAAGATAAAAAAAAAAAGTAATGACGCTGGAATTGCGGCTCTATCGTGGGGTTGGAATTCTCGACATTTTCGGGGAGGAATTTTCGTGATGTTTTTACAGTGTTAGCTTGTTCCATGATTGTGGCACGACTCGTAGCCGTCAGTGAGGATCGGGGGTAGGGTGGTTTTAAAATTGGCCCGACCTTTTTGGCTGGATGGAATCATAAAGATCGGCGATCGCGAATGTAATGGCATTCCCTGCTGAGCATGCCTCGTCGTAATCTGTGGGAAACCGGGGTCCTGACCCCACCACGGACGAACGTGATTCTGCGAGTGCAAGGTCCTCGCGATTCACGGTCTCTTTTCACGAGAACCTCGCTGAGAACTGCTTCGCAGAATCCTTGCGGGGTAATAAAAATCGTTGAAGCGTTCGGAGAAAAATGCGGCTACGTTTATTCCGATCGAAAATGAATCATTTTAATGACGGGGAAAACATAGTGATACGATAACAAGTATACCGCGATGATTATTTAATACAAACGATTCAATACGGTTTTATTAAATTTTTCCCGATTCTGGAGTAAAACTGTAATAATAATATATACTTATGTTTCACATTGGCATTCGAACGTGTAGTTGAAAGTTTTACCGTTTCGAACGAAACACGATGATCCATGCGTGCCTCGAAGATATTAGCAATCGTACAATTACTTTAATGGAAAAGTACAGGAATAGAATCGGATAACCTATTATGAATCTTTAAACGATTACGTACCGCGAGGCGAGTCACGGTGAAAAAAAAAGGCTCGGAGCAAGAAGAGATCTTTGTAATGGCAGTAATTAGTTGGTTGTAACGTATACACCCCGGGGATCGTATTTAGCGTATTCGGATAATAATCAATGGATAATTTCGGCGGGTTTAAATTTCACGTGGTAAAGTATACTGCTGAATCGCATGATTGGTCGAACGATGACTCTTCCCTTAATTGCTTAACCACGTGCATGTAACGTAATCAAGTGTCCTTTCTTAATTACCCAAATCTGATATCCCTATAATTCCAATTAGTGCTCGAATTGATTACGTAAGGTTCACTCGGCCAATTAAGCTGGACCTATGGGATTTGCATCGGCGGTCGGCTGGTGGGGCCCATCATTTAAGAATGTTTTATTATGGCGGCAATCAAAGGTATGCTAATGCGATATTTCGTTCGTTGGTTTATACTCCGCGCGACCGTACAATTGCGTGCATGTGCGGGTCGCTCAGAGTTTCTTCCGCTCCACGAAATCTCGTCTCCCGACGATTCACGACCACGTGATCCACGGCCGATGGCGCAATTGCACTTAGTCATGAAACGAAAAGAAACGGTTTAAAATTCACGCGGGTCGAGTACTCGAGATGACTAGACAGCTTCTGCGTGAGATAAACTGAGAACCGCTGACGCGGTCAAAGTGTCCTAATTGAAAATCGGTCAAAATGTGCATACACGTCTGTTCGCATGTGCGATCGCGTCTATCTTCGGTCAGTGATTCGGCAGTACCTTCATTAATCGCAACATGGACCTCCACGTCGAAGCGGTGCATTTGATGATTTTGTGACCACCATGCAGAAAATGATTCCCTTAATGAAAACACGATTAAATGGTGATAACAGATGCTTGTTCTTGATTACTTAGCATACGCACGAACGACACGCCTTACAGGGTTAATCGTAAACAGCTGTAATTTCCGATAAATAATCTCTATTTACCCAATAATTACCATACTTAAGAAGACCGTGATGTCTCGAGAGAAATATAATCATTCCGATGATATCGATATAATTATTGCGGATAGTTGATAGATTATTTTCCGCCACTTTAACCGGTATTTCTCACTTGCTTGCCATTCCAATGAATAACCAATGTAGCAGATGTACTACTTTACGTAGAAAGAAAAAACGAATAGCAAGGGAACGCTAAAAACCTGAGGGCGACGACGAGGAGAACGATGATGATCGTCTTATAATTATATGCGTATATGGAGACCCCAGTTTCAAAGACGAAGCGGTGGCGAACCGTAAAGAGCGGCGATTTTGCTCTGCATAGAGAAGCAGCATCTGTCCCTCAGTGATCCTCAAACACCGCAGAGTCTCATCTAATTATTTAAGCAAATAAAACGAAAAAATAATCTTAGACGATTCAAGCACAAGTATTACAAGTAGCAGCGTTACGTGGTAATTTAAATTCTGCGCGGTACTTTAAACAAACTTCACTGAAAGTGGATTACTGGGAAAGCGTACGCCTTAATGATCCCTTAAAATTATTCGTCTTGTATAATTTGTAAATGATACTATGTAAATGTAAACCCGCGACGGGTTTTCGTAACGTACTATCATTTCCCGGTGAATATCGTGTTTCACAAAAGTTGGATGAAATTATGGACGATAATATCATGTCAAGTGGTCGTGACAGTGAACAGCGTCCAAAGCTACCGTACGTTATAATTTTACGGCTATACGTCACGGGGGATCAAGATTTTCTTGGATATCGAAGGGAGGATATGCACTACAGTGGCCTTCGTTTGTGGTACAGCACGATAATAATGTAACCCATGAAACGTGCAATACATCACATGTAATACAGTAATAATGTAAGCCATGAAACCTTCACGAAACGCTTCATCGGAACACGTTTTATGAGTGTGCACCTGCTTCGCAACGGTACGTGAAAAGAATCCAACCTGTCCATACCGTATTAAAGAACATGACGTAATTTCTGCGATTTACAGAACGCGAATGCAGAATCGTTGCGATCGTACCTCACGGGAAACGAATAATTAATATCGCGGCATGTTGCACGATTATTATACGACGATTTATCTCGCGTATCCGGCTATAAGATTTTATTGAAGAATATATTTCGGTGGTCTTACACACGATACAGTCGACTATTCAAAATATATAACGGATAATATGTACAGGTTGTTCCAGGTTTTATGTGCCAAATGGAAATTTAATAAATGCTTTGTATCGTGCAACAATAATTCGAAATAGTTTCACATTTCACAGCAAATTCTTGTTTCTATTTTCTTATTTCCATCAATAGCATACTATCTCAAGTTTTGGGGGGAATACCTGGCACGTGGTTAAAACAATTACTTTACGTATTAATCACGATTCGATTGATTGACTGAATCACAGATTTCTAATATTATACTTTTTTCTGCCAAATGCAGGAACATGAATGACTTATTGTCCGAAGCTTTGTAGCATCAGCTGTTTAATTCGCCCTTCGAATAACTCGGTGAAAAATTAAACGAATTTTGTACGATTCTAATTGGAGCCGAAAAAGCAAAATTTGATTCAATGTTAAAACTATTAACCACCGCTCTGTGATTATCTTCCAGCCAATGCTTCATCAGCCAGCAACTTCTCCGAAAGCGCAGCTACAGAATGCAACATTATTACCAGTACCAATCGTGAGAACCTCTGTGCCATGTAGGTAAGCATCGCGCTTCGTGTGGTCCACATTGTCCGCGGTCAAATTACATGGAACGGGGTGCTTCTAATGGCAGTTCTCGTTCCTCCGGAGAAACAGAGGGACGAGGGCACTTGCCAGAACGAACGGAGAAAGAACAAGGCAAGAAGAAACAAGACGACCGAGACAAAGATCGAGAAGGACGAACAGGTGAGTCGCACGAAGGGCAGACGAGGAGAGAATTCCTCGCGATAGCACGGAGAAGGGGGGACAGAATTCTCCCTTTGATCCTTGTGCAGGGATAAAAATGGAAAAAGGGAGAAAAGGGCAGACAGAGCCGGTCATGCTTCGACTTCGCTTTGGTCTCGCCTCGACCCCGCTTCTGCCACGCGACGACCGTGAAGCAGCCGAACGAAACACCTGCCCGCTTCGTTGACATGCAAGGAAAATTTTCTGAAGCGGCGCCAATGCCGCGGAAATACCGTGCTCGGTGATACGGTACTGGGTGCTGTGTCAGACGGTTTTAATGAAGCCCCGGATGTCTTGGAGTAGACGTATTCTGGAGCGGCATCTGGGATTTTGATTAAAACCGACGGTTGTAATAGTTGATACCGAACGAACGTATATATGAATTTTTATTAAAAGGTTTCCTCGATCGTACAAGCTGCTATTACATTTTAAATATACCTTTGTAACGATAAACCGCAAAAAATTGTCTACTTTTTCTTTTCATCCGGAAAGATCAAATTTTTAAATAGAATATAATTATAGGTACAATCAAAAAACCTAGCACGTGGAGACATTTCTAAAAAGCCGAGAAAAGGTGAACCCGATAAAAATGTATAACGACACAGTAGAAAGTCGGGAAATTTAGCCAAGCTGCTGTTTCGCGAATCTAAAAACGATTTTCTTTATTTCGTGTAGAACGAGATAATTATAGCTGAAAATGACCGTGGGAGGGGAGAATAATTGCCATTCTCCTCATCGTTACAACCCCCCGTAAGTCGAGTCACAAGTTATTGGGTGGACGCCAAGAAAAGAGAATGGCTAAAATACATTTATTGTTCGAGCGAACAAAACGATCGTTTCGATCTGCGGAATCACGGATGTTAAGCCGTTCCACACGTTTTCGACATCAAGGAAGATGGGGCCGATCGACAGTACTGCTCGCCGCAATTGGTCAGAAGAAACACGGCAAAACCTTTCGACCGGTAATAACCGTTGCTATCCAGTCATTACGGGCGAGCTTTCGCGTGGTATATTAACCTAATACGGTTTTCAGGGTGGTCCCTTTAACCACCGCTTCGACCACCGTCAATGCTCTAAATTTTCTATCGCGCGTACGTTTAAAACGGTATGAATTAGTAATTTCGTCCATTTTGGAAATTCACAATTGATTTTAATTATAATTTAATCTTGTGGTGAAATTCAGTAGAGACAGCGTTATCCGAAATGTTTTCAACATTCTACTATGTGTCTACTTAAGTGACGAAGCGCTCTCAATTTTATCTACTTTAATCGTAATAATTAATTTTCATTTTAATTTATTGCTGCGGTAGAACACAGTAGTGAAGACCGACTAAAACAGTGGGAAAGTGTCTCTCGTTTGGAAATTCGTTATTATTCATGAACCGCCGGTGTTTTACTCGGGCAAGATAGAATATTTAATTTAAATTTCATAAACTTCATACACCCATCAGAATTATTAATTCAACCCGGTACTCTTGACGGTTATAATTGCCAGTGTCCCATTTATTTGTTTTCGGGCAAAAAAAAAGAAGAAGAAATTAGCATACATTCTGATACCTCGTTAAACCTACCGCGCCTCATGAATATCAAAATTCATATTAAAGTTTCTATTTGTGGAAGTACCCGATTAATTTCCTGGAGAACTGGAGCGAAACAAGTGTCAAAGAAACGAGGATCCAGCGAAATTACTGATGCGTCGTGTAAATGTCGAGTGTGTGCTAATTAATACGTCGATCATAAGAAACAAGATTATATTCGTATCGCTCTCATCTTACGATCTGCCCTAATTACACGTAAACCTGTACTCGGGATTCGTTTGATTTTTCCTTAATACCCCGGCGGTGACGTAAGAAAATCCGATTTCAATTAAATCGTCCGTTATCGGACGTGGCGATCGTCATCCGAAACCCGAATGGTTTACACGCAACGCAGGCGATGCTCCAGTTGGTAATCGACAAGTTGTAATCCGTTGTAAGACAAATCGAGCGTTTAATTAAAACCGATGGCACAGCGGGAGCGTTAACACCGTCTCAAAACGTGCACTTACGTCGTTATCGAGTTCACATTAGCTCGATATCGCGTGCTGCTCATATCGTCTCGACGTGAAAACTTCTGTCTTTATATATGGCGGTCGATTAAAATGTTCGCCGTGCTATCGGTTTACCCTCGTTACGAATCTGATCTTTTTTTTCCCCAGGATTTTCTTACGACGTAAAATTATTCAATTACTGTATTCATTAGCGGTTTAATGATTTCGTAGTCACGTGGATTATATTACCGGATCATTAAAGCCGATCGTGACTTTTTTCTATAATTACTATAATAGTAACGTATATGTGTGGACTATAATTATTTCCAGACTGAGATAAATAACTTGCAATTTAGCGAGATTATGTCAACGTCACGGGCGAAGTAATTAAAAACCAATTGCAAAGTATCAAGATTAATGATTCCTGGAAGCCGGCCGAAATGTTACAGCTCTATAATCTTCGGCTGTGCGTAATTATCAGGTGGAATTTTTTCACGGCCGAAATATTACAACGAAAGGGACAAAAGTAAAACGAATCTATTCAATAACGTAATTACTCATTATACTTCCATATTTGATACCCGACCTAATAACAAAATGAATTAGACACGGTAAACCCGCCGCGCGTTATTATTTTAAAAAATCATTGTTTCCCCGTGTAATAATATACTAATAATGATATTTCATATTTCACGGTTGATTCACATTTTCCGCGGAATTAATTACACTGATTAAAGAGCAATGAGACTTCGATAATCGATGCATGCCATATTCAAAGTTATGTCGAGGGTATCACCATCGGCGAACACTCATTTACGGGATACTCTGAAATTATCCTGTTCGTTCTTTCTTCGTTTCGCTGACGGTCACCTTGTTGCGCCGCGGTGTGCGCATGCTCGTGCTTACACGGTTAATAGGGCGCATTAATTTTGTAATTAAATCGTCGCGGATAATAACAGAGCGCCGTGGCGGCCGTCCCGATTGGCCGGCAATCCCAAGTCATGACGAGATTATTAAGGGCCAATTACTACGCGTTTTATTGGCGGATAGAACGCGCCGCGGGTTTCGCCTGGTCGCCGATTACCGCCCTCTACTTACGTTGACAGTGATTTATGGTGACGCAAGCTTCCCTACCTGGATCGCTTATTTATTGGTGAAGTTAGTCATAGAATTCTGCCAGGAACGTACACAACCGTCAATTTTGATATCGCTACCTTCGAATTGACGGATTAAATGACACGCTCGGATTTCGGTCGGTTCGATGGCACACATGGTTACGGGTATCCGTTACAACGTACGGTATATGTATATGTGTACACGTACAGTCATATTTTACGTATAGATTACTTACGATACACGGAGGTATGTATAAGCGCAACAATACTAGTCTGTGTTAATTAATATTCAGAAGTAATTAAAATTATTAATATTATAAGGGACAGATGGTTTGAAGATTTTTCTGAAAACTTAATTAAAACTACTTTATTGTGCATCATTCGCATACAACCCGGTAACGAACGGCACTCGTGTAAAAATGTAATTACATCGGATAATGGGATACTCCAAAACAAAAAAAAAATGGGAAAAAAGATGAAATTGAATATCGATGCCCGCCTTTCACCGTGTCTATCGCGAACATCTATCCACGTTTCACGCTTTCACAAGAAAGATATCCCGATACCACGGCGTCGGAATACGATATACATATAATTGCGACAACGCGAACGCCAACTCTTCAAACGGTTGATTCGTGGTTCATAAATAGCCGACATCTCATTACCGAGTTTCCTGTGGCATCGGCAATGAAATTTACGAGCACGACGTACCCGAACACTTCGATGCAGATGCATTTGACGCCTGGAGCCCGGCAAGTGCTCCGATTCCCATGATCCCCTTCGATCGCCGATCGGTTCGATCATTAATCGCTTAATTGCGCAACCATCCCACTCGCGATACCGCGGTGTTCTATCTCGCGGTTATTCGCGTTTCAAGAATTTCCACGTCCGAGCGTTAAGTGGACGCTCGATTCTTTGATTTATAGGCTACCCGGTATGCTTTGATGTCTACGAGATTTCAAACGACACCGTGACATCTGGTAAAACGTGTCGCGGTATGTTTGGTAAATATTTTTGATTACGCAACGCACACCTGCGAAAGTATATCGAATTGATACCACCTGTAATCGAATGCTACGAGTTTAACACGACGATGTGTGAGACGGGATGTAATCGGAGAACAAGAGCAATTTCGTGAAATTATTGCGAGTGATTAGGGTAAACTTAATTTACCGCTAACCTACAAACTTACAGGAATTACGATCAATTTGAAATAAATTGTCTTAATCGGGTATCGCGTTGCGTCACGTTTCTTTTCTTACGCTCGAGCGAAGAAAACGATCAGAAATGATCAGAAAATTTCACTTTTAATTAAACGGCCCGCAATTACGGCGCGATTTGCGACGGTACGACGAGGAAAGTAAATTGATGGTACTCGCCTGCAAGAAGAACCAATTTCATGTGCTTAATCGGAACGCGTGACTTCTGAAATTGATTTCACACCGATTAACTCTTTCTTCATACGAACTTATCGGACATTCGACGCAACGTTTCCTTGATCGGTCAATTCAACAAGAATTCTTGTATCTTCATCTTCAACGTATTCTATTTTAAAAATACTCTCGTCAACATGTTTATCTATCCTAACTAAAAAAAAGGAACAAAAAAAAATTTAAATACACTTGCAAAAAAGGTCACAGAAAATGATTCTTCACTGAAATACAGAGTAGCCCGCAAATTGTATTCGAACGAAACAGCTGGGGAACAAGGGACGAAGATTTTCAAACGTTCGGCGGGCGGTAACAAGAAGGACAATTAATTTTAATTGTCCCGTCGGAACAAGGCACAGGTACGCGTGGCACGGCGAAAACGGTCGGAATATTTCCCAGCGGGTCCATTAAAAACCGCTCGTTGTAATTGCACCGCCTACCGAAGTCTGATTCCTTCTTCTCTTGTTCGCGTCCCGCGGGCTTCTTCCGATTTAAGTACTTCAGCGGCATGTCGCCTGGGCACGCTCACGTACACGCCGCACTACGCGTTCCACATACCCCAATTATTAAAACTCCATGGAGGATCCGAATACTCGAGGACCCCGCGGTATTTCAGGGATAATTGCAATCCTGAAAACAAACAGCGAGGAACTTGAATAATTCCGTGAATCTCAAGTTATCGAGTTTGCATCCTGAACAGGATTTTTAAACGACTTTCTATTCTAGCTGTAAAACGTTTGGAATTTGAATTTGGGTGTCTTAATGACGATGGATAAAATTGCAATTCTGAGAGGGAATAGGATGAAATTTGAATAATTTTCAGAATCTTGAGTTATAGGGTAAATAGGACTTTTCAACAATTTTCTATTTTAACGATTATATATTTGGATTCTATGTGTATGTATGTGTTCTAATGGCGGTAGATAATGAATAGAACGGAACTTCCTGCGAGGACTGCCAGCCAAATTTAACTCTCCACGGTGTTATTCCTTCGGTTTCCTACGAGCACGGCTTGTTTCCCGTAAGCCGATAGGAAAGGTAGAAAAAGGTTGAATTTATGTACGAAACGTGACCCAACCGTTCCGCCATTCACTTCCCGAGTACGCGATAACGACTCAGGAAACACCGGGTATATACCGGTTTCTTGAAATCCTTCGAAACTGATCTCCTTAGTTCGTGCCGGGACATCGGGATGACGCCTTAGAACCGATTCGACGTACGAACTGTCAACAATGAAACCTAATGGCCATCGCTGAACGTGTCAATACTGTATTTTGTACACAAACGTCATCGTACAATGACACCCCGCGGCGTCTCGATGAAAGAGAAGCGAAAACATGTTACTTCGTTGCGCCAAGAATCCATGAGCGAGAATGCACGCGGGGGATTATGGGAGACGACGGAGCTTGATACTGTATTGTGTTAAATGGCGACACGTCGATGGGAAATTATTACCTTAATACCGACAAATATTGACGTTATTCGTATTTTGTCTGTGCACGAAACAAAATTTCATTTCTATACGTTCCCTTCTTTTTTGGAATTTCGAAGCACAGAAAATTAAATTTCACGGGATACAATTAATCACTATACATGTTAAATACAACATCGCCTAAAAACCATTTATTTCATTTACACATTCGAGTATACCTGGATTTTAATTTATTATTACAAAATTTACGCGATATACACCCGCTCGTATTATTCCAAAGTCTCCTATATAATCGTAAAGTTTTACCGCCATTCGAATCGTTAAATTTTAAAATTGTACCTTTGTTAAAATTAATACTCGAAACATTCGTCGAAAGAAGTTTTGACGTGGCGCATTCAGATGTACAGTTATGCAACCAATTAATTATCACGGCCGGAAGAAAATCTAAGGTCAGTGATGTAACTGACGTCGTAATGGATAGCCCGACATCGAAAACCCCGTAGCCGGTAGATGGATGGTCACACCGGGACCAACGGGGAGACTGATGGTCAGAAATGATGATACAGGCGAGGAATGGTTATGATGAAAAATTGTTTGTACAAGGCAGGTGTTTCCCCGTGAACATTCTTATGGGGCGTCGTTCTCCTACGACATTCCGTCTCCCTGTTACATCCGTCATGCCGGACACCTCGGTTCTGGCTAGTTAATTCTACGTGATCTAAGATGAAAATATTTAGTGACACCACTAAATACATCGCTGCGATAACGAACGTGAAAGTTATTAGAATTCATAGAACTAATGGAACCCGAACGTTCATAGACGCGATTGAATGTCAAACGGAAAAGTTATAGCCGGAAGTATGGCACCTGTTCTCGCATAAGGATTTGCCGGAATCCGGAAAAGCATCCGGTTCGCGTTAATCGGATATTAATTTCCGAACGCTTGTTTTGTCAACAGTCGTTTCACATGGAACGTGAAAGCTTCGTTTTTCTTTTATCCGTCAAAGTAATGAATTTAAATGCATATAATCCAGGAGATTATTTACAATAATAAAATCACGTCTCCATCAGACGACAAAATCCATCAGTAACGTAACGATAAGAGTAATTGATCGCTACAAATCCTAACAGCAGGATTTAAATTTGTATGCAGAACGCAGGAGGAAGTCTCGCCAAGAGGAGAAAACTAGCTGGAAAAGCTGTCCGTCTGGCCTATAATTTTCCAGCGATCTTTATCTCTGTCAGTGAACGGTGTCCGCGATGATTAGTTGCCCGACGTCCCGACGTCGACATCGAGCGATTGTATTCGGAAATTACCAGTTTCCCTACGGTTCCCGCGGCTCGGTTTCACCCCCTGTCGAAACACCCTTAACGGCGATCAGCGATAACGCGTGGAAATTATTCCGCTCGCACGGACCGTCATTTTCGAATTAAACGGGCAACCTTGACCGCGTGTACCGCGGGAAAGCACACGTGGGAGACGGCCGGAGAAAGAGAAGACTGAAAGCTCAATTGGTCTGCGGATTTACATAATTGGCGTAGAGCCTGATGAGACGTAGCTGACTTTCCTGTTGCTCCGAGCGATGCCATCAAGACGCTCGAGTAATTACAAACGGCGCCGGGGAACGGCGTTTTTGCAAGCTTCGCAAAAATCGCCCTTGCCCCGTATGAATTAGGCCACGTTCTCAACACGTTCGCCAGCACCTGCGGACATTTCCAAAGTGTCCCCTCGTTCATTTGCAAACAAATTTGTAAACTCGCTCGAAAACCAGACCACCCTGGCCACCGCGAACATGTGACGCAAACGACGGCGGAACTGCGCGCAGATTTTTCCTTTCTCTTAACCGAATATACCGGTACAGTTCCGGGGTAAAAATGGTATTTATACGTTAATAAAGAGCCATTAATTATTTGGGGGAGATATATATTTTTGTTAATAGGCAGTATTTATTGTTAGCATATAAATAACAATTACTTCGTAATTAAAGTTAGGTGAGATTCAATTTTCAACTCTCGAAAGTTTATTTATCCGTGCGACAGGGTATGTGAATATTCTTTCCACTCATTGTATGTGAAATACAATACAATTAGAGCGTGCTGGTTTTTCCGATTTTATTTAAAATACGGAACGCAACGTTACATTTCCTATAAATATGCACACTTTATTGTTCCTTTTTTTGTTCGCGTTTGAAAGAAAATATACTATTGTCTCTCCCGCGTTGTGTTTTCTACAATTTCCGCACAAACGACCGAAACATCGTTACAAATACAATACATTAGAAATACGTAAATCGCTATAGATTACGTAACAAAAAAAAAATCGAGCGGAACGCGTTGTTTTATGCATGCAAGTGCACTCGGAGGCGGCGCCATTAAAAAAAACTTTGTCCGCGATTCATGCCCGTCGTCTGTTGCAGGAAAATTCTGCAACTGGGTTAAACTATACGTGATCGATACAGCTTCCCGTGTATCTATCTGGCGGCAGGTAAACGTGCACGCACCGCGGAAGACGAAGAGGGTGTATTATTCTAAAACTGTTTACAATGTAAATATCGCGTTTCAAGCTCGCCTACCATTTATCCCCGGCAATTTACTACGTTGCCCGGAGACGAGGTATTCCTGCGAGCGTTTAGTATGCCGCGACAAACGTTCTCTCCCGTCGCTATTACGTGCAACGATACGTTTCCCGTGTCTTCGTGAACGAAGCACGAGGTCCGCACGCACGCACGCGTCGCCAATGGAACGAGGCAGTAAAACAGAAACAAAGAAATTCGAAAACCCGACGATTCCTCATCGGGCCACAATGGAAGGGCTGAGTGGTTGTACAATGGCGCTACAAGCAACGGAGCTAGTTTACACGTAGATAATTCAGCCGCGATAGGGATCTTCCATCCCTGATTAATTACCGAAAGTTGACGCGGGTGCGAGTCCACACTCTTGAAACGTGATAACACACCCACCTGCGTGCGCCACGGTGATTCGTTGTATAACGGGGAGAGACGAATGTGTTCGTAATAATATTTCGACACCTAGTTTCACGGGTGATTGATACTTTTAATTTATATTTCTTCTTTTTTTTCTAATATCGTCTACAGGTGATATTTGTACGAAAGAATTTTGATCGGTTGTAATTCGGTGGGTGTATATGTGTGTGTGTGTTACTTAATATTCCGTGCAGCGTATCGATCATAATGAAAACATCGATCGATGTTATCGGAGATCGTACAGCATCGCCTGTTTAATGATATTCTGAGTTTTCAGTTAATTACAGAGCTAACGGGGCATTGTAGCCTTACGCGGCCCGTTTTTTTCCTTTGACGGAGAAATGATACCTGCCACTCGTTCGTGGAACTGACAACGTACGAACGTGTATGATTGCCCGGCGTATAATTATTATTCCAAGTAGTATCACGAAATAGTCAGACACCCCGCTGGGCTGTAACAAGTTCCCCTCCCTGAAATCTTCCGGCTTAGCAATTTAAAAATCACGCGGATAAAATGAAATTCGAAAGTCTTACGTCATTCGAATGTAAGAATAAATTCGATTGACTGGGAAATGGAAAAGTTTTCTGGAAACGCGTATATAAACAAAAGATTTTATATTAAAGTAGAAGTATCAGAATCTGCAAACGATGAGAATAATTACGTAAAGGACGCTGGTGTGGATTCTAAATGGGTATTTTCAAAGTTGTATAAATCGTGCTCAAAAAACTGAAAAGTTTGTATATTTAAAAAAATATTTTTTACTATCTCGCTTCTAACTTTCAGTAACATTTCCGAAAAATAACTTTCAAAAACTACCATCCATTTCAATTTACAGCACGTGTACCCCGAAACTGGGTAGTTTACATACGCATATTAATTGGATGGTTTTTTTAACGTTCATATATGTAGGTATGTATGTATGTGCGATCGATTCTGAAAAAAATATTCTGGACAGTCAGATACACCCTGTCCAATTGCGCATATCTGCAAAATAAACGAGTGCACGAATACACCTCCGAATATCGAAACATTGCGACAATTCATGATTATCAATCGTATTAATTAAGCGTGCCAGAGCCGGCGCACTTATTCGATTATTTAATAAACGTCATCGTAACCATGCCCGCGCGGCATACTTCATCGGGGAATATTCAAAGCTCAGCGAGAAAGTAGAATTTATTCCAGCATCGCATCGTAATACATTACACCACGCGATAAAATCGTTACCGCTGATATAACGCATTATGCATTATCCGATCGGTTTCGATTCGAGGCGCGGGACTTTAAATCCTCGTTTTGCAATCCGCATCCTTCACTGACCCGACCATCTGCGTGCTTCTCTTATTACCACCTCATTACATGCCCCAGAAGAGTGATTGTAACAATTAACACGCGGAGGTTGCTTTTCATCAGAGCGAAGCCGTACCGTTGCTCGAGTTAACGATCGCGAATATCTTGAATGCGATTTTACGTCAGACTGACTGACACCGCGTCCGGTTACGTAACCGTCAACAGATCTCTCCGCAGTAACAAGCACTACTGAAAATGGACATCGCGAACCGCGTAATTTCTTCACCGTACGCCGCCCTTTTTTTCACGTCCAATTTCGATCGCAGTCTCACGTTTATCCAGATAGATTTTTTCAGGGCAATCGATTTGCAAAATTGAATTTTCAATTAAAATAAGACTATTCTCACTTTGAAAAATAATAATCGGATAGACGATTACATGGGACATTAATTTTATAGAAATAACAGATTTTCTGAATCTTTTTACAATATTTTGATCAAAATAATCCAAAGATTTTCTGAATCGTTTTGCAGTAACTTTATAGAAATAATCAACAGATTTTATGAATCTTATTACAATATTTAAATAAAAATAATTGACAGACTTTCTGAATCCATTTACAGTAATTTTATAGAAATAATCCACGGGTCTTGCGAATCTGTTTACGGTCACAGACTGGTTTACAGTGTACGCAACAGTGTCCTAAGTCAGCGATAACGATCTGGAGGGGGACGCGGAACGATGGATCGTGCTCCGAGTCGATTGACACCAGGTTGATTCAACCCCGATATTTCGTTGGCGAACGGTGGTAATTAGTGCCTAACCAGGATGTTATTTACTAACTCTTTCAGGTTGGTTAAATTACACCGGCTATTTACCACCACCCCGTAAATCGATCCAGGATCGTAACTGCTATTGGTCGTCCCCTTGTGAACACCACTTTGGTATCCCTGGCCTGATTTAAGATGCGTATTCGCGGAACACTATGGTGTCTGTCGTTTGGAATTCCGTCGCGACTTCAATCGCATTTCCATCATTTACTTTGGAAATCAGAGTTTAGTCATTTAATTTTTCGTATCTGTTTTTCAACTGCCAATTAATAATATCATCGTACGGTGAACGATCGGTACGAGCTATCCAATTTGATTGGTCGTGCAAATCTCAATTAAACGACACAGCGAATTTTCATAAATTAAATCGTTAAAAATCTAAAGTTTCCCGTCAACACGGTATTTGTACCACAAGCTATTTCAAAAAAGGGACTGAATCCACTACGAGTGCACTGTTCAATTAAAAAACCAATTAATGCAGCTTCCAAATCGATTTCAACTAAAATTCTGCAGATGGGACGGGGCGAGCGAAAATTCAATGTATGCTTTCTACTGGACATTTCACGTGGAATACAATGCAAATAGAATAACATTAAACTGTAGTAGTTATTTCGCTACCGTTCGAATTTCTCGTTCTAAACGTCGAAATCCATTGCGAGCCTATTATTCCACTAAAAACCGAAGAAACGGAATCTGTTAAAAAAAAGGGACGAATTTAAAGAGCACACCGACGGAATCGTTAATCTTGCATCGATTTACCGTAACTCGAGCTTCCTAAAGGAGTGACTCGAAGACAATCGTACCCCCTCCGTGTTTGCTCGCATCAATTAAATCTCTCCCTCGCTCGGCGAGCCTCGCTTTGTAATCGAAACGACGGCGGGCAGAAATTAAGCCCCGTATTTTCGATAAAGCCTCGACATAATTCAGGACGCAGCAGGTTTATGGGTGACGTTTCGCCGAGACGGACCGCCGACGAGGAGAGAAGAAAAGTATCGACCGTTGGGGAACAGCGCCAACTCGATCGATCCGACGTCGTTTCCAGGAGTATGTAAGGGCCCCCGATAGCGGGCTAAAAGCATATTAAATAACCTTAAATTCAATTAAGGAACACACTTAGCACGCCGGCAAAAAATCGTCTCCG
Organism: Mimumesa dahlbomi; assembly: GCA_917499265.3. NCBI lineage: Eukaryota > Metazoa > Arthropoda > Insecta > Hymenoptera > Crabronidae > Mimumesa > Mimumesa dahlbomi. The sequence continues at coordinate 9,305,199 of OU824124.1, forward strand.
ACGCGGCCGCGAAGTAATTACGGTGGCTGGAGAACACGAAAGCTTTCTCTCTTTCTCTCTCTCTCTCTCTCTGTCTCGCACGCCCTCGCTCCCTGTTTCTCTCTTTTTCAACCTGTGTTCTCCTTCTTTTTCTTTTCCTCTATCTATCCATCTTTCTGTCCCGTTCTTACTCTTTCTTGGTTTCTTAGTCTTTCGCGATCCTTGTACCGCCTACTGGCCATAAATCCGTGTTTTTGTCTGGACCGCCTCTGATTGGCTCCCGCGGGAAAGTACTCGCAGCGGCACGATGGACCACTGCATTATCTTTCTTCGTTCAATTAGTGTCACAGGGGAAACTTTCGGAGGTGGCGTCTCGTTGTGTCGTAAGGACTGCACTGGTTGAGTTTTACCTGAATCTCGAGAATACTGTTACGAAATTCTTATCTTTTCCCTGCTTCTTTTTTTTCGTTCACTTTAATTTGATAAACAGGTGGTGAAGCTCGACTGATATTAAATTGCCCGACGGTATCTATCAGATATGAAAATTTATGACAAATAGGAAGAATACCCGGACGAATCACAAATTAGTCGAGTCCCCCTACATTTGACAAACGTCATGCATTAACCCGACGACATACGTGACGTGTAATACAACGTCAATGTAGAATTCCGCTGGTAGAATCGCTGATTGACTCCCGCGGGAAAATCCCTGCGGCATTACGATGACTCGTTGCATTATTCCGCCTCATTCAATTAGTGTCAACACAGATGCTTGCACGTTACGTCGCAACTTCCGTGGACGAGTGCATCTCAGGTGAAACGTTCGTACAAAGCGAAAAAAATAACAGAACTCTTTTCAATCGTACTTAAAAGTCGAAGGATGTCGAGGACAGATTATTATTACCAGTTTCTAATGAAATTCCTTTTAACGTATAATATTTCCATTCACCAATTAATATCGTTCGTTAAACCCTGCACGCGATACAATTTATACAAAGTGGGAGCTGGGACACCGCTGATAAAAAAAAACCGAACGAAAAACAGAGAGAAACGGAATGTCCAAAAACACGAAGGAACCGAGCGATTCCCTGCGTGCCATTTTTGGGATTTAGGAGCGCGTCTGGCGCAGGTTACTCCCAGCAGGTGGTTACCCTGGCAGGTTGACGGCTGGATAACCGACCGTTCGGTTAACCGGCGGCCATGGAAGCGCGTAACTCAGCGGGCACCATTAGCGCTATCTCCTTTGCGAATAAAAGTGCCGTACGATGGAAGCGTGTGAATCACGCACCTTCTAAAAACCACGTGAAGAACCCACCATCAGCCGTCTGTTTCTGTTTAAACGAAAAGAAAACAGTCCGATCTGACCGATTTTTGTTCCGGAATCTCTGATATTAACTTTTCTTCCATCTCCGGCGAATTCATCTCCGTTGTCTATCGCGACGACATTGAATTCGTGGAACGATTCTTTTGTCTACCATTTTTTATTCTTCATTCTGTCAGTTTGTGTATCGTAGAGTATTTGTACGTTAAGAATGGCAAGTGTGTATTGTAGATGTCAGAAGAAGTGGGATTATGTGACTGTTCCACTCGAGTACAATAGGATGGAAGAGTTTTGCGGCTAACACTCGAGTCTGAATGGTTTCTTTCTTTTTTTCTTCCACCGGTAAGAAGTACGTTTCCGGTCACGGATGAAGAATCATCGATCGTGACGAGATCCGTGGGATGTGAAGAAGTTGGTCAGTGAAGGGAAACGATCGGTCACCGCAATACCGGTATTATCTCGATGGAAACATACGACTGCTCTTTTATTCTTTCACGTAAAGACAAGCAATATCCACAGATACAAATTATCCAAGTATAAAAGAAACATTTATAAATTTCATCCTTACCTAAGAAACTTATTACACCATAAAATTCCAATGTAAGTAACCACCGCCGGCTAGCGTATCGTATTGTACAGAAATTCATTTGATCTCTCTCCGTTTGTCATTTCAACGGAAAATATCCCTGAAACCGAAATTCCACGCGAATTCTTCGGAAGGTGTATATGTAAACCAGAATAACATCGAACAATGAGAATTGGCGTCTGACACACAGAGAAAACGAGAGAGAGAGGGAGAGACAGAGAGATTCTGCAAAACCGCACGATATGAAACGACAAAAGGAAGACCGCGAAAGAGAAACTTCCGGGTATAGTAGCGTCAGTGAAGTCACCGAAATACCTTCCAGCGAGTTTATTGGATAACCTCGTCGCGTATGGAAATTTCGACATGTCCTGAGCAGAACAATGGAACCGGCGGGTCCGGCCGCATGTCGGAGCAACCGAAGGAGGCTCTGGTGCATGAATACGCGAAATCGGGGTAGCCGCGAATAATTTTCATAAATTTCGGCCGGGCGGCCTCGTAAACATCGAATCGGGAATGCGGCCCGCTAACCGAACGGCATTCGATCCGCTTGTGCGGCAGCCGCGCAGTATGTCTTGTCGATTTATTAGATTATTACCGCGGCCGAAAATCTCCCTCCAGCTGAATGTACCATTCTAATGGCTCGAGTGTACACGCGTACGTTGCAATTACGAAAAAAAACACACATTTTGACATCGTTATCGAGAAAGCGCGGTCGAAATGGTTTTTGCCCTCGTATACTATTCGGACCGCGGGGTAGAATACGGTATTTATACATATGTATGTACGGAGGACTGTAAATTCCACGTTGTATTTCATTTAGAGATTATTATTGCGGGTAAACCGTGCTTCATATTGTTTTTCATCGATAATATCGCGTTAGTGAATTGAAAATTCTCGTACACCGTTAATATTCGACGGAACGAATTTTCAGGGTTTTTATAGTTGTATAAAAAATGTTTAATCGTCGTGTAAGAGAAAATTAGAAGGTGAGATGGCGTGACATTTGTCTAGGAATCACGTGCACCGGTGAATTTCCATGGAATTCTAATTTTATCTTCTGCTAAACAGATGCGCACAATTAAAATAACTTTCCAGTTGCCGGAGTTAAATCAACTGTTTTGGTGTTGAACGTTAGTTCCTCGCCACCCCCGTATAATTATGCGCGTGTACATCTCGCCTACGCTCAACGGTCGTTAACGAGTTTGCCATATTCAAGTAAATAGCGGCACTCGAAGAAACTTGAGGCAGAATTTCGTTCCCACGAGTAGTATGTGTTCCCAGAAATGTTCTTGATAATTAATTGAATCCGCCGTCTGTTTTCCGTATCGGAAGTGAATAATCTGGAAACTCGTCTGGGCCGTCCAAATATTTGTCAAACGAACACACACACACACACATACACACACGCATGCACAGGCACGCGCTTGTACACATCCCACGCGGTAACGCGTTATATAAATAAATAAACATTTCATTTGAAAATCTACAACTTCCTATCGGAATGAGTGATGTACGACTTTCACTTTGAAGTTTCCCGTAAAAAACCCGGGTGTAATTTATGCCGACGTTACACGTTTTGGCTTACGTAAGGGCAGAATCTTCTGGTGCGGTCGGAGAAGAGACCGCGGAGGTGCGAGTTGGCTGCGAGCCAGCATTTCCATGCCGATGCAATTCAACGCTACGCAGCCGCGTGTATTTATTGCGGCCTGTCGCTTTCTATGCTCGCATGCCTCTCCCGAGGAAAATTACAGTCCCGTAACTCAAAGGACTCTCGAGATAGTTTCTATCACTCGATGCGACTCGCAACTATAGTAATCGTATCGCAGATAAGGTTACTCGATGACCCGCGATATCAATTTGCATACGCGATACCCGCGCGTCGTAAAGGAGGCTCGTTAACGGCCATTCATCGGTAGACCGTGGAAATCCATAAATTAGAAACGTTTCAATGAAATTTCGCCAAGTAATTATAAAGTCATCGGTTATAAATTATTACGATATCTCCCTGTAGCGTTGTACCCTTGACTGTTACCTTATTTTGAAAGTACAAATGTATAAGTACAAATGTTAGATAACGTTATACTGAATTTTGTATGTGATTTCAAAATAATGTGAAACTGATAAGTTGTCAATAAAAATTCAAGGCTGTTCGAATTCAATTGGTTTTTATTCCGTTCCACATCCATAGCAATTTAGGAAATACAAGCTTTAAAAGAGAACGCACTAAATTTTGTTAGGCGGTGCAAAAATTTAATAATCTGAATATTTCCACAAGTAGTTTTGATTTAGGCGTCGCGTGCCTCTCCCGAGAAAAATTAAAGTCCCGTGACTCAAAGGACTCGCGAGATAGTTTCTATCACTCGATGCGACTCGCCTCGACGAACGGTCATGCTGATATAGTAATCGTATCGTAGATAAGGTTACTCGATGACCCGGGATATCAATTTGCATACCCGATACCCGCGCGTCGTAAAGGAGGCTCGTTAACGGCCATTCGTCGGTAGACCGTGGAAATCCATAAATTAGACACTTTTCAATGAAATACCGCCAAGTTAATTAACAATTCATCGGTTATAAATTATTACGATTTCTCCTAGTAGCGTTGTACCCTTCATTGTTACCTTATTTTGAATTATCACATGAACTTCGGCGTCACGTTTACATACGCTGACTACAATTACACGGGGACAATTTTACCTGATTACGTGTATCGTACGGTCGATTGGTCTCCAGCGAAAGAATGTCTCGGGCGGAAAGAAGAAACGATTGAATTAAAATGCCAAGCGCGAGGCATTTGTATCCGTTCATTGTCGGCATGATATTTCCCAAGCAATTTCATACCCACCACGGCCACGGGTACGCCACGGAACTGAAATAAAGAAAAATCGACGAGAGTGGAAAGGTCCAATATACAACACCGTATCACGTTGCACCTGCGAGAATACTTTCGACACGCGTTTCTCGGCGTAACGATTCGCCGCTATTGCCGGTATAATTTCACCGGCTCGGTTCTTCCGGCCGGTACTTAAAGGGGTATAAGTCCTGTGCGCGGTACGGCGGATGTCAAATTAACTGCCGACCTGACGAAGGACGAAACCCGGGGGAAGGCGTAATGAGGTGGCAGCCCGAGGGTGGGTTTTAATCAAGAATCGATACATAACACGGATTCGTGGCCTCGCTACCGCGGACAACACGGCATCGGCCCTAATAAGGCCGCGTCTATTCGAGCCTCGCCTCAGGTGGCAGCATGCTCAATTATCGGCTGGTATGAGCCGCCATTAGATAACGAGCCGGCAGATGCGCCACTTGGTTGGTTCCGTTGAAACCTTTCGAGAGGATTCATTGTTTACGAGTCGAGAGATTTGCTTCCTTCCATGCCTCTGTCTCGCTGCGAGGCACTGTTACGCTGTTTTACGTAACACATGTGAAGCCTGTTAACTCGCCAATGAAAAACTATCGTTGTACGTATCGATTTTTTCCTCCATGTTTCTCGTTGCACAGGGAAACCGTGAGGGACGTATGAATAGATTGTAATGGAATAAATATATTTATAGCGGATGATTTTTCGTTCGGCTGTGTGTGTCTCGTTTAATTTACAGAAGACACTCGATGGAATACGAGGAGTTCCACATTAAGAAACAGAAGTGTCTCGGACACTGAAGACAGGTAATTATTTCAACTCAACTTTTTCGCGAAGACAACCGCTAATTATACATCTCTCGTCAACGGGTTAAATTGTACATTTTTTCCGCGTGTTTTTATTATTCCGCAAGGTGCGTTCGTTACACGAGCGAAAAGTATGATTAATTAGCGAGCCTGCGAGGGATGACAGACTGTGATTAGGGGTATATGACGGGGTTCATAAAAATCATGCATTGTGCTCTCTCCTTTTCTAAGAGCACCTTCGACGACGTATTCGTACGACTTCCCAATACGTGTGGCCTGTTGCCGCATTAACGTCCTCCTTTTTTTTCTCTCTCTTCTTTTCTCGAAAAGGAAACGATGAAAGTGCAAATCACGATCCGTCTGGCTCGTTCGCTTTCGTGAGCCCCGTGAAACCCGTGAAAGCTACGGAGAAACGTTCATTACAAAGTCTTGTAGGTGTGATCGTTCATAATACCGTGTCAACGGTTCGGAACGTTACGAATCAATTTGTACGGGTCTACACGTCGAGTACCCAAAATACATTCCACACAACCGGCGTGACATTCGAAGTTGACCTACGACACGGAGGAGTGATTGCGATGGTATTCTCTGTAGGAATGGGAATCGATACAGGGGGAGGAATTTTATTGAAAGGATCCTTGCCATATGCGAGAACGATATGAAATGTCACGTTCCGATCATTTGACACACGGAGAGAGAAAGAGGGAGAGTGAAAACGAGAGAGAGAGCGAGAGAATTTGCAATTTCTTTAATGGCTTGAGAGCGAGATAGAGAGACGAAGAAAACTACTTTTTTATTTATGCGACAAGCTAATCAGGTCAATCTTCAATTTTAGTGAAATTTATGAGTTTAATTTTGTAAAGGATAATTGAGACTGCTGAATGGCTGATATGATACTAATTGGGGGATAATAAATCTTATCCCGATTTGAAGCCTCGGAATTAGGGCGGCATGTATTATAACACTAGTTAATCTTTATACAGTACGACATAAATCGTCGCCCGTTCACTTTCCGGTGTACTATCTATCCCCCGTTGTATATCGGCGCGATACGGTTAAAAACCGATTATCAATCATACGAAAAATAAGCTGAAAATAAATTAAACCGGCTACCCCAGCGCGCAACATTTTAATAAAGATGAATCGCCGGCGAATAATCTCATATTTATAAATAATAAATTCAGAAGCAATTTGCATGTCTTCCTCGTAAATGTAGGCATTACTTTCCCCTCGGTACCCACCTGCAGTACAATTTGTTAGATCACTCGAACGATTTTTTTTCTTCATTATGTATCCTACATTAAGGACGCATTAACAAAATATTCCTTATCAACCTCCAAGGAAACATCGAACGTTACAAATTGCATGTGAAATCACGAGGCGAAAAATTAATTAACTACTTGTAAACAACGAAATAATTAATAACAAGTATTCGTCTTATTCGCTGTTCGAGTAACCAAAGAATTCACTTGTACCACTATTTTATCTGTGCCACCGTCGTCACTTGCAAATATAAAACAAAAAAGTTCGACATGTATACCTATACATACATAATATAAAGGGCACGAAGGGAGCGCAATCAGAAAACAAAGCGACGAGCTTTCGAGGATCACTCGACCGAGTCTCCAGGTGAAAGAAACCGAGGTGGAGCTCGTTACAATCCTCACTCAAATTATCATTCCGCCGTAATGCGAGCTTATTATGTGGTTCGTCTGTAATGGTATCTCCAGCGGTTAGTGCGTCAAATGTGGCTTTGTTGTGTGATTAATGCCCTCCTCGTAGCTGACACCTCGCAGAGTTTAATTGCACCTTATTCTGCATGAATATGGATGCTTGCCTCCCGGGCTACGAGGCCCCGCAGAAGCGGCAGAAGCGACGTAGGCCCAAAGAGGCCCAAGGGGTGGGGGTGATGCTGGCGGATGCTGCGCTGCGAGCAGGATAAAAAATGCAATTACGATTTTGAAAAATGGGCCAGCTCGTGGACCGAGAATGGCTATCTTTGTCGACCGGTTTACTGGTTTAGGTCTTGGGACTCGTCGTACCTAGATTAAATCGAATTTCATTCCAAGTGATAGTCGTAATACTTGTTTGATATCGATATTGTAATAAACCCGTGAACGTTTTATCACGAGGCAATTAACCGTCGGAAATGTAAATACGATACGGTAGCGGTTAGATTTCTATAGGCAGTGATTTAGAGGTTGGAATATTGATCGTTTTATCTGGGAAATCTGTACGAAATTTATAAGATTGAAGTCATTTTGCCGGCGAGATTAAATCGATTGACGATCGAACGTGTTCCAGTGTTGGCAAGGTATTCTTGTATCTTATGGTATTTCCGTTTTTCTTGAATACATGGCGTACGAGCTGGCTGCCGGAAATTGCGGGCATAAGCTCAGTCTTCCACAATCGTTTTTCGAGATGTAAGACCCGGCTACGCGTTATCGTACGATCGTCGGTGTATTTACTATGTAACGCCCGGCAGTATGTCCAACCCCCTTAACCAGAACCTGTTCTCTTACTTGTTATCTGAATGTGGAAGCACAGGAACGAACACAGTTTATGGATTCGACAATGTCGATGGACGTCGACACTCCTGGATGTTCTATTACAATATATTATATTGTATTGCAATTCACACGTGTATTCGATTGGTTGTGTAAGTTTAGAGAACACTACCTACCATGTGAAACGTAAATCGAAATATCGAAGATATAGATTTGAGGATTTTAAAGTATTAGGAACTACATACATTTTCTCGAAAATTAAAATTAGGTTGCCTTCAAATTGTAAATTTTTTAGAAAACTTCAGATTTTCTAAATTAAAATGTTTTTTACTTAATTCTATACCAGTCGCACTCTAAGTACAAATGTTAGATAATGTTATACTGAATTTTTTATGTGATTTCAAAATGATGTTAAACTGAAAAGTTGTCAATAAAAATTCAAAGCTGTTCGAATTCAATTATTTTTATTCCGTTCCACGTCTATAGCAATTTAGGAAATACAAGCTTTAAAAGAGAACCCACTAAATTTTGTTAGGCGGTCTAATAATTTAATAATCTGAAAATTTCCACAAGTAGTTTTGATTTAGGCGTCACATACAATGTATTGTAATTTTATCAAAATCCATGACATGTATAAAAACTTGGTTTTCAGGCCGCATTGTATATCCTGATATCATTGGACGTTTCCTTCGAAATTTATTGATACCACACGAGTGAAAAAGCAATGCCATTCGATTACAGATACGCGGTACGTGGTACTCGACATTTTGTTAATATTCTTCGGCGCGGGACGAGAATATTGTGTAAAACGGAGAATGAGAAGAGAAATTTTTGTTGCGTTGGGAATATTGGTCCGACGTTTAAGGCACCATATTTTTACCCAGAACGAAGGTGAGAGAAATTTATCGATAAACGAATCTCCTGACGCGGCGAGGCTTCAAAGCGGATGGTAAAAGATTGGATGATTATGCGCTTTTATTTACGTCTCTTTTTTTCTGTAATTGAATCTTATCTACCATCTCGAGCATGATAGTTGATCTGTACGTAGCTTCTGTTCGTTCATTAGCACCAGCACTTTGCTCCGCTCATAACTTTTCGAAGGAATGATTCTCTTTCAGACTGACCGTCGACCATGATTTTAATTCAGAAGACAACAACGTGAATGACGGGTGAAAGACGGGACACGGTACGAGATATTATACCAGTAGAAAATTAATTTACAGGAGCGTTCCTGAAGTAATTATTTATAAGAAGTAATTTGTATTTAATATCGATTTTGCATTTTATAGAGAATATTTTAGAAAAATGAAATGAAAATAATGTCATTACAAAAAGTGTATCATAATAAAAGAATAAAAATGATAATCGAACTATAATTACGCGACTGTTAATCATAATAAATGTTTCCAAAGGTAGCTAAAATTCGTTCGAACGCATGTGTTATTAGGGACAAACATTCCGATACGTTACAATCGTTCTTCTTTTAATTTATTAGGCATTAACAATATTTCATTCGGCAGTTAGTAATTATCGAAACGAATTTCGTTTCGATAAACAGCTAAAACCATTTAGCACCTATGCCTGCGTGATATTCACCTACCAATCTATGCCCAATCATCCAGTCAATGAAAACCATAAAAATCTGTGTGCCATAACCATCGATAAAGACCTAATTACAATCCGTGCCAATCCATAAAGTCTGCTAATAACAGACCTCTCCTTTAAAATTGATCGAATATTACGAGCAACCGATAATCGTCTTTCCTTGAAGAAATTCGATGTAATTTCATGTAATTTTGTAAGTACAATTCTTAGGGAAAATTAAGGACATCAACTTTAATGAGGAGATCTCATAGATTTATATCGATGTCCGAGAATAATTAAACAAAAGTATATATTTATCGATATTGAATTTCTGCTCGTAAAGGCAGTTTTTCTCAGTGGGGTTCGAAAATATGACTCCCGAAGTTCTGCGTATTTTTGCATACAAATATCGGCGAATAAATTGCAACAGAAATTAAATTTGTTTTGACAACACACACGAATTTAAGAGCAGGTGAGACCGCTTTAAAGATAAAAAGAAGGTCTGTGCGACACTGGCTCCTTTTCGAGCAGCCTAATCGTCAACACAACCCCGGTAAGTGATTCGCATTAATAACATTAAAATTCCACGGGTTACCCAGTCGCAAACAGGTTAGTTCGGTACATCCTGTAACGGCTGCGAGGGTACGCAACTGTATGTTGTAAAAGAACAGGTTTACAGAGGTAAACAATAATAAGAAAGTGCAGTTACGACAACGTTTCAATTTATCCCCCGATTTGCATTAGAATCGTTTTCTTTTTCACTACACGAAACGTCGTAAGTATTATTTTTAATAAAATTCTGTAGTAACACTAAAATGATCGTTTACACGCGGAATATTATGTACTTTCATTTGCAAAACCGAGACTGTCGTGCGTTTAAAAAAAAAAAAGGTAAAATTTCATTCCCTTCGAAACGTAACGGAAATTCACGACATTTTCACATATTTCTACGAACGTACGTACGTACACCCGGTGCGTATTTACGGCGGGTATTACCATGACGGACCAATATTTAAAAACGCGCCACCATAGATCAAAGATATGCATCAGCCATGCGAGGCCAGAAAACGGTGGATCAACGCGGCCGTCGTGGCGCGCCGCGGCGCGCTTAATTTCCAATTAATTTCACGGGCCCGAAAAAATATGCGAACAAGGCGCGACTAACACCGCGTATGCGTGTCGCTATTTATCACGGGGCGAGTCTACACAGGCTCACCCATGTGGCATTAGCATTTATGTTTCACAAATGCGACAACTTTACGAGTGCTTAAATCAAATGTCGCGGAATGCCACGATTTGCGAACACGGTTTTCGATGGTTGCCCGATGGGAATCGTTTTAAACGTACGGCCCGCTCTGCGAGATGTAACGTAGGGCCCCCTACATCTCGTACGAAGCAGCTTCTTAAAATCACCGCGAAATTGGACCATCGACTCCAGATTACAATATTTACACTTTTTTACAACACCGCTGATTTGCGAGCAAAATATCTTTCCACAAATAGGTTCGGAGAATTCATGAGAAAGGACAAATTCTGGGGAACCTTGCCCTTTGTTCCTTTGTGTAACGTGACATTGCTAAATGATGAAGTTAGTGTTAGTGAAAGTACGGGTGGCAGAAAGTTCCGTAGCGACAAAGTAATATCACAATCTTTCCATATTTTAAGGACGAGTATCTGAAATATTTTCGATAAGACGTATGAAAATATGCAAATGATTCACTCTCGTTATCAATTAATTAGGAATGTGGATAATTAGTTCAACTGCCTAAATTTTTGCGAAAGTAACTAATTGTGGTATCTACACTCCTCGTACAATTATCAAGGATCGTAATCCATGTATTAAGGGCAGACGTCGTAAAGTTAAATCTGCTGCAACATTTAAAAAATCGTTTCAGTGTACAACGGAGAGAATTCGCGTCTCGAATTCGACGGCTATAAACGTAGATTTACGGCGCGGCGCAACGGGGAAGATGGAAGAATGTATACCGGCCTGGTCGCTGTGCTTATTCCGCTTAATGGCCTTTAACGACATTCGAAATTACCATCGTATTTCAAAATGACCGAATAAACAATTGTAAGCTCCTGCTGCCACGAAGGCGAAAGAGTCATTCTGGCTGTTCGCGAGGCGGTGATTTCTACTGAGTCAAATTGTACTTCTTAATGAAATACACAATCAAACTTTATTGCGCTCAGCATGCGAAATGAACAGTCGGAAAAATGTCGATTGCAATTTCAAGTAACGTGGAAAATGAAATACCTATTTTAATTGAAAAATATTCGGCAATACACGTTACCTTTACGCGAGACCTTTTCACTTCTAATTGAAATTATTATATAAAATTATTTTTTATATTAATTATTATTTAATTATTATTTGAAATTATATTTATTTAAAGATCTATATACAAATATAAAGTATACACAACGAATATATCGATCTTGTTTTGAACCCTAATACGAAAATATTAGTTTTCTATAATTATTCATAATTTTCCGAACATATGATATATCACCGGAAAGATATACAAACGATTAAATGAAAACAACCGAGGCTTCTACTTACCGGAGAAATATCCCATCCGGTCAAAGAAATTCTATTCCAAGCATCCACTCGTTAAATCATCTACCGTAAAACTCGTTCGCTCACGAAACAGAAATTAATTCATTAAAAACGAACAAGCATCTCGAATCCACCCTTCGCGGATCTTTTTCGCAATCCAGTCTGGTTCTCACGCATCGGCCCTATCGATATCGATAACCGTTCCAATGGAAAGAACGAGGCAGACGGAGAATTTTAACGATCCCCTCCATGTCCGCCGATATCGTAGCAACGAATGGCAAAGAATTTGTTTAGAATTCTGATTAACCGTGGATCGAAATAACACGGGTGTCGTAAAGGCCACCGTAGTAGACGGTTTGATAATGGCGCAAGCATGTTTATGGTTATTTCATTATGTTCAGATCGTTTTGCCCCATCTTACACGGCGTGCCAGACAGCCGGGGCCTGTTGGGAGGTCGGTCCCAGACTGGCATACGCGATCGCGGCCCGATAGAGATCACGATCTCGTGGCTCGATATCGATACCGAACGAAATCGATAATCTTCGGTCCCGCGAGGAAGTTAATGAAGTGGTGGGCATCGTAAAAAAATTGCTTGTTTCAATTACAGGTACTTCCTTGTGCACCCGCACGCATACCTCGCCGCGGTTCGATTATATTCGAAAACATCTTATTCCGGTGGGAGGCACGTTCGTTCTTACGATGGAGATTTGATAAAAAGAAGAATTGTACACTTATGAAAGACGATGGTTTCACTATGGTTTATTTGCCGCAGTAGCTTTACGCGGGTCGAAACCTGCAATTTGTAAACGTCTTCGTTCCACGGGAGATTAAACTGTTGATCTTTCGTGATCTCCAGTGTAATTAGCTCGTTTAAATATATACTTAATGATACCGGGATTAATCACATAATTCGGTGAAAACAATATGCTTGATAAATTGGAAAAGAATTATACTTGCGGATACTCATTTAGAAATTGATCCGAGCGAACCTGGTAATTATGCGAGACATTAGTGAGAGATGATTCTCGAGTCACGTGAAATAAATTGATCTGTCGTTGGGACACGTAGATATCAATAGAAAAGTATCGTTAAAAAATACCAACGGGAAATAATGTCTAAAAGGCGAAAATTTCTTTGTTCGGAACAAAGTTGCTTTCCGATCGATATTGAAGATGGTCGCGTCGAATATGGAAGCCGGAGATGTTATTATCTTTCACGGCAACAGGTGATCGGGCACCCTTTACGTGACGTGTAGATAGTATCCAATAAAAAGTTCCACGATAATGATAGTAATGCGCGGAACAGGGGAGACCGAAACGTGGTAACGGGAAATGATGGTGGCTCGATCCGATTTTTTGGCCGATCTTTAGATAGCGACGTTGCCGCGGGACAGAAACGTCTACAAAAATGCCGACGTGCTCCCTGCAACGGCATCACCTGTTTGACGGGTCAATTTCGCCATCCATCGGTATTTTTCATAACGTCACTTTTGCCTGACAGACAGATTAATTTAAACCTTTAATTAGAAAAGCATAACGTAATAATTACTATTCGTTTTAATTAGACAGATTAACTTCTTCGACTGTAACCTTATGAATCATGTCGAAGAAGTTTCCCGCGCTGTCACGAACCCATTGAAGAAAAAAAGAAAATCATCTTTAATTCATGGTAGGAAAAAATTCAAATTACAAAAAGATTATAAGCGTAGATAAAATTTTTCTACGGTAAAATTACGAGGGAATCATTTAAATGTTTTGAAACTAAGAGCCGTGTAAATGGAAGAATAATCTAAAAAGCCTGGTTTAATGGTATTCGGTTAATATTTCGAAGATGGAAGCGCACGCGAACAGAGCAGGCGGATAAAAAATTATGGGCCGTATTTCAGGGTAAAATGAAATGATCGCCACGTTAAATATTTATATACGACGATACACGGGCAGAGGGCTGGCTGAATCGAATCTGAAATTCGATAATGCCTTACTCAAAGCAGTCCAGCATTCGCCCGGAAGCCGCGAATTATGCCGTGAGTCCGGCCGACCGACGCCACGTTACGTATTACCGTGTATCACGTGCAAAACCCCTGGGACTGCAGGTGGTTTTCTGTGTGGTCTTGTGTATTTTTCCCCGGGACGCCTTCGCAATTTTGTCGCGCACTACATTGATATTATTCGCGCCGATTTTAATTTAATTCCCGTAACCGTCGGTTTACGATAATTATCAACGAGAATTTACAGTCGCGACTGAACAAAATTCATGATTCACGGAACGGTATATTTACGATTACATGGCGTGTATTAAATTACACGTGAAACAAGCGTTGATTAGCATAAAAATAAATTGGGCTTTCTTTTATTCTTATTTTTATTTTTGTCCCCGCCAACGTGTATACCGAATCTCGGTGGTATCCCGGGGTAATGTGAAAGAACGAACGAATAAAAAAAAAAGGAAAATGATTTCGGGTACACCGTACACGCGTGTGCTCCTTTTATCAGCGCGAACCTGAAACCAGTTCAGTTGTGTGCAAGGTTCAAGATAAATGCATTGCCAGGATCAGAGGTATCTACACCGGTATCGCGGAAAGGAACCGTTTTCGATTCGTCTTTCCACCGGCGAATGGTAAACGGGTCCCGATAATGGCGGGCAAATATTTTACGCCGGAGTCAAACACGTCCGCTTAAGTGGATCATGATCGTTCCGGAGATTACTTTGTGGATCCCGTGCAGCGCGAACGCGTGCGGATTCTTTAGAATTTAATTATCGATCGCGGTTTGTCGTGACCGCGGACGAAGATAAAATGTATGTACGTCGCGACAGTTCGCCACGGGGATTTCGACAATGCGTCTGGAAATTATTTATTTCACCGGGAACCGCACCCGATGAGACCGAATTTTAAAAAATTTATAGATACACAGACATGCCTGGCGTACGTTGATATTCTTTTTGAAACGTAGACATTCCCGCTGTTCGGTTAGCTTTTAATATGGTTCCACGGAAATTCATTCCGACGATATTGATAAAATTCACCGGCCACGTTTCGCTTTATCTAAAAAATTCACCGGGGGACCGTTTCGCGAACGACCCGGCAACAAATCGCAGACTAATTACTAACGACTGTGGCAATGTAGAAACCGCGTCGTGTGTGGCATCGCGCCCTATCTCCAACTTAAAGTAGAATTTTACGACTAATAATATGTCCCGTGTAATAAATTTAGACGCCCATAAACAACCCAATCAGATGACACAGTTTTACTCCAGAAGTTTACAGTCGAACATTCAAACTATGCGACGTGTCCCAGTGAAATATTCGAAATATCCAACCCGAGTATCATTGCAACAACGTTTCTATCCAGATTAAAAATGAAATATATCCCGAACCACCCTATGCCACGAAAACTAACAATAGATGCCGCATAATGGCAAGAAGAATACTAAAAAAAAACAAAAACAAATTCAAACTGTTATACGAAACTCTACGTAAAAGGGACAAATAAACCCGGAATAAAAAGATGAAGCCCTACATAACCAGTTCCCAGAAGGTGGTACACGGGGGCCGAGGTTCACGTAAAATCTCACCCTGGGAGTTCATAAACCCCTCGGCCAGTCGAGATAAACCAATAAAGCAGCGCGATACCGGCGAAGCAGGTGCAACGTGGGCGGTGAGTTACCGTGGAGGTCACAGGTTACTCCAGGATCCTCGGCACACCGATCCCCATTTCCTTTAAACTCTCTTACAGGATCCTAACGACGAGATCCTGGAGGAAACGCTGTACGAGCCCCGTGTACATAGATACAGCGTTTAATGGTTATAAAGTAACGTGATATACACGAAATAAATTACACCTGTTTAAGATTTTCTAACGCTCGGGAATACCACGGTCGTTCAGGTAAAATGTGTGTGAATTTTTGCACGATTCTTTACGATGCATTCGATTATTTTTCCGTTAAAAATACAGCTGGAGTACTTTCATATGTAAACCCCCGTAATCCCCCGTAGCTGTTTCGGGCGACTATGTGGTTTCACGTTAGCCCTGTAATTTTCGGTAGTACATACCACGCGGTCCCGTGGATGCTTTTTCGCGATCCCCTGTGGTTACGGACACTCAAAATTCAAAGCGGGTCATGAAATTTCTCGCGGCAACGAAACGATCCCTGTTTTTTGAAAACACGCCGGATTTTCCTGGATTTCGCGATCGTTCGACTTCCACCCGGCGCGCGAAGATGACTTATAATCATCCGCCGATGCGTTGGAAATGTTCGATAAGATCTCGGGAACTTTGCATCGCGATGATACTTTACCAAGGAGAACCGCAGAAACTCGATGGTAATTTACGTCACGGCGATTTTTCGTGTAAAAGGTAGACGGGTTGGCAACGAGAGGCGTACAAGTGTGACTTTTATAGGACCGAACACCATTTAATGTGGATATTAATAAAGCACGTAACATTTCTCTGATTTTTATTCGATATCCATAAATGCAAATAACTGCGACGCCGTGCGCAGACGTTGCGCAGTAAATTTCCCGTGTCTCGTAACTTTCCGCGTTTTCAATCGTCGCGAAAATATCGACACCCCTTTCCAGCGGGGATTTTCACGCGGATTTCCTATCGGGATTCTACGAAATACGTGCAAAAACCTGTCCGAGGTTAATTACGACCCCCTCCACCTCTCTCCACCGCGGTAAAACGAATTTCTAATCATATTTACGATTAATTTCATGCTCGTTACAGGTCGTCCATCCTCGTAATTTCACAGCGTCGGTACACTGGTTGCCCCGTGCGTGTCGAAAAAACGAGCTTGAAAATAATTACAAAGAGGCACATCAGGGTCTGGCTCCGAAAGCGGCGGTAAATCGACCTTCTTTGGCCGCCGCGTCATGCCTGCTTTGTCGCTTAAGTCGCGTCCAGAATCGCCTAATGAATTTAAAATGACCGCGGCTGGTTTTTCTCGGCCGGCCAAAAACAGTGATACAGCGGCGTCGCGAGACGAGGGAGCAATTTTGACGAGTGACGAGCGGCACGGACGGTCGCCACATAAAAATGCAAATCTCATTCGCTGTCCTTGCGTCCCGGGTTAGCTCAAGCCAGCGGGCCACTTTTTTTCTATAAAACTTTGCCCGGGATATTTTTTTTTTTTCCGACGAAGAATCTCTCGGCACACGCCATTACGGCGTTCGTCAGGTGGTTTTCACCGGGCGCCAATCCCTTGGCAAATTCACTTTTAATGACCGTCCGGCATCGTCGTCACGTGAAAATTTAATTTAGAATCCCTGTACCATGCCCGTCAGAAATTGGTAATTCGTCTCGGCGAATAGGAAACGTGTAATCTTCGCGACCCCTTAACCCCATGTCGAAAAGAAGCACGGGTTTGAAGAATGCGAGATAAAATGAGGGACGATTCCGGCGACTACGTCCGGAATTTAATTTAGTACCACGTGTTCCGTAGGTTGATTCGAAATTAATTGATTCCGACAGGTAATGAGAAAATAAAAGAAAAAAAAAAAGGAATCGAGCAACGTTGTCCGAATTTGTACGGCATTGATTTTTACGCTTCGATTGTTCTTCACGTCTAAATGACCGAACCAAAGGGAAACGAAGTCGACGTTAGCGATCCCTGGTTAATTAATTCGCGTAATAAGAGTAAAGCGTATGTACGGCTCGCTTAATTAGGTAATGATCCACCCATTGGAATTGAATACGATTTTCGATCAATCTCCTCGCGGCCCAATTATCGCAATCGACCGGCAGATGTAAAGTTATCTTGGCATCTAGGAATCTTACGATTTACGTATCCGTTTCCTCGGTGGCTTCTTGGAGTTAATTTAATCTGCTGGGAACCGAGATTCTACCCAATCGAATCGTCACAGTCGATTTATATCTCCCAGATCGCTATCGACCTGGATATATTTACTTTCATCTGTCTCGATCGAAACGACTGGCTTAATTGTGTTAAAATCGTATTAAGTATTCAAGCTCCGGAGTGTACGTTAATTAAAGTCAAAGTATCTCTTTTTTAGCGATTCCGTACTTAAATGTATCTCCTATCGAAATTGTACAGCTTCGCAACCAGAACTTTCACGTTTCACAATGTTCGAATCCGTAGATGAATTGTAAAACTAATTACAACAACTAATTACGAAACGGACGATTAAAAAGAAAAAGTACGACGAAGTATGATTAAATCGATTTTCTGACGTGTAAGTAAAAGTATCATAAAAAAAAAATAATAATAAAAGTCAACTCAATCAGTTACGAGTTCCCGTTAACAGATCATTAAGTAACAAGAGCGACTCTAACGACAAAAACGTACACGCACGTAGTTGTAATTGATTTAATTCCTGCCCAAGGGACAACAGCTGTTCCAACGAGTGCTTTCATTTACCATCTGCATTCACAGAGACCAGAAACCCTCTCCGATGTAACGTAAATCAAGCATCCGCAACAAAGTGAAGTGCGCTCCTCCGACAACGTTGATCAACGATTTTCAATGTTTTCTCGAGGAAAGACCTGAGATGAGGTACAAGGAACGTCACGCGGCGCGCTGACATTCTTCCAGACAAAGTTTCTTTCGTGCGTAATTCGCACACTGAAATTGCCTGCTCTAATTCCAGTGTAATTACTCTTTTCTCTTCCCTGAAACTCACTGTCCGGATGGGCTTCCCTGGCATTCCGATAAAACTGCGCTGCCAATTAAATGCGGGGGGCACTAATTGAGACATACCTATTTGCGGGAATTCAGAGCAACCCATTATTACCTCAGCCAAATGCACTTATAATCGGCCGATTTTAATTATCGCATTGTAGATCGGGCCAGTGGCACGATTTATCACCCAACGGGCAACGTGTGATTCCCGACGAATCCGCGCCCTTTCGGAACTATGCCCAATGTCGGCCCGAATGTGCCCGCTCGTTCTTCACCTCTGCTTCTGTCAGCCATTAAGGGAATATCTTTTTTTTTCCCGACCGGGCCTACGTGAAAAATTCGCGCAACTTTGAAAGAGTTAATTGAAGACCGCGCATGAAAAGGACGGCAGGAACCAATTCTGTGGATTTCTGGATTTTTACTTAATTAGACCGTTGCCGTGTATTTGAAACGCTGGGGAAATATTTGTAATACCGCTTTAAAGGAGTATGAACGATGTACCCAAATTTTTTTATCAAGTTCTGTGACTGACTCTAATTTTAGTAATTAAAGAACTGGTTCTTTAGTATTTACTTGTGGTGCCCTATAGTCTATTTGTGTGAAATTTTCAATTAAAATATATCTGAAAATCTTTTAAAAAATTAGGAACTTGAGCTAAATGAATTTAAATTCATTTCACCTTCCACCAAAATGGCATCGTTTCACCATCTCATGATTTCATGACGACTAAAGTACCGTATTTTTCGGACAATAAGACGCACCGGACGATAATACACACTTCAAATTTATCAGTTGATTTTTAACAAAAGATATTTTAATGTTACTTTCGGATCAAAATGTTTATTTATTGTTACCGTATTTTATACTAGCAATAGTCCGTTCGTCTTCACTCGCGGTAATATCACTCATCTCGTTAATATCACCGTTCGTATTACTTCCATCTGATCTATTGTTGTCACTCCTTAATTTTTAAATATTTAGTTTCCAACTTTTAAAAATCTTTTAAAGTTACCTTCGGACCATAAGACGCACCCAAAATTTCAGTCGATTTTTCTATATAAAAAAGTGCGTCTTATAGTTAAACAAAATACGGTAATTCAACGAAACAACATAATTTCGTTATCGCCTTTTGTTACCGAATCGAATTGTAGTAATTACAGAACAGATTTTTAAACGTTTATTTTCTTACGCCTCGCTATCACTTTACGTGACATCTTCAATTAAAGTTCATTTGAATGTCTATAAAATTAGAAACACGAGTCAATACAATTCTATTCATTTCTTTCACCTTACTCCAAAATGAGTATCACGTAGCGATCGCGTAATTCCGCGATGAGTAAAGTAATTGCAAACGATACGGTATCATTAGGCCGGCCGGTAAGATGAAACGCGTATACATAACTTACGGTACAAAAACAATTTTGCTCGTCACCAATGAAATGGACGAAGACCGGGCGATCATTTGTCTGTTTCCATGTGTAATTCATTTCGGCAACTTCCTGTCTGGACACCGGTCATCCCGGTGCATCATGGATCCCCACGAAAGCCGTACCTGGACGCGTCTCCGGTAGATTTTTTTCACGGATCCGCGACGTGGCAGAAATTATACGCTTTCGAGTCGGTCCGCGGCGCGACGGCGTGTTGCCGCAAGAAGAAAAGGCGCGGGGAAGGGACAGTGATAAATCACAAATTACACGAACTCGTTGTGGCCGAAGACAAATTGGCTCCGGAGTCATGAGCTACGCAGCGGGTAATAATATAATTATAGGACTGCCAGGTTCTTTCGACGTTTCAGTTTCAGCTTCTTGCCGCGGTCTACGCGAAGGACTTCTCGTAAGTGCGGTTGATTTACTGCCGCGATTTTTTTTTCGTCGCGATATTCCGTGGATGGATTTCAATATCAGTACCTCGGAGGCGACGGGCGCGATCACCCGGCGATGGTTATGAAATAATGAGTCCGCGCGTGTCAACCGCTATGGGTACATAACACCCAACACGGTAGAGACAGACGTGTAATTCGGATTCATACTCTTTGAGCACCTCGCGTCCCGCGCGTTGTTGATGAACACGTACGAGATTTGAGCAGGTGAAACTCCTGAGAAATAAATAATTATAATATCTCACCATCTTATTAAATCTGGGTTCTCGATGGATTTATCGATTTGTACATTGGGACACTTGAGGGATTTCAAGGATTTTCGTAATATATTTTTTTCACTTCATTTGTTCAACTTTTTATAGAAAATGAATCCGTTAATTAGTTTAGTAGGTCATCGAACATTCTGGTAATTATATAATTGATTGAAATAAAGTTTCTATGCATGCATACTCGAATGAATTTCACCCCGTTCTCTGAATCACATATTACTTATATTGCTAATTAACTTCGAACGCATGAATTTGTGACTAATTACCCTGCATCGAATATACCAACGATTTTCGTGCTATAAAATATCCGAACACAAACGTGCCGTTACGTGCAATTAATAGCAATTAAACATACCTTTTTTAAAAAATTCTTTATGAAACGTAGCATTGAAATAATTACTAAAAAAAAACCACGTCAATTGGTCTTTCGACAGAACAGATTAAATCTGCCCGTAAAACAATCTAGCTTCCCCCCTGCGCAAAGTTGCTCTCTAATTACGCCGGCACTTAGACGGCGTACATTTTAATTGCACCAAACGAAGACGTACAAAGCCCAACGTCGTTCTTGTCTATCGACAAGCATCGAGCCCCGTAATTTTCCTTCCCAGCAAAACGACCCGCGGTGACCGAGGTGCATACCGGTTCCGCGTAAAAACCACACGAAAAGCAAGTCCATAATCGGCGACGCGACAAGAATCGACGAACGAAACGCAACGGCGAGCCGAACCCGGTCGCCCCGGTGGAGATTGCCACACAGGAGGCTGCGTAGATAAGGCCGCATGCAAAAGTGGATCATTACACGGGCATAAAGGCGAGGCAACGAGGGTACCCGGCAATAAATACTTCAATCAGTGCCCTCTAAGGCGTCAGTTAGCATCGCGGCGGTGCGTCGGGGACAGCGTTGCGGCGGCGAGTCGCAAAGAACTCCCGAGTCCTTCCACTTTTCGTTTCGCGGCTAAAGTATGCCTACCTTCTCTGACAGCCACCTGCGGCCATTCTCGAAACGGGCACCCCTTTGTCGACGATCTACATAACTTTCGGCGGAGGATCTAGCGAAATGCCACTTTTGACGTGTATCAGAAAACACACGGACTCCCTCGGGCCCCGGGTAAGAAACTTTAAATAGGAAACTTTGTCACGAAACTCGAGGGAACGTTTTAGGATACACGAATCGGAGAGTGTCATTATGTTTTTTTGTCGTTCAGGTTACGAAGTAAATTGATAATCTGTTGTTGAAATTACAGCCGAGGATAGCCTAGGTTTGCCTAGATAATTCACCGTCTATCTTAACGGTCTAATAATCGATGATTCTCTACTAATTATCAACAGGAAAATCAACTTACTATTTTATCCCGGCCAACAGGTAACTCGGTACAGTATGCCTCTGGGGGGAAACCGGTCCGGGAACGAGAACGATCTCGAAACCATAATCATAACCCGGGAACACAACGGCAGCCGAGGACTTAGAGGCCGCGGCGATAGGAAATCACTGGTAGCCACGGGTTCGAACCACGGTGTAGATTCGACGCGCATCGGCGAAAGAAAACTGACGAGATAACCTATCGGCGTCGATCACTCGCGGCTTACTCGCGTGACCGTGAAGATAGGAAACATGCCCGCCGATAAATCATGTCAATTATATATTGTTTATGATCCGCGCGCCACAGAGGATTCAGAGATCCGATCAGATCGCACGGCGTAGACTCATACCTAAGACTTCTTCAGAAGCAGCCCGGGACTTAGGTCGTTGTCAGCTCGCTGATAATTGGGTGAGTAAAGCGACACGACACCCTTCGACCATGCCGGTGGATCCGTGCTCTTGTTGCCGGGGCCAGGACCATCGTAAAGAGTGGCTGCCACCATCGGGGCATCAGGAGCCCTCAGTCAGGGCCTCGTCCAGACAATAAATCTGGTCCTTCGGTGGGTAATTGGGTTCACTCGCTGAGATCAATCCGATACTGTCTGCCTCGTGTCCGTCTGTCCATCCATTCGCCGCTTAGCTTCTCTCCTTTCCTCTCCTTTTACTCCGTTCTGTCGTTGCTTGCTTCTCGTTTTACCTCCTCCGCCCAAACCACGATCCCGCGACGTTTTACGTGAACGCTGAGAAGGAATTCGAGCCGGCTGTCAACGTAGTATCCCGCGGGATTGTTTAATTATTTTTATTGCTCCAGCGGGAATTAAACCAGCCGAGATGGTTTCCACGGGTTTTCGTTTGTACTTTCGGTCCCACGAATTCGCGTGGGTTTTTAATTGTTAGACCCGTCGCGATTCGATAGGATCGATATCAATTCTCGAGTCGGGTTTGAAATTTATGGGGTCTATTTTTTAATGGACGTGGACGTTTTTCTTGGGGATAATACAATAATATCGTGTAATATGTTGCGTAGCATTCATAAGATATCTGGTCTCGTTTGTACGAAGATCAGAAGCGTGTGTTCTGAAAAGGGAGTCACAAAGCTCCGACGAAAGTCGCTTGTTATGCGCCGGTTTCATTCGGAATCGAGCGAAGATCGTGTCGTATGCAAAACGTCGAATTTCCAAGGCTCTCTTCAAGGGCTCGCGGCCACTCGAGAGTTGCAAAGACCTGCCGATCTGTGGGAGTCAGTTCGACTCTGGCTATAAATCTGAATAATAAATGAGTCCCGACGGCCTCTAAGAAGTCTCCGACTCAGCGAGAAGACGTTGCTGAGGGTTTAAAAGATGAATTTACGAGGATACCGTTCATGAAGCCCGCGACGAAATAAAAAGCATCGTTCACTCTTTTGTTAAGGAACTTTTCGGATGAAAAGAAAGTGATCTTCCACGCAAACGTGGAACGTCGTTACCTTATTTTCCTTTGATTAAGTAAACGTTTACAAAAGCGTATTCGTTGAAACAATTACCTTTTAATACGCGAACTTTCTTCGAACAAGCCCCGTAATTAGTGGCTGACGAATGTTTCCCTGATACAAAATTAATTGGATCCTCCGCTGGAACAGTTGTTCGGGAACGAGTAAATCTTTTCTTATCAAGTAACAGCGTTGTTCTAGTAACGACTTCGTGGTTCTACTTCATTGTTTCCCTGGTTCGTTATCTAAGTATTCCTTGCTGCCTCTGTTCTTACCGGTTAACCGATGTCAAAGAGACCGAGAACCATGCCCCGTAAGAATTCCCGAGATTCCTGTCGCTCGGACGAAAGACTTTCCCTCGAGAAGGATTCTCGAAATTCTAAATCTATCCTTAACCATCTCGGTATTCTAAACCTCGAAACACACCGACACCTGCCCTCGTCAGACTGGGCGTGGAAAGGCGTACGAATTTATTTATGTTCACGGACCTCCCTAATGAATTTTCGTCTTCACGGCGTGAAATTTCGATTTCATAATTGGCTCATTTATTTTCCCTCCTAGGAACTGCGAAACGGACCCGTGAATTTCGTAGCTTTTTTACCGCCTTCTGCGATCCGGAGTCCCAGATTCCAGATAATCAACCCTTTGGGGCACATTGTAAAAATGAAACGATTAATGAATAAATCGATTGACCCTAAATTTTATAATTTAAAAACTAAAAATTGATTTATTTCTCCATACTATTTTTCTTACAATTCTTTAACACTAGATTTACGGACCGAGCCAATTTGACTCATTCAAAATTTGATTACTATATATACTATATAAAACTTTAATATTATTTTCGAAATACATACGTTGGTTTTTAGTTAAGTAATGAAACATATGTAAATGTTAATTTACAGTTAGTAAATTATATTAGTATATTAGTAAAGTACACTTCAGTAAAAGTAGGTATATAATCAGCATCCGTAAATCTAGTGTTAATGATAATATTACATGAACCCAAAATGAATAGACATAAGAATTGAAGTAATTCTTTTAAATTAAATTAAATTTTTATTTAAATTAAATGACATACCTTAAAACTCAATTTAAATTCATTTTATATTAAATTTAAATAAGAACCCCACAGATTATAAAAATATACTAAACTACGCAGAGAACGTGTAAAACAAATCACACACGAGCCTCGCAGAAGTAATTCCCACGCGTGTACCATGATCCAGGAAAATATTTCCGTATTACAGTATTACGAACACGTACTTACACGTACGTACATACATACATACATACGTCTATGATGTTTATGACGGAAATCTATATGGAATCCACGCAATGCATGAATGGGATGGCACGCAACGCCGGCTCACATCAAAGAGTACATAGGAAGCCGAGGTGCAAGGTGTATAAATATGATGGAGCCGGTGATATGGTAGCCACGGGTGTTACTGTTCGTGCGGCATGGGGCTCCCGAAGCCGAGCATGAGGCACCCGATGCGCACTTTTGTCTTTCGCCGGCGAACGGTTACCCACGTAACTCACGTCACCACCGTTCCGATTAGATCTTCACCGTTCTTTCATTTTTCTCTCCCCTCCCCCGGCCCCCGTTCACATCTACACCATTGCACGCCCTTTCTGCGCCCGAAGAAACACGCCGACAGTTTCGTATGCCGTTCTCGTCGTTCCGTGGTGCTCGTAGATATTCATAAACGATCGTCGATCTCGTAATGCATCGTCAACGAGGAGGTTATTATTCCTGCCTCCACGAAATTCG
The DNA here is from genome assembly GCA_917499265.3 of Mimumesa dahlbomi. Classification (NCBI taxonomy): domain Eukaryota; kingdom Metazoa; phylum Arthropoda; class Insecta; order Hymenoptera; family Crabronidae; genus Mimumesa; species Mimumesa dahlbomi. The sequence goes on from OU824124.1 coordinate 9,330,795, forward strand.
AGCTCGTAATTTTAAAGGTGGAAGGATACACGCGGCGGCTACCGTGAATGGGAATGGAACGACACGTCGACAGGGGCGGAATTATGATAGCTGATTAGGCAATGGAAGGCTTTCGAACGGATAAATATTTTATGAGAGGATATAATAACCGTTTGCACCCGCGACTGTCTTGTACGAAGGGACGAAATGGAAGGGGAATGTGAAATGTACGGTGCAAAAGGTTAATTGTGTCGATGATAATATCTTGAATTAATTATAATTTGTATACTAATTTACAGGATTAACGGAAAGTACAGAAATTCCATTTACCACCTGATTGCCATCATCGATGTCTGATTGTTAATCCGTATAGATGGCTCGGAAGAATATTAATTTAACCTGAATGGAAAGTGTAACCTTCCGCGTACTAATTACAAAATGGGCTACTTACAATTAGTTGCCTTGAACATCCGCGTGCGTTATGTACTACGTAAACGGGAACTTTTCACCGGGAAACGCCGAATGCGGGATTTCAGTGTCGATATAAAACGACAATTACCGAACCGGCGAAATTACCGGGGCAAAGTGTCCTCGTACATGCATTCTCGAATTAACAAGCAAATATCCGAACCGTAAGTTTAACGATAACATTAACCGCGGTAATTGGCACAATTATCGTGGTCGTTACCATTCTCGTTAGTTTCTTCTGCGCGTCCGGTCTACCAGTACATTAACGCGATGGCGTTTATCGTGTTCCGAACGAACGAACGTTCCCAATGGACGCGGCAATAAGAAACACGAATGAATTTCGTTGCCGGGCTTCCACTCTTTTCACGGTCCTTGGCGAGGTGGTTTCTTGCAAAACCACGAATATCGCCGGCTCGTGCACGCCGGTGTTTTGCTCTTTAGGAATCATTAGCTCCGGCTTTCGCGGCTAATTCAAATTGCAATTCCACCGGGGCGACCCTGCCCGGCCGCTGTTCCTGCTCATCAAAATACCGTCGGACATCGTGGCAGCCTGCACAGAGGAACCGGGGGAGCAAGGAAAAAGAGACGAAGAAAAACTCGAATTAACTTTTACTATGGGAAAAAGGCGAGCCGGGTCGTTTTGCGCGGCGTGCCTCCTGCGAACCAGTTGCGGCGACGTTCAATCCCCCGAACCATTCCGTTTTTCATCGTTTCTGACAATAGCTACACTTGTATGCGCTACCCCCGATACGATGGGCCACGGACCTCGTAAAATATAAATACGTTTTTTACCGAGATAATATTACCTACCCCGAACATTTATATTTCTCGTTTTTACCGAGCAAAGCGCGGCGAACAAATAAACCGGGGTTTAATCTGAAAAGTAGTGTAATACAATAACCGTCAAATTTGTCCAGATTCGTAAAACAGGACCATGATAATTTGATACCCAGGAATTTCCTCGCACATTATTTACAATACCTGCAATTTTAATCTAAAATTCCCCATCTATCCCAACGATCCGAAAAAAAATACAGTTAATTGCAACGGAACGAAATTAAGAGTGAATCAATAAAATATGTTTGATATTTAAATTTTTTCAAACTGTTTCGTGGAAAATCGGAAACCTTTTATTCAGAGAACTACAATCGAGTGGGTCCAGTGGACTTCGTGGAAATCCAATGGTACATACCCTCCGCCACTTCTAACCATTGTATGGGGGTTACCCCCACCATGAAAGACGGGTACTCACGCGTGGCACGCTCTCCACACGTGGATCGCGCGTTTTCTTCTTCGTCGGAACTCGGCGGTTTCCGGAGGGTTTCGTGAACCGACGCCTACCACGTGTTTCTCGGCTTCTAGACCGGCTCCCACGCGCTCGTCCCATGCTATTCATTCGAACGGAGGGTGCATCACGGTGCAATTAGAGTGATCATGTTAAAGATCATTGCTACGAATGGCATTAACTCGACACCCACGATTTTATCTGTTTTTTTTTCTCAACGGTGTAATTATCGCAAGTGGTTCGAATTACCGTAATAGCTATTTGAAATAAAACGCATCTTGCGGGGGGGGGGGGGAAGTTTTTAAAAGTACGACGGAAAAAATTGGAGATTGCATTGATGTACCGTTGTACCAAGGCAAATTGGCTATTCCTCATCGGACAAGCTTCCGAAACGAACGGCACTTTATCATGTCTCGAAAAAGCAATTAAGAATCCACCCCCTTTGGTCAAACGAGGGAGGACACCTAATTGGATGCAGGGTATACCCTATTAATTTTCGTTGTACCGGCCCATTTGACTAATGAATGCTGGTAGCTAAGAACCAAACGAGAGGTGATTCCATATGCACGAACACGCGACATCCGAATCCATAAATTAATGAATTAAATGAAACACTATATAATCGATGCGATCGGTAATTAACGGTTTCCTTAAATACCGACGGTGATATTAAAAGATATAAATTAACCATTTCAGGACCCAGCGTGTACTATTTTCACAAATTGTTGTTTCCACGAATTACAGTGTAATCTGTCCATAGTTACCATTATTACAATCAATTTCGGCGATTTTTGAGTGGCCTCGATTCAGCGGGGTAGTCACAGTCCATAAAATGGTATAACCAGCCTAATTACGACTTCCTTGGCGACCGGGACGGCCAGAGTTTTAGAGCATCGACGGTGCAGCACCGTAATTGCTTCAGAATTATGAAAAATAACGGTTGTTGGAGTTAGATCGTAAAATTGAGCTAACGAGAAGCGCAGCAAACGGGCGTTCATCGCACGCTATATATACTATGGGATAAAAAAAAAAGAAGGGGACATAAGTGTGGCTAAACGCGACGGATATCCACCAGGATACAGGTTATTATGTGTTTAATTTTCGACCACACATCCAGTTTCTACTTGGTAGTTCCGAGAACGAGATGGTTTAACCATAGGCAAGACCAATGAATTTTCATCGAAAAACTTGATGGCCAGTTTTTAAGTCTCACATAAAAGTGTTTTATAAAACAAGTGTTGCAAACCGTTGATTTAAATTAATATCTATTGATGGAGACTTGGATAATATAAGGTCAGTTAATCCACCCGCAGCAAATGAAAATATATATCCCATATTCAGAATAAGTTTTATTAACACGTGTCGAAATTTTAATTATTTTTCTATCTATTGACAGAGTAACGGAACGCGTGACAATAGAGTATGAGATACGGGATTATTTTTTTTTTGAACTTGAATAGAATATTCTGCTTCCTGCACATATGTCGTAACAGGATGACGTTTTCCAAGCTTTCCAAACAGTTCTTATGGGATCATAGCAGGTGCTTGTCGAGATTTCCTGAGCACCTAACTGTATTACGTAACAGGACTTGTTTTGAAAATGCGTGTCGAAATATGTTCCGCCCAGACCCATGAGGAAGTGATTCCTTTTTACCTGAGATTAGTTTCCCATGAAATGCAGGAAACGATCTACAAAAGATGTATCCCTCTGAATTTACCGTTCCGAATTTACATTATTTTTTTCAATCAAAAATCTGTTGAGAAACAGTAACAAGGAACGTTCGTTTTTTACTTTAAAATTCAGTATTGTACAAGAAGAGAGATCTACGAAAATTCTATTGCATTATGTAAAACTTACTTGTTTATGATAAATAAATTGATTTTATGTGAGGACCCTCTACGTAAGATATTTTTAAATGAGAATCACTGTACCGAGGTGACTTCGACCCCTAACGGAATTCGCTTGAAACTGCAGGAGTCGCTACAGCTGCCCTATCACGGACGGTATAAAAGAAACCTGCAATGGATAAGAGCACAAGAAAACACTGTAGAAATTGCAGTGACCAACGAATGATTCAGAACTGCGTCGGTAAAGAAAGTTTCAATGTTTACATGTAAATTAAAAAACAGTCGCATACATATAAGTAACTTACAAAAAATAATGAGGGGACACACCTTTTTTTGCGAATCTTAAAAACAATAGTTGATAAATCTTGGCAGAATTATTTTCGTTAATTACACTACTAATTGAAAATAAATATATTTATACCAAATTGGAGAAACTGAGCACAGTTACGATGAATAGTACAAAGTATCTGGACCCTGTATTTTTATTTCTCTTATATAAAATCAAAGGGTGCGTGTATTTCGTTTATCAACGTTCTGCTGAACAATAGTTGACAACGTAAGATTACCAGTGTATTATGCCTCTTTAGCATGAGACACTTATAATAACATCTGTCACAACGAGTTAAACTATTTGCCATGTGCGTCAGCGCCCCACCGGACGTTATTAACAGACAATTATTGTCCAACCGAACAAACGTTTCGCCGTATATTCCGACCGGATCTTGGTCTTTTTTAAGGACAAAACTTTTTCGGTGGCGACCACATTCTGCCAGGTGTTGAAGCATCCATGGGAATTATGCTGATAACTCATCGCGCATTCTCACGGTGGTCCAACATGCGACATCATGTGCGAGCGCATAATTATTCCTTGTTAACTGAAAATTACCACAGAATTTCAATTTTTGTTTAAAATCCCTTAAGGGGAGTAGGACGGTACGATTTTGCCCGTATTAAATTTGCCAAACTTGCACACATTTTCCTAAAAACTATTCAAGTTAAATTAATTGTATTGTGATTTAGTAAACATTTGAACACGTTGGAAATCAAAGAATATTTATTGGAACGCCATTAATGACTCAAAGATCTTTTTCAAAATGATATGGAAAACCAAAACATTCTTTCAAACAAGAGAGACCGTAATATACCATTTTCTGTTGAATCGAAAAACATAATAAATTCAATTAATAAGACTATAAAAAGTCTCAAATTTGTTGAAGAAAAATGTTTCAATTATAAACTTTAAGTATCATTTGCACATAGGAGAATAGAAATAATACTGCTTTTTTATCGGAACTTCTACATTCCCATAGTGATTAAACTACGCACATGTCACGAGTATAGATACCTATACTGGTAGATGCACCTGGTCACTATTTCTCATGGTGGAGGATTCCAGAACAGACACGTGACTCGAATAATCACATTACAACGAATGTAATATCAGTCTATCAATAATATCCCTGATAAAGTATATGACGTAAAAATATAAATTCGCCAATTAATTAAAATTTCGTACATAATTAGGTTTTACAAGTATCAGACAGAATAACGATGGTAGCAATTGAAAGAATAAAATACAATCATTATAATTCTATCCCTGAAATACGCCAAGTTTTTCTTTACAAACCTCGGCATGGTAAAGAGAATTTTCTAATTGCCCTGCAAAGGACAAGATTTCCTGTCTTCAGATGCAAATTGCATGTCCCACTTAAGCAAACTGCAGGACATTCCGGGATATTTTGCATAATCCTAAATTTAACAATAACAAGTCTACTTTCACAGCTGCCGTAAGTATATTGCATACAGCAGAACATTGACCTAGTCTTCAAAGAGACGGGATCCTACAGAATCGTGCAAGTCGTATGCAAAACCATAAGAAGCTGCTTACATACAATTATCGATTACTAAATAAGCTGGTATATCAACTACGTTCTGGATTTGTACATACAGCTACCCTGTAATAGAGTAAGAGTTGGTAAGAATAAATTCAATTTGAATATTTCAAAATTACAGATTTTTTATTTATTATTTGAATATTAATTTGTTTCGCCAGCACCGACAAATTTTATAATTTGTTTTTACATTATATCGCTGTGTACTTAACTAAAAAAGACATACATAAATAAGTCTTTTTTTTATAAAATGAATAATACACATTTATTCAAGCAACATTCAGCATTTCGTCCAAGTATACCATACAATATCCATGTAACACACGCGGGATTAAATCACATAGAACCGAAACGGCTTAACGCGCCAAACATCTGTACTAATGAGAAATCAGCAAAAAATCCAGACGTGTGCGAAACGTTTTACACAATACCCTAAAAAGAAAACGACGTCCTTTCAGGCGTCTCTTACAGTGCTCCCCGCGTATCCAGAAATCCCCAAAATATTTCGACGCCGCCACGCTTCTTGCGCGGGAACCCAAGAAACAATCGGAACCCGTCTGCACGTGCTTCATCGCATCTGTCCGAGTTTTGCATCTGCGAATTGCACAATCCCACGATCCCTGATCGTAGCGCGCACCTTGGAATTATTCTTGTTCCTTGTTCCTTACGTCACGAGGGCGAGGGGTGGGCACATGCTCGTGACGTCAGGCGTCGCACACGTCATGCGGCGTGACGTCGGGGCCGTCGCCGGGGGGGCCAAGAAATCTTGGGCATCTGCAGGGTGCACCCGAATCCGGGGGGGAAATCACGGGCCGAAGATGAAGAAGGGGAGAAGATCGTGCAAGGAGAATGAAGTGGAATTACGCGGGGCGCATGCGAGGGGTGCACACGTGGGAAAGTGGCACGCGTCCCTCTTAGAACCGGTGTCACTTACACCTGGAATTTTTCGGCATTTATCAGACGTAGGTCTTCGAGGTGAGATTCGTGCGAGTTCGCGTGTTCGGCTGCGGTGGATCACCGGGAAGGGGGATGATTATTTTTGAAAGTAGGGTAGGATCGCCTAGATCTGTTTGGATCAAGGATTTGTTGGGCTTGGATACGTCGATGCAGTTGGGAAAGTATTAAAGAAACTGTAGGATATAATACGTGGAACTGCAAAGTAATTTGAGAAAAATCAACTTTGTTAATGCACCTGAAATTGTTGGTAGAAAAGTTCTATGTCTGCTGTATCGAATGAAATTTACTCTAAATTTGAATTTAAATAGTGATTCTATGGAATCGTATTTTCGTTTTATAAATAAGAATCTCTCATAACGGTTCTTTCGCCCGAAAAATCTAAATATTATCTTCTATGCTTCTATCAAGGAACAGATTGAAATTATTTGGAAATGTCGTTTGGCCTCGCAACCATGTTAATACAATTTCAACTACATTTCCGTTACAGAGCTAATAAAACACAGGATATATTTAATGTTCCGTACGCATATAACCCTCCTTTTCCCGTGGTCTCGGAAACTCCGTTGAACTCGAAAACGCGGCAGGTGCAGAGAACAGCCCCGATTCGGAATCTAGGCAGCGAAGAAATCGTGTAGAAATCCCACGAAACGTGGAATCTCAACGTTTCTGCCATATGACGCGAAGATAACCACTCGAAGACGTTTCGGTCTGCTGATCGTTGCGAGAAAGCAGGACATTGCAGCTGCATGTAAGAAAATCGATATAAGGACTTCAGTAGGTCGTAGAGCAGGCAGGTGACGTTGGTCGCGTGCCAGGCTCCCCTTCCTTTGCTTGTAAGAAAAGCATTTTGCGCAACCCATTGTCCTTTCTCCCTTCTTGCACGGTTTGTGGTCCCTTTAACATACGAACCAAGAAGGCCGGTTCCCCTCGAATGTCGTGAAGGGATTTCCCTTCGGTTCGAATAAGAGGCAGTGATCTAAGGGTCGGAAGTATCGCGCGTGGATCCCTGATATGATCCATATGTCCCGTTTGGATTGCCATTTGGGAACGATGGTAATTGATTGTGTAAAACAGAGATGATTCTCACCGTGATATGTCCCTTCAATTATGAAACCCGACTAATTGTACGCCATGCCTCTTGTCTTTGAAGAGAAAATTACATTACGTTTATTAACGTAACGGAAACTGTTGGTTAATGTAGTTCAACACCCTCTGATTTCTTATTTATTGTTGAACGAATTTTTCGAAATTCTGGTATCTTCGCGCGATTTTATTTGTTGTGCATGAAAAAAGTTTTAACTGGTGTTTACTCTATGTGTCTTATTAAGTGAAGGTTCAATTTTAATATCCATCACTAAATTGTCTTAAACTCCTCGCTCCAACCGCCAAGCAAGTATAAAACGCTTCGCGTAATATTATCTACACGCAACACTTAATAATCTTTGAACTCTTCCTGTATTCCCCTGTACTCTCTATTTGCCCTGACCCAAAGATCCCATGACATTCTTGAACCACGCTAAGATCGCGACTCACCAAACTTTATACGAGATTCATTCTATTTCCCACGCACTTCAACACGCTGGACGATCCGGGCTCAACGGTTCAAGTTTATCCTGTCAAGTGCGTTAAAGATTTACAGTCATTTCGATACAAACCTTTTCTTTCATACTCAAAATTCCCAGTACAACGATATTAAATATGCATGTTTGATTATTTTAAAATCATTTGAATTTCTTTTCTTGAGACACGAAAGCATACGTTGAAATGAATCTGCCGATATACAGATTCGTAAATTTTCAGAAAAGTCGTGAATGTTTTAACGCTGATCTTATTGTATGCAATTTTAAATGAAATAATTATTTGAACAAACAGTCGGAAATTATTTATTTCTATGTCCAATACTTACAATCAAGGTTACGTTAAGGGGTTATATACAGTTATAATTTTCAAAAAATCGATTTTTTTTTATTTCATTTTCGTGATGTACATACATTTAAGTATACACACTGAAAATTTCAAGTCAATTCGGCGATTATTGTCCAAGTTACACGCATATTTGTAAAAACGTGTCAGAGCGTTTGAAAGTAGTTGGTCTACACCGAAAAAATTATTATTCCCCTTAATTAGTTCCGGTAACTAGATACAGTTGTTGATATTTGGATAACTGAAATTGGTGTTGGCTCAATTACATTCAAATTTAATTTTTCCGACTTTGGTTGTTGTCACTAAATAATTTGAAGTTGCCTTTACTACAGTTTCTATTACCGGCTTCTCAAACTTTGAATGCGTTTTTCTCCAAACTGTGTTTTCAAAGGCGGTGACCAAGATTTCTCGAAAACGACTGGACCGATCAGTCTCAAATTTTAACACAGGCTTGTTGACTATATTTTTTAGTAATTAATCGAAGGTTTCTTTTCACCGATTAATATTTTTTGTTTTATGAACAATTTAAGGCAAAAATTTTTGTGAAAAATCGATTTTTTTTTTAGAAGCTGCCATTTTGTCAAAAACTTTTATTTTGTTTATTCCTTCGATTAATTACTAGATTATGCGTTACTTTAACGAAATCCGTTTGGTTTTTTCATTTTAAAAGAATCAGTCCCGAGATATCGTGGTCACCGCAAAGCGCTTTTTTTTAGAGGAGCTCCTGGAGATTAGCTATAACAGCTCTCAAATTTATTATTTTTATAAATAAAAAATGTTAAAATACAGTTAAAAGTTATCTCAATATGTGTACAAATTTTTACATTAATCAATTTAACTGTCTTTTCAGGAAAAATTCTTGAAAAATCGCTTTTTTTGCGCCTCTTAACTGTATATAACCCCTTAAGAAAGATATAATACAGAATTTTAATAATTAATAACCACCTTGTGTGATAACGAAATATTCGACAAAATTGCTCCAATTGCTCCAGTTGTATAAAATCTGTATAAAATCTGGCTGAGAATTCGTTGCGCAGTTTTACACATGTCGCGTGTCGTAGGATTTCTTAGCATCAGCTGCTTTCTACAAATCAATAAATCGGCAGGAGTCTGATGTCTGGCGCGTGCCGTTATTCCTGGCCGTCCGAATCGAAGACTACTGGAAGAAAGACCCCTTGCGATTCCTGCAGGACCACTGCATTGTTTGCCACCCTATTTGAATTGCAGCACGAGCAGATTCCCTCGGTAACAGCTGATGCAACGAATTTAGTATCAAGGTGCCCCAGTATTGAATCATCGACGGGTTTCGTGGCGAAGGAAATTTCCAACGAAGGGAGACAGTGGAAAAATTGAACGGGAGGAATACCTTCCTGGGAATCCCTCGTTTGCGGCGTGGAATTATCTGATAAACCGTAGAACGGTAATGAACGTGTCTCAATCGGCTTTGTAGTCCAGAGATCAGACCTCGTTAAGGAACCGTTAATTTTTCATTCGTGAATCGCCCGTGGAAAACGGCACTTTCACTCTGATCGATCTTATATATTTTTTTTCTCGAGAAGGCATTGCGATTCCGAGGTACAAATGGTGAAGGATAATTCCTATTAGATATAAGTAACAGGGAGTTTATATCGATATGGCAGTTATGGATTATTTTTACATCCATAGTGACACCTGTATAATTATCAAACCACTGACACCCGTTCTAGATTTTCGATTAGAGCGCTAGCATTCTTTTATGTTCACTATTACTGTTAGACGATGTAAGACCGTTAGAGCATAAGCAGGTATTAATAAATGGCGTGATATTAGTACAACCGCAGGCTAATCAGAACTCCCGATAATTAACTGCGCTAACATGTTCAAATTGCAAATTGGAGGATACCTAAAAATTTTATCATAATTTTTTACAAAGTGTACAGATCAGAATGAAACTTTTCGTGTGATATTCGCTGAATCTTGACCTCTGAAAAGAGTACTCTGCGAACTTTGAACATTTGCTATATTTCAGAATTCCCTAAAATGTGACAAAAAACAAAGGATATCGACTACTTAATATCACCAACAAAACTAGTTTAATCGATGTATTTTATAAAAAGTTGTAACAGTGTTTCAAACGCATAGCCCCTTCTTCCCGCCCTATTAAAATTTCACGGATACAAGTAAATTAACATATTCTTCGGCAATTATTTGTTAATTCCTACGAGCACTACTTTCAGGTATGCAAAGTTCTTGCAGAAACCGAAAAGCGTAGCGTGCTGTGTTCCCACACGGAGGCAAACAGCGGCAGTCCGGATTTTGTTTAGCTTAATAGCCGGTTTACGTGCGTGAACTAACTCGTTCGAAATGACAAATTTCACCGGAGGTGCGCATCCCTCAATGGGACCTCCACGAAAATTTGCATAGAGCTACGTCAGCGAGCTTTTCGAGAAATGTGCCGCGTCGATTGCCGTTTAAGAGATCAGCATTGTTACGACGTTCGCGTTACGTCAGCGGAAGGCAGATGCTCCTATAAAAAGCCACTGGACCGGCGACGTTATCCGCTTTAATTACTGGTTTAGCGGGCCCTTTAACACGCCTAAATTTAGGACAACCAACGAAATACGAAATATAATCCCTCCGTGCTTACGACCTCGCGGCATCGGAATTCGTTTCGACTTTACTTCCGCTTTCGCCGGGAATTTCGTGCGATCCGTTAGAAAGGATTAGAATCGCTTACGTGCGTTCGGAGTTCTAATTCTTTACCCGGGAAGTCCTGCGTTAATGATGCACCAAGCGTTACCGACTTAAGTCGGCTGAATTCGTTTCTCGTTCCTGATGGACTGAATCGCGGAAGGTACCTGAATGTTCACCGCAACTTTTTCTTCGGCAAACCGCAATATTAATAAACCCACGTTTACTTTACTTGGGAGAGAGTTCGCGAGTGAAAAAATCTGCATGCTTATTTGGGTCGATTATACATATTTTTATTCTGTGTCTCGGGAAAAATTCAATTAGCAGAATGGAAATTAGAATTTGATTGAGATATACGGAAATATGATACTGCCCGCGATTCCGGATGAAAAATTAACCATCAAATGACCGGACTAAACGATGAAAAGGAAACTTTCACTCCCCGGTAACGGAACACCATTTTGGGTCCCGTAACGGGACCGAAACAGGAAAGGGTGGAAGGCTGCAATTGATATTACAAACTACAAGTCTTCTCACCATAATAAACACACTGTTCGGTATACCGTAGGGCCCCATATAACGCGAACTATATCTACCTACTTTGTTCCTTTAAAATATTTTTTCCATATACCGTCACACATCCCTGTTCTTATTGTTTAAAACAAAACAAAACACATATTACTTTCTTTTAACTCAACAAATAAACCATTTGCAATCGCCAGAACTAACTTTTACACTCTTTCGATTTCGATACAACATAAAATCATCCCGGGGAACCTAGTATAACTAGATTTATAATTCCTCTTAATTGCACTCCAATCGTATCATTCCCCGAATCCGATCCCCCCAATTAAAATTCCCTAACCTTCTAAAAACTATTTTAAAAACAGACGAAAAACTCATCGGCAAAAGTGTCCACCGGGGAGCTAACGAAACGTCGAAACAATTGGGCGCCGGCAATTTTCAGTAACAAAAGAGCATCTTGGGGCCCTCGCGGGCCCCGATATCGGGAGCGGAGCCGAGCGCCTCCGAAGAGGGCCGAGAGGATGGTGGGAACGCGTGGCGCGGTGTGTTCTCACCAGCCCGCTCTCTCTCTCTCGGGGCGCCAAGGTACGAGCGCCTCTCCTCGGCAAGGTTGCTGCCGCTGCGACGCTACTGCTGACGTCGTTCCGCAACCTGCGAGCTGTTTCGGTGCCCGCTGAAATCGCGAAACTGGGCCCACTACCTTGCGAAGGGCCACCACCCTTTTGTCCGGTGGAACGGGCGGCGGTGCCGTATCCGGTAGCGTTTGATTGGAATTTCGAATTTCGAATCGATCGACTCCAATCGGATTCTGATACGCGAATCTGGTTTCGCTCGATTTGATTCGATTGAGATGAGAATATTCGATAATTCGATACCCGGACGTGCAGGGGGTGACGTGCTCGCCCGTCTTGGGTTTCGATGCTGCCGCCTTGAAGACTAAATAAATGCCGACGATGAATGGGAGAATTGTTAGGTGGAAAGTGTGTCGTCTAAATGACTACCTGGAATAGGAATTCCTGTGGGAATTAATATGTTTTCTTACAAAAATGATTTTATTCAATGAATCACAACATTAGATTTTTGCACAGTAAGATTTGGATCGCATTTTTACTAAGACAGTTAGAATTATATCATATAGTTTCGAATATTATTAAAATATAATTTGACGCACCATGCGAGTCTCTGAACTTTTACTAAAAGGAAGATGACAAAATTTTGTATACTTGGGAGAAGAATGATCTTACTTCGTATGGGGTGTACTGCAAGAGTTGAAAGGGCTGTGATTTAAACGGTGAACCTGTTTTTGGTCGATAGGGGTACGGTATTCCTTGAAACAGTAAAGGAGACTGTGGATAAACAATCTTATTTCACTGCACGGATTACTGTTTTCCTTTCTGGAACATGCAATCGTGGCGTTTGGTCCCACGAGAGAACGACGGGGGTCCATTTCGGACCTACGAAGACTAAACAGATCGTGTTTCCTAAAGATCGACCGCCAAATGATTTTAACGGACTTGTGAACAGCTCCTTAATACTATTCGCCTGGGTATTTGGACGTACCGGCTGAATTACTGCCGGATGTGTTGAAAAGATTAGATTACTGTACCCATAACTCCCACACGAATTCTTAATTTTTTTATCTCACCTCTTTGTAAAATAAACGGAAATGGAACCGGGAATGAGTTACGTAAAAAAAAACCGATAAGAAAAGCTGTCCGTTTGCATCTTAATAAACGAGAACATTAGAATGAATTAACACTACGACAAATAAATTCAAGCGAATACACGTTCCCGAGATATTACATAAATATACAAACTGATTTAATTAGCCAAGCACCAACATAGAAAACGAATAAAGCAATAAGGAACTGTATTATCCGTAGGAAGTTGTTCTCCAGAAGCGAGAAACGTATAAAACAATAAACCACTCGGGTTGAAGTAAATCGCGCGACCGGGCCACGAGCTCTCAGGCAGCGTCATATAAAGGATTCCCACAAGGGACCGTGGGCCTGTAACCTCCCACGATCACCAAAAGGAAACAGTTACCGTCGAGTCAGTGAGGACACGAAATTTCAACCTTTCTATGCAAATACGTACCTGCCCGTTTCACGGGGCGGTCCGAGTTAGCACCGTTTTCTTTTTCCCTTCTCAATAAAACGACGGAACGCCGGGGACCTATCGCGGGTCCCTCGTGTGTCAGCCACGCGCACCTTCATAGCGGTCAGGGCCCCATAATAGATGCACGAGGCACGGCTCGTTTTCTTTTCTTTCCGTCTTCTATCTTCTTTCATCCCGTTCCTTACCTTCGCTACTACCCCACCACCGTCGGATCTCTCCCTTTTTCCATCATGCGCGGCATTATGGGCCCCGGAATATCCAGCGACACGACAACGGGATATAAGGCGAAAAGGGTGAAGGCAAACGCGAATCGCAGAAACGTGGGAACCGTCGCCAGGTGATCCCTTGCCCTACGTAGTAGGTAGGCAAAAGCGGCCCGGCACGAACTTTTGCGAGCCAAGGCAAGAGTGCTGAGTACATTCTCCGGAAAAAAGAAGGGGGGGAGCACGTAAGAATGGGGTGGCCACTACGCGCACTTACGTGGAAAGGGGTACATCGACGGGAGCTGGACGGGTAACGTGGCTCGATGGGGTTGGTTACTGTTTTCTTGCAGGTGCTGGGGGATACGCGAGTGTAAAACAATTTGTTTCAGTCTGCTTCCTGTTATTTTTATTACAACAATTTTACCGGAGCGTAATATAACGGATAAATAGTTTTATTATTACACTGCAGTGTTTTTGTAAAATGTTGAGAAAAAATATAAATGTTAATGTTATATTTTGATATGATTCAAGATACAAACGATTGAATATGATATAGGTATATGTACTGTGTCTTTCACGCGTGGAGCTGTCTCGTGTTTCAGAGAATCATTTAAAGCGAACGACACCGATGTTATTGGAGGGGATTGTTAAATTGAAGATTACCTGGCCGTGTTTCGCTATTGTGTCCGTTTTCCTTACGTGTGTCCAGCACACGACCCAATTCCCAGCGGCGAAACCCACTGACCCAATTTATCTGAATGGGGTACTTTCGATTTTACGATCGGGATTTCGAACACCATTGTATGACAGATCTTCATGTTACCTCGGAATAGGTCCTACACTTTGCCGTGTATACTTTCAGCCGTGTTCCACCTTTGTATTTGCGTGCCCGGTTCGCTGCTACCATTTCCCAAAGAAGCCGCTTATTGTTTAAAAATCGATGGACAATAAATAAGATAGGGTTAAAAGAGGGTGAAAGAGTGATAAATTATCGCAATAAAAATTCAAACGGTGAACGTACCCGTTCCTATATTTAACTTCGAACCGTTTTGATATTTCTGGCAACAGAACGACCTGGATGCATGTGTAAAGCGACAGCCGTAGATATTTTTTATTGCAAGAAATATTCATGGGAATCTTTACCCCACTCATAGAAACAAATACCCCGCTGTTATAAATGGCACCGTCTGCCGCGAGAGTGAGACATTTTTTCATTGAACTCCCACGGAAACGAGTTACGAGTTTTCCCGCATTCTAGAACCGCGTTTCCCCAGGACGGCAATCCAGATGTCGTCTGAAACGACCCCACGTATACGGACTTTTTAACCTAGTCACGGCGATAAATACAGGGTTCACGATACATCACTAATATTCCGCTAATACGTTTTTAATTAACGCCACATTGAAATATAACTTTAATACAGCATAGTACAGAATTAATCCCTTGAGTCTACAGGAGAAAAAACCGTGGTATATTATAAACATTGTATTTCTATTTGATATTTCGATAAAATACTTCTCTTTCATCAGAGTTTCGAAAATAACAAACAAAAGATTGTCTCTATTTTAGTTATTTATTTCATTCTTTACACAGTTTCGCAAACACTCTATTGTACTACTATATCGAATAACGTAATGAAGCACAGTTTGAAAACTAGTCGGGCGATATTAAATTAACTCGAAACACCGTAAAAAATCAATGTGCCGGGCTGCGAGGGTCGATTAAGAAGCCCTTCGTGGGAGAAAAAACGAGGAAGTCTGGTTCGGCCTTATTGCAAGCGGAAGCGACGATTTCAAGATTTTGGGGATAACGTTTCCTTCCTGCTGGATCTCATGGTGGGTGCAAGGTGCAGGTGTATCCCAAGATCGAACGTAAAAGTAGAGGGTGGGCGTTCCAAATTTAGACCGTGGCTCGCCTTCTTGATCTTCCTCAAGAGGTTTGTGGTCAAGCGAACTCTTCCAGGCTCTCAGCCTCCCGGGGTTAATGAGAAGGTCGCGACATCTGACCGAACGCCTTCCGTTATGACAGCTAGCTGGAATATTTATGGGAAATTGTGGATCATGGGAATGAGAGAAAAATTGGTGAGAACGCTCCGAAATATCTTGACGAAATAAATCATACTTTTTATTAGACAAATTAATTTTTGACGGACTTTATGGTCGATTTCGTATAAAGTCTTTGACCTCGAGATGTTTGTACTCTAATGAACTTGAACGTGCAATTAATTAGAGAGAAACGATGATCAGGAAAATTAGTATTATTTTATATTCGGTATTATATGGGGACATTTGGTTAATATTGGGACCCTCTGGTATTTCTGATAATATCGTTATCTGAGCAAATGATTGTAAAAATACGATGATATCAGAATATTTATAAGAATCGCCGTAAATTCGTGTGTTATAACCGCGTTTATTTTATCCCAGTATAATTTATCTACTTCCCTTAGAAAATACGTACAAACATTGGAATCGAGTTGAACGGAATAAAGAAACCTTCCCACCTGAATTTCCTTACGCCGTTGATGTTTTCCGGTGTGGTTCCGAAATTTCGCATAAATTAACAGGGGCGGCTGAACGTAAATGCGATGAACGTTAACGGTGGACCGCGATCGTTAGTGCAGAGGGGCGATAAGTTAAAAACAAAATTCAAGGCCGCGGTCTCTTTTATTATGGAAGCCAGTCTACCCTCCCGGGAGTTCCGAGTCCAGAGTTTGCAGATGCAGGAGCAAGAAGGGGCCAGGCTCTTACTTGGCCCTCTTGTAACTCAGGGGGTCCTCCATGGCTACGCAATAATATACCAGTCCCAGGGACAAAGCTGCAGTTTAGCGTAGCATATTATGCATTTACTGATGGTAGGTACCCCAAATAAAACCATAAAGTACCTAGGCTTAGTGTACCTATCCTTTTTCCGGGATGTAACGGACTCGTAGTCAGATCAAACGGAACACAGACATCACTGAGACTCCACTGATCCTCGATGATGACAGGGCTAACGATCGGGGATTTAATTAATCCGAAGATCCGTCGGTAAGTTCTTTAAGATTAGCCCGAAAAATTCGAAGAAACACCATGTTTTACGTGTACGTTCTAATTTTGATTTGATTATTATGAAAAGTATTATTATTAGAACGCCATGGGGTAGATCGTAAACTATGGGAAATAATGTTCGGTGTGTATGAACCAGGTGGGAACAAACGCGATCGTTTCGATTGTTATCAAATTTGACGTCATTATAGCGAGTAACACCGATAAATATCAATTACAACAAAAGTTTCGGTACCCCGTGGAATTCGCAATCCTACGAATCGGTGTTTTATGCTTTCCCCCATGCTTTTCGAGTCTTTTATCGACGATCTGAAGAGTGATCACGGATCGACGAACGGCGGGAGCACGGACTGAAAAATAAGAGTGAGCTGTTCGTTCGTAAACAAATTTCGGCTTTATTTATTCGATGATCTCATCGACTCCCGGTCGGATCTTGATTCCTCAAGCTTCAGATTGCGCGCAAGAGCTTTCAGATTGCCGGCCTGCGTGCATCTGCCTTACACGTACACGCATAATGCACCGAGAGTAATGCTAATGCGGAAGTTAGCGAACTACAGGCACAGCTGTTTCGAGAACTGATTTATCGTGGAAATATCTAACGTTCCAGAGACACATTGTGACTCGATCGCACGGATAAAATTATTTATAAAAATCCTGTTAAGTCTCATGGGACCGAGGAATGTTTGCCGATGAAATTAATGGTATATTAATTGTCGTGTATTTATCGAACCGTACTTAAATATATTTGAGAATTGGGTAGGAATTGCCTGACAAGAAGGTGAAATAAATCAACGGGTCAAAAGGACGTTTACGTAGTATAGAGTCGGAATCCTGGCAAACGGTCTTACGAGGCTACGGGGCTTTTAAAAGTAAAAGTTTTCCGGTGCAATAATCGCGGGTCATAAAGGTTTATCTGTTTATTGCTGCCGCCATTGCCTCTTGAAATGGGCTGTAACTGATTTTGCCAACGAAACAAATGTCCCGTGTTTATTGTCTCATACTTCCATATTTTCCCGTCCTCGGCGCGCTACGATTACCATAAGATATTTTTTTTATTATTTTATACGTTTACTGACAAGGTGTTACTGCTTGTAAGCGTGCCGGGCACCAATCGGCGTACTCGAACTAGAGCTGTTAGTCAGATAGCGGTAATTGTTACTGTCGTTACAAATAGTCCACCCTCTATACGCAATGCAATAAATAACACGACAAATAAAATCTTACGATAGCATAGGAGCTACTTAAAATTGACATGGAATAAATTTCTAGGTTCACACCGGATACGTAAAGAATTTTCACAAAAATTAGTTTCCCGATGGAGCTTTACAATTTCACAATAAATCAATATATCACGATTCTACATAATTGAATGTCCGATTATTTACAAACTTTAATGCATCTAAATACAATGCGCGCACATTGCCTAAATATCCAATACAATACAATTATTAATAACACATCAAGTTCATCGATAAACAATCCACGTAACTTTGTAATAGTTCCTCGATTTTTCTAAATATTTAAATGTATAATACAGTTAAATTTAAATTTATAAAACGGTTGGATTTACAAGTATAATACTCGACGTACCGAAAGTATTCCAGATAACAACGTGCAAATTCAATATCATATTTCCACGTAGCGCTGCACTTAACGTGCCGCGCATTTTTTCCCAGAGTCATTGGATGAAAGAAAGAAGCCATTGGCGAAATGAAACGGGTAAAAGTTTACGGTGGCCGGCACGGTGAGTAAACAGTATTTAACGTTTCGGAAGAATTCCCACACGAGACCTCTCCTTGTCCCATGCATGCATCGGATCGCGTTGCGCGCGCCAGCCACACTTATGACGCGCGCACATGCACACACGTCCGGCGCACGGTGTGTTTGTTCCTCTCTGTCGGAACACTCTCTGTCGCATGCCTTTACGGTGCCGCAGTTAGGGTCGCTGCATAGCGTTACTCCCCGTAATCGCTGGCCGTGTGATCGCACGACTCCAAGTGATTTTTGCGATGCTTACTCTTCTTCGTGCGGGGATCGAGGTTTTTTTTTGAGATTTTTTTTCTTTGGGGTGTTATTTTGAAACAGGGACTATGAATTTATGCTGAACTGTCGATATCAACTTTTCGATGTCATTGAACTCAGGGATTTCTTATGGATTTAAATGGTTTTTGGTTTGAACAATTTTTGATTCTTTATTTTTGGAGTGCAATTTTGTAACTGGGGTTAAGAATTTATGTTGCACAATTTATATCAATTTTTTGATATCGTTGAACTCAGTAATTTCTTAGAGATTTAAATGTATTTCCTTTGATCCTCTTTTATTTCTGTTTTTTTTTGGAGCGTAATTTTGCAACAGGGCTTAAAAATTCATACTGCACAATCAATATAAATTTTTCGATATCATTGAACTCTGTGATTTCTTAGAGATTTAAATGGATTTCCTTTGATCCTCTTTTATTTCTGTTTTTTTTGGAGCATAATTTTAAACTACGCGGCTGCAGAGTTTTCTACGTATTGCTATAACTGATTGTTCATAACGTTATTCAAATTTTTAGAATGTCTTATGCCGTATAAATGAATGAAAATTTAATTCATTTTGGTATCCCAATACGT
This sequence comes from Mimumesa dahlbomi, assembly GCA_917499265.3. Classification (NCBI taxonomy): domain Eukaryota; kingdom Metazoa; phylum Arthropoda; class Insecta; order Hymenoptera; family Crabronidae; genus Mimumesa; species Mimumesa dahlbomi. Next base: position 9,350,324 of record OU824124.1, read on the forward strand.
TTAAACGGGAAATCGAAGTTTAATAAATAAATGGTCGTTTTCCCGGGACAGTAGGCCCGTAGTTTAAAAAATCGTTCGGGGGGTAATAAAAGGAGTGTCAAAGGAGACTCTCAAATTTCGGGGAGACTATATCGAGGTATATACCGGGGCCGGCGTGAATTCCCACACATCAACAGGTCTCAGGAGGACCGAGGACCTCCCCTCTCCGAAGGTATCCGGGTACCCCACTCCGGGGTATACTTTACCCCACTCCAGAGGCGACGAGTGCATCGGCATGCGGTCTTCGAAATCGAAAACGTCAAACAGTTACCCTCCACACCCCAAGCGGGACGTCGCCTGTAGCGACGACCAACCCCCTAAACGTTCGGAGAAACAGAATTTTACCGGTGTTTCGCCGCCGCGCCAGAATTTGATGGAAATCGTTCGGTTTCACTGTGCATCGACGATCCGAGCGTGAGAAGTTGTTGGAAACAGTGTGTTAGACTATTATTCGGAGTTAACGAGTGATTCTACTGGTGCTTAAATGGTGGATTATTATAATTACAAGATGTCTGGCAGCGAGGAGGAACTCGAGCCACAATCACAGCCGGGGATGACGAAGGCGGAATTAAGAAGGGTGAGGATTACATTGATACTTGATTTTAAACGTATCCATGAAATGAATGTTTTATTAAATTGAAACAACTTGTGCGGCATTCATGGCGAGAGTAGCACGTGGTTTGTTGCATAAAAGATATGATATTTATAGTAACAACGTAGTAATTCTAACGAGCAATTCTATTTAATTTTTAAATATTCTAAATGGTCACGAGATTATTTTAATTCTCAGTGAATTACAAAAAAAAGCTTGAATGATGTATCATAGATATCGTACTAAGTAGCACGGAATACATAGTTGCTCTTGTTTGAGTAGTCATGATCGCACGTGACGAAGCTTTCTCGTTATTCAAACAATTTCGTAATTACAGAGCAACAAGCCAATTATGGAGAAACGAAGGCGTGCTCGGATAAATCAGTGTTTGGATGAGCTGAAGAGCCTGATTCTCGAGGCGATGAAAAAAGACGTGAGTAGAAAAAAAACAAATTTTTCCCCGTTTCTTCCTCTCAGTTATCTGTTGTATACCCATCGATAAGAGTAGTTTCGCACGATCGATGAAACGATTAATTAAATGCCGGCTAGAGATAGACGTCTTTCACGCGGACGTTTAATCTCGTAATCACGTTATACGACGAAACAAATTCCTGATAAGAAACGACATCAGCAATCCGCTCGTATGATAGCGCGCGGGGGGAGATCGCGCACCTCTACACATGATTTCATAGTTGCCCGCGTGGAATCCACGTTGCTGGCGCCTGAAACGTGCCGCGGAAAACGTGACCTGTGCACGATTTATCTAGTGACGTGATCTTGGTTTACGAGAGATAACACGAAAATTTGTGCAGCCTCTCATCAACAAGAGGTCGAAGACTGGACGCAGAAAATATTTTGCTCTCGGGTAGAATCGCTATATTCTTCGCACGATTTCGCTCACATATATCTATTACTCCGTTTCAGGGAATATTTATATCAAATTTCAATGATCGATTTTAAAGTTTTTATATCTTTGTCATAAATCGGTTAAAAGAGAAAATCGATACGAAGAAACGACGAAAGAAATGTGAGCAGAGGTTATCGTGGATTCTTTTTGTGCTCGTTGTACGAAGGTCAGGAGTCGATCTTTTAATTAAACTAATAGGAAGATCTCGTAACGGATGTTAGCTGCAAGTGTTTGATCAGGCCGTCTAGGGTATCCTCTTTTTCTCCTCGCCTTCCTCTGTGACAGGATTTGTTTTGGACTCGAGGATCGGGAGTAGCGGGAGGTGGATAGGTTTTGTTTTAGTGTTTTAGATGCCTCGGCGTGGGAACGGATGGTAGGACCCCTCTACACGTAATCTCCACTGGAGACTCTACAATGGCACTCCATTCTAACTACTGGAGTGCCAAAGTAATATTAGGCAGATTCTTGTTACCCGTTTTCTTTGTGCAATAACATTTCCATCGTACGCAACACATTGAATGTATTTAGAAATATTTATTACGTCGCCTGAGACGCCCGTCGTTTTTTTTTAAATATTGTTTTAACTTTTGTAAAATCATAATAGCTATTTTATAAAGAGTCCATTTCCTTTCAAGTTAAGAAAAGCCTATTGAACTAAATGGATGTTATAATTAAAATGGGTTGAAACGATAGAATTCGATATTCAGTTTATTTTTGAGAAACGTTGATCCTTCGAATGTCCCATTAATAAAATTCTATGAAATTAATCTATTCACTCAGAAATTATGAAATTCTAATCACATCCAAAACTGATAAAAATATGCCGGCGTCTTCCATATTTGCATCTTTATTATTATTCTCATCTTCGCGTTTTCTAGTAATTTTTATAATTTGTATTACTTAATATCTAATTACTATAATACGCTAAAATACCAGACGCCAATTAACACACGGTTTTCCTTTGGCGCAAAATTCTTAATATTTCTCCGCTAGAACAACAGCCCTCCGGCAAAGGTATGACGTAACTGTGTGTGTTCGTGCTGTCGTAAGGGTTAAGAGCTTCCGCGATTTCGGTTGAAAATTACTTAATCAAGGTGTACTTTCCCGGGGGAAAAAAAATTATTCCTGGACACATCCCGTCCGCGAGATCTTTCTCCGGTAGCAAGGACAGAAGATTCCGCGTCGCGTAACACGATCCTGCGAGATTGATTTCTCAGACAGGAATATAACGAGGCGAGGCGCTCTCACCGTTCTCTTCTCCTCGTCCAGATGACTTCCGCTACCTGCTCGCTCCGGTGTCCGTCCCGTTCGTCCGCACGAAACGCCCCCCGCGTTCGTGGGAACCTCGAAATAATTATTACGAAGAAAAAAGAATCTCATCTCAGGTTGCAGCCTCCCTTTGTTGACCGTATCATCTTTAAGGATCCAGCTTCGCGAGGACGACGCCGATCGACAAAAAAAAAAAAAAAAAGAGGGAGGAGGACGCCCGACGCCTTTGCCTTTTTAGTTGCTCCTTTAGCAGGTGTCGGTCTTCTGATCTTCTTCTCGGGTGTCGAATTCACTTGCAGGGAAACCGATTTCCGCGTCGATTCTCGTCTTTGCCTGGGAAATATCCTCGAACATCCTTGGAACCGTACTCTCGTGAGATTTCTGCCGCGTTTTGAAAAACTAGCTTCTTTTTAGTTTTTATTTGAAGAGTAATACGTCACGGATTAAGAGAATTATTTATTATATTAAGGAGTTAAGGTGCTATTTTGTATCAATAATTGATTCTGTTGTTCGAGATTGATCCTTTCTACTCGGTTGCGAAATAAGGTTCTTTTGACGAACAGTTTCAATGGTGCGTGTAAGCGATCCTCTTGGACTCCCACGCCCATTTTCGTGGTGACCGCTAGTTTACCATAAAAATGCGAACGCTAAGCTGATCCTGGGATGAGGACCGTGGCATAGAAAGAGTACAATAGAATCTCGAAGTTGTAGAACTGCATCAGTATTGAGTTATTGATCCCGAAAAGGCTAGTGGGAATTCGAGGAATATAGCAACGATTTAGAAAGGGCTAGGTGGAATCCGAAAAAAAGTTCCGAGGTGCTCCAGAATATCTAACGGGTTCCCACGATTGGATTCAGTTCTTCCGATCTCTCACCGCACCTTCCTTCTTTATATTCTTTCGAAACATTCATTCCGGTTATTCACAATAATTTACATTGTTTTTATCGTGCCACCGAAGCGGCATGAAATATATCGATACATTCAATCATCCATTTTTCTAAAGTACTTTTTACCCGAACAATTTGCATGATACTAGGTCGCACTTCATTATAATTGCCCTGCCGTATATAAGAAAAATTGTTTCTCGAGAATTTTAAGTACGTAGCCCTAGGCCAACGATAAAATTGCTCACTAGCTACTGAAGTTGCCAGACTGTTATTAAGGTAACAGCTCTTACGGAGCCAATTACATGGGCGTTACCGAGACATCATGCGTTTCTTCAAAGGGCTATCAGTATTCGCGCCTGACTAACAGTTGCGCCCGAAGCTAGACACGGTTACTGATCCCTGTACATGACGAAAATTACCTTTCCTTCCAAATATTTCGACCACCTTCCCAGCCGGCGGCCGGTAACGTAGAGAGACCCTCTTACCGATCGTAACAGTGCGTCGCTACCTTATCGATCATAGATCACAGACATTTTTATCCTTTGCAATAAGCTAAAAATATTTAAATAAAAAGTCAAAACAACAGATGACTCGAGTAGAAATTTCGATAGTTCCTCCGAAAATGATAATTTTGAGAAAATAGAAGTTATAAACGTTTTTTCTTTTTTTTTTGTTACAGCCAACGAGGCATTCGAAACTCGAGAAGGCCGATATCCTCGAAATGACGGTGAAGCATTTACAAGCGGTACAGCGTCAGCAATTGAGCACGGCGGTCGCTACCGATCCGGCGGTGCTAACGAAATTCCGCACCGGATTTTCCGAATGTGCTACCGAAGTATCGCGGTACGTCAGCCACCTCGAGAACGTCGACCCTGTTGTGAAGCAACGACTGGTATCACACTTGAACAATTGCGTTAGCAATCTCCAGCAAATGGCGCCATTCTACAGCCACTACGTGCCCTACATGCCGGAACGCCTCTATCCGGAGGTGAAGGTCGGTTTCCAAAGCGATTTCCAGAATGGGGATGAGAATAATAATGGAAGTGCCAGGATACAAATACCCAACGGCGTCCAGTTGATACCAAGCAGACTGCCTACAGGGGAATTAGCCCTTCTGGTACCACAATCGGCGGGTATCTCTGCAAACTTTCCTTTCTTCCCACCGGCTCCTGAGTCATCGAGAATCGGACAGTCGTCTGCTTTCACTGCCGTTCATAGGCCTCAGAGTCCTCTCCTAAGTCCTACAACCTCCACCTCCAGTTACGGGGAAGATCAGTCGGAACATTTCCCGCAGGCGCACTCGCCCAATCATCAACGTCGTTTTAAGATTCCCGAACAGAGTCCAGCATCCTCGAAGAGTTTCTCGTCGTCACCGGAAACCCAGAAGCCACAGATCAGCTCGTCCAGCGATCGCAAATCCCCGGTACCTATTTTCATCGAACCAAAATCCGACGTAAGTTTCTCGGCCAGGAAAGAAGTCGAGTCATCGGATTCCCTCAACAGCAATGGACTCGCGACGCACAGTTTGCGGCAGCCACTATCGGTGATTACGGACAAGACTTACAATCGCACGGGCTCGACGATGCCACGGAAAGATAGTTTGAAGAGACATCACTCCGACGGGCTTTTGGTTATCTCTGATAAAAGACCGAGGTACCAGGAACCGACGAGTTCAACGATGTCGGGAAATTCCAAGGATGAGCAAGCGGTTTCCGTCGGGGATCTGTCGGAAAGGGCCAGTTGCTCCAATAACAGAAACTCCAATCAAAATCCATTATTTGCCGCAGCCGCCGGTCCTTCCGGCGCGAATGGCGATATGTGGAGGCCGTGGTGATTCAGACATTCATGCAGAATCTCGTATCCCGTGTAATCGATGATGATTATTTAGTACAAACAAAATGCGTTGTGTTTAGTATTATCGAACGTGAGAATGGAAAACGTGAGATTGTCGGATCGTTAGTTGGACGGTTTTCTCGAAGTCAATAGTATCACATTTATATCGGCTAAAGTGCCTTGAAAATAAAGATTTCTTTCCTTTCTTTTTTTTAGCTTCTTTTTGGAACGATTATCGTAACTCTATATAATTTTGTTATGACGCATGTATTACGGTAATATTAAGACTTGTTGTATTTATTATTAATTAGTAACTGATAGACTTAAGTAGATTGAATGTGTAAGAGTGACTGGTATTTGTTAGCGAAGTAAGTTAAGCGTAGGAAGATTCGGATACTCTTGGATCCGCGATATTGTAACTCTGTATCCTCGCATTGTGTGAAGACCACCCCGTTAAGCTTTAATGTAACGTTACGCCTTAAGTATTCTGTGAATAGTTGTGTAAATATCATTGTCATGTTTATTTAATTCTATCGTAGATTAAGAACTGTATGCGCGTGATGATTTGTTTTTCCGAACGATTGAACGTGTTCGACGTTCTAAAGTTAACGCTATAGTATTACGAGTTTTGTGATAAACATTAAAACGTCGAAACGAAATTGAAACGTACGCTCGACGACTTACCACCAATTAATCTTCATTGTATCAGCGATTGGGGGAAATCAATAAACTTGCGACAAGCAAACGTATCTCAGCGGGGTGATAAATTTTATTTAAAAAAATCTCCAATCCCCGTGGCTTTTATCGATATGTCCCACGGCCTCGTAAAAGGCTCAGCAATTTCCCTTGTTGAAAAAGCCGTCGGGGGCGCTTTATCCTTTTAAGAAGCGTTAAACGCGCTCCGATTCATAAACTGGAACTTATTCTTTCCTTTTTTGCCGATAAAGGAGTAAAAAGGCGCGGCGAATGAGAATTTCAACCACCTGTTACACCGCAAAACCACCCCCTTTCTCATCGACTGAATGCTTAAACTGATTTATCGACAGACACCGTGAAATTTGTTGAATGCTCTTAGCGTTATTCAAGAAATATCAGCGTCGATATCAGATTGCAGAAATTCTTAATCAATACTTTCGCTGTATAGTGGGAAAAAACAGGTAATTTCTAGCATAATTGTTATGCTTTCTGTGTGTCAAGACGTCGAGGTAAGTCATGCGCATTTTTTAAATCATTCTATCATTGTCCTACACGACTCTGGCGACTTCGGTGCAGTTTTATGTCGTTTTCGAAGCTTCGTTGGTGATAGGAAAAAAAGTGGAACAATTTTTTAAATCCCTGCGAGTTCCAGTATACTGTGCGAGATGGCACCACGGTAGCACTGAGAACTAAAGCCGACGAACTTTGCCAAAATATGAAGAATTACTCAAAAGTCCCCTAAATTCTAACTCAACATATTTATTTAGAATATTAAAATGTCTAATATGTGTTTCGAATTTATTAAATCAAAAATTCACATAGTATTGTTAATATTTTTAGTCCTGATAGTATTCATTCAAACTGTACGATTATTATGAAAAATCCTGTCGAAACCATCAAGTTTCTGATATCCAATCGTCAAATGACTTACTTTAATCAATTACTTATAATTCCTTACAATTCTTTCTTTCCTAACCGGATTTTGGTCTGTCAGAAAAAAAGATTCTTTCTCGTGAAACGTAACACATCTAGAAAAACCTGACTTTATTTACAATCTTAGAATTCGGTCGAATCTTCCAAGTGAAGAATGAAAATCTTTGAACCGGGTCTTCGACCGAGAGTTTTTCCTTGCGCCACACAGATTCCGTCTGGTCTCTCACGCGAGGCATCGAAGTCGCCGTTTCGTCCGGGGCGAGATTCGAGATTAATAAGCCCCCTTTCGATATTCACGCGTACAATCGCACAGTCGTCGCGATACGTACGTATGCACGGTCGCTGAGAATAACCCACGAGTAGGAGCCGTATACGCTATATCACGAGTATAAATAATTACTCCGGCGCGCAGCAATTACTATAAGTTATGGCGTAGCCGCCACAATTTGCAATGTCAAGACATAAACACTGCTACCGCTTACATTTGAATACATTAAGGCGATGGGAGGCCCTGATTGGCCGATGGGGAGTGGCGCAGGCCCGTATCGGTACGTGAGCTACGATCTGGTTGACGATTTTTATTGCGGAAACGATCATCTCGGTGGCTCCGGGCACCGCTGCCTTTTCCATTGCACTTGCTCCCTTCTGCCATTGCGATTCGCTGTCTCCGATGTATACACATTCCCATTCCATTCGCGATCGTTCTCTAAACTGGATTTGCGATTTCCGATTCGTCTTGAAGTATTTACGAGACTCGGATCGCGATAATCTCCCTGGCCAATTGTTTTATGACAATCAGACCCCTGGCTCTCAAGATGGATCGTTCCGCTATTGGGTTCTGTATAACTTCTGATCCGCCCAATTTGGATATGTCTTCGTTGGTGTTCTGCTCGAGGTGGACAAGGGGAGGAGCGTTGGGTTTCGATGAACGATGGGAAATCTAGCGTAAGATCGGGAAACGACAGTTGACATGGATCGGATATCCGTCCAATTAGGGTACGATTGAGAAGATACATCTGACAGAGCCTTTTAGTGAAGAAAGCACACTGTTCGCGGGTAAATGTAAATTTCCTGGTACCACTACTAAATACAGGATTCATTCCTTTTTAGAATCTTATGCTTCGTATCGTTTATCCTGGCAATTGGAGAAGAAAAGAGGGAGGCATACATTTTCAGGATATTTTATTGAACTCTACAGTCTTACCGATAGATATATTTCTAATTTACTGAATAACTTGTATCGTACTTTAGTCAGAAATTGAAATTCTTTTAATCTCTTATCACGATTCTTTTAATTCATAATATTTTTCCTTTTTACATGGTATCGTATACAATACCGATGCCGAATTTGGTATGATCTAGGTCTAGGCGTGTGTACAACCCAGTTTTCTTTCGAAACCCTTTGACCAGATGGTCTCCGCTGATCGATTCTGGGTCGAGCCAAAGAATCATCGGTCCAAATCATCGTTACAACTTGTTTCCGTTGCAGTGGTCAACCAAATGCAAGTGTCTCGGGCCAGGGGGATATAGCAATCGCGGAATGTTTTTCGCGTTGTTGTATTTCGGTTGGGCATCCGATCGCGGACGCGACAGGGATGCACACATCAAGAGATGAAGAGAGAAGGAAGCGGTTTCGTCCGCGCGTATGTGCGGCTGCCAGGCCATTTGCCTCTGCGGTCTCTTGATTCCTAGCGACTAAATTTTCATCTGTACTCATTCAAGTTTTAATGTGTTTTTGCGGCATCAGTCATTCAAACTTAATCAACAACCAGTTACGCTCTGGTCCGCGCGCGCGCCCGCTCGTTCCCCGCATACGTGTATCCGCTCTCATTCGTCCTGGTGTGCACGTGTGTGGGCGCGACGGAATATTGGTCGGGCGCTCTGTGACGAGAGCGTATTAATTATAACTCTGGTCAGAGGAACGTCAAGAGATGCTTTCGCAGATACCTACGATAAATTGTCGGTTTACCAGCAAATCTCATTTCCAAACCCCGCCATTTTTCCGCTCGTTTGTCCACGCCCATCGGCAGAGCACAACGCTATGGTACGCTCGGCTAACATCGTGGTACATATTCCCTTCCTTTCGCGCTTGTATCTACACGTGTACGTACCTACGTACGTATGTATGTACGTACATACATGCCCGACCGGTACGCGACTGTCGCGTGCAATGACAGCGAAAGGGAGAATGCTTTTATCCGATAAACTTGATACGGGTAATAGCAATGTCGGCATTGAATATCTTGTCGGCGTTAACGACTTTCTTCTTTCTTCTTTCTTCGGCGACTCGCCGACCCGCCGATAGCCGCTTGGGAAACCTTCTTTGCGGGGAGTCATCGCAGGGAATCGAGATCATGATCAGACTGGGATGAAGTGGTATCAGAGTGTTTTGTCAGTTATCCGAATGCGGACGGATAACTTGAATTTCGGAAAACGACATGGATTACATCCACTGAGTTTTGAATTTTAACTAAGAAATTCAAGTTTAACATTGCACATCCGAGAGCTCTGAAAACTTATTAAAAATTGGTGAAGTTAGTTAAATGAATGTATTTCATACGACTAAGACGATGGATTAATCCTGTATTTAATAACATTGAATAAATTAGCATCTTCCACGTATTTAACGATGTATTTATAGATCCTAACAAACCAGTCCCGAAGAGGATCTATAAATAATGCGGCTACGTCGAACGGAATTCAATTATCACCGTCTTATCGCGATCTTCTTTACGCAATAACTACTGAAATTAATAATACCGATTCATCCCTCATTCCATTCGTCACGACCCTCGTTTGATTGCGCCACGTCGGTGCGAAAAATCGTGCGAGAGAAACATTTACAAAATAACCGAATTAGTCGTACAAAAGACGTCCTTTGACGTCGCACATCTGACGTTCCGTGCGCGAAGCGAAAGAGGAGGCGGAAATAAAATCCGAACCAATTGTCCAATCTCCAAACATTCCCCATCGGAGCTGGTTACGAAGTTTTACAGTGTACGCGTGCCGAATTAGCTGAGCGTAGTGGAGAAGTGTCGGAGCAAGGAGTAGGAGAGACATTTATTTGGCTGTCGCTGGAGCAGTTGGAAACTTCTACACCGTTCTACCGAGGGTGCAAGAGGGAGGAGGAGGAACGGTGTCGAGGGTGTCGGTGGAAGAGAGAAATCCCCCCGACAGAACGTGGAACGAGCGAGCGGGACAGAGATAGCGGACGAGCGAGGGGTTTGCAGAGAAAGAAAGGAAGATAAAGAGACCGGTTCCCGATGTAGTACAAAACTCGAAAGAGGAAAGAGGACGCGGGAAAGGTGTTGAAGCGTGACCAAGGGAAAAGGAGAGGGAGGGAAAGGAAAACAGAGTGGGAATGTAAGCGTGGACCTGTGGAAAGGTTTTTCGTTCGTGTGTACACCCCGATCGTGCGAGAGAGGAAGAGAGATACTGAGAAAGGGGATGGAAGCCGGGTAAAAGAGGTACGAAGAGCAGGAGGAACGAGCATGTTTTATTAAGTGCGTCGCGCGTGGAAAAAAAGCGCGAGGCAATTTTCAGGTGCTAAAGGGAGCGCTGATAACGCGAGACCACATTTGAAACAGTCCGTTACACTTTTCGTGCCGTTATTTCTGCCGCCTCGCGGCACCGCCTGCGAACTTCTATTTAAACGTGCTTAGGTATATGAATCCGTGTGATGTTCAAAGACTCTGATTTCATTTCTTTTATTTTCACGTATTTCTATTTCTCGTTTCTACCGCGTACCTACGTACGCGCGCCACGATCGGTTCGCGATATACGTACAAAGTTTGATATCTTGAACGGATAAAGGTATGACAACGGTAGTATTCCGTTATCAACTCGTCCGTTCCACGGTCGTTCCGCATCAAACATTTGCACTCGTCCTTAGCGCGGTATTAACGTTGTCCGAGAGACAAAAAAGAATTACATACATCGTTAACGCGTCCCTATACGAACGTAGGAAGCAACCCATCTATTATTTCACCCGTCAATGAGATGTGTCAGCGCTGACAGGTATACGTCATCCGCGGTGTTCGTCCGGCGGCAGACGAGTCAGTCGCGCACGCCAGAGGGAGAGAGCGGGGGGAAGGGGGGGGGGGCGAGGTGAGAGAGCGCGAGAGAGACAGACAGCGCGGTAGGTAGACATGGAAAGACAGAGAAAGAGACAGTTCGGGAATGGGAGAAAAAAATCCGGGAAAGTGGAGAGGCGTCGACAAAGTGAGAATTAATATTCAATCGCATTAACGAATCGTCGCTGGCGACGCCATCGTTATACCAGGAACGTACACATACCGTGGTTCGAAAACCTGGGACGAAGAGGAACGAGAGGGTAGCACGGTGCCGGGTTATAGTTGGAACAACCCCCCGCGAGCGTCGTTCCATCTCGCTCAGAGTGCGACGCCAAATGAAAATACCGAAGGACAATGGAAATACTAATGATTGATTGGATACGAAAAAGAATTATAATTGAAAAAAACGCGGAGTGCTGACCAAAAAAAAAAGGGGGTGCGCGAGCGCGCCCTAGCTGAAACGAGAGAGCTGGATCGGGAAAGAGAGGAATGGTTTGTACGGGCGGAGAGGAAGAGAGAGAGAGAGGGCACACGAACTATTGGGAATAATATATCAATACCCATCGAACCCACGCATACGAATGCGACGGTTCTGTGGAAGCATTCCGGGACAAGGGATGCAAGGGGGTTCGTTCGGTCGAGGTAACGGCGCGGGGTAAGGGTGCACGGGGGGGCGTTCGGAAAGAGTAAAAAATATTACACCCTCACACACTGGCGCCGACTCGCGGATGAAACGGGCACTAACCAATACCAATAACAGGAGGCACAAAAGAACGGCCGGTCGGTGTGCGAAAAACAGACCCACACAGTAGCGGCCACGCTGCTTCGGTGGCATTATAGCTTTTCACGTACCCGGTGGCTTCTCGATACGCTACGGGCCAATCTGCGGGCACGATACTTTCGCTCGAGGGTTAATTCGACACGGCTACCTCGATGTATGACGGTACTTGTCAAATAACGACGCGCGCCGGTCTGATATGAAAAAATACTATCAAAAATATTAAGAATTTCGCGTGGTAAACTTTTATCATTATATTTCTAGCCTAAGTCACTTTCAATAATCCTACGTAGGTAGGACTTGGAAATAAGATATGTTTATATAAATTCATGTTACATAGCTGTCGCGAAACATCGATACTTAAACTTTGGCTACAAATCCATTCGGGAAACCTCATCCCTCGTCGAAATAAAAGGAGAAACAAAATGAAAAAGAAAAACCCTTTAAACTTTTAATCCTTGGACATTGTCCATATAAATAACTCCGGCGTCAAATCAAAATGCAACGTTGCGTGGTAGATCTGGCAGAATCACCGACAACACGCAATCCCAGCCCCTCGGCGAGGTTCCGTATCGTCTCCTTTGGTCCCGTAACGGGGTGTCGCGACGCGTGACGCTGACAGGCAGCTCGCGCGACTTTCTCGTTCGGTGCGACCCTGTAGATGCCACGTACCATGGGCACACGGGATGGGTGGGTACGAAGCGCGCGTTTAGCATTTGAAAAAAGCCCTCGCCGGGCGGCCGCCTCGCCCCCGAATCTCCCATACACCCGCACAAACAAAAGGCTACATTTAGCATTAAAAAAGCACGCAGACCGGCGCGGCCATGGCATCGGCGGTAGGACGAGGAAAACGGTAGGAGGGCAAAGGAGTATGAGGAACGTGCAGGCCGATGCCAGTTACTCTCATCTCCGTGGCCGTACGGCCGGACGTGCGGCCCTCTTCCACAGCCGTGTATAGGTATACCGTGTAGGGCTGTCGGCCCGACAGAGAAACGGATAGAGCGGATAGAACGAATAGAGGAGGAAGTGTGCGGCCGATAGGGCGGTGGGGGGGGGGGGGATGAGGCCGGGACAGGGATGCTGCAACGCCGCGAACGTGAAACGTACGAGGCCACGGGGCCGGTGGTGTGGGCGCCTGGATCGGGACAGAAGTGGTTGATGCATTGGGACAAACACATTTGGCATTAAAACAGCTCCGACACTACGTATTCTGCAGGAGCAACGGCCTTCCACAGACAGACATCTTGTGTAAGTGTACGGATACGGGTGGAATACATGTAACGCGTTTGGGTTGGCCTGCACCGAAGAGAAACGACGCGGGGGTTGTTTTGTCCAGATGTATATTATCATTGTCGCGTCTATCTTTTTATCGTGTTTCCGTCAAGGAATTAATTAGATCGGATTACTGACAAATGTATATTTCTTTTTTCTTTTTTTTTTCATTTTTATCGTGAACATTGCCATTCTGATGTACAATACGATGTATGTATCATTAGTTATTAAGAGGATCGTTTCTATTACATTTTATATCGTTTCCATCGATCTATCCGCCGGAACATCGGGCGATAATTCCACTTATAGTACGTATTGTATCTTACCGTTGTAATAAATTGTAATAACTACCTCTGCAAGCAGAACGTTGCGACACAACGTGTACTAACAACTACACCCCTTTTCCGTACGGCCGCTACTATTTTTGTAACTCCGTCTCCCTTCCACCGGTAGATCCACCACCTCTGTCACCTTCCGCACGCAGTGGTCCACATACGAATCCCGCTGCTTGGTGCGGTTTGGTTCTCGTCGTGTACGTTGGCCGGCACACGCGCGCACGCACGTACGCACGCACACACACACACACACACACGTACACGGTTGCCCGGTGGTGTGCCCGTACCTATCAATCGTGTTCGGGGACGCATTTTTTCTCCTCCACCACGAGCGGGCCTCCGGAACGTGAGGCGGAATGAAAATAGAAGTGCAGTAACGCCGACAAAAAAATGATGGAAGCCCCGGGCCGTGCACCGGCATTTCGACGACGAGGACGATGACGCTGGCGACGAGCCGAGGACACGCGAGCGCGAGCAGGACCGCGCGAAAAAAAAAAAATCGCGAATGAAAGTTCGATCGCGGTTCCTTAATTCGCCGAATGCGAAACAGTTGCGAGTATTTTGCTGGGTGCAGGGGCGTCGATGACTACGACGACGACTATGTGGATGCGTGGAAACGGATCTTGACTGGGGATAAAATGATTTTGTAAATTAATTATCCGTGTAACGCGATGTTGACGACATCGTTGTTCCGCCACGCAACGGTATGTATTAATTAGAATCACATGGGAGATTTTCGTGTTCGGTATCGTATTTAGATACCTTGTAAACGGTAACTTTAAATATAATCGCATGGATATGCAAAGTTAAATATACACAAGGACCCGGGGGGAATTGAGGTTGCGCGGCTGAATAAATACGAAGTTTCGCGGATAAATTTACAAATCGCATTGATCGAATTTATCAAACGTATATTTTAGGCGCGACAATTTCGAGAAGGTAAACATCGTGCTAACAGAAAAATCTTGAATAAAAATCCGGGGTAGACAACGAAACACACAGTCGGACGGATTCGGTATCAAATTGTCAAACGTTCAACGTTCACTCGTCGGATCAAGATTAAATTCTTATCCCGCTACTTACCCCGACTCGTTACTTGTATTCGGTCCACCGTGCATAATTGGTATCAAAGAAATTCATCTTTCCATCCCAAGAAGTCGAAAGAGGAAGCTCCGAGTATAATAAAGTATCGGCGATCGGCCGAGGAGATCGTGATACCTAGGGAGGAACGGAGAAAGAGAGAGAGAGAGAGAGAGAGAAAGACAGAGATGGAGAGGGTTGAGGGTTAAAAAGGGAGGGGATGTGCATCGTAGAAATCAGAAAACGAACGAGCACAAAGGGGGAGAATCGGAAAGAGGAGAGGCAAGGTGATCGGGTACCGCCCTTCTCTCGTCTGTTGGATAATTAAAAATAGTCCCCGCGGCCCTTTACTCCTTTTTCGCGGCTCATTAAATCGACCATAAATTATGCATCGAAAATTACGGACAGGGCCTCCGAATATCGGTACCAAGCGTGGACCTACCCCATGGGCTGGCAACGCCACGGCATAATAAGCAATTTGTAATCAAGAGGCGTCGTACGGGTGTTATAGTTAGTAAGAAATCCAATGGAAGTCCCGTCCCATCCGCGGACCCACGCCACGTCGTTGCCGAAGGTGGAGGGGGGCGGGGGGTCGTGGAGTGAGGTGGAACACGTAAAAAGAATTGCAAATTGCGAATTAGCATTATGTCCCGTCTACTCAAATCGTTATTATCTCCAACGAGTTCTACTCGGCACCGCTCAACCCTGCCCCCGGGGATGCGCTTTGTCGTGATACTCGGCGCAAATCGGATTCACGTCGCTTCGAGTACTGACGCACCCGGTTATTACGCAGGAACAGGACGAAAATTAAATATCGTGCGTATACCGCGGTACGTTCGGTCCTGTTCGCTGAAAAATAGCTGATAAACCAGGAAAGAACCGCATTGTTTTCGTCGGCACCCAGGGACGACGTGCGCATCCCTCCGCTGCTTCCTATCAGTTTTCGGATGAATAGCCGGTCCAGATGGAACTCGGTATTATGTTTATATGTATATCGGGTTCTACCGTTTTAACGTTATTTCGGAGATTTCAATTGAAAAGGAAATGTAACAGACACGCCTGTACCTACTTGTTGTTGGAAATATTTATTTATGTATATGTATATTTTTTTTATTCATCAAATGGCGTTACATTATGATCAACAGATCGGAATAATTGTGTTGTTAATTTTAAAGTAGGTTTGTAATATTAGTTTATCAGAAAGTAATAAACATATGCGTATTTCGTGAATGTACGATGGTGTGATTTTTAATTGTAACTGTAAATGAATAAAAAAAAACAGGGGGGAGTCAATAATTGAATATCGAAACCTTCGTTACAGCAAAGAACAAAGCCCTCCTTGTCAGAACTGTGCGTTGCGTACGCGCGACCAATTAAACTATCTGTATATTGCATACACGCGTCGCGGTTAAGCGAACAATGTTATATCGTCCACATTATTCCATCTATCCGATCGATCAGACGTATCCGCTGCTGATAAACGCGTAAACGTTATGAAAGCACTTTGGGTATCGATGTTTACTTTGAAAAACAGGATTAAAGCGGTACGATGAAAATTCGGTTGATGGAAGGATCCGTCGCGAACCGTGTCTCGTTCGTCCGAATTTAAATAGTGGTCCGGCCATATTATTGTATTAATAAATGGAATTAGCGAAACAGTAAAGTGCTTTTAACGGGCTATGTCTATCCTGACTTCTCTAATATGACAAATACACTACAGTGCTTTACCGGTTTCGGCGTTCTTGCATTCATTAAATGACGGTCGCAATGCGCTCGGCGGTTATTAATGGCAACGCATCAGATTCAATTTTCATTTGTTGAATACTTATGTACGGTGCAATCCAATTTGCACGGCCACCCGTGAACCGCACCCCTCCCCGTGATCCTGCGTATTTTACTGTAATTGAAAGTTCTCGAGTACTTCTGACAGATAGGGAAGCAAAAGATGTAGCGGAAAAATATTCCGCAGCTTGGCAAATCATTTGTTCTATAACATTCGTTATATTAATCGGATAATGTAAACGATGGGAACGAAACGAATAATTCACTATCGTTCCACATTCCCGGAAGTTTAATTTTCTTAAAAATCATCACGCCCGGTGTTATTTATAGATTAATGCGGAGCGTGAATTTAGTTTCGCTGAACTTTTATATACACGTAAATCTGTATAAAACTTCACGGAGAAGAATGGACCGGTACAATGTCATAATTCCGCGATCGGAGGGCCGTAATAAAATTAATAAATACAGTTTGTACAGAGTAATTCAGGTGATCAATTAACGGGCACTCGACATTCATCGAAATAGCAAAGTTTCGAAAGTGTAGTTAAGAAAACTTTCAAAAGATTTCCTCGAGTAGAAATGCATCTTGAACCGATCTTTCCGTCCAAACTTGCACAGTTGACGAAATAAAGGATCGGGAGAATAATACTCCTTCTCGCAACCTCGGCGAGTCAGCGAAGCGGCGGGAGATCTCGAAGAAACCTAATTAACTCCGCGCTTTGGAATGAAATTATTTTTGCGCGGTCGTCGTGAAAAAAGGAGAAGAGCGCGAGAGAGAAAAACAGAGGGTGAAAGAAAGAGAGAACGATATGAAAACTGGACAAAGACAGAAAGGCGTCTTTAAAGGATAGAAAGTAAGTGAGTAAGAATAAAAGATAGAGAGAGAAAGGATAAGAAAGTAACGACGAAGGACGACGACGACGACGACGACGACGGCGACGACGAAGAAGAAGAAGAAGAAGAAGAAGAAGAAGAAGGAGAAGCAAAAGTAGGTGGAAGGGCGAGTACGCTCGCTCGAAACTACCAAACTACTTTTCAAGCTGCCCCCGCGGCCCTGGCAAGATTATAATTAAAACGTCGCGCGGTGCTGGATAATAAATTAATGCATAATTAACATAGCTAATTATAATACCGGCTGAAATTTTTCTCGTAACTCGTAACACACTGGTCCCTCGCATGCGGAGGCAGTGCAGCCCGGTAATTTATGATCGGACATGAAAAATTACCGTCTCGGGGGGGTTTAATCATCCTCTGACCACCACCTTCCCCCACCCCCTCTCGCCTCCGTACCTCCGCACCTCCTGCACCATCGACCTTCTGCTATAACCAACGCCGCGGAACCACTACGCATTCACCTTTCTGCGAACCACCCCGTTACAGCTGGACTTAATAAGTTATTATAATTCGACGCAATGTTGCCGTGGCCCTAGCGGATGGCCGGCGTATAAGAGCGAGGATGGTAAACCGTATTCGCTGATCCGATCGTCGACGCTGAACATAGAAGTCTTGGCGAGTATCGAGAGGAAACCTTATGCCTAAGGGTAAAGGTGGGTACATAAATTATAATTGTTTCTTTTTTCTTTTAATTATCATCCCCTGCACGGTTTAATTGATACCAAGGTTTGTAATTACACCGTCATTGTGGGAAGATGTAAAAAATTGAAATAACATTAACGTCAGGTCGAGCGTGTTTGTGTGTGTGCGAGTGTGTTTTTTAGAAGGGAAGACTTATTTATTTTGTAGATTATTGATGATAATAATGTAGAGTGATAGATGAAGCATAGGTTGACTGTTTGGTTTTTGTATAATTAGATACGAGTGTACACGGTCGGAAAATTCAGATCGAAAAGTTTAATAATGGTCGACTCAACGGACATCGAAAGATGAAACTTCCGTACGTCGACTGGTACGGTACAGTGGTAGAATGTGGCGCGTCCGTTAATTGACTTATAAAAAGCTTAAATAATTAAATTAGCATTAAAAGCCGCCACGAGGCAGCCCTCCAGCTATCGTATAATTCAACATTGTGCTTTATTTTCCTCCCACTGGCAGTAACGTGAAAGCTGCTGCCGGTCTTTTTCAAAGCGGACACACCGCACGCGCGTTAATTCATTAGTCGTTGCTATACATCGTTTCGCGGAAACTTCCTGGTTTTTAGATTCTCTCTGTCACGGGTTTTCAAGCGATACTCCTGCACCAGCCGTTTCGTACGTAATAATTTACACTCCAAACGAGCCGGTACTTTCCGTACTCTTTGATGTTATTTAGGCGCGGCAATATCGGTAAACCGAGGAAGTAATAAGTCAAACCTTTTTTTCTTCTTTTTTTTTTCTATAAATATTTAGGCATACGCGACGAGTTTCTCCATAAATCGATACGGTGAATCGAACGACTGATACGCGGGTATCTGCACCACTAACGGTGCAATATAATATATGTATATTAAAGTCATGATAAAACTTGCCCGTTATTACTCGAGAGTGATCAACAAGTCCGAATTGGAAATAATAATCGAAACGTTAATCGTCGGAGATGTCGTTGATAAATATAATTATAATACCAACGTCGCTCGTTGTACTTTTCACGCGGATAATTTAACGCGCCCTCGAAATATGTCAAGTTTCAACGGTACACACCTGACAAAACGTTGCCGTTAAACGTCGTACTAAATACTTAAATAAAATTTCATTTTCGACCCGCTTGCCTGTAACTCTCTCAATTACTATCGTATTATCGTGGGAGTTTCAAAGTAAAAAAGAATGTCCATAAAAACCGGAATGCCCGGGTATAACTTCTGCCGGACAACGGCGTCGCATCGTTTGTCGAAAAATCTGCAAAATCGCCAGCCGTTACCGAGTTAAAATCGTGCAACACGACGATCGCTTAGGCTCGACACGGCACGAATGCACTAGCGTCGTAGTAATTTGTCCGCGTTATTCGAACCGGTCGCGGGGCATCCCCTAAACCCCATCCCCTCCCCCCCCCCTCTCCTCCGCCCCCGCTCCCTTCGGCGTCGCTTACCCTCCGCGGCCCGTATCTCACCCCTCGTTTATGGACATCGAAGGGGGCGGAGGGGGTGGTGGAAAAGGGGGCAACAGGGGGCCCGGAGGTGCGGGCAGGCGCCGAAAATGCAGACAAATGAGTTAAAAAACGCAGGTTGCAACGCCTCGCCGTAGTCAGCGTCGGTAGAGCTGCGTTGGCGGCGATTTGATATTGTCGAAAGTTAATCAATGCCCCCGTACCGGCCGCGAGAGAAGCGGCTGTGTGCGGCCCCGCCCGTGCGCCGTTTCGTCAATTTTTTAAAATTAAATCACTATCTGTCCTTGTTAAATGCATTTCCCGGGCTGAACTACCCCTCCGCGTCCTGGTTGCGCCCTCCTTTCTCGTCGTTGATGCCCCCGTGCGCCACCATCCTCCTCCTCCCTTGGCCCTCCTCCCCCCTCTGCCCCCACCGCCTCTATACACCCTCTATATGCCATTGTGCCACTCTTTCCATCGTCGATCCACGTGCTGCGCCTAATGACAGACAGTTGCCCGCGAAAAAAAGTGTGTAAATCTGCTAGAACGAGCCAGAGAAAGAGAAAGAGAACAAATAGCGGTAACCGGCGGATGAAACGCGAGGGGACGAAGTAAACCGCGCCAGAGTGGGATGTATGTAAGGGGGGAGAGAACGAAGTAGCGAGGAAAAGGGATGAGGAAGAGGTATGAAAGAGATAGAACCGCGCCATCACAGGTTTCGTATATAGACAGCGGTACATCCAGCCAGACCGAGCGCGGCCATTCCGGTAAAACGCACCGGAATAAAAATAATGGCTGGAAATGGACACGGGGTACCGGCACCTCGTCATTTTTTTCTATTAGCCGAAACTTACAAACACCCGGGGCTTCCGGCCATTTCGGGCGGCCGTGCCGACCGCCAAACTGCTCTGCCGGCCGTGTCCTGGTGCCACGTCGAAATTCGAAGCGGCCACGGCTCGTTCCCCGCTGAAAACCGTGGCCATATTTTTTTTGTTTTTTTTTCCCCCCTCCCGAGAACGAGAAGGAGCCTGGTAACGCTGCCGCTTGAGCGATTAAAATGTCATCCACGTAGTGCAAATGACGACACTTTTTTTCCAGCCGCTTCGAGGGTCACGGTAAACGCGGAGGGAGTGACAGAGACTGCGAGAAAGGGAGAGAGAGAGAGAGAAAGAGAGAGAGAACGGGAATAATTTAGTCGCTTCATTGTGGTTATTAATTTCGCTACGTTTTCGCGGAAAAATGTTAGAGGTATACAATTTTTTTTTTTTGGGGGAATGTTTCAACTTATGCTGGCTTTCCCGCGTATGCAAAGAGCACGCGGTCACTGTCACCACCAATTTCAGACCGCTAAAGAGAGAGTTTAGGGAATTAATGGGCCGCGGCCGGTGTGTTCCTGGATATGACGAACATTGAAAATAATCATTCCTGCAAGCACGAGGCATTAACGAACATACACGAAATTCTTTTCGCATCGCGGTCATGCGGTTTAATCGAAAGACATTCCAATGAAATATCTAACCTAACATTTTCCATATACGTCAGAGTGATCGCGTAGCGGGATCATTTTTTAAACAACCCTTCGTTTAATTTTTCTGTTACAAACAACGAGACGGCAAAACTCGCCGGCGCTACCGTAAAACAATTTAGTCAAACGAGAATGACATCGAGTGAGAACGGTTTAACGGTGAACGCCCCTCGAATCGTTCAAGCTCATTCGTATGCGGGCCGAAAAGCCCTAAGACGTAACATACGCGTTTCGTTAAAGTGGCCCGGGCGAAGGCCACGAAGCAAAATTATGCACAATTAACGTCAGTCAAGTATACTTATGTTGCCCTTACGCGAGCAGATATTTATGTACATCCAGTACCTGCAATTTTATGTATACGGATATATCTTCCATAATCATATACGACGAAGTTCGCCTTAAACGGAAACGATCAGGCTCCGTCAGGCTCGCGTATGCCGGTACCTTTCGATGAAATTAACGATGCTTTCGAGAATGTGATCGATTTCTCGATCTGTATTCGTCGATTATTGGATCGTATCCGTTTGCATTGTAATTCGGACGGTGCATAACGAGGACTAACTACCAGCGTCCATCAATGTTGAAGGTTTGGTTAAAGTGACTCATCAGTAGGAAACAGTACATCGACGGCCACCCTCTTACATTCGAATCGTCGTTAATATTGTCGGCCACGAACGCAATCAACCGACATAATAACCATTTCAGATAGATTTAGTCCCTTCGATTGGTCCTTTGACCATAACGCTTAAGTTCACCGTTGATGATGGCGTCTCAGTCATTGAAATGGTCCGTGTGTACCCGAAACGAGTAACGTCGTCTCGTATGTTTATACCGTATGTATACGTATACGTACATACGTGTGCATCTTTTATAAAGCCCATTTATATGCGCGTTTCTTTTGTTGCGTTTAATATCGTACGTTATCGTAAATAACAATTTATTTTCAATTTGTAATTGAATATATTATACAAGTAACCAGAAAGACTCTTAATGAAAAACGGCGTATAATTTCATAACGGATACATTGTCGCGAGTTTTAATTTTGCGATATTTCCATGGCCCGGTCGGTGAATTTTAAAAATGTGAATAAAAACAACGGGACTCGCGGGCCGCATGATTTTTTTCATCGCGCTCGTATTTCGCGAAGACGTCGCCATACGACAATGAATCTTTGAAAGGGCCCGCGGAGGCTCGAAGTCCCGTCGACTCGGAACGCAAATCTGATTGGCTCATGAATATTAAGTTCAGCCCGCAATTATTATCTGCGTTATAAATCGGGCGACCTGCCTCGACTGCCTTCTCCGTGGCCAGGTTGCCCAGGCTGGGCGTTATTATCCGCGTTCACACACTCGAACAAACCCAGCCACGCACATCCATCGGCCGTACACAGTGAAACGGATCCACGCACATCGGTTAGACGTTGGGTGGTGTATCTTCACGCAGCGTTTCGCGATTACCCCCAAGTGTTAATTACTAATCTCGCCTCTGCTAATTATAATTAACGCCTTTCGGCTCGGAATGCCCGCGCGCCGATGTTCGGGACATCGCAAAAGGAAAGGACAGATCGAGGCGGATCGAGCTGTTCGCGAGCATCCACCTTGAAAAGAAGCGCGAAAGGACGCGCTGGCCGGTTGAACGTGTGCGAATGGACCGGTTTCCAGCTCCTTAAACGTTCCGCCAGATTTGCGAGATCGGGCGAAACGGACTTCCCGGAATTTCCGAGTGATAAAGAAATTTTTTTACCCAGTACGTATCAATCTGGACGATAAATAATTAACGACTATGTTTCGTTTATCGTACATTCACGTAACAAACACAGTACTAGAAAATCTTATTGATGGATCCTAATAGTATACTCTATACCTTCTACATCTTTATGTTATAACCTATACCGTTCTATTTCAAAATTATTTAATACTTCACCGTAATAATTAAATGAAGAAATTACCACCTGGACGTACCTCATCGTTTCACTCGTGCAAATGAATACAGTCCCAGGACAATGGGAACGGAAATATTATTCCATTACCTAATTAGTCCAAGGGCGACCAGGTAATTACAAACAAATCAGTCAAACAATTAATCAACATATTTTACGGTAACAGAAAATGAAGAAAACCGGACGAGATGATAAAGTGTTTGAAGTGGTCGGATAATCACGACGCCGTTTGATCCACCGCCGTCGCGTTTTCGCAGTTAGGCTTCCCCGCGTCACATTATCATCGGCATTTGGGCTTGACGTTACCCAGGGTAAACTCGGGGCTACCTGCTGCCGTCGCGGTGCATCGGCCAGCTCCCGCGGCACTATACGCCCGGTGCCTCATTAAAATATGCAAATACACAGCTCTCGGGTCGTCCGTTCTGTTTCCTTGCTTCCCCTCGCGCCACCTCACGTGCGCATGCGTCGAAATGTTTACGATCACGGCGAAATTAAAAGTACCGCTAAAATATTGCCTCTAATACGTATGTGGTGGCCGCTGGTTGCTGCCGCTACCCTGGCTCCTTAAAGCCTACTGTTCGTGGCTTAGCACGCACCGCTAAGAATGATCGCATTGGCTACGCCGACTTCGGCCGGCGTGAACATCTCGGACAGTTCACTTCGGTGACTTTGGAACCGTTTCACTTTCACGTATCGTCGCACCGCCTTACCCATTTATCCTGGAATCGACTGTTTCGCAGTTGAATTCATTCTATTCCATTTTTTTCGTTGATTATCTACTTTGATGGGATTCAACTTTCTGCCAGGAGATTCAGTGTGTTACTTAAAATACTTGGATGCGATTATTCTGTAATGTCGAACGATTAAACATATGAGTATTTAGCTGTTTGTACACATAAGCGGTGAATCTAACGTTCAATTAGACGTTCGAGTGGATTACCACACAGATGGTTAGACGTCAAAGTACGTAAACACGTGTTTGATTAAGCAACCGTTCCAGTTCCACCGAAAATAGATCATCCATGAAAAATATGCATACCTGTTATCGTCCAGTGAGATGTATGACTCTCGCTGATTCGAGGACGTCAATATTTCGGACTCATCAGGGATCCTGATGAGCAGAACCTTATCCGGTAGGTAATCCGCGACAACGAGGCGGAGTTAAGGACTTAGCTCCGGTCGGGTGACGGGCGATCGCGATAAACAAGTTCGTATGGATTTACGGAAGAGGTATGGGTGCGTGTACCTCGGAGGGATGCTACAGGGTCTCCCCTTGACGAGCAAAACGAGCTGGTTTCGGACAGCTCCGGGCGGAGCTTCGTACGTCGTTCGCCTTTGGGACTCACGAAGCGGCTTCTTCTCTCGTCTCGTCGCGATAGCATTGGGCCCGATTGGCTGGCAACCCCCGTATATACCCGTTTGCGCGTAACCACGATGATTTTTACGATCTCGATCCGCTAACGAGTAGCCCCGCGCCTATTCCATCGGGTCTTATGCGGCGATAATTCTTCATTATCGTACATTGTTGCGGTCCGGGTCCGGCCGTGCCGGCATTCTCGTGACTCGTCTAAGTCACCGGGGTCCGTCGGGCTTGGGGGAAAAATAATTTTTTACGAGACGGCATCCGCGCAGTAATCAGGATGCATTTTAATTGCCACCGTTTTTGTACGGGTAAATTTGACGTTTACGACACGTTGTAGCGGCAGTCCCTGAAGATATTGCATATAATCAGGCACAAAGTAGTCGATTTGAATTCGGGATTCGTTACGAACTTCTATCCACCTTCGGTCGTTACGAGCGACGAAATGAACCGTCGCAACCTGAATTTGAATCATTCTTATACGAGCAATTAATGCACGAGCAAAACATCGACGTCTGGTTTGATTATTCGACGAGATAAAATCTTCTAATTGCCGTAATCGCGGAGGGCTGTCCCGTCGGTGTTGTAGTTATTAACCTTTGCCACTGTTGCATCGACAATGTGCCCGGTGTTCAATTAGCGATGTCCCGCGGTTGTTTCTTCGCGCTGATAGCGTTTTCATGGATTTTTAAGAATTATGCAAATTTTTACGATCGTACCGTGTAATTGCCCTTACCGGTACACCGTTTCCCTATCTATTAAATCCGATAAGATAAATCGCAGCGTTTCAGTGTCGCACGATAGGCTTGATATTTTAATACAAAAATAAATTTAACAATCCTGCAACAATTTCAAGGGGTACATAAGTAATTACTATATCAATTTGGGATGTTTTTATACAAGATTGCACTTCACATTTAATAACCTTCCGAAAATTAATTACACCAGGAAACTTACACACGTACGGCCCACTTCTTCCGACAATGTATTTATTAATGAACACGAAACGAATTTCTGAAGGTGTGGTTTGAGGACAGCCGACCATATTTTTCTTGTTACGATTATAAACATGATTTATTGCCGTGACTCCTTCGCGCATAATTCCATCGGCGGGTAATGGTATCCCCAGAGTGTATCCCGCACCTTGAAACACGAACGAAGAAGTGCTTCTCCGACGTGCTAATTATGCGAAGCAAGTGCAACCTTCTTCCTGTAACATTGGAACGGTTGACTTGGACGGGTTCCCAATTGCTCCCGCAATATAAATGCTGCGACATGCCGCGACAGAAAGATATGAAGTATGGCCTCGCATTCGTTACGTTAATGCGCGATTTTATTACGGGTCATTTTTAATTGTTACCTTAATGACGCGCGGTATTCCTTCGGGATGGCTATACTCGTCGTTTCCTGCGATCATTTCCTTTATTACCGCCGACGGCGAACTCTCGGATTTCTTTCGGTTATTTTTAATTAAAAAGAAAACTGAATCGATTACAGTCGGACTACTTATTTGTATTGTCGATAAAATGTAATATTATATTGAAATTTTCTTATGACCACCGACAATATACTCCTATGATGGATAATTTCACACATTCCACGTAATCCACGTAAAAGTCCCAGAAGCGCGAGGCTAAATTAAAACCTACCGTTCGACGTAATTATAGGATATCAAAAATCTTACGGACGGCAAGAACCGTTTAAACAAAGTGGGTATATAAAAGTCAACTGTTTTGTGTCGATCATCGGTATTCGCTTCATAGTTTCCACGGAGACGATATAAATCTTTGTCGTCGTTCAGTCGCTTCGAGGAGCCTTGTACAGCCTGAAAAGCACTTAATCACAGTTACCCTTATTGAGCTTACAGATTTATCCACGCCCAGTAGCCTCGGTCCTATCATGCCGGGCAGATGATTACCCAGCTGCGTACCAAATGATGCAAAAGACCGGACAGGGAAGCGTACAATAAAATGCCGGGAGGCACTTCATTATGCCTCCTCGTAACGCATTCAAATAACGCGTAATAGCAGTATACCATGATGTTCACGTATGCACGCTCCCGTTAGCGAGAATTATATCAATATCGTTGACTTTCTCACGACGTCGACGTGAAGTTTCGGAAGGATCGAATATCCCTCCTGTATCCAGTCACAAGGGAATGTCTATCGATGATGTGGTATACCTACCTACCTACATACATACACACATACATACATACATGTATACTGTATACAACGTTAATACAGTACATATGTATACATTGTATTACCTGAAGCGTACCAAACAAGCATTGAATCTGGTTCGAGTGAAATCGCATTAAGGAATACTCGCGGTTGGAAATCAGAATTAATATCGCGTCACCATTCATCTTATCTCCGGCAATTTATCCCCCCTCCACCTTGAGGGTATACCGGGAGTGATTTTTGTTAATGCGTAATTGAATTTACGGAGCGTGTCTACTAGATTGTATCTGGGCTATAGATTTCAGTCGGACGATAACCTTGGGAAGGCGTGGACGGTGGTTCGATTCAATTCCCATTTATAACACCGTCACATCGAAAGTGGCGCCGTAAGTATCTGCAGCCGACTGTAAATACACACGTGTCCGCGGATACAGATGCACGCGTGTGCATTTATAGGTGTACGTGTACACGGCGGCGCGCTAAAATTCAATCAACTTCTTGCTTTTTTTTTCACCCTTTCTCCGGCCTGGGACAACTCTAGATCCCTCGTCAAATACTCGCGGGTATCTGCTATCTCTCTCACTCTCTCTCTTCCTCTCTCTCTCTCTCTCTCTCTCTCTCTCTGCCTTCCTACCTCTGTCCCTCTCTATCCTTTTCTGTTTCTCATCATCATGTCGCCCAAAGTGCTACGGTTCGATGCTTGGACACTCATTAATATTCGTTCGTTAATTGATACATATCGATACCGATCACACGAACCTAGGGTAAAGGCTAATAATTCTCGATAATATCCTGGACTTAACTTTTCTAATGAGCGATGGTAATAATTCGTGATCTCTGATGCAGGATCGAAAAGAAAAGGTAAAAGGGAACGTCTGCTGTCATAGTTATACCCTGAGAATTAATTCAATGTGAAATTAGCAGGTGCACCGAAGTCGCAGGTGAAGGTAAATTCCTTCAAGCTATTATCGGGTTTCTACGTTAGTTTTACCTACACGGTACATTATATAATCTATGTAATTGTACAATCCAATTACTGTCAGGATAATTAATAGATTTATGGAAAAAAAGAAGAACGGAACGGGTAACCGCGGGGAACTTTACACTCTTTTGTCATTGGTCGCCGAGATTAATAGCTTTCAAAATGGAAATAGATCTCACGGTGTATCGAATCGGTGATGAATTAACGTAAGTCATTTTATTGCCACGTTTTATAATAACTCATCGGAGAGATACGCGAAGAATGAAATAACCGACAAAGTCTGCCGAGTCTAACAGCAATGGACATCTGACAAGGGAGTGTACTATTTCAAGTCAACGCCTCTGATTGTCACTTAACGAGGTAACAGCCCTTCGGCAAATTGTTAGGGCTGATCGAACGAACGTGTTAAGCCCCGCAGTTCCTTCGTAACGCGATACCGCGTGGGTAGTGCTACACGAATGTTAATTGTTTACCGATGATACTTTATGAAGGCCATGACTCAGGCGCCCGGTCTTTGTAAGGTGTGTGTTCGAACATCGATTCGACATTTTCTAACGAGTACCCACCACAGGCACCGTCGTTCCAACGAAATATCGAGAACACCCCAAGTTACGCTTAAGGGCAGTATTAGTAGAGAAACTTCTATACCATTGCATTAATTAATATCCCTAACCGTTTCAACTACCGTAAACGTACATATTAATCGATCTGATTCCTGAATATCGATAAATCTTCCATATTAATATCGTTTATTTCTACGATATTCGGCAGTTTGACGAACAGATGTTGAAACAAGACCGAAAGATTATCGGCGGGCTTAACTTCGCGCGGACATTCAGGAAGAAATTCGTTCCGACGCACTGGCCAATTTACCAGCAGTATCACCAAGACATATCGAAGTTCTAAATTCACGATTTGCGCCAAAGTTCGACACTGTTTGTGCAGCATACGCCACGGTTAGTTTGCCGGTGGTCACGTGAGACCAGGTCTCACGTCTTGTACCGGTACTATAGCTCACATTCTGTTGGCCGGACACTTGGCGACGACCCATCCCTCATCCCTGTCGTAGCTGTCCGAGCTTCTAGGTACTGTCCAGTCACTGAACTCTCCAGCAACTTCTGTTATTATAAGTTAACCCCAGCCCCCGCACCCCGAACCCTACCAGCCCGCTCAGATTATGGCCATCAGCCAGCGACCCGAGATCTGGGTAACGCCGCACCCAACTTTGCTTCGTTTGTATAAGGAAGTGTTTCAGGTCACCCGAAGAATAACACGTTCGACCTCTTGTCCGTTCTTCAGAGACGTCTGCCGTGGTCCTTCGACTGATTCTGATCATCGTACCGGGCCTACGAGTTTATTCTCGTTTGATAAACGTCATCGATTAAATAACTATGCAATTAACTCTGTATTCTATTAATCTTCGACGATGAGCTGGCACGCGATTGAAAATATTCTAGAAAGACTTGTCGTATCAGAAGAATAACAAGAATTGTCTGTATGTATAACGTCCAGATGGTTCGTGGCTCTCTTCTTGTATGTGTTATGAGGACTGGTGTCTACAAGATACATTTGCTTAGAGGAAGTGCTATTATCCGTTTAACGAGTTTTGTACAAGCTGTAATTACCCTGACACTAACGATGTTTTGTTTGAGAAAAGAGCGAGATCGGGAGAAATTATTCGCCGTAATCTATAGCGTTAAGAACCTCGGATGCATTCAGGCTTAAAGACGAAAGACTTTTTCAGGCAAAGAGTGCAAAGAAGAGAGAACGAAACAGCTTTACGAGAGCAGAAAGTTGCGGTGGAGATATAAAGCAAGCGCGTCGCATATAACTTACAATCAGCCACGTTGGCCTGCCTGCCTCTCCTCTTCACTCTAGCCTCTTCTCTGGCCAGCTACTGCACGACTTTTACCTTGAACTCGGCATCAAAGTACGACTTAGCAGAAGAATGTATGATTATTCAAAAAAACATCAAAGAAAAAATACCACCAAAACACAACACGATACGTTAAACGCTTTGATTTCGTAATTAAGTAACAAGACTTTTATCGATAGTTTGGTAAAAGAAAAACAACTTTCTATGGAACATTAAACTATTTATATAATATTTATTTTATGATACAACGATACGTGTTAATTCACGAATAAATATTGTATAACGTAAAACATTAACCAACATAGTTTTTTTAACAAGATTTTACTTGCTAGTAGCGCGTAAGTTCGACGTATGTATTATCGTGATCAGTGTCCATAAAACCAGGAATAATTATTCAAAATAATGTATCATCCATATTCATCCTCGCACCCGTGAATGCTTCATTTGTATCCTGGTAAGTGCGATTTAAAAGAAGAGGAAGAGAGGTGCTAACGTAATTCTTCCGTATCGGGATTCACGCAACACGTCGATTTCATCAGCGTCGTTTTCCACGACGGTGAGTAAATGGTCGAAGCACTCCCAGTCGAACGTGACGAGCCACATAAACGTTTACTTACGCCGTAAGAGAAAAAGGAGGAAAGGCTTTATGGTGGACAATATAGAAAATAAATCGATAACTTAATTAAACCCGTTGGTCCGTTGAGAATTGCGGTTAATCAATTCATACCGGAGTCGTATTATACGAATACGCATAACAATCTCGATCATAAACCAAACTATATCGCCACCGATTTCATTAACTTATCTCCTTTGCCAGTGCTCATGCGTGACTGCGAGAAGTAAAATCAGCCAATTATATCGGACCCGTATGCGAAATGAACCGAGTGTACTCCAGCTTTTTATCTCTAAGGACTCATGGCGTTGTACTCAAGGGCGTCGTTATCATGCGATCTTCAATATTTTTATATTCAGATTGACTTGTATTTGATAGAATATGCACGCGCCTTGGTATACTGTAATATACACTTCTTATTTTAAAGTAATCTATGCAATATCACGATCCGACGATTACATCGTTCCTTTACGATCGTCAAAAGCCATCGCTACGTATCGATCAAAATTTCCGAATATTTTATACAACAGGCTTTCTTTTAAATAATCATTATTAAAACTCAATGAAAAATCGTTATGATTCTCTTGTTCCGAAAATAATCTTCAGTCCTGTTTCAACGGACATAGAGTACTAAACTTATATGATATTCATGTTCACAATGTATACCATCGACGCAACTATAGGCAAATATTACAAACCGTGTCGAAAACGATAGTCGAACATCCACAACGTCGTAGCGTATCGTTAAGTCTCTTCTCAGAAATGTTTGCGGCATCCGCGTGTCGCAGTTAGAGAGAGAGAGAGAGAGAGAAAGAGAGAGAGAGAGAGAGACGTTTCGCGTAAGGTGCACGGAATCGCAGAAAGCACGATGGAAGCGGAATAACCGGGAGTTAGACAGAAGTGGTTGGATATCCGTTGGCAAGGGCGCGACAATAGATATGCGGCGGACAGTACAATGGTCATTGTAAATCAGGGCATTTTAAAAATCTGACAGGATATATGTTGACTCGGCCTCGTATATCGTGTCACACACGGCCTGCAGTGCTGCCCATTAAATACAGCATTATGCTACCCGACCACCAGACCAACTTCAGGCACGTAATGGTAATTGCTGGGATGTATTCCCAACGCCATTTTCGGCAAGTTGCCATTCAGGGATACCATATCTCCTCCTACACCGTCCTTGCTCGCGAAGGCAGATCATTCTTTTTCTGGAACGCTACCTGATTCGCTCGATCGGTACGTCTCGTGTTTGGATCAACGACGGCCTCCTGTAACGGGGACGAGAGATTGTACAATATTTTAGGATTTTCCTCGCCGCATCGCGTTCAATTCGGAATAATCTCGTATGCCGTGATAAATGTGTTGCATCGATTTCAGTTCGATTTCCGTGTGACTTTTTTAAGTTTCTCGCTACGCGAGTTTAAGCCTAGGAGTGTTCGTTTGACGATGAACTATAACATTTTGAAGAAGGTGCACTGTATCGCGCTAACGGGTCGATAACGGAGATAGAAATTGATATTTTAGAAATCTTCTCGCGAGACCGTCTCAGTTCAAAAGAAAACGATATGTTGCGACGAACGGATTTGTAAATGTAAATCGATTCTCGCGTGACACTTCCAAGTTTCAGGAAACATCAGTTTAAATCTAGGGGTGTGTGTAACGGATGAAATTTCGAATTTTATAGAAAGTCTACTATTTTCTGGCAAATATTATAAGAAGTTGGACAAAGAAGGGGAGAGAATTCGATTCTCGCGTGATACTACCAAGTTTCAGGAAACACGAGTTTAAACCTAGGGGTGTGTATGTAAAGAATGAAATTACGAATTTCATAAGAAGTCTACTATTTTCAGGCAAATATTATAAGAAGTTAGAAACGAAGGGGAGAGAGGTTATCGTAAGATCGTGGATATGATAAAAGGGGAGGAAGAAGGAAAAGAAGAAGAGATCGCGAGGCGAGGCGTGGGTTAGGTCAAACGGGGTAGCCTAACTGCGGGTAGACACGCGACAGACACGCCATAATTTCTTACAAATATGAAGCGAGGTCCGTAGCCGACAACTACAAGCCGGCTTTCAGCACCTCCTTTTCTCTATCTTCTTCGTGCTATATTTTTTCGCGGCTCCCTCCTTTTGTCTTTAATCAGTAAAGCCTCTGATTTACGGGAAATTAAAGCGACTCTCAATCATAGCGACAGTGCTATAATTTCGCCATTTCATCCGAGATCAATGCGGAGGCATTACATTGCGAATTGAACATGTCTCGTAATCCCATCATCGTGAACATTTTGAACGTTCGACTCGAGAATGTATGCAAATGAGAATGTAGCTAATGAACCAGGAGATATTAATGCGATACAGGCATCACTGGGAGAATTATTTCTTATCCCGTATCGTAGAGAAAAAAAAAGTCATCTATCCCTCCATCTGTCTAGATTCTAGAAAGTACGATCAACCAGTCGACAATTATTTTCTTCGTTCGCTTTTCCTAGAAACTAGTAGAATTAATTCAGAATTGATTATACCGTCTCGTGAGTGACTTGGTAATAATTTTCACGCGATTATACACGTTTTTTATCGTTTCTAAAGAAAGAACAAACCTTTCTCTTCTTACATAAACCAGTTATCAGTCGGTTCGACCCGAAAAGGATACGACCGTTGCTGATTTCTAACGTAGGTGAGCCTGTAAATTCAACCGTTGACAGGACAGCCAGCCTATATCGCGATCACAAGGACGTTAATTAACGGACGACTAATATATCGATTACTTACTCCGATTGCGATTACCGCTTAATGCGAAATTATGGCTTCCCGCTCTACGGGGTTTCATGTTTCGCGCCCGTTTTCCGACGCCCGAAGAACGGTAAGTTTGTCGATAAGCAGTGTGGTAATCATAAACAGGTAACGCGAACTGCTTACTTAAATAAGCTCGGATTAACTCCTGAGCTCATTATCTCTTATTTCCCGTTCGACCGGGTTCAATCTTGCTTGATTTCAACGTGTACAAGGATTTTATAGAAGACTATAATCTTTGATACATGGAACAGTGAAATTTAGATTAGATTTTATTTTTTACGAAAGTTAGTATGAATTACAGCTATTTTCACGGTTTGTTAATTTTAGAACGGAGAATGGGTGAATTCCGGATGACAGGAGTTGTTAAGTAAAATGATTTTATTCTAACATTAAAATATACATAAATTAGTATGTCTGTGTTTTAGTATTGGTTGGTACCCAACGTTTTTCCATAAATCTTTGAATTTATGCGAATTCCGCGAGACACATTTTCAATGCATGATGTGTTTCCTTGTTTTCGCGATAAATGTTCTTGAATCACTGGAACGTATGAGTGAGAGCCACTGGTTAACCTGCAAGCTAGAAATCCAAACGGTAACAAGAGGTTACATTTAGGGGTAGTAAGCAGTAATGTATTCCGTCGGAGAAGTGAAGCATGCATATTCTAGATATATTATAAATAATTACTCAATTATATCTTTGGAAAGGCAATGAATAAAGATGTCTGTTGCCGGGCTGTAGGCAAGGAGAGGGCAGGCAGGCTAATAAAAAAAAACTTGCGTTGAATATTCAAACGCAACAAACTAGGTACACGGGGGTGCTAGGAGGTGGGCGGGGTGAGCTTATTTCAAATGGAGATCCATATTATACCCTCTTCTTACCAGAACGTACTTTTGTTCCCAGATTTCGCGATTTTCGCTGTGCTCGAGTGAGCCAAACGAAGGGAAAGAGACACTTGAATTCCCAAACGGTCCTTTATCCGCCTATAAATGTTGCAATAAAAATCGAGGCTCCATCGATGACTAATTATAGCCTATCGATGTATACAAAACAAAAAAAAACAAGATATATATGTATGCATGTGTATGTGTATGTGTATATGTATATACATGCACACATATACAGGGCAGAAAGGTGGAGACACACGGCTCAACATACAAACACTTCTTCAATTTTTCAATTATTCCTTCAGAGGCGAACTCACAGTCGGATATTTAAATTTTAAAAATCACTTTTAACCGTCGTTCCCTCGGCTTTGC
Source organism: Mimumesa dahlbomi (assembly GCA_917499265.3). NCBI lineage: Eukaryota > Metazoa > Arthropoda > Insecta > Hymenoptera > Crabronidae > Mimumesa > Mimumesa dahlbomi. The sequence goes on from OU824124.1 coordinate 9,384,349, forward strand.
GTTAGAAAAAGACAGTTCATCTGAAAGGAAACGTCACGATGGTAACGGTAAAATCGGTGCGCAATGTATGTAGTACCTGTAACAAGTAAAGTGTTTAATGATCCATTAACGTGATTCGTAAAAGCCATTTATACGGCGTCCACGTTCTTTCCTGTCTCTGGGTTAGTCTTTTGCGAAAGGTCGAAAAACTTTATTGGGGCATAAATTTGCCGTGGGGCACGATAACTTTAAAATATTACGGAAATGAAAAGCTTTCGCCGACGCGTGCAATGTTTGCCTCCTTTTCCGCGAAAGATAATGCAAGTACAGGCCGGATTTACGGGACGTTGTTTTGTAAGTGGACCTTTCTCGTACGCGAAAGATACCGTGAATTTAAAGCCCGTTAAGCTACTTTTTCTCACTCGTTCGCGGTAACGTAACGCAGGTACTTTTCTCATATTACATAGGGAATAGGGAGGATTTAAGTACCCCGAAAGCGTACCTGACATTTGATAAGGGAGGATAAGACGATAGCAAAGAAGCTTACACCTTACACGCACTGTACTTATGCATACATGTGGTCTAATTCATCTAACAACGAACGATACACCTGCTATATGATATATCGTATTTAATACATATCTTACCAAAAATCATTAGGTAAATATTTGATCGATTCATTCCTTTAAAAATCATACATCAAAACAACGATGAGAAAAATGTGTGGTGTTACTTTGTGAACCAAATAAACTCGAAAATTTAGTTATCTGGGATTAATTGACAAGCGTTTTGAATTATCACGTTGCTCTCATGTTAAATAAAACGGAAAATGAAACTTGCGATTTTCTTAGTCTTCCTACGTTCGATTCTCAGAATGAAAGGTTTTCATATTCGGGCAGAACTACGAAAATACCGTTACTTCTCAAGGTTGAGTGTCCCCCACGGAAAACGTATTCAGAATTCGTGGAAAATATGAACTCGACACACTTAAAGCACTGCGACACACTAACCGCGTGAATGTTCCGCCGGATTGATGGTACACAATGTTTAAAGGACGCACGTCCTTCATACCAGCTACCAGATCTGAATGTTGTCTGTGGTCAGGTCGCTTTCTTTTAACACGGTAATATTATCCTCGACGTACTTCTGGAGACGAACGTCGACCGGTACGTTGAAACGTTACGCGATTATCGCTGTGTCAAACATAATGAAAATTTACTTTGCGTGTGTAAATTGCTGTTACAGTGTTCTACTGAATCTCAAGTAACCTTGGTTATCCCCGCAATATATCCAAAATTACCCATCGCGTATCATTGAAAACCGATAGGTAATTATAATTCTTTTTTCGGTAAATTATTAACTGGGTTCGATCGCCTAGAAAACCTCAGATCGACAAAGACTTATTTTTAGGTGGACCGACTGTCTTCCTTTCCACAGTGTGCGCTACAACCCTCGAATAACATCCGTAAAATCACCGAACTCGAGATCATCGGTCGGTGAGAGTTTTTTATACAGTCGAAAGAAGGAATACCAGAGTAGCGAGGAATATCCCGAAGGAGAACTCGTGCGGGATCGGGAACCGGCAACGAGGGGTAAGTCGAATTCACAGACGTTCTTGGTTTCTCACCCCCATGCATCGATAAGGCAATATTTTCATAAGACACAAGGCCGGGAATCGACGTTTCCGCCTCGACGATTTTCCGCATGCATGGATACGGCCACCCTCCGCCGGACGTGATTGGCTTCTGATAGAATTACGAAGGGTGGACACACAGGGTAGCTAGTTTCTCGTGTGCTCGCCCGTCGGTTCCCTGTGTATGTGTGTGTGGTACATAGGCAGGACCACAAACGACCCTCGCTTAAAACAAAGGACGTCGCTCGGGCGCATCTTCATATAGTCAGGATCATATTAAGTTTATTTTTTGTCCCTTCCCACGGAAACGGGAAATTGATGAGGTCCTTTCTACGGTGTACGGGGATGAAAAGGACGTGGACGTCCGCCGCGTCCTTTGCTTCCACTTCTCTTAAGAGAGAAAAGCGTCGGTCCTACGTCCAGCTGCAGTCCGTTGCATAAAATTTTTGCGGGAAGATCTGAGACAGTGATCGTTGGGTGTTTTGATGGTTGAGATTTAAATACGAGTAAGCGATAGACCAGGGTGTTTGGTTTCTAAAAGAAAAATAAATTGTAGTTTACTTGAATTTCTTTTAAATATAATAATTTGTAAATATTTCGTGTACAGTTTGGTTTTGTGTAGACAAATTATAAAGTGAAAATTTGCAAATTGTATTTGAAAGTCTCTAAAAAATTTTCGATAGAATTTCTTTAGGTAAATATCGCTGCGAAATATTTCGATAAATTTGAAACGTGTGTTAGCGCTCAAGGACACCAAAGAAGCACGATCAGAGTCAAGATCTTTCCTAATGTACCGGATATGGTATGGCAAGGGCGGGAATAGGGTTCCGAGATTGAAAGATTCGAATGGCACTCATGCCAATTTCCTTTCGACGCAATTTCATAATTTTATTGGCAGTTTGCGATCCATCAGCAAGCGTGCATGAATCACGGGGACAGCTGCACGTCGACGGCGGAACTTTCGATCGGATCGATCATTCTTCCTTATCGCTGGTAAAAAGAGCTTAGGGTTATGACCTAAAACGAAATCTTCGTTTGAACGAATTTACGAGTGGTGATTCGATGTTCGATGTTGGCGCGACGAAGGGTCTTCGTGGGGGCGATCACGTAATTAAGCAGTCGTAAAGGGGATGAATATTATCGAAGCCTCCCGGTGAATTTAATTTGAAAATCCTTTCTGGTTTCTATCGAACAGAAGAGGGAATATTTTTTTCACAACATCGGCAATCACCAACAGTAGTAAAACGAATGAATTTTGAATATGATGAATGGCATATTATCGTTCGTGTTCCGGAGTTTATAATGCACTTTATCACGAATGGATTTTATCGAACTCCCTCGGATCGATGAATCATTATTTCAAAAATTCTTTCGCCATATGCATTATAATTAACCCTCTCGCCATCAAATCGTTCAAGTCTTTTATTTAAAAAATTTATGGTTTTACTTCCAATGAATGAACGTCGATGATGTGGACGGGCATGGAAACAAAAATTTCTCTAGTATCTAAAACGGAATTTCACGTCTCCTTCCCCTCGCCACCCCCCTACACCCGCGTGAATTTCAAACTCTTGACTATATGTTTAATTATTGAAACCTAACCCATATTCTTCCGTTCGGTTTCAAATACGGGAACACTTTTCATTATTATTTCCTTTCATCTTGAAATTTTTATTCGTCGCGGACGTTTTCGGAGAAAATAATTTCCAACGCAAACAGAAAGCCAGCGTTGATAAAAGTCCACGTTTATAATATAATTCCGCTATCGATATGTACATTTCCCGAAGATAAAACGAGCGCGTTATTACTCAAAACCCAGGAATAAAACAAATTATTCCACGATACCATGCAAAGAGCGTGTTTCATACTCGAGTAAACGATTTCAATTACACGCCATCCATCAGTCTCAGTTCCCTAATAGCCGAAGTTATCGAGACACTTTCACACGTGTCGCGGCGCACGACGCCGGAGCCACCCTCGTAAGAGTTCGGCCCACCTCCACGTTTCATAAACCATCCCACCCCCGTTTCCCCCAGAATCCTAGCTCGGTTGAATTTCAAGCCGGACTGTACCTGCATGCCAACAGCGTCGGTCGCCTGAAAGCCGAGCACATCATTTTATCTCCATGATAAATACGCTACATTTTATGCGCATTATTTTGCGCCCCCTCCATCCTAACGTGAGAGAGGATGCCCAAACCCCTGATCCTCGGCGTCCCACCCCATCTTCCTGGCGTTCCTCACCCCCGAAACGACACATACGTGGAACGCAGTTGTATCTCACCATGCTCGTCGTTCGCAACCCGACGACCTCCCTCTTTCCCTTCTAGCTAGCTGGTCCTCCACCTCTCGTGGCAGAACCACCTCCTCCGCCTCATCCTCTAACCCCTTCCTGTCCTGCTCTCTCGCGCGTTCGTCCGTCGGTCCGTTGGTCCGTCGGTCGGTCGGTCGGTCGGTACGTCCGTCCGTCGGTCCGTCGGTTCGTCCGTTCGTCCGTCCGGCCACCGCCACCCCGTACACAGCCCATCTTTTTTAATGTTAGGCAGTTATAGCCGGTGCGCAACGCGAGCGCGGCCGAAGTCTTCTTTCTCTCTCGTACAACTACTATATACCATATCCTCTGTCTTTCATTCTCATCTTTGTTCCTCTTGACCGATGTGTACCCGTACCATCTCTCTCTCGTTCGGGTTAAAAAAAAAAAGAAGAGGACTTAGGTCAATTTTTATCACACAAACCGGCCGACCGAGCGGCACCCATAAAAAATGCCTCTTTACGTATGGCGATTGGTCCGCAACGGGGCTCCGGGGGTAATGCCGAACCGCGCTCTTTTTCTCTATCCCCCTGTGTCTCTCTCTCTCTCTGTGTATCGGTATCCTTTTTTATTCTCTCCGGTTATCTCTGTTCGTTCTCACCCGTTTCGTACGTCGTCTCTCTTCCGTTCTATCCGTTCCTTCTCTCTGTCTCGCTTTCTCTCGTCCTTTGCTTCCTCGTTTTTTTTTCAACGCGGGGAAAAAATGCGCGCCGCCCGTCGATTGGTCGAGGGGACAGATGACGTAGTGAGCGACGTGCCACCCCCCGGCGTTTGGGGGTGGGGATGCACGCGAGACGACGGTGAGAGGGCGCGCGGTCGAGTGCGAGCTCCGGCACCGAACGGGGTGCATATATCGAGGGGGTGCCGTTGCTGGATACCGGGGGTGGGCCTCAGGTCGAATTGGATGGAAATATTATTACATTCGAGGAGCCTTCGCAAGATTTCACGCGTCCTCGCCGGTCCGGTTCAAGTTGCCTCGCTTTCGCGCCCATCAACCCCCGAACTACCCCTCCCCTTTCGGTCCTTCTTCTTGCGCCCTGGTTCTCAAACCACGGACCGCGATTCCCGTAGGGAAGAAACCGAGGTAATGTGGAAGGGACGCGGAAACTTTTGGAGAAATCGTAGGAAATGATTAATTTAAAAAAATGATTTTAATAATTTTGTTGGCAGTTGTTTTTTTTATATTTGTTATCGGTTACTATACTTGTGGAGTAAAGTAATTGATAAAACTAAAATTAAACGGTGATGAAAGGTAAGAATACAAGTTGATGGTAATGAAATGAGAGATAGGATGATTGTTAAGAAACTTTGTTTTATAGAGATGAAAAGATTTTTTTAGAGTTACATGTATTTTTATTATCAATTAAGCCTCACACAATTTCTTTTTTTTTTAAATTTGAGTGTTCCGAACTGTTTATGCGTGATCTTACGTGTACCAAAGGTTATATCCTCAGATTTGTTTTAGATCATAAAGTTCTCGCTGCATATTATTTTATCACAACATTTTATACAAAAAGAAGTAGAGATTGGAAAAAGTATAAAAGTGGTGCTAGTTGGTCGTCCGATGACGGTTGATCTTACGCATCGCCTGTGCTTGAGATGTCTTCTCTATTTTTAAAGTAACGGGTCCCGGTAATTGGATAACGCAGCCTTTTTCTTTTACAACTTGCGGGACCGTAAATCAATATCAAACACTCAACCAAACAATCTCCGCGTTATCGTTTCAACATTTCAAACTTAACGAATAAGAAATAAAACTTGATCACGCGTTCAAGAAACGTTATTTTCAACATTTATTCCATTCGTCCATCAAACACGTATGTCGTAAGATCCTCCAGTAAAAACAGAAACTGTAAAAAAAAAGCTCAGATCTCAATCATCCCAATAGAAAAAAAAACTTCTAAAAGAATCAACAAGACATCTCGCTGACATCCCGTGGAGAGCATCGGGTATCCCAAAAAGCCCGCAAGAAACGAGCCCGGTTTAAAGCCATTAAATTCCCCCAGCGGTCCGACAAAAAAGTCAGGGGGTGAGTTGGTGGTCGACGAAAGAAATCGACAAGCAATCGGCAGATTATCCGTAACTTCCGGTCACGGAGGATCAGTGGAAAGCGATCGCAGGAGGATTTGCCGAGTGTCGACACATTCCTACATTCGTCCTGTCCCCGTCGACGGGGATGGTATTTGTTTAGCGAGCACCTCGATATGACATGATCAGCGCATTAACCCCGCTCGCATTTTTTTCATCCGCGCGGTCCTCTTCTGGCTGGCGCCTGCCTGGGATGCGTTTTTATCGATTTGTAGACCCCTGCCCCGATGTGCCGTGTATCTGTATGTCCACCTCCACACTGCCGCGTACAAAGCATCGATAGAGAAGCATACAGATTGGACCGGGCGTCCCTCTTTTTCGAACGCAGCCCTCCCGCCCGGGGACACCATCGCGAAACTTCCGAAGCGTTGAATAATAAGGCCGACGTCCAGGACACTTTTCGATCCTTCCGCATCTTTGCTTCTTCCCGTTTGTGAGCTTCTCTTGCCTCGTGACTGGGAGTCATCGATAGACCGATGACTGTCATGATTGTTAGATCTGGATAGGAAACGTTGGTAAGATTGAAGTAGAGAGCGAGGGATGTAAGGATGGTTGTGTTGAGTGTGTAAGTATTTTTAAACATTGGTGTATTTGTGTAAAAATTGTATGCAATGAGGTGAGATTTGTTTCGTTTTTTTTTTTTTTTGGAAGGGGAGGGATGTGTTGAAGGTTTAAAGTATCCGATAGATACAATTGCTGTAATAAAAGAAGAAGAGAATAAAACCGGATAACTAAAAAGCCACAATATTTATTAATATCAGAGAACATACGATACAAACGCAACGGTGGCAAGATAATGTTTTCCGGAATTGATCGCAGTAATATTAATCTTCGTTGCTGACACGAGACCCGCATCTACTGGTTTCAGTACCATCGTCAATTTCAAAAACGCGACCCTTTTTGCGAGCTCGCCAGGCCATTCGCCGGCGAATTTTTTAAAACCAATTTAAATTTACCACCGGGCTGTAAAAGGTGGATAATAAGTTTTATGGGCCGTGCCCATCGACCATCTGCGATCCGTCATAGGCCGGTATCCGCTGGTTACGTCCGTTTCGTTGCCGATACATCGTCATACTATAACCCATACAACGACGTGCCGTTACATCTGTCCATCCTACGTTGTTTCCGGTATTCGTAGATACCTCGAAACAACGGATTGTTTCCCGTTGCTGGCCCTCTCCCGTCTCGAATCGATGCGGCGCAGCCGGAGAATAAAAAAAAAAAAAAAAATGAGTCGATCGGGCTAGCGTGCATCGACGATGCAACCCGGTCGAAGTGGCGCGAAAAGATTGCGGGAGAGAAAAGGGCGGGAAGTCGGCCTGGAGCCGAGCTTTTATCGCTTACGGAAGTGCCAAACACCTGTGGAATAACGGGCCGGCCAAGTACATCGTTGGCGAAGAAAAACGAAAGTATTTAGCACGCGAGAACCGCAAGATGGAATTTTATTGCGCGCCACCAAGAAAACGGTCGTGGAAAATATTTTACGGGCATGTCTCCCTCTGTTCTGTCTTAGAAAATACCGCGACCGGGGGGTTGTTCGCGGAATTTACGACCCAACTGATTTATCACACCGTGAAAACGGGTTTTAATGTGACTTAGAACTTTTCTCCGGACTTTTAGGATGATTCTATAAAATGATTCATGTACTCAAGGATTAGATGAGATTTGTTCGAAACTGATATGTTTACGATTTTATGTTTCAACTTTTTCACGTCTTCTTCTTTCTTTCGTTGTCTTCTACATGTTTCTTAACCTTGTACTAAACAATTTCATGCAATTAGAGTTCGATCAACACGAGACCGACAACTTTCAGATCCCCGTAACACGTTATAAATAATTGAAATATAATTGCACCAAATTGTCCGAGCAGTTATCGAACAATTTAAATTCAATAAACAAAGTAATTTTACAGAATATACCTATCAATTACGAATCCGTGGTATCTTGACCACGTGACGGGAACCGCGATAAAGAATCGTGGACCCAACTGCAGGAAAATGCGGGGGTGGCATAAGCATAACAATCATGAGTGGGTGGTGGGGAGTAGGGATGGGATGGTAGGGGGAGGGGGGTGCATGGAATCGGTTGTAAAGTCAAATGCGATACTTGGCTGACCGTTTCGCTTTGGGGCTTTCCCCTCACACTTTCGGGATCGGCCGCCGGTTCGTAACCATGGAAACTCAAGCTCATAATGATCTTCTACCAGCAGCCCAGAGTCCGGCACCCTTCTCACTTACCGACACACTCGAAAACCGCCCGCAAACCCCCGTATACGGCAGTCGTGACATCGACCAGTGCTCTGCGCGAGGCTCATCTTATTACAATAAAGTTATCGCAAACTTCGTTCCGCAACGTTGATCGCTCGCGTAGGATTATCGGGATACGGGTCAGCCGGCTGGATCCATATATCCTTGAAAGTGTTAACGTGGAGTGTGGAATATAGTTTAGTTAGGGCTGTCCCATTTTCACCCTCGTTTTCGAGGTCCACGTTGGCTTTCTGTTGAATATTTACTTGATACTCCTAGCGATTTCGTGTTTTAAATATTCCACGAACGAGAATAGTCAGTTCTTGAAAATTTCACACGGTCTGTTTATTTAACAAGGGGTAAATGAAACCGAGCAATGATAGGCCAAGTGGATTTCACGTATGTTCGAAAGTGTTAACACCCGAGTGTGAAATATTGTTCGGTTAGGGGTGCGGTACTTTGGGGTGGCTTTTCGGGTTCATGTTTGGGTATTACTTCGATGGTTACGGCTGATTTTGTATTTTGAATTAAACAGATCGACATTGTTAAATCGTATCCACCTTGTGTTTTTCCGCGCTCTCCGTGTGCGCGCGCGTGTCGTTTGATAGTAATAAAATTTAGCAAGTTAATTGCATCGCATAAAATTTGAAGATGATGAAACCTCACGGATTGAATATTTTAAAGCTGCGGAGCGCGGCCGCGACTTTTACCCGCGTTCCCCGTAAAAGTAAAATGAAGCAACGCGACCTTTTTAAAACCTAGTGCATTCGAATTAAGAGGCGTTCTAAGCGGGTTGTTTCCGTACAAGTTGCGACGCGTTGTCGCGGAACGCCGGAGGACGCTGGTGAAAAAAAATGAACCTTAACTCAATCTGTACCACTACGGAAAACACGGCCACCGTGTGTCGGCCTATCAATTTTTCAACAGCAATTCTCATTTCGACGAAATTTTATGCCATAAAAAAAAAAAAGGGAGCGTTCTCACCCTTCCGCAGTGGCATTACATCGGCACTGACCGCCGCAGAACGCAGTAATGCAAAACGCATTCATTTCGACGTAGCTGCATTCGTAATATCCCGCTCTGGTATTTTAATCAGTGACGTAACTATAAAAATTACGTGCCACCGCATACGATCGCGCGGTCCCCGGATATTAAATTAAGGACGTATGAATCGAGCACGTTGGCTTCTTTCGGAATAAAGTTTATTAATCTATGAAATGGAATTGTAAAACTACCAATTCTCATGCCGAGCACGGTGAAACCTAGGATTTATACATTATGCAAACTGTGTTTCTTAAAAACTTTGCCATTTATAAACGGAAAAATAAATGTATTTACAGAATTAACTTCATGTGAAATAAATATTTCATCGTTTAGTAAATATTCTCTTTCGTTTCGTACTTTTTGTACATTTATAAACAAGCATCCGCGGTTCTACGTATCTGTCACTTTTCCTCTACTTATGACAATTAAAAGTCGAGTGTCTTCTGCTTGCATGCTTATATTCTATTACCATGGATATACCAAGTTAATACACCGCACATGAGATGGTAATATTTCCTCTAATTAAATGTATCAGTCGTGAGTATTCAATTAACAGCGTGCCTAGTTACGATGAAGAAGAAAAAAAATGGCACAGCGACGAGTCTGATTGCTATTTGAGGATAAGAAGGTTTTCATTTCATAAAACGACAAGACATCGCTTCGTCAGGCTCCGCTGATTCAGCGTCACGATCTCTACTAATTAAAATGATTTCCGTGCGATCTCGCTGAATAATTTTATCTTCTTAATCACTGGACATTCATCGCATGAAAGAGTCTTGATTTTAAGTGCGGCCTCTAATAATTTCTAATAACGACGAGCTCTCCTCACGGCCCTGTCATTATATCGCTGAGGCACACGCCGCCGGAACGAATCCATCCCCCCGCGCATGAGCCACTTATGCAAATTATTGGAGGGTTAATTTTACTCCCCCCCCTCCCTCCTCCTCTTCACCCCCAACCACGGTTTTCTAGTATTTCTTGCTGCATCTGACGCCGTTATAAGCGACGTATAATTCTCACCGTGTAAAAGAACCGCTCTTTACCGGCCTTTGAAATCGCGCGAACGTTTAGACGCTCGGTGAACCGTCGTTTTAAGATTTTGTCTGGACGCATAGACGAAATCTGGTAACCCGGGATTTAAACGCCGGTTCGATATTTTTTCGAGGGGGGCTCGACACTACGGTTAAATTTTAGAAAAACACGCGTACGTCAGAGCGTGTATGCGTACTGCAGAGCGAGAATGAAAAATGGACTTTAAAATCGAATAGCTCCTGTCATATTATAAATTGAATTTCGGCTTCGGAGCGTGTACTGCTGGAATTTTTTTTTAACCTCCTTCCCACTGGTCACCAGCTTTCTCTTTTCCGCCTCCGACGAATTTGGAGCTTTTTTTTTTGTTATTTTACATTCTTTTTTTTTCAACGTCGATCGCGGCCATATCGAATATTTTTGACGAATTGATAATGAATGCCCGGGGAAAGAACGGGCTTTCTCGGACGTTGGCATATGTCGCTGTTAACTGCCGCGAGTTCGTGTTACCGACGTGCCGGCGGTATTTATTGCGATTATTCTAACGGTCTTTAGAAACAACGGGATTCACGATTGAAAGTTACGCTTTCGTCGGTTGAAAGTACCCCGCGAATAGAAGACTCACGCAGGAAAACCTTGCAAAGTTTCACGCAATTTTGTACGGTTTTGTAGAATCAGTTATGTGTTTTTTCTCCAATTTCACATTCCCATCAATTATTAAATTACGGACGATAAATTATGATTATCACACTTTCGAAGAAATTCCATAACGTTTGGAATCTATAGCCGCGATATAATTTCAAGGAAGATAATTGGTTCAAACGTAAATAGCAGTTCCATCAATTTCGAAAGAATAAGCGAGTGATAATACTTTCACGATTCCAACGGGTCAAGGCAATACGTTACCGTGACGTGTTTGCGATACTAAATGAGGAGGCGATCATTCTCAGCAAACTCGCAATGTACTTTAATCTGAACGGCACATATTAGTACATTGCACGGTTGGTAAATTATATTAATTAAATTTCTGGTTGTGATAGTATCGGTCTGGATGAATGTTCACCAGTATACCGTAAATGGAACGAATGGGACACCGATAGTAAGCAGCGAAATAATTACTTCTGGAACACTGCGTCAAGTGGATCTGTTATGCAGTTCTAATATTATACGAACATATTTAACTTTTGTAAAATTATAAATGCTGCCCGGCAGCTTAGTCGGTGCTTCGAATTCTATACAATCGTACCTAATTTCTCTGAAACATTAGTAAATCCGATTATTATTATTATTATTATTATTCACATTTACAGATTTATAACGTCCTCTGAATATCTACAGCCAATGATTAAGATCGAAATATCTAAAGTAAAAAATTCAACGGAAACAAATCGGCCGGGGATAACTTGTCCCATTAATATTCCTGTGATTTAGTGTTATAAATTATTAGACGATACGAATCCACGAAGGAGCAAATTTACGGCCCCATAGTGAAACACTTCCGCCTATACGGTGAGGCTGTTATCCGGCATCGGCCGGCCTGATTATGCTAAGCACCAAAATCGATCGCATTAGAACAGCGGACCTCCTCCGCGTTCCCTGTGGCAACGACCTTCCCGTCGTTCGATTCGAACCCTTTCGTTGACGCAATCACCGCGACATAATCAGTATGCAAAGTCCCCGGGTTCGGTCCAGCGCGAACCAACGTTATTCGGAGCGGGCGCAAAACGCTTCGGGAATCGTCGGCGTATGTTCGATTTCCTGCCGGCGAATCCTGATGTTCTGGCACATTTGTAAAAGCCGGCATGGAGAGCTGAGAAATGACCAATTTATCATTTCGTTCGACCGGTTGTACCGGTAACCGATGCGCATAAATTGCATCCGAAAATTCCGGGCAACGCCTCGCACGTAATCCGACAATATGTAGAATCGAGTCGAGAATAGATCATAATGGAATTTTAATAGCATTTTTACCGTCTTCCGCGCCTCGCGGAATCGCTCCCGCGGGAATTTCGTAACTTCTTGAGTCAGTCCGACCGTGAAAGTTTTGAAGAGTTGTATTAACGGCGATACTCGGAAGTGTTCGAAGGAAAGTCGATTTTTAAAATGAGAAAGTATATCGTTTTAAACAATGAACGAGATTTTGTTTTAGGGGTCTCGCGTTTTGAGATTTCGGAGATTTACGGGAGCTATCGCGAGTGTTTCAAGATATCGCGGACAATACTTTAGCCACGTGATCGTCGAACAAGCTACACCTAGCAAGAGGGAACCGCGCGGATGTATAATAAATAATTTATATCGAAGGGTAACGAATGATCCGAAGTGTATCGCTTTTCAAGTAATTCAGTTGTAAAGTTTCGAATGATCTTATTCCGGTAATATGTGCGAGGAGAGAAATGAAAAACGGAGAGCGGTAATGAAAAAAAAATCGTTTGTCACGAGGACGTAATTGGGACGTGTATTTAACGAGGGCACTTCTATCTTTTTTAATTTAACTTTAAACTAATCATGATTATTTTCATTGACGAGGGTTGAAATAGGTTTCGTCGGTTTTACATTATCCGTTCTCCTTTTTCATTCTCACTCTCTTTTCTTACTTCTTAATTCATGCTTTCCATCCACTTTATCCACTTTTACATTGCAGTGGGTCAGCGGAGTTTGCTCTTCTTTCTCCTCACTATTTAAACATGTCCCACTAAAGTTCATCTTTTCCTATTTCTGGAAAATGAGGTTCATAATCTATAATATAGTAGCGTAATGAATTCTTCACGAATCACATAAATATTATTATACGCTCCATACAACTCGAGCCGATCGTTCACGGTAAATCAACCAAATACAATCTCAACCGTTCCAAGTACGTGTAATTAATCTTTCGCAAGATTCTACCAACTGCTCGTTTACAGGTAATCGACGAAACAACGTACCTTATGGATTGTAACGACGATTACTCCCATCCCTTGGGTGTTTTCCCAACGTTAGCCAATCTGAACGTTCTAATCAAGTATCCTAATGTTACCACAAATTATAACAAGCTTCCGTTGTGGTTTTGGCAGTCGTTGAAGATCCACGGCAAGCAGGTACGTACCTCGAGAGAGAACGGACATAGCGAGAGGCATTTGCATCCAAGTGGCGTCCGTTAGCAATCCTAGCCCAATAATCCCTGTTCCACGTCGTCTATCGGCAGACGCTATCGGCTAATGACAAAACTACAGGCTCCGACAGTGGCACATCGGCCTGGTGGTGGACGTCGGTATCAAGTTGTTGCCGGTCCAGTTCAGTTGGACCCTCGCTCGCTGCCCGAATGATAATTTGCAAGCCCTCTTCCTCCTACAATGTCCACCTCCACATCCACTGCCACCTCTTTCCCCACCCATCTCTACCCCCCTTGGAACCCGTCGTGTCGCCCCTCTACGTTCATGTCCACCCTTTGATTACGTCATACCCCTCACGTCCCCTGCCCCCAATCCTCTAATTATATTCACTCGGCGCTCCGACTCTCTGGCTCCAGGGGGTCCAATTCCGTTCACCTTTCATTACGAACTGGCTACGATTCCAGCGATCGAACCAGCTGCGTTTTTTTCTTCCCGTCTCTCGCTCCATCCACTTCTATGGAGCCCCTTGTCCCGTCTCCGTCGCACCGTTTTACTATGTACTCTGTCTACCTTCCTATGCTCGGACTCTCTGGATCTCTGTTACTGGTCTGGTGCATGTGCAGCCCGCGACTACCGGCTGGAATGGTACCTCGGAATTTCCGCGTGCGTGCTGAATGTCCTCGTGTCAGCCCACCGAGAAGGGGTGGGATTAAGTTCCACGCTGGCTCGAGTCGCGGGGATGACTTAACTGATTGGGGGCGACGATCGTCGTAACGAGTTATGTCACGTCGAACACTCCTGTTATCCGATCTTCTTCGCTTCGCCCTTTCATACAACGGTTTAATGTGTTCCCGGATGGGGCGGACTTTTCAGAAACAATAGATTAAAGGATACACTTGGATTTAATCTACTTGATATCCGTTTGGAATTTTTGTTTTTTTTTTGAGAATCCACCACGACGTACTTGGAAGTAATTTATTTATCGGGAACTCGGACCTGGAAGAATTATGGAGTGCGAGTGTATTTTTCGGAATTACAGTAGTAACGTTCCGACAATAAGACATTCCGAGATTCGGAACGAAGTATTGCATGCTTTTCAGTGCTTAGACATAGTAATATTCAAAAGAGGGGGCGTTTCCACGGTGGCTGCGGCGTATCTTAGAATTGGTCGAACTGGACGTGTTGATTATAAACTAATGGGTCTTGAAATATAGAGATATTATACGCGACGGCAGTAGTTATTACTTCATAATTTCGGGAAAATTATTAAGGAAGGAAGTGGCTGTCTGCTCGCATAAGAAAGCTTAGCTATGTTATCTCTGGAAGATTTAGGAGGATCGCGCGCCACGAATAAGCCGCTTTATGCATAAGAGCTTCGAACATACTATACGTTTGGATGACCCGACGTTAAATTCTACGTCGCTGAATGTTTCACAATGAATTTACATAAGTATGGACGAGCTATTTTCGCAACGATGTATCGATTGTTTGTTTCGTGATTAATTCAATCTCATATCACATTCTGAAGCATATAATTTAACGCGACTATTACCGGGTTATCGATATTTCCTTCTTTTTAGGTACGATTAACGGTATAAATATTGTATAATGAATGCACACGGGGAGACAGTAAATTGGCTATTAACGATTTCCATATTAAATGTAATCTGATTCTTTTCTACACTCTTTCGGTTATTCGAAAATACCAACTTCTAATTGCACAAAAGAAATATTTTGTCGAGTGACCGGACGAATTAAACCGTTTTATCGTTCCGAACAATATAATCAAAGCGTCGAATTATTACGCGACACTAGAAATGCCAGAAGTGTCCAGACGCCTGCAGCGCAGGATGGTCCGAATTCAGCGTCGGAACGTCGACGACAGCCGGCTTCTCCTTGGCTCCTTCAGTGAGAATTCGAAGGAACTCCAGGCAGCCAGTTATCCGTAGATGTCCTGGAACTCCATTATTACTCGCCAATTAGCAATGATTAAAATATTTCGGCATCTAGGATGCATTCGGAATATTAATGTACACATGGAACCGGGACGACGTAATAATGCGGCGATTGTATGGAAATGGAGAATACGATCGGAAGGAAGGTCGTTTCTTCATTGATTAAATAATCCTGTGAAAGCCCCCGATAATGATTTATTTATTACGCCAATTATGTTGGGCCTATTAGCCATGCTAACGCGACCAGATATCACCCCGATCGTAAATTCCGTTAAAATTATCCGACAATCGTCGTTAATTGCATATTTATACGCGCGGTTAGTTAGTCAGTCGGTTAGTTTTATGGTGACACACGGATCGCGTTTGTACGGGACCGTAGGTACCTGATAAAATGTTTCGGTTATGCTGTCATATGCTCTAGATAATCGCTTCCACTCGCATTATCGTGAAATGTGAGCCCTCGATCGCGGAAAATTATTTTCGGAGGTAGACGATGCCCCGATGATTGAACGATAAAATTCTTGGTGGAAAAAAGTTTCTATAGGATATGGATATCTAGCGGCAATGGAACTGATTAATTACTTCTATGTTTCACCGTGTGTTCGTTTGTTTATACAAAGGAACTGTTATTTCAATTCAGAGAAAGCATGGCAAATAGCATTATACGTTTTTACGCGGAGCTGTCGCGTAAATGGCGATTTAACCGTGTATCAATCTTTTTAATTAGAGCTTAAATGAAATTGAATTATTAATTAAATTACGATGTTTCCGTTCCTCGTTAGCAGGGGATCTGTATTGAACGAGAGATTTTTCTTTTTTTTTTTTAATGGAGGTATTCGTTTCTGCGGCCTAATTGCATTTTGCCGAGTTTCATTGTTTAGCTGCGCGGTAAGTTGAGGAAATTCAACGAGGTATAATTGCAAAAACTCATTAAACGATCGTCTAATTTATGCTTAACAAATCGGGAATCATTTCGTAATGGATTACGTCGTAATTCTCACGTTTTTGTTTAATCACAGTACGCGCATAAATTATGAGAACATTTGGGCATAGTTTCGACCATGGGGGTGGCTTCACAGGTTTCAAAATTACACGGAGATTCTTCGAACTTTCCGACGACGATAATTCAGAACTTTCCGAGATGCTAAAGCCGTTCGGCTGTTAGCTATTTGTCTCTGACAAAATAAAATATGTTCTCAAATACAGTATAGAAAACTGCGTTTAGCAAACATTCATAGTTTTTCGTCGAAATCAATGTAAAATATTTACACTTTAAACGAAATTACTTTTCACGATTCGTGGAATAGAGTTATTCAAATTGTCAACAGTAATCATTCTACCCATACATATAACCAGATGATCGTTAAACAATCCTAGCTTAATCGTGCATTGGCAAGAACACAGAAATACCGTGGTTAAATTAAATTCAAAGGAAATTTTCCTTGAAAACACAAACAATTTTCCCTTGAGGTTTCGCTAAACTCTGTAAGGTAGCATTATGTGCCTTGGCGCAAGTGTATGCAAAATATTTCATGCAAAAGTATCCCGTTACCACGACTGAGGTCATTTCAATCCTTGTAATGGAGGTCCAGTGGTCGAATTTAATTCGAATACGGTATAGCGGCTAGGGTGACGGCCTGGCCAGGAACAGAACCAGAAGAGGGTTGCTAAATATTCAGGCATTACGGCTCTGCATAAATTCATTTCATTATAGCGCCACCAAACATTGCTTTTGATGCTTTCCGCTCGTCCCCTGCAACTAAGCCACCCCCGCACTACGGTCCCGTAGTATCGTTCGCAACCGCCTGCGGCGCTCTGTGCATTGCATTCCGCTTTCTCACCCCTTTTCTTCTCACTCCATTCTTCCCGATCGCACCCTTTCTCACCGTAAGTACCGTCAGGTCCATTCGACGTCCGTTCCGTTGAACGATTCCAGACGACTGGCGCGAAAGATCGAAAATAATTTCGTCGATATCGCATTCATTTCGTGCCCCCTTCTATCCATATCTTCTTCGATTTTCTTTTATTTCAACGTGCCCTCCGCACGGTAATCTCGCTATCCCATTCAACGTGATTCATAGGTTTACTTTGCGCCGGCACACCTGAAGAGTTATTTCATTTCTGGTCGTTTTAAACGTAATTGATCTCCGCTGTCTCTTTTCGATTCCGACGATATATATATATGTATATATATTATTGCTTTTAAACACACACATCATTGAAAGGGAGATATTTTTTAAATGATTTATATCACTGAAATTACCAAACTTGTAATTTTTCAAACGAATATTAACACTTCTACGCCGATGATTTATCGAACGTTAAGATACGATGCATTTTTCTTCGTTTTTTTCTTTATTATCGGAACCATAATTATAGTTTTAATCCATGTAAAGAGCCTGATTAGTGAGTGAAGGATTTCCGATAAAGCTTTGCGAAAATATTTAAAATAAAAAGGAACCGCGTCGACGGCAATATATCGGATACTAGGACCACTTTGGTTATGGTGACTAAATTACCGTCTACTTTTTTTTTCTACCCGTCGGCGTGCAGGCGCCATTATTCTGCTCGTAGGGACGTTCGATCTGGGCTCATCGAACTCACGATACGTCAGTGGCACGCAGAGAAACGCGGGGCACCGTCGACGTAGTGTGCAAAGCGGCAGGCTGGCCTCTCTCATGCATATGGAACGTTTCATTATATTAAACCCTTTCAATGTATAATTTACTTTTGCGTGAGTCATTTGAGGTCCGGCCTCTGCACAGCCATAGGAGGACAGAGGGCTCTGTAACATCGCCGACCTAAAGATAGCGTCCGATAGAACCGATAGAGCGCTTGGTATACATTATCCTCACGTGCGATTTTCACGGAAGTTTTGCTTCCTTCACACCTTTATTGCGACAAGCCCTTTTTGCATAGCAGTTACCACGCAGTGATAGAACGTGTCCGCGTTTCTTTTCCAAACGTGCTGGAAAAGGTGTCCGACGGCATAACGTTTACGGAATTTCATCGGACAGTAATTGTCTTTGCTTTACAACAGTCACACTCGATTTTATAGAGTTTTCGGTGTATCCTGGGAAACACGGTAGACTGATGTATTAATTAGAGGTTGTAGTAATTAATAATCAGTAGGTATACGTATATATTTTATAGGTAACAAATGTTAGGTAGGAAATGTTTGATTAATATCATATAGTGTCAATATAATTTGATGGTTGATGTGGTAAAAATAAATTAAACGTTAACGAGGTAGATACTTGTGCTATACAAATATTTCTTCGGGGAAAGAAAATTATTAGGCCTACGGGTATTAATATTCCAGGCAGTAAGTTGTCCAATCTCGTATTTGCATCGCGCGATTATGGCTCTAATTAACGAAAGCCTTCGTTCATTATGCAAATGACCATAATAACGCATGAGCGAGTGCATAATTCTCAACGCGGCCCACTTAAAATGTAATATAACAAAGTAAAGCGCAATTAGCGGGGACGCAAAGGTATTGTTAATTAGCGTAGCGACTTCTGGCTCCTTTATTATTTAACTGCGTATCCAGTTACGTTCCAGCCACAAAGGAACAAATAGGCAGACTTTGTCTACTTCATCCGCGGTAACGGTTCTCATTGCAAACAGTTCTCATTGCAAACAGGAAAGCACAAAAACAATATCTCCTATTACTATCGTAATTACATTTTAAAACGAAATAGAATTATCGCGAGTAGCAAATTCAAGACGGGATTATTTACGAAATGCGAACCCTATGGATCTCCTATCGAATGGAAAGCTCGTACGAAAGATCAAACGCAGGGTTCGACGATCTTTCGTAACTTAATATCACGATAGTCAAATATGAAAAACATTTAAAAAGTTTGCGGCGGATTCGATACGGAGTTACGAGACCGTGGCCCGCTGAAACGGGGGGGAGGGGGATCATTAATTACATCCGCAGAAAAATTTCTACCCATTGATTGAGTTTGTTAATTTACATGAAGTTTTCCAGATTTTTGCTGATACAAAGTCGAGGGGTATCAACAGTGACGCACAAAATTATTGAAATATGCATGAGACGAATGCTAAAAACCGCAGGATTAAATTCGCCAAGAATTAAAACGAAATATTACCTGCAATCGTATTTCCGGAATTCGCTTTTTCCCCATATTATTCTGTAGGCAGGCAGCCTTATTAATGCACGCAGTAGCGAAAAAAAAACATTCGACATTTTCGAGGCTATGGTAAAAAAAAAAGGAAAGAGAAAATCGCTCGAAAGTTATTAAGTAATCTAACCGGTATAAAAATCTACCGGAATTATTGTCCTCAAGAATGTTACGTCGTTTTTATGTATCGTCGTTCTACGCGAAAACCAACTTGAATGAAAGTTTATTTCTATAGAGGAAAATTGTCCTACCAAAGACAGCATCCTCTTTTTTTTGGAGAAACACGTGAAACGTTTGCCATATGACGACCCTTGGTTTGACGGATAAAAGTTACATTAATTTTCAGGATGTTTCGTCGACGTTAAAAAATATGCAAACCACCCTTTTTACCCGTCAGAGTACGGGAGCCGTATTTCGGTTCCTCTCTGACCAGCGTTGGGGTCCGCTGGGTGAATCGGACATTCACAGTAACACAATTAGACCAACAATCGATAGGAATCGCTAGTGATGAATATGAACCTGTTCTTGCACTACTGAGGAAACGTTGCGCGAAGAAAACGGAGCGAAATAAAGTACAATAAAATATAACACGATAATCAGATTTTCTATAGACATCGCAGAATTTAAATCGTATATTAAATAGATTATAAAATATTATCCGTGCTACATGTTTTTAAGCTTAATTCATCATTTAATTACCAACGAGTAATCGTAATAATATTTTAAATATTTCACCGTAGAAAATATTATTTGCTACAGAATTATCTGATCATCAACTGCGTGAACTTGTTCAACGAGATTATGGGACGTCATACGAATTATTGGATACAGGTAAATCGTTTTTTTATCGTACGCAACATAATAAGTACAGTAGTGCGCTGTTGACAATGCAAAAGAACGGAAATTAATTAATGCGGCATGAGCTTAATCCGGTGGGACGTTCTCTGTTCGGTGCTCGGGAACCGTTTGAACTTTTCGCTAGGAGCCACCCTGACCACCTACACCACCGCCTTCCCCTTGTCCAGTATAGGATTTCATCCCCCATCCCTCACAGTCCCACACCCTCTCCCCAACGAACCATCCCCTATCTCATTTGGCCTCATTGTGCCTTAGCATCCATTGTTTTTTAAATTACGAACCCCACTTCTGTCAGGCAGAACTCGATTTCATTTTTTGTTGGTACTGTCACTTGCCTGAAATGCTTCTCGCGATCCATTCACTGTGAGTTGTCTTTGCTGGGCTGACTGAAACGTATCCGCAAATGATAATCAACTAGAATCAAGGAAATGTGGGGAGAATCGAGCTCCACGGAGCACCGGTGGCGATGGTTTGAATAGTGTCTGACGTATAATGACGATACTACTTATGAAAGATGTTTGACAAAGAAAGCTTGTTTTTCCGTTGTCGGTTTTTTTATATCATGCTGGTATCGATCTACCGATACTGTAATGGCATTGCCGGTGTGTTTTATTTTTTTGCAATTAGCGGAATATCGAATAAACTAATCGAGAGAAATCTTGTTCCCGAATATGAATTCCAAAGAGGACGTACCAGATTGTCGGAATATTTTAATTCGCTATGAAATTATATTATCATTTTAATTCTACTCGCACGGGGACGCCAGAAATATGATTAACAAAGTTCTCCGATTTTCAAGCTGTTAATTATAAATTAATAAATTTTAATTCCACTACTCATCTCGATGATAAACAATGATCTCTGGAATCGCAACAAAAATTCAGTCAATTACCAGCGATTCCGACGGTGTTTTAAATATCATCATAAACGCCGCGTGACATTCCACGTGCACCAATGATTTCAAACGAGCCATCATTTATTTACAAATCCCTATGTCACTGCTCATCTAAAACGGTTGAAAAACGCGTCCGTTAAATCGCAAAGAAAAAAATGGAAACGTTCATCGAAAAATTTTCCATCGATTGGAAACAGTTTAACAAAAACGGGGAAAAA
Organism: Mimumesa dahlbomi; assembly: GCA_917499265.3. NCBI lineage: Eukaryota > Metazoa > Arthropoda > Insecta > Hymenoptera > Crabronidae > Mimumesa > Mimumesa dahlbomi. Next base: position 9,405,847 of record OU824124.1, read on the forward strand.
GTAAAACAAAGAAAAATATTATTATCACAAAAATACCGCATGACTTTACACGGGGGGTGGAGGAAGACCAGGAGGAGGGGGGGGGAGGGGAAAGGGGTACGCGGAAATGATTTCCAGCATCGCACTCCGGGCGGCCGCTACAAAGCCGCATTCTTCCGAGAAGCACGTACTCGACCTTCCCATCGATAGCTGTCATCGATAACGCCGAGCATGACACTTTCACGCGCGCGCGACCCATTTGCCGGCATAAATCATTGGAAACGAAAACATATCCCCGCGGCCACGCAAATTTGCCAACACCCGACCGCAGCTGAGAGAGAAAGAGATAGAGTCACCACTCGGCCGGGAATACCCACAGAGAGACCGACCGGGTAGATCGAAAAGCAAGACAGAGATAGAGCGGTCAGTGAGAGCGCGTAAACAAACGCGAAATCATGACACGGCCGCGGCCTACGGCCGTGTATATGGACCCCGTGCCTCGTGTACACACGGCCACCAACACGTACAACGAACTGTGTGGGCGATGGAGGGCGTGAGCGAGAGGCGAACGGTATCAGAGCCGGAGAGTCAGCGAGAGAGCGCGAGCAATCGTTCGCCAGAGAGAGAGAACGGACCAGAGGCGAGGTGTTCTAGCGTGGATGACTCGTCATTGCCGTGGGGCGCGCGTGCCACGCACACCATGCCAGCGGTGGCCACGTGTATACACGACACGCACGCGTGTGCGACGTGAGCCGGTACCAGCGATCCACTGCACCGCTCACCGCTCCCTACAGGATGCTTCATAAACCCGAGAACCGATGGGATGGGGTGCCGCGTGTCCCGATGACTGTTTCGTGTTTCGATGATTAACAGGTGGTGACCGAGTACCGGGTTTTTTAATCGTTCGCGGTGAACTTTCCACGCGGGAACTGTGGATACGTTCCGATAGAGGTTGTTCGGAAGTATTGCACGATGATGTATCTTATTTGGTAATGACTTAGGCTTATTATCGAACGACGTTCTACGGCTGTGTCTGACTATATACCGATCGTATCCCTGGCGGTATTACGAAATTTTTCTCTTTCGAACGTTCGATTCACGAAACGTGAGATTCTTTATCGAAGTAACGTTTTATGGATTTTTCCGGCGAGCAAATTTTTTTTTCCCCGGACGCCATTTTGTTCAGTACCACGTTCGATACGGTCGCGGAAAAGTATTCGCGTTCGCCCCGAACGACGTTCGATTCCGACGCTGTAGCTACCACGATTCCGATACGGGAATCATTTCAATCCAAACAACCTGTCATCTCTCGATGCCGAGTCTTCTGAAACACCCTGTACGTGCGTCGCACACGAACCCGGAGCCGCGGGTGTACGTGTGCCGGCACACATACACACCCCGTTGTCCCGGCGCTCTCTGGCAGTCATCGCCCACACCAGCACCACTCAATTACTCGCGGCACGCTGTGGAATCATTTACCCAATCATTTAGTTACATCAACGCAACGCAACGCGACTGCCCGCCGCACGGTCAGTTTCGCGGGCTTGCCGGCTGTTTCGGAGCGCGGGCGGGTCGAACGGGGGGGGGGGGGGGAGAGCGGACCGGGTTTTCGAGAGGAGAGGAACGGTAAAGAGAGAGCGAGAGAGGAGAAGGGGAGAGGACAGGTCGCATGCGGAGGCTATTGTATTTCGCCACGCGGGACCCGGTGTGTATCGTTACCCTGTTGATTTCGCGTTATATCGTTATGATGACGATATAATAGCTCCGGTGATGCTTGCCGCGCAGATTTACTTTGACGTGCCGTGCCGCCACGTCAATCCGCGTCGCTGCGTTCCCGCGTTCTGGAAAACCGATTAGGACGTCGGGGCTTGAGTTCCAGGGGTAAGAAAGGCAGTCCGAGGGGTTGTCTTGAGTCGTGGATCTTTGACGGATGAACTCTGGCAACCGTGACGATTGCGTCGCACGATTCAGATTGTAGATACGTTCTCGGCGATGGGGAATCATTTTTTTTTTCACGAGGGAAGATATCGTTTTCGTTTGCTGACGGTATATTGTTTTGGAAGATTTAGAATATTTTTAAGAATTTTTAAACGGTATTTCCAAAATTATTGGAATACATTTTATACTATTAATAGTTGTACGTTCTATCGTTTTTATTAATAAATAGATCAGTGGCCTAAGTATCAGGAGTTAGACACACGTCGAAGCTATTCATGTAACAACGGTGTCAAAGTACGCCGAGTGTTTCAACGTTTCTAATAATATTACACGACCAAAAAATTCGGGTAATTTAAATCGTACATTAAATTTCACAGCGATACCGGTAATTGTTTGTACGTTTCACGATGAATGTATCAGCATGTGATTAAATATAAATTACGTTAAATCCTATCGGGGAAGAAGGCAAAAGAAAATCATGACATACCGGAACACCAAAGTGTAGCATCAGCGGTTGTTCCATCACGCGGGGCCAATCGTAGCAAACTTCCATCCCCCGGCAAGTCCGGATACATCCTCGAAAAGAGGAAAAAAATCCATCGGCGTGGGTGGGGCCGGACGGGTGGTATATTGCAGATCAATACAATTGCACGTTAGTGCTAATAAATAATAGGCGGTGGGAGCAGAAAAAAGCGCGCAATGCAGCAACGAACGCAACACACAAATAATACGCAATACATCAACCACGCCGGTAGGTAGGTACGTACGTGCATTCTCTCACTCCCACCGACATTCCTCTGTCTCTGTTGCGCCTCCACCTACGCCAGTCCCCTTTTTTTCTGCCCCGCACCTATAACCGTGCAAGCACCACCCCCGGGGCACCGCCATTTCCGGACAAATAAACTCTAGTCGACGTAATTTTTACGCTGGTCGCCAAACGCGACGAAAAGCGAGGACTGCAAACACTGTTCGGTGAAACGACGAGGAATCGTTTGTTCCTGCGATCATTTCTAAGAGCATTTCTTGCGAGAATCATACACTGATGTCGTTGTCGTGTATAGGTGGCGCATTGGTAACTGGTTTGTCTTTGGACATTCGGGGAAGATTGAATAATATTGTATACGTATATGTGTATATACATGGAAGTATATAGATTGAGCGATGCAAAAAGAGATTTGTATTTTTTATAAGATTTATTACGATTCTTTTCTTTTTGTTTTTGTTAAAAGAAAAGAAGAAACGTAGAGGGTAGTTTTCGACGATAGATCGTGGAATTTTCTCGAATGGTACACTTTGAACGGAACAACAAATTAAGAAATGGATGTGTAACGATGTTCCGAAACAACGAAGACAACACTGGTAGTCTGTACCTTTTCCCATTAATTAAGAGTGATTAATGTTATGCGGTCGAGGGTGGAGGGTCAGAGCGGAGCACGAAAGGTCGGCGACGGCGTGGCTGTCGAACATTAGTTAATTTTGAAAAATTGCGCTAAACACGCGCCTCGTGAATTGGCTTCTGGGGGGCTTTGGCAAGCCAATCGGGAAGAGACATGCACGTAGGTACCCTCTCTACCTTCACCCCCGTGCAAACGCGACGACCAGGGGCTGGTAAACCCCTTCGCACCCCTAAAAAGCGCTACCCCGCGTCCCAATACTACCCCATCTACCCCCAACCCTTCAGCAAGCAACGACCCCAACCCACCCACGCACACGTTAATGCCTGAAAAATGTACGGCAATTTTTTATTTTTTAATACGCTCCTTCTTTCTCTCGCTCGCACTCTCTGTTACTCTCTCGGACCTCCCTCTCCCTCTTTTCCGCCGACTATGCGTGATGTAGCGCCTCGTTCAGGTTCGGCTCGGTCGGTCGGGGCTCGGGTTTTTTCGCTCTATCGATAATTTGTTTGGATAATTTCCAATGCTATTGATCTAGATGTACATCCTGCAGGATGTATACAATGCCTGTACCGTCGCGCACAAAGCACGGATAGGAGGAGTGCAAAAAGGGGATGCGTGGATACCGGAGGAAGAGGAAATGGCAGAGGAGGGTTCAGCCTGATCGTGAGTTACTGACGTTTTAGTATTTATCCATCTACGAGCTCGTTTTCCGCGTATCCGCTTAGGCGGTGGAGACACGCACACGTATATACCAACACAAGGGAAATTTCGTGTATACCGATATTCCTCTACGGATGTTTTCGGACGTTTCGCCGTAATATTTCGTTAGCTGAAGGCCCGTGCGGATCAGGAGGGAGGCGCAACACTTTGATGAATCGCCCTCGTCGCCGATACCGCAGATCGACAGATACGATGGCGGTACTGTCGTTGCACGGATTTCTGGTGACAGCGGACGAGAAAAAAGAAAGTCGATGGGACGACAGGTGCGCCGATCGCGGCTTCAAGGACTGGATGACCCTGTCACCGAGAGCCGTGTCGTGGTACTTATATGAGGGTTGAAAAAGGCTATCCGATGGCCAATTAGTGCGACCGTCTTCCTCTGTCCATTCATAATCACCCGAATTATTAAATATTAATTCTAGGATTTTCTTTTTTATCGATAGAAGAATAGACAGAATTACCTAAAAAAATTCATCCTTGGTCAATTTTATTTTCTTCGTTTTAACAACAGTCTGGAGATTTATAAAATTTCTTCTTTTTTCTTATTCGCTAGATTTTGTACTTTACTTTTAATACACGAAAAGTAATTCTTCTATTATGTTTGGATTATCGTAAATATCGGATGTGACGACGAAAGACATTTCTAAAGAACTTTACACGCTCGAGTGAATTTATCCTGCGAAAGATATTCTCGCCCCGCAAAAAAATAAAAGAATCGAATGTGTATGAAAGTAAAAGAAAATGTTTGTGATCATCAAGACAATGCGAATATAATCCTGGAAAAAGTAGCGGAATGGTATCAGAAGGATAAGAGGTGGAATGAGGTGAGACTTCTGCTCTCTGGGGTTGGTTTTCACCTCACTTAACCCCTCGTAGCGGTCGGCTTGGTGACCGAGGGCGTTTCAAGGGCCGCCTGGCGAGGATGCGCCGGCCTTCGTACCTTCGAGTCAACTTTTAATTAGCTTTTCCGAATTACCGATGTAGCGGAGCTCGATTCATCGTTTCAGACTTCTTTGCCGGGCGAACAAAGAGGGAACCTTAGTAGTAGACTAGACCTTCCCCTTTCATCCGACCGTGTTCTATCTTGGACAATGGCCAACTTGCTGATTACGGGGATCTTAATAAAAACGTCTCAATTAGTAAGTAAACGCGATTGTCGAATTTCCCCTGATTTCTCTTCTTACGTAATTATGCTAGGTGAATTATACGCTAATTAAAAATTGCTAAACACCACGGAAATTTATGAAACTTTCCGACGTTACTAATTAAGGAGACCAAACTTGGGCGTATTTCTTTGGAAATTTCTGAAATAATTAATTTCAAGATGTGCTAGATAAAATATGCAGAAATTGAATGAGGAAAGTTTAGAGTACTAAAAATGCATTGAACTTCAATTCCTACTTTTACTAGTTTCGTGGTGGAAATTAGTTCTTATTGTTAGACACGTTAAAATGAATTTTTGTTGTTAACTGACGCAAGATTCTGACTGAACGAACGTGCAATTTTTTATTCTCTCATAGCTGATCCGTTGCCTTGCTAATTAAAACAGGAATTCCCAAATAGTGACATTTTGATTATTTTATTTTTTACAATGAGTAAAGTGGGTTCCTTTATTCAATATCTCTTGACCATCCAACACGTGCGCCCCTTTCACACGAAAGACCAACAAGTGATATATGCACCTACATTCTGAATCCATATGTCACATACCATTATACTCCTTACTAACATCTTCATAAGATTTCTTGTATTGCTATACCGCTACGTGGCATTATTTTAACTCCAAAATTATCATCCATCATTTTGAAGGGCGAAAATTTATTTTTTTATCCAAATAAAAAATTTATAATCAAGTACCGTGTGGAATAATAATATAATTGGTGATTTTTTCAAGATTACGATTTATGGAAGTCATCGACCGAAATGATTCAAATATAATATCCAATCCACGATCGAATATTTCACGATATACGAAGTTCCTCGCGCCGCTACAGAACTTCTGGCGCGCGAAACGTTCCGAAACACAAAACGTTCCAGTTTATCAACGAAGTCCGAGGCACCGAAGGTTCGGCAAGCTTGCCCTAATGAACATTCGGCAGCGGAACAATCGTTCGTACGTCCTCTAATCACCTTTTTCACATGGGTAAAATTCGAAGTAACCCAAATATCTCGCAGGCAGCGCGGCTCTCATTCCCAATCTCGCGAAAGCCGTCGAATTCGTTTAACGAGAACGGCCGAACGGTGGAGGCCTGTCGTCGAAAAAATCGTCGCCACACCCACACCAACACCCATCCACCCACATGCCCCACCCGTCCTCCTCCACCTCCTGGTCCTCTACCTCGGACGTTGCGGGGTGGCACGCTAGCCGTGCCATCAAGGTGCTCGATATTCCGCGCATTTCGGTATTTCCCAATTAATAGGAAAGCGCGCGAGCGCGCTCTCACTCTTGCAAAAAAATGGGAGGAAAAAGAAATGTACACACGTACATACATACAGCCGCATATATATTTGAATCTATATAAATGTTTATATACACATATATATATACGTATGTATATCCATGTCTCTGCGTATATACGTATGTATGTGTACGTATATACGTGTATACGTGAAATCTATATGTATACGGGAAGAGACGTGTACACAAAAAGTATAGATGTATGAACGTAAAATTTCTGGTGTGCATCTATATACCTGACAAGCCGGTACATATGTACACGCATACCATCGCGCACGCGTATTCTGACAAAGCTTCTAACGCGAAAAAAAACGCGAGAGAGAAGAACGTAGCCAGCCGTTCGTGCCGCGGGTGTAAGTGAGAAAGACGCGAAAGAGAGAAAACGAGAAAGACAGAGATGGAAAACGATTGGATAGAATCAGCAGTCTGCGAGTAACAATGGGGGGTTCAATTGAAAAAATAATTTAATGTGTCCTTTTAATTAAACAGAGAGGAGGGATAGGCGGGTGAGGATCGAATCAAGGGGGTTCCGTCCGAGAGGGACGCCGGGGTAGCGCGGAGGGAGGGAGGGAGGGTGGGAGGGGGGGGGGGTGAGAGGAAAATCGCGGATGGACGAGAGGTGGAAGAGGACACCGGAGGGGTGGTGTAGAGAAGCACCCACGGTAGGAGGAGGCAGAGGTAGAGGCGGAGGAGGACGGAGGAGGCGGAGGAGGAAGAGGTGGAGGCGCGGCTCGGATGGACGCGGAAATTTAAAACCTGATCAATTGATAGGACGGAATGAAAAAAGTAGGGTTGTGGGGTTGCGCGGGTAGCGGTGTGCTGGAGGAGTGGGTGCCACGGCGCATCGACAGTGGTGAGGCGGGTGAGGCCGTAGGACGTGGTGGTAGCTGGGTGAACCTGTGCGGGGGTGTACGGGACTACGGGGTACCGTTGGCCCATGGCTGAGGGGTAAGGGGAGATCGGCGAGAGAGGCGGGTAGATGGGATTGCCGGGCATTATTCTGAAACGCGAATTTGTTCATTTGTTTCTTCCCTCTGTATGCGCCGCGGCGTGTGTGCATCCTTTTATCGACTGAAATCCAGGCTTCGAATTACCGTGCAAATGATTTTTTTTTCGAGTGCGCACTCGCGCTCGTTCTCTACTTCCCCGCCCGCCCCTCCACCCTTCTATCGCCCTGTTCTATTCCTTCGTTCTTTCTCTCTCTCTCGCGCGTTCCTATCGCTCGTTTCATCTCCCTTCCCCGGCTGCTCTGTCTCTCTCTTTCTCTCTTTCTGTCTCGTTGGTCCTACTACCGATGCTCTATCGTGCTGCGCTGCCCCGCAAACACCCGCGCATCGGACTCAAAAGGAATTTAAAACCGCTGCTAGGGCCCGCTGCCGCCGCCACCGCCACCGCTGCCGCCGCCACCGCCGCCGCCGCCGCCGCCGCCGCGGACGTCGCGCTGCGAGATGACGCGCTACGTAACAAACAAAAAAAAAGACAGAAAATATCCGTGCGATTCTCACTGCCCCCGGGGCTTCTGTTACCCGAGTCCCGATTCCCGAAATACCCTGTCTACCCCCCTTCGTAGAGTTTTCGAACGGTACGTCGCTGCTTAGTGCGTGGCTGACCAGTCACGCTGATAATACTGCCAGAATTTTTTTTATTGCTACAAACATTCCCTGTACGTCGTGTTACCTTAATGGAACCGACACTCCTTTTTTTTTAATGTGAATTTATTCTGCGTTGAGAATTGGCAAATTTTCATCTTGTTAAACATACGGTACACGATAGATTTGTAATGTTATAGAAAAACTTGTTTAGGCATATAGAAATTATTTTACATTTTAAATATTTAGGAAGTGTACATAGTCGACATACATACATATATGTTCGGTTTTAAATAGGTCGAATAATAATTCTTATTGGATTTGTATAAAGTCCACGATACTATCGGGAAGCTTTTCGCTTCGGCCCGACAGTAAACCGGCCACGGTTTGTCATAAATCGTGACGCAATCTCGTTAAACGGTATTTCCGTCTTTGGGTGTCACGGTCATCCGTTGAAATATTCCGTCGACTCTGTCGCGCGGCGTCAGCTTTATACGCGTAAACTTGTCCGTGGAAACACGGAGGATGATCTTTAAGGAAGAAGCTTGTCAAAGGTGATTCCCTCGCAATCGATGTCGTTAACGACACGATCCCGAAGAGTGCGGGTGCTGACCCGAAGTCACCGGCAATCCCCGAATGGACATTATTACGAGACGAACTGAAGCATAGATAAACTCCTGCCGTACGAGATCCAGGAGCACTGTGGAGCAATATGAAACTCCTCGATCTAATATGGCTTGAGGCGGCGACGAAGCGTGACGTCACATCCGTCCCATCCGTCCCATCCAACGGTCATCTTGAATATTGAGTCGACCGCCGGCGGACCGGAAGTTATGAGATTCGGATTTCGACCCCGATGTCCCGATCCGCGTTTATATATCCCGATGACTTCGTTTCGGACCGATGAACGTTCCTCAGGCCGCCGACTTTCTCCCCTTTACGTGTTACCGCCGGACACGGACGAATGTTGCATTTCATTGAATTTTCTAGCACACGGAATGCAATTGGATTATGCGATGGGATGTGAACGATAACTGTGCGATTAATCGATCAGTGAGAACAAATGGTACGGCCTGACGAGGGGTTGGTTAATATTTGTGTCAATACAACGGATAGCAAAATTATAATAGAATAGATGACAATTTTTTACGAATTTAAATAAACGGATGATGCGATATTTGTTGGGCATCGGAATTTTGTAGATATTTTTATTAGGAATTTCTCAGTATATGGGAAATGTATGAAATTTATTAAATCTATTAATGGGCTGGAAGATATAGAGGAAAATGTGAGAATGAAAATAGTTAGATTCATTTTTTTGTTAAATTTTTATAACATTATTCAAATCAGGCTTTAATACTTTTTGGGAAATATATGGAGGGAAAAAGGAAAGTTTTACACGTTCGGACGTGTACGCAGGACCAGCCGGGGACTGTAACCAACCTAATCAAACCTAGCTGATTGCAAACATCGTGCCGATTGGAAAGGCAATCAACTGAGTAACGTTAACTAAGTGTAACTTTGCTCGTTACTCAGCAGGGGAAAACTAGAACTAACCTTCTGATCATAAAAGCACCAGGGAGCATTAGAAATCCAACAAATTTTTCCGCAAACCGTATGATTTATCCGGCAAAACTTCTTTCGGAAACTATGTACGTAACAGTATATCTGAAATTGGACGAATCGCGATACACGACGGACGTACATTCAGAAACTCGCGTAATTCGTTTAAAATGCATTTGACGATTTCATTGTAACCAATTAATCTTGTAATGTTAAAACCGTCTCGTCCGATGCGAGTCACGTCCACCTGACAAAAGAATAAATAATCAAGTCTCCGTAATTTGCTGTCTCAAATATGAAATATTAACGCGGCCGGCTGCCAGGGGATTTACACCCATGCATATAATGTCGTTCCCGTAACGAATGCTAAATTTTCATGTTAATTTCCAAGATTCTTTCGCGCCACCTTGACTCCTGTAATTCGACGAAAGCGCGTAACTAGATGGTCGCATTAATAAAAAAAAAACACCGTCGACGACGCCGTATCGGGGTGAAACAATCGATAATTCATTTGTTGCGTCAATTAAAAATGTAATTTAAAAATACATTAAAAGGGCCGAACGTAGAACGCGGACAGAAGGGAAGGTATGCGACCGAATGCAAATGAATTATTAAAAATTTAATCAATCGAATCGGCAGTGCCTTGCCTTCCATCTACGACGTAATGATTATTCATGCTGAGATGGTTTCGCGCGAGCGAATATTTATAATTTGTTTATTTAAATTGCTTGGCCGCGCCGTCAGCGCCGCGTGTCCTCACAAAATTGCGTTATTAAGTTTACCGTTTCGTATAAATCGCGTTTTCAACGGAGATTATTGGAAACTCGGGTATCTGAACAGTTTATGGATCTCCGCGTCGAATAGTCGATGTTCCGTCACCCCTTTCTTCTGATCGGTGTTCTACCATCGGCCGCAAAAAAAAACGGGGGAGGGAGAAAGAAAAAGAAGAAAGAGTCGCCGGTAAAGCCAGATTTACAATTGACTTATCTCGCGATATTTCTGCGCAATGAATTCAGCAAACACCGAGCATCGGAGGATAAATATTTAGCGTCAAAATACTAACTTCTTCGGCACCGCTGACTTCTGCTTGATATTCAAGCTTGATTTACTATTCCGATACGGTGGAACCGTTCCCGCTGATTTTCAACGAGAAATTTACATTTTTTTAAATACAATTCTAGACAACGTTATAGATAATATAATTCCCGTCATTATAAAATGACAGAGGGAAAATACAATCCCGAGTCGATAGTCGATATTAAACATTTTTATTCAAACTCATTTACACAAAGGGCTTCCGATAAATAAAAGAATTCAACTAATCTATTACAGCCGAGTTATCCTATGATTTAACATAAATTTACATCCGACCAATCTGCCAGACTATTCTCTCCGGCGGGACGTCAAAGTCTTTGAGAATCAATGTAGAAGCTATAGAAGATGATCGTCACACATAAACGTAGCCCGAATTGTCTGCAAGCCTTCCTTTAACGAAGCTGTCGTCCCTCGTAATAGAACTCGAGTATTTCGTCCAGCACCACTAATAAGTGGGAGGGCCCCACGATTCCTCGAGAAAGCCCCAATGGTAGGGTTTGATGTTCCTTTCGAAGGGACCCTTGCGAATTCGAGAACGTCTCATTTCACGTCCCTTCGAAGACCGTCGTCCTCCCCTGGCTGACCAGACGCATCTTCAACTACTTCGTCTCATAACCCGACGTAATATCGATCGATGGGCTCATTTAAATATTGACCGATTCCGCGAATGTAAAATTCAAAGTATCCTTATAGGCATTTTTACATGCGGTTCTCCCTCCCCCCCCTCCCCCTTATCTACCAGGTTTCGTATAAGAAAGATGAAAATGTAACCGACACCCGGTAGCCTAATGTATTTATGCAGGAATACATGCATGTACTTGAGAATCTACTGGCCTACCCTCCTTTCATCGTGTTTCCTCGTGTCTTTGTTCCAGAATACCTGGCTATGGAAAATTATGTGGTGGCGGAATATGTTTTCGAATGCTTCGGAGAATTGATGAGTTTGGTAATACGGTGTTGCGGAGGTAAGTGAGACGTTCGCGGGATTTTCAAGAGTTAAGGTCTTGACTCGGGCCAAGTACAAGAGTTCCCGACTGGTAGACCTGAACTACTCTTTTCCGGAAGAATTAGATCGAGGTTTTCGGGGTATTCAAACGCATTAAATACGCATATTTCTCCCAAACTATGGTGATATTCTTGTATGGGACGTCCACCCGAGTAATTTAAGCCTAACTACGAGAAGATCCATCAAGCCAATCGCGAGATATTTTGATCTAAAAAGTCGAGGTTTTTGTAAGAAACGTCGTCTTCTTCCTCTCCTCCTTCTCCATCTCCATGTTCAGCCTGTCACGCAGTCCGGTGTCAAACCCTAACATATGTTTCATACCATGCGAGATAATTTTTCTGTCGATAACGTAGATTTTTCTATGTAATCTGAGACATGCCGGAAAAAAATCAAGAGACAAGGTTTTGTCTCGGACCAAATACAAGAGTCGCTTATTGGTATTCAGAAAATCTTCAAGGGTTATCAATAATTTATATATTTAACATAATGGTTTCTTAAATTGTAGAAGAAATGTATTTGATTTTGAAACTTAGGCTTAACAATATATCGCAACAATACCCTTAAAACAGATTAAACGCCGACTTTTTTTCAAATGAATAAGAAATAAATTAAAAAATATTGAAAATAAATATTACTTAAATACCCGATAAAGTAATTAGAAATGTTTAAAATAAAATTAATGAGTGACCACGATTGACGAAGACGCACCGTTGCTCTCGGCTGTCGCTACGGCTGCGCTAGGAGTGCAAGCGTGACAGACAAAAGTAAAGAAAGAGAGGCCCTTATGCTAGAAAAATTCGATTCATGTTACATTCCGCATTGCTTTGTCGTCAGCCGCGGTCTCACACATGCTTGCGTGGCCACGTCGCGTCGTTTGTTTGGCTAGTGCGAGCGCGACGGAGTGACGGAAAGATAGAGACAAAGAAGTCGGTGTCAGTTGTTTATATCGGAGACATAGTACGCCACATCGAGAACGAATTATTACGAAAAAGAGGGAAACGTAGACACCTTCGTGATGCATGCATTAGTACGTCATTCGGAAATTTTCAATGTGTTATCAATAATTAATGTGTTTCATTGTTAGAACTTCGATACATGTCAAAGCATATCTTAAAATTTCTACAAGCTCTTCTTAAGTATATAATCAAATTGTTTTGTAAACAGGTCTTCCAAAAAAAGTAGGCAAATTTTTTTTATCAGGTTATCCGGCACTGTTAAATAATCTTTGTTACATGCTTCGTATCGACACTTTACCATCTCGGCTATTGAATCTCCAAATTGTTCTTTATCTATTTGTAACAGTGTTACGATATTACTTAAAAACTACTTTTTGTTCAAACCCGTCGTTGAAATATAGGTAAAATTAGAGGACATAATGACGTTCTTATACGTAAATCGAAAAATGTTTACAAGGATATACATTTGACCAAATTAAAGTTCTAAAGTTAAAAACATTTTTCAGCAATTCACACTAACCATTATTTTAAATTTACCCCATTTTCATAAAACCATTTTGGCCACTTCTATGTTTATTATAATTTTCGAATTAAGAATTTAAAAACCAAAGGTACAAAATCGTCACTGTCTTGCAATAATTAAATGTTTATTATTTTGTTAATTCCTTAAAATGTGTTTTCTTTTTCAATATTACTGACAATATATGCAAGTCCTAGTACCTAGACTAAATGTTTACTGTCTCGGGAAGAGTCTCTGATTTTTTTATTCACGTCTTCAAAGAATTTTTTAAAATTTGAAAACACATAGTTCTGGTTACTATATTTTTTAAACATAAATAACATTTAAAGGATAATTTTTTACATTTTGCCACATCATGATTGCAAAATTATTATAATAATGAGATCTGTATATTCCTTTATTTTCCTGCATTCCCTGATTTCTTTATTTCCTTATTTCTTTAATAACAAGTATTTCAATAAAAAAACATACTGTACTTTACATAATTCTACGAATCGAGTGAAATCCACAAAAAGCATCGAAAATGCAAAGCTATGGGCCAAGTACAAGAGAATGTTACATTGGAATAGGTTGCTCATTAACATAATTTTTACACGGGATTTGAAATCAATCAAATGTGAGCAAGTACAAATTATTGTAGAGCAACGACACAATACTATCGCTAAGTAAATATATACAATTAACTAAATTTCCCAAAATATGGTGTCTTCTCATTTAATGACTAAATCTGTTTACTGCTCTATTAAATGTACTTGGTGGCCCGCTTTTTACGAAGGTTCGATGGTAAAAAATACCTGTAGTATCAACTCCCCTAAGTTTAAATATTTGGGAATGTGTGACATTAAAAGAGAGTTGCTGAACCACAGTATAAAGCGGGCTTCTTACTGTTTAGAATGAAAGTCCTTTAAATATCTCACGTCGTTCCTTTTTAATTTATTTTAACATCAATTGTTGAAATACACTACAATATGTATATGTAATTTCCTCTCACACACATCCAGATTGTTAACATATTAAATTAGAAATGTTTGTTACGTTACGTTTTTGACATCAAGCTTCGTAAAAAGCGGGCCACCAAGTACATTTAATAGAGCAGTAAACAGATTTAGTCATTAAATGAGAAGACACCATATTTTGGGAAATTTAGTTAATTGTATATATTTACTTAGCGATAGTATTGTGTCGTTGCTCTACAATAATTTGTACTTGCTCACATTTGATTGATTTCAAATCCCGTGTAAAAATTATGTTAATGAGCAACCTATTCCAATGTAACATTCTCTTGTACTTGGCCCATAGCTTTGCATTTTCGATGCTTTTTGTGGATTGTATTTTCTGTGGATAATAGGACAGTTATGTTAATGTAATTTTATAGCGGATGTTTATGGCGATAAAAACGACGCGAGACGCGGGATACTGGGATGGACAGCGCAGGTGCGGCAATTCAAAGAGACTGCTTTACCTTCTGCCCTCGGAAATTTTCTTGCAAATTACTGCCTCGTAAAGTTGCCGTCTTGTGCCGGAGAGGTATCCATTATACGTACCGACAAATGCTGTACGGATGTTGAGCACAGTGTAACGTAAAAATGGATAATTATGTGAGAAACAATGTTTATTCCGAAATGTTTGAAAAAATATTTTTACACCGATAAATTCCCATGCTTCGTATCGGTTGCGTAAATTTTCCGGTGCGTTTTTTTAACGGAAAATGAAATATTAAGCAAGTTAAATAATCTTACAGGTGTTTCGAGGTACACGTTATTGCAGAGATAATTAATCTTACACCATTTCCAAACGAAGTTTAATTAAAACGCTTGATTCCCTTTGAATTTTTCATTCCGACGACAGTAGGAAACGTAAATAGTCCGTGAGCTTTTTAATCATTTCCTCCTCGTACGGGATACAAAGTTCAGAGCGCGTCCATGTTGCTCGAAGGGAACAAAAACATTGCGCGGTACAACGCTGTCAAAATATACCTTCCTCGCGCCCGTCCCGCGGGTCCCACATTACGTGAACGTTAAATATTATTTTTAGGGGGACACATTTATTTGCGAATAAAAAATAGAGCTGTCTCGTGAATAAAGTGGAACCTCGCGAAGCGTATTTCGCTGAAGCGCCTGTTGCTAAATATCCACGCAGTCTCTCGCATCCCCCGGTATTTCGTCTGTACTTATACACACATGCACCGTAATTACTCGGTAAACAGTAATTATTTTTGAGAATATAGAGAAACGACCTTTTAACGAGGCGCGAATCTCTCGCGATGGTAAAATATACTATTACAATTAATATTTTTAAATTAACACGCCAGGCCGGATGAAAAATTTACGAAAACAAACGGACCACATTTGATAAACAGTAGTTACGGTCAATGTTGAAGGAAATTAGTATATTTCGTTTATCTTTTACGTTCGTATTTCGCCTATCTTAATTTGCTGCTTTACACTTTATAGAAATAAAGATTTCATCCTTTGTGAAAAAGTTTAAACATTTTCAAGAAACATCGATTGTCCCGTGGTATTGTTTAACACACGATTTCTTTCGACTGTAACGATTTAAAAAGAAAAGAATCGAATCTTCAATTAAATTTAAACAATGTATCAATTGCAACAAATTAAGACAGAAAAAACCGCGATCGTTCCCATTTAGCCCAAAATCATCGATGCTCGGCGCATCCTCAAAGATGCAGCGAAGCGGCCGGCCGAGCGTTTTGTGCCGTTTATTCCACGGCTCGTACGGCAACAAAGGGATGCGAAATCGAAGAAAAAGAACGCAAAAAGGGAAAAAATCAAATTTTTCGGTAGAGAGACCAGTATAACTGAATGCATTTACAGATATGTAGGATAAACGCGTATAGTGCCCAGCGACGCGCGTATACACACATGTCCAGCTGTATACGTAGCCCAACGTCTACCCTTTCTCTACATGCGTATACGTATACCTGCACACGCATCGAAACTACGTAACCGCGTTAGCGGAGAGAATCTGGCCGCGGGGTACTTTTTAAAAATTCGTGATTTTAAAATTCGCGTTGGCAAACAGCCCCCACTCGATTCGGAGAGCGGCCACCCCTAGACCACCTACACCCTCTCCCCTGCCAGTGTGGCTCTCCACCTGCGCCCCTATCTGCGCCCCCTCGTCACCGTTTCGACTCTTTTAGCTGCACTCACGCTCCCGACGGCGCCAATGGATGACAAAATATAAGCTCCAAGCCTGGATTCAATCAGAAATGGCGACGCCCCGCGCGCCACACATATGCGACGCTTTTTTTTTCTTCCCCCCTCCCACCAACCAAACTTTTTTTTTTTAGTTCCTTTGTGGACGAACGCTCCTGTCGGCTTTTCCGGGGTCGACGGCCCGATAAATAACCATAAGAACGTGGAGACTCACTTTGTAGGCGATATGAAGCGATCATACGTACCGCCTTTCCGCGCGGGCTTTTTTTGTGGGATGGAGATAATTAAGTGATTGGTTTCCAATTCGGGGTGATGGTCTTTGATGGAAAGGCTTTTAAGGACGTTTTTCGGCTACGTGCCTCAGCTTCGGTGGGTAGCAGATTTTTCGTGACACTGCTTGGATTAGGGATGGAAGGTGGCAACTGTTGATTGCGGACCGCTTTATTAAAATATTTCCACCTACAAACCTTTTTTTTTGCCCATGGTTTACGTTTTATCGTATTGTTATAGTTCGTTACGGTTGACACATAAAATATGACCTCTTACCACTCGGATTGATATCATGTTGACCGATATATGTACACAGCGGAATGTTTTGATTGTAAGATAAACAGCTTGAGTACACACTGTATACATGTTTATTTGCTTTATATGTTTTTGTACCGTAACCGCGAACCGTTTCTTAATTCGTTCCGTGTATCATTGGATTTTCCACGATTCATGTGTTCAGCCAAGTTGTAAAAAGTGTTTACTGCGTTGCTAGTGGAAATAAGTTTGACTCTCTCTATTGTATTTTATTATAACACATTTAAACACGTTATTACGATCGTTGGCAAGTTGTATTTTTTTTTAAACACACAGCTGATCTGACACCTTTTAAAATTTTTTTTTCAGGATCGCAATTTGTGTTATCGTTCGGAATATGCCGGTGTCCCGTTTGATCTGAGCACAGATTCACCTTATACGACGCGAAACTTATGAGAAGTGTAGCGCCGCGTACTTTCCTCGTATCCCACGGAATGGAATGTGATATCGATTAAAGCCAAACGTGCCTCGAGGGAAAAGGGAATAAACGTGGCTCCGTTGTAAGTACGAAGTGCCATTTTAATGTCGTTACGGAGCATCCTGAGCGCGAGAATTTGCGGCCCCGAGATTAAAACTAGCTAACGAGAGCGAACCACAATGGTGATTGCAAATAATAAAATCTATTTTGCCGGTTTATTAAATCCGAGTACGGAATAAAAATGTTGGCAGATTATTGAATTATTCTCGCGGTCCCGTGTACGTGAAACGGTCGACGACAATAGTGGGTGTAGGCAGGAAGACTAACGATTTTTGCATCGACCAAGGCATCGCTTATGAAATTTTCGCTAGGGTATTACAACGAATGTTAATGAAATTGCAAGGGGCAAAATAGAAGGAAAAAACTAATTTTATGGCATTCCGTCAGGTGGTCCGACTGGGAAAATATTTTTTAATAATTCTTCGTCAACGGAAAAACGTGAACACATTGTTCTCAATATATCGAGTCAATAACATTTTCTACCAAATTTTTCATTTCGCTTTACCAGCTACGATTCATTGTAAATTAGCAAAAGAATTGCAAAGTGGAGAGTAGATTCGAATTAGATGCCTATCTTGTACATGCCACGCGAAGTAACGAAGAGAGATTTTTTTATTGATAAAAACACCAATAATACTTTGCAATATTTCCGTCGTATTTTATTTTCAGTATCTGTTCTATCACTCCTGTTCCTCTCTTTTTTTTTATCGTTGCTAAGCAAAATAATTACGACAGTACGCCAAAAACGAATGTCGAGTAAAACGACGAATAGCTTGTCAATTCCCTCTCTCCTCCGTAAAGAATGAAAAACTATCTATTCCGATATCATATCGATAACGTTCGTTATTACTCTTTTTGACATTTCATTTCCACCCCACCTTTCCGGCATGGCTAAGCACATAACACTCGTGACCGTGCAAAGACAGCTATCCAGGAAAGCCGGCAGAAAAAAATCCGAATCAAAAATGCCAGATCGAATGTATGACGGAGGCAAAAGTCATTTCGCCATGCTACCGTTTATTTATATTTCACAAATCGCTTTCAAAAAGAGCGCAATACTTTGGGATTAGCGGACGGGCTCGGGGAAAAAAATGTCACACAGGGAATCGCCTATGAGTGCGCGGACCGAGTGAAAAAAAATTCGGAAATATTATTAAAAGCCGCTGGATCACCCCCTAGTCCAGACACTGCGGTCCACAGGGTGCGACAGGGTAGCTAGGCCGCTTCGGTTATCTTCGTTGGACAGTCCGTATACAAATACACATCGGCCGTATACGTGTACGGGAAGTTCATCCCCTTCTACCTTAATACCGCGACATAAAGTATGTATTACGCGATATAAACCCTTGGAAAAATGGAGGAAATAAAGCCTACTAACGACACCGAAACTGGGTCTCTGTATGAAGCATGGGCTACGCGGATTTTTCGGTCACGTTTGCCTGATTGCAATCAGTCCTCCTCGTCGATCTTGCAAATAAAAGTTATGCCGGGAACTGTTTGTACTTCAATTACCAACACGTGTTTTGTAGGTGAAGCATCTGGTATCGTATGATTCCCGTACAGATGAGAGGGATTGATGAAAAGGTTTAATGGCGAACCGTTAACTCTGTTTTTCAAGGTACAAAATAAAAAGCGACATGACTTTTAGAATCTTGAACAGTAGTTTTTGTTTTTCTTTCCGAAATGATACTTCGCACAATTATACATACATATAATCGTATGTAGACAGACGCTTATGTATAAGATGCCCAAGTTTTATCTGTAATCGATGTAAACAAAAATCAACCAGAAATCGTCGAATTAAGAAACCCGCGGTTAACGACATCGGGAACGCACGAAATTTTTTTTTACACTAAGCAACCGTCATTCGGAGAGTAATCTACATTCGTATAAAATATTTCGTAGCAGAAGAAACACGCGATAATAGTATTCATTACACGACTAAACTGCAGGTAAACGTTCGCATCAGTACCGTAACAGGCACGTCGTTACGACCGACAGTGTTGCAACCGAACGGAGATACAGAACTGGTTCTGACATCTTTGGTGGTTCATTACAGAGCGAGCGGGCAAAAAGCAGGTAGAGGCTACGTAGCCTGCGTCGAGCCGCATTATTATCATTAATTATATGCGCATTACCGACACGGGTGTCCGTAACAGTTTTCCAGGTATTAGTCCTCTCGCAATCTGTACAACGAGGAAAACGAACGCTTCTCGTCGAACAATTCTATCCAGGATTCGTACGTATCTATGTCACAAACCGTTCTCAGAGAAAAGAATGTCGAAGTTTGTACGATACGTACGAAGAAGAGAAGGTAAAATACGTACGAACATCCCCTTCCAGTATGAGTTTTTTCGAAGGCCGGTACGGGCCGACGAGGACGGGTTTAATGTAATGCTATAAAACCGGCATAATTTAGTAATGAACGGCCACTTTGCACAAATGGCTTCGTGCATCACGGGCAAACCAAAGAAGTCCCTTTGGCCGAGCGAGCGCGTGATAGGATAATAGTAATGTGCTTAATGGTAAATGGAGGCATTCAAGAGGCCGAGATTCAGATGGCACTCATAATGGCTGCCTGGACCGGCGTATCACCCCTAATAAGTACAAGTGGCACAAAATAGCTGTAATCACTTGACATCGTGGATCGTAAGATTATCCTTCTCCCCACTGCTAAGACATCGCTCGACCCGATGCGTTTATCACACCACGAGTGCTTGTATGAATTTATAGTATTTCATTGCTATAGACGCTATAGCGCTAAGTGTGTAGGTAAGTAGTCTTGTTTCTCTACGTCGTTTCGAACGTCTGACAAAAAGAACGACATATGTACGTGAAAGATAATCGTACGGAGAATTATTAACAGAAGTTACGCGTGTACCGGGTTTTGTTTAAAATTGGTCAATTTATCGTGTGGTTTCGATCAAAGTAACCCGAAGGGAATATAAAGTAATTGTATAAAGTGGTTGATTGTTTTCATTGATCTTTAAACCCGATAACGTGAAAAAGATCGGTACGGACAGGTTGCAAGGTCACGGTAATGGACCGTACGGGAATCACGGACTAATAATAATCCAGGTCGCATCGCACTATCGGCGGTAATTCAAAGCAAATTTAACGCGGAGCGTATCGCAATTGCGGACAAACCGTATATGTATAGAGCGGGAAGCATAACTCACCGTGGGTTTGTTTGCATTATCTGCCGCGCTCAAATACCCATATTTATCTCATCTCTCGTGACACCCTGATGGGAGATCGTTATTTTATTGACACCTCACGCCGCGCGAATATTAAATAACCAACGACAACGTTACACGCGGTACACTTTGGCAACACGAACAGAAGCCCCGGCGTTCTTTCCGATCGCGATGTCGGAAATCCAATCGGTAATCAGCGATAGATACTGCACGCTAAGTCCGATTAATATCGTCGACCTGGACAATACATAATCCGTCGCGGACCTTGTGATTTTTCTGATCGAGGTGTATCAACGTGCCCGATGAGTTATCGGTAAAACAGCCGGCATAATATCGGCAGCATTAATCCCGGTAATGGCGACACGGGGTAATTATTAATTTATACGACGCCTAGGAAAACGATTCGTGACGCCGGAGCATTTGTCACGGGCTTAAAGCTTCCTGTCCCCTCCTCCCTCGCGCCGTTTGGTCCCTCTGTTAGCCGTACAGTCACCCAGTTACAATACTCCCCCGCCCCCCCCTCCTCCTCCTCCTCCCCCACCCCTCACACACACCCTTTAAGGGCCTATCCGTTGTCCGTGATCGATGAAACGATTTCAATTAACAAAATGCTCCACGTCGATGGCTACGGTCTCTCATTTCGTATCGGCAGAAGCGTGCGCATCGAGCGTTTTCGGAATTCGGCGAAAAATATGCTCGCACTCAAGGTTAATGGACCGGATGAATGAGGTCGTTCTGTCCGACGGAAATCACACGTAGAAAAATATCAGCGGTAAAGTATCGCGGGCACGTCACGCTTTGTCGTTGCAACGCGCGCGGCTTTTCATTTTCGTTCTGGCATAGATTCCAGGGAGGAACAGGGGATTCGGGTTCTTGGCGATGAAGTTTCCGGTTCGCCCGGAGATTTACAGTTTATATTTCAAGCAAAAATTGTCTCGTTTTACTCGCTTACACGTACGATCTGCAGCGGCGTGATTTTTCTTTTAATTCCATTTCTAACCGAGCTCTTTCTTTTTCATCGCGGTCATCGTGCTTGATTTTTCTCTATAGTATACCATGTCGATAAGAATTTATTTACGTTTGCTTGAAAGGTGTTGGTTGATTATTATACGATAATTTGTTACTCTTTCGTTTTTCTCGTTTTAAATCACTTGTCCGAAGAATGTGAAATCGATACAAACTGACGTCGGACTTTTTACTCGGTTTGGAGAGATAGCAAAAAAATCCCTAGTACGGATAGTATAGCTAGGCGAAACTCGTTACGGTTATAAAGGATTAAAAAGAAATTAATTCGAAACGCATTATCGGGTATGTTGACCTGTCAAATTACATTGCCTCGTAGAGAAACCCTTCAAACAATATGCTCCGTCGATATATATCAACGCGGTGCATCCGATCGACCGCGCTTTTCCCAGGGGAGAAATATCGCGGATTATTATTTAGCCAGTTTATCGCACAAATTAGTCATGCGAATAGGGATTCATTAGAGCAGTCGCTTAATTATCGCAGCTATCGACGTTACAGACGACGCTGAAGTGAGGAACGCACATAGTTACGTGCGTACTAGGCAAATCTGATTTCTGCCCGATTGTTTCCTTGGCACGGGAATATCAATATCGCGTTTTACCTCGAGTGTGCTAATTAATTTTCACGATTAATTCCGAAAACTAAATCCATCCCGGCGCGAGGGCAGCTTTCAAATTAGAAATTAATGCGATATCTACCTGGAAACGATCTCGTCTTCTAATAATCATAGAGCGCTCTCACGTTTTCACAACCGGTTATATCGAACCGTAGAATTTTATCGAGTACGATCTACATAGTTAAACGCTGGAGGTCCTGGCTTATTAATTTTTACAATTTTATATAAAATATTATAGTCACGCCGGATAGATCGCGATTGATTGGAAACCGAATCCCATACCGGGTAAGTTCGTCAGCTTCGATCATCCGATGGATCACATCGACGTTACCTACGCTCAAATGACACGATACGATCTCATTTGAACCATTGTACGCTGGACAAGTCTGCCAAGTGGCAGAATATGCCACCGTGCAAGCCTTCGGTTCAGATCGATTGTCCCCAATATCTTAGCAACAGCAATTTCAAAGTTACCGGGTTACAAGCGACCTAATTAATTTCAACTCCATCCCCCGTGTCCCCTTCCCACCCTCACCCCCCCCCCCCTCTCCCCCTCCTTGCACACGGTTAATTCGCGAAATGAGACGGAGTCCTCGCGGCCGGTGATTCGCTAATGATTCAACGCTCGCTCAGGAGATTCTGGGAAAAAAGTTTTTTATCTTTGCGGTCGTTGCCGGATCCACCGCGGGTTCTCTTGCATTAGCCGGAATCGAGATAGTTTCGAGGCGCGAGATAGCGCGATCTCATTTGCATGAAAAAGGCGAATGGAAACTTTTTTCCCGTGGACTTCAACTTTAATTCTTAATGAAAATGAGACCCTCGTGAAGTCACTAGGCTGGCACAAGATGAGATGAGAGCGAGAAGCATGGCTGGTTGGCGAGGGATCCACCGTGGGGTGGTCGACAACGAAGCCGAGGGGGTAGGAGGACGCTGACTGAGAACAATGAACACGAGAGGGCCGTCCCAGCGCCTTTGGCCACGCGGCCCACGGCCATACACTTAACGTCGAAGTTTTGGAATTGTCATTGTCTTCCCTGCGTATCTCATGTCCTATCGTTGCCTCATTGCATTATGAACGCGGGATGAATATACGGGTTGTTGTGTACTCGCCGCTGCGTAGTTACGGGAAAATTGGCGATATCGTGCGCGCGATAATTTGGAAGGGTTGCACGGGATACAATTAAAATTTTCTGCAGGGTTAACGAAATTTTCGCGCGGGGTTTCGGACGAATAGCTATTTTCACTTTGTATCGAGTTTTATTTGCTAATAGAATCGTTACGTTTAATGGAAGTTCTAAGTGATACCGCGCGCAGAATTTAACCGTCATTTTCATAATTAATATGGGGAAATATGAAATAGATATTACGGAGAGATTTTGATGATAATTTAAAGATTCATATTTATTATTCGATTTGTTTGACACTGTAGTCGCGAAAACTGAGGGAATTAAATGCAGAATTTGAGATACGAGAAATCACGTGAAATTGATGCATTATAATAATTCTAGGTCACGGAGTATAAATTAATTCTAAACGTAAATGTCGCAGGGAAAACTCGGCTTGGACGGAACGGTAAGACGGCAATCTTATTACGCGGTGGACAAAATTTCAGCGGCCGGATGCAGAAGAATCTGGACGAGTATATGTACTCAGTAAGTATATGCAAGCCTTTATCTTGCGGAAGAGCCCTCAAAACCTTACCGCGGGCGTCACACTCGGCGAGTGCGCGCTCTCTTTCGAATGCAATATTGCTTTACCCGGTAGGCAGTCGAGACGCTCGACTGCCAGGCCCGAAACAATAGTAATCGCACTCGACTTCATACTTAACCGAACACGGTTGCGGCAGTGCCAGAAGCTATGTCTCAAAATCAGGAACATAATCGCAGGGCAAACTTTTGTTACTCGTTACTCGTCTCGGTAATGTTTAGTCGGTGAAACACCATAGAATTTGAAAGAAGATTTCTTTTTTTTCGTTACGTTGGCTACAGACATACGGGGATCGAGGCAAAAATCTTGCCGAGTAAGAGGTACTTTTTTTTTATTTTAATTAGTCGGATTTTCTTCTTTTTTGTGGATGTTTTACGATTTGCCCGCGTTACAGGTATTAGTTGGAATTAGAGTGATAGTGGATGATAGAATTTATCTTGAATTTCATATTCCCTCTTCCGGAGCGATGCTCGATTTAAACTACATAGACCGCAGATATTAAACTATGGAAATGAAATTATCATCGGTTTTCACATACAGAATGATTATCACATACGAGGTCTGGCAGACAAACCGCCCGGGGGCAGGCCGCCGTAATCGATCAATCGATATCCCCTAAATCGAATGCAACGATGCATTTCATGGTCGAGGTGTAAGCACTGTTAAAAAATCTTGGCCGAGAAAATCCCTTCTGTTACCCTCTCTACCGGCTTCCCTCGTCCACCTCCTCTACCTTCTCCTCCTCCTCCTCCGCCGCCTGCTCCTCCTGAGTTAACAATGGGGCGAGGCTCACGTGCGCGAGGAATCAAGTGTTCTCACACACTGGCGCAGTCCACTAGACCGAGGGCGCATGCATAATACAATGACCCTGCTAAGTACTATTTTAAAACAATGCTGAAATTGCTTTAGGGGATAAAAATGAACGAGGTAGCTAGGTGTATTTTTCTCCCCCACTTCTTTGACGAGGGTGCACGTACACGCCGGCCCATACACGGGGTAGTTACCGCCGCCCCTTTTGCACCCTCTCTCTCCCTCCCCCCCCCTCCTCTCCCCTCTTTCTCCTGCTGTGCCTGCACATAGGCATAGCTACGTACAAAGCTCTAAGCCTTTGAGTCGCAGTCTCACCGGCGCACAATAAGGCGTCCCACTTTTTTGTTTTTACATTCACTTTGAGAGAACGAGACCGAGATATCCGCCACGGGAAACGGGGAAAAAGAGAGAAGGCACCGTGGGGAGAAGGAAGGGTGAGACCGACCGAGGCAGGGAAAGAGAGAGTTAGAGAAGTAAAGTATGTATGTCTACCGGACAGAGAAGGCTAGTTTTTTCCTATCTTTTTTTTTTTTTTTTTTTTTTTTGCGAACAACGAGCCCGTGCAGATAACCGTCCGAGATCTCGTGCAGCGGCCTTTTTGCGCGGCTTCTCGAAGAGGTATTGTTACCCCGATAGTCGTATAAAGAGAAGTTTAAGTCGAGTTTCGTGCTTGCTCGCGATGCAAATACTGTTTTCTTTTCTCTGTTTCGTTGTATTTCTCTCTACTTTGTATCTCCCTTTCTCCGTTCTTTGTACGTGCGTTTCACTTTTTTTCGCCCCGTTCGCGCGGTTCTTTCTTTTCTTCTTTTTTTTTCGCCGAGGGTGTCATCGAAAGTTAGTTTTTCCACGACGATCGGAGTTGCACGTGGAATCGTCGGCGTGTCGTGGGAACTTGACCGTGGCACACGAGATATCGATCTTCGAAGTTGCCATTTCGTACCGGGTGATTACAGTCATCGCGATGGGGAGGGTGTGGGGGGTGCGACAGGGGCGAGAGGGCGGAGGGCGAATAGGTACTCCAGCCACGTCGGGACCGGAGTTCTTAGGGCCGACTCTCGTTACTTTGACATTTTTAATTACTGGCCCTTGTTTCCGGCAAGCTCACTTGTCTCTGCTTTGTGAACCGCCGACTCTTGGCGGCTTGACCGGCATTAAAAAGCGACTTCGGTGGAAGGAGTCGAGTGCCGCGAGTTAAGGTTAAATTAGTAATCGTCTAAGGCTACCACCCCTCCCCCCGACGGTACTTCATACGATTCGTTTCCTTTTTTTTTTATGGGACCCACGTTTGATCGATGATTCGTGGAATCGTTGATATTCATTTCGTACACTCTCGTAATAGGGTATGAATTTTAAATGAATTTTTTATTTATGATGTGTGTATCATGAACATTTTTTCTGGAGCTTCGTCTCGAGTTTCTCGATAGAATCTTTCTTAATGTGATTTTTTTGTGCGAAATGTCATTAGACGGTATTAAATCTTGGGGAACTTTAGCATCGTTTATGAGCAGCACTGGTATAACTGCATTATTTTCATTGTAAATGAAACGAAACGCAGGGAACAAAGACCACGGTGAACGACCGCTGTCCTGTACTCCCTTTTATCGTCTTTAATATCATTTTTCAATATCGTTACCGCGAACCGATTGAGGGAAAGTAGAGGCTTTTAAGGTAAACTAAAATTTCGGTGTTTCCCGTGGATGACAATGCAGTGAAAATAAGTTAATTATTTTCGTGGGTGCCACTCAATCACGGTGATCAGTGCCGATCATTTTTTTCTCTTTCGTTCGTATTTAATAAAATGTACCATTTTTATAAAAAATAATAACTCGCATCTTTATAATTTAGGAAGTAACCGAAATGTAATTTGTCAACAATTGATTGAAATTACAACGTGCACAAAGTAGGAAAGAAAAACAATTTCTGCGGGTCAATTAAAACGTTCTCTATCAACACTCGTGCATTGCGATGAAAAGAGATGTTTAATTAGGTGCTTCGGAGAATTGTTCTTAATTATCGATCGACTTAGTTCAAACGAGTCGAAATGATTAAATCCCCGCTCGTTGAGACGTCGATTGCTTCGCCCGGCAATTATTACGGTCAAACGGAGGAACCTATTTATAAACGTAACTCGGTTTTGCAGATTAGAAACACGCGCATTTCCAAAATTAGCGTCACCCTGTAGGCATAATGTAGATAGCCGTCCTCGCGTGAAACCAATAATCGCGTGGCACGGGGTTGGATATAGATTAGAAGGGTGAGTCGGCATAGCTAATACGCGCGTTAATAAGAGCCCCTGTTCCACGCTCCGAGCACTGTATATAAGCGGCAGGCATGTAATTTCTAACCACATTTCCCTGTATTCGCTTCAAATGTACGTACATGTACGAACGAAGGTGGCTGGAAGTTACGAGCTGGTATACCGAGTGTCTCGATATACAAAAGGATTAGCTAATCCTAACGTATTTCGATCGGCGGACCTTGCATTCGTTTCTATCGCGATCGAAGAAATCATTTCCGTTACGAATAATAAATAATTATCTAATGATAATCTCAATATTGACGCATAGGTAATGATTCGTTAAACACGTTTCAGTGTTCTCAATATTTAATTGGAAAATATTGAATTATTTGATCTACATTGGTACACGTTACGGTTACATTCATAAGAATTGATACGTCAGATGTGAAATGGGATGCGATAAAATATCACCGGTGGAAATGACACCTGTTTTAAAGTGGTTCGCTCTCGGACATTTTATTTTCCCTTCGAGTGGTCCCGCGCCAAAAGTGTCAAGGACGGCCAGGATCGAGGTGTAAAGAATTCCTCACGCTACGGGGGAGTTTACGAGACGTCGCTTCCGCCCATGTTCCACGAAATGTTCCGCTCTTTAACCAGCACCGGCAGCGTATCACCCGTTACAATTCGACTAGACGAGTACTTATACGCCCACAGAGCGGCACGGTAGCCATGCACATTCGCAGGAGGTGGAGGGTGGTGGCTGTCCGTAGCCCGCAGCCTGTAGTCACGTAATTAGGTGATTAAAATTAGATCTCGCATCAGCCAGAAACTCAATTAGCAATTAAACGTGGCATTTTCTCTAATTACGATACGTTCTCACTAATTACAGTAGCTAACCTTCCCCGCCTCGTTCTGCATCTACCGCGTACAGGTCTCTTTCTCTCTCTCTCTCTCTCCCTCTCACTCTCTCTTTCTCTCTCTCCTTCTCTTTCTCTTTCTCTTTCTCTTTCTCCAACCTGCCCACTTTCAGGTTGTTCTCTTTAGCCTTCTGCTTTCCCTCTTTCTCTTATCCTCCGTCGAACCGTAGCACCGTAGAGCACTCGGGGAAACGAACCGGATCTGACTCGATGCACGCGTCGACCTATCGAAAGTATCGATGCCAATTGCCTGCCTGCCTTCCTGCCCTACCCTCCAAATCCACCCCTCCCCCCCCCTCATCCCTTGCCCCATGCACCAACTCTTCCGACGACTATCGACGCACTCGTTTATCGAATTACGACAGGAGAAACGCGTTTTCTCTAACTCTTTCGTGAACCACCACCCCCCCCCCCCTCCGGCTTACTTTCCACTTCGTTTCTGCCGAGGGATGATCGTTGTGACGAACGAGAACGCGGATGAAAATCGGGGATGCTTGATGTTGAGCAATGTGTCGAGGGGTATCGTCGCTTTCTGGGTATCTGGATAATTTTATTCGATTTTCGTCGTTTTTCGTTGCTTCCTCCTTTTTTTTCCTCGATGCACGTAGCATCGGATAACTTTTAAACAACGCATGTTTCGATAGACTCTTTTCTTGGAATAATTTATTAGGGTTTAATTAGAAGATTTTCGTCGGTTTTATTTGGGAACGATGTAACATTCGGGAGCTCGCTCTCCGAGATTGGGTATTTAGATTGACGGGTTTTTAGTACGTAATCCTGGATGCATCGTTGATTTCTGAGATCACTTCCCACGCAACCGTCCGTGGCACCGTAAACTCTTGCCTCGAAAATTACCGAGATCGCCCCGATCCAGCGATAAACCCGACCGGATGGATTCGGTCATTAGCATAATGTCCAGAATCGCTTAACTCGAATATTGTAGTGTGGGACTAATGGCCACCTTAAAATTGACCGAAGTAACATTCAACATTTTGCACACGAAACTCCCAAATGTCCTAATAGAATATACAATCGCGAGTTTCGACTACCTACCGTCAAAGCGTGAAAGATTCTCATTAATCTACAAAAGGAAATGTCACGTTAATTTTCACGATTCAACATTCTCCATTTACCGATTAATCCCGTTAAACGAATCTCACTATCGACCGCGTAGATCCAACGTGACCGCAATACGAACGTTGTTCGCCAATAATTCGCGGATTCCGATGTCGCGTCGCGTCGCGTCAAAGAAACGGGAAACAGGATGTTACGTAAATTACAGGGAAATTAGTGATCTCCGGAAGGACGTCATAATACCGCCCGCCGGGGTTATCCGATAGACAGGTGCGGAGGAGGACTTGCCGAAGCCGCTTTCGGCGACTAGCGTCGAAAGGGACGCGCGTCGTGTTTTACTCTCAAAATTACGCGACGTCCGCGAGCGTCGACAGATGAAAGCGTTTATTATCAGCGCGGTAACAGAAATGCGATGCTGCTGCACGGTCACGGGTGCCGATTATTTTAATCACCGCGGAATTACCGTCGCATTCACCTGTCCCAATGAATAATCATATCGAATTACACACGAACGGCTCTCAATCGTAGACACGATTATACACCGTAGGTACGTTACGTAACACCAGCCGACTTAATTATTGAACGGGAGTCAGGCGCGACTATTGGGTTTGGTAATTTGCCACTTACACGGATTGTCGTATATGCATCGGGAGACAGGGACATGTACGTGCCCGAGATTGTTATTTCGGATATCTGATGATGAACGCGAATGTGATTCTGGTAAGCACGTGTTGTCGCCGGCGATGTGGTGGCACTGAATTATTGGTATTGTCGATTAAATAGCTACCGTTAATGGGTTAAAAACGCCGATCCTCCGTCGCGCTCCCACCTACCCTTCCCTCCCTCCCCCCTCCCACCCGATTTTGCCCGTTTGGTCTCGGGACTTTTGATGTTTCCTCTACCTGGTTATCACGCTTTGTAACGTACCCCGGTGAAATATATTATGCAATCACTTTTTGCATTAAATCTATAGCTGCATGGGAATGATTTTATTCAGTTTATTATCCCGCGTAGTTGATTTGATGTTCTAGCACATTTCAGCTCCTTTTTCAATACTGGATCCCCACCTACTCCCCCCCCCCTCTTTGCCCCCCTCTCTCTCTCTCACTCTTTCTCCTGTATATACGTAGTAGAACTTTTAGATTTGGGGGAAATTGGAGTGAATATAAACACCGAATCTAATTGCCAGGATTTCAAATAAATGAACCCGTTTTCAGAAATGAAGAATAAACACGTACATACATACATCAAGCTTGAGCTGACTAGCACGAAATTCACAAAGGGGCATTGTTAGCTCGTTAATAAATTACTGTAATTCGGTTAGTTATGAAAGGTAAAAATAAAAAAAAAAGAGAGAGCCGCTTTTGATAATACGTTACAAAAGATGCTAATGACGTGGCCAATCGACAAAGTTACCCTAGCATGACGCCGATCCTGAAAGCATTGGACTGGTGAGATGTGTAATTATAGCAATATTTGGGCTTACGTAATTACGGTTCATTACCGGGCCTCCCCCAAAACACCAGACTCAATAAGATACGCATGCTTGGTTAACATTATGTCACATAGCCGAATTACGTCCCCGGTTCCATTAGCTGAGTTGGAATAAAGTTACCGATCGATAGACACCACTGTACGGGTTATATGTACAAACTGATCGCTCGAAGGTTTCTCTAAAACCCGAGAATGACGAGTATTAAAACTGAAAATTATGACACTACGTCGTAACCTTTATTCTATTGCGATCGGATCGAGGATTCGATCGTACGCGTACACTCGATCGAGGATTTCTTTCTGATAATCGGTTGTACATACAATAGGTTGTCGAAATTATTAAAATAAATGTTACGAATAATTTTTGTCAGATTATTAGAATAATTGTATTTTAATTACTGCTAGTCTGGGAACTTGTAGATTCTTGTTTTCGTATCTGATCGTATGTTCGGCCCGGGATATCTGATTTAAATTAAAAACACATTGCCACGGTGGAAATGTTTATACAGAAGGAAGCATTAAAATTAAAATTGATGGACTGCAGTATCGCAACGATGCGAAATAATCTGGAAAGTTATGGACCTCGTAATTTACCTCGGCCTTACTTAAATTCATAATGAGACGCATTTAAAGCAGCTGCCGGTAATCACGGCGATTAAAACGTCCTTAAGCGTACACCGAAACAAATTATACCCGGTTACGAAACAAAAATTTCTCTTTGCAATAACGGCTGATTTCGAATCAATGCAGGTCTCGGGAAACGCGGCCATTCGTTCTGGTAAATTACCGAGATTGTTAAATGATTATGTGCCTACCATCAAGTAGTAACCAAGATATTAAAACGTGTATAAGTTGAAATTAACGATAATTCACGATAAAACTGTTTGTCATTAGTCGCCCGGTATCCCAGAAGTTTTCACGCCTTTGGATTATATTATAGGTATATTTACCATACTTCGCAAGTTTGTTAATATTAAATTAAACAAATTGATTCGTACGCCACAATATATCCCCGGCGGAGTTACATTTTACGAGAGCAATAAATTATTGAAATAACATCGGGGGTGATAATATTTTCTAATTAAAATTTAATTAATTTTTCTATTAAAAAAAAACATAATAATAATAATAATTGCAAATATCGTAAATCAAATTCTACACTTGGAATCGGGATACAAGAACGGTTTTGAGACACTTCGGGAAATTGATTACCGCTTTCGATCGAATTCATATCAAATTCTACAAATATAATTGCAATAAAAACGACGCTTTACCGGTATGACACGTTCCCCACGTTTCCGACAATTATTTCTCCATCCATTTCCTATCGCCGCAACCGCGATATTCTCGAGGAATCCGATATATTCAATTAACGTTATACCGCACTTCCACTTGCGGATCTCCCGCGTTCCATGCTAGGAAAGAGTAATTCTTTTCCAGAACATCACGTTTTTTACACGAGAAAGTTTATGAGGTCAATATGCGGTTACGGCCGCTTATGATTTTAATTTGACCGATACACGTTCTTCCGCGGATCTCAATCTTCGCTCGACCAAAATCTGCTAACAATTTTTCAATGAATTCCACCGGGAATTTGCGACGACAGGTGCGACCCGATATTTAGGAGATTCAATTACTTTACCATTCCATTAAAAATTGTTTAACCGTCGTACGAACAACTTGCTATACGATTATGTTTTTATGAATCTACGTAAATGAGATTTCATTATTCATATACTTAAATTCTCCGGCAACGCGATGCGTTAATCACGGATAATTTGTTTCCAACAACTCTTTTATTTCATTCAAAATATATATAATATATTTTATCCATGTGGAAAATTTTATTCCTTGTTCGTATATTCTTATTTTTAAATCTTCTTATTCCCTTCGTTTTATATTTCCTCGGGATCGTCCTACAATTCACACGGATTAAATACATATAATCCCGTGTACCCACGAATTTTGACCCGTGAAAACTCACCCTAATATCGACGTGACACCATGACTCTTATCATTTCCCCCGTGGCGATTCAAAACAGCGCAAGCAAAAGGGCCAACGCTTCGAAAAAGCATTTTTTTTCGCCCGACGAAAATTCCTTAGGCCGATAAATCACGATTATTTGACCGAGGCTTCCCCGGGCGGGCAGTATATTTTACTTACAAAGTCACACGTTGGATCACGCGCGCACTTTTTTGCCCGACTGCCGGGTATTACATTTTTAAATGGTTTTTACGTTTTGAATAGCAATGGGGGTTTGCTCGCATACCTTTACGTAGCCGTGCGGCCCGTCGCGTCCCACTCCACGAACTATCTGCCCTTCGTCCCCACCCTTCGTTTCATCCCTGATTCCTCGTCAGTGCCGCGGCTACGCCTATGCCACGGCCCGACAGGTTTTTCGCGGTTCGGCACGAATATCGTTGTGTCAGACGGGCGCCGGCCTCATTTACGAGGCTTTCGTCGGAACTTCGCGGCCAAGAATTATAATTAAGATCCTGCACCGCCCTCCCCCCCTCGCTCTCACTTTCTCCCTCTCTCTCTCTCTCTCTCTCTCTCTCTCTCGACAGTGCCCACCCTTCCCCTGTCCCTTTCCAACCCCCGTGCACCCTCTACCGGCACCTACCTTCCATGATATTACATTCCATTCCGAGCTGGATCAATCCTCTAATGGCCGGAAGTTTAATTTGTGCGCCGCTACAAAATAATCGCGAATAAGGCCGGGGAAGCGTGACCCGTCGAGAGGTTTATTATTCATAAGGTCTTATTACTTCACTGATTCGCCGTTGTCGTTGATACGGCAACGTGTCGCGACGGCTTCAAGAGGAATCCATTGGTCTTCGGAAATGTTTTTTTTTCTTCTGCCGCGAGTGACTTTCTTTTGAAGTTTTTCCTTCCTTTTTTTTTCTTTTCGCGTTATTTCTTTTTCTTTCCGGTCACCCTTCCACGGTTCGAAGGTACTTGTCGGTCTGCTCAGTTTTCAAAGTACCGGTGCTACGGAGTTGTTTCGAAACTAACGAAGAAAGGACTTCTCTTCGTGAAAGTTTTTTGATTCTTAATTTATTGGCATATATTTCCGACCGGGTTGATACAGAATTTATGTTGTAATACGCAGGTCGAGTCGCGGGATAGAAATAAAATAGCATGGGAATTTTTCTTCCTTAACCTGTCGAAATGTAAATTATTGATAATACACGCAAGTTATGTAATCCGTTGACTCTTAGTCCACTTGGTAAAGAATGACGAGGTCTTGACGCGACGACGTGTCTGGCGAGTAACAAGTTTCATGCGCTATATTATACGGGCGTTTTACACCGAACTACGGTAATTTCGCGGGACGATTCGCGCGTCGAAAGTTATTCGTTTGATTCGTTACCAACGAAACGAGTGCGCTCGCCATCGTGTTCGCTGAAATGCAAAACGTTTTCGTATCACTACGCCCGGAGTCGAGATACATTTTTTTCAAAGCAAGTCCCGCACCGTATCAGAGCGTGAGGGTGCGGAGGGGTGAGGCAGAGTAGAGAGAGCCCCCATATGAAACCGTTATCTGCACCGATTCAGCAATATTTTTACATTTACTACCCCCTCCTCGCCACCCCTTTACGCCCATACCCCTTAATCTGAAGCCCGCAACCTAACGAATGTACGAGTACAGCACGGCTTACATTGACTGTCGCAGTTTCCTGTATAGACCAAAACCCGGAACACTTTAGATTCCGTTTGTTATTATTACGAATTCGATTGTACACCCCGCCGTATGGATTTTTTCATCGCAGCCCCGGATTTTATAATAATCCTTTGGATAGACTCTTTCCGGGCGGGATCGTTCGAATAATGTCGTCAGATATTTATAAACGCATTCATTTGAATGTGAATTAAAAAAAAAAAAGAACAAAAAAATGTTACTGTCCATGTCCGTAAAATATCATATTCTAGATTAATTTACGGTGAAACGATACGCCGAGGTTACGGGTTGGCGAGGGTTTGTTAGCGCTCTTTTAATCGGGGATACGGCGATAAGTACGCCGTTATCGAAAAACAGAAATGAAATCGTGGCAAACCGTACGAGTCGAAGGAATACGATTTCGTGGATGGAAAGAAAGTCGTCAAATTGAACTTATCACATGCCACTGATCCATCGGTGGATCGAGCTACAATAGTGGAACTGATTTTCGCGGTTCACGTAACGAGCACGGTTGAGCTGTTGAATCGAGGGTTCACGCGCAGTTGAACCGCTGAGTGGTCGTGAGTCACCTTAGAATACGCCAGTGGTGCTTCGGGAGGGTGGAAATACCAGTTTCGTTTAAAAATACGATCAGACCAATTTTTTTTTTGTCGCAAACACCCGCGATATTTACTTTCCATACAGCTTCTATTTGTATTATCGCATTGCCGGGGTGTTCAATTTTAGAATTATTATAATCTCATTAAAATTGAAATGAACGAGACGGTCTAATATTTTCTCTAAATATTTGACCGTATAATTATATGGTATGCTTGTAATGTTAATTTGTGTTTGTTGTAAATGAAACTCATTGATTATCGACAGACAGAAGAGGGTGAGAGCCGCTGTGACTACGCAACGAACCCGACCAGCACAGCCCTCGTATAATTCCACCCTTACAATTATCCCCAGCATTAAAAACACGATGTTAATTTCTCTGCGCAGAACTTGGGGAACCCCTTCGATTCAATCGATTTGTAATTCTGTGCCTAAGCGTTGCCATCTTGTGCGATCGGTCTCTGCCGTTATAATGAACTCGTAATATTCTCTCGCTTCGAATTTTTAATATAGTACACTTCGCATTGGTAATGCAATAAATACTAGGAACAAATATCTTCTTCGACGTACGTTCTAATTTTCCAAATTTCTTTGTTAATTATTTAAACCGTCTAAAACTGATTAACCTTCACATATTAATTCATTCAGAACGACATTCTACATAATTTCGTTGCATCGATGGTAAGTTAATTACCATTACAAACCACGTTGCCGGCAAATTGGAAAAATAAAACTCGCGAATCGAGGCTGGAACGCGAAAAGGCGTCTCCGGAATACGGTGTTATAATTCGAAATAACGTAATGAAATTTACACCGGCATAACTCGACGTCCCATTAGCTATCGTTCCGACGCTCGTTTTTCGCATTGTCTGAATTTTCGGGGTCCTCCTCCCTCCGGTGCCGTCTCGAGGGCATCTTCACATCGCGTCCCCTTTTTCTTCTTCCCGCCGATGGTAGGCAGGGTTTGCAAATGTCATGAAAAAAGTTTAGATTCGCGTCTTGACCGTTGTTCACTCTCGTTTTACAAGGGCATCTCCCCTTCGCCCCGTGCGTGCCCAAGTGGTCCGGGACGCATAATGCAGATGTACAGGACGGCGGTTCGGGTGTGCGGGGGGGTGGCGAGGGGGTCGGTATAATTAGGGACTTGAAGGGGCGGCTACCAGGGGAGAGGAAGTAGAAGAGGCTGACAGATGTGGGAGCATTGTTTTATGGGGTGAACCCCTTTCTTCCCCACTCTTCCTTTGCGCCTCTGTCTCCTGCCTACACCCCACAGCGCGTGGCGTGCTGTGATTTAAAATGGGACCCGCGATATTCGTGAATCGAACTGCGAACGCGGTATTTTCCAAAGCGCGCGGGAATCGCACCCGATCCGCCACCGTGTGAACACTGTGGCTCGCTTTTCGCGCCGGTAAAATGTAATCGCTTATCGGGGTTACGCTCTTTTGTTTCGCAACGCGAGGTATATTTAATAAGATGTATAATTACGGGGGATTATTAAAATGTATATGATATCGTATTAATTATCAAGCGTTATCGTTGTGTTTCGATCGTACGAATTATGCGAAATATGGTTTGACTTTCGTGTAAGTAAAAAGGTGAAAGTTTTAGTTTCGACGAGGTGTAACGATGTTGTAATTGATTTGGTAGAATACGTTAGATATCGGGACGTTAATTTTAGCGTAATCGTAACTTAATAAACGGCCATCCGTGTTCCATTTACCAAAGATTTTTCAATTTGTACGCCACATGAGTCACGTCTTTGAATTTTAATTTCTCTCAAAAATCTGAGTAATCACGGGAGAGCCTGGCGAACATGTGCAGTCACACCTCTCATTAGGTTTTTGACAGCCCTTCATACGAGGATCAACCCACCCTGTGCATCCACCCGAGTTCCCAACCCCCCGTCCGCCCCTACACGCTTCTTTGTTCTTTGTCTCACTGAATGCTAGCAACCCCTCTGCTGTGCGGCTTAAATCAGTCGAACGTCGAATATGAGCACGAAATTCACGAGTCGAGCGGCAATTAAAATATTCTTTACGGTCGGCCGTGTGCTAGCCATCGTTTATTCCCACAACGATAATGAACGATCAATACGAAATTTTAGAATTGCAGTCCACACCGATTAAAAAAATCTCCAGCTGCGTTTCAAGATTTCCTCTTGGCGTGGTTGTTGTTGAAAAATAGCCGTATGGCGGTCTATTTAATTTAAATAGATTCTTATAAGTAATTTCAACGTACACGACGTACAAATTGATCGAGAAATATTTTTAAAACTCGACGATTAATCGAGAGAATTATATCAACAACGTATAAAATGAAGAAAAGTTCAAATCTATTTTGACGCACGATTGATAGCAATCTAGCAAGTTACAAATATATCTAGCCAAGTCGTCGGTCCATGAATATTCCGATGGCACATTGATTTATTAGCGGGGAGGACTTGACAATCTTCTTTTCCATCGATGCAATTAACCATCATCATTTCTCGTTGACTATTAATAAAGATGAGGAAAGATTAAAGAGGCCTCGACGCAGAGTTCAGCGCGTATCGTCTGTCACTTTTGTAATGATGCAGGTACTCCTCCCTGAAAGGTATACTTATCACTGCTAATATTACCTAAGTACACGAGTATGCAGGTACACGAGTAATATTCAGGGGTCCCGGCGAACAATTTCAGATCTCCGGTATCCGAGAAACACTTGTCCGGTGCCCGTATCTTCGCGTCGTCGGTTTGAAAACAGTCGTATTCGGTGTTCGACGACTCTCGTCGACGGATAAAAAGGAACTTTAAAGGATGCTCGTACCTCTACAGTGTAGGGTCTACACCTATTATTATCACACCTACTCAGAATATTGAACTCGTCGGAGATTACCATCTGGAATTTTCTGATACTCATGAATAACGACGCAGCGACGGAGCGGTGATCCCGAGGCATCCGTTTCACAGACAGCGGTAACGACGATTACATTTAATGTACCCCGAGACCCTTTTTGCATTAGAGAAATGTCTTCCTGCGTACCTGCACGTCGAAACGTCCATCACAATTTTTTTTTCCACCTTGCCCATCCTCCTCTTCTGCTGCTTCTTCTTTCGTCCATTATGCAAAAGGACTACCGAACATCCGAAACCGTGATATCAGAAACAATGAAGGGAATACAGAATTCTTGGAAATATAATTCAATCCGTGCATTCTACACGTTGGTTAGAAAATAGCCACGCTGAGTTACAGTCTCAATTACACGCCAGGGAACGTGTTAAAGAGCACGAAATAATAAAACGAAAGGTATGAGCAGCAGTGGCAGAAAGCCGAGAGGGAGAAAACTGATTGGGAGAGGGAGAAAACGAAGGAAGAAACTGAACGATGCGAAGGGTAAGGAGGCAAGATGGAAAGCCAGAAAGAGATGGTTCGCGCAAGACTGAAAGAGCCCGGCCGAGAGAGAAAGCTAAAAGTGAGAGTGAGAAACAGAGAGATGAAGAGAGTGTGAAAGAGAGAAAGAGAAAGAGAGAGAGAATGAAGCAAGTGCCACGCCGTGAGAAGCGAGTGCGTAGCTTAATTTCCTGCTAAATTACTACTTTAATAGGAAAGATGAACGCCGTTGATGAGGAGGGTGAGCCGGAATATAAATAGGGGGTACTCCCTTTCCTTCTCTATCTATCCTCCCCTCCACTGTCTACCTCTCGACACCCCCTCGTCAGGCACCTCTCCTCCGCTCGGGCAACCCCTTAACACGAGGCATCATCGTCGCTCGGTTAACAGCGTGACAGGAGGTGGAGAATGATGATTCACGGGCGTGACGATTTCACAAAGAGTTTTTCATCCGAACGCTGGCCAATTTCGCGCGACTTTACGCCGACTCGTTACCGTTGTCATTATAAAGTCGAATCAGAAGAGTGTATGTATATACATATGTACGTATCGCGAAGAGCGCCATTTAAGGCACCGCATACAATATTTCCCGTTTGCTTTAAATAGAAAGTTCTACTTTCCACTCGGGTCTGCATGAAACTCATCGCGGTAACGCGACTTTTCTAGATTTCACTCGATATAGTAGCGAACGGTTCGCAGATCTTCCAATGATATTCTTCGTGCGGAGTGGAAAGGAACAGAATGCTGAGGGGACATGAATAATTCTCCTAATTAATAACCAGGTCGATGCGATTCGTAATTAAAGTTCGATATGGCGACAAATGAGGGGTGGGGGGAAGTGCCAGCAAGAAATTCGCATAATAATTATCGATCGTCCGTTAATCTCTTCTTTGTTCCCCTTTTCGCACACCCCCACCGCCCCTCCCCCACTCTCCCCCTCCCGCATTTCAACAGAGGAAAACGAGCCGCCACAAAGCGGATCGCTTTAGTCGTCTTATACATCTCGTGGAAGTTAACAAACATTGTGTTCCTTATCTCTCCTCGGCACAATTAATGCGAGGAACCCTTTTGCCCTCTCCGCTGGCCCCCGCCACTTTCTTCTTCCTCCTTCACTTCTTCGTCTTCTTCTTCTTCTTCTTCTTGTTCTTCTTGTTCTCCTCCTCCTTCCTCTTCGTTTCAACCATCCGCCACCACCCAGCGTCGCTTTTCGAGGCGCCTTTGGTGCTTTCCTTAACGCGGTATTACTTATGTAGATGAGCCTCGCAATTCCTATACATTATTTGCAAAGAGCTCGGGCCCTGAAGGGCGGTGAAACGGACGCGCGAAGGGGCGGCGGGGAAGTAAAAGGATCTGGAAGTTTCGAGATTGCGGGGCGGCTCTGTGCAAATTCCGATTCGCACCGTCGAGAACAAAGGAAAGTGAGCGTATTGCCCCGCAGTCAGATCCTTTTTGAGGGAAGACGTGTGTCGTTAAACGCCATCGCCACGTAATAACGGAATTCTGTAATGTTGCTTGTTTGAAAGCGCGATTGAGAGAAAGAAGGTCGAATATCCTCGGCGTCTCGACGGTGTTTGGAGAGCAGCGACGTGGTTTTTGGCGCGAAAGCGTCTTTTGAAAGGAAACTGGATTTACGTACGCGATTGTAACGAGCTGTTAGAAGATCTTAATTATTTCTGAAAGTCAGGCGAGATTTCTTAGTCCCGCAAGAGTTTATCGATTCTTTTTTTTTTTGATGGAGGAAAGAATGATACTTTTGTATTACTTTCACCGTTATTGCACAACGTTTTCCATGTAACAAGTCTACATATCCATTTTCTGTGTTTTGTATATGATTTTATTGAATAATTGCGTTTTTAATAAAATTTGTGAAAAACGAATGCGCCGTAATATTTTGCAACAGGAAATGCTAAAAATGTACGGTGAATATGCACGCCCGGCGAAACAGATACATAATATGTATATTGAAAAACTGTTGTTTTGTTTTTGAATTATCAAAATTAAAAGAGCTTATTTGCCCTGTCACCGTAGAATTATATTCTGTTTAACTATTTATATTTTATCGGTACGTCTTACAGAATTTCACGTAATATATTTTCTCCTGTAACGAAACAACAGCGATACGTTCCGATGGAAACGAATTAAACAGTTATTATGAGTCGGTTAATTATATTTCTGCTGGTGAACTAATTGAAAAAAACATTGTTGAAATACCGAGTCTTCGTGATTCATGGTCGAACTTGTTTCTCAAGAACAAGAAAACCCTCGGGCTCCTAATTACGATGCTCTCGTTCTCGAGTGTTAAAACCGAAACGCCGTGATATTTCCTTTCTTTCTATTTTTTTTTTCTTGTAACGCGCGTTCCTAACGCTGCTTTATTATACTAAATCATGACTAATCGTAAAGGTGAGTTTCCTCAACGTTCGTGATATACGGCGCGAATTCCGAATAACCCGTGACTCGAAACCTCGCTGTGACAGAGGT
The DNA here is from genome assembly GCA_917499265.3 of Mimumesa dahlbomi. Classification (NCBI taxonomy): domain Eukaryota; kingdom Metazoa; phylum Arthropoda; class Insecta; order Hymenoptera; family Crabronidae; genus Mimumesa; species Mimumesa dahlbomi. The sequence goes on from OU824124.1 coordinate 9,446,517, forward strand.
TCGGTTACGTACCAGCAGAAGATGTGACATTTTTATCGAGCCGTATATCGAAATGTAAATTTAGTTTGTAGCATCATGGCCAGAGGCGGTATATCTACTTTACGGCCGATTTTAGTAGTGATATCCTTGCACTTAATGTCGCAGCGTGCAGTCAGCTCTTCCCTGGATATCTCACGCATATTCGTAAGCGATTCGTACGTATGTAGACAGTACTCACACTTCGTCGTGGATCGTTACACCAGAATGATCGTATATTTCATTGTAACTAAATGAAAATCAAAGATCGCGAAAGTAACGAGGCCGAAGTATATACGAATGAGAAGGGGAAAAAAAAACATGAATAAAGAGGAAAGAAATATTATGACGGAATAACGTTCGGAATTTACATGGTTAATAGGATGGTACTAGTTAAAACATAATACAAGGTTTAATTTAAGTAAAGAAAACTTTATACTGCTTTTATACAAGTTTCCCTTTTTTTCTTTCTTTTTACTCTTCATTGTAACGGGAGCGGAATAAATGACCCGTAGCAGTTAGCTCCTTTTATTCCAGATTTCTGAAACCGTTTATGCAAACACCTTTATCTCGTATTTCTTTTGCTTCGAAAAATAGTCATACCTTAAAAGTTAACATTCGTAGGGAAGTAATAAAATCCACGTTATTTGCAGAATCTAGTGTAATTATCCGTAACACGAAGAACCCGCGATAACCGTGTATTAATACATAAATTATAAGTTTTTATTTAACCAAGGAAACTAAAGGTTTCTCGTATCGTTTTTTGTATTTTTTGTTTAAATCCCTTCCCCAACTCTGCAGAGTAAATGACCCATGGTACATACCCGGTCCTGTTTCCATTAAGGCCTTTCTCGCGATTACAAACCGATCCCGAGTGAACACCGCGAATTTACAATAAGAAGGCTGGCATTAGCATGTTGCTATACCGGTGCCGCGACTGTAATGAGAAGAACATAGGAATCTTATCGACTACACCCACGGACCGAATATCGATTACGGTAGCCAATTATCGACTTGTATTATTTTCGATCGATTCGGTCGACTCCCGTGTGTTAAGAATCGCTCGGCGTTACCGTTTGTATCAATTTTATTTTGTCAATCTGGCAGGTTTTTTGACGTTTCACCGAATAGTTATTTTTCATTTCAAAGAAAGTTTCCATTCCATTTTTGTTAGATAGCTGATAGGATCATTTTCGTTTGGAAACATATTGTACGTATATGTATACATGCATACGTGTATACATATATATCTTTTTTTTTTGTTGATAAGAAAGACATAGTGAAAATTGGAGAAATTTGATTAATAGCAATATTTCCTTTTTATTCGCGCAACAAAGTTGCTGAACGATGATTAATTTGTCGTTTCGTAATTACTTGATGCTTGTAAACCGGTGGCAGAGAAGATTCGGTGGAAAAAAAAATGTTGTGTATCATTCATCTAAATTTACTTTGCAACGCCGCTAAATAATAAATAATACACTTTGTCATACTGCGCCGCTACTTCCGCCATTTCGAAATTTATGCTCTATAACTATTGGATATCTAGACCCGACTAGTAATTATTGATATTTTTTTTCTCCACCCTCTCCCCTGCCTATCCGGCATCGACTTTTAGCAGAAGTCTAACAATAATTCAACGACGACGCCACGCGAAATCGTACGATGAGAATAGCGAGAGAACTGCATGATGTCACTTAATTTGTAAACTGGGCTACAGCACCACAGAGACTACATCCGTGGGAGGTATTCCACGAGGTATATAAGAGTGCATCCATCGGCAGGAAGTTGTTCGTCACGTCGGTTCTTATTGAAACATTCACAAAAGGGCGATCGTAGCTTTATCTGCAGTTTGATTGTAGATTATTGATGTTCCTCCCCGTGTTCGTTCATCCAGGCAAGCGAGGGCCGTCGCCCGTAAAAAAAAGCCCCGAAAAATCGACGGCAAAGGGTGGACCACCCACACCACCCCCCGGTCACCACCCGCACCTGCCCCTCTTCTACCAGCATCACCAAAAACCCCTCTACCCTCCACTCCTGGCCAGTCGAATGCATGTCTCTCCCTGCACTCTCTCTCGTTGCACGTAAAAAAAATATCTACGTCCTCCCGGTACACCAGCTCGGGACGCTCGCGCGCGCACCGTTTTTTTTCTTTTTTTTTTTTTTTTTATTTTGCATGCGTATGCGTGAATGCATCCACGTACAGCGTCCACGAATACATATCGGATATATACACGGATATATACGTACAGGGTGGAGATATGTTCCATGTATTGGTCATACCGATGTATGTACGTACATACAGGATCCCACATACGTTAAAACGTAGACGCGTAGACATGCACGGGAACGTAGACAGAGGCGAGGCACGTAGGACGTGCCCGCGTTGTTTTCGCGTATGTAATCTCGATTCACAATGATTTCACATACTTTTGCCATTAGAGCCGATTCACAAGTGAGCAAACAATGCGTCCCATTCTTCCGATCGCTACAAAAGGGTTTTTGGCACACTTTCGCGCGCGCTCGAGCATACGCGTTCATGAGAGGGAGAGGGGTAAAAATAGAGAGAAACAGGGAGGAGCATAGACGAACAGCGAGTAAAAAAATGTGAGAAAGAGAGAAAGAGAGTCCGGAGGTTGAGTGAAAGGGGAATGAGAAACGGTGAGGGACAGAGAGAGGGTGAGGCAGCGGCAGAGGCAGAGGGAGACGGAGAGCGAGAGAGAGAGAGAGAGAGAGAGAGAGAAAGAGAGAGGGAGAGGGAGAAATAGGGGTGGTTACCCACCCGTCTGAATTGCATCGTCGATGCACCGGCGCATCGGATTTCCATGCGACTCTTCCTGACAATCGCGGTCCTCTTCGTTGGCAAACGAAAGCTTGTGCCTTGCGCTCCGTTACGAGGAAAGTTTGGCACGGTTTGCCGGAGCTTATCTTGTCACGGGACGATTAGCGAATCGGAGATCCAAGCCTGGTGGATGGTGGATAGAGAAACAAAAAAAAATACCAGAAGAGAATGAAAGAAGATTCGGTGGAAAATTTTCGATTGACGATTATTTTTTAGCGGACGACGATTCGGCCGGATAGAATTTTTTTTTTCGTCTGATAGAAATAAACGATTTTCAAACAATATTTGTTGTCTTTTCAGACAGCAAATACAGGCATAGGTGCGTACCCGCTGTTACATAGAAATCAAAATGTGGAAACACGCGCAGCACTTGAATATCAACTGAATTGGATATCGAGAGCCCTCCCGGAGCGGGGCTGATCAAATATTTTTTTTTTTTTCGTACTTAACGAAAACACGTATCTGCGCCGGACTAATCGTTAGTAGCAGATTCTGAGCACTGGGGTGGAGAGAATAGATGCGGCTGGATAGGTAGTCGTTCATCGTTATGCCCGTTTGCCATTTCAAAAATGTATATCCCGACCGTACCACCGAAGTTACTCTGCTTCATCGATAAATCCCAATATTGGGAATTTGTTCAAGTTGTGATCGATATCCATTAGATATCCAGTTTCCAGTATTAATTTCCTATCATTTGGATCGAACAATTTTCGAAAACATTCCAAAGATTAGGCTTCGACCAAGCAATATTAGACATTACCGAGTTTTCCTCGATCTATCTTGTTGTCATTTTTCTACGATACGCACAAATTTTTCACAACTTTCAATCGGAAAATCTATACGGTCTTGAAAATTCATCTGCCGTGGGGAAATGTTTCACAACGGTAGAATGTGTCCGCGGGGGAAAACAGTAACGAAAGGAAAAGAAAAGCGTTTGGTATTTTGAAAATAAAAGGGGACGGTAAACGGACAATAGGAGCCACGTCGTCGAACGGGTAAATCCTAAAATTCTGCCTTGAAGGGTCGTTAGGTTAACGCGGTGACATCGGAGGTAGTGGGATGCTAGCAGTAATATATCGAATGATGAATCCGCGCATCGCAAACCCATAAAAACCCGTCAGCCCCGGACAGATACGAGATACGCCCTATTACTGTCCACCAACACCCAAGCGCCCCAGCGCCGTCCAGTTCGCAACGGCTAACTAAATTACCAGTTACATTTTTTACTGTCCGATCCCTGGGCGTTTTTTACCATCGTATCGAACGCAATGAAATGCTTCCCTAGGTCGTCGCGGCGGAGTACTGAAAGGCCGTGCTCCGAAAATGTTGCGCGAGCTTTTTTCATGCTTTGGTAAAACGATAGATACGAAAAATAAATACGTTCGGGTAACGGGCGCAAATGCGCAAAAAAATATGGCTCGTCATATAGATGTGAGGTTGTGTTTTCAAAAAATTTTCCGCGGAGCACTCGAAACACCTGCCCCGCGGGCTGTAACATATTTTTATGGGACATAGGAAGGTTTACTAATGTTATATAATACCATCGTTACGATCCGAGATCGCTCGAGGGAGGTTTCAACGATTCCGTGTAACGAACGAAGTCGTGACAGCGGCTTACCGATAGAATAATTATCAGCAAAGCATTTAATTGATCGAATTAGATCTAGCTGCCCTAGTATTAATAGTAACTGGCAGCGGTGAACAAGCGTGGCTCGTCTACACGTGCTCGGGACTACTTACAGTAATCATTGCACGTTATTAAGAGAATATTCCTTAAGTGACTCTAATTGGAGGAAGATGTAATTATAAGCTTATTACTCGGAATCGTCTAGTTTTCTAACAGGCCCCGATAAATTTCATTTCGAATTCAACAAGCATTTTGCGTGACGCACGGAATTCCGAAGTGCCAGTCCGGGTTTCTCGTTCGTAGTAAACCTGGTTCAAATGAATTTACCTGACCGGATCGAATAAACAAAATGGCCGAATGTGCGCTGGTGAAGTTTGGGAAAATAAAGGAAGGCGACCGTAAAGACCGGAAGGGTGTGTCCATCGAAAAACTCTGCACCAGCTTATGCAGTTTTTATATTACCCCCGTCATATATCTGCCGTTTGTAATATTACGCGTGCAATAATAGCGATTCGCCGATATATATCGCGAAACAACAAATTTGCCGAAAAGCTCGATACTGCGAAGAAAAATTTATTAACTGTGAATCGTATAGACCCGATCTACCGGTGAAACCAGTAGTCCTGTGATTTTATTTTACGAAGAATTTTATTAGGCGCTCGCAAAATCAGTAATAACTAATATTTTACTATTGCCCGGCCCCAGACCAAGGGACCGCGGGGTTATAAAATAAAATGTTGCACGCGTTTATGCAACTGCCGGGCCACTCGTTTCGGAAGTGAGACGGTGTAAATTTTACAGTGCGCGGACGATAAACGTGTGCGCCAGATGAAACATGGTCCGGACCATTTTTCTTCGCCATCCATTTGCGCGTAAGTCACATTTTTTTTAACTCGATCGTTATCCTCGGATCATAATCGTTCTCAACCCCCAGGTACCTGTAAACGTCGACCGGATACAAATTCGAAATATTCTTTAAAAGATTCTTCCACCCGTTCAGCCGCCATACTCGGTTATTAAGATTTGACGAAAAAGTTTCTCTCCGATTATTTTCTCCCGAATATTTCATAGTCTTTAAAAGTTTCTTCAGAAATAAAAAAAAAACACGATACTACCGTAAAGAATGAGTAATTTAATACAAAGTTACAAGGGAGGGTAGTAATCAATTTCGCGATAAAAAAATTACCCTTTTCGTGGCCACGTCTACCTGTCCTCCCATTAAAAATGCAACAAGGTAAACGTCTACGCTTACACCAGCTTCCCGGAAGAAATAAACCATGCAGTTAACCTAATTTATGCCAATATCCCCGAAGAGGTTAAAGGTATTGCATCTTGAGAACCATCAGGTCGTAACAGATAGTTCGTATTCGTGCCTAAGTTATGACCTCGTAGGGCCGACTTCATCCCTCGTAAAAAAGCCCGAACGGCCTTCCGAAACGAGGGAGTGCGCATAATTATCCGACACGTCCCTCATTCGTGCGGGCCCTCTTAACTTTACTGTCCCTTTGGACCGTGCACGCCTGTCGAAACTTTCGTGAAATTACGCACGAGTCAAATCGACCGCGATTATACGCCTAAACCGTCTCCCCCTTCGACTCGACTTTCTTCTACGGGGTGAACAAACCACGTCGTGATGGATCTCAACTTAAAATCATTTCGCCGCCGAACATTTTCAGGACAATCTATCTTCGTTACAGGCCGTTGAATTACACATTTAACGCAATTATGGAATCTAATCGCATCCCGTAGCATCCAGAGGGTGGTATCTTTTCTTTCATCCGCTTCGGGGAGAATAACGACAATGATACGGATCAGCCAGGAAGTCGAACAAAAACCTAGTTTCAGCGTTACGACTCAATTAAGGTCTCGCAAGGTGCGGAGAATCTTTTTAGCATCGCGACAGAAAAACTATCGTACGCCTCTGCACCTGCTGCGTCGACATGCGACTCGAGAACGAACGAAACACGCGCAAACAAAAAAAAAACAAACAAACAAAATACTCTCGATCAGAGTACAGAGTCATCAAACAACTCGTTACAAATTGCTGTGTCCGGGTTTACTAGCTTCGGCCATGTTCGGTGGTATAAATTTCCCTATTAACCAGCGTCCATATGCTACCTTAACTCACTCGACGCATCGTACGAACGAATCTCAAACACGAAACACGTCAACAATAATCAATACAAACTGGAAGTCGATCCAAAGGATTCGTGGGGCCGTGATAAAGATTAACTCTTCGTGCCCGGGCTCGGCCGCGTAATCAGCAAGGCGGGCATAACCGTACGGAGTTATCAAATTGATCAAGCCAAAATAATCTGTGCGAGCGGCCACCCTGGTTATGTGCCATAAACGCAGTGTATGAGCAATACCGCGTGCCACCTAACCATGTATACCCACGTATAAACCGGGGTCCACGAGGCCACCGTCCATGGGATCGCCAACACAAACGCGGGGAACATAACATAACCCGGTGTCACGCGCAGGACTTTACAACTCTGCCATCTCGTCGTTGCTACTCTCTTCCCCCCTGCCCTCTTCGTCGAACCCTTCGGTCGCTACACCGCCTTTACACCGAACCTTCCCCTCGGAGTATCCTCCCCATCGCGATAGGCGTGATTCCATTTCTTTTTGGATATTTCGCAACCACGACCGCGATCTGTGCCTATGGAATAATCGGGGACCGATGATATTTAAAGAAGGGATGATTGAAAATAAATTTAATCTTGAAAAATATTACAGGAATATTACAGAAAGCAAACGAACATTTGTAAATGAATATGGATATATTTATGTTAGTATAAAGTAATGTTTGAAAAAGTCCATGGAATTTGAACGTGGTGGAGGAACGTTATATTGAAAGATGGTGAGAATTACTGGTCATCGATATCTTTGGGGGTGACGGAATGATGATCAAAAATAGGCGTCACCGGCGAAGAAAACAAGGGCTACCCGCGAAACGGTTGACCATGGTAACATCGAAGAGGCACTGAACATCCGATGGGTGCTGGCAGATATTACTATAATGCAACTCTGGACATAAACGCGTTTACGACGCGCTGCGTTGTCATTACGCGGCCCCTGCATCGTTCGCCAGTGGCTTTAACTTTATCGGCACCACCACCACCACCGACACCGACGCCAGCATCGACGTTGCGGCATCGTTGTTACCGGTGTTACTACTACCAGAAACAACCGCCGGCACCATCCACCTTCCGTGCACGAAGAAAGGCAGCCGAGGCACGCTGCTGCGAAACCATACCTTCCTCGCCCTCGGGAAACACCTGTCCGCCATGCTTTACGGTGCACTCGTAAAAATTAATTACCTATAATTAGAAAAATCGCGAGTGTGCTATGTGTCCCGTGCTTGCGAAAGGGTGGTTGTTCCTACGCTACTTTTGGTTTGGTAGCTACCACAGACTCCGCGGTAGGGAATTATACTTTTATGTACTTTTACGTTATTATCTCTTTGTATGCCGCTCTTTATTCCTCGATCGACAGATTACCCTAGTACGTTCTTATTTTAAGTAATGGTAAAGTATTGTATAGAATCTATCCCGATAGGGATATAGAATCGGTGGGACAAGAAAACTTAGCAACGGTGTCTTTACCTTGGTATAACAGTGTCAACCCCGGAACGATGTTAAGCCTACACAATTTCTAGTTACACCGAAAGAGATTGGTGTATATAACCATCCATGTGAAAGAGCACGAAACGACTAGAGGAAGACGATGAATCTGAATATGTATTCGCGCGTACGTTATATCCATATACACGTCCATAGTTCTCTCGTGCACGCATCGCCGGGGTGTTGCGGCAAGGAAGGGTTTAACGATTCGCGTAGCTGCGTCGATTTACGGCCCCTAAAACACATCGAATGCGCTTTATATGTATGTAAATTAGGTCAGGCGCTTTGCTACTCCCCGACCCCACTGACATTCCTCGTCCTAACGCGATGCATCGGGTAAAACTGCGAGCTCAAAGCAAAATTACGACGTTCCGGCTCGACCATACGTAGACAATAAAACGCATAAATCCGTGTGAAGTCGGTCAACCTGAGTATACAACGTAAGACGTGTTTGCCAGGTCCTTGAATCGGTGAGGGAATCACCGACGTTTCGAATTTTTGGAATTAATAAAATAATGTTTATCTAGGGTAAATTTGTATAGTTTGAATTGGTCAAGCTTTTGCAGATAAATGAGATACAAAGTTAAACTATAACTATGATACTTTGAAATCGAAGATAACAGATGATTTCGAGAGTAATCAAGTAAATACATCGATTTTGCAATAGTGGTGATTATCGTTCCGTTCTCTGATTCCTTACACGTACGTTTATCGTCCGAAAATTTGTTAATACTCGTTCTGTCGGAGTACGAGGGGCATCTGGAGTCGTCGCGTTCCTTTTGCGGAATCGCTGCATTTAGACGGCAATAAATCGTAACAATGCAGCTCGACGCACGCATCTCCACCTCGGCGAAGAAAGAGCGAATTTTGATTTGCGAGCGTCGGATCGTCAGTAATTTCAGTAATAGCTTACTCTCGTCTCGCGAGGGAACGGACACACCGGTAAAGCAGATACCTGCGGCTTAAAGTAACCGCTTTCCGAGCAACCGCTTCTTCGTGGTAACTTCATAAAAGAGCCCCCCCGCATTCAGATGATTCCCTATAAAACAGTATATCTCAATTCTCGAGGCACCGACACTCGGCAGTCGTATAAGTTGCCGCGAATATAACTGGTGTTCCTGAAAGCTCCCTGGCAGTCCGTTAAAACCGTCTTCTTCGGTCTGATAACGATATCATTGAAGATCGTCACATAGTAACGACGAACGTGTCATTTATTGGACTGGTTTACGCCGCGATTAGAATGTAACAACGATCTGAAGTATTGGTTTAGAGATTCTGTTCTAATAATATTTTTATTGACTTTTTATTCTTCACCTTCAATATTCTTGACCTACGAATAATTCTAGTCACGGTCAAAGATAAACAAATCCCGGATGTATTATTTGTATAATCTTCGCGGGTAATCGATGAAATTATTCGAGCGTTAGTATTACGTTAAAACCCCAAATGGTAACACCATGGAACCCTTACGTACAGGGGTGGTGCTGGCATTGGCAACGGGGGAAACAGTCAGTGAACTTTATGAGCACCCAGTACAACTTGAACGGGAATAGCACGTCCTAAAGGCTTGAGCGCCGCTGCCTACGTAGGTTGCAGTTTGAACTATAAAACGACGTAAATTATGGCCACGGATTGCAATATTATGAGGCTATATACGCACGTTTAATGATCGAAGCTACCGGGCAGGGAAGCGCGGCTAAATATTGTCCGGAAATGGTGTGAAGGTACAACCTGACTCGTCTTCGACCGACTGACAAGAATTGACCGATACATTCCCGAGTGAACGGTACGCGGCTAACCATTCCCGGAGACGAATGGAATTCGCGTGAAAACATGAGGAAACGTGGATAAAGATGAGCTATAATTTATTGGACCTGGACAAAACCTATTCGCTGGCCAGCGGAATCACGTGGTATAAGTGCATTAGGTTCGGTAATAATTACCACCTGTTTAAAACATGAAACCAGACCCCGAAATTGCAGGAGTTCCTGTGAAATCGCTCATTTAGGCATCAATATCGATGATGAAATGCTGAATTAGTTTGAAATATCGACGACCGGTTGCGAGGGAAATGAATCGTTTTCAATCAACATATTTCCGTTGGATCAGTTAGAAGTTTAATTAGAAAAACTCTCTTTGCGTCTGGTCAAATATCGCGGCAACTTTGAGATACTTTTTGTCGAAAGTTTTCAGGCCTTGTTTAAACAACATTTTGTTATCGGATCGCTGCGGGAACAGTCAGTACCTTGTGATCTTCATCCGAATATGAAGATGCGGGTGAAATATCAAGTTCGTTTCAGTATCTATGGTGTCACGTTTAGGCTACGTTTGACTAGTTAAATTTCGCGCGATTCAAGAAACTTAGGATCAACGATGAATTAAATAGCTATTATCTACACATGTTCTTTAAGCTTAATTCGATCACATTGCGTCAACTGCGTGTGTATTTGAAAAACAAAATAAAAAAGAAAACGTCGTCTAGAAAATATATCGATCCTAGCGAAGTCGTGTATCTTGGGCGCTCTATACGACAATTGCTAATTACGACGGGGCTAAGAAGAAGCCCTTTCATTTACCCGCAGGATAAATAACCACTGCGCGGAGAAGGTTCACAAGCCGTCGCTAACGAATATGCGCCGGAAGGGAAAAGATCTGTTTTATTGTTCCAACATAAATTGTACAGTAAACAAACTACACGTAGAAAACTCTGCCTACGTAAGGCAAGAAATGAGACGGGATTTTTCAAAGTATTATTACATGAGGCTTCCTTATATTTTCTTGAGCAAGAAATACAATATACAGAAATACAATGTATATAAAAGAAGAACGGTGAAGTTACGGCTCTCGAAAAGTGACGAAAACACATACAAAGTTTAAACCGAAAGTTTCTGATGGTGTTCAGTGTAGTTCCGCTTTCCAGTCCTCCAGACGACAAGAAAAACGAGAAGACAATAAAATGCCCGAAAATTTGTGTACCGCCGCGAAATTAACGCATTGTGAGGTCTTCCGCTGAAATATAAAAGTCTTTCACCTCGGAAAAAGAAAGAGTGAGTGAAAGAGAAAGAGAACATAGTACCACAATGGTAGCAAGCGGTTATTACCAAACAATGATGCGCGAAATTATCGATCAATGGGAAGTTGATCTCAAAGAGATTCTTCCTTAGATTACGTTGTTCCGAATACTCTTCTTCATACATAACACCGCTCATCTTTAAGTATTACCTTCGTATCGACCACCTGCTCTCCCTTCTCGTCCGTTTGAATACTCCATATGTAACAACGTTTTCGACTAATTTTGTCCCATTGATTACACGATCACGCGAGGGAAGAGGTAACATTTTATTTTTCTTGTCGCGTTACTTTGTCCATGCTACACCTATTTACACGAGCATGGGTGGGCATACAGGCCATGGGTACGTATACAGTTTTATCATCTTTTGTGCTCCTACATCGCCGTTATAAAGCCGGTAGCGAATTGATACAAATAAAGGTAAAAAATAAAAGGCCATGCGGTTAGTCTATTATATCTGTCTCACGGAAAAGGCATCATCGGACGGGAATAATATATCCGTACCCCTCCGAACCGCATTTGACGAGTTGTTCCTTTAACAAAATTCACTCCGTCTTTCTATTCCGTCTCGTTTTCGTTCTCTTGTTCCTTGCCTTTCATCGTACGAGCCCATCGGTACTTAGGAGGGCACGATCACGCGAGAAACTTTGTTAGGCCACTCGCATTAATTAGCCCCTGCGAAACTCCACGGACTCGTACGGAGCCCCCACAAAAGAGCCAGGATGAATCCTGGGCCCAGGTTTATACTTCTGGGAAGATGCTCGTAAAGACTGCTTGGCTTTCACTGGCTCTGTTATTAGCTCTGTAGCTGCGACTTAAAACGGGCAAGGCCCAGAGAGGGGTCTTGACGGCCCCGAGGATATAATCGCGCCTTACCTTTCAGCCTTTCACCCAATACCACTAATCTTCCGTGGCTGACTACTATGCGGTGAAAAGATGCACGTTTTGGCCAGGCCTCGGAATTAAATGGGCTCTTCTTCGCGGAGAAACTATGTTCCTGGCGGAATTGAGTGATCGAGGCTCAACCGCACTCTATTTTAGTCTCCGTGGGTCGTAGGAATTTAAGGAAGTTCAACTTATCTTGCTGCCGAAGTTGTTGGCCCCTAGGTGTCGGCGTGCCGAAGTCTTCGCCTGTACGACTTTAATACGTAATTTAAGTTTGGGACTGGCGATGCTCGATGTGACCGATTTCTTAACAATTAAACACTGTTTCCCAGAGATTCCCCCTTGATATACGTCGCGCTACGGATCCTCGTCGCGGTTAGAATTTCCATCGTTTTTATTTACTTTATCATAATACGTACGCGCAATCGGAAGAGATTAGCTAATAAAACGGCGGCGACAAAGTCACGAAAAGATCATTAGCATCCAATCGGATGAGAAATCCGGTGGCGAGAGATAACATCCGATCGGCGGCACGCCACAGGGAAAACACCGAAGGTCCCGTAGAAGCGCGCGAAGGCAATCCCGACGGGATGGAGAAGTTTTACGCGGAGATTATCAGGAAGCGGAGCGAACGGCCATGAATACAGAGATCCTCCGATAAAAGGACGAAAAAAAAGAAGGTGAAAGGCAGGTAGCAGGAAGGCGACGAGGGGAAGAAGGACGGAGAAGAGAGAAACGAAGAGAGAGGGAGCCGAGGGAAAGAGTTGGTAACCCAGTGCCGCCAGGAGAGTGCCGGAGCAATGTAGTCGACCACGAATGAGCGTACCAACGGATGGAGAGGCAACACTTTGTAGTTTTAATCGATCCGGTGGGACGGGGGAGAAAGACGGAGCACCCCCGTGCCGGAGGGTGAGTCGGCGTGTGCTGCAAGAAGAGGAAGAGAAACCGAGGGAAAGACCGAGAGGCAAAGGAGGAACAAGGAGAGAAACTACCGGAGCAAGAAGGACGAGTTGTGCTGGCTTGGCGCGAGCGAGGGAGAACCTGAAGAGAGACAGGAACGAAGGGAACACGGAGAGAGAGTAGAGACCCACATCCTGCCGACTCCTACAACTTCAACCACCAGCTGGCTACACCTCCTGCCTCTACGGGGCCGAGTTATATGTGAAAACCACGTGGACCTTCGAGAGGAAGAAGGACAACTGTATTCATTCATTTCCTCGTATATTTCGTGTAAAAGACCTGTCCTTTCTTTCGTCAACATCACCGACTTTTAGCAGCGTGTCCGGGAAGGGAGGTGATGAAATTATGTTAATTCTTACACAGGTCCGGGGTTGTCGAAGGGAGCGTGATTCGTCGGTGGATTGAAAAGTTTATTAAGCGCGATCGCCGGAAACGGGTTAATGTATAAAATTACAGTGGTAAAGTAGGGTCGATGGAATTTCAATTTGTCGACAAAAAATAATTAAGAGCGCGTCAATGATATAGACTGGATTAACGAAAATTCCGTCGAACGATTGACACTAACACGCTGGAGCAGAATACATTGGCATTTGATGATCAGTGAATCAGTGGCACCGGAATAATACCGAACAAATTATTCAATGACACAGTATCCAAGTCTTCGTTTCATTCGTTGATCATTTATTCCCGATGAAACGAGACGCCGCTGAATAAGACATATAAGTAGATCCGAAAAATATCACGAGTTTAATATCCTCCCGTTAACTACATCATGGAAATGTAATTTCTGCGGCGATCGAATCGAAACTTTCCTATTACGGTCTACGTAGACTAATCAGTGGTTTCACGTGTTGCGCGATCGATAAGAAGACTGCCGGAGGAAGTCGAGGCCAGCACGTAAATAAGTACATTAATTTACTGTCAGCTAGCGTGACGACCATCCTGGTGGCGCGTCGGGGCGCCGTAAGTGGTGGCGTCTTGCAAAAAACCAGGCCGTTGTTTAAACCGAGCCGACTATCATCGCAAACGAAGAACGCGTGGATCCAAGGGTCGAATCACGACGAATATTGTCGAGGTCGATGTTGGAGAAATTGAGGGGAGAACATTAAAACACCGAGGGTGCGGACAGTAACAGTGGCGCCGACGAGGGTGGCTCGTCGCTCGAAAGGGGTAAAATTCGGACTTAATAAACGCTCCCTTCGCAACTACGAAACACGCAGTTGTATTTGCGTAGAATCCCGCGCCCGAGATTATTTTATATTACGCGTCGTTTCTAAGGACAATTTGAAAACATGACAAACATTCTTGGCAGGGCGAGAAGCACGATCCCATAGGAAGATTTAAAGCCAACCGAAATACAAAAGACACGCGGCGGGGGATCTCGCGTGAAAAGAAATTAGTAAGTTGGTAATATTACGACCCGAATTTCAAATGGAAATTGTGATTCATGCGGAGGAGATTACCCTGGAACTTTAGACAAACGATATATCTTGATCTCTACGCGGAAAATATTTTTGATAATATGCCAACGGAATGGGAACATACTTCCCGATCAAAACTAGTAACGCTGGGATTACGTGTCTTTGGGGTTGATAGTTTGATCACGTCTACGATAATTGTTCGCTAAGGGGCGGCCTGGCCGCGTGTACTTTTATCCCTCCATAAAAGTTAATGCCAAAATGAACATAATGACGTCGGTAAAGCTACACACGGTGTGTATAAAGTATACCAAAGTGCGTAATTTCGCGGTACAGTACGCACCTGTCACCCGGTAACCAGCCTCCAACCCTTAACCATTCAAATTGTTTCTCGTTCGTCTTGCGCCGTCACTTAAAGTAACGGCCGCGAAATGTTGTCATCATTTCGATCAACTACCATAACATAGCGAAACGAAAATGGCGCGCTATCGGCTCGCACCGTTGCAATTACTACCGGGGTTCATCGCACCCCCGAAGATAAATGAGACAGTGGATCAACGTCGACGAACTCCGACTTCTGTGTACGACGATTTATCAAAATTAATGACCGTGAGCCTACCGGCCCGGTCAGACGTACAGGTAATTGGAGTGCATCTGTGACTCGCAATTGATAGGATAGAACGTAAGGAACGCGCGTTACGATGTTTGATCTAAATGATCGAGAAATACTGGAATTATAGGCGCGCAACGATTGCGCGCAAGAAGAAGGCGCTTCGCGTGACAATCGTGTCAGTGGAAACGTTTTCAGCTTTATTTTCGAAGAAAATTTGGATTGGTTTGATGGTGATGAGTTAGACAGAGAGTAATAGCGATAGGAATAAATAAAAAAATATTATTGTTGAGGATTTCGATAGGTTTCGAGAAAACAGGTGTGCTTGCAATGATTTATTTAGAAAGTATACACATTTACTATCTTTATTTTAGATTATGACAGGCAGATTGTAATGTAATTTGGGGTAGGGATACGTTGCATCAAAGAATTGGGGGACGCCCGACCTTGCAGAGGGGTTGCCGAGGCAATCGCGAAGGGGGTAAAATCAACTAAAGTCTCACAAATATTTTCCATTCACATTCACCATTCTTAAATACCAATAAAACGGAACATAACTACGTGGTTACCATTTTGAAAAATTACCGCGAACGTAATTTTCCAGAAACCAATTACGATCATTACCAACATCTTCTGTACAATCAATACCTTACAAAATGACACCTCTTTGTATTCCAGAGCAACCATCACAAAATTCCAAAAAACAACACGAAAAACATACCAAGTCCGTACCAACGCTCCGAGCTACCCCCTACTTAACATTCGCCATCGTCGGGCATCGAGCCGTCGCGGGGATCTTCCAGATCGCTTGATCAGTCCTTAAAATCACATCTGGAGAGACTACGATCCGCACTGTCTTCCTTCGGGAAGGCCAGCAGCAGGGGCCGCGAATCGGTCCTTCGCACCAATCGCTCCTCCCGGGCATCCCCCGCCGAAGTACTCTTCAGCCCCGTCGGGCTGATTTGCATCACGGTTACGAGCTCGTTCGAGCTCGTGGTGGTTATATTACAGAGCGAGCGAGACAGAAGCGGGATGGAAAAAGGGGGACAGAAACGGGTCCCTCTCGCGCGCGTTCCACCCCCAAAGTACCTCGCAGGAGGCAGCTCGGACACTCATAACAATCATAACAACGGTATCTCGCGAGTAACTCGCGGACCACCTCCGCGCATCGGTACCGCCTACCGTCCCGCCCACGTTTCCCCTTCCTGTGGGAACCGGCATTGCCTGCCAGCCAGGCGGGAGAGAACCCACGGTGGGTTGCCTTCCCTCGACTCAACACCGGGGCCACTACGCAGCCAGACTGCGGACCGTCAGGATTCAGGTCCGAGTTTTCGCGCCGAGCTTCCACCGCGCAACGTGCACACCACGCTGCCAACGACACGAGGAGAAAACAGGATCCGGGAAAACTGTGATCGAGGAAACCACCCCTATCGATCGATAGGCCCTCTCAGAAGTCTTTTTAAGGACGACGACCCAAGTACCTTCTAGTATCTGGGGGTGGAGGAGAGAATAAAAGGCAGAGACACCGAGGGTGAAGATATCGCTTGGTCAAGGAAGATCGACAGGGTGTTATTACCTTGGACCAGGAATCCGAAGGGAGGATCTACGAGGAAATCTGTGATAGGCTTTAGGTGAAAGCCGAGTGTGTGACTCAAGAGTGATCAGGGAATCAGAGCGTAGAGGTGCGTGCGCCGATCCGTTTAGTCAGCACGTGGACGAAAAGGAATTGTTCAGAAGACTCCCCCGGGAACCTTTGGTCGTGAATATTATACGAACGAACGTGGTGAACATTTTGGAGATTCTCGTTGGTGATCGAGTGGAATAAATCGAGGAATGGAACTTGATACGATCGATACGAACTATTGACTACTGTGGCCGGTGATTTTTAACAAAGTTTTCATTGTGAACGACGTTGTACTGTGCAGACTCGAACGTTCCGTGACGAAACCGTTGGTTTTAATCGTTTCATTCGAGAACGGATGAAAATAGATTATTGCAAAGGCCACGTGCGGGAGGCATAAAACGTGGCAGGTGCGCGGGACAGGTGGTGCGGAGTTAATTGTACGGTAATAAACGTAGAAATCCGACGAGATTGATCAACGGAAGGGACTCTGACGAAGTAGTCGTTAACGGAATCGCGAATCCAGTATCGTTTCTAACGACTCCGTGTTGTGAAACGACAGTAGGTGATGATACAAGGACTCGTACACTAATAAACTCCTAATTATCGCTGCGGGTGCGCGGATAATTACGACACGCACGTGACTGTTGTGCGGACACTGTGGTATTTTTCAACGTGAAATTACACGTTACAACGATAACCACGGCTCGTGCGCACGCGGCTGACAAATAGAATAATTAAAACCGCATTAAAAGGACGCTTCTCCCTGTTTGTTACGTGCGTTATCTCTAAGTTGACATAGTGAACGTTACAACAGAGAAACACTCGACGTTCTACAGAAACGATTCACAAAACAGCTCCGTTGCAGACATAACCATCGGAAAGATCCTCTTCCGTGTGTCGGCCGTCAGAAACGAGCGAAGAATCGACCGGCGAACGTTTTATCAGGCCGCGAGCAATTAACTGTTTGCTTCTTAATCGCTCCTAATTACTCACAATTACCCGCTGTAATTAAGTAGGCTGATGTCACCGGCGGCCGATGTATTTGTGAATCGTTCGTCCCTAGACGTCGGTCCACGGCCACTATCAGGACCATCCGTTATTATTCGCCGTATGAAAATCACCGGTGGATCATAAAAAAAACGAGGGAAAGCTATAAGAACATCTGTTCGAACCACGGAAAGAAGAGAGCGGTCGAATTCGAACGATCTAAGACACGGTACAGAGGCTGATAGAGGGAACGAGATTAGTTTGATCGAGTCGATTGCACCGTGCCAGATAAATAATAACCGCCAGATCAACCTCCGTCAGGACGACGTTCCACATACATCAGTCGCAGGTTGCCTCAGGTGAGTGTCAATCACGATTATTTTATCCCTAGTTATTATAATATCGGACTAATCTGCGTAACTAT
This sequence comes from Mimumesa dahlbomi, assembly GCA_917499265.3. Lineage (NCBI taxonomy): Eukaryota > Metazoa > Arthropoda > Insecta > Hymenoptera > Crabronidae > Mimumesa > Mimumesa dahlbomi. The sequence continues at coordinate 9,464,602 of OU824124.1, forward strand.
GCAGGATGTCCAAATTCATCTCCCGCGTTGAACTTTTATCTCCACCTTAAACATTCTCCGATCGCGGGAAAAGAAAAGACTCCAACTATCAGGGTAAAGAAAATAAATGAAAAACTGCAAGTTCGATACGCGGAATAGTTTCGAGAGAATTGTCTATAGAATCAAAGGAAAGTTTCTTCTTGCGTTAGAATAAAACATAAATGACGGCGGTATAGTTGCGAGAACGTCGTTACGTTATCGAGAAAAGAATGAAATACAACACGAACGGTTGATTTTCAAATACAACAACTTATCGGCGAGGCGTTAAAAGTTTCCATCAAAATTCGGTATGCGGAGTCGGCGTGTATTTATATCTGGCCAGCAATTGTGAGGCTCGCGAGCGATAATCGTTGCCCCGATACCATTAAGTTAATCTCAGTAATTAAGAAAGTTACTCCGGGGCCAGGCCACGCGGGAATGTCTGGTAGCGAGAGATTGAAACCGGCGTTGGGTTCCGTATGATCCGGTCGTAGCTGGTGATAATTCCCCGGAGCTACTTAGCTGCGTTCTAATAATTAGGGCGATAATTATGCGCAACCGCGTATGTGCCTATGTCGAGTATGACCTGGAAATGCTAATTGAAGGATCGGCGGAGCACGTAAATGTGATGCAGTCGCGGGGGGGTTCTTAACCTTCGCCGTTTACACGATATTCAAGGGATCGATTGTGTCGAGGGCTAGAGACACCAATTTATACTTGGATCATCCCTCGTTATGTACACGTCACAGTTCGCGGAATATATAGGGGATTGCTCGCGATATTATACGTTCAGGAAATAATTCACGCGATACTCCTTAATATAGCAGTAACGTGGTGGTGAAACCTTAATTCCTATAGTGGTACTCGATATAACCGTTAAGGAAAGAACTAAACCGTTTTCAGGGAAATCGAAAAGTTAATAATAAAATGATTCAATAAATAATCATTCGTACCAGGAATCACATCTATTTCTACGTAGCGAAATTATATTTTCATGCCTCGGAATAACTATTTTCCGAATTAGTGTTATATAATATTCAGCGTTAAACAAAATTGCTTATACATCTATAAATACGTGTATCAAATCGGGATCCCAAAATTTCTAACAATCGATAGACATTTCGGAGACATCGATTCGCTTGAAAATCATTAACTAAAATCCCCCGGTCCAATCAGTCTCTCTTTTACAACGTGTACCAAACGCAAACGCGTTCCCCATAAATCCAATTAAGTGTCACGCATACGCATCCCAGATATTTTCGATTAAATGACACTGTCAGTGAACTACACCGACCACCGTGCCGTTTCCCAGACCATGTGATTGGAGAGGTAAACAGGAGCACGTGTTGGCAGCGTGACTACGAGTGACGCTGCGGGGTTGAGGGCGGATAGGAGGTGGAGGAGGAGGAGGAGGTGGTGGTTGAAAGGGGTGCGGAGTGGCCCGGTGGATGGGAAGGGTGGCGAGGGTAGAAAATCAGTGCGAGCAGCCGGAGGGTAGGAGAGTTCTTTGCTTGCCGCCTCGGGACCACGGCGAGTCGGTGAAAGTGAGGGTTGGAGGGTGGTCGGAAGAGGATAGGGTGGGAAAGACGAGAGGGGGGCTATCTATCTACCGAAGGTGAAAGAGAGAGGATGAAGGAAAGTGCCGGTTGATGGAGAGTCGAAGGCGGAAAATCCCAAAGGAAGCACTCGACTCGCGATATTGTTGGGGTAGGTAGTGATCGTAAAAGAAAAGCGGAAAACTATAGTAACCTCTCTTTTCTTACTTACGATATAAATCGTATTCATTTTGTTCGCAGTGCAAAAATTATACGGACACGGATGTTTGATGTTCTCGCATAAATTTGATAATCGTTAAGCTCGTCTGTTCTTTGCGTCTGTTAAATGTCTCACTTGATACACAAGTTTTATTCTGTAATATAGTTTGTATATTTTAAGTGCTCGCTGTGCATTCGTATAGAAAGCCTTTCTATATTAAAAATGTTTACCACCGCTACGGTAGGGATATTATTTATTCAGACGTTGCTCGTTTGGTTAAAACAAGTCGACGGCTAAATATAAACGCCTAATTTGTAGCCGAGTTTTGTCGAAAGAAAATGCGATTAAACGGCGAGGAAACATTGATATTGTCGAGGTCAAGAAAACTAATCGATGCTTTCCCCTTCTTAAATTCTTTCACATTTCTCCTCGTTCCCCTGCGTCTATTCGCTATCTCTCTTCTCCTTTTCCCTCGGCCCGTCAACCCCCGTTTGCAGCCCCATTCAGCTCCCTTTTACCCGATTCAACCCCTGCCGACGATCCGGCGCGCGATAACATTTCGCTCGACAACTTACCCACTTCCAGCTCGGTTTGTAGCCTTGCTTCTCTATTTTCCATCCAGTAACCTCCATCGATTATCGACTCACGAATCACCAGTGGTAAGCAAGTTACGCCGTCTTCGGGCGTCAAATGTGAATCGAGTGTTTCCCACCGTTTCATGCTCGATACGATATCACAGATTAATTATCACCGTCTATGTTTCTTTATATTTTCATTGAATCGACTTTCTTCCTTTTACAAATGATCTTTTAACGACGATTTTCTTACTCCTTTTTTTATTTATTTCCTATTCGATTGTTATCAATTCACACGTTTCAATTAATATCGATAAAAAAATGAAAGAAATCCAATTTATTGGTAAACTTGACGCATCGGGTGATATTTAGCAAGAGGATTTTTTTTTTAGAGTCGCACAACGATTGTCTTGAGAATAAAGACGAGCGAATGTAAAATATGATCGTACAATCGTGATGTGAAATATAAACCCTTTACCGCTCAAAGCCTTTTTTTTCTCTTTGACGCGCGGTAAATCCCTACTCGTACTTTGCAATTGGACGACGTGACGCCCCATAGGGCGAGACGATGCGTGCGGTGTCATTAATTCTAATAATTCATAAAGAAGCACGCACGTGCGTAACTGGGCGGGGAGGCTCACGCATCGAGGGATAGAGTGATGCTCCGACACGAGTGTTTTTGTACGCTCGATGCTCCTAATAGACCTAATTTGCGTGTAAAAGCACTCCTGAGATTTCCGTGCCTCGTCGCCCTATTGAGGACTTCTTCTTGCACGACCACGGGCAGGAGGAGAGAGAGAGGGTCCCAGGAAGAATTTAAGTTCCCCGAAGAAGGGCCCGTGTCTCGTTCATATTTTATGCATCATCGTGCTTCGAATAATAGAATCGTGATTCCCGAGTTTTGCTAACGTTTACTTTGCTTTCTCGCTTGATACCCGTTATTTCTACGGCATCGATTTACCGGAGAAGAAACTGGTATTTTTATTAATTAATAAACATTCAGGAAAATTTCCTACGACACGGAGTTTATTCCGAGTAATTCCGAGACATTGATTTTGTTGAAATCTGTTCGATGGAAAAATCCAAGTACTCTTCAAGTACAATGATTAATCCCCGCATTACGGGGAGAAAAATAAAATAGGGGTCCGGTGAATCGACCGGGACGTTTTTGGGCCAGATGTTAATTCCGACGACTCAGCGTGAGCCGCGAAGGCGGTTTAGTACGTAAATACATCTTCAGCAGGGGGTACCATTATAATGGGCATGTGCGGTTAAAGTTCTATTTGTGGTAATTCGGAGTTTAATGCACTCACGCTCTGATTTAGCCGGCGGGCTGACACTTTTTTTGTCCGGCGCAACCCCAACGACGCTGGCGCCGTAAAACATGAAATATTCTTCCTGCGCCTCCGAGGATAGTTCTCTGTATGTATGTACGTGCCCGGCTCCCGGCGTATCGTTTCACATTTTCCATCTCCCGTGCCAAATTTTAATATCGTGTTACGTTATCTCGCTTGTCCCTTTAGCCGAATTATTTTAGTTTAAATCCCTCTACGTTCGTTCCGGCGCTAGACGTTTCGCTGTTCACGCTCCGTTTCTCGATCCGAATTAGCAATCAGCGCCGACTTTTGCCATGCTGTTTAATTCGCAGAATAAAAAAAAAAAGATGAAAAACAATCCCGAATCTTAGATTATCCCGTATAATTTCACGCGACGCGTCGCGAGAATTCCCGTAACCGCGAAAGAATTCCGACGAGCGACGACGTTCGACAAACTCGGAACGGCCGCGGATTATCCGACGATTTTCATCCCGTCGAATTCCGTCGAATTCCATTTTATGGATCCTGTGTACCGATCGAAGCCACTGTGCGTTACGCACATTGTGCCCGTGGATCTGTGTATTCTCAACGAGGCGTTCGCACAGTCGCATTAACGGGCCGCTGTTCAGTTTAATCCTTGCGTTTCGTGACTCGGGACAAAGCCCCTCGGATTTCTGACGGAATGGTATCGCACGAAACGACCATTACCTCGGCCGGCACTTAGCCGGTGCGCTTACGTACGTACGCGCGTTAAAGATTAATTCGAATCACTCGATACCCCATCCTTCCACGGGGAAGAAACTAGCCACTGCGACGAGATACGACCTTTAACCGTATTATCATCGCCCGAACAATTTCCGACCGCCAACACCGTTCGCGTATACCGATGTAAGAATCGAAATTGGGTAGGAATGTGTCAAAATATCACTCGCGAGAGTTATTACGTTCGTCGTTAAAATCAACAAGCATTACAAATCGTGATTACGATTTATTTCGGAAGAACGATTCATTTGTCACGCGGTATTTTCGGTGATTAGTCAGGAGAATGGAATCGTACGAGTTAGACGCCCTCCGTAAGCTATGTACGCTAGATGTCTGGAAATTATTTATCGCGCGAGTGTACCGATGGTAATAGAAAATGTAAGTTTATAGGGGTTGATCCGCCGTGTCAAGTAAAGGAACACTTGTCACTTTCCCAAGATCGAATGATGAATTCTACTTACAAGTTGTTAGAGCTAGACAAGGTATTACAGTTTTTTATTTCTCGTACGTTAAATGCGGAAATATCACTGACTCCGCTAGCACGATTGTAAAGCATAATACAACGATCAAGTATGGAACTCTTGTTCCACGTCGCCTTTGTCGTTGCCAGACTGAGTAAATGTCCGTTAGCTTCGAGTCAGCATTTATTCAATATTTCATACGCGCGTAAGCACGTTCAAGCTTCTTTTCTGCTTCGCCTCTTTAACATTAAAACGCGGCTAGGCGCCACAAAGCCGCGATTATGCGTTACCATTAGACCGCTCGATTGATTACGGGGATCGTGAAAAAAAAAGGACTCAGCAAGGACAATGTCGCGATGGGCGGTTGCCAACTGGTCCCGCTGGGATCACTTTATTGGCTGTGTTTCAAGTAGGAGGGTTACCCACACCAGTTTCTTCTACTTTCTCTCTCTCTTTCTCTCTCTCTCTTTCTTTCATTCTCACTCTCTTCCCCTACTCAATCTTTCCTTCACCCTCTCTCAGACGGCCTTGTACCTTCGTCTAACAATTCGTGCCTCCTTTCGACCGTCAAAAGATTTTGGCAATCGTTTCGCTACTCGTGTCTCTGTGTGAAAACTTCTGTGGTTGATTAATATCCTAGCGAGCGAAATCTCTGCATACCATTTCTTTAAACGTGAAAAGTGTTTTTTTTTACAAGGACACTTGCCAGAAAATTAGTCCGCATATCGCATTGAATAATCTCTGATCAACAAATTCTGATTCCTTTTACTGGAATAGAGGTGTCAGATTTTCCAAAGAAATTAACCAAATTTTGAAAGAAAAGTTTCTTTACTCGCGGCAGTGGAACGATCGTGTGTTTCGCATCTCTCATACCAGGAAATCGAACTCTCGCAGAAAACGGAGCAGAACTAAGAAGAAACGAGTAGTCCGCGGCATGCGCGGCCATATGGCGATTATCCGCGGCCGGGTATTTATAGTTTTCGGTGGCGGTGTACTGCTGGAGCACGGTCAGAAACGGAACGCGTTCTCAGTGGTATCTGGACCGGGCCTAAAATTTCTAAAACCTTTAGGTGTTCGCCGCGCAGAAATCGGTCTCATAAATCGGAGCAACCGGACGAGCCCTGGACTTCGGGTAGTTTATACGCACCTCCTGTAGCCCGAAGCTGTAACTATCGTACCAAGGAGCAACGGGAGAGATAAAGAGAGAATGATTATGGTCAGAAAGAGGGAGAGAGAGTGTGTGTGGGAGCGAGGGATAGAAAGGGAGAGAGAGAGAGAGAGAGAGAGAGAGACAGGGTGTATCTATGTAGAAACTAGCTGCCGGCCAGAGGCACACGGTTGTTTCTAAACCCACCTTATCTACTAGCTCCTATAATAAGCTGCGATCTGAGACCGTATATCCCACACCCACACGCACACGACGAAGATTCCCCAGGTGAATGTAGTCACATTTACTACCAACACATAACGATATCCTTGCGAAGGAGCTACCCGCAATTCCCGGACGCTTATACGCAGTGTTGTAGGCCATGGAGCGGTTGCAATTACAAGCTGGTCAACATATAATTATCCCCAATGACCATAAATTACCGGATTTTTATGCGCAACATTCTTAATTACCCTTTGAATTAACATCAATCAACCCCCTTAATTGTACGCTGCTGCCGCTGCCTGCCGCCGTTCTTTGCCTCTCGGTCATTCTCGTCGACGTCGTCGAGAAATACCATGATAATACGAAAACACGATACAAGCCCCGGGGCGAGGATGCTGGGTATTGAAAAAGGAATGTGATAAGATGACCAACGACGAAAGTCAGGGGGACACATCCAGGAGTCGTACCAGATCACCCTCGGGGTAGATTTCAGTTTAAACGTCTCGCAGGACAGCAGAGAAACGAGATGGACTTGTGACGGGTTGTCGCATAATGCACACGTTTTAATTGCCTCCCAAGACACTTGAGCGCTCCTCGTATCAATGGGCTCGGTGTTTTAATTGCATATTCGATTACGTGGACTTTCGCCGATGATCCCGTCGCCAATTATCGCTGCGATGAGAACGATCTAGGATGTAGATGGTGAAAGAGAAGTTTCGATGAAGAACTATTATCACGATTTTCAATTGAATTCTAAAAATTATTATAGAAAAATGATTTTGTTCAGTTATAGACTTGGCGAGATAAGAATCTGTTCAGCGTGTTAAATATCGTTCTTTGGAAAGTTTGATTTTCTTTGTTTAAAGGATATACAAAAAAATATGAAAGTTTCTAAATTATACGTATGGTTATGCATGAAGATCCTCGGGCACCCTTAATTACTATGAAAGAAGTATCTCCGATCAGAAGATGATTAATTCCCTTGCTAGATATAACCCCGAATAAAACACCTTTTCAAGGCTAACGCGAAGGTATTAATTTTCAAATATTCAGACTCAATGACACTTGAACGATCGCGGTATAATCATTTTCGACTTCTTCGCCCCGCAAAAGTTCTTCGTCCGTTTTCACATATCACGATCGAGAGGGCGATGTGATACGCTAATGAAACCGCACTCTCATTAAAGCATCCAAATCGACGATACTAATTGGCTAGCTTTCGGAATACCCGGTATTATACCTCAGGATGCGATATAATAATCGTTGCGGACGAATTCGGTTTGGACAGCCGGTGGTTAAAGCGTCTAGTAATTTCACGGGCGCAGCCCTAGAGCGATTAATATGATTCCAACGGAAATTAACGACCGCAAACGGAAAAAAGGGAAGCTTGTTGGCGGTTCGACCAGGCGGAGGTCGTCAACGAGCAATCCACCGACGTGAGAAGATCGTTTAAACTAGAAACAATTTAGCTTCTTTGAAACAATCACTTTACACCGACGCGAAAGGAGCCTTTCCGTTACTTTAGTCGAGAGTCAGCGAAAAAGGATAAAAAAGATTTTGAAAAATCTTTGAGAATCTCTCGTTTAACAAGCCTCAAGAAATCCCATTTTATGGCATTGTCGTGACTAAAAATATCACCTTGTGAGTCTTCTCACACGTTTCATCACGAAAAAAAAAGAACGAACACATCGGAGATGGAATGTTAATTTTATCCTTGGAACAAATTACACCTTCGGGATCATTCTGACTCACGGGTAACTACAAATTCTTTACACTTTGAACATTGATGCCTCACCTTCGACCTGTTCGTCATTGTTTCACTCGGACAAGTGTTAAAAGTACTACGCGGATGGAACGTTTTCTTCTTATTGCTAGATCGCTCGACTCCGGTAAAGACTAATTTGTTGTTAATTTGCAAATTATATCCGCGGTACGTTCAATAGTTTCGAAGACAAATTAATTAATGGTTTACTAAGAATACCGCTATCCCTGTATGACGTTTAATAAACGGATCTGCTGGCAGTTAGTGGTTTATTAGAAAATGGATACATGGAAATTAATTGCTTCCTAAATTCCACAAGCGGAGAAAGTATTAACTATTTGTCGGAGAATTAATATTTTTACGGATCATGGTATTTAACAGAGAAGTAACTTTCGGAATTAAAATTGCTTAAGAATCTTTTACCTCTTCGTAGATTGGCTTTACATAATCATTCCACTGTCTGTATACATGGACACGACACGTGTCTGTACGGCATTCTTAAAATTTCACGCTAATTATTCCACCGCGGAAAAAAATCCTCAGAAATTACATTTGTGTATACTGGAATCGCGACGTGAAGCGCACGATATTATAGCCGCAAACATCGTTGTTTGTAGCAGCGACCGGTCTATTTGGCGTCCAACAACCTAACCCCTTTATCATAAACACGTCGACGTTTTAAAAACCGGCGACAAATATTTTTACGGCGGCCATTATAAAACGCCTTTTATGAGGAACAAAGTAGCTCGTAGGCAGAAGGTGCGCTCTCGCCCTTTGACAATAATTTGTCCAGAATAACCGGCTCGTTTCTCTCTACACCGGGCTTCCGCTCGATGATCCATCCAGCCGTTCGTCATAGGCACACGGCTTTTAAAAAGTAAAGCGCTGGACTCGGGCCAGCGCAAAAATAGAAGCAGATGTTGTTAGTTGCGTTCACCAAGTATACGGGCCGCAGCATCGACGGTGAATCCTTGCGAACACTTTTGCCAGGGAATCGTGAAAGATTGCGAGAGCAAGAAAGTTGTCCGAGAAGGGGGAGACACGAGATCCGAATGGTCCAGACGGCAGTGATTCCGTTGACCTTGAATTCTTACTAACAGGCCGGTTAGATAAAAATAATTAACGAGATGAATGCGAGGTTGCTGGAGGTGCCACCGCGTTAGTCGGCGATTTTATTCTCGATTCCCCCCACCCCTCCCAGTCATCGTCACGTTCTATTCCCTCCGTTTCCGTCGATGCCTGCGACCAAATGTTTTTGCTTTGAAGTCGGAAGACGAACGGGGCCCTCCTTCTAATTTCCACTGTCTGCATTCTTAACAGCTGCGCGCACTACGCTCCGATACGGCTGGCATGAATCTCCTGTTTAATTAGTATCGCGTTTACGCGTGTCGCCGGGCGCTTTTGAGTTCCCGGCATGCCGGGCGTGATTTCAAATTCTATCGACGACTGTTTCATGTCGGGTCGGTGGATTGAAGAAATCCTGGCGAAAGCTATGGACCGGGCGTGAAAGTTGCGAACAATGTCTTGCTTAGCGTTGAAAATACTATGGAGAGATAAGCAGATAATACCTGTCAACTGCCAGATATGTTTCTTATAAATGTCTTTATTTCTTTTGGGAGTAAGAACTTCGCATTCGGTCTTACACAGACGACTAATCGCTACTGTTTGCGTGTAGCAGGTAAAGTGAAAGAGACTCTAAGACATTATAGAAACTACAAAAACATCGTTGACAGGTGTCCCTTTTCCATGTCTCAATACCAGTACATATGTCACAATATTTAGTACAATAAATTCAGGAAAAGTAGAAAGAATAAAGACGACATAGGCCTAATTACTCGATCACAATACATTCCGATATCTTTCCGGGTTAGCAGACACTGAACCCAAATAAGTTCCATCTAATTAATAGCAACGGCAAAATGAAAAGTCACTCCCGTCGCAAGATATCTATTGCGTTCCTTGCCATTTCACGTGATCATCCGTCAATGCGCGCAAATTATATCCTCGCCATTATGAAATTACGCCATGTGAGTCTCCCCTATTAGATCAGTCCTCAGAGAGAATTTTGGTCGATTTGCAGATTACGAGTCCCCGGGATGCAAGGCTGACATGGCGGAGGGTTCGGCCGAGGAGGAACAGAGCAGTACTGCTGCACCCGCTTCCCCGCCAGCTGATCTTCGCACTCTGAACACCCAATTGTCGCCGCCTTATCACCACCAGTCCCATCTCCAACCTCGTCTTCAGCATCTGCAGCATCCCAACATGCTGGCGACCGCCATACCGCCCAGGCACAGCTACAGCATGCTGTCTCATCAGGTGAAAGTGGAAGTCGAGTTGGACGCTCCCTGCGACGTGCCATTGAATCTGAAGAGCGAGGTAAGTCCATGAATCTCTATGAACCACTGGTGCCGATCGATCGCGTGATTTCGTTCTAATCGCGCGGCAACAGTCGCCGTTCGATTCTGTGGTTGAACGTCGGTTGTCAGACGACAGATTGATTAGTCGATGACTCGGCGACGACTTTGAAGGAGATTTTGACAGCGGTATTTTTTCGAGAGACTCTCTCCGTGGTCGGGATAATAAAGATATATGGAATATAGGAGACATTGGATAGAAAAATAAGAAATTTTTTAATTAGACATTTTATAGTTTTCATTGGTAGGTTGTGATGATAATTAATCGTGGATATGTTATTTGGATTTTTATTCGTATTAGAAGTAATATTTTGTTCGATTTATTCTGGTTAAAGTGTTCTTTATTATTATATTTGATATAATAGGCATTAAATGTTGTTTCTAGTCTGCGATTTATTTGTCAGACCAATACGAACCGTTGCACATTTCTTGAGGAGATACGTGGTTACACGTTGTTCCGAATGATTAAGGGGCCTCACCACCAGCGGCATTGCAAGGGTTTAGCTCATATATTGTAGCGTTCGCATTTTTCATCCGATTTTAATAAACTTGGGATCATTTTAAAGATAAAGGATGAATGCACGAGATGATAGAACAGATTTTCGAAATTCGGTTTCTTTCTATATGAAAATGAACCGAGAAAATTACTGATTTTCAAAACATTTTTTCGTATAGAAAGAAACCGAATTTCGAAAATCTGTTCTATCATCTCGTGCATTCATCCTTTATCTTTAAAATGGCCCCAAGTTTTTTAAAATCGGATGAAAAATACGAACGCTACAATATATGAGCTAACGTGTGTTTTTGACGATTTTCCCAAATAATACTTGTGGCGCAGTGCTGCCCCTTGGAAATCGCGTCAAAATGGTCGAAGCTTGACCCCCCACCACGACCATACACACACAGGAATGAGTCGGTGTGCGTTTTCCTTTTTGGAAGTACCTGACCAATTCTGACCGTAAGGGTACCCTTCGCTCTTGGCTTACATTGTAAGCCTTGCAAGTGAAAATCTTGAAAAGGAACACCGACTCTTGTTATGAAATGTATACATATTGGCAAGGAGGAATATTAGCCTCGACGCATTGCAAGGGTTTAGTTCATGCATCATATCTTACGCATTTTTCATCCGATTTTAATAAAATTGAGGCTATTTTAAAGATAAAGAATGAATGCACGAGATGATAGAACAGATTTTTGTAATTCGGTTTCCTTATCAGTGAAAATGAACGGAGAAAATTACTAATTTTCGAAACATTTTTTCATATAGAAAGAAACCGAATTTCGAAAATCTGTTCTATCACCTCGTGTATTCATCCTTTATCTTTAAAATGACCCTAAGTTTATTAAAATCGGATGAAAAATGCGTAAGATATGATATATGAGCTGAACCCTTGCAATGTTCCGGGTTGAGAAAGTAAGGCATTTTCCATGCGACTGGTAACCTGCAGTCGGGCTAATTAGTCGAATTTTCAAAACATTTTTTCGTATAGAAAGAAACCGAATTTCGAAAAACTGTTCTATCATCTCGTGCATTCATCCTTTATCTTTAAAATGATCCCAAGTTAATTAAAATCGGATGATAAATGCGTAAGATATGATATATGAGCTGAACCCTTGCAATGTTTCGGGTTGAGAAAGTAAGGCATTTTCCATGCGACTGGTAACTTGCAGTCGGGCTAATTAGTCGGATAATAAGTATTTTTTATCCGATTTTAATAAACTCGGGGTTATTTTAAAGATAAAGGATGAATGCACGAGATGATAGAACAGATTTTCGAAATTCGGTTTCTTTCTATATGAAAATGAACCGAGAAAATTACTGATTTTCAAAACATTTTTTCGTATAGAAAGAAACCGAATTTCGAAAAACTGTTCTATCATCTCGTGCATTCATCCTTTATCTTTAAAATGGTCCTAAATTTATTAAAATCGGATGAAAAATGCGTACGCTACGATATATGAACTAAATCCGTGCAATGTTCCGGGAGGAGAAAGTAAGGTAGAAATTCGACAAATTCAACCAGGGGTGACCGAATGCCGTGAAAGGGTTTGCAATGTATTCTTCGCAGGAAGTAGGTTCCCCGTAATAATTGACGTATCATAAACTACCTTGACCGCACCGCTCTAGTCATCGGTAACTACCGATGATGTATACGGTCGAGGAAAAAAAGTTTTAGCAAATAATGTTAATAGCTTGCAAATTCCTGCTATCTAGTATTGTTTCTGAATACTTGTTTACGCTAAAAAATATTATATAACAATCCATATATTCTGCATATATGTTTACAGAACATACGATACATACTATACAGAAATCAGCACTGAAATAATTTGAATCAGTTTTTTATATAATTTTAAGAGGGCAAGATTGAACAACAATATTGTTTACAATATTTATGTTCACAACTTTTATAATTATTTTTATTATGTTTATTGGTATCATGTTTCAAAATTAAATGTGTAAAATTTTGTAACACCAAGGTTATAACAATTTTGAAATTCGGTGCGTCGCACATTTGGCGCGCCGCAGCTAACATTGCAACCCCCGAATTACTTTTGACACGACGAACCGTACGAAACGTGAAAAAGGTTACATCTCGATCCCTCAAGTCCCGACTGACCGTGAGAGGGGAATAGCTCGACTACACGGATACACACAACTTTGTCTAGGTACGGCGTGGGGACTGTCTTCCCCTACAGTCCCTGTAGTTCATATTTTTTCCGTTCCCGTCGCTGAAGTCACACACGACTCGAGCTCGAGGTGGTGAGGCCCCTTAAGAAAGACCCTCTGTCGAAACGATCGTTACTAACGGTTTTGTGTGTCAATGACAACCAATTGTCTGCTTAAGTAGCTGCCGCGCCGCATCCCAACCTAAATCGGCCAATGGTCTCTCTGACCTGTATACGATTAACGTACAAAACAAAGCGTGTCGAATGACTTCCATGTGGATGATGGGGTCATTGTACGGCTCGCTCTTTCGACAAACGTTTCGAAATATTACACGATGCACGGGCTACAAAACGCGGTTACATTTCGATTGTCAACTTAACGCGACACCGCGGAACTTTCACCAGCCGGTGAAAATGAAGATATGAAAAAATAATTTGCAATTTTCATCGAACTATTCATAACACGTGCCCATTACGTAATTCGATAAACCCACGAAATATAATTCACCATGAACAAAAGGTAATTTCTATACCTAGTAAGTTGTTTCTCCGGTTCGACTTGTAAATACCGTTTAACGAAAACAAATGAAAAAAAGTATTAAAACAGAAAGAAAAAGCAGGAGAAAAGTGTTATCGAGAACACGTAAGTGCCCTTTATACCAATCTAATCTGCATGGTTGGTACATATCCACTCATGCATTAAGTAACCACGCCGAACAACCCGTGCAGCGCTGCTTTTAGATTATTACCAGAAACTGCCAGAAAAGGCTGCTCCCGTTACAGTGTCGGGAATCGTGGGAAAATCGTATAGATAGAATGTCAAAGTTTCTAACGGGTTAGACCATGGTATGCGACTTCTCTCTGCGCGCACACGACATTTGCCTAAGCGTTGAACCAAAGACTTCCGCGTTCCAGCTACAGAGTAAAGTCTAATCACAGCACGCCCCACCATCGAAACTCCTGGCATCGGCCATTTATCAGGCCTGTAATCTATATTAAAAGATCAACGTGTGATACTTATCGCGATCGATCTCCCACTTCGGTTTTCGATCACGGCATTATTTATTACGCCTAATAATTATTTATCGCGCCCACGCTCACCGATATGTAGAATGAGGCGAAACGATTTAGTCCCCTGTTGATTAGTTACTGGTGCCCCCGTACACTGTTTCACATTTCATTTCGCGTATTAAAACCAGGCGGAGTACATACGGTACACGGAATTAATATTTATGAGCAGTGAGAAAGAGAAGCGTTTTAACGGAATCTTTGGGGAAGATCGTAAAAGCGGGAAATATCCGCCCGTAGATTATGAATCTGCCTTTGACCAGCCGTTCTGTCGCTGTTTATGCATCAGATTAGCCAACGGGATAAATCGACGCGGTGAGTTACTGATAATTCCTCGCACAGACGATAACTACGTTTTCCCTCATCTCAGAGCTTTTCAAATGTTTCAACGTGATAGGGATAACACATATGCAACAGCGAAGTAGAATCGTTCCGTTTTTTCCTGGAAAGATATTCCGATAGAACACATACATGTACTCATTTTTTTGAATACATTATTTTTGAACGCGTATACATGTATTGAATCTCTGAAAATGACAGAGCTGGCAGAGCTGCTAGAATGGACCGCGAGCCAGTGTTAATATCACTGTAATCTTAATTACGGGCACATTCACAGGGGTGTATCATTAACGTTCGACAAAAGCTTTTTTTCATAGACAGCGGTTGATTCGTTCATCACGAACGGACAATTCGTCGTTCAACAATGCACAACAATGATGCCAATTAGCTGACAAAAGAGAATAATAGTATACTAGAAGAGGACCGAGGCGGCAGCCTCAGACTAGAGTCTCGAAAACAGCAGTCTCATCCGTTAGTCCGCTGTCCCTGTCCATCCATTACACTATTATCCCCTCAGCAAACACAGGATCCATCCTGGACTCCACGCATGGACTTAATGCCCCGGCTCGCGTCTGAGGAGGGAGCGTGCAATTTACGCGCAAAAGAACTAGGATGTTTCATACTACCCTCGGTGTAAAAAGAAATGCCTCTGGTTAACAGGGTACAGCATACATAATAATGTCGGCTGTGCTTCCGCGCGGAGGCTGGTAAAATATGAACAGCGACGCGAAGAATTGCGATCGCTAATACTCCGCTGGCAATACGGCCGAGACTTTCAGTGAAATACTAATGCCATCGGTTTCCGCGACTAACAGTGTGAACAGTTGACATAACTCTTGCGAATTTGTCTGTGATTATCGTGGATTTAAATTGCGTAGCTTTAGACACGAGTGAATTTTTTCTTGTCGTGTGACTTAAGTATTAATTATGCAAGAGGATATTTATAGACAAGGGTGGATTATTAACGATGGAATGGAATTATTTAAATTTTGGATACGCTAGATCGATCGAACTACGAGAATATCTCGATCGGTGATAACGCGTGACCAACATAAGATTTTCATCCGAAGAGGTTTAGTTACATAGAATTCCAATCACTCGAACTTCTATTCAATGATCATAAATTATTAGGCCTTTGAACGGCGCATTCTTAACGATCCCCTCAATGCCATTAGCCGTTCCTCTTAATTGCGGAATATCTCTTTCTTGCGAGAATAATGGATATTCAGCAACGCTAATAAGTACGCGAATACAAAGGCGCACTCCTTCAAGGATTTTGTTAGACATACGAGGTCGTTGGTGACTAAACGAGGTCTCTGGTTGAAAGGACACCGAAGAATCGTACGTTACATGATCGCCGGTAATTAGAAACCTTAAAACCCATCGTAAATAAGAATTCAAAGGGCAATCGGAATAACACGACGTATGATTATTCCTCGTTACGAGTCCGCCATTTTGCCGACTGATATTCGAAATACATCAAGTTTCCCCCGGATTACGTCCGCCATAAAATTTCATACAAATTCACACGCGATTAGTAAATCCGTACAAATTCAGAAGATTCCGGTAATTGACCCTCAATTTCAGGAATAAATTATGATGCAAGAAATACATATGCAAGGAGTGTAACTCTTCGTGGACGAGTAGTCCGGAATAGAAAGTAATTGACTCCAAAATTAGTCTAGCTCGAGTGGTTAACACATTCGAATTAAACACTTCGGTTTTGTGTTATATTTAATACTGAAACAGGCAAGCAGGAGTAATTACGTCAGCAGTGTAGCGTCGTTTAAAATATATTTAGACGTCGACCGAATCAAGTTCATGCGTTTCTTTTCGTTATTCAAGCTTCTTATGAATCTAAACTTACGCAACAATTGACACAGAGGACTTCCAAAGACCCTCTTTAACCTCGCGAGTCGTACTCTCTCTTTTCTCCTACGTATTTACAGCTATTAAACCCCGATACAGTCACGAGTGACTCTGCACGAAAGTATACGTGACAAACTGCTCGTACCACTATACTACCATGTGAAGATAAAAAAATGACAATTCTCAATAATATTTTACGGGTCTTTATAACGAGTACGTCTTGCTCAAGTTTATCCCACTTTTTTTAGGTGTGGAAATAAATTTTTTTCAATGCATTTCACTCATTTTCCATGATTATTTGTTGCGCAATAATCTTTCAATAATTTTTATTTTTCGGAAAATCAGGAAAAACTTAGTAGTAGGTGTAAGAATATTACACAGATGACTATCGACTGTTATTTATTTCGTCGGCAAAGTGGATGTGACTCCAAGACACACAGTCTGCTAAAATACTAAATACTACCAGCTGCCAAAGTTTCTCCCAAATAATACACGTACAGACACTTCACGAACATCCATCAAGTATCTAACGTATCCAGAACTGCAGCAATCAGCTGCACGTAGATCCGTATCTCTAAAATCAGGTTTTTATTAAACACTGGATAGATGCATCGTCACGAATACTCGGTTTCTCAAGAGATCGTCGTCGAAACGTACAAGGACCATCAGGTTTGCCAGAAAGCGGTGGTAAAATTTCACGTAGGCTGCGTCGTGGAATCGTTGACGGATCGATACGTCGAGGCAACGTAACGATCCTTAAGGCGCATTCCACTTTGACGGGCCACGAACCGTAAATGCATCTGTCAAGAAAGTGATTGAAGGCAAACGAGGGGTGCGGGCGTACCACGAATCGGCCAGTTCGTATCTCATTACCCCGGTGGTTCATTTCGCCGAGTCAATTGGGTTTCGATCGAATTTCACAATCATTATGATTATTATTGGGCCGACCGGATGGTACGAGACTTGGATTTCGCGGCAACAGATTCACGGATGTAAAAGAGCGAAATAGTTGATAACAGGGAGGGGTTATCGAGGATTACGGGTTGGTTTACGTTATTAATATCGTCGTAAGTGACTAATAGACCGCCTCCAACCGTTATACGACGACTTTCTCGTGATCGGCGTAGCGAGTGACGTGCTTTCTCGCGATTGTTAATAGAAAGTATGAGAAGCGAATGCAAATCGGTGTTACAAATCGTGGACTTTAGAAGATGAATGTCTATGGGATATTTAATCTCGAATATCAATAGAACCGGTAGAAAGATATGATTTTCGATATACAATACATATAAAGCTGGGTGAAAAAAATAGAAAGAAAACCGATCGTTTATTGTGCATTTGGTAAAATTCAAAAATTCATAAAAATTCCGTGGACGGACGGCCGTTTATGAATTGGAAAATCTCCAATTTTATGACGCACAATAATACTTGCCACTCGGCGAAAGGTTTACTCGGCTAATAAAAAACGTACGTTCGACAAGCGCCGTTCGTAAAAGCAAGGCAGGCAGAACGACGTCGACGAAAACCTGGAAAAAAAAAGGAGTGATATCCGGTCGCCCGACGGCTCGTCTATTTCTCCCGCTTGCTATTCGCGGAGTGATGGAATGTTTATCAATAGATTAATCTCGGAGATCGGCGTGCGGCTCCGCACAATCGGTGGAGCGGACTCCTCGATTGCGATTAAACATAAAAGTATTATTTCAATCTGGCCCCTCCGCGCCTGCCGTACATTCAGACTCGAGTGTATATACCCAACGAACATACATCCCGATAGACCGGGCATTTTTCCATTAGATTGGAACTTGATTAAATTGAAAATCTGTCAATTTAGGAAAAAGCATCCGACAGCTTATATTGACGGTGGACATTATACGCCGGTGGCCAACGAGTTCTGGCTCGTTGGCCTGACAACTCGCGCAGATAAAAACCCATCGTCGCGAGGATGGACTCGGCCACGGGCCGGTTTTCACTTTTTGCATCCTTTTTACGCCCTTGTAAAATTAATTGCCGGCGCTCTTTGAGGGCGACGCACCCGCCCTAGCGGCCGATCCCGGAAATTTGCTCACGGTGTCATTCGTTCAATCTCCAACTGATATACGGACCCACGGTCTCGTACGGAACGGCCACGGACAGTTTTTTGTAATCGACGATTGTCGCGTTTGTGAGAAGGAATAACATGATTTCAGCCGGTTTAATTTCCTCCACGTTATTCCGTGAACTACGATCAAACGGAACATGAAAATATACATATATCTGCGTATATATCCATTGTGAGTTTATCTCCATCGTTCACGGAACAAGGAAATAAGGGATTTTCTGCCACTTTGTGACGATTATATATCCCCATGTTGTACCGTGGATGTGTACATCTAATTTACTGTAATCAGTCATGTGTGTGAGTAACCATCAACGAGTCTGCCCGGTATATATTTAACCACAGATCGTTTCTTAACGAGATTCTAAGAATCCATTTGGAAAACACTGATTAAAACTACGGATCCCCTCTGATCCGAGTCGAGGATACACTATGAGCGTCCAATCAATTACGTTCCTCGTACGGCCGCAACGATGTCGTGAGAAATTTCTCTTGGATACGCGACTTTCCTGGAAACTCTCCTCTATTTACAACAGTATTTATTTTTTATTCGGGAAGTCTGTCAAAATTTCAGTCGAATTCAATGATTTTTTATTCTTAATACAAGTGTTACCACGTTTCATTGTCCCTACCTTTGTTTATTCTAATTCCTTCGTGTATATCAGCGCGAGGAAAGAAGCTCGTTCGACCCGGGCTTACCCGGGAGTCGAGATAATTCGACGATTAGGCGGAACATAAGCCGGATAACATTATCTCGACTGATTTAAAACAGTATCTTGCGAGGAGTAACGCTAAGCACCGCGGGAACGTGATTGCAATTCGCTTAGCCGTATATGGCGCCATTGTCCAAACCAGTTCGATGTTCACCGTGCAATCGAGAACGTATTACACTTACGATAAGGCGCCGCGATTGCGGCAGATATATTTAATTGAAAATGCGGCCCGACCTAACGCTAATACCACCGAGAAATTCCACGGTAGTGTGGTCATTATTAAGCAATTTAAACGCATCGATTACCTAGCTTCCGTCCCGTATCTCGCGCGTCCTCAGCGTTTCACTTTGGTGTCATATAAATACTTGTTGAATTAACGCCGGGGTAAAAGTTACATTCGTTTCCAAGCATTGAAAACAATTGAAACAAATAATCGTATTAGAAATTCGAATATGTAAAAATGATTTCGCTTCGAGACATTAGTGTTGGCCATAAAATTCTTAAGTTAACCATCTGCAATTTCCACTCCCGTTTACCATCAAGTTCACGCTCCCGTAACCATGGTCTTCTAGACTCAGCTTGATTGAAGACAATCGTGGGGCCGGAAGAACCGCGGATAAGTCACGGTGCAATCGCGTACCACGACACGGCCTTTTAAAGTAGGAAACTCTCCGGAAACTAGCGGCCACACGGTACCGAGAACTCTCCGGTGCGGTGCCAAATAACAATGTTGAATCTCATAAACAAGGAGACAAGACAAATACCCGGCTGGACGGTGGTCCAAGGGCGCGGAGTGGACAGAGTCCGTTCCACCACCCAGCCACCCCCGGGGATGGGAGACTCTGCTGGTAATTTCACGGTGTCTTGCATCCCTGAGCCACCCCCTCTGGCACACCCCTTGCCGGCCCCCACGATTCCAAAGCCACGCGATACGTTCGTCGTATTCCTGCTGTAATCCCACATTATGATCGGTGTTCAACGCGTTAATGGAATGCGACGTGGTTTTCTGTTACTTGTTTCCGTATATTCGTAGATTCGGCCGACCAAAGGTTCCTTGTCGACTGACGCGTCTCGTTGAGAGTGTCCGCTCGGATTTTATTAGAACGAATCGATTATACTTTCGTGCGAATATTTAGTGGAATTTCTATTGATAATTATGGAAGAGTTATGAGACACTATGATATTCGATAAGAATTATTTGATATAATTTTAAACCAGGATAATAATATCGCGATTGATATGGCGACACGTAAACGCAACACAGTGTCTTTATTCACGAATAAGCGATGTCTGGAAGGGTCACCGGGATTTGCGCGAATGGCCGACGACTTAATTGATCGAGGGCCATAAGCGAATTAGGGATGACCAATGTTCCACGTGCGGAGCTCAGGAATAGAGCCGGGGGAAGACGTCGAGTTAATTCAATTCGAGGAAGGCTGAAGGGGTTTTGGGACATCTCTCGCGAGACGTAAATTTACGTACGACCATACCCTCCCCCAATCGTCTCTTATCCCGGTATCCCCAAGGACGATGGACACTCCGACAAATTGCATCGACGACTTGGAACCGGACCTTCCGAGACTATACGCGTTTTCTTCATCTTCCGTTTTTTTTTTCATTCGTCCGAACAGCCGCGAATCATAAATCAAATTATCTACTGAGCGAGATTAGATTTCTGTTTGGCCACGTTCGAATACGAATTCGACGAGGGTAAGGACTGCTGCGGTGGCGTAGACCTTCCTCCTTCCTCCTTCCTCTCTTCCTCGTCGTGGGCTCCCTTCCACCCTCTCAGCGTGCCACGGTGTTGCTGCTTGGTGATAGTGGTGGTGGTGGTGCACTACGAGGTCCAACATTAGTTAACGATTAATCAAGGCGCTTGTAGCTCAACATATATCATTAAACTAGTTAGCGAAGTAGGGTCGGCCAAGTGTGCTGACCACTGGCTACCACCACCCACCGCCCATCCTCCCTTCGACCTAACCAACCCCCTTGACCGAGCCCCCATCTTGTTTCCGCGGCCGATCCAACCCTCTGGCGACGTGCTCACGTACCGAACTGAACTCTTAGAGACTCCGAGTTGAACCTCGTCCCTGATGTTTAGCCCGTTTCTACTGCCTGCCAATTGCTCGTTAAACCTCGCAAACGAGGAGGAGTTTCAGGAAGTTACAAATGAATTTGAATTCGATGCGATAATCTCTTCCGAGAATGGATATATTATTATTATCCATTCCCGGGAACGTGTA
Source organism: Mimumesa dahlbomi (assembly GCA_917499265.3). Lineage (NCBI taxonomy): Eukaryota > Metazoa > Arthropoda > Insecta > Hymenoptera > Crabronidae > Mimumesa > Mimumesa dahlbomi. The sequence continues at coordinate 9,486,034 of OU824124.1, forward strand.
ATATCGAAACAGAGCTGCAAAACAACGTATCTCCCGGTATTAACATACATTTTTACTTAATACAGATACCACGAGTGTAATTACTTGACAAATACAGCCGGTTACGAAATACTACACCCATTTCTATCTAACGTTTTCAGTGTTTATACTAAACGTTGTAAATTCTACAGAAATTTACATTACGTACAGCCAAGAGAGAAATTCAGAACGTAGCTACCGTAAACTGACCAGTGCATCAGATGCACACGTAAATGTCTCGTATTCCGTGGAACCTTCTCAGACCTCGAGATCACCCTTTCCGGTTAGCCCCTTGCCCTTCCGCTTCGATTGGACTACTCTCTCGTCTCACCTTCACTCATGCTCTTTCCCTACCTCTGTCTTTCACCCTAGTCTACACCACACACATACACAACCTCTCTCTCTCTCTCTCGCTCTCTCCGTAGCTCTCCCTCTCTCATATATGCATACAAGCGATCTCCAGCCCCATCCTCCGGTCTCTTCTAGTTTTAACCATCGAGAGACGGCCGCATAGCCTCCTGTGCGCCCGCGGGCGCCCCTTATAAATCCTGCAGGACTCCTGCAGGCACTAATGTACGACTGTTTGCGGGTATAACTTGGCCCCGACACGAAGGATAGGGGATGGTGTTTCCAGTACATGCTAAGCCGGGGCTAAAGGCTCGCTAGACCGAGCCATTCCTCACTGCCCTACAGACTTACACCTCCGCCCCTGTGTGCTTGTCTTTGCTTCTTATCCCTAAGCAAATGTGGTCACCGCGAGGAGGGCGCAGGGATTTATTGATGGATTTACGACCTTGATGTTTAGATCTTAGAGTAAGACGAATGGAATCTTGAAATTGTAAGCGTCACTCGTGTTTAATCTTCGTTTACCTTCGGCTCCTCTTTGTTTCGAAATAAGATGCTCGTTTCTTTAAATTATCTTAGGTATTTACCCGAGTCCCACCGGGTATTCCGAATTAATATTAATCGTAGTCTACGTTCTTCTCCTGTGAGACGCTGGAATCGTTCTCGTTTCGTTTATATCTAGTTTGGGATTAATTGTTAGAAAAATTACGATAACGATGGGTTATCATCGGTAATTGGTAAGAATATTTGTAATTATTGGTGTAATGTCGGCAGATTACTACTGTCTTTAGATTATCGACGTTTCGAAATGAAGCAGAAGCCCGAAGGGACTGGACACATTAATACCGTCGCAGGGAATCACTTGGCGAAGTTATTTGACCACCACTGTTCATCCTCGGAGATGGTATTAAATCCCTCCCCCTACCAGCTCTACCCTCTGGACCCACCTTCAGTGGTTCGGACAGACTTGTACCAAGGACCAGAGCGAGCTAGGCACCAGTGTCCGGCGGTGTCGTCGGCAAACGTTTGCTCGACAAACAAACTCAACTCCCGTCCCTGCTTCACCATTGCGCGACTCTGTTTTACTATATAAATGAGATGGTCACCCTAAGTACGGGGTTGAAAGGGATGATACTGTAGTACGTGTGTGTCGGCACCACCCACCCCGCTTTCCACCTTGATGACCGCAAGCACCGATCCTTCATCCCTGGTCTTCAACCTCGCTCGAAGGGATGGAAAGTGAGTAGTAAGAAATAGGTTCGCTGATTGCGGAGGCCTCCAAAGTAAACCGGTGTTTATCTCTGTATTAGTGCGCTCGATAGTAAAAGGCTACGTCGATGTCCTCCTCTTTTAAATATTTCAATCTTACACCTCCGGCGGATGTAATGTGAATGGTGATGACATAGCCCACCTTGATTACAAGAATATTTGTACAGTATTAAGCTTTATAATTTGTAGGTATTACGGAGCTTGTGATCCTTTCCTTGGTAGTTTGTTATCATAGCTGTATACCGATCTTTCGTGGTTCCTTACATCAGAGAGAACGAGAGAGAAAGGAAGAGGTGGAGGGAGAATTTTGACAGGGGAAGCAGGCGAGAATGAATCTCGTTGTAAAGTCACGAGTCGTTTCAACCGCGCAAGAATAACATAATCCTCCAGTGGGCGCGGAAGCTACTTCGTATTAATGTTTGCTCCGATATCTGTAAACAGGCATTACCTGTATCTCCGCACGAAGGTGTAACTATCTGCTCACTGAGCTCACGGCAGGTTTGAACGTTAGCTGGCCACAGGGATTAGGAACTTCCTTCGGCGAGGTCACCGGACACAGTGTTTGCATTTCTCTATCGGTACGTCGTTGAAGGAAAAGAGAAATTCGTGGACCGTTGGTTCCCAGACCGCGTTGAATCCAAGATTTCCACATGAGAAACTTAACGTGTCCAATAGAAATACTTTTCTAACGCAAAATGTTATATTTGAATCTTGCAAATATCGACGATCTTTGGATAAATATACATGTATTTAGTATACGTACGAGAAACGTACGGATTTCTGTGTTACACGTGTATGATATTCAAATTATTCCGTGAAATTAAACCATTAAACATGACAATCTTTTTCTTTATTTTATTAAACAAATAGTAATTTATTCAGCAAGAATAGTTATACATGCGACGGAACGTCATACCGGAATTTCCGTCCATGGTCAGGTTATCTACGTTTCCATCCCCTAAATCGTCATTTTTTTTTTTAATGTTTGCCATCAGTATCCGCGCAATCATTCATATTACACTGTTTGCTCAGACTCGTATCGAGGGTGGAATAAAAAGGTCGGTTTGCAAGGATTCATTGTGGACGATAACGCGGTAGTGAGCGATGACACACTGGCATTACCGTAGATGACAGAGTGGCCGGTTTCGTTCACACGCGTGCGTACTACGCGTGCGTGTACGTGTATGGTGGTTAACTGACGCGGCATATTTACATTGTGTGGCGGTGCAATTAAGCCTCGTATCCGGCATCAAGCGTAGGAAATTCCGTGCGGACTAACACCTTGCTCCCTGCTTTCATGCCGCCTGTTTCTGTCTTACTGACAACCCGGCTCCCGGCTACTTAAACGGAACTTCAAACGAAATTTTCTCCCTTGTATCGGATTTCACACATCTCCTAACATTTTATGATTCACTCCTTTCTACCTCCGACGCGGACTAATGCCAGTGTTCTTTGAACTCGAAACGAACCGACGTAATTATTTGTTTTAATATTTACTGGTATTTAATGGAAAATAATGTCCAAAGGAAACGACGCAATATTTTCTTTTCTAAATTTCCATTTTTATTTTTAATTTAAAAGAATTTCTCTGGGAACCTACGATAACTTTGTTATATTTATTCATTTATTACGGGAAAAAGAATTACAAAAGAAACGACGTAACAATTTTTCTAAATTTTCACATTTTTCATGCAAAATATAATTACCAAAAAGAACGACGTAATCATTTTTTTTTTTTAATTTACTCTTCGAGTGAAACTGTTTCAAGGTGATTCTTTATATCGACGGTCGACAGATGTAAAGTGTGAACGAAGAAAGGGGTGGGTGGCAGAATTCCTGAAGTAATTTGCGGTGAGAAAGGAGGATCGATCGTGGGATATCGATCCACACTTCCCTGCGCAGGTATAACTGTTTCCACCACTCGTAAGGGAATTCCTTGCTCGGATCGGGTGGGAAACGTTCAGGGAAACGTTTCAGAGAATCGTTAACGTATCCCCGACGCGGACGCACCTTGCGGATGATCGTTCTCTTGGGTCATCCTAAGATGGTCCGCGTACTCCGGAATAGAATCAAGATTGTTTCCCTTGTTGCCTGAACGTGGCAGATTATGATAATACAGGGCTGAAATTTATTGCGTTGCGAACTCGTGATAATTACGCGATGTTGACTCTACGGGAAATTATAGTTGTTTTCATTATAGCAGGTGTAATTGGGGCATTACCAAATCGATACTACGATATTAAGCACAATAATTTATGAAAATTACTTGGGAATTACGCGGCACAACGTGTCCTACTTTTTATGTATTCAATATATAAACACGTCAGAGTGTTGGAATATTTTTTAATCGATCGATATAGGGCTGTAACTAGTCGGGAAAGTTGCATACGGTAAGTGTAGGCTTGCAATCAAATCCTTGTCAAACAGTAGTTCGTTCGATGGCTTACGTGTGTGTGTGTGTGTGTGTATGTATGTGTATGACGTTTTAATAACAGTTCTTGACCGATGAAAAACTATCTATAATTTGTCAAACGCATACCTACACGTTTTCAATTCTACCACACCTGCGGAATAGTTACTTGCACATTCATTATAACACGGTTTACTCTTCTAATTTCTTCACCAACATTCTCATGGGCTACATTTTTCCCTCATCCTTTCCACGATTACCACCACGTTCCCAAAATTGTATGCCACACACTAATACTTACTGACAATCAATACCAAATATGAAATAAAAATAAAATATGCATTAGTCAAACGACAATTGATCGCGTAATTTCAAACGGTATAAGTTACGGGGGTGGCCTAATATTATCCCGATTATTCTCTACTGTCAATCGAAGACTCTTTATGATTTCTTGTACAATATTTCTCAAGTTTCACGCAACCAATTCCTATTCCTCCCGTCACGTTGGACAGAAGACGACTACGATCTGCGAAACAATGGGGGCGAGGCGATATTCCTGCACAGTCTCTATCTAGTCGGTTCTATCTTTTATTAGCATCCCGTAGAAGCTATTTCGTAGCCCTTTCTCTATCGGCCAACCTATCCAGGCAGTTTCTCTCGAGTCCCGAGCGTTCCGCAGTCGAGTAGGAGTAGCAGAAGTGCGTATTTACGAGCGTTCCCGTCCATAAAGCAACCTCGCGCCTGATTTTGATACATTCTCCACTCGGAGCACTATCTCACGCGCGAATACGACCTACGTAGCCATACACTTGGGATTTATGGTGATGCCGCGGAAGTACCGCGATAGTTTTGTTTTCTGGTTACTCACGCTTTTTTAATTCGCTACTATTCCACGGCTTTCAGGGCGCTCAGGCTTTTCAATGTTTCGGTTTGATCTGCCTCTCGTACGATCGTTTCGTTTGCGTCGAAAATACTACGAGGTGTACTTATATGTTGGATGTCACGTTTAACTTTCGTCCGTTTGATCTCTCGGAGACTCGTATCAATTCCCATTCGCGATATTCGACGTAAGTGTGTAACACGGTGGGAAGATTATCGAACGAGTCTCGGGATTTCTTGCTCTTGTTTTATTTTTAAAATTTTAATCCGTTTAATACGCTGGTGTCACTTACAGCGCTGAGAACGAGCAATTTGAGGTATGCTCGATCCCCGTATTTCGATGAAATTAAAACTACTCGGTATTATTAAAACAAATTTACGTTCGAAATTTTCCAGGAGCGAGATTTTTCATTAAAATATAGGGAAAACTGCGTTAAACGAGTTTAAAATAAAAACGTGGTTTACCCGTAAATTCGTTGCGCCGTCGTTCGAGAAAAGAATACAGGGGGGGGGGGAGGGAGGGAGGGAGAGGATGGTGCGAGAGAGAGAAAGAGAGAGAGAGAGCGAGTGAGAGTGAGAGGGGAGAGGGGGATGGAAAGCTTCAGCTTGGTGAAATAAAATTAAAACAAAAGGAGATAGCACGTCTGAGGGAAATGTATTATTAAAATATACATTTAGGCGTTGGTGGAATAATGACGTGAGAGCTCGATTATGCAGGAATAAATGTATGGGGAACGTGGAGAAGGGCGATACTGATATTGGGTGTACACTGGGCAAGGGGCATTCGTCTGGACCCGCGCGGATATATAAGCGTCTCTGCATATCGTAATCACAATATTATGCTGAAATTGGGAGGGCCGAGTTTCCCATTTCTATTTTAATGGCTTCGGGGATTTCAAACGGGGTTGAGCCAAGCGTCGCGTAATAACTTGTATCCCCGTCCCCCCTCCCCCCCCCTGCCCCTCCGAAAAAAATATCGAAAGGCCCTGGGACCCGGTTTACGATCCTCGTTTTTCATTCCGTGTATTTTATTAAACCTTTCGTTCGTATCGCGAAATGCAACGTTAAGCAACGAGTAGAAAGAATCGATATATTTTTTTTTTTTTTTTGGATTACATTGGATTCGATATATTTTCGCGGCGTACAATTATTTTCTGGTATACGTGAATTTTTGTTAATCTGTCGTTTTTTTTAAAAATTCCCTTTTGTCTCGCGTCTCATCGATGATTCTATTATTGTGTGGAAATTGCGATTCGTTTCTACCGCACGGATGTCTACCCGTTTATGGAACACAGAAGATACCCGAGTACGTGGTTGTACGTCTTTCTTTATTACCACCACTTAATGCGAGTTAGGAAAATTTTTATTACAAAAATGCAACAGTTTATTGCGGCCCGTTAATTCTTTACATGGAGAACGGGAGATAGATCGCATGCCGTGCGGCTTTTTAGAAACTTCTTTTACTTCCTTCGAAAAGTTTGCGAATAAAGACTGGTAACGAGGACGAAATAAACGAACGCACAACATTAGCATAATGTATGTCGCAATTATGCTCATAATTGCCTAAGTTGTTGGCAACTTATTTCAATCTGGGACCACCCTCGTCTACACCCGAAGGAAATGGGGCGTTTCTTAGCCGAAATATGTATAGAGTATACGACTATCGCGTAATAATTTTCGAAATATATTCCGGGATCTCCGATAAAGAAAGAAAAATATTCATAAATTTTGCATCAATTAAAATAATGATATTTGTCATTACGAAATATTACATCATCACCGCTGAATAAAATAATATGTATAATAATATTTTCCCAATAATGAAAACAACGCTGTTCTTCTTTCGGATCTGATTTTCGTAAAACATTGATTAAATTGTGACACGGCTAATTGGAAATTAAATACATTAGGTGTCGATGGTCTTAGGTACAGTAACGGTGTCGTTGCCGGCTGTTTTACGGGAAAGAAAGTTCATCGGAGAGGGGTCAAAAGTTTACTTCGCCGGTGGACGAGGGGGTTGGTGGTTGGCGAGAATGACTCTGAGAAGTTAGGATCCATGAGAAAGGAGTCTGTAAAGTTGCTGGAAGTTTTTAGCAAGAATTAATCACCGGAAGATGGTGACTGGTCCTTATTAAATTGCGACCTCGCCATTTATTTCGATGCGGTTAGTCCTAGCGATTCAATTTGCGGCTGCGGCATTATGCAAGTGAATTATACGAAATGACGACTCCTGTTACTTAGTCCCACCCAATTTTCTGAAATCTCGCATTTACGAAGGGTCTTATTACAGAGATTTTACTCATTCGTAAATAGAACGCATAAAAATGTAAATTATGAAATTTTTCATATTTATCGTTGCACGGTGCTTTTGTAAATACTAATACACATTTTTTTTTCCAAATATCATTTATTACTTTTTCATCAAATCGAATGAAAATTAAACGAATAATTGGCAGTTTAGGGGGCGGGTTATTAATAAAGCTTTAACATTATATTTTATATGTTACGGATGATAATTCAGTAAATCTAATTTTTCCATCTGCGATAATTTTATCAACATTCACAGGCAACACAGTGTGGACGACTACATTTAAAAAATTAATTAACATGATTGTGCGAGCCTTGTTTGCAAGTTGCGATTTTCGATCGATCTCGTATTTGCCTTCTGCTTCTCGTTTCGCGTTGAAGTCATTGAATCGAGCTGGCCGTTCGGACGGAAGCGGCTCGAAATACGTCGGCGTTTATGATGCTATTTTTATGCCACACTAGGTTCTCGTGCCTTAATTCGCCCGCATAAAACCGCTCTCGATGTCGAATTTAATTTGCCCCCTGGAAAGGCCAAAAAAACAAACAAAGGAAGCGAAAAAAAGCGGTGAAAGATAGGGAGGGAGGGAAACACGCACGCACACACCCGCATTCACACACATCCACATCCACACCCACACACACGCACACACAGCGAACAGGAAAAAGAGATGAACTAAAAAGAAAAACCTAACGATTACGCGTATTTTTCAAATGCGTTCGAATCAAATTAATCCGGTGCATAATTAAATATTCGCGCTCTCATAATTACCCCCGAACGAACTATGCAAATTGTCATCACGTTTGTATCACATCTCTGTTGCCCGTAACGCACCGCAGCAGCATTTTTCTCCCGAAATATATTTTTATCTCCGACAAATAAATTATTCCGCCGTTAATGAATATGCACTAGCAAAATCACGATAAATATTTCACAATCGGACAGACACGCCTACCCCGTATTAACCGACGGATCATACTTCGCACGTTGCAACGCACGTTTCACCGACACGTATTTACTTACGGGTATGTATCTATGTATGTATGTATTTCTTTTTTTTTTTATTACATACATATGTATAAAATCCTCGTGAACTCGGGGTTAGCTCATTACGTCGCTATTGACCTGAATCTTTTATTATCCTTCCATCGCGTAGACGTAATCCACGACGCCGTGGTGGGAGTGACTATGCTCATTATATCGCGGAAAATAATCATTATGTCTATTGACCAACGGCGGAGGGCAATTTTATATTTTCTGTGTACGGAGTCGCCGGTGAATACGTCTCTGATGACGATTAGTGGCCCTTGGCATCCTTAATGACCGCTCACACGTTCCACCGATACGACGTGTGCGTACGTTTGTGTCTCTGCATGCGGAAAGACACGTTTGATGATATCTAGATCGTTCTTGTCAGTTGAACGTGATGGTTTTGAGCGGAGAATGTTTAATTAGGCTACGCACGAGCGATCACACGACACGACACTGTTGTACGTGTATATTATTTCTCTCTTTTTTTTTCATGGAAATAGATACAAACAGATTCGCCACCAACAATTGTGTGTGAGCGATTCGCTTGATATCTTCGGATGGTTTCTAGAATAATTACCGCAAAACAAAAGTCGAAGGAATTGTGAACGTTAATTGCTCATGTTATTCTTCCTGATAAAATAAATATTCACAGTTAATTAACATGTTAAAAACATAAAGATATGCATTTTTCAACTAAAGAAAAAATCCATTATCGCCAGATAAGCTGAAAGAACGTTTTCAAAAAGTCCTTGATAAAAAAATATGATCGTATCAAAACAGCTGTATGAAATTCCATCACGGTAGAAAAGAAAAGGAACAAAAGAAGCGAAAGACTGTGCAACGTTTCGCACCTGGACACGGGAAAGCGGTAAAAGTAGTAATAATTAAAAGGTTGACTGATGAAGAACGAGCCAGTATTAAACGGAAATTCCGGTAATATAGAAGCCCCTGACCTTGAAATGCCGAGCACGAAGGAAATCAGCGGATGAGGAAACACGAATCACCTTTACTTCGATCTCGAGAGGCCTACTCGAGATCCCCGTAATCGCGGTTAAAAGCCGAGGACGGCAGAGGTGGAGTGAAAACGAGGGAGAAAGGAGGAGAGCGAGAAAGAGAGAAAGAGAGAGAGAGAGAGAGAGAGAGCGCGCGAGCGAGAGATAGAGGTGGGCGAGGGTGAGGGAGTAACGGGATAGGGGATGGGCGAAGAGAAAGTGGAAAACCGAATAATCGTCCAGCACCGACCTCGGTGTCGGTTAGGAGCCGGCGAAAAAGAGGAGATGAAATGGACCGTCCGACTGACAGGAATTTACATCCTCTCGTGCGCAATCTGCGTGAGTGAATTGTGTCGTGTTACCGTCCGGAGAATTAGATCCGGAAAATCCGTAATAATTACTCGAGCGACGCTCGCCGAAGCATCCTCTTCCCTCTGACTTCACCTCCACCTCTTTCTCTCTTTCTCTCCCTTTCCGTTGCTCTCTCTCTCTCTCACACTCTTTCTCTTTTTCTCTCTCTCTCTTCTACTCATTTTTTTATCCTCCCTCTTTGTACTCTTTGGATATCCGTCTTTCTCTTTCTGTTTCATTACTTTTTCTTCGTTTCCCTCTTTTATCTCTATCCATCCTTCCTCTCTTTCCATCAGCTCGTTTGTCCTCCACCACCGGGGTGTTCCCCGCCGCGGAACACTCGACAGCGTGAAACACAAAAATAAATAATGATTCACCGCACGGCATTACCCTGGAAAGAAGCGTCTCTGACCCCACGAAACGCCGCTGTCAGAGAAACGCCCGCGGTAACAGACTTGTTTAATATATGCATGTATGTGCATATATGTATATACAATGTATATACATGCATATGTATAGGTGTGTATATGTGTATGCACGTCTCGAGAGTGTTACCTGCTACCGTACGAAATGCAATCTGCTTTCGGATTTTACCCTCATTGCGCGAGTTACGTTTACGTCTAATTTGACAATTATTAAATCAGTTACCTGCTGGATATCGGTGGACGGTCGGATTATTAATTTATCTATTAGTTTATTTTTAATTGAATGCTGATTGATCTGTCGTGGGACGACAACGGCAGACAGAATTATCCACCTACCGCCCCCTCTTATTGGATCGGTGGATGGTTACTCGCCCAATTTGCATTCCAAGAAGTCGTTTAAGGATCCTTCAAGTAATACGCGCGCTAAATTTGTTCTATCTTCCGAGAACTGTGAGACCAGTTTAGCACGCAGTCGTTAATGTAGCTGCTTAGAGACAGTTGTAATTAGTGCGCTTAATGCCTAATGATTTATACGCGGCGTTCTTGCGATTTAGGTTAAACGGTGTAGCACGTGTACGTGTGGATTGTCTCCACCACTGTTACAAATACATTTTCCAGCCACGATTATCGGGAGGGAACGAACGGCAATTTTATTCAATGTTAATGTTACCTACCGATTCAGAGACCAATGTTTTTCGTTTGGTAGAAAAACAATTAGATGTTTGCTTTGTAACACGGGAATTGAATAAAATATTCATACGTTACATGACCGAGATAGTGGTCTTCGAATTTCGATCGTAACTCCTTTAAATATTCATAGTAATGATATCATATTATCAACGTTCCTGGAACGTCCGCGAATTTAGAATATAGCCCGTCGAATAACACGGAGATCTACTTTCATTTAATTATAATCGTATAACTGGATTATGAAAATCCAATGATATGGTTCGTCGGGCATTCTGGTAAACCGGCAGTAGAAAACCTAATCGAAAGTGTATGGCAAAATATAAAAAAAAAGAAGAATACGTGTATCTTTTTTCTGTTTGTATAACGTCGATACGTTTCGACACAAATAGATGCTTTAACACAAATCGGTAATTGTGGAAGGACTTGCCGTTTGAAAGGGTTACAGTGGTGATGACTAGTACGGTCGATTGGCTCGCGCAAAATTCGAGTTAATGGAGCGCGCACGGGTAATCAGGGTGGAATTCGAGTTCATCACTTTCTCGATGACTATTTCGGGTCATCGTTCATCGACTCCCCGTTACCAATCGAAAATAATAATTTCCATGTCAACGTCTACGTGTGCCGGGCGGCGTTGTAAATATTTACATTCGCCCGTGACGCTTTTGTATTTGTTAATACGTTCCGTTTCTGTTTTCCTTCTTGTCTGTTGTTGTTTTTTTTCTACATTATCTTCGCAATGACAATTATTATTTATCGTTACGATATTTCTCATCGCATAATTATTGGCTATCAATCATTGATGTAAAACGCGTCGTTGCACAATTACACGCGTACGCGTGTGTATCTGTATAGGTATACATATACCTTGAAAGCGTCCCGCTTTCATCTCTAATTTCAATTTTAATTTTGCCCGCTGCCGCCACTTGCTACGATACGAACGGATTTTCAATTGGCAATTATTGATCATAAACCACTTAATACAATGTCACGTTATGAGATACCGTGCGCTTTCAACGTACGCTTCCGTCTTTAATTTCAATTTTAATTCTCCCGCCATTCACGCGACCCGCTCGTATAATACCGGGCGAATTATACGTCCGTTACATTTCGTCATGGAAAAATCCGGACGGGACCGATTTACAGGGGTACAAGTGTGTAGAACGACGGGCAAAAGCTCGCATATCCCCGAGCAAAGGGAAAGATCGTTCGGACAGGTAGACTGCGATGGCTTTTTTCGACGGACAATAAAATTAATTTCGTTCGATTCAGATTAACTTCGTTTGTAATCACGCGAAAAATAAACATGCACGAGGAAAGATAATTCCGTGCCTCCCTCGATCTCTTTCTCCTCTCTTTTTTTTTTGTCCTTTTCTTTTTTTCTTTTTTTCGGTGCAAGCACCGAGTCTCCCCCTCTATTGCTTCCACCCTCCTCATCCTTCCATTTGTCCGTCCGTCTGTCCGTCCATCCGTCCATCCGGAATGGTGGCGAACGTACGGCGGTCGCTTTACTTTTTCAACAGATATATATTTTCTGTGTCCGGCCGCAGCGAACCGCTCGCGGACCGAAACGTAGCAAATAAAAAAAAAGGGTAGAGGGGAGGGGGAAAAAGGAAAAAACAGACGCGGATGAACTATTAAAAGGCACGTTCGCCCGGCCTGCCGTGGTCGGGGGTTTTCATTAAAATTCTTTCGATCTTTTAACATTTCCAATCGGTGTTTGTCGGAATATCGAGTTCTCGCGCGTCCGTGGTAAAAATGTAAAAGGCTGCGCTCTCGCGTGCTCGCAATGTGCCGCCGACAACCGATGGACTTATAAGTGTCTGGTTATGTCGGATGAATATAATGTTTTTTTAATACTTTTTCCTTTTGAACCTTCGTTATTACATCATCCAATGAATCGTGTCATTATTTCGATAATTCCAAGAATTTCGTATATCCGTATATGTATACGACATTTCGTTTGATTGGAAATTGTATACATATGTACAATATTTATGTGTATACATATACAGGTTACTTTGCTTTATCACGTACTTTGAATTCGTATGGTTTTTTCAATTAACCATGAAAAAAAAAATAATCGAACCTCATCTCGCAAACGAGTACTCGATAATATTTTACGTTCGCACTCGCCCATCGGTATTCTACAAAACAAACGACCTGCTCGTTTTAATTAATCTCGCGCAGAAACTTCGTTCGACAATACATAACCACCCCCCTGTTTCCTATTGTCCACGGTATTCCGTGATCGACTTCGAAAAATGTGTCTTAGAAAACCGGTGAAAGTCTCTTCGTCGTAACTTCGTTTTACTTGCGCAACGTGAAACTTCGACCGTGTCTCCGAGGATCGCGCACGCGAGCACGCGCGCACCATACACACATACATACATATAACGAGGGAACGTTCGTGGGGGCACAGAAACGTGTTTGTTTTACCAGCCAACACTTGTTCGCACGTATCCGTACCTTCGCGTGTGTCTCTCTGTCTGTTTCGCCACTTTCATTCTTCTCTTTCTCGCCCGCTGGAGGCGCACGTTCCAGCACGACCACGTGTGTTGTTACTCATACGCTCGCACACGGCGAAGAGTGGCCAGCCTTTCATTTCCCACCCCACGTCGAAAGCGGCCACCGACCAATCGGACCTCGCCCCGCGCAAAAACATTGAACTGCACACACGATAGACGACGAAAACGCTGCCAGGGGTATTGCGGGGAGGGGACATCCTCCCCGATGCGACGGGGGAGGGGGAGGGGTTAGGGGGTGAAGGGCGCGTCGCGGGTATGGGTGGGTGTCGGGACGGGGGAAAAAAATCGTTGAAAATTAAAACAGTGAAGCAGACAAATAATCAGATTTCCGCGTATATTATTAACGAAGAGCTACGTGCCAGGGGTATGTATGTACATTCCGAACACACAGTGGAAGTATTGACTTCAATCAGACAGGATCCAGCATTGGCCACCCCCTTTCGAAATCCATCCACCCATACCACCCCCTCCCCCCTCCCCCGCCCCCCTTGTTCGATCTCTTTTCTACCATCGTTTCTCTGGATCTATCCGTGAAACAACCAGCCACGAATTCAACGCGTACCTCGAGTTCCCGTGTGAATCACACGACCCGTGAGTTTTTTATATTTGTATTTCTGACGGTGTTGTATTGGTGTTTCCAGGGTTGTGTATCGGTGTGATGTGTACGGACGGCGGTGGCCATGTGTCGTTGGTAAAAGCTCGGGTGAGAGCAAGAGGGTGACGGCAGGGTCGAAGAGGTCCAGCCGCGGTACAGGGTGGCTGTCCGAAGCAGAGAATTTATAATGCGAAAAAAAACCAGGTGGCACCGCGCACCGTTGGTTGTTTAAGCGGCGTCTCGCGGAGGAGACGACCGAACGGTTGTACGTAACGCGGGATTTATATTTCGAAAAATCGGCGGGAGACACTGTGAATGGGGTTGCGTGACTTTTTCACGGTGAATTTTTAACCGTCCGTTTTATGTTTGAATAGAGTCCGTTGAAATAATGCCAGACGAATATAATATCCGATAAGGATAATAGAAATATTTCCAACGATCGGGAGAACGATAAGTATTTGAAACTATTGTCCCTGGAATTCTTTTAGAATCGTTCGATGTGAACTTAATGTGTATAATTTAAGTAGCTTACCATTAGAGACCGAAACGATTAGCGAGCTGTAACAGACGTTGACACGTATCGATTACTATCAAGCCGGTGGAAATTTAAATTTTCAAAGCCGAATTTGTCCAGGGGTGGGTTCCACTCGATAGACATCCGCGCGAAGTTAATTCCGACATCCTTAATCGAGTTCGATTGTGTCTAAATAGAGTATACGAAAATCCGGGTCAAATGTGTAAACAGACGTAGCAGACAATACAGTGCGACAGATACGAATTCGGAATCGTAGTCTCGAATCGAATCGTTACACGAACGAACACCGCAAGCACGACGCTGGACAAATACCTTCGTCGAGGTCCTTCAGGAATCTCTGGAGTTTCGGCGGTAGCGGTGGAATCCTTCGATACTCTAATTGGTGCATTCACGCTGGTGTTGCCCGTATATTCCGGCTACAATCTGTATGTAGCAATTCGATTTTCGTCCATCCATGTATCAGTTAACATGCTACTACGGTCGTACAGAATCAATTTGAATTATGCGAGTAATTATCCACATATCTTCAAGATCGGAATACTTCGTTTGTCTAGTCAAGAGAATTCATCGTTAGGGTAGTTTTCAGACTCCTTGAAATCTCACAACTACATTCGTACATCGGTACCATTACGAGAAACCTGTGTAACCATCAGTCATACGCCATAGTTTAATCCCAATTGGAATTCTAATCTACTGGTAATACGGATCTACGAAATTCTCTCCCGTACCAAAATCCACGTCCCCCGACGTGACACCGTGTCACCTATCAAAGAATCATGGAATAGAAAATCCCGAAACGTTCCCTCTGTCATGATCGATTAAATTCAAAACGATCATCCCCGAGCAGTAATGTTCCGCATATCACGTACTCGTTTGTATCTATCCAGAATCTTCCCTCGTACCCTCACGTTCTTCCTCGTTCCTTTCCGGAGGGTAGGTATATCGAGCACCAATCACCACGCATAATCTGCGTGCTCATTATTACTAGGACTGCAAGGGGACGAGCATGCATGTACCTCTACCCACGTTCATTATGGAGACGATATGGAGCATTGTTTGCAGAACGAGAGGGTGAGCGTCGCGACGACCCTCCTCGTCGTCTCTACCCCCCGCGCAGGGCCCTCCCTCCCTTAATGCGATACCCGGCCTCTCCGTCTCGCTCTCTTTTCTCTCTCATCCTCTCCTCGCGTGTCTCGCTGACGAGTCTCGAGCATTCTTCCTCGCCTCTATACTCGCGCTTCCTGAGCACCGCTCTGCGGCGACACGCGTACAACTAAACTACTTATCTCGATTCGAGCGTGCGTTTTTCATTCGCCCCGGCAGAAAGATTTCCGTTCGCCGTGCCACGGCAACCCCGCCGTCACCCTCCTCGTACCCCGGTGCCCAAGCGAACATGACAAAAGGGTCAGGCACAAATTGCTCGGAGTAATTAGAACACGTGCGCGTATACTTATTCCGAGGAGAGGGCGATGCCACCGGGATACGTGTTTAGATCGAAATCGGCTGGAAGAGCTAAGATGAGACGAAAATGGGCCGCGCGACAAGTCACCGCTGCTTTCCCGTTGGCTTTCCTCCGGGATGACTTTTTAATAATTTTTCATTTTATTTAGTCGTTGACCATTTTTTTTTCATATATAATTCGCCGTATGTTCAAGAGGTTGATTGGTGAATAAAATAATTTTAGCAAATTCGGTGTGTGTTTAATCTACCTTTTTTCGTTGTTGTTGTCGGGCAAAGTGAAAAGTTTCAATGATACGTGTATGAGTTTAATATTAAAAAAAAAACGTACGGTTTAAATGTGTGTCCACGGCAACACGTACGATCTCATGATTTATACATAGAGAGAAATAATTAACATCGCGTATCGCATCCGTGTGTTCTTTTCTCTCGCGTAATTTCGCCGGGTACCGAGCTCGATTGTAAAACCGTGAGTCGCGGGCTACGATCTAGTAAATCCACCGTCAGACATGGAAGCGAAAATATTTGATTTCGTGTACGGCCCGAAGAGCATTAAAGGAACCCTCGGGCGCCTTTCGCGAATTATACCGAACACGCGGCACACGCAACGACAATAAAAACATGGCATTCATTTCCATACGTTGCAGAAGACTTTGCCGCTCATCGGTACACGAGTGTGCAATCAAGCAGCGTAATTATCAGGGCCTTTGTTCATGAATAATTACAAACAAGAGAACTGTAAGCACGCTCTACCTCTTTCCCAGCTCCTCTTTTGGTCCTATTTACTTCGCTCTCCGAGGGATTGTACCCGTAGAAGGGTTACTTGGCTCAGAAGGGACTGACACCCGGGGGCAACCGTTTGGAATCAAGTAGCGTCACCCTTTTGAATTTTGGCACTTCATAAACGACGCCTTCTGTTCTATGCGAAACGTCTTCAACAGGAAATTCGTCTCGTTATACATGGAAACCCATTAATTTTATATTTTCCACCGCCAAACGATTCTTCTAATTATCATTTAAATATTTTACAAGCCCTGTTAAAAACGTCTCGAACATATATTTCACGATTACGCGGCGATCCGCGAGAAAGTCTAAGATCGTTCCTAATGAACAAAAAATATAAATGAATTATCATTGCGACGGACGCGCTAATTGCTCGTCGAAATTTCGGGCTACGAGTTTCGCAATGAGAATCCTCGGTGCCACGATGGCGAGTAGCTGCTACCGACAATAATGAACGGCCGTCGACTGTATCGCGACGCAATCTGCACATACTTAACGGAGGAAAATGCATATTCATAACCGGGTTTGTAGGCGCGACCGCGTGCGCGTTCTCCGCCACGCACGGAATTTCGCTTTCCTCTTTCTCCGTCTGCACACGCGCTAAATGTGACGCGGAAAACCGAGACCCGGCAAAGTTTAACCGACGATCCGCGGTAACGGTGAACAGAGTAAGGAATAATAACGAGAATATGCATATTCGTCGATCGATAGTGCAATTTTTTTCATCCCCACCCCAGCCCCCCCCCACCCTCTCCCCATTCCCCTTTCTGTCGTTTCTGATGCTTAATTTCCAGACGGGGGAGACGCTCTTCCGGCACGCTCATTTGAACAGCCATGAAAACGATATAATCGGAAATTCACTATTCACAAATCTTCAAAGCAAATATTAATCCGTCCTGGAGGATATTTTACGAAATTTTATTAAATCCCGTTGCATTATACAGCAAAAGGGATCGTATTAAAACGAAGATTTATTTATTCTTGTCCATCACTCTGCGTATCCCGATAAAAAAAAAGAGAAGTCATTGTTTCCCTTTCGTTCGTTAATAATGAAATTTCCAGAAATGTTTACGTAATTACGATCGTGACTGGTGAATGGAGAAACCGGCGGGGGCGAATAAAAAAACGATGAAGAAAGAAAGAGAAAAAGGGACGGTAAACAGAGGGAAATCTAGTGGAGAATTATATTCCGTCGAGCGTGATCGACTACGGTACGTTTAACCCAGTGACTCGGCTGCCGTCGACGGCGACGACGAACCACGGGCGTCGGGACGCAGGAAGAAAGGGGCGTCGCGACGCTAGAAATAGGCGGACGAGCTTTCCCTCTCGACGGCGAAGGCGCCGCTCCAACAAGAAAACTTTCAACTTGGCGGCCAAGTTCAAGTCGCTACCATTCAGTGGCAAATGCCTCGGACTCTTGAAAGTGCGATCCCGATTTGCATTGCGTGCCACAACAGCAACGGGAATCTCGTACCCACTGACGCGATACCCACGTAGTTATTTCCGATCCGTGGATAATCGACGATTATCCTATATGTAAATGTTTCTACTTAAATACGATTCCTGATAATTGAGGCAATCGACGTTATTGATTAACGATTCAATTTACAGTATTGAAAATAATATCATTTCCACTATAAATATCGTGTTTGATTTCCGAAGAAATGTAAAACGATATACTGTTAGTCTGTCGTTTTAATAATTTTTGTACGGATCTTTTCTCTGGTTTAGCACGGTATCGTACGTGTAACGTAATAAAAAGATATCCGTATCTTCATTCAAGCTTCGTGACGAAAAGCTTGATTGTTTAACTCGTGCTATTCCGAAGTTCGTGTAATAACTAGCATCAATTATTTCGGAGGGACCGCGTGACAAGGAAAGTTCTCGACAACTGGTTTTCTGTACACCAGAAAGTCACCTGTCCAGCTGTCCCGCTCTCTGCACCTTTCAGCTTGCATTGTCACACCTTTTTGCACTTTAAGCTCGTTCTCTCTACTTTCCTCCATCCTTTCGGCCTTCCACCGTTCGGTCTTTCTCCCGTTACTAATCAACGTCCTCTCACACCCACCCCTTGAGGCGCGCCGGTGATCCACTCCACCCTTTACCAATTTACACCATTTCCACTTCAGCTAAACAGAAAAGCCCTATTTTTCTGCACCGGAACGCGTGGCCGACTCGAATAAATAAAAATGGAAACTTATGCTCGAAACTTATTTTACCAATTTTGTTTTCGTGTCTTTCGTTTCGTCTTTTATTTTTTCCCCCCGTGTTTCACGCATCGTTATCACACGGTACGGAATCTCGACGATCAGAGTACCGTTTATACGAAATGTGAATTACGTAGGTATCCATTATACGAATTATCGGGTTTTCGGAGTTCCCGTTGTGGTCCGTGAAAACTACCAAAGCAACTGAAATTTTAATTAATGCAAATTTTTCATTCACAAGTCAATACGGCAAACTCCGATACAGAAAATACGGATCGTGTTAATGACAGTCTTTTTATTTATGTCCCGACAAAGCGAGGCTTTAGAAAATGTCGAGGCAATTAGCGGAAATTAAAAATCGATGGGTGTAAAATCAGCTATTTATTTTATTCTTTGTTCTTAATAATTCATCTCGAATCCCTCTCTTTTCGCAATTTGTTGTATTTCCGTTTAATTGACCTCCGCCGGGCGCGGGTACCTGATAAAAATACGCGTGACATCGGGTCGTCACTTTTTTCGTCCTGGACGCCGGTGTTTTCTCATTTCATTCCCTCTCTTTTTTTTTTGTTTAAATGAGTAACACCGGTGCCTGTTCGAAAATCAGACGTGAAACGAAACGGGCAGACCGTGCCGAAGTTATTCGCTTTGAGGCGGTGAGGAAATAATATGTTACCCGCGTTGTTAATTTTCCACCCTTCGAAGGGCATGTCGAGCAGATCGATCGGAGTTTCGGAATCACGTACAAGAGAAATTCGCTCGTTCCGAATTAATTTTTTTTTCTTCCCGTTTTACACGCGGAACGCGTGCCACAATGAATAATTTTTCATCGCCGGGTAATTCCGTTAAAAACGTAATGATGTTTATCAGGATAATTAGACAAAGGAACGGGTAAACAGCGTTTTGCGAATCTTGTACAGAAAGTGAACACAGGTCTCATCGTCATACAATTCTCGCGGATTTCAGAATTCGTTACCCTTATTCTCTCGCTCTCCGTCTCTCTCCCTCGTTCTTCTTTTCCCTCGCTCTCGCTCTCTTTCTCTCTCTCTCGCTCTTCATAGCCGGTACTTCTGAATTCAACGGCGCGAGCGACGAAATCAACGCTCATCTGTTTGCGTAGACGACTCTCGGATAACCAGTTAGTTTCAAAATTGCCGGACGGTACCCTCTCGCTCCTGTCCGTCGAATAAAATTGAAAATCGTCTCCCGCCTCCGTTCGTCTCCCGGCATACCTGTACCGCGTGTGTGTACCGTGCGAGTACGTGTGCCCGTCGTGTGTGTGTACGGGATTTCGCATGTACGAAATGACGCACACAGCGGTACGCGGCGCGACATGTCGCGGATATTCTTTGAAATGTATTCAACGATATAGTTGTGCGAGGAAATAACGATAGGTTAAAAAACATTTATATAACTCGGTGTTAAATAATTCGCGAAACTATCTGTAGTGTCTATATTATAATAAACATTCTTCGCGGTGGAGGAAGACAAATATTTAGAAAATTAATAGAATTTAAAAAAAAAAGGCTCTGTGAAAGTAATACTTTCTGCCAACACGCTGATAAAACATTTGACGCGAGGTGTAACGTCGTTTGATAACCGTAACGCTAATTTAGCCGGAAATGTAATTTTCGTATTTGACTTTTATTGACCGAGTGTATAGGAAAACCGGCGCAAATAAGTGTCGATTCCGGCTCAGAAATTACTGTCTATCTAATTTCATGGGTTGTGCATATCCACAACCACGTCGATCCAGACGCCCGGTGTCCGCGGACGAAAAATGTATTTTTATTTAAATTACCGATGGAAGAGCAATATTTTCGATATTATTAACCTTCCTAGATTGGAATGCGCGCTGGACTCTCTTTTTTTTTAAACGTCGCGCACACACATACTACCCGCTATGACCACATATGTTTCTGACGTACATTTTCAGACAGAAAACAGGGTGGAAGAGAGGGGAGGGGTGGAGGGGAGGAGGGGAGAAGGAGGGAGGGGGGCAGAGGGGGTGGGAAGGGGTGCGCACAAAATCGTATATATATGTACGTAAACGCACAGCATCTCGCCGAATGGTGAGGGAAGCCTCGGTTCGAACGAATGAACGAGCGAACGGTTTTGGTTTGGTCGTGCCTCGTATAAATCAGCTATGCTTATCGGTCTTTCATCGTGCCGGAGGTGAACTCATTTCGTTCTCTCTAAATACGAACTTTTTTTCGGGGCAAAAACCTATTTCGATTAAAATGGCGCGCGCGTTTCGCATTTTGCCGGATTATAAAAGGTTGCCCTCGCCCCGCCCCTCGTTCTTCCCCTTCCAATACCGACGCGGACTATGTTCTATCCGCTGACCACTCTTCGAATTCACCCTGGTACCATTCCTGTACCCCCTTTCGTCTCCCGTCGATGGTACACTATTTTTTTTGCTGGTTTTTACTTCAATCGGATATCAACGCAGCGTCATCGAAACGACTGGCGATGTATGCGTGGATGTTTGCGGGTGTTTGTTTATTTTCGAACGAACCTCCTTTTTTTCGATTCTTTGTCGGTTTTCGGTTGTTCTCGAATGTGGCTCATTTTCGATTTTAGCATTATTTTTACGTGCTTGATTTTTGTTGCCGCGGCAATATTTTTTTTTCCACTCCGGGAACACTGATGTAGATATGTTGAAATTTTCGCGACCCTCCCTATCATCTTTCATTTCACATTTTTATTTCGACATCCAGCGTGATTTTTTGTTTTATATTTTTTTTTTCTGTTTTTTTTTCGTTACTCCGTGTCGAGCTTTTAGTTCGTTTTATCTTGCGCATTGTAAATCGTAAGTTCGTTTTTCGATGCGGAAATCGACATCGAAATTTCGGCGTATTACATGCCGGACGCTAGAACATCGTCAGTGTCGCGATAGAGATAATAGAGCAGCGTAAATCTAGTTATATTTCCGAATACACGGTGACAGGTTCAACGGAGCCGGGAAAAAATTGCAGTCACTAACGAATCGTGATTCTCGTCCGAACCGTTTCTGTCCTTCCGCGAAATTAGGCGGCATTAACGATCCTACCTGCAATTAATTGCGAGCCGTCGTGTCCGCCGGTACAAACGAGGACGCGCCTACACTGTTTACCTAACGCATCAATCTCGAACTGCTCGCTGTTGGGGAAATATTCGCGGGATCACTACGCTTCCCGACCCTGTTGAGAAATTTTCTTTACATTCGCCAATCAACTTTTTAGCTTAGAACGCCATCAACTTTTCCGCGTTGCGTATCTCGTACATGTGTACATACGTATACGGTATATGTATGTATGTATGTAGTATATACGTTACATACATGTGTTGTATAACTGTGCACTTTTCGACGAACGGAAATTACTTGGCAAAGTGAACCGACGATAATGATAACAGATATTTAATGATCTATTCGCGGCGCATCCACCAATTTGGTAACGCGAAATAATAATGTATTTACTTTCGTAATTACTTTTGCACGGGGTACTAATTTTAACCATCGACGTTTAAATAAACTCGCGAGGCACGGTTATTAAGTACCTGTATCTCATTACAAGAGTACAAACACCGATGAACGTGCAAGTTAATTCGACGGAAGGTAATTAGATCTTAACTGTCTCGTCTCCATCGACTTCGCGGCGAGATGATAATGGAAGAAATGAAATTGGACTCGACGATTGATTGAAATGGGGAAATGAGGGACGGCGGAGGTGTCGGGAGATGAATGCGAAAGAAGAATTCAGACGATGATGTAGAATGACTCAGCCACGATCACCCGCCGAAATTGCGATACCATCTCTCTTATGTTATAGAGCTCTTTAGCCCGATGAAAGCGATGAAGGATATTAAAAAAAAAAAAAAAAAAAAAAAAAAAAGAAGAAATGAAAAGACAATATTTTTAATCTTGATTGATACGTCTCTGGATGCAATTTAACATAATAATCAAGTCACTTTTGCTACAATTACAATCGAGAAAGAAAATGCTTAGTATCCAATTGAAGTAGATATCACAAATAGTAAAGGCGGTGTAATCATATTGAAGGTATTGATTCAGTTTAAATGCCTCTTTGATTGGATGACTCGAACAGATATTTCAGGTCATCGTAAACAACCATTTGCCTCTTATGAGAGAAACGTTGCGCAAATGAAAATTTATATCCATCTCAAAGTGTTTTTATCATGTATATATATCTTCGCACGATGACGTTGTCATAACCGTAAATGATGTTAAGTCAAGAAACATCTCGCCACCGATCGGCTGGCGGAATAAAGGGAAGGTCTTGTTATTTTAGGAGAATAGAACGAGTTGCCAACGAAATGGGTTATTCCAAGCCGTTGATTTTCTCCTGCTACTACGAACGAAACGCGGGGAGAATATCATTATAAAACGCCAAGTCACGAAACCGGCCATTCCGTCGTCCTATTAAAATATTAAAACACCTCGTCCAGCCCCTGGTGAGTCCTGGCGTGGGGTGTGAAAAAAATAAATCTACCTTGTCATGCACAGCCCCTCTCCGTGACTCTCGTTGTCTCTCCGCCGTGGTGTTTCAGGAACAGGTATAAACGGCCCTCGAACACGTTCGATCGATCGATGGAACAATTCGCCGCGCGGCTTTCTTTATTTCTAAGGACGAACTTCTAATCAGGACTTTTTTATACGGTTCATGAAAACTTCGTTGACAGATTGATTTATGATTTAACATTCCCGTTTAGCGTTTGTCGAACGTTAAACAGCATTCTAGAAATATCGATGCGATTAATAACATTTTATTCTAATCGATTATTTCTTTTTATTTATTCACTAAGAAGAAAAATATCAAAGAACTTTTAAATGTAGAAAAATCGTTAGATATTTATAGAGAATCGTGGGTAATTTTAATATCATTATGATAGCAACGGCGAAGAATACGTTACATTAAGTATTTCATAAATATTCAACTACCTCGGTACATAGTGTTATGTAAATTACTAAATAAATGTGTGATACAGTTAGAAACCAGTAAATGGAGGAAGTGCATCTAACAAAAAGTCGAGCAAGTAAGTCGGTTGAGGTGGTAGTTCGAGGCCGTCACCACTTCTACGCTATTTCGACCTGGCTGGACTTGTCCAGCCGCTCATCAGTCAGAGTCATTACTGGGATAATTAATTACATTTGCCCCCTCGTCTCTTCAACCCCCAACGTCCACGTCTCGTCCCTCCCCGGCAGCCACCCTCGACCCTGATACGAACACTGGACGAATCAATGGAAAAATATAGGATTAGGTGCCCATAGGTCGACGGTGTCGTGTCGCTCGAAATCCAGTCGCCAAGGGGACAAAAAAAAAAGAGAGAGAGAGAGAGCGAGAGAACGAGAAAGGCGCGAGTCCCGGAGACTCGTCAAATTATCTTCTCTTTTCCCGGCGAAGAAAAAAATACCGTGTCCTCGTTGAAACTGGATTTCTTCCACCGTTGAATCGTTGGGGGATGGAGACGAGCCGTAGAGGGAGGGGGGGAGGAAACGGTTGGAAGAAGGGTGAGAAAGAGCGAGAGAGGATCCCGAAGGTTCTCGTCTCGGCGAAGGCGCGCGGCATGAAAATCTGTTGAAAACTCGACTCCTTCTTTAATTAATTATGCAAATGGCCCCCGGGCACCATGCTTAAACTTTTCGTCCGAGACCTCCGCGCGGCGGTAGCTCGAGCCGCGGCGTTAATTATACACCGAATAATAACAATTATTACAATTACCGTGAGCCGCTCTGCCTCGGCGCCAACCTCCGAGACCGGCAAGGAATATACATAGTGTATCTACGTTTCGTGTTCTATCTGTCGGTTGTGTGAGTGTGTAGGCGACCGCGCGCTCGCGCGTACGTCTGTTTCGCGTGTGTGCCCGGTTCTGTTGTATACGTGGATACGTGTGCAGGTGCAAGCGTGCGACCGTGTGTCTGTATACTTTATACCGCCAAACGGCGAGCAATTTGCACATTTCACGACACGTATTATTTCTGTGTAATATCCCGTACGTGTGGCTGTCTATGTGTATAGACAATGTCATAGAGGTGGGACAGGTAAGCCGGTGTTCGTTAAACGCCACCGAAATAATGTTGCATTATGAATCGCCACGAAAACTCGATTAAGTTGTATAAGAAAAATTTATGATGATGTATGATAGGGTTGCCGGTGGGATTTCTGCGGTGGGGGTGAAATAGGCTGGGGGGTGGGGGGTGGGGTGGGGAGGGGGAAGATGACGAGTTAAACGTTTCACTAGCGACATAATGCTTGATATTCACGTTACCGGAATGCGTTTAATGCCAGCGATTTTTACCGTCGGAAAATTTTAATAAAATTCAATTCGATAAAAAATGAAAATAATGACCGCCGTCTTTTTAAGTATAATGAAAAAAGCAATTAACGCATGATAGTCACTCTGCACGGACTAACCGGGGGGGGGGGGGGGGGGGGGGGGAGTAACATCGATTTTTACTGTCGGCCAGTGTGAAATATTCAAAAAATTAGAGGGACCCTCCCATCCGCCTATAATTCACGCGTCTGATGCAGTTCGACGAATCGGTACGAGTAATTTGCGGAAATCTACCGACGACCGATACGCGGATGCGACGACGACGTTAACGCTGCAAGGACGTAAGAATAAAATCATTCTGACACGATGTTGTTGAATCGTGGCGAACGCTTACACAATATTCCGGCCGCAAATAAAAATAAGCAAAGCACTCCGGGTGAGCCGCGGCGCGCGAGTTAACAGTTAACTGGCTTGCTCCGATACACTTTTATGGGTTATGTCATAGGCGACCGTATACATTCATACATACATACATGTATGTACATACGTACATACATAGTAGGGCCGCCGCCTGCATTCGTAATGCGAAATTATGTTCACGCAACACACCGATTAGGATCTCCGTGTACGATCGAATCTCGCTTTTGTCGTATACCGGGAATTCACCGGGCTTCCTAGAAACACCGTGAACGCATTCCCGTTAATGAGGATTTTTTAATTTTTGCCGGATGTCACGGTTGGATTTACTTAAATTATATGTTCCGTGGTGTTGTTACTTTCGTTCTGTACGCAGAAGTATATAACGTTCACGTTTGATTTTTAATAATGGCATTTAAAGGGAGCCGGTAGTTTGTAAGTGTGATGAAATTATCATGTTAAAGAGAGGAAAATTGGTAGAAGGGTTTAAAATCAAATTCAGCGTAGTTATCATGGTGAAAAATTTATTCATGACCTAGGAATATTTAATATAGGGCGGCACAGCTTAAAATTAGAAGGTGTACCAATACATTTTAATGAGACACACCACGTCGATATGATGTTTCTTAAGGCGTACACCCAGTTACATTCGTTACGAGTAATTGCATTCACGCAACCGCGATGATTGGAATCTTGAATCATGTATAATCGAAACCGTTCCGCATTATATTCCTTGTATACAGAAAACTACCTAGTAACGTTCCACGCAGAAGTTCATCTAAATATTTTCATTTACACGCAATGATTTAACCTTCCGTAATTAAATTAAAAGCAGCCTTTCTTTGCCGCCTCCCACTTGTTTTATTAAATTGCTGCTTACATAATAAACAACCGGCATAGCGTTTCACTTCGAGTTATTGCAGATAGCCGGATGATGTAATGACTTAAAATATAATTGGCCGGAAAATAATTCGCCATATGGTAATATCATTTGTGTCTTACGGGTTCTCGCTTTCTGTTATCTGCATAAACGTGAAAATAACCGTAATCAGTCGCCAGTGTGCCACCATAATCCTACCGCATTACAAGTGAACATAATTTATTTACTACGCTCCAATTAGCCGCACAGCTCACCTCATAGGGTATCGAATTTTACTTGTTGCATTTAATCACTGCTTGGAATTGCCCCGGGACAGGCGCGTACTAAATTAAATCATTTATTATTATATTATGTGTTTATAATGCGGTCGTTATCTTAGAGTGCGAGAGAGAGAGAGAGAGAGAGAGAGAGAGAGAGAGAGAGAGAGAGAGAGAGAGAGAGAGAGATAGAGAAAAAATTATTCAACTACCGGTAATGCTTGTAATAGCGGTATCGAGTTCTTTCGATAGGTTATTACGTAAAACTTAGTTTCTCGGGCAAACCTCGATGGATAAATATGTTACTAAGGACAGCTCGTTATGAGGATAATTAAACGCTAGTTGTCGGTTCAACGAAAATTTTTAGCGAAACGTTAGGAAAATTCTCTGTACAATTGTATATTTTGAAATAAAGCACGGTAAAGGTCTTGGGACTGTGCTCATTTCCTTTCTCATTTAGGTCTGTAAAAACCGCTCATGATATCGCGTTACTAATTAGTAAATGAAACAGGTCGAGATAATGCCGGTGCCACAGCAAAAATATTGCACAATACATTATAACTGCAATCTCGGTTACACGTTATACCTAACGGAACTTTAAAAAATTTTTAATCATATTAGTTCCATTTAATGACTTTAGCTGGATAATATGTTATATTGACGTTTGTGTGTTCAGTTTCACCGGACATTAACAGAGAAATAATATAATTTAATTTAATTTGAAATACGTCGAGGTTTTTTTCTATAGCATTTTCCTCGGTGAAATAGAATTTTAATAAACACAATCCTAACGGTACAATTAACATCTGCGATTATAATCAAATTAATTGATTATACGTAGAGAGGAAATGTGGCTACGTGTAGTTTGATAGCCGATTTAAGAGCAAGCAAGATCTTGGATGGTATCGATTACAGACGGTTATTAAAAGATTTGGTTAACCCAGATTACGGAAAAGATATCGGGGAAGTTAATTTGAATCAAAATATCTTACGAACGAAGACGCGCGTGAAATCGAACAAAACAATTTTTTTTTTTAGTCGGAATCGATCGAGAATTTGCATAGAAGCGAGATAACGATGCGGTTGTTGTTGGCTAATAGAGTGACGGTTGAATGACGGTAGCTCGCAACTTTCATAATTTTTTCAGAAGGAGACAAATTTGAATCAGCGGTATCAATCGTCCGACTAATGCCACTACGGGGGTAGAAAATTGCTAGCGGGATTGCGACCACGTAGTTCGACCGATTGGAACCAAATTTGGCACGAAATCACGTTCCACGGTGGCGTCGATTCATTTAAAAATTCATACGATGCCCTGTAAACCTTTTATCATTCTGCTTTTACCATAGATCCTAATTTCGATGCCTTACTTTGTTCGTACATTATTTCTTCTTGGCACACTGTACCCACCCGCAATGACATTAACTCTCACAAATTATCGTCGTACGAACAATATCCTGCTTGACCCATTTCCATTATTTTCATTTTTTTTTTATTCCATTAAAAAATACCGTGATACATTTCGTTAAACGATATTGCGGAAACTACTCTCTCGACGGAAAACCGAGGGGAATATCGTTTGTCGAGGCAGGCTCTCACCCTCCGACATGTGAATGCTGTCTCCAGAATCAATCAAGAACCCTCCTACAGTAAACAGCGCGCGATTAACATTAGGGTTCCGTCGAAAAATGCAGTTCCAATCAGACGAGCGTCGTTTCGCACGGCCGCATATGAAGCACCTAGGCGGGTGCAAAGGGGGTGGGGGGGGGTGGGGGTCAGGTCGAATTTGTTTCCGAACAATTTTCAGTGTTCCGCCGTGCAAAGGGGTTGGCCGGCAGGAATAATGTATACCCGAGGTTTGGCTGGCTTGTCGGGCCGTGGAGCCGTCCAGGGGGCAACGGGTTGTAGAGAACGAGAGAAAGAGATAGCCCGCTGAGAGAGGGAGAGCGACCGCGCGAGCGAGCGAGACAGAGAGAGAGAAAGAGAGAGAGAGATTGGAAAAAAAAAGAGTGAGAGAGACGAGTAAGCGGGGTGAGTATGGGAGAGGGGTGACGGCGATACTTTTTTCGGGTGTAATTTTTTATCAGCACCGGCAACCAAGCGCTTTGACCAATCCCTCAACCCCCTCCAACCCCTATATGGCTCGGCCCTCTGCACCTGTACGGACCCCGTACCGCACTACCCCCTTTTTCCACCCCCCGCGGAACCTCTCTACCTCGAAGCTCGCTGGCCCTCCTCCACCTCCTTGCCACCCCATCCCCCTTTCACTCCCAACCCTCCCCCACAACCCGTCCCCCATCCCCCTCCCGCCCCCTCCATCGACCAATCTCGCCACCGTATCGGTGCTCAATCACATTTGCGATGCATTTTTTTTCCTTCCTCTTTTTTCATAAAGCTGGATTATAATTGCATCGCGAGTTCGAGTTGCGGGATAGCCGGGCGAAAAAATGGAACATTGCCGGGGTATGGGGTTGGTGCGCCGGTTGGGTGGGCCGTAGAGGATGAGGAGGACTGAGAGGAGGGAGAGTGAAAAGGAAGGTGGGGTGGAGGGACGAGCGGAACGCTCGACGGACGATCGGTTCGGGGGTGGGTGGAAATAGGGGGTGAAAAAAAGGGGGATCGAACAGGAGGAAAAAACCGATGAGGTTTCGGGGCCGCTTGATTGGTAGCCGAACGTACACCTACTCGCTATCAACGAATCCGACTATTCGTGTCCTCATCTTCACCCCTTGCGTTATACCCCAACACCACCCTCTCCTACTTCTCTACTCTTGCCGTGCTGGTCCATGACTGTTCCGTAGAAATGCAATGCTCGAAACTGGCTCCTCCATGGACCTCGTACTCGGGGATCGTATAACGAAATCTGGAACACGTCGTTATCCCATTAGAATGGTACCTGCTGATGCGAGCCGTAAAACGGTTCGACCGGAAGTGCCGTGGAACACTTTTCCGCCGTTGAACGTTCGGCTGCGTCGAGGCACCGGAATGTCTCTCGTGGACGTCGTCTACGGGGTAAATCGAGGATCCTTTTACGGTAGATTCGTCATATCGTTGAGGTTGCGGTTCGCGATTACGTTTGGGCCTGGGACATTTGGATGCAACTGTTTTTCGGTGAAATTCAGAGGAACTTGACGGGGCAAGGTACAGAAATAATTCTATGCAGAGATATACCTCAATGCGTGTAATTGAGAAAGTTTGTTAAAAGTTTGATGAATATTCTTGAAAGGAGAGCGTTGTAACTACTGTTTTCAATTTGGGATAAAACATTTTTTGTTAATTAAATTTTCGTGTAACTTACACGCACACACACACGTATATTCGGTGGTCTTGTTAAGTTGGGAACGTTTCATCAATTTCGAGTGGCAAGTTATGCATCGTTCACGTACGTACGCGTAATTATCGGTGAGAGCGATAATCGTGTATTAATGGCGGCCATAAGTCAAAAATTTACGCTTTAATACACTTTTATAACAGGAGCGTAGTATTTCTTTTGGCAAAGTATAATTATCACTGCATGAATGGAGTGCGCAATTTACAGGCAGCAAACGTAATTGGTCGACGGAAAAAAAGAGAGGATAGAAAAAAGAGAAGAAGACGAAAGGGAACGAAACATCGTAATTCAGGAACGTCAAAAAAAATTAATTTATTCTTAATTCTGTACATCCAATTACTTTCACTCGGCGCTGCATAACTAATTACGATTTTCGCGATGCCGCGCCTCTTCTCTGTGTCTGTTTTATAACTCCTTATAAAAATTTATTATGCCATTATAATTACATGAATATTTTATCCGTCGCAAACGGACCACTTGTGCAGTACTAATTAAACCATTCTTTGCATATACTTAAACTATCCTCGATAACTTGTTACAACATTTCCCAACTCGAAGCAAACGAATAAGAAACGAAACTCGCCGATCTCTTTATCTCATTTCAACAACGTAAGAAGCACGGTACCGTTAAACGATTAAAACAGAGTACCCCTCCAATTAAATGCACGCAAAACAAAATATCGGAACGGGAACGAGAACGGGAACGGGAACGGGAATGGGGAACGATAGGAACGAGGAAGTTCGAATCTTCGAAATCGAAGCTCACCCTCGTCACCGCGCAACACCAACAATTCCAAACCCAACAAAGATCATGCCGGCGATGATCGGCCGGCGATATCGCATCCAACACGGGTGTTTTATCTGGCACAGGCAGAGAGAACGACGTCCTTTGGACGTGGAGCCCGTCGATAAATAGCGAATGCGATAAAATGCCGCGAATTTAAAATACGCCCAGGATTTTACAGCGGGGACCAAAGGACAAAGCCGCTCTCGTTGTTTCGACAATACCGCTCGTCGAAAGGGGGTGGCGACGGGAGACAGAGAGAAAACGTGAGAGGGAATAAAAAGAGAGAGAGAGAGAGAGAGATAGAAATAGGAAGAGTGGAAGCGAGAGGGTATCGAGGAGAGAGCTAGAAAAGTGTGGGAAAAAAAGAGAGGGAAGGAGAAGGTATATGGAGGAGGAGGAGGAGGAGGAGGTAGAGGAGGAAAGAGGTGGAGGCATAGCGAGGGCTGATTCTTCGGGCAACACACGTTTGCCCACACGTTCACGCACCAGCATCACGCGCCGGCAGGCGTCGCTGGTTTTAAAAATGGGGGATTTTTTCACATTTATCAGTGCACGCTCAGATCTGGCTTCCGTATCAATGTCCGAACACACGTGAACACCCAGACAATCGAGCGTTTCACACGAATACATTGTCCTGATCGGATTGTATGGATTTTTTTCCGGGACACACACCACCCCCTCTCTCCCTACCTTTTGCTCTTCTGCCTCCCGTTCCAGCCCCCCCGTGGCCGGGTCTCTCCCGTCTACACCACCCCCGTACAATACCACCCCATCAGCTATTCCGCCACCCACGCGACAACCGTAATTTTAAGCTGAAAGGACCGATTTTTGTGCATCTCGATGCTGTTTGCTGCGTCGTCGGCTTCCACCCCCGCCCCCCCCCTCCTCCTCCTCCTCCTCCTCCACCTCCACCTCCTCCTCCACTCCCCCCTCCAACCCTTCTCTACCCGTGTCCTCGCTGATATCACCCCCTTTTTTTCTCGCGGCCGAGCGACGCTGACGTTCGAACAATCGTTTTGTGCGTTCATAATGTTTTGATTCCTCGCGCTGCCTTGCTAGGATAATTGTTATCGATGGTGCATTTTTATTCGGGAGTTTAGTTTCGCTTTCAGAATTCCCGAAGTTTCCACCAGACGGTTTCACGATAGAATTAATACTATTCCTCTTTTGTCTTTTCATTTATTTATATTCTTGTTTTCTCGTTCGCCGTTCTATCCCGGCGTGTATCTCTCTATCGCGTAGCTACGTACATATTACTAACGATTTAATCGTTCGCAACCAAAATGGGCAGGTATAAACAGGGAAAATGAAAAAAACGTAACATATACATTATCGAAAAAAACGGATGCGTGACCGGTATCCGTAAGTATACTTACGTGCATACGTATCACAGTCTGCGTTTAACAGAATATGTATCGATATTCAAACGGAAACCGCGTCTATATGGAAAATATAGCCGATCACCACAATTATCAACTCAAACATCCAAAATACACCAGCAATCCACGCATATTTCCGCAACGATACCGAGGCTGCGGTTAAAGCCCGACATCTGCGGAATCAAAAAGCTCTTCGATGAATGGAAGACGATCAGTCGTGTCTGCTCGCATGCTCGGATAAATAAATAGGGATCCGCCATTATCTAGAGGACCAGCCCTCGACGCTGGACCCCTACCACCGAACGGGTCAATGGAATTCATAACGTTTGCGCGGATAAAAAAGCTGGCTGGCCCAGTACAGGAGGGTGGGGCCACATCGGAACATTACTCATGCCTCGGCGTTCGCGCAATTTTTAGCTCTGAAATAAATCATCATTATTGCGGCCGGAGGGATGCGCATTATGGGGGCCACGGGGGTAGATTATCGTAGGTGGAGGCCACCTACACCCCCTGCACCCCCTACACCGGCGACTGGACTTTACAGGGTCGGGAACCGGGTGAAACGAAACGATGGAGCAAAAGAGAGTTGTGCCTGGATTCGCAGAAATTGTAGATTCGGCAGATATTTTTTTTTCTCCTATGCATTACATGTCGTTTAGGTTGGAAACGTTTAATTAAGGTATTTGTATACCGTGAGTAGATCCGTTGATATAGTGCTGTAATAATATCTATGTAATTTGTACCCGGGTTACGATAAAATACGTTACATCGTAAAACTTCGTTTGTTGTTTAAACAGTTTTTTTTTGGTTTCGTTCCGGGGGTGTAGGTACTGTCAGGATTGATTTTTTTTCATGATAAATTTGGCCGTGTATAATGAAAATATGTTGTACGGTTTTCAAGCTCACCGGAACTTATGAAATATCATTCGTTCGATCGATTAGAGTAACATTATATATCTAGATACATCGTTCTTGGATCTGGAGTAATAATGAAATGTGATAGAAATTATTCATATATCCATTGCGTGGAATTAAAAATACTAAGCGATGCGATCACGGATCATCAGAGACCGTTATAAATCTCTGGTGATCTTCGTAAACGTCGCCGGTGCATGGTAACCGTCGATTAAGAATTAGATAATTAATTACAGCCGGACATGATGTAGCAATGCTGCGATGATATTATCGGCGCATATATTTGGGTACAGGTCAGGACATACCAGGCGGGGTGCGAGTGTTGAGTTGATGTTTGCCAGCTGATTGATGATGTAACATCATCCCGGTAACCCTCCCACCGATTTCCGCCCTTTCAGGCTACCCCAGCCCCTCTCGGCATCCCTCCCCCCCCCCCTCCCCCCTCCCCCCGCCTCTCACTTTCTATCCTTCCGTGCTGCGTGTACGGATACCTCATACTAAACACCTCGATCGACTGCGTTAAATAGATTTCGCTATTCCTAATACTAAATTAGTTAATTAATTTATCGTTCGGAACGATAGGCATGATCGAGGGTTCGATTACGGGGCGAAACGTATTTTACATCGAATTTCGAATCGCGATATAGCCGGCATTTGGCATGTTATGAATATTAATTACTAATTATGCAAAATGATAACGGTCGTTCTTTGCGATACAACTATGATTCGAACGAATTGTAAAGTGTCGCGGCTGAAGCTTGAGAAATGACGGTGAACCGATGTTCTTATATGGAGATTCGAATATAATTTATCGTATAATTATGTAGATAAGAGAGTGATGGATTCGTGAGTAGATAGGTAGATAATTTGTCAATTATCTTAAATTGACGCTGTTGATATTATTGATCGTGTACGTGCCCGGATTGCCCGCAGAAAAAAAAAGATCTCGATTTACAACAAATCTGTACAATGTATGAATATTAATCGTTCGCTCGATTATGCCGTTTCAATCGTTGGATATCGTTCACGCTTTAACGGTATTCCCAGGTTTAATAACAGCCGCATCGTTTCACCTCAAGGAAAAATTATAATAAATTGGAACGAAACTTTCGTGTCAATATAAAACGAAGAGAAATGGCTGAAGGCTACCATACCCATCATTTCCATCTCCCTAACTTTCTAAATAACAAAATTACTCTCGCACACCAACCCGATTCACACCGACTACCCATCGCAATGAAACAAATTTTCTCTTTCCAACACTCTTTACCTCTCCCAAAATAGAAACCAATCACATTCCGTGTCATCCTCGTTATCATAAATTAATAAATCTTTCTAATAACCGTGTACAATGAACGCACGGTCACTCGTATCCCCGGGAAAAATATTATTACAAATTGAGAGGTATAATTTGCCGTGAAGGTGAGCCGAAGAAGAGTGGGTTAAGGTTACTCAGCTCATTAGCGAAGTTAAGCGGATACGCGGCGCTAACGCGCGCGACGAACTTCGCCGGTCTGGCAATCATCGGTAATTGTGACGATCGATCTTGATCGAAATGCTCATTTCCTGTTTGCCTGGGCGCTAGGTGTAGCGTTCGGTAGGGGGAGGGGCAGGGGATAGGAGGGGTGAGGGGGTGGCAGAAGGGGGGTAGGTGGCTCGTGGAAGGTGGAGGGAGGGGTCGAAGGCTGCCTAGCCGGCGCATCATTAACGTGATTAATGTTGAAATAAATCAGGAGCTTCGAAACGGTAGTCGATAAATCCAATAATTGCGGTATAATCATAAGTAAACAGGTAACGCGGGCCGCGTTAGCATATCGCTGGCAACGATCGCTGATCGTTTCACTAGGACGTCCCATTACATATGCATAGACTTTGGATTTTGAATAGTGATTTTTCGCGTTTAGACCGCACCGCCGCTGGGAATCCGGGTTTATCGATGACTTCGATCTGGATCTTTAAATAGGAAACATGTTTTGTGTGTCTATTCGTTTGTAAACCGGTGTAATAATCCGCGCCGGATACATAGTTCGCCGCGGTTTAATTATACGCGAAATCGTGAGTCATTGCTTTGACGGAGAGCTCGGTCGTGCCCGATCGAGCGTGGGATTGATGAAGTAATCATCCGCGAGTGACTTGAACTTGAAAGAAAAAGCTTGATTGGTTACTAGGAAATCTTTAATCCCCGAACCGTGTCTTATACGCCGATACATCGTGATATCCTGTAAACAAAGAATGTCCAATTCGATCGGAATATAATCAGCCGCGTCCTCTTCGACGAATCCAATATCCTTGGGGTCCGTCAGAAATTAACGTAACACTATAAAGCAATCTTAATCCGTTCTCGTTTCAACCCTAAAATAACCATAGCCGAATCGATATCTCCCCCCCCCCCCCCACCCCACCCCACCTTCCGATACCGGCTCCCTTCGTATATCAATCTCGAAGAGGATTCAAGGATCGATCGATCCTTCCCTCCTTTTCTCTCGAATATCCGGAACCAGGTTGTGGCACAACAGCGTGGCGTACAACGTCGAAATTTAGCGACACACCGAGGAACCGTGTCGTGCCGGTACAACGCGGCGGCTTTAACACGCGCCGCGGACAATCGCCGGGCGATAGATACATAATAAGCGTGCCTGTGTACGCGGCCGTCTAAGGCCGCGGTCGGCTAATGAAGCCCGGGCTAGTTAGGCGCGATGTTAATTAAATGATATGATCATTAGTCATTATAACGTCATTGTGTTGCCGCCGACTTGACACTCGGTGTTACTCGCATCTCGTGTTACCAGCGGTACCCGGCCTGCGGAACGTGTAGTGGACGTGTGAGCATGCCACGCCCGGCACCACATTTCTATGAGTATGCATACATGTACGTGCGTATGCGTGTATATTCTCCGTGGAGGGTGTTGCGCGTCGATGGATTTTCAAGATGAAAATTAGAACTCGTAATTAGAACCGTAACGGGGCTCGCGAGCCTCGATGGCGCGGAGTGGATAACGTTTTTTTGTTTTTTGTTTTCATAGGGATTTTTCGTTTTTAGGTATGTCAAGTGGAAATTTGTCGGTACGCGCCTGTGTTATGGGATTTAGGGCACTCGAGTGTTAATGAATCGTTTTTCAGTTTATTAATTTATTGCGTTCCACGGGTATTCCCGGGTGGAAAATGTTTGTTTACACCGATACCATGCTTATTTCTCAAGTGTCTGTAAATACTTCGGGTACCTATATGTTTTCTTTTGTATTATACTATGACTTTTTTTGTTGAAAAAAGTGAGAGAGCATTAAAGGAAAATTATATAAATTTTCTTGATTAGTTTTTTAAACGAATCATCACATTTGGGTGTCTTGTACGATCTTTTCAAACGGATCTCTAACGTAATGGAGACGCGTCAGTGTGCGAATGTCCTACGGTAGAATCGGATCACGTGGTTTCGCGGTTTACGCGAAAGACGAAGTTTCGGGTCTCGGATGCGGAATATGGGATAGAACCGGAAAAACATTTAGTTGTGTTCACCGGGACAACCGTGTGATTTAATGACGTCAAATAACAGAAAAGCGATCCCATCACGCAATTGTAACATTCGATCCAAGTTAATTAAATAACTACGTTTCCTTGGATTAACGACATAACGGAAGGTCAGTGTTTATAAATTCATTAAAACTTCTTCGTACCGACGGTCTATAAAAGAAAGTGGAATCAACTAACACGGAGTCCGGTAATAAACGCGTAACACTTACCATCAGAAATTTAGAGTGCCAATTTACCCAGAAAGTTCAGCACTTCAATCCCAACGTAACAACGGCAGTATGAATACCACAAGTAATCGTTCTCCACTCGGTCTATTAATACCGTAAGAGCCGGCATTCTTTATACTAAATAGCTATACAGGATAACGTGCGTCATTACTACAATTTTTCCTTTTTCTTTTTTTTTTTTTTAAGTGCGACCAAAGGTACGGCAGTTCGTTCTCACTTTAAGTGCCCGTTAAATACGGGAGTGGCAATTGACGACTTCGGCTTAACAGGCGACAGCACACACACACTCTCTCTTTCTCTCTCTCTCTCTTTCTCTTTTACTCTTGTTCCACAAGCCGCTTAATTTCAATCGAGACACCGAGAAATGCTAATTAGATCGTATTTATAGCGCGGTTTAAAGCGCGGGCATAACCGAGCGTGGATCGGTGTGAACCGCGTAGCAGGCAACGCATCGCTACGTCGCATTTCGCGTTAATGGCCACAATTAGGTGTTTTAATTAGCGCCTCCACTCGCAGTGGCAGCTGCCGGCTGCCAAATTAGGGTTGCCACGAAACAATAACTGCCGATTGAAGAACCTAATTAGCGGAGGCTCCCGGCTCGAATCCGAGCTGCGCCTGCATCGTGGTTATAAATTAATAATTGGCCATGATCTCGCTAGATATTATCACGCTTCTCTTAGAGCACACGAAGTATCACCGGAAGAATAATCTTGGTAATTAAGTTCTTACTTGGGAGACGGCAGTCTGGGCTGCGCGCATTTTGCATATCACGATTGACCACCTTCGATAAGTGACCGCGGCAATGCTCAAGGAAATGTCTCAATTTCCCTGTGTTCCTGATCACAATGTGTGATCGTGTTTTAACGATGTACCCACGGTAAACGGTGTACTGTGAATTTCCTCGCATTAATTACCATCGAGTATTTTATTCTACATATAAAATAATTATATTTCTCATACCTTGTTTCTTCGAGTTTTACGCGTATATAAGATTAAATTACTTTCAACGTCCGTGGAAGTATATTATATGCGGACGTTTAATCTACACATTTGCATGGTGAAAAGTGATATTAACATTCAAGAGATGAAAAAAATTATATATACGAGAGTCGAGGATTATTGTTGAAGGTAGAACGAATTGTGTTTAAAGTTTACCATCGCGTTGCACTGTGCTTGGTTAATGCGCCTATGATGATGTCACACTTACTCAATGTCAAATAAATTATTGGCCGCCATGCGGGAGAGGAGAGGCGAACAGCGCGAGAGTACGAGCATACTCTTTCATTAATTTTCCTACATTTTAACTCATGTGCGGGCTCTCATGAGGGAAGTTATATTTAAATATGCGTTGGTAGAAACAGAAAAGGGATGGGCAAAAAAAAGGACTGCGGGCGAAAATAAGTAACACAAAATACATATATATTCTGGTATACGCTATATTTGCGGTTTACGTGAACATCGTGCGGCATAGAAAAATATATGTTGGTATAATGTTGCTCATATGACATTTCTCTTTTACATTTCCTTACTTCCATTCTCTACCTATTCAACCCTTAATTTTTCATGGAAAAAAATTCTCTCTACATCCGTGAAGGGTGTACCCAAAAATTACTATTCAACCTTTCCGCAAGAAAAAGACAAAATGCAACCTTCTCGCTGTAGACTCTTGTCCAAAGTTCCAAAACAAAACAACGAGATGGTGTGTTCTTCGCGAATCAACTGAAGCAGATGCTGTTTCAAAACATCCGGAAAGAGAGATACGGCAATTTTTTTCCAGCCAACTTTCTCGCCCATTAAATCATTAACGTACGAACAAATTCTTAGCGAGCCCGTTTCCACAAAAATGTCTCCGCACACTTGGCGATGGCATTAAAACAAGTTCACCCGATTGTTCGAGTTTCGCAAAGCGTGTCCGGTCCAGCGAGTAGATATATATTATCCTCCGCTACCAGGAGACTTTGGATAATCCTCGAGTGCATGTGCTCTTCCGTAATATGGCTCTCGCGTCCCCTCCTCCTCCCCCTCCCCCCTACCGTCGTCGAATCGCCTCCGCGGTCCCCGCCTGTAATTTAATATACGCACGAAAATGGAGACAGTAATGACTCGTATGGTTTCCGGCTTAAAATTAAATGCGACTATCCGAGTTAGTAAAATTCCTAATTCGTGCCGTTCCAGATCCTGCCGGACGCTGCGAAGCACGTACATTTTTCGTGTGATCTTCCGGGGCTTCGTTTCCTCGTACCAGTCAAGCGAGCGGAAAGGTGCAACTGGACGCGTTCCAAATTAAATTTTGGGGAGGGAAATGAAAAAGAAGCAGACGGCGCCGTATGCTAGACCGTGTGTCTCGCTTATTCTCTTTCCCCGGTTCTCTCGTTCTAACTGGCCTCCCCTTTCTCCTACGGGGGGTGACGGTGGCGTTCGAGAAAAAAAAAAAACGCGGATGATTCTTAAATAAATCCCCTTTCGGCCCGCATATCCATCCCGAAGTCTCGGTGGTTGTATGCGGGTACGTTTCTGGAATTTCTTCGTGCCTACCGATTGTAACGCTTATCTGGCTATGCGCACGATCTCGTTCCTCCGTAGTGATCTTTCGATCCTGATACCAGACACGCCACTGTGTTTTTCTTGGCCGTTGTAATTATTCTCTAACCGTGGGATTCATTGATCCGTTTCGTTTCGTAAAAATGGTGCGGTTTAATTGTGGAATTTACACCGATGAATAGAGATTAACGCTCAGACACGTAGATATCGCCAGGTGTTGTGTGAAATCTTTTTCAGGATAATATAGGGATAATCGTGGAATAATTGAGGGAAGATAAAGTTTCTTCTTGTATCGTCTTTTTTTCGAATCAGATAGTTTTGCAAAAAAAAAAAGAAAAATAACAATAATGTATTCTCTTTCTTTACCGTCTATCATTTCCGATCAGATAAACTCAGCCGTGTGTTCAACAATACGGTCAAATAGAAAGCACAATGTATAAATCTCCCCGTATCATCTACAAATGAGTTATAAAACGGATTCCTCTTAAAATGCTCAGCTTGACCGCATAAATGAGCTCCGGATATGAATAATTCATCGGCACAAGTAACTTGTCTGTTACCGCATCAATCAGGAGCCACTGGCGAAGTGACGAAACCGTGAAGAAAACAGGAACCGGCTTCCGTCAGGGCTCGCGGTGGCAAGGAGAGAAGGAGAGAGAGAGAGAGAGGCGTCCTCGCGTGCAGAGACCAGCAATTTTCGTAACAACCTCCTTGTCATTTAACCGAGACACATATTATCAGGGCGACCCGAAGTTTTTCGCCGTTCCCAAGGAAGAATTAGAGAGCGTAGTTTCTGAAAGGTGACTGGACATACGCGGACCGTTTAATTAATGTGGCTTATTAGCATATAAACTCGTGCGTTCCGGGGACGTAACCAGCCCGCGGCGTTCCGCGGGTCGTAGAAAAGCGGTCGTTATACTCCGGTCGTTCATGAACGGTCGTAGACTCATTCGTGTGGGAGTGGCCGGAGATGCAAAATGTCGTAGCAAACACTCGAGGCAGTGGGCATTACGAAGCCCCTGGAGCACTGTACCCGGCAGCCACTAGTTACATTGTCTAAGGTTTCAATAACCTAATGAACCCCAACGCGCAGACCAAACCGACCGAACTCACTCCCAGCTAAGGGAGACTGGCTGCCATGGGACTCGGTTAATTAAATACAAATTAGAGCCAAGAATTGCAACCGCGGGGGGCTGGACGGTGAAAATAACATGTTAAATGAGGAAGGGGTGGCTGTCGTCAAGATTATTTCTTTGAAACGGGTAGTTTCCAGGCGTTTCACTTCGAAACGGAAATTATGTTGGTTATTCGGGCTTATTGGGAGGTGTGAAATTTGTTTTCTTTTTTTGTTTATGTATTTAGGGGAAGACATTTTTATTTTACACTTCGTATGCGGTTGGAAAGTTTTTATTTTAATTGAAAAGATATGGTAACGGCTGTTCTGCGTGTAGTAATTAAATTCGGCGAGGGGAGGAAATAATTAAATCGATGATACCCACGACTGTCCGATGATTGAAATTAAAAGATACATTCGAAGTAATGCGAATGCAAGAGATGAACACCCA
The DNA here is from genome assembly GCA_917499265.3 of Mimumesa dahlbomi. Lineage (NCBI taxonomy): Eukaryota > Metazoa > Arthropoda > Insecta > Hymenoptera > Crabronidae > Mimumesa > Mimumesa dahlbomi. The sequence goes on from OU824124.1 coordinate 9,526,953, forward strand.
CGTACTGAATATAAAGCTGGTCATTAATAGGGCGATTAAATTAAAATATTCTCCTTATCCCTGAATCCTTTCTTCCACGGCCGTCGTTCCTGTTTCTCAAAATCGTTTTACACACGCACATTCAATTAGAATTGACTACATACATCGAGGAGCACATGTTAAGATAAAACGAATTACCCGAGTATTTACGATTTCGTTATTTAAATCGACGGTAACTCACGGATGCCAGCGCGAATGAAAATTTTATGCGACGAAAACCGATATCCATGGATATCGAAAGAAGAGACGATTAAATCAACGATCGGCCATTCGGCGACTTAAATTAAAACGTATCCCAAAGTATACGCCGTTAACAAACCGAAGGTGACACGATGATTGAGATTTCATTCCGATCATCCCACGATAAAAAGAATAATTAAGTCATCCGTCTCGATTCGAAACACACTCCAGAACTCATCTACGAGCGAAGCTCATTAACGAAGTGATTAAGAATCCCTTATCACGGTCATTCTATTCCCGATCCGTTCACACTTGCGTCGTTCGGGGAGAGAGAAAAAGAAATACCCGACAAAAAGAAGTAAAGTAAAAATAAAAAAGAACTCTCCGCAGCGTTTATTGGAAATCTTAGGTAGCGATCGACGGGAACAGGCCGGCAATGGTGAAAACTAATATCAAGCGATCAGCGTGACGAGCGGCCACGGGATACTCGGTGCGGTAGGAAATAATTAAGTCACCGATCCAGAGGCAGGTTCTTCTGCGCCAGGAATTGAGAGGTATCCTTGAGTGTGATGGGCTCCAGAACGGGAGCACCCACGTACGGAATGTAAGGCGGATCATTAGTAGGGCGATTAAATTAAAATATTTGATTGCCAAAAGGGTCGACCCAGCAGTCGGTAGTCGCGATTCGCCGTGGTGCACCTCTGTATCGCGCTGGCGCTCTCGCCGAATTTGAAATGCTAAACAGCAAATACGCCTAATGAACACGTATGCCCGCCCGTGTCCGTAGGTATGTTTGTACCAACGGCGACATTACTGCCGGCGTATTTGCGTTGGCAAGGCCTCCGCGGATAATAGATTCATCCTTCACGCTTCTTAATTAGGAGTTAAGTTTTATTGGCCTTTAGCTCGGCACCGTCACGTACATACCGGCTATCTTTCCTCGCTCGTGTGCGTCACGCACACGAAACCCTCCCCCCAGTCGAATTATAATGTGATGCGGTATTCGCGGCCTCTGGTACGTGTACACCGGGTACAAGGGTATCTCGTTGAAATTGAACCCAGCCGACCTTGTCGCGGAACCGGGCTGTCGCGCGTCAGGTTTCGTCTACAAGTGTTTTCAGGAAAACGGTGGCCATTTTCGGAAGGAAAATTTGCATCCTCTTACATCATTTATTAGACACGACACCCACCTAGAATTTCCTTACGTTTCAATTGTGATTTCTAAGTTTTCAACGGATATATTCGTTTTGTAATATGGATATCCTGATTCGTTTGAAAATTTTAACCAAAGAATCATTGTGTTCCTTTATGTCGCGTGATACGGAAGTACCTTTGGTTGTTCCGAAGTGCTGGGTCGCCGCCAGTTTTTTACGAGGTGTTCTCGTAAAATGTGTAATAACGCAAGAAACCATGGAAGATCGAATCCATTGAAAGACGTTATCGTCGGCACCCCTTGCTCTCCTCGCGGCTCCTTCCCGGAACGCTTTGCATTCCGTTCGCTTCGTTCGAAGTTTCGTTTTTGCAGGAAGCATCAATATTTATATTGCATAATGCATTCGTAATTGCCGCGTGTACACTCTATTTGTTCCGATTTTGTAATGCCATGAAAATGTATGAAGCGATAGCTATTATTAGAAGCTGGATGCAAAACTCGCGATGCCGGCCAGGTTAACTAGGTGTAGACAGGTGGGGAAAGAAAGTAAATGAAGCGGGGAATGAGATTGCAGAATTATCAGAGAACTTTCTTGCGTGTGAATATATATTTTTTTTTTCATTTCACGACAGCCGATACTGCCACGGGAATGAGACGTTTGTGATGAATGAGAATGCCACTATTTTTTATCTACACCGTGATACGCCACGTCAAAGAAGCGGAAGGGATGATTTTAACCAAACCAATATAGACGATATACAACGATTTATTTGTATCTTAAAATCAATCGCGCGTATCCTACAGTATTCGCAATATTTCTTTAACGTAACTTCCTAATAATTTCTCTCGCAATAGCATCGAACAAATAGTAAATGATCAATTCTAATTTATTTTTCGTAACACAATAGGAAGTCCCGATACATTCTCGACTCTTCGTTAACCGTCACTAAAGCATCAAGTACCACACGCCTTTTCCTTCCAAAGCCCTCCGCACTTCACATTGTATCACCGACAGGAATTGGGGTTTGCCTTTCACCCGCAACATGCGTCAAAGAAGAATCATCCCCGGGAGTTCGGAAACCCTTTCATCTCGCTCCGCTGGTTTCACGAGTGCATCTTTATTCCCTTCAGTTCCAGTTGCCGACAAAAAAATCGCCCCTCGTCTTTCTTCCAACGTCTTTCCGACGAAAAGTTTTCGGCAGACTGTCCGAGACCGGGCGAAAGTCGTTTTCTGACGGGGTAAACGGACGTCTCTCGGCTCGTGGAGGCGTGTCAGAGGGAACCGGACGGCTCTCGATTTATCGACAACCTGTACCGACGTGTTGTTAAGACCTCGTGGAAATGGCTCGCACAGTACGATCCATATTACGAGGGACCAGGCAGACAAGATGACCGCTTGCTAGCCGGCCAAGATCTGCGCGAGAGGGTTCCGTCGGAGGGTGAGTGGGCAGCCGGCGAAGCTGGAATAAGTTATCTGCAACTAGCAACCCTTCGGCTAAGTGGACGGTTCTCAAGCGGGAACATCTCACTCCATTGTCCAATCACTGAAACGATGGTTGAATTCCTGGCCGGGTACAATCGGATAAATCTATTATCTCCGACGAAACTAATAAACTCGCCGCAAGTCGCGTCGGGCTCGTTCGTCGAAACAAATCGTATTACCTAATTTTAATCATTGCCGCAGGGAAAAGAATAACGTATACAACGTCGATATGAAAGAAACCGGGAAGAATATGACGAGAAGGGATGAAGATTGGATAACAGGTTGTTGTTTGGTAGCCAGGGTAAAAGTAATGGGGGATACGACACTTTCTAATTCGATCCCCGGTGAATATCCGGCGATCCAGTGTTTCAGTGCACCGGGTAAAGGGTTCTGGTTGGGAACCTATTTTCCCAAGAGGGTGGAATAAGGTGGAAGGAGAGGCTGAGGAGGGAGTCGTTGTGTCCAGTGTCTCGGCGTGTGGCCGCTGGGGTGGTTGTGGCCAGTCACGAGGGTGTATGGGATGGGGTTAGGTCCCTCTTGTACACGAGGCGAGGTTCGGACTTGAGAGATCAATAAACGACCCTCCAACCTGGACACTCGGCCCATCCCTCATCCTACCACGCCGAGCCACCTTCTCCACTATCTACACCCGACCTACGTATGTCTGTTACAATTGGTTTTTTGCACCTGCTACAAGATTTTTATCTTCCACCGGATACCGAACCGCTTGCGGTACGTTTCTCCTCCAGTAGAGATGGAGAAAGTATTTGCAATTCCGCGTTAATTATTGTGGAGGATAATTGGGAAGTAATGGTACTTCTTATACGTTCGATTCAATGGTGATCAGACTTTTTCGTTCGACTATCGAAATCTTATTGGAATTCTTAATTAACACAATATATTATATAATCGATTAAGGATTTTTTAATAAAAGTATTTGCGAGACGTGAATTAAAAAGTCTTGATTTACCATGATTTTTTTTTCTTTTTTTTTTTAAATTTCATTATCAAATGATCCACGACCAAGAAGTTTCAGAGATCTTTAAATGTGTAGGTCTATGTGTGTTATAATATAGAAAGTTACGAGCACGATGCACGTGAGAGCGTGAACAGTCTAGACAGGGGACAACGGTATATCTTTTCCTTGTAGAGGGTTGAAGGATCGCATCGGCGTACTTTGTTTCGTATTAATTTGCATAAGGGTGGCTAATGTAAGCAGAGACTGTTGTAGGGTGCGCGTTGCCTCCGGGTAAGCATAATGCACGACTCGCGATCGCGAGTAGATGTTTCTTAAGCGGTGCATGCTAAAAACGGTATAATCGAGCAAATTAATTTTCTGCCAAGCCACACCAGCTTGAAATAGATACAACCCAGGAAGCTTGAGCTAAGGTAAGCTTTGAATATATTCAGACGACATCTTATCTCGTCAGATTTAAACCTGAAAGTGCCGCGGGGGCGTTGAAAATTTCCATGAAAGTGTTTTCGTTTCGTCGATAGGAAATTTTCATAATAATAATAATAGAAATACTCTAACACAATAGAAATACCCTTTTCCAATTCTTTCAAACAATTACGCGAACGATACACGTGTATATTTCTGTATGTATGTCTGTATGTGTGTGTGTGTGTGTGTGTTTATTGAAAAAAGGAAACTTTTCGATAGAAATTTTTATTCTGTCATTGAAATCGTTCGAGTTCCATTGCGAAGTAGTCTTCAATTGATCGGCCTTGAACCATTTCCAGTGAAACGTAGCATCTCGATGAATAAAGCCAGAGTTTCCGCGCTTTTACGCAAGTTCCGCCGACATAAAACGTACGAAATCGTGCGGTATCACGGAACTAGTCGAGGATTTCCTCCTTCCAATCGGCGTTCGTTGGTATTTCTCGTTTTATTCTCTAACCCAGTTTCGTGCTCGAAGAGGTCTGAGGCCGTGGAAAGAGAGGGGAAAAAGGAAAAACGAAAAGGACGGAAGCTACGGCGGGTAACTGAGAGCTTCAGACTTTTACGGTAATGCAGCGTCGATTCGAGTGGGGTTTTCTGCTAGCAGCAACTGGTGGCAGAGAAAAACTACCCTTCACCGTTTCTTCGAAATCTTCGCATTCAGTTTTATCGGCTTGCAATTTACGCGTTGACGCAATGTTTCGATGTGTCAAGTACACTCCGCACATCCGCCTGTTCATCCTCATTTCGTAATCTTTTAATTATCAATACACAAATTCTCGTTACTTAAACAAATCCACGTTAAAACGTTGAAAACAAATGAATGAAGCTAGCCAGTTAACCGTATCCGCGAAAAAAAAACAATTCTCTTAAAACGTTCCAATGTACGTAAGCTGTTGCAGCAGGTGTCGTCGGATTCTTCGTCACGGTCGTTACGTCGATGCGTTAAACCGTAACAGGAGTCTCTTCTTTTTTTTCCGTCCGCGGGCGTTCCTCGTTACGCCCTCCAACCCCTCCCATCCGTGCCGAAGAGACCGAAGGCCAAAGAGAGGAAGAGGAAGTAGCGGGCAGGCAACGAGTTTGGGACTTTTATGGTCTGAGTGTTCACTCTCTCCTTCTCTCTGTCTCTCTCGTCAGAATCGAGAGGGGTTTGCGGATGCCGCGAGCAACTGGTGGTGGAAAAACACCCTCGTTCGCTCTCTCGCCACCCCCTTAGCACCCTCCTCTACCACCATCGTGCAGCACCAAGCTCTCTTCCACTTCCTTTCTACCTCATCCTCCCGTGATCCCTCAGCACACCATTCCTCCTACAAACCTGCCGGCACAGGCTGCTACGCGACTCAAAGCAACTCCGATCCTTCGAGTTTTATGAACACATAAACGCTTCGGGGTACGCGAGACTTCTATGTGTATACGTATGTATGTACATATGTAGGTAATACGTTGATACATAGAATACCAGCCGAAGGGGGTTGGAAGAAAAGGAAGGTTAAACGTTTCCATCGACAACTTGAACCGTCGCTGGGGAGTTGGCGAGGAGGGAAAGAGAAAGATGGGGAAGAGGAGAGAAAAAAAAAAAAGGAATCCGCGCAAACCACTTTCACTGGGACGACGACACCGTCGTTCCCTCGGGTGCTCTCGGTTCGTCGATCCAAACGTCGTTACCCATTTACTCTTACTCGGCCACTCCACTTTATTGTTTCTCGGTTTATTCCGCGCCCCGTTTCAGCTTTCTTCGGTTAACCGCATTCCGTATCCATTGTTCGCGTAACACCTCTATATCTCATATCGTGGTTTTCCACCCCCGGAATACATGGTGAAATGTATGCGGCGGTATCGTATAACCGTGTGGAGACTTGTCTCATAATTATTAGCGTCAAATGGGCTCGGATGAAATGTTTCATTGAATTTTTATTCGTTATTCATGTGATCTGCTCCACGATTCTTTTTTTATGGACGCGTTAAATTTTATGGCTTCTTTTTTCTGGTTTAGATTTTTATCTTTATCAGGAATTTAAGCGTTGCCTATTATAAGATACTTTTTTATCACAGTTTTGTTGGCATGTTTAGGTGAAAACGGTATAATTGTGTTAGCTAGAAAACTGATCGATAGGTAAATGAATTCTTTTCTTCCGGAAGTTTAAACGAGGACCTAATTCCCGGGTGTTCATTAGTCCCTGCAATATTCACGGCCTAATCCCTCAGATCAGTGGGCCGATGCCTAAGCCATCATTAAGACTCGAATAATTCAGGTTAACAGCTAGCGCAGCCCGGAATAATCTCGATTTGCATTTCGTTGTTTGCTTGGAGTGGCCCAGACCACGCAAGAATAAACATTCTCGAAGGGACATTGGTCTCTTTAGTGATGTCAGCTGCCTTTGCTCTGAAAATTCGATCTAAAGATTGCTTCGCTGATTTCTTAACGTTTCACTAAATATGCGCTGAAAAACATCCAGTCAATACCATCGAAGAATGTTCAATAGATAAATTCTCACATCTTCGCTGATCTTAGAACAACCTAACCATTTCGATTTCTATCCCACATTCCAACAATTATCCCCAACGATTCCAGCGTTGCTCCATCGTTCGAAGATCTAAATTAAAACAAATAATGATACTCTTTCGCATCACTTCTAGACGATGTAGCGAGTACACCATCATCGATAGGAACTAATTTATCCCATCCAACGTGATATCGATTTGTCTGGGCGTATTCTCCGAAACCTTAAAACTACGCCTCCTCTAATTTGGCTGTCCGTTTGAAATTGCTTTCTTCGGATCCAGGGACGGCCACCCCGGTCAGGGTCCCTTCTGGACGCTGGTCAATCAGGTCGAGTCGAGTCGTGTCGGCCAGTCGCTTCTTGCAGACTCCCGGAGTTCCAGACTCCGGGGCCGGTTACAGAGCTGGCCGGGCAAATACAGGCTATGCATAACAATCGATCTCCCAGGAAACTATGGGGGTGGATGGTGAGCGGGCGGATAAAGCGGGGTAGCTCTCGACGTAAGGGGCGAGGCGGGTAGACCGGCACAAGATGAGGGAAGTCTGAGATAGCCACTGGCCAACACCCCATCTGCTGCCCCTTTCGAAACCAGGTTATCTGTTCAACCCCCGTTAGAGTCGAATGAGAATCGGTAGGAGCTGGGAACTACGTTGCGCATCCCTCCGTATGATCGAGACAATTGTTAATGCTTGAAAGACTTCCGGAATTCTGTGGTCCAAGGTACTTTCTACTATGAGAGAGGAGAGGAAGTTTTCGGGAGAATTATTTCGTAAATGATGAACCATCATTTTCTACGATTATTATATAAGATTTGGATAAAAGAAGCGATCGATGATAGACTTTGAACGAAGTAACTTTCTTTTTTTGTATATCGTGATCGCTAGCCGTTGTTTCGAAATTGTTTCGTGTCTTTTTTTTGTTATTTCTCCCCTAGACGAATGTATACGAGTGTAGGAACGTCGTTTCGCGTAGATTTCGCGAGGCACGTCCGAGACTCGAGACGAGTGAAGCCATCGGTCAACCAGCATTACGGCATTTGCATGTTATTTACTCGCGAGCCACCGAGTACATTTGTTTGGATTATCCCTGAAATAAACCAGTGCCCATCCTCTCACGCTGCCCTCTCGATGCTCCGGCATCGTGGAGTGCAGGCTTCCAGGGAAGTAGACAAATGGCCCTAGTTTGTCCACTTTATGCCCGTCTACATCATTCGAGGAACGTCACTATCGCGTCTCGGCGAAGGTTATCCCTCCACGCACTGCGCAATTCCTTTATTTTTACCTGATAGCGAAAACCTTCGAGTGCTAAAAGGTGTCCGGTGTCCTCACGCGTGGCTGATACGAAATCAGCCGATCAGACAGGAAGGAAATTTATTTTAATTACATTCACCGGTTACCGCTGAAAAAGAACGTCACGTTTAAAATCGGTATTTAAAGTCGGTACAGAAAATCTGGTTAGTTGTGTATAATTCGAAGTTATACGACACGAAATCGTTGGCTAATTGTGAGAAATTAAGGCTGGATAATTTTCAATCTTATTTTTTCTGGAATTTTTTTTCTATTTTTTAATATTATGAGAACCTGTAATGGTAATTTGACCTTTCGTCGTTATGTACACGATTAAAATCAAATCATGAGCAGTGATTTGCTGTTTCTTCGTGATAATTACGGATCATTATCCATCAACGTGAGTTCGTGGAAAATAAGAATAATTAAGAGAATTATTACAGAGATGCGAGATATATCAAAGATTATATATATGTAATAGAGATATATCAAAGTTATATACACGTACACGTACATGTATGCACACAGAGTCGGAGACACGGAGGAAAAATGTAATATTACGAACGGTATCCGACGATTGCCAAAATATGTCAAACTTTTGATTTGAAATGGCGTCCCGTTGATTGGTAATGGCGCAGAAAAATAATATTTCGATAAAAAATTAAATACGAAATTGAACATCGCCGTGGGACTACGTAAATACAACCATGGTCTGTGAACAAATTAAAAAGTGCAATTACATCAAGACAAACGCTTTGGCAAATATCCATTTTGAGCCGGGCAGGACAGAATACGTCTACCTTCGTTATAGAATCTACTCGATTTCAACGAATGGAGCTATCGAGATATGTAGATCCGATTCAATTAAAGAGAAACGCTGCCCTACGGATTGCATACTCCTATGAAGATCCGAATACGTGAGTTATTCCCAGTAAATCCCACTAAACCTATACGATAAACCGCCAACGGCGACTTTTTCGAATTCCCATCGAGTCGCCGGATAGTCGGATACCGAACGACGTTCCCCGGCTCTCTTAATCGGTATACATTGGAATGCTTCTCAAGCACAGGTACACGTTGCCTAAGTAATCGTTACACAATGACGAATTGCATAAATGTAAAGATCTCAGATATACGTTTGCTTGATTACCCGCGAAAGATATTTCGGTGTATCGTCATTAGCATCAACGAAGACATTATTTTCTCTACGTTCATACGTATGTGCAAGATTGTGACTCGTTGAAATTGGACAACGGAAAATATGTTGAAACTTTGTCTCTTTTTCTTTTAATTCGAAACAATTGTTCGTAAACTTATTTCACTTGGAGATTTCAAATCACTCTTAGATACATACATTTTCGTGTACATTTAACATTACACGTTGGACTATACGTGAATATTTACAATTTATATCGTTAATTGTTTCATTATAATTCTTCTATTTATACGCTAAACATAGGAAAAGGTGAATATTTTACGCTATATGTATATTATATTCACTCGCGCATCTACATATATGTAGAAATACATCCGTATCGAACAATGATAAAACCTACGGTACGTTCTCAAAACTTGCTGGAATTCCGTCAATTACAGTCCCGCGTCTTTTGGAATTCCCACCGAGTCCACGGATACGAATACGACGTTCCGTGACTCTCCTAATCGGTATTCATTTGGAATTCGTTCCGATCCGAGATACACAATATATACACATATATACAATATATATACACGTATATATAAAATGTATATAAATATATGTACATACGTGCCTCCTGCCCACCGCCGTTGTACCGTCCACGCGATATTCGCAAATTTATGGCAATTCCGTCAATTAAGTCGAGTGAAGCGGAGTCATAACATAAATATGTAAACGGCCACGACGAGCCTCTCCTGGAGTAGCCATATAAGCTGCGCTTGTCCATCAATGTCTCCGCGAAAGAGGTCCAACATGCTCGTAAATGCATACCCAACGAAATGCAACGGTCAGTGGCTATCATACGTCCGTACGTGCGGATCTGCTCATCGCATAACTCGTTCGCGATGTGTGCACACTCGCGGATACGCTGGTATGCACGTGTACATGTGTATGTATACGTACGTACAGGGTAGACCTTATCGGTGGTGGAAGAGTGACGGAGACGGTCGTGTATTCTTCTCGCATATTTTTCAAGCGATTTAGAGCGATCGCGAAGTCAGATCGAAGCTTGTGGGGGTAATAAGACGTTCATCCCGTTCACGTTTTTTTTTTTTTGGTCTTTTTCTTTTTGTGGTACGTACATACGAGGTAGAGAAAAATTGAAAGATACATGAAAGTGAAATCCGATCGTTGAACTTTTGGAGGAACGAAGTTCGAATGACTTTGTATCTTACTCTTTCGTCCATTAGTACTAATTAGATGCGAAAGAATTTCGTTTTTCATTTCGTTGTTATCTTGATGTCGTAATGAATTCTATGGGGAACTAGGGCCTCGTTTATTTGGAATTAGTTCGATCTGTCGATTTGATTTGTATCAATAGGATTAGATGGGAATTTGAAAGGAAATGTTATAAAACAGCATTGTAGGATCGTTACTTAAAATGCAGTAGTATCTTTCGCAAAGTGGGCGGTTCAACCCTTTCTTTCTGGCAGCGTGCCCGATTTAAACTTCTTAAACGATTTCTTAATTCGCCACCCCCTCCGGTAGCACACCCTTCGAACCTCTACATTCGCGTCCCACCTCCCCTTCCCCCCCCCCCTATCTCACCCTTCTTTTACCAACCTTTCGTACCCTAGACCGGGCGTCTCTTAATTTCAACGAAACCCTTGCTACACTCTCTTCGTTTTCTCCCCGGTGAATGTAATTAATGTTTAGCATCTACGTTATTTGTTTAGTTTCATTTCATTATCTTCGGAGGCGTCGACTACGACGATTTTATGCAAATAGAGCCGAGAGACGAAGTTTCGCGCCCCTCTTTTCTACCATGCTACCCTCATCCCTTCGTAGCCTGATTTCCCTCCGAACATATTTCTTATTGTCCTTGTATTTCGTGTTACCTTTATCATTATAGTACGTCTCTTCCCTTCTCCTTCGTTTTACTCTCTTTTTCTTATTTTTATTGTTAGCATTATGATTATTATTATTATTACAATCGTGACGGGGATCCGCATTATCATTTCCCCAAGTTGCGACGGGTGCTCGAAGAATAAATATCATTCATAATTCATTCCACTTCTTTGGCGCTCATTAATCCTCTGATTAAATGTATCTCATTATTTAAGAAAGCCCGGTTCGTTTTATAAAAGCAGTAGAAGTTCCATTACAAGGCGTGGGGAAAATTCACGACCGGTTCTCTTATTGTTTTGAATTTAGTAACGAGAGTTCCGGGCTAATCGAACTTACCTTCTCGCGAATTTCCACTCGATCTTATTTCCGCTTATTAATTAGTATTCCCATTGAAGTGATACTCTTAAATTACGTTCAAAGGACTTTCCTTTGACGATACGATTTTTTTTTCATATCGCAAGTTTTTATATTAATTCAATGTTATTCGTTAAACAACGTCCATTCTCACTTTAACAAACTCGTGAATATTTCCGTGCAAAGAATCCTGTATCACTTTAATGCAATATTTACCGTTACCCACATTCCCAAATTTTTCCCCATAACGAAACTCGCAGAAAGTTCAGCAGCTCGCTCGAAGCATGAAAGGTCATTCGATGCGTGACTTTAAATTGAAATACGCGCGGGGAATATGTGACCATGGAAGAGATTACGCGGTGGTTACACCGGGTGAAACACTTTAACACGCACACGCGTCTAGGTGCGCGTGAATTTACGCGTGCGCATGCTTGTCGCTCCCAGTTAATGAGACACATTCACAAAGTTTGCCCTACGCCGAGACGAGTCGATTGTACGCCGAGAATTAGCTTTTCAATTCAGCTGGTCCCGGCCCGTGCGAACTTACGGTACCAAAGTTCGACTGAATTTAAATACGTCGTCTGGATAAGTCGCGCGACATGCTCAACGACCCTCGTCCATGACGACCTGCCTTTTGACAACCCTTTATAATCCTAGCATTAAGATCAATATTTGTCTCCGTCGCAAAAGACCGCCGTCGCTTTTCTGTTATATGTATGTATATTCTGATTTCAACCGATAGTAACAATTGCGGGGACATTTCGCGAGATACTTTTTTTTTTTTATAATATCGAGAAGAACCTTGAGAATGTTACTTGACTGTGTAATTGCCGTTCGAGAGATTTTGGAGAGGTACGGACACACGATTCGTACGGGATTTGATATTCTATGCTAATAGAGTTGTAAGAAAATATTCAGTATTTATCGAAGTTCGATGGAAACTTGGTACAAGTAACGTGGGAATCGAGTAGCTCGGCACCGGGATGCAGAAAGATTCCACTCGAATTCGTAACCGCAAAGGGCTGCGATTAGTTGTAACACAATTCGATGGAAAGTTACTTTCACCAATTAACAGGCCGGCCGAGTGTAATGGCACAGTTTTCGGAAAACCGCGAAGGTCCTTTAAATTCGAATGGATGCGGGCACGTTTCCAGGCTGTTTTAAAACCTCGAAAAAGGGCGCGTGAAACAAAAGGCAAGTTGCAACGGTGCACAAGTTGCCCCGTACATGGCGGAAACTGGGGGAAAAAAAAGGATTCGCTGGGGTTCCAGCGCGCTAACGCTTTTATTATCCGTCGCTTTAATTTAAGCGGCTCTAGTCGCTCCGTCACGGCTCCAGGTGTGAATTAAGCGCAGAATAAGCGAGCACCGCGTATCCACTTTCGGCGCCCACGGCGATGCGCGGAATAATTAAATGTGTGTTTTGATAAACGCAACGAAACCGTCGCGAAAGACCGAGTTACAAGGTGTACACCACCACACGGGGCTGGTTTATAAAACTTTCACTCGTTCATCGGTAAATCTTATCGTTTTGAATACGTATACATTATAAATACATATATATATATATTATTTTTCTTTCTTTCAATATAATTTTCATACCAACATATTAACAGTATCTACGTATCGGACGAAATCACGCAAATTTTTCAAACTTAAAGGTTACGTTTGACTAAGAAATTTATCAACGCTAATTTATACTCGTCCGAGACGGAACAAAAATTCATAATATACCGTTGCCTCATAGAATACAAAATTAATGATAGATAAGTACAACGTGTATATAATGTTAATCGTCGTAGATACACCGGTCGTACCATTCAAGTCAACATATGAGAAATCGTCTTTTCCAAGTCCTATAATTAATACGTCCGTAATAAACCGTCGTCGCTGTCTCTCTCGCATCCATCAAATATCCGTCCCACTTGAAACTATACAATATACATATATGTATACATATATCTATATTGTCAAACGTGTTACGTAACCGATTGGGCGACCAGCGAGCAACAAAGTATGTACCGTGAAACGTCTATCGGGCGGGATTTTTGAAAGTCAAGCGCGCAAGCAACCACTTTCGACGCCGGCGGCGGTGTACGGCATAATTAAATGTGTGTTTTGATAAACGCAACGCAACTCTTGCAACCGAGCGCACGCGGCAAGAAACGACCAACGTGCCACCCGCTTGTTCCTGAAACTTTCGTAGAAGTGTCTACACAGCGTTGCACGTTGCTACTGGATGCTCGTATCTCTTACCCTTTCTCTCTCTCTCTCTCTCTCTCTCTCTCTATGTGCGTCTCTCTGCGTGTCTCCTTGTCTTACTTTCCTCTCCGTGTCCCCCTCTTCACTCTCCCTCTCGCTCTCTTACTCTCTCCCGGTTCCCCGCTCACTCTCGGATACGAGGCGATAGGGATTTGTGTTAGGGGGCCGCACTGGCACTGCTCTGGAAACTGCTGATTCGAAATTAACGAAAATTAATTGGCAACGTCGCGATATTAATTCCCGAGATTAATTCCCCAGGACGTAGTGCTAATTGATATCTCTCGGTGCCAGGAGTGGGAGAGAGGGAGAGAGAGAGGGGGGTGAGATCCGCAGCTTACAACGCAGCTGCACCTGGACCGTCCAAATCTTGATACGAATTCTCCGGCTAAGGTTTTTTCTATCTTCTTTTTTCACGGTCATTTTTTTCTACCACCCTGGTCGAGGAAAACGATACGGTTTTTGGCGAGGCGTACCATTGGCCGGGTGTTTCAATTGTACCGCGACATACTCGCGTCGGAATTTTATTATAATTTCAATTTCTACCTATTCTTTTATTATTAACGAGGCTGTTCGGATGAGATTAACAGTTGAATATAATAATAGCCGTTTCGCAGATCAGAACGCTGTCGGTTTAAAGTGTTAAGTGACGAAACCCTAGGATCGCGATGAGTTCATTTTGTTAATGCAATCCCGGACAATTGTAAGCGCGGTATCAAGCAAATGAAAACGTAATTAATCCACCCACACGAAACAGAGCTAACGAACAAGATGAAGCAGTATCACTTAAAGACGACAATCGTCTTACGATCGCACCGAAGAGTGTCGCGGGCTATCGTTTACGGCGAAATAAACCACGAAGACCGTCGACAATTAAAGTTTAAAACTTACGCCGGGGATGTTTTACGCCGGCAAGACAGTCGGGAGTAACTCGTAAAACCTAATATAATTAAACATAAAAATATCCTCGCGGTAGCCCGACCGGCTAGCTGGCTGAACGAGGCAAAGTGAATAAAAAGTGCTCTTTATTACAATGAGCTTTAATTAACGCGCGCGCGCTCCGCGATGACTACTCGCGTAGCGCACTTTCTCAACTGTAATTTACAGCGTCTGAAAGCGCACCCGCGCGTTCGTTACATCGTTGCCATAAAGCATAGACACATAATTATGCGGCACGGGGTGAATGAACGCAGGACGCTGATTCGTCTAGAGCATTAAACCCTTTTGTGAAACTGTTCCCCCTCTGACTTTACCTTTCGCACAAGTATCCTCGACAGTACGAATTTATAAACCGCGAATCGTTCTGTTTGCACGTTGTGTACACGTCGGTCGAGAAACAGAAGTTCAGATTTTGAAAAGAGATCGATCGTCGGAAAATACCCTCTCCGCGTTTGCGCTAGACGTTCCTTTATTCGGGATAATATTTATCGGTTCGTAGTCCGAGTTTAGAATTTTATTTAGTGGAGAATAATGAAAGGGGAAATTCGAAATTGGAGTTAAGTTAAATAGTTAAATTGAACTTAAATTAAATTAGACTATTGACATAAAGATTAAAAGAGACACGGTACGCTATGTATGAAGGTACGTCGATTGAATTTTCCCGGGTGATTCAATTCGGAGCAACATGTTTCAGTAGAGTTACCACAGGATTACGCGAAGTTACAGTGTATCGACATCGCATTGAAAAAGGAAACGATATAAATTTTGCGTTATCTCGTCGGAATATCATGTCAAGAATTTCTACATGTTTGTTAAGCGCCACTTCACCGTATAAAACGCCGTGAAACTTCAAGTCGCGGGTCGCATCTTTATTCACGAACGTTACGATGCGATCTCCGCGACCACAGCAGCAGCAGATCCCATTTGTCACGGGTCCGGGCAGCATCTTTTCAACCGGGGAGAATCGAATCGGGCCAATGGCGATCGGGCAGGACTCGAACTCTCCGGGTAGCGAATCGACGCGATGATCGCTATCGGCAACGTAACGGAGACAAAATAGAAGTTTGTCATATAGGGTAAACGTATGCCGATCGGTGCATTTTGATGTAATAAATTTACCGACGGCGGTCGATGCTTTGCGTCAGGTTATGCGCGAAAGTTGAAATTTATGCCTCGGTTGTTTATGATTGCCGAGTGATAAGGGATCTACGGACGCATGACAAATGATCCCGTAATGAAAAGTGAAAGATACTGCGCGTAGTGGGCCCGGCTGCATAAATTTCAATGATTTAATGCGTCGCGCGTGCTACGCGCGTATCCTCATTGAATACGGATCGATAAAACTTCACCGGGAATCGGCACGAACGCTCGATCCACGCGCCGAAAAGTCATCGATCCCATGTCCCAATGTTTATCGTTTCCCCGACACTGGGTCAAATATGGGGAGACCGTGTATTAACGGCCCGTGATATTCCAACCGAAATACGTTACGTACAACAATCCAGAGAAAATCACTTGAACACTTTAATCCAATTTAAAAAAAAAAATAGAAGAAGAAAAGAAACATAAAAAAGGGAAAAAGAATACGCTACATGAATTAATATAAAATATAAAAGGGAAAGAAAAAAAAACAACTTCTACTAATTCGAAACATTCGCGTGTAAATCGGAGTAAAACCTATACGAAAAAAATCAGAAAACCATAATGATGGGAATCGATAGACGGCTACAGTTTCACTATGTGTGCAGCCTCGAACAGCGATAATCCTAGACTCCACGAGTGACACTGTAATCGTTAGCGAAACGATCTAGTCGTACGGCAATGACCACGTCGTAGCACGGAAATCGTCGTCAGGGCGGTCGATCGATGGCGAATAACGCTGGAAACGCTGGCTAGGCTCCGGTAGGTTAGGTAGGGTGCTTAGGTGTTACAATGATTATCCGAGAGGGACAGCGAAAGGTAATTATGCCCGATAGAATCGGCGGGCGGGAGCGAGACGGCGGTATACTTTACGCCGACGAAGAAACAGAGACAACGATAACCGGCGGGCCGCCGGTGCCGAGAAAGACGGCGAATCCTCGTAATTACCTCGAAGTGAGCTGCTTTCGGCTCACCCGAGCCTTCGAAACTTCGGGAATAAATAGTGTTCCGTATTACCGATTCGACTTTACGGGGTCAACCGAGGGACTGCCACGATCGGGAAACTGTTACGTTCGATCGAACGCCTCTATTCGCGGCTACGTATTAATTTTCTTTCCGCACGACTTCGTTTCTTTTTAACGGATCCACTAACGGATCCACGGGGCTTCGTGCTTTGTGGAAATTACCAACGGCCATGATGGCTCGGACGGTGAGAAATATTATTCTATTTCGTCGCGTCTGGCGTATAGTTTTTCCATTCGGACTCGCGTATTTTTTCCGAACGTGGCTCGGTTTGATGTCTCTTTGCTATCTTCGTTTTTCCATTCCTTTTTTTTCCGGTTTATGGACGCGAAAAAAGAAGTTTCGACTTTATGCGCGGCATCGATTTTAAAGAACCTTTTTTTTTTGTTCCGTAGCGGTGTGTGTTACATTATGCATGCGAGTTATGATAAAACACGAAAAAGAAATCGTTCGTTTATATTACGTGTTAAGTGTCAGCGTTATACACTGTAAACGAGCGAAAACTTTTTTATTTCACCCTCTCTCTCGCTCTCCCGCTTTCTCTCTCTGTTCGCGGTTCCTGAACGATGCAAAGACACACATAGCCAGGGAATTGCGTCCCGTTGTGAAAAAGGAAAGATGGAAACGATCGTTCCGGTGGGCGCTAAGCGAATGTTAACGATTGCAAATGATTCGGGGCGAAATGGCTGTCGTCGTCGCAGATAATGGGATTCTTTACGAGGCGATTATTGACCCGTCTTCCTATTCGTAGAAAACCAATGACAATAGACCGTCGACTCTGACGCTAACTATAAAAGACGCTGGAACTTCTCATCTGCTCTAAATTCTCACCCCTGCCCAACTCCCCTCCTCTGTCGTCGGTTAAGATTTAATCCGTTAATCTATTCCAGTAATAAGGAATCCATAATGAGTCGAAGCAGATATCTATATTATCGCTGGAAAAGGGTTCAGCACGGCGCAGTTTCGAGAGGGAAGAGTGCAAGGCGAGACAAAGAGAGAGAGAGAGAGAGAGCACGGGTGGAGGGTGAAGGAAGTAGGGTGATAGAATTGGTGGGGAAAGGGGTGTGGTAGGGGGTTAATTAAGCCGTCCTAATATAACTTCTCCTCGGCCCCCGAGTTATCGAGTATTATTCCGCAAATGTGTCGACCTCAAAGACAATGCCATTCCGGGAAAATTTATTTGTGTCGCTGTACACTGCCATCTCTACCACCTCGAAACAAACCCGACGAAACTTCTGCTAGCTCGCGCAACTTAATTAAACCGACCGTGGCCTCGGTCCTGCACGAAGTGTTGAGCAGTCGTTGCTCTTTTTTTTTCTTTTCTCCTCCTCCTCCTCCTCCTCCTCCTCCTCTTCTTTCCCGGCCGGTAACTCCGCGCGACGCCTTTCGGCCTTTTTCCGTCTTTCCGCGGAGTTTTCCGTACTTTATTAAGCATTTCCCCCCTTTTCATTCGACCGTTTGTTACCGGAGTAATTATATAACACGTTCGCATCGATGTTCCGACGGAACGTTCCAGCCGTTTTATTTGCCGCGTTTCGTTCCTCGCGAAGTGTTCAATTAGAAACGAATAATACGGTAAGTTAGCTCGATCAAGAATTCATACACGAAAGTCAATTCGGAACGTGATAACTCGATTCGAAAGCTGATGCAATGTCGGGCACTTTGGTGTTCGAGTTTCGTCGACGGATCGAAAGAGTTCGAGTGTATACATACAGCGGTGATGAAATTCTACTCGGGGTGGACGATGATTGTTTAGAGACGCAAGCATTGTTGCATCGTCGGCCATCACGGTCGTTACAGTAATTATGTGCTGACGTTTTCCTCGGTAACGTCGAGTCAACCGCCGTGAAGACGCTTCCCAGAAGTCATCAGCGCGGGCGACCACTCGACACATGTTAAGAGATCCACTTGTCGTTTGTCAGGGGGGGAATAAATTATTATTACTCTGGTAAATCCGGTCAATCTCGTGGACGGACTCTGTTGCGTGGCAATGACGACGAAAGTCGGCAACCAGCGCAATGGAGATGCATGGGAGTGCGTTAATCCACAGAGAATGTACCGACACGGCACTTGACATTTCCTTTGATAATGGCATCTTTATTTGTTAAATTACAAGTTCAAGTTAACCGCGAGCAGCGTTAAGGATAGTCAATGCTTTTATTCATACGCGATGATGCGTGAATAAGATTTCGTAGAATCGACGGTGAAATTATTCACGAACGTTAAGTACAGTCGAAACGTTGCTTAAGTATGTTAACACATTGCGTACGGCGCTCTGTTCGCGCGACGCGCTCCCAGGGCCCGCGGATTTTTAGTCCTATATGTAATCGTTATAATTTTGACGCTCTCAGAAAGTTGACATTCATTTTTTTTGCTCATCATTTGTTAAGGGGATACGCAAGACTTCGTTACCCTGGTAACGTAACAAGAAAGTCTATTTATAGTTCCTTAAATCGTCGATTGAGTCGAAAAAACTGAAGACGAGAATTCTCGTCTCCCGGCCTCAACGTACGGTTTGCTAAAGACGAGAATTCTCGTCTCCCGTACGCAATGTGTTAACATCGATGTTATACACGACTACGTAAATATCTGTTTTATCCGCTAGAAAAATATCTGTTTTTGATACTCGACGTTATTGTACAACGAGTATGTATGTATATCGTGTTACGTGAATTCGATTAAACTCAAATTTTGACAGATAGGTATTTAACTCGCGTGATAAATAAAAAATCCAAATTTTCGTATCGATCGTTGGGCAACTTTTGGATGGAATTAAACACCAGTTACTCCTGAAGGGAATAATATTATTTCAAGAAGGCTTATTATACGCGGCGACCGATTTCCACGCAGTCCTTGAGTTACACAATCCGGAGCCAAGTAAGATCATTAGCAGATGCCTCGGTGTTAATGAGCGTAATTCTAGATGTTCCAACGATACTACAACGCTCGTGGTTCTCTGCTAAGACGATTATTCCCGTTGCGTTCTGTACGCTGGTAGTAACCAAGAATATGGTCATAAGTAGGTACCAGCCAATATAGTTCGCAAGGAAAAAGGTTAATCGGTACCGAGGTTTCTCCATTATCATCATCAAGGTTGCGAAACGAGACTATCAATGTCGAATCAATTTTCCTTTAACGTTCAAGGCAACGATGGGCACCAGGCGAAGTAACTTGCTGATACTTTTCTGTCGCAATGTGTAACATATTAGCAAAGTTCAAAGCACATACTAATGGAATTCAATTCCATTTCATTCGACATTCCTCTAATAAATCTCTTAATAGCACACTCATTAAGATAGAAACCGTTATTATTTGCATATATTGTAACAGTGGGGGAACGTTTCAGCTGAATATTCCGCTCCGCGAAAATGAATATTTAGGAAAACGTTAAGATATTTATTACGAAACTAACACCTATCCAACGTTATCCGCTGGATCTCAAGCCGCACAAATAATTATGTTTAACCGGGGCGCAGGCTGGAATCGCGTTAGCTAATCTCGGCGAGTCGAGCGAGTTAATTTCCATCTCTTTGATTTTTGGCAACCTCCAGAATTTCAGGGCGCCTTAAACCCAAACACCGTCACCTTTACCTCGTGGCAGTTGTGTCACTCATCCTCTCGTCGCCCTATTCCAACGGATTTCGATGTAAAAGCGTGACAAAGACTCACGACACTTTGCCAGGGATTTTGCATCACCGACTAACGGGCCGATCTAATAAAGTCCCCCACCCTTCACCCCCCCCCCGCCGCCCCATCTCCACCCCGTCATCACCTCTTCCTCTTACTTAGATGGAGGCTAACATTATTCCGCTCTTTGACGTTTTCACCTAGTCGGCGGCAACTTACTTTGCCGGGGCGTGTGCACGCGATTCTGGGAAACGCGAGGCACGGAGGGACCCTCGCCAAAGGGCAACGTTCACCTTTCCGCGCGAATCGTGTGTTTCACTCTTAATTTCTCATCCGCACGAGACCTAATTGCCGCGCATTCACGACGATGACCTTCTTAAGCAGACGTGCAAAAAGAACTAATTCCGTGTCACTCACGCGGATCTTTGTAGTACGTACATACATACATACATACATACATACATACATACATACATACGTGACATACGTTTCCGCGAGTCTGGCGTTCCTTCTTTCCACGCCGGTGCTCTTTGTTTTTCATCGTCCGACTAATGAGGCATTAATTTCTGACTTGTTTCGAATTACTTCTTGCCATTACGAGATAATTCCGCGTGATTTGTATTTAATCGTGCACGTTTCATGGAAGACAAGCAAACTCTGCGTATACCCCGACCGTTGTTTACGAGTCACGCATTATCAATGGCTTCTAATCTCGCCGTACTGGTAATTACACTTAGCATGGTTAGAAAAAACAAAAAGTAGATCACGGTTAAATCCTGCTTATATGTATTACCGTGTACGTTTATATGTATACATATATGTATGTACGTATGTTGTTCCCGTATCCATATACCATCTCGCGGAATAGGTAGCAACTTCCGGTACTGTCAGATCGTTTATCAATTCTAATTATTGATCACTGGTTAACGTACCCTAATTTACACAGAGAACGAACGGGGTTGGCTTAGGGTAGCAGAACGTAGGCCAGAATGACACTCTTGGTAATCCCCCGGCCCTTCCCTGTCGTTTCCAACCAACGATCGGGGGCCGCGGTGCCTCACGGTACTATCGATCATTCGGCAGGCCTCATAATTAGCAATTAACTATATCCATTAGTCGGTGATATAATTACCATGTGCTCCTACTACCGACGCTTAACCCGCCGTCTGCTCGGCACGGCGGACGTTGCGAGGGGCTGATTTTCGCGGCATTAGCAGGTACATCACGATAATTATACGATCGATTATTCTAGGAGACCAGCAAGAGGTACGGAGAGGGGTGGGGGGGAGGGAAAGGTAAAGATGAGGGGGTACAAAATTGTTCCCTTCACTTCCACCGAAGTCCGTAGTAAACTTGGCTGGCTTCGACTCGAATCGATCCATTCTATTTTCGATAATTCAAGGTTTCCCCGAACTTTGGAACCATACGTGTAAATGCTTTTTCCTCCCCTTCCCCCTACAATGGTAATCGCGGTGGTTTCTCTAGACGAAATGTTTTTCCGAATCTTTTCGACAACTTTAATCGTGATTGTTTTGCGGTGCGACGATTGTTTTGCAGTTTCGTCGGTCTGGCAACGGTACCGAGGGGGCGGGGGAGGGGGGGAGGAGGAGGTAATTATACCTAATGATTCACGGATTACGGGGATCTACACGGGGTCGCGGTATAGGAAGGGGGCCATATAAGAAATTCAACTATGGTGATCAATAGTTTGAGAAGTTATTAACCTTTTGGTTTTTCGACGGTCAGCGGACGTACGCGAGCGTGTGTCATTCGCGTATTCTTTTCTACACGTGGAAATGAAATTTAATCACCCCCTCCCCCTCCCCTCCCCTTCACCTACCCGAAAGGTGGGGGCGGAGACGCGTGTGCGGGTGAATTAGCCGCACGAGACACGAGTTCACACACGCGTGGTTCGGTGCACACCAGTGAAAGTTTCAGGTTCGGTAATTATTATCGTGGGATTGGTATAACCGTTGATTATGGCTATTATGAACTGTCGGGTAAATATAAGAAGGTAGGGCGCGCTGTTAGGTAGTTGGAATTAGTGGGCTAGGATCGGCCTAGAACTATCTTGGATACCGCTGATTGCGGAATTAGAATTTATATGGATCCCCGCACGCGAGCCAGCGGTTCTCAATTTCTGTCCTGAAAATGAGCCCCGTGATGCGAACGATCTGTTTTCGGCCGCGGTTGGTTTACGATTAATTCTAAAAGCTCTCGATATACCACTTAATTCGGCCAACGATATCAGCGATTAACGTCCAGCAATGATGTGGCGCCTACATTGCCCCGCCTCCGGCGCCCAGTTCGCCAATTCACCCCCTTTCCGCCCGTTTTGCCCGCCGCACGCAATGAAATTACTACGCGTCCCATGAAAATAATCTAATTGAATAACGCGTCGTTATCATTTTTGCGTAATAACGATGAGGGTAGACCTTGATCATGATTTCAGGTTCAAATATGGCGATGTTCGGTGAAATGATAATTGTTCAATATTCAATCTACTATACGGGTCAACTTTCAACTTCGTAGAGAATATACTATTGAAACGAACGTGTTGTATATCCAAATGTTTTATACTTTCAATCGATATACGTATTTACATATTTATCGACACATTATCGTCGTTCAATTTCTCTCGTTTCTTACGAAAACCTTTATTCTTAATAATAACTAGTTCTATCAAATATCACCGTTACATTTTCCACCACAATTTTCCCATTCGTAAATCGAAACGCCGTGATATCCCGGCAATGATCGAGACACAATACGATTCCCAGGGACAATCCTCGAACCACAGCACCTGATTAGATACCAACCGGCTCGAATAATATTTGTCATCGACTTTCTTCGGGAGCGAAATCCGTACCACGTTCGATTCTCCTATGCATATGTAAGAGCCGTGCCCGGCACTCGAATTGATGAAATTCCCAACATTAATTGTATCACAATGGTAATTGAATCTGCGGAGCGCCGTCTATTTGAACAATAGTTGGTTATATTATGTAGATTTGCCGTCGTAGCCTCGTACCCCGCCATCCAGGTTGCCCCCTCTTCGTTCACCCATCTCTCCCCCGCTCCCTCTCCTTTACCTTCGCTATTCCGACCCCTTCCCCCTTCTACGGCGACGGTTGCCGCAGCACCGCCTGGCTGTTTAAACACAGACGATATCAGAACTACCAGAACTAACGTACGGAGTTAGCACGGGTTAGGTGCCTCGACTACGGTCGCCATTATCATAATTGCACGTGGAGTTCCTTCGACGAAACTCGGCTGACCTGTCGCAGTGGGAATAGACGATGATCTCTTCGGTGACCCGGAATTCGGGTTACCGGCCTACAACTTTTCAATTGTTCAAGATTCAATCTTGAAATCTCTCGCCCCTATGGATTATTTCTTATCGTCGTTGAACTATCCCTGATATATTCGATCCATATCGAATCTATAGCGTTAATATTTTTTTTCGTTGCTCATCGCTACGGGACATTAAACGGAATTATGAATTCAATCCTGTGAATGAGAATCACTGCCGCGGGCAGGGATTCCTTTATCACGGTGAATAAAGTTGCAAAGGCTTTCGGAACGATTTTTCCTTCCATCGAAGGAAGTATTCGCTCGTAAAACTGATACGCTTCTATTAACCCCCACGGGATGTCATATTTTATAATCAATCTGATTAAAACTCTTGTTAGTTCCTCGATCTATTCCCAGCTATTGTTTTATCAATTACGACGTAAACGCGAATTTCATTTTTTTTTAAATATTTCCTTGTGTAGTTTCATTTATCCTTGCCCTCTTTATACCCGTCACGGTAAGAAACCCCAGGGAAAGTTTGCCGAAAGTCGGAGAACAGTTTGCGTAAATGATATGCACGCGTCGAACTCACAGGTTGACACCTTTGCTAATCGGCCACGTTGGGACTATCAGGGACGGTTCGACCGTGTGCCATGATATGCCCTGGGTGACGGTGGAGGGACGAACCTGTGACGATATTAGGGACGTGTTAGGTTTGCCGAGGGATCCCTCCGGGGACAACAAAAGGACCACACGCACCGGGACGTACCAATGGACAACGTTATATTGCGCTGAAATTGCTCTCGCTCGGTGACTGTCCTGAATCTTCAACCCCCGTTTCAATTCTTTGACAGGAGGATAAAGTCCGATAGTTTTTATTACGCGGTATAACACTCACTCGCTCTCTCTCTTTTTTTTTAATATCTCGTATGAGGTTTGCTTGCCACGTTTAATGAAATAAGAATTTGCATTCGTGAATTAATCAGAGCTAGATTTCGTACATTTTCTTTACAGAGATAGAATAACGTTTGGCTCTGTTATCGCGTGACGTTTTATCGATTTCGAGAATAATCATCGTCAACTATTAACGAAGTTTCTTTGAGGAAGAATATAAAGGACGAATTATTGTTGTTCGAAATTCTAAACTGTTTCGCTAGATAAGCAATAGAGCGAGACTTGTCTACTGGTAGACGTTCACTGCGTAGCATTAAACGGTGCCCGGTATACGTAACACGAGCATCGGAATCCGAATTTCGAGAATTCCGGCAGCTTTTAACGCCCATCCTGGCATCGGCCGAACTCGTGTTAGGCCAGGGCCAGCCGACGTACGATCGCCCGATGTGCACGGACTTTGCTCGGTGGCGATGGTGTTCTCCCACTGCTGAGTTGGTAGCCCTGCCTGCCTGTGCCTGCCTGCCACCACCTCATTTGAATTTCTAATTAGGAAACCTCCATGCAATTATTGGATTAATGTAAATTACGAGAGCTGGCTCGGTCTCCGCCACCGCTACCGCTACCGCCGCACAAGGGTGGAGCTGTCTTTCTCTCTCTCTCTCTCTCTTACTCGTTCCCTATCTGTCTCACTCTAGCCTTTTCTCTCTTTCCAACACGGTCTAACTCCACTCTTGTTCTCTTCGTCAGTTACCGATGGCTTTCTCTCTTCAACGTGTTTTACCCCTTACCCATTTCTCCTTCACCTTCTCTTGCTCTAGCCTTGTCTCTGTTCTACCATCTACGCTTCTCCTGTTCCTCTTCTCTCCTCTCTGCCCACCCTTTTCCTTCGGCAAGCCTTCTCCTCTCTCTCTCTCAGCGGGGGTTGGGGATAATTAAAATCCGTTGATTAATATGTAAATTTAATAAGATTACTGTTCTAGGAATGCCCGGTGCAGACAAGCGGCGGTACCGCGACTCCTTGTATCGAGTAACGGGGGTGTGTCAGTTGTAGCCTTTGATTGTCATTCAACTAGACAAGCGGTACTTTTCTTGTCGAGCCGCTGATCCCGTTCCGAACTCGCGGAACGGTCTTATTTTACGTAAACAGGAAACGTTTACCCAGTTTCTTCGTTGGTTCTTTCGCGGTGTTCTTGAAATCGTCCGGAAACGACCCCGCGGATAGACTGTTATCGATTAAAGGTATTTCCGGCACGATAGTTTCTTTCATTGTGTTTCTGTTTCCCGGTGAAATGTTTCGAAAGAATCGGAAACGGTACGGAACGATATTAATCATCGGTGCCGCGTATGCATGTATGTACCGCCGGCGTGTGAAACGAAACGACAGAAAAACCATTGGACGGACTCCATCGAAGATGATAGTTTCCATCACCGTGCAAACGAAATTTCGCTCACCCGACCGGAACAACGCGAACGAAACAGAATACATACTTCGCCCGCAGAACCGCGAGTTGCATTTCGCGCATCGGAAGATCCCGGTTTGTCCGCAACAGCCGCAAGCGGGAACCCGCACGCGTAGGGGGAAAAAAAATCAGTGTGAGACGGAAAAAAATTGCGGCGGCTGAGAGAGGGAGAGGGAGAGACGAACAGAGGGAGAAAGCAAATGGAGGAGGAAGGGCATGCCGGCGTACCAAAAGGACTCGACGACGACAGGGCAATTTTTGTTCCTGCGTGAGCTAAAAATACAATTTGAAAAATCCAACAATACCGCCCAATTCGCACGAAAATGCGGCAGTCACCCGAACGCCGTCGGTATTGTTCGCCGGCTGGACACAATGCGCCCGATTGGCGGTCCCGGATTTTTACAACATTCGTGACTTTTTTTCTATTCTCCCGAACCCACCCCCACCCCCCCCCCTCCCCCGGCCCAGCCTAACCCCACCCACGCACAGCGACCGAGGCAAACCGCCTTTTTTGTTTCCTTTCCACTTCTTTTTTTTTCCACCGCACGACGGTTTTGGTGCACGCGTGCCTCGCGCGCACAACCGGGGTGTAATCGTCGGCGCGTTACGCCGTGGCGCGATTTGCATACCGGAGCCGAAAAGTGGCGGGCAACGCTGATTTTACGCTCGCGCTGCGCTTTTTTTCTTCGTCGTCTCTCTCTCTCTTTCTCTCTCTCTTTCTCCTTCTCGCGCCCTGGTTACGTCTCGCTCGCACCAGCCATCGCAACCCGGCGGCGAGCCACGTCGGCCAGGATAATCCGCAAAAAGCGGGCGGATTTCTCGAAATGCCCGAGTCTACCAGTTCCACGAGCTCTGCCAAAACGTGTGTATGCGTCTCCGCACGAGGTGTCCAGGTGGTGCGGCTCGCGGTTTTTGCCGCGTTCCACCGCCGCCCCTTCGTTTATTAACCCTCTCTGCGGCCCCGCATACGCGCGAGCCTGTGGCGAATCAAGCAGTCGTACGAATTTTTAATTACAGCGAAAAAAAAGAGTCGGCCATATACGCGGGCGACGCAAAATATCATCATGATTAGCGGAATTGTATTATGAGAAACTTGTAACGAGACGAGTTCAATTAACGTTTCACGGGGGATGCTTCAAATGACGGATGCGCGATACGTTTTGTATTTTTTATTTTCCTTTCTCTCCTTTATTTCATTTTTTTTTTTTTGGTTTTTCGTTTTTTAACATCGCTGCAACGAATGATACGTCGTTTGTGTTCCGTTACTTTGAAACAGGGCAAACATTGTTTTATCGGTGACCTATATATCGATACGTTAAATAATTGCGGATAACCGTGTGAATACTTGACTGACACCTGATCGTTACCATTTCCATTCAAGACCTATACGAAATGTTTCCGGGAATACGTGCGGATCTTCGATGTTCATAAATTAAGATACATTACGGTGACATTTTCCGCGTCGAATTCGATCGGTAGGACCGCTGCCAAACATCGACGCAGTTTTTCTCCGGGTGAATAAAAAATAAAAAAATAATCCATCGGCAGTCGTATTCCCCCCAGTGAATCTGTCACACTCCCTTTAGCCGGTCCACACCACTTGCTAGTAGAACGAAGCTGACGCGTGCGCTAGCACGCATGTAGAAGTTCTCCTCATGCACGCTCGCACACACACACACATACACACACATACACACACACCGAGAGCGACGGTCACGTAAGCGTGCGCGCACACAGGGCGGGGAAACGAGTAACCGGTACACCGACGATTCGGCTACTAACAAACCCAATAAAAATAATGCACTTTCGCGCATTTGCAAATGAACGTTGTCATTTTATTTCGACGGGAACGAGTCACATGGTGCTGTGGGGCTGCCAACAGCGGCCGCCACTGATAATAATTATGGATATTGAGAATGGTTATCGCTGACGCCCCGTGTATTAATGCCCGGCGCTCGCACATACCGATAAACAAATTTGCCGTGGCGGTGTCTACGAACGAATGGCGTCTAATTTTTTTTTCGCACCCCCTGATAGTTGGGCAGGGGTAAATCAGCGATGGCTCGGGGTAAACGCATAACGCGTAATTACTGTCTGTCGAACGTAGCATCGCTGAAGGCTACGTTTATGTGGCAGCCGTGTAACGTCGATTTGGTGTTATACATGGTCATTGATAGTCGTCATACCCAATGGTGTAACGTATTATACGGTTATATGGATATTTATGAATCGACACTGCATTAGGGATATCGTTGAAAGACCATTGTCAAAGCCTTTCGGTTTATAACAAGCGCTGTATGTCGAATCGCGTGAATTATCGTCCGATATTTGTTTAAAGTTCGATAGAAAAGTCTCTAAAGCCCGTAATTGTTGCGAAACTTTAGCATGTATTATTATTGTTCGACGATTTCATGTCATAGAATACGTGAAAAAAAAAACACGTAGAGAAATATGTTACATTCGGTTCAAGTCGTGTATTGAAAAAATCATGTAATTTTGTAATACATTTTCGACACGTTTTTTTGTCTACAATGCAGCCGTTTAACATGCCAAAAACGGCCAGACTCGTAATTACAGAAATTAAATACCGAACTAAAAAACGAAATTAAAGAAACAAAAATTGGCGCCGGCAAGGCAATGCAGGAAAACACGTTCCACCATTTTTCGCTTCGTTACATCAATGCTTTACGGTCTCCTCATTACTTTTTCACCGGGTAAAAGTAAATTTCCCCGGGAATTAATGCCGTGAAAACGATCACACGGCGCAAAAAGATATTCTCACTACTTTTCAAATGTTTCTATTTGGTGTTAGTCTGTTTAACGTGTCCCATTGTCGCGCTTAACCAGAGAGAAACCCGTCACAAAGTTAATGTCAAGAGCACGTGGTAGCCCGAGGCCGGGTGCGTTCGCACCGTGCATCTAATTAACGTCGATCGTCGACGTTGTTCTATGAAAAATGCTTGGAAAAACGTCGTTTGCGCCTTAATATCGTCAAAACGATCACGCGGTATAATGATATTTCAGACTATAACCAGCTCATAATGGCACCAGCGCCTCGGCGGTACCCGCGATAATAACATTAAGCTTTATTTAGGTGAAATTCAACTTTAAAACGTGACTCGCAGTAATTATGCGAGAGTGAAACAATGCCCGTGGCCTGGGCTCGCATGATATACGTCTGCGGGTTTTTGCAAGACAAAGGCGTTTTATATCGCATTCGCCACCGCAACTTGCGTGGTTTTGTACCTTCGCTGTGCGTCAGGAAGTTTATGCACTTCACGCGTTCTGCACGGTCGTACGTTTGAAAATTGCCTTAGCCAAAGGGGCAACGATGTGTTCTTTTTTAAATTATGCAGTTTGGCACGTTTAGCTTTTCACCGTCAAATATTTCAAAACTTATTGTCATTCTACCGTCTCACGGTAGAATTGTCATATGTGTCGTTGTCGCGTTTCATAACTTTCTACGTTTATTTAAATTACAATGGGTACGCGATGAAAAAAAGAAATTCTTCTTTAACTACCCTGCGGTCGCATATAGATATACATATATATTTCTTATATGTACTATCTATCGTATAATTTCTTTCAAATACAGTTCGCGTTGAGAAGTAGGAATTGCAACTGTGCGAACAAAAAACGAACGCACGCCGGCAAGATAATACTTGTAATTGTATTCTATTCCGTTGCGTGTAGAACCGATCGATGAGCAAATCCTTAATGCTGTTCGTTATACGCGGTGAAAAAGAAATCCAACAAAAAAAAGCTGATTACCCACGGCCGAAAGTATGTATTGATAAAGCCTACATCGCAGATCCCGACCGGACCGACCGTTACAACACATAGAGAATCAAAATTTTTTTTCCCCCCGTCATTTCTACAAAACCCCTGGGTAAAAGTCGGCGTAATAAGCACCAAGCGTCCAAAGGGTTGAAGGGTGGATTAACTGACGGTACCGTTGATGGAACAGCGTAATGCATACGTGATGTTTAATTAATCAATTAATAACCGTATTATTGTTTTGTTTAATTAAAAATAATGAATCTCTCTGTAGCCTAGTGAGCGGACTCACTCACACGATCACGCACACACATTATACGCTACCCCGTATGTATCAATCGCGCTTAAAGCTGACGCAGGTATAGACGGGCTTCCGTTCTATATCCATGCTTTTGTCAATACGATAGGTATTATTTTTTTTCCACTTCCTCCCTCGCGGACCGCCACCCCCGTCCCACCTTCCGCCCTCTTTCGACCATTTCGATCTCGCTCTCCCCCTCGTTCCCGGTATGATTACGAATTCTCGTAATGTAGGCATTATTAAAAAGCCCGGCCATTATTGCGCAGCCGTCCGAAAGTGTGGAGTCGCGCGAGTGGCTGACGAGGCCTTTACACGCGTATGCTTCGGGCACGTGAGTTGACGGGGATGCATTGTTTTCTCATAATAATAAATGATATTGATGAATTCGAAACGGTCCGACGTACGGAGCGATAGCGAAGGCAATAGGGTGACTTCGATGCATACTACCTAGTGATTAAGAGAGGATCAATGTGTCTATTGGAAAATTATTTTTCGGACAAAATCGATAGTCTCTTTATCGGAATTTCCGACATACATTAAAACATCGTTGCACGTTATGATTCATATTGTTATAGGTCTTTGTGTACTCGGCGACACTTTGTGACGCGCGATGCTATGCATGGATATATGTATGTATACAAAAGTTCACATTTGTGGTCAGTAGACCTGATACCAATGAAATGAAAAGAATGATAAAATGATCGAAAAGAGAAACGATGGAACCTTGACGTATATCGATTCTGTGATTTCGACTATCGCGCATCTGAAGTTCGTCAACGTTTCACTCACGGTTTATTCGCGAGCAGTCGATTTTAATAAACTTGATGTAAACGGTTGGCCCCTTCCCTTTGTAGAGAAAGTTTCCGGGAGAGCGCGCCGATTTTTAAATATAGCGCCGTAGGTTTGGGCGCCAATGGGAGTCGGGTCGGGTGGGAACCATACCACCGTCAAAGCTTTTCGCAAGCATTCTCGGCTTGCCTCGCTGATCCACGAAAAAGGCTCGCCATCCGTGGAATCTTTTGTTTATAATTTTTTTGATCATTACCCAACAGGCTACTAATTCTCCCGGCGGGTGCATTCAAAATTTATCGGTGGCGCGACGAAACGCACCCTCCAATTTTTTTTTATCTCTCTTTCCATCGCTCTACCCCTAGTTTTGTCCCTTTCTTTCTCCCTTTGTCTTCCTCTATCTATCGCATTCTCTCTAGCTGTTCGTTCGCTTTCAAGCGTCCCCCTATTGGACAACGTTCAAAGGGTATTCAGAGTCGAAGGTCCGGAAATGGTTTGGGGAAAAAAACAGGTAGACAGAGTTAGCCACTTGTTTGTCCAAGGGATCCTCCTACACGGTATGATTTTCCAAAAATCGAAATCTCTCCGTGAACGCATACACGGACGATCCTCCTTTTGTCACGGTTTCAGCTAATTACACATTTGTTTTTACGAATGTTTAACCTGTCGTCATGCAATTTTTTTTTATTACCGTTTTACAAACTCAAACGGCGTACACATTATGGAAATCATATTTATTTTATATTTATAAACATGTCAATTGCAACGATTCGTATCGCTATCAAACATACGACAATTAATATTTTTTACATTACAATTGTTATCCTTACGGCCGTGCTGCAAATATTGTTTTCACACAATCGACGACTGATTCGATTTCGCAGTCGAACGTTGTACTACGAAAATATTCTCGCGTGTTCAAGGAAATAAAGGAAAAATGGAATCGGCGTGTTTCACCGGCAAAAAAAAAAGCGAGGCGCGTAAGCATCGTTAATGAGACCTGCTTACAAGTCCTGCGATTCCGATTCCGCGGCGAGAGGCATATTTAAAATAGTAGAAAAGCAGCCCCGAGGTGGTGCAAAAGGGTAACAGTCTGTATTCAGAGATCGCGGGCGGGAGTGCGAGCGAAAACGGGGGTACGGTAGAAATAATGTGTTTAGGCGCAGGCATTTTTATCGCGCTACTTCCCCGTCCCGGTCACCCCTCACCCCCGACCTTTTGTTGTTTCCAATGCTTTATGTGAATTGCACTGTAAAATCTCATTATATTCGTGTGCAATGCGTCCATTATATCCCATGCCAGAAACATTTTTCCCCTCTCGATTTTTTTTTTCATTCAGACCGAAACATTCCCTAAATTTATTCGTTCGTGCGACACAACGGTCTAATTTGTTTCGGCAGAAAACAACGTTCGTTGTGCAACGACGATGGACGCTAATTACCCACGGTTTCGGCCGATCGGTATCCGATTTCGTCTCGGGTGCTTTTTTTTCGCAAAAATTCTCCTTCCGTCCCGATTTTATTACGTTGTCTTTCCGTGCAACCGAAAACCGCGAGGTTGTTGTCGTCGGGCGGGGGAGCGTGGTTGCTTTTAAAAAAATTACCTTTATAATCGTTGCTTGGGAATAATTAATTATAAAGCAATTGGTAATACCCTTTTATCAAAATTGCCGGTGTCGCGGCACCGCTGAAAAAAGATAATAATAGATAAACAATTGGAAAATTCGTGAAAAATGAGCGAAGAATCAAATGGATACCGTGGGAAATTAAATTATGATCTAAAAAGGAAACCGAGCGAATGAATTATTTTCACGGTTGATCGATTCCCGCAATAAACTTACCAAACAAACCGCTTTGTGTCTTTCGGTGTGGGGAGGGGAAGGGGGGGAAAAGAGAAGAACACAGGTACATGACTGACGATGCATCATTGAGTCATTATTAAGCGGAAAGAAAATCAGCGGGATAAAAGTACAGGACACACCGTTAAGCTCAGGTTGGCAAAGCGACCGGGAGGTTAATGGCGCGTCGTTGCGTATTCCAGCGGTGTTTGTTTCCTCGCAGTTGGCAATAAACTAAGATAAATGAATGTCCGTAGGCTAGGCCACTATTATTCCTTCGCTCGCTGCTTACATTAAGTTGCCCCGCATTAACGGCGATGCGGAATGTATCGCGCCCATTACAAGCTCGAATTCCCGATCGAACAGTTGTATCCATGTACGAATTCTGCAAAGCCATTCCCGGCTTTCTTCACGAATAATACCTGACACCCTACATTACCAAACTCCGCCAGTGTGTGTTCCGCTCTAATTATTTAAATAGAATCAAATAATACGTTTCACCGAGTCCGCGTTACGTTCATATTCAAATCAGCCATAGGTTTTACAACGGTACGGAATATTTTATTTCTCCGTAAGAATTATTAGAATTAAACGCGATACCGTTTGTGCGTGTATCAAAATAACTCCGACGGTACCGGCGTCGTTACGTCGTTAGTGGTGGCATTCGGATAACCGCGGGGAAATGTTACGATTTCGTTCATAGTCGCAAAACGCCGACCGAGAAGCCACGGAATCCATCGAGCTAAGGAGAAGAGCTTCTTGAGGCACGACGGTAGCGTCGGCAGTAACGTCGTCGCAAAATCCACTGTGAGTACGCCTCAAATTCCGGCAGAGGAGGCTCAGCTCGTAAAGCACAGGAAGATGCATGCCGGGATATTAAGGCCATTATCGCCGTTGCATATTCATGCCGTATTATAATGAAAATACAGTTTATTACCGAAGATTAACAGCTTCTTACGACGACGTGCACTTGCTGCCGCTTGGCGACTACGGCTGACGTCGTTTTAGTAACCTCTTGCCAAAACCGTTCGAAGGAAACGGAAGCGCCCGGTTTATAACACTCTTACGCTTTCTGTTATTGTCGTGTCCGCGGAGAATACGGATACGATTCCTCCCCCGTGACATATAAATTACACCCGGTCCTTCGGCAATTTATATATATCAAAGTTTCCACGTGTCACAATTGTAGAAAGGTGTCTATACCGTGCACGTTTTAGCGCTTTGGATTTCGCGTGTGTCGGGGATGCAAGTACTCGCGAGTTTCCGTTTATCCACCATACATAAGTAATTAATTCTATGACTTGCTTGCCGAGTAAGACGACGAGTAAAGAGGCTGGTTGGAGGCTTACCGAAGAGTAAATAAGAGGAACCAGAAGACAGGTCGGCGAATAATTAAGCGACAACTGTCAAAATTTCCATCTTCAATTATAATAAAATTAACAAATATTTAGAATATATTTTTCACACTGTATTACGTGATACAAAAACCTTACACTTTTATATTTGAAATATTACGATCGGACTTAATCTTGTATGTAATTAACGGGTAAGCACGGATCATTGATAAAGATACAGCGTTGTTATGCGATCCACGAAGATCAAGATATCCGATACTACGTCGGTCGCACGAAAAAGAAACGTTCTCGCGTCCAGCCGTTGCGTTTCCCTGAAAATTCACCCACCGTCCACAGTCGACGTAGCCATCCAGCCTCCGGATTCTTAATTCCACCTTGTATAGGCAACGAACGAGACACTACAGAGTTTCCGTTTACGTACCGTAAATAAGTAAATAATTCATTCTCTGACTCGCTTGGCAAGTGGCACGAGGAGCGAGCGTGTCCTGGAGGATGATGGTAGAGGAGAGGAAGTCAGCAGGATGAAACAGAAGGGATAGGAGTAAGGGAGAACAACTAGGGAGCCACCGTGAAGACGAAGATGGGTTGGGGAGGGGTGAAATCTGCATAATATCGGTAATGCTCAAAATGCGAGTCGCGTAGCTACCTGCCTTGCTTACCCCCGCGCCTCTCCACAGTCGCGTCAACTAAAACTTAATTATAATTAATTAATGCGACTGCTAACTGTGGCGGCCGGACAAGTATTGACCCGGCACGGCATGGCCGACAGTTCTGATTCCGCGACCAAGCGAGTCGATCTTTTCGTCTCTTTGGCCTCCAGCGATCTTTGCTTCTCTGTTTCTCGCGACCAACCAACCAACCCCCCCCCCCTCCCATCCCCGTCACCCGCTAAGGGGTTTTCAGTCTTAATTTTACATTCGGACGCCACCCCACTTGACTACCCGCTATCCCCACCTCCCCCTCCCCCTCCTCTATCCCGTCCGTTCTCCTCGTCACCGTTTCTCTCTCTCTCCTTCCGAAGCGAGGCAAGAACTGGGACATAACATTTCCGTGGCGGAGGCGGCACTAAGTCTATGGCTCCGTACAGTACGTAATTAGAAACCTTTGTGCAAAATGAATACTGTTAATTAACGTACCTAAAAAGACATTATACTCGCGGGGTGGTAAACTAAATATGGCCTCCGGCGAGCGTATTACACCGTTCACGGTGTAAATAAGCGATTTGCTCTTGCCGCTTGGTATACGCTCTAGCGCTACCGTTAAATCATAATGAATTGTATTCGCGGCTCTTCAGAAGACTTTCTTCGACCCTTCTCCCTCCGTCGCGTGACGTCGCGTTTGCAACCCGTGCCTCTTGGGGATATTCGCACCCAGTACGTAAAGGATAGGTATAGACTTTTTCTTTCTGTGAAATACATTTGGAATTCAGTGATTCGCGACATTGTAAATGTCGTCGTGTTTGTATGTGTGCGGTCATCGAGGGTTTTTTTTACAATTTTTCGACATTAACGAATTGCCCGGATTTTCTCAGCGAGTCCGCAAGGTCCTGCGCGCGGGTAATTCGTATTTTTTTGCGGTCGCGTCAAAGACATCGCTGGAGGTTTTATTGAAAGACGGCAAGCGTGAATGGCCGATATTAATTGCGCCTTGACTCATTAATTCATTCGCATTATCTCAGCTCCCCGAGCAAGAGATCGTCCGAGACCGTGGCTCTGCTCGCTTTTACGCGGCTCGACTCGAGTTCGGCGGGCAATTACAATATGAAAGGCACATAAATCAGCGGGTTTAATTAACGCGTTGTTATTATCATTATGATACCGCCACGGTATTATAATATCCCCAAATGCTCCTCGAGAATACAACGTCGTAAGCGATTTTTCAATGTCCTAGAACGCGAAACCGTCTCGTAGGAATTCTCGAAAACAATCGAACGAATTTAACGCTGTATCAGCGTATTAAAAAGAAGAATAAAAAAAAACATGAAATAAACTCCGGCGGAAATAGATCCCGATAGATTTCATCGAGTCGTTTAAAGAATTCAATGCAACGTACTCGCGACACGTTGGCAACAATCAAAAGCACAAAATCCCGCCAAAGGGGCGAAGAGAATAGGGAAGCGAGGGGGTGAAAAAAAAAGAAGAAATCAGAAAACGTTCAAACATAGAAAGAACCCTTGGTCGCAACGGAAGAGCGCCCGGGAACAGGAACACCCCTTCCTCGTTCCCTTGGCTGCGAAACAGTCTGTGAAAGCACGATTTCTCTATTACCGTCAGTTAATAGGGTTTTTAAGAGTCAAGTGCACCTCGCATCCCCGAGCCGTGACGGGGGTGTGGGAATCCAGTCAGTGCGACGTGGGTGGAGGCGAAAAGGGTAGGTTTAGGTAGGGTGGAGGTAGGATGGAATCGGAGAAAATGGGGGATGAGAAGATTCAAAAGTCGCCAATAAGCCGGCAAGTGCGCACTGGGACGTTTGCGAGATTTTTTTTCTTTTTTTTTTAATTCGCCGTGCACGGACGACTGCAGGTTGCAGTAGTTTCAGAAAACATCGCTCACTCGATACTCATAATCAAGTAATCACAGATGATGCGGGAACATCGAGTGGTACGTTTCAGCTATCAGCTATTACCCCCATCGATACGCCCGCGCCTCTTAGTTAGCGGCTCTCAACTTCGATTTTTACGTTATGTACATGTAACCGTGAAGACAGGAAGTGGGTGAGTTATCAATCTGGCCGCATACGACGCGGCGAAGAACCGACTGAGCGACCCTGCGATATTTTTTAATTAATCGAATTATTGAACTGTATCGCAATCGAATTGAATTAAGTGTCGGCCCTGCGTTGTGGAACCTGGAAGCGCGCAATTTTCTGTCATTATTGCAACGTCCCTCTGCAGTCTGCTTTTCGCTACCCTCTACATCGGCACATCTTCCTTCCCGCTTTCCTCCTGTCTCTCTCTTTCTTCGTTTCTCCATACCCTTACGTATCCACTTCGACCCTTCGGTTCTCTACGTCTATCGCCACCCTACTCGACACACGCATTCACGCATCAACCAATACGTACGCGTCACCCGCGTTTATATCGCGGCTGCACCACGTGGCCCTCACTAATTACCTATCCAGCTGTACCGCGTGAGTAAACGGCAGGAAGGGTTGCCTCGATGCAGCCGGTAAGAATTTCTCTTTTTATTTTTTATTTTTTTTTTTGCATATTTTCTATTTTATTTTTGAAGATGAGAGGGGCAGAGGAGAGAAATATTGATAAAGTAGCGGGTACTCGGCCTGAAATAAACTTGTCCGTATTCGCGAGACAATCGCAGAAATTCGAAAACGTTGCACGATTTTCGTTTAAAACGAAACTCTTGCGTAACATGGCTACGCGAGGTTCGTTTTTATTATAATATTCGTACGTAACAACCGGATTTTATTATCCATACAGAATTTCCAGATATTCATTTCGGTCGGATAATTGTACGTTTGACAACGTTACAGTCAGCATGAGTGTACCACTGATCGACTCATCCAAATATTCCCAACGCGAGGCTATACTTGACGTATTTCAATTAACCTTATTGCCGCGGCTCGTTACGCCCGCCAAATGTCAAACACGCTCGTCGATGTTATGGGGATCTATGGCGGCCGTGACATCGAACCGAACCAGCTGTTCGATGATTATTTCA
The DNA here is from genome assembly GCA_917499265.3 of Mimumesa dahlbomi. Lineage (NCBI taxonomy): Eukaryota > Metazoa > Arthropoda > Insecta > Hymenoptera > Crabronidae > Mimumesa > Mimumesa dahlbomi. The sequence goes on from OU824124.1 coordinate 9,564,807, forward strand.
ACTACCGTCGAGTGTTGTTTCGAATTCTACACACAGCCCTCAGCGATGTTGCAACATATGCTCAAGAATATTCGGACAGGCGACAACGTTGTTGCCGCGTTACATCGACGTATTCTTACCACGAATCGGATTAAATCGACGTTTTATCGATTATTAGTCGTTGATTTGCATCGCACAGACAGTTCCGATGAAACTTACAAACGACGCTCCGTTGGCAAAGTTTCGCGATCCTTTGCGCGTAAAGAATACCGGACGGCTTTACGCTTCAAAATTACAAACATTTATTCCATTCGATTAATAATTTCCCAATTCACATCTCCGCCGTTTGTAGTGTTCTAAATATCCGTATCTCCACGGTTGTAACTGTTTCAAAATTCCCGGCTAATAGAATCAAAGACCGTCGTTAATTTTCACCTCAATTCCCGAAGTTCCCTCTTAATACCATATCCACCGAACGTGGCCAGCCACAATAATTCAGATAGGACAAGTCCGGGGGCCCACCCAAAAACCCATGGAACGAATCGTCTCACCAGGACACGATTTAGAACACCTCCGCGTAACGCGAAAGAGAAAGAGAGAGAGAGAGAGAGAGAGAGAGAACGATAGCCGCTACAGAAAGACAGGAACAGAGAAAGGAAATAGAAGAGGGAAACACGAAGTTGAGAGGATAGGAAGGAGATAGGACGGTGGAGGGTGGAAGAAGGGTGGGAGGGAGGGGGGGGGGGTTGGTCTAACCAAACTTAATTGAATCCCAGTCCGAATGTATAATATGTAGACTGCCTGCATAATGTCGTGAGCTGGCAGTGATTCTCAATGGTCCAAGTAGTCTAGACAGTCCTATGTTCCGACGTCGTCGGTTCGCCACGGGAAACGGCGAATTTTGAGAACCATCCGCGGAATTAGATATACAATAATGTAAGCAGAGCCCCGTTGCGGTGTAAGGGTTGGTGGTAAGGTCATGTATATTCATACATCGGTCGACCCACCTCCGATTCTCTCGCCCAACCCCCGCCCTCCTCCTCCTCCTCCACCCGGAGCGTGCTCCTCACCCTCCGTGCTCTTTCTCCTTCAACCGACCGCCCCCTCTTAGAGTAAAGACCAAGCTAAACAACGACGGTACGAATAGATTTACGTCACGTCTGTGCTGTTTACGACTAGCGCGCATTAAGATGTCCGTCCCGAAGAATATTCGAAATGTTGCTGACGGACTGGTTACGAGGTCGAGCACAGGAAATGAGGAACTCCCGTCGACGGGCTGCGAATAAAACTGCTTATTCCATGGTTTCATCGTTTCGATGGTTGCGATTGTGAAACGGTGGTATTAAAATCTTTTTATTGTCAACGAGATATCAGGTGGGAATGAAACAACGCGGGTTTTTTTTTTGTACGGGTTCTTTTTCTTTTTATGAATTTATATCCGAGTTAACGTATGTACAGGTATCTTTCTGTGAGAGATAAATTGGTAACGTAATATGTATAATTGACTGTCGTTGAAAATTAAATGGTAAAGCTGATAATCTTTTACGTGTAGGAAATTGACAGTAGAAAAGGTTGAATACTGAATTCTTATTATTATATAATATGGATTATGTGTTGGTAAAGGGCTAATGAAAATATACTTGAGTAGAGAATGTTGGTGCGATAATGTCTGCGATGATTACTAAATTTTAGTATTATTTTTCTACGGTGCCTCGAGCCCCGACGTAGAAGTATTTGATAATATCTTTTTTCCTTTCGACGCTTCTTTAATTTCCCATGTGGTATTGCTTCGTTATCCACGATAATTTCGACAAGAAACTACAGTCGCGGTTTAAAAATTATTTCATAAAAACGTCTGGCAGGAATATATTCGCGTTCGTTAGCAAACGAAACGGTCGGTCGTGGAAATTCTGAACGGTCTCGTTTCGATCTCTCTAATAAGAGTGGCAAATACCATTCTGAAACAAAGTTACAAAGTGTAATTACAAGGTAGACGAGAACTCATACATTATAGCGGGGAAGGATTCTTATAATTTCTTTAACGGCGTGTCCGAATGGTCGTTAGAACGCGTTTCTGAGAAAACGATATCTGGATATAATGAAGGATCCATTTACAAGTAAGATTCGCCGCGCGACTTCATTACCCACGATTTTACAACGAGCGCCCCGCGGCATTCGTAATGAGCGATGGTCATTCATTTTAATATCCATTAAATGCAAATACCGTCGACACAAACGTTTACTCCTATTTCGAATTATTTTCGCTGACTCGCCGTAATTAAGCTTTTCGAAGGGACTCCGGGAAAACATTACCTACGGCATCGTTACTGGTAACGATGCCCCTACTTTTCGGCCCATGAGCTTCTCGCGATGTCAATCAACTTAATGATTTTCATACGCGATAGCTAGAAATTAAAATTTCAAATATCACGAAGACAGGACAAACGAGAACGCTTGCCTCTTATCTACGTTACCGGTTAGAATATTCATAAACAACTATTTACGATTTTCTAAATACAACGACTCCGAGCGCGCTGTAAACGTAATGATATAATACATATTTGAAAATCTACTCGCATACGACCGTAGATTCACGGTTCGCATTCCCAAGAGTCCGTATGGAAGTAACGATTGTAATTCCAACGAATTGACATATTAAACACGATGGGGGAAGCACCCCAAATGCGATGCATCGGTTGCGAAGTGCATTACAATGCCGTGGCGTGCAACGAGGGAGATTTTTCGGGTTTGCGTGTGCCACAAGAGTAAGACGCGACCCGCGGATGCTCGAGACACAAGCTACCGACAGAGCGTCGGTCGTTATACACTCAACATTCTGCAATCTACCCTTTCTATCGGCCCTAATTTATGTTGAGTAAGGTAACAGCAACCCACCCTCGACTTGCTTCGCTAGGAAGCCTCGGTAATGTTTCAAGTGGCTTGTCTGTTGTTAATTTACCCCAGTGGGCCTTGATGGGGGTCTGTCTACCCGCTGCCATGCTGTACTTGTTACGATATATCGGTCATTATCTCTCCTAGCTACGTGTCAAGCTAGGACTACGTTTAAAACGATGTCACATTCGAAATTATCAATTTCCACAAGAAAGACCGAAACTGATATCTCGAAACGATCACGCCGTCTAGAATGTTATTTAATTAACAGTAAAAATACACCTACGTCGTAGGGATCTAATGAGGAGAAACTGCTGGAATTTTCTCGTCGCGTCGTTAGGCAGTAATACATTAATCCAATTGAGAATCTGTCTTAACACGAGATTCGTTTCATTTCTCCATTCTACGTCCCTCCACCCCGAAATCCACCGTTTCGCCCATCGGCGCCGTAATTTCCAGCGGGGCAAATCGCGCGTCACGTCGGCGAACGGAACGGTCGTAAACATATACGGACCAGGACGAACCCTTTTCCGCGTATCCTCTGCACCCTTTCGCGCCAGGCCAGGCCGACTCGGGTGGAACATTAATATCGCGAAATGAAGCTCATTTGCATATAAATAAGGCGGTGGTGGGGTACGGTGGCGCGGCAAGGGAGGCCAGGATGAACCACCCTTTTCCTCCGTCTACCTCTCCCTCCCCCCTCTCGCTCTCTCTCTCTCTCTCTCTCTCTCTTTCTCTGTCTCTCTTGCACTGTTTCTCTCCCCTCTCTCTTTATCTCTCTCTTACACTCTCCCTCCAGAAACCCCACCCTGGACTAATTACACTTACAGACAAAGCGGCCTGTGCCGAGGGGTCGGTTGGCTCTCTCGCTTACCTCTCTTTCTCCTTCTCTCTCTCTTTATCTCGCACCCGTATCTCTGTCCTCCTTCCGTACTCACCCTACCCCCCGATAACAACGGTTCGCAATGACCACGTGATAATTGCAACCCCCGTGGAGCACGTCCCCGTTAGGATACCCCTGGTCGTCGAGGAAATTCATCGTTTCCTCGCACCGCTCCCTCCCTCCGGATGGCCACGGATAATCCTTAATCCCGATCAATGGAGTACTCGTGACGGGGTACGGGTGAGTTAAAAGTGTCTTGGTGAGTCTGTTTCGTTGTGATAGGGACTTTGTTAATGGCAATCCTTCTTCATTTCTTTCGGTGTCAGGAGTCCGTGGGTGGGAAACGTGTCCTGATTGTTTTCGTAGATTCTACGGGGATTTCTCGCGGCGTTTTCTAATCGTTAGGTTCGTCGATAGGGTAATCGAAGAGGATTACAGACTTTAGGAAATTACTTATGAAATAAGATTGCACTTGGAATATATATACATATAAACTTCCGCGCTATGTTGGTAATACATAGAAAACTTGCCGTATTTTCTGCTTTCGCGTGCGAGCGTGAAAATTCTTATCATCGCGACCAATAAGAATAAAAGATCCGTTGAATAAACAAAAAATCGATAGAGCGAAAGATACGCGAGAGTAAAGTTAGGTGGAAACCGGTCCGCCGCGATATAGGAAGAAACATAAAAATCCGTATTACCGATTCCGGAATACGGCCATTAGTCTAAAGTCAGCGCGGCTATCGTTTATTAAGCGCAAACAGATATTAATGTATTTTTACACGCCGGCAACGGTTTTCGTTGCGTCGACGGTGCCGCCGCCGTTGCCGCCGCCGCCGCCGCCGCCGCCACCGCCGCCGACGCCACCGACGCCAGGCACCGCTGGCGCGGTCCGCGGGGTCGAAGCCAAATCCAATTACTTTTATTCGGGCGAAATGAGTGCAGCTAAGTCATTAATACTAATCAATGGACCCGGACCCGCGGTGTTGGCCGCGCGGGCGCACGTTCCACAGGAATTACCCATAACTCAAACGGCTCGAAATGACTTTATTGCAAAAAACTTGCGCTTTTGCCCCGCGAGCCGCTTCTCGTCGTATCCGCATTGTTAAAGGCCCCCGTGCCGATAAGTAATGTTTATTGTTGCATTTCCAACGACCGTGTATATACCAATCCCCCCAACCCCGCTTCCCAACACTACCCTTTTTTCTACTCTGGGTGTATGTTTTTTTTTTTTTTTGTACCACCCCCTTCACCCTGTACACCATCCACCTCTGGTCCGATCCCGGTCTCTCGACCAGAGTACGGTACAGCACGGTTTTTCGCATTAGCGAGATGGCCCGTGAGGGCCGGCACGGACTAACGATTTTTTACTGCACGAGCGAACGATCCTTCCCGCGAAATTTAAAGCGTTATCATTTTGTTGCCGCCATTGTCGAGCGGTACCCGCTACGGATTGCCTTCGACGGGGATAGAACCGTTGTAACACCCGGGCTCGCTCCGAGTCGTTCGCGAAGGTGTGAAAGGTTGCGGATTAGTTTCTTTGTATCGGCGAATGGGTTTTTTGGGTTTTGTTGCTCATACGAGGAATTTATGCTTCCTGACGGGCCAGGCTCGAGCGTACGGAAAAAATGTATTTCTACGTTCGATTTATTGAAACCGTGGAAACCATGGAAAAAAAAATTTCGTTTAATTCCACCCGCTGTCGGGAGCTTGTAGAGTTTCCATCTGTAACGTTCCGCTGGTTTTAGCGTGTCGTTACAGGGCGTCATAATACCGAGGAGAAATTACTAGAAATATGTTTTCAAGTATAATACGAATCTATAAAATAAAGAATGTAAAGTAAAAAACACGTGAATCTTTTACCCATTCCATCCGATGCGTTTTAACAACGATTGTTCTACGGTAGTCGAAATCTTTTTTTTTTCTTTGAAAAGTGAGAGACTCGTTGCATTCGGTTCGCCGGAAGAAAAGCGACAGTCGCGTGCTGCCATCCGTGGAGAACAGAGCACGCGGTGGTATTTGTGCGCGGGGGCAGTCGAGCCGAGCTGATTAATTTATGCGAAATGCCGAAAGCCCGTAAACATACGTTTCTACGGCTTACTATATATCGGGTGCACTTTTACAAGCAAAATGGCCGGGCCTGTGCATTCAACTAATCCCCCTCGCCTCGTCCATTTAATATGGGGTGGCCATACCGTCGGTATAGCCGTTTACGAATTTGCGTGGAAAAAAAATTGAACTACCGCCGTGGCTCCTGCGCCTCCTATTTTCGTTCGTTACCTATCGACCGGGCTTTATCTATTTTTTATGCAATGAAATGCCCCGTCCAACGGCGATGCACCCGGTCCATTGTACGACTTTGACGAAAATTCGAAATTACAGGCCGCAAAAAGGGGATATTCCCTTTTTTATGTATAAAAATGGAAGTACACGTTGGAATCATTTGATAACTTCCACCTTTCTGGGATTCTCGTTTTTTTTTCTCGTTTTTTTACGTGCTCTGTAACATAACGATACGTTGTTTATTCTTTCCCACACTCCTCTATCTTTTCTGTTTGTAAATTATCGTTCATCCTAATTATTTCGTTAATAAGAAATCTCGTCCGCACCTTTCGATTTTGGTGACAATTTTTTATCAAACCTTAGCGATAATAGCAGTAACAGAGGAGTCCTCTGTTTCAATCGTACCTAAAGTATTTCGCCGCTCCCGTGGTTGTTTTAAACGTGAAAAATTCATATGGTTTTCAAGAGAGGGACCGTAGTGATCTCGGTTGCATCTATGTATGTAGTAAGTTGCCGGGCGTTTCGGTTACCCGAGAAGCTTTGCCGGGATTTATTCATGGGTCGAGTCACCTGGGAGACTCTTTTTCCCGAATTACCCGGGTGTCGAAGCTCTAAAACGCTTAATCTGTATCCAACTATGGCGATACACGTTCCGGCATATTTCCATGCCATTATGCAAAGAGGCCGCGCCGGTAACATTACTCCGTACACCGGCACCATCGATATATACACACTCGTGGTGGTAAAGCATCGCGAGCCGTACGTACTCCATCGATTTATTATAATTTAGATTGTCTTCTAAGAACCCGACTGTATGTGTACGTACGTGTATATACGACGTGCCTTAATGCGCTGGCGTTCGTTAATTATTCCTCCGGCATCCCGTAAATATGCATGAATTATATATCGCGCGGCACGAAAGTACGAAGATAGGGAACGAATGATTAATATATGTTTTTTTCACGACCACTCTCATTAGTTTACGTATTTCTTATAGAAATCGAACGTGAAGCGAATTAACGGTTGATACCGGTAATTACCTGGGTGTAGAAAATAAGGTGTTTCTATTTACATATACTATTCGTGTTGGAACGAATTTAACAGATACCTATCACTGTCCGTGTTCATGATACCGGTTATCTTTTATTCTATTTTTAAATTATGAATAATCGATCGTTAGTTAGTTCCCTCCCGTTTCCTTTCTTTTCCACAGTTTTTTTTTTATCGTAAAACAATGTTTCTTTAAACACCCCGATACCATTAATAATGTAATGAGATGTGCCTCGTACATGATTACAACAACTCGTTTATCCACGTATATTCCGATGTAATGTAAAATTGAAACAATAGAAAGTATTTATATTTACACCGGAGAGAGACGACGAACGGTAATAATACGACAGTTTTTCGATATCGCGACGATATCGGGGAAAAATAATATTACGGGATACAGGAATTTTGTTAACGAGCATCATTTTTGCAAAAGAATGTATAATACAAAAGGACAGAATACATGGGGAATGTTATTACGCGTTCGATCGGGAAGCCAGAGGGTTATTAGCTTCGAAGAGACAAGTGTTCGCGGACAGAACCGTCGGTTCTACTACTGATTTTTCTATTCGCCGATGATTCGTCGCGCGGTTTCATTGTTCCTTTTTTTCCGGTGTCTACCATTATTTCGAAGTGAAGCATTTTAACGTCGGGCAGTTGGACCGTGAATGATTATTAATCAATTTTCAGCGTTAAACGTGCCGCCGCAATAAAAAGCGCGGTACGTTAACGAACCACGCGCGTATAATTGAGCATTTTGGCGAGAATGATTGCGAGCCTGTACTAAAACCTTTGCGTGCCCGTTCGATTGATTTCGAGCAGGAAGAAAAAAAAACGACTTGTACCTCTCTATTTTTAATAGGTAGAAAGGCATGTCACGGACGGCGCTTCGAATAACCAACGCGACCAATAGAATCGCTTAGAATACCAGATTAGTGCACCGAAACGCGGCTTTGTATGACGTGCAGGTGGAAATTTAATAAACACGAAAAAAGAGGGAATCGGTAAATGTCAATCAAGCTTTATTCTATCACAATTTTTAATCGTAGTCTGCCAAGTCCAAGTTTTAACGAGTACATTTCGTTCGGTGTAAATAATGTACTTACATACATATATATGATACTAATAAATTAAATAGATCATCTAATATGCGTTACGTATACACGCGGATCCATGATTTACATAACAGTGCAATGTTAAACGGTTAAACACGTTTTCGTTTTTATTGATTTGTCAATCAAACTTCTCACGTTTATTCGAGTCTCACGGGGGTAGATCGTATAGTATCGGTGGGAAAACGGGGATTGTATTTACGAAGTCCTTAAACGGGTAGAAAGTTTCAACTTTCGTTCGCGAGTTTATCTGACACTCGTGAAATAATCATTTATGGTATGAAACGAGCATTCACGGTGTCCCATACCTCTCCACTGTTTTTCCGCCGTTACGTTTTAACGGGTCGGTCACTGCGATACCGTATCACATTCGAGTGTTATTTCTGTTATTAAGCGTCGCGGAAAAATTATGATAATCGTAAAGCAAACGATGAACAGTGTATTAAAATCAACGTGATTTTCGAGCTTAAAACGGTTTATCGTCATTTATCGGAATCTCATTTCAATCTCTCGTCGGATATTCTACGTTCCTTTTATTTTTGTCTTTTTCAAGTGTCGATAGCGACGCCTCGAAGTCACCTCGGGGACTTTGATTTTATTTCAACGCCTGACAAAATTACGATAAAACAACGTGACTGCCCCGTTGCTTATATTCACGACAGACTTATAAGATAAATGTCATTGTTTCAACAATTTTTATTATATCTCACACCTCCCGCGGATAATATTGCTCTCGAGATACTCTTTAATAAATACCGATGTCTATTTAACGGAAATTATTACGTTTAATCATCGTGCAAGCGTAGGAGCTACCACGAACTTTGATGCGTGTAATGATCTCTCATTAAACTCCTGTCGTGTTACACGAGTTTGACGCGTAACTTATGATCGGAACTGGTATTTGTTACAGGACAGCGACAGGAGTAGCTCCGGCAGTCCTGAGCCAGCCACCACCGGCACACACCTCGACCATCAAATGATGATGGATGACGCGAAGAATTCGCGGAAGAGGAGGATACGCAGCCCGTCACCTGAAAATCTGCACTCCGCGAAACGAGCGGCTGTGGCGCAAGCTCATCTCAATGGAACGAGTACGTTGAAAAAGTATTTTAAACCGTGGCAAATAAACGCGCAGTTTTGCGATTTTAATCGTCATATGGAATCGTTTCTAATTTTTACTAGAAAAAAGATTGTAGGTTTTTAATAAATTGACTATCATCGTATTCTATCTTTTTGTATTTTTGAGGAATCCGAGTAATATAAAAATAATTAATATACGTTGTAATGATTTAAATATGCATCTAACGATAAATTCATTTGATGTCAAAAAAAATCTGTTTACATTGCTTATGCGATTTTAAAAATTCTTTTGTTCAGATTTGTGCCGTACACATTCCTTTCAATTCCAAATACCAATATTACATACAAGCATGATGAAGGCATTCTTATTCTTTTTTAATGATGACACTCTAAGATGACGAACGTTAAATCAGCATTGAAAATATCGGTACGTTTAAAAAACAATGCTTCTATTTCTGTCTATAGTGGCTGGCATGGTGACACTTCAAAATCTTCAAAATCTGGCGAACCTGCAAAACTTGCCGCAGGTCGCGTCACTGGCCGCCGGCCTCCAGGGAATGACAGCACTGACTAACAATCAGCTCATCAACACGCCCTTGAATCTCACCGTCAGCTCGGCCGGTAGGATTTCCAATTGTCAATTCAGATGGAAACAGATGGCTAACAAAGTGATGCGAAATTTAACATTTCCATTCTGTACCCTTTTCACCGTGATACCGTCATTTAAATCCCGCCCGTCTCTCTAATTTACCAAAATTCGAGTCGGAGAATTGGCCACCGGAATAGATTCACTTTATCCTGTACCGCCGGAATGAAATAATAGATCGGACGGCATGAAAGTTACACATTTATTATTAGATCGCGGTATAACAGGTTAGGGAATTTCTACGCGCGAGAATAACGATTGGGGTGGGTAAAGAGGGTAAGATTTAATCGAAAACCGTGTATTTTTACCCTCAGGCGGCACGGTACCAACAGCATCGAGTACGACAGCTGCATCGCATCTCCTGCCACCCAGTTCTGCGCCAATGGCGACATTACCTCAGCTATTATCTCAGCCACAACCGGTCGCGATGCCTCAATTCATCCTAACGTCCGGTCAATTGGTTCAAGGCATTCAAGGGGCTCAACTTCTTATCCCCACTTCACAAGGTGAGTCCTCCACCTCGTACATTTCCATACGATTTAAGCTTTCAAATTTATCGCCTATCAATCCACGCAGATGTTACCCTGATTTTTATTCAATACGACGTCGATCCCCTTGTTTTCGCGTAACCGTTAACTACCTTCGAGTTTGTGAAAATTTATTTGGTCATAATGGTAGAATAGCGATAAAATAAAGGTTTAAAAAAATTATCGATTTCCGTGAAAAGAATCGCGGGAAACGGAGAACTCAATGATTATAGAAAAACTGTTCATTTATTCAGATCCATCGGAAACTTTTCCACCGTAGAGATTCGGTAATACCCGAAATTTAGTTGATCCCTTGCTACCCGATTCAATTAAATAGTAGTGAGAGATGGTCTCGAGTGGGCAGTGCCAGATATCAATAACCCAGCAAGAAATCTCCAACAATAACCCTTCACTAAGTACCTTCGAATTTCGTGGTATAAATCAAGTCCGAGTGGTCTCCTCGTGAAATCTGCACGTTGTGCCAGCGCATAATGTTGTGCAATCAAAATGTGCCGATATATATAATATAATATCGACTATCTCTGACCAGCTCGGACTAAGGCTCGTCCGTCGTCCATACTTAGTGGTCCTAGACTACCTCGGCGAGCGGAGGGCAAACTCTGCAACTAATTTCAATGTATAATTAACGTCTCACTACCCCCTTTCCAGACCCACGAATAACCCTTCCCTCTCCTCACCATCCTCGGGACCGCCCCTGTTCTCTCCTAACCCTGGTACTCTCCGGCTGGACATCACAGCTCCGCGGATTCGGCCGCTATTATATCGATTGCGGTTCGCGCTAACTTCGTTTCTACCAAGTTGGGTTCCTATTCTGGCAATTGAGTGAGAGAGAGAGAGAGAGAGACGGAGGGGGACTGAGGAGGGAGGGGAAGGGGCGAGGAGGAGGTTTAGAAGGGTGGAGGGATGGAAAGAGGGAGGAGGAGAACTTTGGGAGTCCGCCTAAGTGGATTGAAGTTCGTGGATATGGACCAGCCGTGGTAGGATGACGCGTTACGTGGTGGCAAATAATGTTTGCACTGCTTTTCGGCTCAATCGATGGTAACTGACTAATGCTCGATTGGTTTCTGATAGACGTCGAGTGTCGAGAAAGAGTCGATGATTCGGTATGGTCGATCGATTCTGGAACGGTCCCGTAATTATTTTCATGGAGGTTGTTGGTACTGTTTAGTGGCAGTGAAAAATTGAGATCCCTTGGAAATCATTTCATTGAGAGTAAAAAGGCGTTAACGGCCGCAAAACAGGGCGACCCGAATCGTTTGGTACGTGTAGTATTGGTTACAACTCTGCGTGGACGGTCAGGAAATATTCTGGTCGAAATACAATCGAGAGGAATAGTAATTAAATGATGCATTCTCCTCAGTGGGTCGTAAGATTTCCGATTATTTGTCGTGATAGAAATAACAATCTGCGGAATCTTTCATCGCTTCACTTATAAATAAGAACCCAATAATGTCCAAGAGGTGAACAGAGTAAAAGTTTAGAGTTATATATAAGAGGCTTGGAAAAGATTTCGTCGAGATCCGTATATATTCTTGTGTGAATTACATTTAATCTGTTTTCGTACACGTATCATGAGAAATTAATTATTAGCACACCGTTCCAAACCAGAAGAGGAGAAAGTATTATTATGACGTTTCTGAGTTTCTTTAAACTTTATCCAACGTTGTAAGTCTTTAAATTGAATCGTTACCTTATCTATACCAAGGTGCGCGCATTCGTTTCAATCTCGCCATAGTGTACTATTTAAAAACAAGAGTTCCTCGTGTCCCTAAGAAATCCTCGATTTCCACGCGAACAAAATCGAACAAAGTCGGGTGAAACGGGGCAAAAGAATATCCTCGGAATATTATCATCAAATATCGCTTAAACTAGACGTTAATCGGATTGTCAGTTGACCTTACCTCAGAACGTGAAACTTTTATGGCTGTTCGGAATACGGGATTTGCTTAGCTTAGCTATAGGTACCAACACGGGTACGTACTCATGATCAGTAATCATATTAAGCGCGTGTACAGGGTAATCAGATTAGCGGAGCTGGAGGTAATCCCGAAACTATTCTAAGTATGATTAGGCGTCCTTCTCGCAGCCCAGTCCAGTGCCAGTACCTGTACCCACTATTAAGATGACGATAATAGTTTGCCAACTACGCTAGCCTGCGAGGTTACCTGCCCTATGGGTTGCCTAATAATCCCTCTATGAGACTCTGATAACTTTACTACCCATCCTGGATCAACGACGCGTGGACTACGTTCATAATGGAAATGAAGTATCTATTGATTCGTGATGCGTTTATAGGAGAACCCACCGAGAGATAGAATTATCAAGTGTTTCTCTCACCCGTTATCGTTGTTACTCGTTGTTGCTTTATCTTGATTAACCGTTTCCTATTAACTTTTTCTGTTGCAACAGGAATCGCATCGCAGACTATACTAACGATCCCTGTCAGCCATGTTACGAACAATCAGATGGTGAATTTGGCATTGAGCAACGGACAAGTGGTGTCTACAACCCTGGCCAATCTTCAGTCGATCGCTCAACCTCAAAATATGCTCCACACACCGACAAGTAATGGTAAGATATCAATTGTGACACTTCATTCTAAAGTCTCATAATTAAATATTGCAACGGAGTCGTCTATTTCTTTGCTTATTTTGTTAAATACGCGTTGGTTGTTCGTTTCTGTTCCAGTACCGACAAGTCCCAGTTTGGCATCTGGGTTGGGCCTGAATCCCGCTGCCCTGCCACACCTTTTAAGCAACAGTTCAGCCAGCCAGCAACTTCTGAGCGCGATGCAGCCGCAGCAGCTTCTTCAGGCAGCGCAGGTAGCGCAGGCAGCGCAAGCAGCACAGGCAGTTCAGGCATCCCAGCAACCGCTTCTGACAACGTCGCCGCAACAGCACGGACACCGACACAGCTCTCACATGAATCACTACACGGTACGTTGATTACGGGGCTAAATAATTGCGGATCTTTACGACGTCTAATTTTATGCAAGAAAATACCATGGACAAAATGGGATTCGAACTCTGTTTCGTATTTGATTATAAAGTTGAGTTCTAGTTCAGCGGTAATTGGATTGCTCCTTTAGTATTGAAAGCAAATTGCATTAGCGTCGTACGGAATATAATTTAGTCAACATTGAATACTTTAATTTATATCGAACACTTTCGGCTGAATTTAATCGCAGTATCATTCGCGGATAGTATGTAAATATCAAATATCTATAAACCGGAGAGATTCTTATGGTTATGAAGTGTCCTTTCTTTCCCCCCATTTTACTTTTTTTTTTCTTGTTTAATTATTTTAGCCTGAACATTCTCAGTCGTTATTTCTGACTTATTTTACCATCATTAATAACTAACATTCACCCTCATCGAATTCTCGTTGACAATGTGATACCAATTGCTCCTCTTGCCCCGTATTCCGTAACAATACAAACGGCTCTCAACCCGGCGACGATATACGGCCAAACCGTGGTCTCCGTGGAAGTGGAAAGCCTTAACCGCCGCGAGATCAGCGGAACAACCAGAATAATTTCCGATAGCAAGCAATCTCGTTAAGAAAGTATTCCGTACCGGCGGCGTTTCTTCCACTAATTAGACTCTAAAGTGTCCCGATCCCCGGGACTCCGTCTCATTATTAAGTGCATAATTGGCGTGGAAGAGGAGCATTGTCGTTCTTGGCTGAGCTACTAATCCGTTACTACCATCGTGTCCCTCGCAGCCGACGGAGAAGCTTCACAGAGAGAGGCCCGAGCAATCGCTGCCTTTGAACGAGTCTGTAGTATCTGCGGCTTCCGCTCTGAACAGACTGGCAGCTAGCAACGGAGAGATCACCATCACGACGACACATGGGCCCAGTGGAGCTGGTGTCAAAGCATCGCCTAGCAGCGTTCATAGTCCAAAGGAGGAGGAGGATGATCTACTGAACGATTCGCCCAGTAAGATTTTCCAAGATTTTGTTAAAATATCTTAGAGAGCTACGCGAGAATTATCACGCTGGTAGCCGCTGACGTAGTAGCACGTCTTTTGACAGGGAACAGCTGGACGACGCTGATATAATGATTGATTTTTCATCGGGATACGAGTAACGTGAGACTACGTTTGATTTCAGCGGCTATCTGAGAATAAATTGATTTCGAGTGAATCAAAATGAGAGCTTGAACGGGGGAAGTGTTCGTTTCAATTTGAAAGTCTAACGGATTTTTCGACATGATCGTTCGTCTTGAATTTTCTCTGGTTAAATTTGTAACGCACGCGTATTGTTTGAGTATCAAATGAAAATAATTACAGGCATGATATTTCAAAGCGAGTTTCATAATTTACATAAGTTCTTAATTACGATACCGCGCGCCAGCGAAATTTGGGCCACGCGTCGGATCCGCAGGCTGCGAATGTGTTAGGATTCCCGGATAAAATGGATCTTATCGGGAATTTACTGGTATTTACCGGGATACTTATTCTATATACTTAATACATTAATTAGCCGCAAAATTCCATAGTAACATTTTTCGCGGATAGTCAAAAGATACTTATCCGTGCTGCCTCGCTGCCTCGAATTATGTTTATCGCGCGAGTTTCCTTCCCGTCATCGATTTAATATTTAATGTACGGTCAAAGCTGATAAATAATAATGTTCGAGGGTCTGCTCGGAACGCTAGAGCGCTTAATAATCCTAATAGGATATCGTACAATGCTCGGCTCATTACGGTGTATTAGATCGTTCCTTAGTGCCTTCTAGGAAGCCATAAAGATTCCGACGGTGCACGTAACCTCGAGTCGGCAGACAATAATTTTAATAATTCACAATCATTGCTTAGACTGGCACTTCGTCATTCCCGCTCGATGGAATAATCGTTCGACGGATCGAGCCTAACGATTCTCAATTGCCGGTGCCAGTTGGTACGTTACTTGATAAATCTTCGTCTTTGTTAACCTATCTTCCGATAGATCCTTGAATTCCTATTCGAAAATTTAGAAGAGACGCGATTAAACGGACAAAAGAGTAGGGTTTATATGAATTTCGTGTTATTTACTTTTCGACTTAGTCTCGACAATGACCCGTCGGCGTTGACGAGTCGCATAATGAAAATCATTATTATGTACCTTTAAACTTTATTATTTGAAAGACATACATACAATATTGCGTGTATACGTGACAAAAAAAGATAAAGACAGGAGTCTACGGGTCAAAATTAGAATCTACGCGACAAATCGTAAATTAGATGAATTTATAGCGCGCTGTAAATATTTAACAATCGTTGATAAATCTTGAACGACCACATTTTCTCCGCAAATGTCTGCGGTGACAACATACTAACGACTTACCTGCCGGCGACAATGGTAAAAATCTCACGTGTTAACGCCCCGGTTTTCGCGGGCTGGAAACAAAAATTTATATCCCTCGAAATGAACCGCTTTACGAGCGACACTCGAGAAAGTCAAGGAGCATCGCGTTTTTGTTCGGCCACGACGCGCTTGAGTTCGATCGGAAATTAATGATCGCAGAAACAGCGCGCCGCGGAAGAAGGATTTGCAGTTTATTGCTCGGCGCAGAAACCCGGCGGACTGGTCGAGATTGCGGGCATGTGGGCACCTCTATTGCGTGCGTATACATTCGGGGTGACAGATTTACGAGAGAAATCGGTGTAGCTCAAGCTGCTTTAACGAAGCCGCCTGATGTCATTAGGCAGCTTCTCGCCAAAGCTTCGGAACATTCCGGCGAATCGATTGAAATTCAACCGCGGCTCGCTACCGAATCTGTCCAAAACACATCACTTAAATCACTCGGAAATTATGACTCTCGCCAACAAGAACGACGACAACAAAAACCGAAGCCTCGCGAGTACCGCGTGGAAATTTAAATATCTTCCCGGTTGGACGTTGAAACGATTCATTTCGATTCACAATCGATTCCCGTAACGAATATTAGATAAATTGATGAAAGTGAGGAATCAACTTGCAAAGACACTATACTTACGCACGGTTGTAAGACAGACAGCGGGAACAAAATTGGCGAACTTTAATTACAGACCAGCCGACCATTAACGAGGCTACGAATAACGTCGTCGACGGTATCAACTTGGAGGAAATCAAGGATTTCGCGAAGGCGTTCAAGCTTAGTAGACTGTCACTGGGTCTGACGCAGACCCAGGTGGGACAGGCCCTGAGCGCCACAGAAGGGCCAGCTTACAGCCAAAGTGCCATATGCAGGTGAGTTCACGTATCTTTTTGTTCATAAATAAACGGACGTCGCTGATGAGAATTGAATTTCAACAAAGAAATATAAATATATAACGATAGGCTACGACAGTGTGCCAGGTCACTGGAAATGGCGTGGGAAAGGGTTATAGTCTCCCATTTGACAAGTTCAAAGAATATGTATAATTTGGTACGATGAATCCGGTGTTTTTTTTTTATTTTTGTTTGTTTTTTTTAATCGTTAGAAGGTTACGGAAAAAGTCAAGGCTAAGGAAGTTCAATAAAGATTTGAACAAAGGAAGTGTTCTTCCCGACGTGTTCTCTTATCACGACAGAATTAGTTATTACGAGTCGCCCAGTTAGTTAGAGGTCTTGATCGCGTTCGGATGTAGCATCTCTTCGCGTCTAGATTCCGACACTGATTGTCGTGGAATTTTTCATGTGCTCTATTGCGAAAGATGTATAACGTAATCTGACTCTCTACGGTGGTTCCTTATTGAAAACGATCCAAACTTCCCTCGTGACGTACGAAAACTAGTTCGACAAATACACTTGTCATCGTAATGAAATTCCTTTCCCGCAAATTGAGAATAAACAATTTTGTGTAAGCGATTAATCTCGTGGCAATTCGTTTCTCCGATTTTTCCTCGCGACGGATATCCGTTGATTTAGTGCTCGATAGAATTAAAAGGAACCACTGTGGTGACGCCGATGGCAAACGGAAAGAATGTTTCTACCTATTAGAATTCTTATCGTATCGACTAATTTAAGCATTGGTGATTGTTCCCCAGTGCCCTGGCTACCCAGATGTACGCTGCCACGCAGCTTGCCACTCAGCAGCAACCTACGTACGTTCACCCCTCATGCTATTTAATTTACCTAAAATTCTAAAACTCTAAAATCCTCTGGAAAAATAGCAGTTATACCCAAGCATGTGAATCCGAGCACTTTCGTCGTCGTGTGTCATTTCATCGTCACGAGAGGAGCGTAGGGGCTCGGTAAATCGAAACGAGAGGGTTCAAATGTAAAGTAGAACGAGTGACGAAATTTACCTTCGAAACATTAAATCGAACATTTCGGGAATTACGAAACACGATGTGGATATTTTTCATATCTCTTTTCTAACCAATTTATCACATGTTCTTCCCGTTCTTTCAAC
Organism: Mimumesa dahlbomi; assembly: GCA_917499265.3. NCBI lineage: Eukaryota > Metazoa > Arthropoda > Insecta > Hymenoptera > Crabronidae > Mimumesa > Mimumesa dahlbomi. Next base: position 9,582,639 of record OU824124.1, read on the forward strand.
GGCCGTCGGTTCACGCGTTTAACACTTCGCTCATCTTCTGTTTCTCTCTCTCTCTCTATTTCTCTTTCTCTTTCTCGCTCTATATCTCTCTCTCTCTTCCTGTTTTTTCTTTTCATTTCTACTTTCCTCACGTAGCTGACATTTTTGCGCATTTCAAATAGACGGGCATATTTGGGTATAGCTGCAAAAGCACTCTCACTAATTTCTAACTCCGTTTTCCCGGAAAAGGAGATTGCAAAAAAGGAGCACTTTTTTTGAAATTAACGAAGTTATTTCTTCGAGCCAGGGCATTGGCAAACTTGGGCATGATGTCGTCAACGCGCGAAACACGAAATTTATCGAGTTCGACGTCCGTCGAGGATCTTTCAGACGATCACTTTTTTTCTAACCGATCATCAGGTCGGCGAGATCTATTTTGTGCTTTCGTGACGAGACCAGTCTACGAAGCGCGTTGGCAACATCATACACGGCATCACCAAAACCTTTGAGCATGCACGCATTGTCAATGTCCTGTTACCGAGTCGATGCATGCCTTTTAGTGCTCCTTTAGTCGAACAAAGACGTAAAGATTTACAAAAGAGGCAAAACTTATCGCTTAACATCGAGACATTTTTCGTTCTTTTGCAATAAATTATTGGGATATATTTTTCATAATTATTCGATGAAATTAATCGTCGAGTTAGTTTTAAATGTTACAGCAACTTATTGTTTCATTTGAGTTATCAGGAATAGAAATAATACTAATCGAATAACATCGTACGACTTATTTTGCTTTGTATATTACGTTAGTAGGATATAAATGTATTATCATTCAATGGTTTCAATCACTGTGTTTCTTTTGTATACTAACGGAATATATTATACTTCGTTCGAGATGTCGATTCGTATCTTTACGTCTTTGCGGTGAAATCTTTTTTTCCCCGATGACTTTGGTTTCCCGTTTACGAATTTTAACCGTGAGACGAAAAATCATGCCTTATTCTTGGCTCTAGATTCGAAAAGCTGGACATCACGCCAAAGAGCGCGCAAAAAATTAAACCTGTCCTCGAGAGGTGGATGAAAGAAGCCGAAGAGAGGTGAGTTTTAAACTAATAATAATTCATACATTTTTTTCCAAACACTTTCATTATTTTTCTTAACAATCAACCTAAACGCTTTCGATCAAGAAACTATTCAAACGCTCTGAGAAAAATCTATATCTATGTTTTGCAAAACCTTACTTAACCCATTCGCTGCCAAGACGAGTATACTCGTCCTACTTTCAATATGATACGACATATAGGGTATTGAATTAGCAAATTTTTTGTGACCACAAACATAATTATACAAATGTAGAAAACTTGAAAAAATTCTACAAATAAAATTTATTTGTTAACTTTGGTAAACGATACCACTCAAATTATAAATGATAATGAAAATAACTTCATATAATTTAAGCTTGGCAGTGAATGTGTTAAAGACAAATAGAAACAAAAGCTACCGTACATGAAAAACTCGTCAAAACGTCGTACGAATGGAAAGTGCCGGAAACAACGTCAGACTTGTTATCGTCTAAAAAAGAAAATAATATATAGTATCAGCTTGATTCCTTTTGGTCACGTCCTGCGATAGGCGTTTTAACGCCGCGTTCATGATACACGATTATTCCGTAATCGTCCAACAGGATCTCAGCCCTGTCCGAGAGCGTGTGAACGCGTGCGTGCTAATTGGTAATTCGCTAATTGAATCCACCTGATTAATTGCAGATCCGCGTCTAATAAATACGCGGAATGTTAATTAGAATGGGGGAAACCGTTACTGGGATCGCGGCAGTCGTGCTCACGGCGGTACAGGTACTATTCGCCGGTTTCATCCGTGTCGCGAAAGAAGTCTCCTATCGGTATCCTCTTCGGGGTATCGGGTTTTACTCGCACACAGAGACGAAGTTCAATTTTCTACGAATGTTATATCAGGATCCGTAATTAGCGGAATTTAAAGTTTAATTCATCCTTGGGTCGGGGTCAGACGATATTATAGGAAGATTTATAATCGGCTATATACCTATACGTTTTAATTTATTTCTATGACATCCAACACATTTCCAATTGAATCTAGGTTAAATCTTTTGTCATGTCTCATTTATTTTGTATGGACCGAATATAATTATTACCGTAGCTGGTTGTGCTCTTTTATACGATTTAAACATTATGACGATGAAATATAAATCGAAATTTATAGATGATAGTTGGACTTAAATTGCATAGACTTCAATTAGATCGGTGTTCAGATTTATATTCGTCGTTAAGCATACTCCCGTTTAATTGGTATTCCGATCTCTCAGGTGTCTTTGGATATATGTATACATGTATTTTATGAGCTGGTAAATCCTAATACAGTTTATGGTTTGATTTCATCGTGATGCAGTTTTATTGCGGCAAAAATTGTCGAAGGTGTAACTATGTATGGTGAAAAAACATGTGTATACATATACATGTATACGTATACGTATATCGGGTTGCATATCGACGTACGCGGCATGTATCCCGACCGTGAACCGGATGATTCGATGACAGGAGCACGCGGTCATTTCTCTTTTCGCGGCCGAGCCAGCAACAATGACCCATTCCGCATTCCCGCGGTGTAGCATCAACAGATTTTCACAAAACGAACAAAATGATTTGTTGACTGTGTATTAACACCTTCACTGAAACAGTGAAATCATTTTCGACGATATTACGAACGTGTCTATTCAATTGATGATTTCTCGCTGGAATGTACTAATCACATTCGGCACGATACTGGAATTAAATATTATTCGAATATCAAGCGAAAAATTGTGCTTTAATAATATTAAAATACTTTAGCAAATATTTCAAGTGTCCAACAAACATTTTATCTTTTATTTATTTATTTTTTTTAATCTTTTCTATTTATTATCATGCTCATTATTCAATTCGCAGACAATAAATTAAAATGGATAAAATCAATATCGAAACAGATTTTCGTAAAAAACTTTCTGTCCAGTTTTATCCATTATCACGGTTCATTATTCGATTCTACGATGATACATTAAAAAATGAATAAAAATATGATATCGCGTGAGATTTTAATGTCACATTCACCCATGCAAAGAAGGCTTCAACGCGGAAGTGGATTACGAGGCCGATCTATCAGGCAGACGGGCTCGTACCATTATCCGTCTGATTCGATGACGGTTAAGCGCGGTCATTTCTCTTTTCGCGACCGAGGCAGCAACAATGACCCATCCCGCATTCTCGCGGCGTAGAACTAAGCGCGACCGTGCCGGCCGCGTCCGGGAAAAATGAAAGCGGCTAGTTTATGCGGTGCACGTGCACGATTTATCTGCCGAGTAATTAAACTGTGGACTAATTAAAATCAGGTTTCTGATGTACCCCTCCTCCCTGCTCCTCCCCTTTGCTTCACCGCCACCACCTCCTCGCTCTTACCCACGATTCCTGTCGTTTCTCCACCTCTCTTTCCCACTCTCTTTCTCTCTCGTTCTCTTTCTCTCTCTCTCGCGCGCGCGCCTCTCTTCTTACTACTCCACGTACACTCTTACGTGGCGACTAATACTTGTAATTCCAATGTGTACACCCACGCCGGGATTCTCTCGTCCTTTCGCTCTCTGTCTCTTTCCCCCGCACTCTCACCGGTTCTATTGGAAGCTGTTCAAGCTATGGAACGTTTTGCGTTTGTTCTCTCTTTTCGTTCCACCGCCTCTCTATGTTGCTTTCGTACCGCGAGTATGTGTGTGTGTGTGTGTGTGGGTGTGTATACGTAAAAGATTTAGGTGGGTTCGTTTAATGCCAAGTCTGAGGAGTTTCTAATAAATATTCGATTAGCTGATTTATCTCGGCTGATCCGTAAGGGATTTAAAGGAAATAGTTATGACCGGTGTGACGAAATAAGTCGGCCGAATTAGAAACGTTATTTTAGAGTCTACCGTAGGGAAATGTTGCTCAAACTGTATCTGTTTTAATTCAAAGGATAACCAGCGAAGGAATGTACATACACTACAATTAAGCAAATTATTCGATTTCTAAATTCGAAATAATCGAACTGCAATTACTTATTGTCCGTTTTGTGTTTTCCTAACATAAGTTACTCACGATTTTTAAACTTGTCTGTTTAAAAATATTTCCCCGTAGTGTTGCAAAAAAATGTGCGAAAGTATGTTGAATGAAAAAAATTAGCATGAATCTGTTTGAGATGCAGATTATGTTTTCTTTTCCCTTTTTTTTTGTTACAACATTGTGCTCGAATAACTTTTCTTTGAGACCCATACAGGACGTCTTCCCCTTCTCCCGGCGATGTTTAATTTCTCTCTTCTTACCTCTTCTCGCCTTCCCTTTTTGCCGCACTCACACACGCGTACATGTAATGGTGCATACACGCCTCACCAACTAAATCCCGAACACGTTTACCTCTATCTTTCTTCGTGGCCGTGCCTCTCACCTCCTCTCTTTTCATTTGGCTTCTCACCTATACAGGTATACCTGAATACGCCGGCTACGCTCGCGTTCCCTCTGCGTTCCTCTCACGGATTAACCCTCTGACACGTTTAGTCTGCATCTCCCTTTTCTCACTCTGTTTGGAAACCGCTCTCTTTCCTCACCTGCGCGGCGCAGCACATTGCCGCGGTAACACCGGTGCGATAATAGTATTTCCTTTTTAAGTCGGGAGTTTATTAAGATTATTGAAAGTACCGGTCGGTAGTAAATTAGTTCGAGAAGCAATTAAAATATCTATAATCACCTTGAAATATCTGGAGCACGTTCCCTCCCCCTTCCCCCTCTTCTGTCCGCCACCACTTTTCTTCCTTATCGTTTCTATATATTGTTCTTCTGAATTTTTATTAAGCTTTTCTGCTGGCTGTACGTAGGTACTCTTTTTTTTTTGCGATGGATTCGATTCGATCTCGATGTAATTATATTGATATTTTTTTCTCCCATTATTTCAAACAGGAATGTTTGAAATTGTAAGATTCCAGGGCCGTTTTGAATTGATTCAAACGAATGCGGGCGAATCGATGCGTTTGTCGAGAGTATCCATTAACTTTGAAAGCAGCCTGAAAAATTGATTATAGCGGGCCACAAAAATTGATTCTACACCGGCGCTCTTTGTCTCCCCGTTCCGTTTCATTCTACCTCACCCCGGGAGACTCACACCCCCCCCCACCCCCCCGGTTGAACGCCATCGGTTCTTCGCGCTCGCCGGGTTCTCCATTAGCATATTGTTTTCGCGGATTCGACGAAATATCACCGCGCGATGCTAATGGCTCGGCCTGCACTTTTTTCGGCGGAGCTCGACAGTTGGTCATACGGAGTTAAATTAAAAACATAAATTCCAGAGCGGCATCTACCTACGACCGGCGCCTCCCGTCGGGACGCCCGACCCTACCTCGACCCTCCTCTGTTCACCCTTCTCCCGGCTCGTTTATCCGCGATTCCCAGCGGAAGTTCTCTCCTGTTTACGGTTACGAGTTTTTATTTTTTTCCCCTTTTTTCCGAAGCGCCGCGACGGTTCGATCGCTAATTTCATTTGTCCCCGACGCCGATGTCGCGATGCCGTCTCTACGCTCTACATTCGCGAAAGTTCGTCGACGGACGCGCCAATCAGTCGTGGATGAATGTCTCGTAAGCGATGCTTTATTTTTCCTTTCTTTTTGTTTGTTTTTTTCTTTTTAGTTCATTTTTCTCGTTTCTCCCTCCTTCCCTTCATTTTTGTTAGCGAGTCGAACTCCACGTTTGCTAAATTGACCGTGGAATGTCGGGGAATGTTGGACGGTTTCGTAGTACATTCTGTTTACGATGACGTTTCCGAGTTTGAAATGGTTTCGGTAGTTTACAGAAATCGCGGCGTGCTTTTGAAATAATTGATTAACGAACGTAGCCCCCCGAAACGATTCGAGATACGGCGATTGTGATATTATTCACACGTTAAATACTTTCTTTATTTATGCATTTCACTTGTTATATTACAATATGGTCTGTAAAGTGAAATTTGTTGAATTCGAGCGAGAGTAGTGCGTATTATTGCAGGTACAAAAGCGGGGTGAATCATCTGACAGATTTCATCGGGGTGGAGCCAAGCAAAAAACGAAAGCGGCGAACTTCCTTCACTCCTCAAGCTTTGGAACTGCTGAATGCTCATTTCGATAGAAATACTCATCCTAATGGTGAGTTTTTATGTCTTACTTACTCATTAGTTTCAATACACATCGAACAATGATCAAATATTCGAAGAAAATCATACTGAAACGTTATTTACAAGTGAATAATTTAAACGCCTTTTATGAAAAAAGTATTTAATTGAAATTTTTTTTATAAATAATCTCAAAATTAATGAAATAATATTTTAGATTTACTCTTATTCGACTAATATTCGTTGTCAAATTAAAATGAAATTCTATTGCATTTCTAACACCGTAGAATTTTGAGATTTCTTTTTACGAATCGACTTTATGATTGTTTTGTCATGAATAATTTTTTGGTTTCAGGTAACGAAATTACAACATTAGCGCATCGTCTCGGTTACGATAGAGAGGTGATAAGGATTTGGTTCTGTAACAAGAGACAAGCTCTGAAGAATACTGTGAGACTGATGTCGAAGAGTGTCATACAACAATAATGCATCTGGATATGCGAAGATTCGTTGAGAGAACGGAACCAGTGAATATGAAAAGCTTTAAAGACTCGAATTTACGTTAGTGACAGTTTGCGATTCGGAATCGAAACGTCATCTTGTATTCCGGCAAGATTTTCAATTGCGTAGGATATTTTATTTCTTTTTTTATTAAATTCATTCTCGATTGTAAATCGATGACAAATCGATTAGATTCTCCGCCAATTGGATTTACTCGACGATTGAATCCTGATGTTGCATTATTTAAAATATTTCCACTAATCGATGCGCTCAAAGAACGATTTAGAAATTCAGGCTACTCGGCGAGCACCAGTCGTGAATTTTTAAAACGTACTATTGGTCGATGTAAAGATCATTGTGATTGCAAGGCGTATACGAGACCTATTTGTAAATAGTTTTAATCTACGAATATGTGATGTACAGGCGGCGAGTGTTGAGTATTGATAATTTGAAATCCCCTTATCCGATACCGTACATAATCTGATTCAATCAAGGGATTCTAAGTCTGACAGTTTTATCGATCACGAATGAATTTTGTATCGATGGTCGATAAAGAACCAACTGACAATCTATACATCTCAACAAATGATACATAATGCATTTACCAGCCCACGATAATAACAGACTTGAAATTTTCCCGGTTCGTCGGACGATATAATTCTTTGAATAATTTCTACGTTTCGCCAAATCACTCTTCATGATTATAATTCCGCTGGCTATGACGCGTGTAATACTTGTCGAGATGTATATTTCCAGAAAGCATTACGAATAAACGGTCGGGATTATAATCGTTAATTATCGAATCGCATTCCGGCTCATGCAAAGAAAAAAAAAAAAACAAATATGGAACTCTGTAACGAAATCGCACAGATAATAATAGTTTATGAAAATTCGAAAGCTTCCAGCTACCGAGTATCGTCTATTTACCGGTCGAGATTAAACGAAGCACAAAATGAAAAGCGTCGTACGAAAGATAATATATTCTCCTTTCTCGCGAAAAAAAGGTAGAATTATGTTCTTTGCACGAGCGCCGATGAAGCATGAACAAAAATTAAAAGGACACTGTCGTCCTTTGCACGCAGACAAGAACATAGTTGAAGCAGCGAGAATTCCAACAGTATTCTTATCATTAATCGCATCACATGTAGAAAGATACAATTAATTTTCCTATATGCACAGAAAAATTTGACACCTCAGAGGCAGAAATCTTTCGGTCACCACGCAGCAATAACTTTTTCGTCGAATGCAAACTCGTTCGTTAAATCGCCGTGCTATTTAATCAGCAACATTGTCAAATAAGTAAAAAAAAAATTATTGCTGCTAATGTGAACGTCTCTACTCTACTTTCCGCTGTTTCTATCGTTTCCGACGGATCCAAATTCTTTCTGTCTTATGCGAATCTCCTATAAACGTATTCTTACAGCGTTCGTCAATGTTTCAACCATATTGTTCTCTGGGTGTGCTCGTCTGTAAATTACGCGTGTATTTAGCAATCGATAAGAAAAAATTTCTAGCAAGTAAATTAACGCAATAACGTCTTTGAAAGTATACTACGATCGATCATAGGGATCCCGAATGCTCCTAAACTCATTATTCGAACCAGGAAAAAGAATGGGATGGTAAAGACGGTTAAGCGAATGGTTAATGTTTCTGAAAAAAAAACTAGTCCGTAATAATCTGCCATATACGAAGTATACGTATTAACCTTTACGCATTTTCCGTTCCTAAATGTTTCATTCTGTTTGCTCATCGATGGCTCCCAGTTGAAAATTTTAGAATTGAACCATTTCATTTTCGGGCTTTGTAACCGAGTTAATCTAGTAACGTTTCTTGCTTTACGTAGAAACGAAATCAAGTGGTTTATCGAGAAATACAATTTTAGAGAAAGGAGCGAGTTATTCTTTTATTAATGTCTATTTCCGTTTAATCTGTCGTCGTGTAAAAAATGACATTTCCAACATCCACTTAGATTACGCGAAATAAATTCAGATGTAACACGGTGATTCATTCGATAGTAACAATAATTCGGTTACAAAACCCGGCGTGAAAAATACTGCACGTGATCCCGCGAATTGCAAATATGTTTCCATCGAGATGACATTAATTTCCCTCGAAAGTATAATTCGAAAAATTTACAACACCGGCATACTTGAATCAATACATTATTACAATAGAATCATGGGGTCACGATAATGTAACGATCAAAAGCAAAATAAAATACACACCCATCCGAAGACAAGTTCGAAATTGCGGACCGAAATTCTATATCTACGCATCCGGAGGAATGCTTCGTTGATAATTAAATCATATAAAGGTAAAATAAATATCCCCGGTATTTAGTGACACTAGCATTTCTTTGAATGCGTTCCGCTTACATGAAGATCCATTAATTTTTTCTTCCTCGTTTCTTCTCGAATATTATACAAAAATATAGCCGTTTTAATAGCGATCGACATTCTCGAATTTCCCTCTTGCGTAATAAACGATACTATAGGCGACACTCCCCATAAAACTACGATTTTCTTAATATCTCAGCTCGAATATAATTAAACAAGTAAAATTGTGCATAAAATGTACTTCGACACCCGTTATAATGGGCTATTAACTACGATAATATTACCGAAATCCTTACCGGAAGTGTAGCTAGGAGCGCAAGGGTAGTTTGTACATATTAAGAAAACACATAGGGATTGTAATATTAAACCTAACTTTTAATATCATAGCTATAAAATAGCTGGATGATTCATGGAAAGAAAATTTACATGGTTAAAATAAATTTCTAAGGGTAACGCGTACTTTAAGACATTCTAATATTAAGACGACGATACGAGCGAAGTGATCTGTTCCTAAAATAAATGAAAAACAAACGTTGTATTATACGAGTGAAAATGGAGGAATGGTATACGGTTCGGGGGTTAATACAAAAAAAATCATTCAAAATTCAAAATTTTGATTACGGGGGAGGGGGTGGGTGGGTGGGGGGATGTGTATGTTGTCCTTTTTGATAGAGAGAGAAAGAAGAAAGAATGAAAAAATGTTTGTACAGAGATATTCCGGTTATTAAATTTTGTTATACGAAAAGGGGAAGAATGACATGATGGATATTTAAAAGAAAAAGAAAGATTAACGAAAGGTTTAGGAATCATGTGTATTTTCTTCGTGAAATTGATATTCAATAGGTCATTACGGAAATATAAACATGAGTATTAAAAAAAAATGTGAATTGTATTCGTGAGTGTCATATTTCTAAGGAAGATAGATCCACGGGCGAATGTTTTATAGCAGTTTCCAGCTGAATTATTTATCTGACGTGTAATGGAAAAAAAAGAAGAAGAAACAAAACAGAAAGATTTTAAGGCAAACAAATTATCGTACAATAAAATCGCGCAGTGAACAAAAACGAAATAAATATTTAAAAAAATAAGAAGATTTATGTACTAACAAATCGTGGAAACTGAGCCGTGAGGAACAAAAAATTAATAAATAAAAAAAAAGAAAACGATTTATCTATGGTATTACTTCATCGCGAGCCAATAAGAGGAAACTGCTCCTGAAACATTGCCCAGCGAAACCAAAGTTCCTACTACGTTTTATAAAGTATATAACTGAACTGCAAAACTTGAATTGTAAATACGAAGTTAAGATAGTAATCACAATACAATCAGCAATCTAACGTCGCTAACTAAACCGATGCAGGGTCAATTGATTCCATGTCGCGATTAATTCGATATAAATTCGATTCCTCCCGACGAGACACATTCGTCGTGAAAAACGGAGAAGAAAGTGGAGAAGAGGAAGAAATATAAAAAAAAATAGAAAGAAAGAAGTGGGCAAATGTAATCGTTACATCGCATTCGTTTACGGACGGGAGACAATTGATCGTGGCAGCAAATACACAGAGACACACGTACACCTACACAAATACAGTCGCAATTAAGCACATAAGTATACAATTAAATTAAGCAGCCCGTAGCTTTAGCTTGAATGTTAGCACCTAGACACACGATGTAACATTAAACTACGTATTTAAAAGAAAGGAGAAAAAATCTTAGTGGTTAAGCGAAATACCTGTGTAAAATCTAGTAGGTGTCCACAAGAATAAAATAAAAACATATATTGTGGTACAAATCACACAAGATCGTACCTTTGAAGGTCCTAACAGCGTTTCCATGGTTCATTGGCTACGATATTTTTATGTACATATAATTTTTATATACATATAATTTATGTATGATTTCTATGTATAGCGCAATTATATATTATTTACACGATTCTACATCGAGTATTTTCAAATTCTAATTAAGAGCCGGCTAAACAATTTTGTTAGTTCACCCCTCATTCAGAAGAAAAATCGTATCGTTTACGAGTACTATTTAATTTATTAAGATACCTTCGATAGATTCAAAAAAAAGTTGACATTTAATTGACCGTTTTAGGAATTAATGAAACTTTTCAAGAATATAATAAATTAATCTCGCGGTGATTTATGTCCAATAAAATCTTTGCATGTTTTCTTAATTCTTTGATTAATACCTATTTTGAAAATTCAAATTGGTTTAATCATTCCGAGTGTCTCTTGAAAAATAGAGTAACTATAGTATCAGCGAGATCAGTATCAGCGAATTCGACTTTTCCTTTTTTTAAAGTTTCGTCGTGTCGTTCAATTCGCCGTTCGCCACCAACTCGAAGTCAGGTTTTCGATTTACGGGGGTTTTATCTGCTTTTCCCGTCCACTCGATGACGCCATAGCCGATCATACCAATGCACAGAATTCCCATTAATATATAAAGTTTCATGCGCGTACACAGGTAAGGGCTGTAAATGTACGTGATCACGGAGCCAGTGGATTCCCATAACCGGAAGTTCGAGAATGCAGCTTCCTCCCTTCCGGGGAACAAGATGCCAGACAAAGCTGAAAGAGAATACGTTTATCACATTTTTTTTCAAGATATTATTTATATATCCATTTGTAAACGTTTTACTCGATAAACAAATGATTGCAATGACGCTGCCGTGAGAAAGTGGAACATGAAAATTTAACAAATTTTTAAATCACTGTATGTATATGCATATGTAGACATACAGCTTCTATTGTTAAATTGCGTCGCTTGTTGGATTGTTCGATATTGCATTAAAATACCATTAACGGCTGAACGATTGTTAACAAATATAGGTCATTTTTGTGGGGAATGTGGCATTGACTTGCGAGTCTGTTGGAGACTCACGGTAATATCTAGGATTGTGGCGATAACGAGATAATTACGAAAGATAATCATGGTCACGGGATGGTGTAAGGCAGTCGATAATAAGCTGTCATGGTGTAAAAACGTCCGTTAATGATCGCGAACTAATTGTTCGAATTTTTCGGTGTAATAAATGATGGATGACTGATAGGAAGACAAAGGTCAAGGAGGTATAACTGCGATATGCATGGGTATATTAACATTTTGCGATCGACAAATCTGTAGGACGGGATTATCAGCTAGACTGAGCAAATTTAGCTTTTCGCAGTTATTTTTCCGTAATTGATTAAGCCCTTTGCCAGTGGCGCTTTTCTCTAGGGGATTTCACACAATTGGTTACAGAAGAATTGTAAAGAATAACTCATAAATACAATTCTTTTCAATCATAAAATAACAAATGAGGAGAAAAACTAAGTTGATTTCGCCATAAGGCAACACTGAATTTTAAAATAAAATTGAAATACCACCACTATGACCGCAATTATTGCAAAAGGGTTAATCGATGCAGATCAAAGGAACTATAAACTGCGTGTATCCATACTATACCTACGTATGATACATTATCGACACTCAAAGTTCAAAAATATTCTCTGCTGCCGGTAAAGTAGAAACTAAAGGGCATACCATCGTCAGATATATATGGAAACGACATGAGTTTCTGTAGATACTCCGATTCTTCTTAAGTTTTCTTTTAACAACGCATAGTAAGTTTGTGAATAGTGAAATAATTGTTGAACAAAAAAACTTATGAAACATACCATTGACTTGTACCAACCACATGGCATCGCACAGACCCCATAAACCAGACACGATGAAGAATATGGAACTCTGCTCCGGCGTCGGTTTCCAACGTGATAAGAAAATTAGAATTCCCATGTGAAGGCAGAATGCGAACACCATTACGGGCCTTCTTCCTGTCAATTTCATTATAGATCCCGTTCCAAGTGCGGCTATAGCGTTCGTGACGCCGAAGCAAATCATTACGTAGCCAATATTACTGATTCCCCATGCGCAGGAAACGAAGGACTGAAATAAACCGTAAAATTGAGACATTACTATCCGCAATTAATTAAAATTGTGTATTGCACATGTATTAATTTCCGGTAGTAATTTAAAACGTTTCTGTAAACAGAAACTAATTAAAAACATTCGTTATATTAACAAATCAAACGTTTAAAATCATGGAAGCATAAAATTGTGTAAAAAAACGGGCAATATAAACCTCGGAATCGATACTTTTCTGACACACTAGATATTACAATAAAAAGTCTACGATATCAATTAATTTTATTAATTGATTTTAAAAGATTTATAAATAAACGACGGTCTTTAATTTTGCATTCAAAATATGATTACAAGTTTGCTATAATTATCCCGTTAAGTCAAATATATTATTTATGTATAAATTTACTGCCGTGATTTGTATATATTTCGATATGTACTACTTTATTATGAATTAAATATAACGCAAGCAAATAAAGATTTAATCATTTAATAACTGAAACTCAACGTTTGCCTGAATTTACGATCCGCCCCATCACTTACGAACGCGCAGACCGTTGTCGGAAAATAAAATTAATCAAATGTCAGAATGTTATTTGTAGTATCTGTACTTACCGCATTGTAGTCGGCGAATAAAAATGCCTGCTCCGCCCCGATGAAAATGATTATTGGTAGTATCAATAGCTGACTCTTTTCCCTTAATAGATTAAGTGTCACAGCCAGAAGTTTGAATCCTGATAAACCCGCTGCGGAACTTGTCCTATTTCTGTCGTACCTGGAGAAATCGATAATTAAAAAAAGAGTAGTCGAATAAAAAGTGGTAATATACGTTACGAATCAGATTTGTGCGCCGAATATTGAAAATATAGGTACACACAGGTATTGTTTAATTTCGCGAAACGAAATCCGCGATCGGGAGTTAGAGATCGTCGATGGAGTTCGTCAGTCGTCATTTTTCGCTATCGAACATACCGCGTGCGATTTAATAGATCCTCGACAGCGGAATATCAAAACGATATATTCGAATACGTCAAGAACAAATCGTCTGTATGGCACGCGATACAAAACGTTCCGCTTTAGTTTTCAAATCGATCGTAAAACCCCGATTTCCCTCATATTCATATCGAGACTTAGCCCGATTGGCTATGAACTTTTCCCTTTTTTTTTTCTCTCTCCCTCCCTTTTTTTCGACCGGAATGTATATCGCGGTATATTGTGCTTATCTGTGTACCTAGGGCGCGATGAAATTTCATATGTTCCGCGGATATCGGTTTTCTGATATATGTATACACCGTTACAACGAGATTTTCGTAAACAGATACTTTTCATATAACTGTAATCTTTCAGTGTAATATTTGATATTACACATTTCTCGAGACGTTTCAATGGAACGTTTACAAGACCGCACTGAGAACGGAAGATAAAGCGTAGTATTTGAAATGTACCCAAACCATAATTGTTTTCCTCGTGTATTGAATGTCTCCGGAAATTTCTGGCGAAATTTCATCGAATCGCGGCGATTAAAATAGGATTGAATCGCGTTGTTAATCGTATTTTGGATATACGGGAATTCGATTATCACCTCGACAAAGAATCCACGCCGAACGCCACGATCAAGGAGGCGATTATCATGCAACATAAATAAATGCCGGATATTAAATGAATCCTTTCGTCCGGTGGCCGTTCTAACTTCGGGTTCTCAGCGTCGGCGGAAGCAGCGCCGCAGAAGTTCGCCCCGCATATTTCCGCTACGACACTACTGTTCAAAGTTGTGTTCACCGCTACGGTATCGAGGCCATAGGAAAGCACTGAAAACGGAAATAAAAATTGCGTCATCGATAATATCGAAAAATCAAAATCAATACTTTCTATACTTTCGAGAAAAGTTCGTAGAATTAGTTCACTGTAAATTACGACACTTGGAATCTCAATAAACTAGTTTCCAACGCGAGGCATCAGTTGACAAGTCATGAAAATCTGCGATCTCGAAACCATAGATTCTACGCGAAAGTAAAAAAAAATATGGGTCAATGACGTTTCGAATTTGAAAACTTTAGTCCGTTAAATCTTCGATTTCATTTTCGCGTAAAAAATGTAAATTTATGTCCTTCCGAAAATCTTCCGGCGTGTGATTAAAAGTTATCTTATTAAAGCTTAATAACTGTAATCCCATTGTGACAGTTTCGCCCTTAATCATTATTATCATTACACTTTTATATCTTTTACCAAGTCGCGCGAGAGTGCCGTGCAACGTAACACGAGGTTCTACCGGAAATCGTTAAAAGTTAAGGAATTCGAATTCTGAAATATTGATCGACAAGTTCCATGAATAAATTGTAAATGCATCCCGAGGGTCTCTGAAGGAATACACGAATATAGTGCCTGTAAAAGGAATTGCCAGATATAATTTTCCCAATACTATCTACACCGCATGGGGACATTAAATTTTTCAGTATCGCACTTGATTAAATAATGTTAAATATTTTCAGCCTCCATCTTTTCCATAATTTATTCATTGTACGACCCATGCACTTGGCTTGAATTTTCCACATACTATTGAATGAATTTATATGTATATCGGCATACATATATTACAGTGCCTTTTACTTTCTTATCTCCAATCGCGTGGGTTTTATTGCAAACATTGGAATGTTTTAGACCGCTGGATAGAAAGTAAAACGAATTTAACGGCAGACCTGTTTGCCGGGTTTAATTAAGTCTCGTTTAAAAATAATAATGAGAAACTTTTGTTATTCGCCAAAAAGAAAATTTCATGTTACTTTGTGGTGCACCGCTTTGATCGCTCATCTCCCGGCTAAAGTTATTGTTGCGCAAGATACATTTTTTCCCGTTCTTTTGAGTTTACATTAAAATTGAAATTTTTATTTAGTAAGTACATATACTAACAGCAAACTCTTTCATAAGAGTTATTGTATTCATAAAATGCTTGTAAAAAATAAAGAACGCCCCGTAAGGAAATGATTGGTACAAGAATGTTACGGTAATTTTTTAATTATATAACACTTTATCCGTTAATAACGATAGAATTGACAATGAGTCTCTTAGATTTCTCTCACTTGCACATTAATGAACCTGTTTCACATGCAAATGAAGAACTGTATAATGATCGGTTAATGATGGCCTTTTAGCATATAGAAAATATGGAAAAACACACCTGCCGAAGATATTAGATTTCCCCAGACTTGCGCCATCTGGTAGAACATAAAAAATAGACCAAAGAACCTCGTGACGAGAACATCTGAGGCTACGTCGGAGAGGGTGGCGTAAGCTTCCGCCGCCACTGTCAGATAAGTGCATTTCGCACACCAAAGTGGTCCCGCGCCAATGCCCACCATCAAACCGGCTGGTATCATGGTGTAGAATTTTGGGTAAAATTGAGCTGCCATGAAGGGCACGTAGGTGAGTATTGATAAGGATATAGTCCACTTACAACCCAGCCAGCTGTAACAAGAAAATGTGATTTTCATGCAGTAGAATTCTTTATCATTCCTCCGTGTTCCACTTGTTAACAAGCTGTTTTCGCGATGGTAGATGTTATCGGTTTTCGATAGAACGGAAAATTTTGTTACTGCACGATGGAGCGAGTTTGTTCATAATTTGACCGTTTCAGTTTCGGGTCCCTTGGGAACCCTTCATGCAAAGTTTCGAGCATTCGCGAACTTCTCGAAATTCTTACCTCGTGTTTCGTTATATAACGGTAGATGGTAGAAATGTGGGCTTTACTTTTTTGTAAACAAGTTCAAATAATACAAGTTTCTCTAGAGTTTTTTTTGGTCTAGACACTCTAACCTTCGTGAAGGTCTTGCGAAACTCGAACTTGCTACGTACGCGACCTGTTTGGAAGTCTTGGGGATAGTTGCAAATTCAGATTAGGGAAGACGAAGATTTTGGGAGTAATTATGATTTGAATAAAAGAACTGTTTACTTGTGAGTTTAATTTGTATCTGGAGGTCCTATAGCTCGAAACTTATTGTGGTCGAACATTTCTGGCTTTGGAAAATGTGGTGCAGAAATTTTTGCACATGGAACTAGTGGGGCTTGGAAATTTCTGGTTCCAAAAATTCGGGTGCCGGAAATTTTTGCGCCTTCGAATTTGTACGCCCTGAAATTCTGTACTTTGAAATTTTTGGTGCCTAGAAATTCCTGCGCTGTTGAACTTCTTGCTTCTGAATATTTCAACATCTAAAAATTGAGTGCTTCGATATTTTTTGTACCCGATATTTACACACCTTTTACAACTTTACGTGTCCCAATATTTGCTTACCCTGGAATGTCGGCTTTTGAAAAGTTCATATATTAAACACTATTGAAACCAATATCGATCGAGATACGTAATTTTATTTACCTAACAAAGAGTGTCAGGTTTACCAAAAGTTACTGTTCCAAGGTGAACATGGAACGTCTACCTGTCCCATGACTTGCAGATTACGGTGTACGTGCACTTGTCGGTCTGTTTATTTCTATTACAGTTCTCCACTTTGTAATTTCTCTCATAGATTCAAGTAAAGGCCGAAAGGTGTACCGTAGAAATAATATGGGGTACGAATGGTCAGGTATTCCTCGTTCATTTGTAGTTATGGTTTGCATGTCGTGACGAGATGACTGACGGAAGTGATGGTGTTGCGATATCAGGCCAAGGCGAATATTTTACACGTACTAAAGTTTACAGTCATAAAACTACGAGTGGGTGCAGCTTGGCAAAGCAAATATTCGTAACTCGGTCGGTTTTCCATAAGTACATTAATTGATTCCTATAATTACAACGATTTCTAAGAAGACAAAGAAAATTTGGAGAGAACCGAAATCGTTGAGGAAATTCTCGGGACTGATTAAAAATAATTCAACGCGAATTTTAACAGAATTTCAAGTGCCCCGAGATGAGGGTAAATATTCGAGGCATACTCGAAGTTAAATAGATAATTGTTACGATTCGTATTTAGAGTACGCCGCGTGATTATATGAAATACACTGTTAAAGACAAAACCCGCTTTTGAAATACTTGACACTTTTCAGGTAAACAGGTCACGTAACGTGGATACAATGCTAAGGCAAAGGAGGTAAAAAGACCGCACCTTTGCAATTCATACCACGTTTTAAATACAGTATAATGTAATACGATGCACCGCATTTCCTACAAAAATAAAATTATAAACGTGTGGGAAATTTGAATTTCACGGAAAACTTAAAGAACGCCAAACCGTGAAATTTTGTGCAACACATTTTCAACCACCGACATCCTTGACGTGAAAAGGAATACCACTCGGCCTTGATTTCTTTTTTCTTAAGTAATTTATGCAAAACAATAAACATATACGTAGACACGTGTATACACATAACGTATAAAAAATGTATACACAATTTCAAGGAAACATCTGATCTCGCTAAAAATGTTCATTAAACGCTAATTACCAATATAAATGTCATTAAAGATACTAATTATACGTCCACCTACACACAATTAGTGAGGACAGCGTCACGTATCAAGGCATTCACGGACGACGAGTTAATTCGCTAGTTCAAAATCGATTACACTTATCCATTATGACGTTCCTCCAAATGACTAACCTGATTATCAGTGCTGGCAGGAAGATATTGCTGAATATCAGGCTTCCATAAATCGAGGCCAAGGTAAACGTTCCCAGAGACTGATCCGCGTTAATCGAACTCTGTAGATTGGTCGCCCCCATAAACGCCGTGAAATTCACCATAAACGCCACTCCTATCACCAGAATGTTTCTCGTAATTCGCCATCGTTCCGAGGGTTTCAAACCTGTCCTCTCGGTCTGCACTTTCACGAAATGAGAGGGTGTATCCGGTTTGTCCGCCATCGTGATTAAATCGACGACGAATGCAAATCTCGCCGGCGAATTAAATTAAACAGTGCGAATCGCCCGTTTCCCGTTTCGCAACGCGCGAAAAGAAATTCGTTGGGGCGGCGATTATCTCGCGACGCCGGCGTTTATCGAAATGATAACATAAATCGTCCAAGTCTCCGCGTTTCGGAAGAAATGTTAGGCGTAACGAAGAACCCGGAGAATGATACGGTTCATGACAAACTTTATCGGTCACTCGGGTTGAAATATTACCGTGATACCACGTTAATGACTGTTTCAAGCACTCTTCACAACACTCTTTTTTCTTCTCCCTTCACTCGAATGGTTATTGATTCCCAATCACTTGTTCTAATTGGGAATAAATCTCGACTTTAATTCATGTCGTCCTCTTTGTTTACCTCCTGTGAATAATGAATGACATCTTCATTATCTTAGTTTACTGTAATCAGCCTCCGTCAAGCGGCCTGTAACAAAGTTTTGATATTTTTACACAGCTGTGTAGGAAGCCTAGAATAAAAAAGGTCGTCAAGTAAGAATAAGTGAAATATATTAAATGATTATTAGGGATAAATAGTCGTAAAGTTTATAATATAAACCGTAGAATATGAAGGAAAGAGACGACAAGGTGTCGTCCGGTGACACATTTAATATAAAATCGGTGTCATATTCTCATCTAAATGTATCATCAGTAGTTTGAAATAGGATATCAATTGAAATTATTACTTGTTCCACGTATCATCATTGTGTATTAATTTCACGAAATCATTATTATGAATTATCAAACCTTTTTTCTAACCTGGATGTATGTATGTATGTACACACCTGCAAAAAAGAGTTTCCCAAAATTCTGAGAGAAAAACCGCGAAATATTTTGCATAAACAAAGCCCGAGTAAGTAAACAAATTTCCATTTTACCGACGCTGAAATAAATATCATTCTAATCCTAACACCAGACGAGCCTTTCTAAACCGTTCACTAGGTTGCCACTTAAATTCCAATTTCGTCATCGATGGCCCTCAGCCAGGGTCAATTTCAGAGACCAATAATTCGTGTATTGTTACTCCGCCATTATGTTCGAACAACGACAAACCCAGGAGACTCTCGGTCTTGGTGCACGACCTGTTTGCCAACGACTGACGGTTCAAACGACATACAACTGGAAACCGCATACCGAAAGATGCACAGTGTAAATGGTGCGAGTACAAATTTGCCTCGGTGAACGGCCGCGGAGGTTACGCTTGGTCTTGGTTCAATCTGTCGTAACGCGGTTATGACACAATGTGTATTACGGCATCGTTAAACGTAGTTAACCGTTCCTTTGCCCCCCCCCCTCCCCCCAACGCTCGGACGGTGTTTTAAGTCGCCCTACGTAGGAGGGCACGCGTTTCCTTTTGCCGGTGTTTCAATTCCGCGGAGCTCGATGATTTGTTACAGATCGAACGTTTCTGCGGGTTTACGTTGAGTGGGACGCTTTGCGAGATTGATGCGTTCGATGGACGAGATGAGAAATCGGAACGGAACGACGAAGGTGGCGCGTAGGTGGGAATTGAAAAATGTTCACGTTCAGGGAGAGAGAAAAAAAAGGGAAAGGAGTGGTCGGAGACAACCGTGATAAGGCACGACCGGTTAAAGAAAGTCATCGGGTTCTGTTGCGAGAGATACTGTTAACGGTAATGCGTTAAAAAAAAAAGAAGAAAGTGAGAAATATGAGAAATTGTGAAAATCCGTGAGAGGGAATTACCTGATATTTGTCAAAATTTCATTTTTTGCGGCGGGGAATCGTTTTATTGGAATATTAGCGATGCTGCTGGATCGAAGTCATCGAGATAATGGTAAAGATTATTTCACCCTACGGACCTGTGATTGGTTTTATCGAGGGGGACACGTTCGATGTTACGACATCAAAGCTTTTGAATATGCATGTTCATATCGGCATATTTATCCCGGCGAACCGCGAGATTTACACGATTTCAATATCCCTTTCGTGGTAAATTGATGCGAAAAATAATAGAACCGCGTCGCGGCGCAAAAACAATAATAATTTCTACTGATAAATATCCAGAGGAATAAACCGAATACATATACGGTTTCATAATTTGAAAGCAAAAATAATACTGTTTCCCCATTTCGCCAGGATATAGGTCCGATAATGAATATTTGTCACGTCGATAAATATTGTTCGATAGTCCTCTGAATATCATAATTCTCCCACGGCCGTGGTAGTGAACAATCCGTTTGACACGCGTCACGTTCCAATCTTAAATTTATTTCCCATCGGCGAATATACTCCGCATAAGTTTCATTTTTATTCCGAACCGATAGATTTCGCTTGCATAGCCGCGACTATCGCTAATACACCACGGTTTTTTTTTCAATCCTGCAGAACAGACCGCCAAACGTTAAGCGCTAAAAAGTGAATTGGCACGCATGCGGCCGGATACGCGTTAAACAAGTAGTGACAGTGTGCGAGACGGAGCCACGTGAAGCACGTACCATAATGTTAGAATTATCCCATCGCGTTACTAGATTGAATATAATATCATGACACAAGAGTCACGTAACACGATCATAATAACCGATTAACATTTCCGTGATATCTTATTGCGTTTAAATAAAAAGGAAACGCCCATAGCCGACGAATAAAAAAAAAAAGTCGATTTTAATCGACCGCAGTAGGAAAGAATAAGTAAAACGGTAACGAGTTTTTCTTCACGATCGTTTTATCAATCGACACGAACGTAGGTACGTTTCGGTGTTAGATGACATAAGGCAACGCCAATCAGCCTCCGGACATATCCACGTTCGAACGTGTAAGATTGCATCGACAGCCTGATTAGTATTACGTTATGCGGTTAGTCTAATACGGATCGATAATCCGTCCTTGAGAATAGGTATCCTTGTTCCTTTCACAGGGTCCGGTCGAACTCGATACATTTTCAATTCCGCACGCGGACACCAACACCACGGATGTGAACGCAGTCGATCCAACGCGCAATTCCATCCTGTTGCAATTAAACTCGTCTTTGACGATGCGTACAAATCGTCGGTATTAAACGGATTATACAAGCGGGTAGCGTTAAATAATTTAAATGTATACGCGGGAAATAATTGTGATTCCTCCGCGGCGACTTTTATCCGGTTTGACGTTCGTTTTTCCATCGTGATTATCGCGATAGAAATTATTCATCCGTTACGGAAGTTAGAGTCCCTGGGAAGATCTTGATCCGATATCGACTTGATATCCTCGCGATCGCGCTAAACGTTACAGGATTCTCGAGAATGTCGAGTCCCGTTGTTACGAAGGAACTCGGATGAAATTTCCTTTACATTAACGACGACGAAACGTGAACGCTCGAGCGTCAGTTTTCTGGAGGAAAAGGATGACCTTCCGCGACGTGGAACGACGGCCAGAAGACTAGAGCCGATGTACCAAGAAGATGCGCGCTCGTGTCGTAAACGAAATGAATTAGCATAACCAGATACCGTGAAACGGGAAAACTATTCGCCGTTTATTGGAAACTGGCCGACGTCGTTCGCGACGGAATCTCGAAACGACGTGGCGTTTCGTAAGTCGTTTGTGTAAACAGAATTTGAAAGTAACGCCGCGAGGAAAACTTTTTTATAGACGCGTGACGCCGAGCATCGCATTGTTTTTCAGTTTCTCTCCCGTTTTGATAACGAATTCTTGTCTTTTCTTTTTTATTTTTCGAGCGTTCTTCTCTCAACGTGTTCCGTCAATATATTTTACATTTCTAACATGGCCCGGTTTCACGGGGTACACTAAACTGTTCCGGCGGGAATACAAATGCACGGTAATTAAAAGTACTCGGATAAATACACTGACGGCTTAAATCTCCGCAGGGGCAAGGGGTAACGTCTTAATCACCGTAATCCTCGTAATTTAAGCGTACAATTTTCGCGCAAGTTTCTCAATTACTATTAATACGTTGCTGCAGAAATTTGCACGACCCGCCCAATTAGCGCCGGTCATTATTCAACGAGATCGCGCCAAAGCGATATTGGTTTATCGCGCGAGTTAATTATTCTACGGTGCAGCTTTCTGTCGGTTTACAACAATAATGGTTTTGTAATTTAAGTATCGACGGCGCGCGCGCGTAAGGTAGATAGCGCGCTGTAAATTACAAACGCGGAATCCTTTCGCGGACTGTGCAGGTGCTAGTGTGTGTATGTGTGTGTGCGCGCTCGCGCACGCTGGCGTGTCCGTGTACGTGAATCGATACGTAAATTATGAGCAAGTATCGAAAATGTCAGTCGCGGATGAGTACCGTAGGCGTTAGCCAGATGAAATTTTGTCGAGAGTAAAACATTTCCCGAGCGACGTATTCATCTGCGACCCGTTGAAAGGTATTCAATATTTTCCCCTCTGAACGATGAACAGTTGTATCTGTAACAGCATGGCGAAAAAACGCGGACTCGGACATTTTACTGAAATATCACCGTGAGCGTCAGAAGTTAAAGCACACGTTGTTGTTCCTCCTCGGTTGTTTTTTCGCGAAATAATTAAAACCGATACGCACAGATGCTGTTTATTTAACGGCTGCAACGATCCCCCGCACGTATGTACGTATCTGGGAATTACGCGAGACTGCGATAATGATGATAAAACTATAATTAAAATAATTGATCGTAAGCGTGGAGCAATCACGGGACTCACGATCCAGTGATAACTTAGATAATCATGTGTAATAACCGTGGAACTTTCTGTTTACCTAGTCTCATAATATGTACTTATATGTATGTCTATAATACTATAGGCGTGACTGATCATACTTTCGTATCATTTGTCATAAATCTAATCCCGCGGTTTGATACCTTTGAAAAGTCCCGTAAAATATGTGTCACGATGTTAATCCGCGATCCCGCGAAAAATTCTCTCGCGTTCTCTCTTAAACAAAAGGGAGCGTAAATAAAAAGTAGGGAAATGAATGTCCCGTGGGTTCTCATGCCCTTCAGAGTATTACGTACGATTAATTTCATCCGCGGCTTTATTCCAATGAATCCTTTAATCATCCCGCGGTCTTTCGTGCAAGACATTCGTACGATTTTAATCGGGTTATTCTCGCGGAAATTTGCAAATGTCAGAGATAAGGATCGCGGATGAACCTATCGACGTAGGGCAGCGTAGGTACCGTCGGAAAATGATAATTCTGATTTTCACAATCTCACCTCCGTGCATTCCGGCATCCGTGGTCGCGAGGAATCCACCGCGCACAGGATTCTTCTTTATTTTAATCGGTCGTCGCTCGCCGACGCTCGTTTGTGTAACCGCTGCGAGAGAAATAAAACTGATTGGGCATGAAACCTTGCGATCAAACTATCGCATTCTGCCCCACCAGCAGATCCCTCTCGTCTCTCCTTCGCGCCGGCACAATATACATGGTCTGTCCGGAAAGTAATAGGACTGAGTCGATTAAAAAAAAACTATTGAGCCAATCGTTATAATTCTTGAAAAACTTTCAAAAAAGGCTCTTTCTGCGTCCATACAGCGCTGCCAGGGCGATTTCCAAGCATTGAAGGCGTCATGGTAAGCATTCTCCGGAATGGCGTTTAGAGCCGCGGTACAAGCTGCTTGGATCCCCTCTTTTCAAAATGATTCGTTTCAAAATGATTTCTTTTCATCGGTATTTTCCGGCGAGGAAACAAAAAGAAGTTCGGGGGGGGCCAAATCTGGGATGTAGGGTGGCTGGGGAAGCGTTGGGATACCTGCCTGGGTCATTTAGCTGGTCACAAGAAAGGAGGTGTGAGCCGCTGAATTGTCGTGGTGCTCCGTCACAATGTCATGAACCACATTTTTTGGTAAATTTAAAATTTGGGCAATTAAACGAGTACTCAGTAGACAGTCAGAGTTCAAAACTTCGAGCACACGAGTCACATTGTCGGTGTTTGTCGAAGTCGAAGGTCTTCCAGCGCGGTCTTCATCGGCGACCTCTTCCCGGCCCTCCGAAAAGGCCTTGTACCACCGAAAGACACTACTTCTTACTAAAGTATTATCTGGATAAGCCTGCTTGATCATATCAAATGTCTCTGTCGCAGATTTACCGCGTTTCACACAGAATTGATTAAATTCTGGCGATTGCCAACCTCTGCTCTAACGAACGCTGCATTTTCTGCTTGTACCGCGGACAAAAACACGTCGCGGGAAAATGGCGGTCCTGACTCTCCAGATGCTCGGAGACAATTGACCAACCCCTCATTCATTAGCTAAGGACCTCCTCTACCGAATCCAGTCGGCACTCGAGAGCTCTGAAGTACAGTCGCGGCGGAAAAAAATCAGTCCTATTACTTTCCGGACAGACCATGTATGTCCAATGCAATATCGTATTTGAGTAGGGATTCTGATGCTTATCGTACCAACGGAGCCTGTGAACACACGGGATACAAAATCTCGTGTGTCGGACTCCTTTTTTTGCCCCGAAATCATACGTCGAGTCGAAATAAATTGGAGGTGTGAAGAGGTTGTTGCGAATGAGACGAGAATTTTTAATTTTGGATTAGGATTGTTGATTTATGGGCGAAATTTTGTGTACACTATCAAACTAGAGGCTTTCGTCGTTTGTTTGGGAGGTTGGCATTAAATTGAAAGAATCATAGTATTTAGTTTATCTTATAGTTTACCTGTTTGGAAATTTTGTTTTTTTTGAATTGTGTGTGTGGTTTTTCGGAATAATTGTAGAAAGTATTTGTTACGACGTGGTTTCTGTGACTAATATTATATTATGTTCTGGAATATTTAATGCAGAGAATTTTTCATTGTCTAAACACCTGGCTGGATATTTCATAAATGTACTGTTTTATTGATCGTAATGGCGATGAACAAAGCAGAATGAATGAAAATAAAACGAAGCCCGTGAATTGTAAGTGTAAATCATTTCCTTGGCAATATATTTGGAGTAGTTCCGTAATGCATACGGCAGTTCTATTAATAAAATGACATAGGTGCTGTAATTATGATAAAACGATTTGCACCAGTCCCAAATATCGGGCGCGTGAACTTTCTTTTAATAGAAAATTAGTGGACAAAACATACGGAAAGCGAAATCATTATTCAAGTCGATTTACGGATTTCATAATTTATATACCGCGATCTAGGGAATTCGCTGATAAAGAGGAAATATTCGATGATTAATTGTTTACTGTACAGTCACATATCTGGATTAAAATCCTATTAATTGGTAAATGAAATTTATTTCGCTCCATGAATACAGTTATCTTCGACAGCAGACCTGGAAATAAAAGTGGCGATATTGTTCTTAGAATCTATTTCAGCAATTTAATAATTTTCTTAACTCGGATTAAACGACACACTTTTATCATTATACATATACACATTATGTATCGTTTGGCTTTTCAAATCGCCTCTTAATTAACGCATCTATTAGAGCACTGATGTAATTAAGAGTGAATAGACCTATTTACCTTGGCTGCTCAACTGACGATACATAAACTGTCCTCATACATGACCGACGTTAGAATAACAGTAATTAGTTATTTCAGTCCCCATACCTAATTATTAACGCAGAAGCATCTGTTTCCATAGAAATCCACTTCGGAAGTCACTCGTCAGTGACGTTTCTGTTAGCCGTTTCTCGTTCCATTCAAATGTATTTCAAAACGACGAGCTCGTTGTGAATAAAATATACAATATGCAGAACTTATTTAAAGATGCCCTACTACAAACAAGAGTTCAATATTTATATCTTGAAAGCATCTCGACGCTTAAAGATCTATTTAATTAATTCCCTCCCTTCTGCCGGATAACCAACGACGAATCTTCGTGGCGTTTCAGAAAAATGTATCGATCTACCCACAAGTTAATTAATTAGGTTTACCGAGTATCGATTTTACTTCCACAGGAGAACACCGCCACATTTTAATGTGGAAACGACCGGTATCTTCTATCCGCATTCATTAATCGTCAGGATTAATCGTTCTCTCTCTCCCTCTCTCCTAATGTAAGGAGCATCCCCGTATTTATAATACCCCTAAACGGTTCTCCCCTAACTTGCGTTTCACATGGCGAAAATTAATCAGCCCGGAGTGTCCCATAGGAAAAAAAAAGAAGACGTGGAAAATACATATACGCCTGAACGTGGAAGCTTGAAAAATGTAAACGACGAATTTCTTTCCTCGTCCAGCCACGACAGAATTATTGATGAAATCTCCGTTAAAAGGCTCGCGAACGAAGAAACTTTCTTACGATGTATCCGTGATTTGATTATCCGTATTTGACTATCGATATTTTCTAGGAGATACGGATATTTATTGCAGATATTGCAGTCGATGGAAGCGATTCGTTTTACGAGCGAGGATAAATCAATTTTCGTGGAATATGATTAATGGAGATTTCTTTTTTCACGTGGCTGTTAAAGCTAGCTAAAAAAAATATTCATAACCTATCTGCGGGACGTCAGGTATGTTTTATTATTTTTTCATTGACACCCCCGTACGGTGCGAAACAAGTGTAAACGTATCGTTCGATCATTATTTTCGTGATGCGATTTCCTTGACGAACGACGTGACAATTTTTATAATCGCATATACAACGGTCCGCTTTGTTTGATATATTTTTTGAAGCTTCGCAGCTGATCGAAAATGTACAAAAGGTATCTGTTGTTTATAAAGTATAGATATTTTCACAGTTGCCGGGCGAATTAATCAATTCGAATTATTTTAAAGCCCTGAACAAAATTTCTGGACCTCGTTCGGTGGATTGAACAGCGAATGGAAATCCGTGTATGTCCGATTCACGGAGATCTTCATCGAAAATACGCGTAATACCACGCTCCTTTGTTCGATCTCCGCTAATGAATTTCTTTTCCTCGTAAACATGGAATCCAGTTAAAATTCTCTCGCTTATGTAGTCGACTTTACTCCGTCGCTGTTCGCCGGCTCTACGTGCGCAGGCATCATATAAAAGTTAAATTCATACATCGCGTGGGATAAACGTGGGAAAATTCAATAACGTAATTACGGAATGACCGTGTATTGTCGGCAATAAATAAAGTAAACGTTGTTTTATTAACTGCGCCAATGTACCCATCAATTTTACGACAGCTTTATCATTTATTATTTCTGAATACACGTGTTCCGTCCTCGGGCTTTCGTAATATAAATATTAATTAATTTCGAGTTTATTAGGATTGGACGAAAAAAAAATTCTTTTCCTCGTTGCGGTTCTTCTTATTACATGTATAAACTGGCTACGGATGAAAATCTCGCGATGAAACGTAATACAGGAATAAATTTTCATTTTTGAAATATCCGAGTAAATTTCAGAGAATCGGAATGGAAAAGCAAGTATTTTGTGATGTATACTTACACGTTAAAATATCATATCACGTTTTCCGCTATAACATGATGCGTTCCGGTATTTATCGAGAAAATATGTTTAACAGTTACAACTGAGAGTTTTCGTTCAACTAAAACGACGACCGTTTTAATTCCCCCGTGAAAGTATCGTAAATCGATTATCACGTAATATCAATTGGTTTTACGTAAAATTGCATGGAGGAAGGATTACAGAATTTCTAGGATTCGTGCTGACGAACCTATTAAAATTTTCGTCCCACCAATTAATTTTTTTTTTTTATTAAAACGACAAACAAATTTTATAATTAATCATTCAATGTTGTTAAGACTGTCCGTCTAAATCAAGGCTCATAGTCCCATAAGACCAGTAGACAATGATACTTATTTTACATTTCGGCAACAAGAAAATAGACTTTTAATTAACTCTAAAAATTTGTCTACCGCGTTTTGTTTTCCACAAATCTAATCATCATTTTGTCCAACCACCACTTCATCAAATTCCAGTGGTCCTGTGACCACAGGATTAGCCATTCGAGATTCACGAGTCATGACCCGTGAAGTTCATCTCGGAATTAACGCTGACAGAAATAATGGCTCGTAAAGAAGTATCACCCACGAATTTTCCCATCAGCCACATTATTCTTGTTTATCACCCGCCATCGGATGGTAATTAACTCGTCACAGACTGATTGCTGTTCCGAATGTCTATGGAGGAGTGTATTTATCTACGAAGAAATCCAGGGAATGCTGACGATAGCCACGGTAACAACGGTATCAGAACAGCGTTCCATTTAAACGTATCACGGTGTTGGAGAACGAGTCTCCCCACGTGCAGTATAATTTTCGTCGGAAACGGATATCAACGATCTGATAGGCGAATGCACAGAGGGGGTAAAGAAAAGTATTCGTTGATACGGTGGATAAAGAGCGAAGGAAAAAACTACGTGGTTCCATCGTGATAGCGAAAGGTGTAACACTCGCATGGCTCTATCAGATAGGTCAGGTAATTCTTAGGCGAAGAAGAAAGATGTAATTCGCAGAGACATTTTTCATGGTGTGAATCGTGCCTCCTTCGATGCTCGTTAGATAACGCGAGGCACAGGGAATACTTTTTAGAGGCACAGTTTTCTATATTATGTAGAATGGATACATGAGTTTTTCTCACACTTGTCGTGTGACGATTCTTATAAAAATTCGTATAATTTTTTTTTCGTTTTATCGTTTGTACCGGGTTACGTATACAATGAGGTAATTAATTTGAAAGAATTTTAATGTTATACTTTTAACAGGTGCGGCCTAATTGACGAACTTTTGAAAATTTGTTGTTGGATTTACTTTTTGTTTCGTTGATTAATGTATTGTATTAGTCAACGAGGGGAAAAAATATGTTAAAAGAAACCTCAGTTTGTTCGTTTTACACGAGAGATAATATTTGTTTTGTCTCAAAACTGTTTATGTATATGGCACTTGTTATGTTTATATAAAAATATATTTTTTTATTATCTTTTTGACGAAAATATTTGCCTCACAACTATGCCGCTAGTGCAGTGTTTACCATAGTATGCCCCTTTACACTCATGTTAAACACACGAGAAATGAAAATGTTACATTGCAATAAATATTGCCATAAACAACACAAAATTTTGTTTTTTTCCCCTTTTTCCAAGTCGTTGAATTCTGACTCGTTAAACGACCGATAATTTGCCAAATCACGTATTCTTACGGCAACGAGAAAATAGTGAAGGCGTCAGGTTTTCCGGGACGGTTCAGAAATAAATCGTCATGGCGACGAATCGGAATTTCAGATGAACGTTCATAGGTCCCCGTAAGTGCCGGTTAGAAAGGAACCCGGGGAGTTCTACGAAACTGTAACGGACCTAACAAACCGTGCCCTTTCTTTTATCGTCGCCGTAAAATTCCGTACGTTTGTCGTGATTCCGGAGGGTAAATGTCATACATAGAAATCGGGATACGATGCCTAGGGAGCGTGAAGAATCGTATGTAAATTCCGACAAGGAAACAAACCTCTCAAAAGTGCTCCGTTACGGTGGCTTTAAGACCTTTCCGTCAAACGTAAATGTAACTTACGGTACCGCGCTTTAAATGTTCATTTGCGGTCCACTTTACGCGGTACGAGCTTTGAAATAAATAAGAAAAAATTCTTACTGCGAGATAAAACAAAATGAGTGCACGTATATATATATATATCACAACGTTATTAAAATTTTAATTGGCGCGATCGTTAAAGATGATCATTATACATATATCTCAAACGAGGGAGACTGCAAATCAGTGCGAGACAAAATCCTGTATTCGTATAGTTTCACGGACTACAAATCCATAAAATAAATCTTCTGATCGTCATAAATTCCGAAGAAACGGGGTTAAGTTCGCGTTAGAACGTGCGAGGATTAAGTACGACCATAGGTTGCAGTGCTTCAGCACAGCGCTTAAATGTAATTATTTTTTTCCACTGTACCGAAGAATATATTTCACCGTCTGTGTGTCTATATGTGTGTGTACGCGCGCTTTTTTCGAGCCTAGTAAATCCCGAATTAAATCTATGACCGACTTTACGGGACACTAAGAAATCATCTCACCGTTGGCCTGCGAATTATCCGAGAAAATTTACCAGCCGTTTTCGCCGCAGATTCGTTATGTCTGAAAACGACGACTGTGAAAGATTTGTGACGCGTTAAATCTCGGATAACTTAAATTGCACGGAAACTGCTTGGCACTGTGTGTGGTTCTTTGAACGAAATTTATCGTCATCGATATTACTTTCAACAATTTCAATTGCTTCATTTAAATGCGAGACTTTTATTTACACGTATCATTTTTCTTCACCTACGTGTCGTTATATGTATGTAGGTGTTCGCTTCGGCATGATTTGTACGAGCGAAGCGAAATTTTTCATATAATTAAACGTAGCGTCGATCGGCGATATTCCGCTCCCAATGAAAAGGTTAAATAAACTGTCAATTAAAATTATCCGACTCACGGGTGATTCATTTGACAGCGCGCAGAATTTCTTTTTATATTACACGTCAAACATTCGATTTCTGACAGGTTGAGGTTGTAATTTCTATTTTGATTACCTGGATATTGGTTTCGCCATCATTTTTCGTTTGTAAGCTTATTCCCTGCAAATATTTGATTTCTGGTGTAACATGCACTGGTACCAAGATTCATCTACCCGTTCAAATATGGATGTTTATTAATGTTACGATGAAACGCGTAATAGCAGAATACTTTCAAAACAAAAACAAGTTAAATTTTGTGTTTGCCTAATATATCAAATAACGAGTATTAATAATGTTTATACTTTCTGGCTTCATCCGTAAAATAATTTTCGTGTGGGTGACTCAATATTTCCGTTTTGAGTAGTAATTTTGATGATATTCATTAGAAATTTATACTAATTTCATGAAAATGTTAAATATTTTAGATGAGATTTTCTTAAAATACAGTATTACGTCGTATAAACTAAGAATGTGATATTTTCAAAAATTTGTTATTGATATTTTCACATCTTTCTCATAAACAGTCAATACCAGGTGGTTTTATGCATTTAACAACAAATACGATTAAATCAAAATTAAACTGTTCAGGATTCGGTTTGTTAAAAATTTACTTGTTTTCATTTCAGTGTATCACTTTTAAGTCTTCGGTATTTTTAGTCTCGATTTAAAAAAATTAATGAAATTAACAAATTCGGGAACGATACAAACCAATCAAGTAACTACGAACATTTTCAAATTTCAATTTTAGAGTTCGAGGGCGTACGGTCGATATTTTTCAATCGTAACACAGCGAATCGTCAGCCACATCGTGTAACATTAAAAATGCTTTACATCGCAGTAAACGCTCGCGATGAGAAAACACAAGTGGAACATAAAATGCGTAATACATCGTGAACAACGGAATGTTAGACGATAGAGTGCAAATTTCCATGCATTATAAACAATAACTACAGCCCTTTGCTCTATTGATTTCGTATTCAAATTTCCAAACGGTATGTACGTAACTCACAAAAAAAACGGATTTTCCAGAAATTTCCGGACACGTTTTCAATTTCACGTTAACGTCGTATTTTCCGTGGCACAGTATAAACAATCCGTATGTTCTTGATATTTTCAGGAAAAGAAAAGAAAACAAAAAACACATCCACGTACGCGTTGAAAGAGCACGACGAAAATTTATCTATCCCCTTAAATTTACAATTCTGGAAGCTCGGAAATTTTCGAGCACGCTTTTTTGAAGCACATTCATCTTCCTTCTTTATGTTCGCTTTTCCGTATCTTAAAATCTGTTAGCTGCATTGTTGGCACGAAACACTCGGGTATACGTATTATCATTCGGCCAGCCATTGTAATTAATTATTACACGTGACACGACAGGAACGTTCTTGGATATCATTTGCATGATACTCTTAAAAAGACAAATTGCATCTCGTTTAATTCCAGCTCGCAGAAAATAGAGAACCGTTGGCAATAGGTGAAACGAACGTTAAAGAGAAACTAAAAGAATTTCCCTCGCGGGGATTTTTGCTATAAAACAGAGCAAAATAAACAGAGTACATAATGCAACAATTCACGCTAAAAAACTCACGGTTCCCTGATGTATTAGTTTGAACACTTCACGAGAGTTCTTCGCGAACACTTGAAAATTGGGAAATATTCTTTTAACGAGGTATCGATACTCAATTTGATTAATTTCGGTTTAATGTACACACACTATTAATTTCTGGTAAGCGGCCACTAGTGAGAAAGTGTGGGATCGTACTTATTAGGCGAACGATTCTGCAGATCGCAATTAACAGCAAAGAAACGGATTTCGAGTAATTAACTTCACCCGAGAATTTCTCACTCCCTGCACTAACATTTAAATGAAACTCTGTGACCCCCTCTGATTGCATTGTTGATCACATTTTTAAAGACACGCCCTCAAACAAACAGATTTACCCAAACATTCTTCAATCTGTATCAATCGGCGAAATTGAATAAACGTCGGAACACAATTCGCGAAATAGCGGCGACCAACAAAACGCTCCGGCGTATCAAACGAACGGGTTCGAAAGCGGCAACGCCGAGCAATTAATCCGACATGGAATAATTAGTACCTCGTCGTTCCGATTTCGTTTTACAGCTCAATAATGACGCGTCTAATGAATTCGTCACGGGTCCATCGAGAATTTCGTATCCGCGAAATGAACTAAACGCAAGCGGTGTAGAATTACCCGAAATTCAATGACACTCGGGTCACGTTTCGTTTGTGTATTTTCAAAAATGTGGAATCCCCGGGAAGATCGTTTAAAAATTAGCGGCTTCCACAAGAACTTGAACACACAGCTGAATTAATAAATGGTCGGAAATCCCTGATACTTCTTTACGCGTTACAATTCCCCCGTGTTTCCACGGATTAATCCTTTCATCCGACGAATTCACTTTGCGGGTGAATAAAGAAAAACGACTGTACATATGTATTTACTAAATATAAACGGATTCCTCACGGCGATATTTTCATTTCCCGCTGGAGCTTCTTTCGTGGTGCTCTCAGTTTTTACCACTCTTTATCTAAACCTAAACATGCGAATTTCCGCGCATAGCAATTTTAGCACGGTGATCGTTCTGTGCTGTAACTTTGAAATACGTACCTATTCACGATTCTCTTTTACTTTCGAAATTATTTACACCACTAGAGGTTAATATCATTTTTACAGAAGGGGCGGCGAACGAATTTCGCCGGGAAAATGTGAAGTTGCGAATTCGTATAGGGAATTCATGTCGTACTGCGAAATAACTTCCGCGCGAAGAATTCTGTAGTACCGCGAGACGAGTACGATTTACACGGTTATTCCCGAGAACTCTTACAATACTTTTGCGGCACGGAATTTACATCGTGAAGTTCACTTCAGCGGTACTTCGAAATTAGCATTCCCTTGGAAATGTTCCAGGAAATCAAGATTGTCCGAGGAATTTACCACGGCTGGCAAACAAACGAGCAGAGAAACAAATTTTTCCAACTGATATATGTATGTATACCGAAACGTCATCGTGTAAGTTTCGCGATATTTTTCGCCGACGATTTGCATTGTAAAGCGAACACACGGGTCCCGCGAAAGTCTGCCTTAGGCATTTTGTAATGACCATTTATAATACTCGACTTTTGTATTTTTAAAGTGAACCCGCGGCGCGATATGAAATGAACTAGATTGATGATATCCTTCCATGTAACATTCAACGCCTCGCTGACAATGATGTAAAACGTCTCCTAAGTTTACACTTTATTTTTTTGGCTCATAGCGATGTATTGTCAGCGTGGCCGCTAAAAAATTGGAACTGCATTTTGCAAAGATTCGAAGGGGAACGTCTTCGAGATATATAAATTGGACGATCATCTGAATTGTAAATGATCCGACACTTTGCCTGAATTATTTATTACTGAATTATACCCTGTTCTTTCTTGTCACGCGTCCATATATTTCATGGTGTATTTTGGTGAAAACCCGAGCCGATATGTCTGACGGATCTGCCACCTGATTTATAAAATTATTCGATAGAGAAAAAATATTCAATTTCGTTAGTGCGAAGGATCGGAATATAGAATACAAGGACGAGATAATAAATTAGAAAGATACAAATGAATTTGAAACTGCTGATATCACGCGAAAAAGAATCGACGGATCTTTATCCGTGTCGCTATAAAAAGTTAAAGTCATTTGAAAAACCGACTGCAAGACATTATTCAAAAATCGATAGACAATGTGGCTGCTGAAAATTGGCCACCGGGAAACCCGACATCACGCGAAAAATAAACACAGTGAAATATAAATTGAATGGAATGCTCCGTTTTGAAAAACACGTCAGTGGATTTGTTATCGCCTGTGAATGGTGAAAAAAAGGTTTCGAGCATCCATTCGTGCCAGCAATCCTGGCAAAAATTCAACGCAAATCAACGGGATGGAGATCGTTTTCGATAGAAACTGCGCCCGACGTTTTTCCGGCTTTTGCATAGGAAAGTTGTATTCCTCCGTTCACCACCTAGACAAAACTTTTTATCGCCTGTTCAACTTTTCCGCGTGGCCGCGGGGTACAGGGACGTTTGTTTTGCTTTTTCTGCAAAGAATAATCCTGCACTTTTGAAAACGCCGTCGCCATTGCCGGCACACTTAGGCGAATGAAATATCTGCGGGGACAAAAATGACCGGAATTTCACCCGCTTTTATTATTACAAGAGAAGCAAGAGATGGTGTTAGTGTAGAATTTAATTTAGCCGCTAATTAATGGGTTGGATATTATCCGCTAATTTTTAATTACTTCACATTTTACGACTAGATGTTCTAATTGGCTCTTTCTCTTTCTTCTTTTTTTTAATATTTTAAATTATCTGATATAATTAAGACTTGAGTATTCTACTTATTATTACTTTCGGAAGTGGATTGTATGACCAGGAGTGTTGTATGCTTTGAGGGGTCCCAGTATAAATATTTAAGGATCCATTTTTCCCTCGGGAATAGCGGTACTCTCACGAGGAGATTTTTATCGACCCTCGGGTAACATTAAGCGTCAGCTGTTTTATATATTTATCTCTGTAACATCTTCCCGAAATAATGTAATTAATACGTGAAATATGATGGACGGAAAAGCATTCTCTTCGGCGTAACATTCACATTATCTTGCCTTTGGCAATTATCGTTTGTTTTAAGCTGAAATGCCATCGAATAATAGAACACGTTTTATAACATTCTTGAGCAGTTACCGTAATATACAAAGTGATGCATTTTAATGTGATCGACTAAAAATTCTTGTTGTTTAGTGGTGTATGAAAATAAAGTTCTCAGAGAATAGTTTACAGTGACCGTATGAAGTATTTTCTTAAACTTGCCGATATTTTTTAGTACAGTCATTAATGCAATTGTCAAAAAGGGCAACATATTGTTGAATTTTTACATACTTGGACACTATTTTTTACATTTTAGGGGCATCGATCCGTATTCTTGACATCCGAATTGTATGATAAAGTATGTGCTCATATTTTTAATGAAAGTTTTTCAAATTTTCGATTTCAAATTTACCTGTCATGTAGAGAATTTTTCAATCGGGAACAGAATCATTCCAGAATCTATTCAGTATCAAATTCCTGGACTGACTGTGCTTGACTTTTTTTTATATTACACAAAACGTTGAACTGCCAATCGAAAATCGGAAATTGTAATAAAAAATATAGTGACCCGTTTTTGTGGAGAATAGAAAAAACACAAAAATGAAGATAATGTATACATATATGTATACATATGTATACATATATATATGTTCTGCAGGTATAGATTCGTAACAAAGACGTAGATATTTTACAAAATCTGACTAGTCACTTAAAAAATTATGAACATAAACACATCTTACCGTGTGCATTTCAAAAATTTAATATTCGTAGAAACTTGAGAAGAAAATGCGTTATTTAATTCGTTGGAAAATCTTTCGGAGATACCACGGCGTAATCATTTCATCTACGGGGTAGAACTTTAATTAGGGAATTATAATTATACCGTGGAACGGGGTGGTTTTCTTCGGCGTAAATTTTATAACGTTTTAATTAACCAGTGCTGGAACATTTAGCGAGTCAGAAAATAGTCTCGTTGCGGGAACAGGAAACGGACCAGTGGGAATACGAAATGAGCAGTTCCATTTCGCTTGATTTTTATGGCATCCCTTCAGGGCTCCGCTCTCGTAATTCTGTATCGTCAATTTCACCTCCGATCTGAAAATTCTCACAAATTCACATTGATACTGTTTTTTTTTTCTCGTCATAGATTTGCAGTCCGCGAATCTGCACGCGAGCGCGAAACTTCTAACACTGATTGTAATCTGCAACTTTCATGTCGTCTCGAAAATGTAATTGTAGATCGAATTCGCTGTAATTAGCTGTGGACTAATGTAATATACGTTTTATCAATCCGAAAAAACTGCTT
This sequence comes from Mimumesa dahlbomi, assembly GCA_917499265.3. Lineage (NCBI taxonomy): Eukaryota > Metazoa > Arthropoda > Insecta > Hymenoptera > Crabronidae > Mimumesa > Mimumesa dahlbomi. The sequence goes on from OU824124.1 coordinate 9,619,685, forward strand.
AGCCGTTGAGTAAAACGTGTTACTGGATTATTTTCCATCGGAGTTTCGAATAGCAATTAGTTAATTAATTTTAACGTCTTTCCTCGTTAACGTTAATCATGGAAGTTACGTGGAAACAAGAAATAATTCATCCTGAAAATTATTCCGCCGGGCGACTGGAAGCGAACAATGGTAAATGTATTTGACGGAATAGGGCAAAAAATTCGGTAAATCAGATGGCAATTATAATGATATTAAATTGTTCAATCGTCGTGAAAACCGAAATTTTTCATTGCGGCGACACTTAAATTTCAATCGCAGCTCCATTCGCGACATCTGACGCCAGTCGTTTTATTCGCAACTACATACTTGGAAATAAAATGAAACACGGCAAATCACTCACGATCGCGGATTACTTTTACGCGATACAACTGTCGCTAATAATTAGAATAGAAAGTTTCCGAATGAAATTAAATTATATACATAATTGCGGCGGTAATTGTAACACTGGCGTGACGTGAAATATATCCGGGAAAATTGGATTTATTCCTCATTTTCCGTTTCATCGATCTACGTTAAATTTATATATCTATAGTAGACTCCCGATAATTTTCCGAACGGCAGAATTTAATTAAATAGAACTGATCCCATTTCCGAACTTTAGTTTTACGCATCGATCATATTGTGTCGAAGCACGAACGGTTGTTTCCATAATGATACCGTCATTAACTTTCAAATTTCTATCGAAAATAAACGCACGGCTACTATTTTAGATTATTAAGTTTGCATTAGTATATTCGACATGTGGCATAACCGGCAAGTAATTAATGTGAAACAAATTATGATAAATATCTCGCGATGATTTATATACAACACATGAATAATTTACCCGATAATTACGCAAAGTGTTAAATAATACGGAATTAATGCGAGTACGGTAGATTAGCAATGATTAAATATTAAAGCATGGCTGTATGTACGTGAAATTTTCATTGCAGGCAGACGGAAATTAATCGAGTGAAAGTTCCCGCCCAACAGATTCATTCGCCACTTTGAATTCTCATCTAACTTTATTTTTTCCATCTCCAGTAACTCACGAGTGCAATTCGCTAGACACATACAAATTCACGAAACTTCAAACCGACGTCCGTCACGATGAATCATCGTTCCCCGAGAAAAGTTTCCAAAGGTGAAAACTTTCCGATCAGCAAGGAGAAAAGATACTTTTCAAGAAAACCTTTCGGTTTCGATTCACTCCGCCCTTTTCGCAGACCTTTGGGAACTTCTATCGAAATCGAGAGCTTGATCAACGAATCGAAATTTCCACCGTGAAATATATATGTATATATGTCACCCGCATGATTGAAAACGTAATTAAAATGTTCCATTTGACAGGCGATAAAAAGGACTGTGGTGGAGTTGAAATTTTTTTCCCAGGATTTTCCGGCCGTTAAAATGAATTAAAATAGATAGTACGGTCACTATCTGAGGACATCCTTAAATCGTTTGATCTTCTGGAATACTGGTTACAGTTTTGTGAGAGGAAAAACTAATTTGACGGAGCTAGTTACTAGGCGGCGTTGTAGTTTTCGGAAATTTACAGCGAAAGTAGTTAATAACATCTCGTGTCATTTATCAAGATGCATGTGCCCATTATTATATTAAGTATTGCACACATGTAGTTCCAGCATTTCGTGTAAATAAAAGCTAAACGTTTGGTTTCCGGTATGTTCTTAACGTGAGAAATTTCTTTTAAAACTCAAGAAAATGATTTTTCTTCTAATGCAATTATTTTGTAAACGTATATTAAAGTTTATTTGAAAAATTAGTTCTTGTATTTATATTATAAACTACGAAGATTTGAATTTTATTAAAGTGATTAACTACAGGCAAAAAAAACATCAGCTAGTGTGGAAGAAGGTATTATGCAGAAATTATTCTAATTTTAAAGTGCTCGCATGTTCGACGAGGTTTATGGAAAAACCTTCTCTCTTTTAATCAACTCGTTAAAGTTTCTTTCTGAATGTCGTAAGCTCAGAAATGCTTCGAGAGTGCATGCAAAATCTTGTCGCACTTTCTACAGATATAAAGGGTGCACGTAAGGGTGGAGGAAAGAACAACGTTTTATTTTTCCTATATTTCTACAGAATTCGTCCGAAAAAGGCAAAATTATTAAAGTAATCGTTCCGCAATTCGACAATCATTAAAATATATCGTTGAAACAATGAAATTCGTACTTCGCTATGCATACAATAGAACTTCATAAGTACGATAACGGTAAAATCAAACCGCGCCCCCATTATCGGTTTTTCGAACGATGTAATTTTTATGGTAATTAAATTCTCCTTCGCAGCCGGCCAGTTCCGCCAAGTAGTAAAAGCAGTTGACAAACTTCGCCGTTCTTACAACTCGTAAAAAAAAAGAACGGCTTCCCGCGACCGCCACAGCGCGGCACGTCAAACTTTTGTTTACAACTTCCGGCGGTAATTAATTCCCGCGATTAGGACCAGCTACACGGCGAAGTTGGACCGCGTAAATAAAACCGGATGAGCGGTCCTTCCTGCGGCCCAAATGTAACCCGCCGGGGTCCGTTGTAAATTGTTCGTCCCCCGAAACCCGGCAAACTTTGTTCGTCGTTCGTTCCGCGCAATCGCGTCCCCGTTCTCCATTCAATCATGGGCGCGAATGTTCGTTTCTAAAGGGAAAGGCGATGATGAAAAAGGTTGCCGTCTGTAACTCGCAGGACAGTTTTCGGACATCTGTACTGGTTATATAAAGACCTCGGAGTGTATCGGTCGGCATTTTTATTTGACCGACCGTATGAAATCCGACGTCGGGCTCGCCAGTAAATCTTAAACTGAGTTTTCCATTTACTTCAACGACATTTGTACAGATTTCGGTAAGCCGGATACCTTTTCCCTCTCCCTCTTTCTCTTTCTCTCTCTTCCTCTTTCTTTTTGTCTCCAACTTTCTCTATCTTTCTCTTTTTCCCCATCTCTCTCGCCCCCTCCCTCTCCTCTTTCTCGTCTGTTTTATTTTTATTTCTCCCTAGAGGGATGGCGGGAATAAATCAATTTCTGAAGCTGCGCCGAGCACGAAACAATGACGTCGGTGCACCGACATCTGAAAATTGTGCCTGCGAGCGCGGCCATTTTACGATAGGGCCGCCGCGTGCCGTTGTTTTCCCTCTTTCCCTCAGTCTCTCTCTCTCTCTATCTTTTTTTTTATTAGGTGATAAACGGGTTACTATCCGACGGAAGTAGAACTCGACGAAGAGAACTGCCGTTCTGCGCTACGGGCGTGTGTAACGAGCTGGTTTAACCGAGACTCTGATGCAGTTGCGTTTACGGACGTCAGCTTTGTTTCGGGATACATAGATGGAAATTCATATGTGTGTGTGGGCGCGGGGAACGTTTTGAAAAATTGTTTCACCATCGGATATTTTTATAATTTCGTTTCATTAATTTCTCGTTATACGTATGTATGGGGCCGTGCACCGGTTTTAATCGGTTTTTTCCCTGTTTGTACGTTTTTTTTAATCAATTGCATCAATCTGTATGCATGTATGTGTGTTTGTTTCTATTCTTTTCAATTCGTTTCCAGCTTCTGCTGCATATTTCGGTTTCTTGGATTGTTTGACAGTTCTGTTTCGTCCGTACCTGTCAATTTAAATATTTTTTTTTTAACCGATGCTACGTCCAGTTTTTTTTATCAGTTATACACTTCGTTACATCTGCGACTATCTATTCGTCTTTCGAAATAGCACGAGCATGGTTTTTAATAACACTTTTCCGTGGCCGAGTTTTTAAATAAATGATCGATAGTGGGCAACACTCACGGAAATGGAAAAAAAAAGTGGTAAAATGAATTTCGGAACTCGGGGGAAAAAACTGGGCGGAACGACTCCGGAAAAACGTTACTTTGGAGAGACTATACGCGAAGTTTCAGCCAAAGCACGTTACAATTAATCCCTTCATTACGAAAAGAGGTTTTTTGTGATACGGCTTGTTATTAAACGCAGCAAAACTCGACTTCGAGTGACACCGTTAATGAGTATATCTATATTACGTAATACATGAGTTGATCAAAATTTCAATTGAAAAAGTTGCCGGAAAAAATATCCACAAAAAGCATTGAAAATGCAAAGCTATGGGCCAAGTACAAGAGAATGTTACATTGGAATAGGTTGCTCATTAACATAAACTGCATTTTACACAGGATTTGAAATCAATCAAACGTGAGCAAGTACAAATTATTGTAGAGCAACGACGCAATACTATCGCTAAGTAAATATATTCAATTAACTAAATTTCCCAAAATATGGTGTCTTCTCATTTAATGAGTAAATCTGTTTACTGCTCTATTAAATGTACTTGGTGGCCCGCTTTTTACGAAGGTTCGATGGTAAAAACGTAACGTAACAAACATTTCTAATTTAATACGTTAACAATCTGGATGTGTGTGAGAGGAAATTACATATACATATTGTAGTGTATTTCAACAATTGATGTTAAAATAAATTAAAAAGGAACGACGGGAGATATTTAAAGGACTTTCATTCTAAACAGTAAGAAGCCCACTTTATACTGTGTTTTAGCAATTCCCTTTTAATGTCGCACATTCCCAACTATTTAAGCTTAGGGGAGTTGATACTACAGGTATTTTTTACCATCGAACCTTCGTAAAAAGCGGGCCACCAAGTACATTTAATAGAGCAGTAAACAGATTTACTCATTAAATGAGAAGACACCATATTTTGGGAAATTTAGTTAATTGAATATATTTACTTAGCGATAGTATTGCGTCGTTGCTCTACAATAATTTGTACTTGCTCACGTTTGATTGATTTCAAATCCTGTGTAAAATGCAGTTTATGTTAATGAGCAACCTATTCCAATGTAACATTCTCTTGTACTTGGCCCATAGCTTTGCATTTTCAATGCTTTTTGTGGATTTCACTCCATTCGTAGAATTATGTAAAGTACAGTATATTTTTTATTGAAATACTTGTTATTAAAGAAATAAGGAAATCAAGAAATCAGGGAATGCAGGAAAATAAAGGAATATACAGATCTCATTATTATAATAATTTTGCAATCATGATGTGGCAAAATGTAAAAAATTATCCTTTAAATGTTATTTATGTTTAAAAAATATAGTAACCAGAATTATCTATTTTAAAATTTTTAAAAATTCTTTGAAGACGTGAATAAAAAAATCAGAGACTTTTCCGGAGACAGTAAACATTTAGCCTACTAGGACTTGCATATATTGTCAGTAATATTGAAAAAGAAAACACATTTTATGGAATTAACAAAATAATAAACATTTACTTATTGCAAGACAGTGACGATTTTGTAGCTTTGGTTTTTAAATTCATAATTCGAAAATTATAATAAACATAGAAGTGGCCAAAATGGTTTTATGAAAACGGGGTAAATTTAAAATAATGGTTAGTGTGAATTGCTGAAAAATGTTTTTAACTTTAGAACTTTATTGGTCAAATGTATATCCTTATAAACATTTTTCGATTTACGTATAACAACGTCATCATGTCCGTTAATCTTACGTATATTTCAACGACGGGTTTGAACAAAAAATAGTTTTTAAGTAATATCATAACACTGTTACAAATAGATAAAAAACAATTCGGAGATTCAATAGCCGAGATGGTAAAGTGTCAATACGAAGCATGTAAGAAAGATTATTTAACAGTGCTGGATAACCCGATAAAAATAATTTGCCTACTTTTTCTTGGAAGACCTGTTTATAGAACAATTTGATTATGTACTAAAGACGAGCTTGTAGAAATTTTAAGATACGCTTTGACATGTATCGGAGTTCTAAAAGTGAAACACATTAATTATTGATAACACTTTGAAAATTTCCGAATGACGTACTAATGCGTGCATCACGAAGGTGTCTACCTTTCCCTCTTTTTCGTATACATAGTTCCATCTTTCTGTGGCGTACTATTTCTCCGGATATAAACAACTGACAAAGACTTCGCTTTGTCTCTATCTTTCAGTCGCTTCGTCGCGCTTGCACTAGCCAAACAAGCGACGCGACGTGGCCACGCAAGCATGTGTGAGAGCGCATTTGACGAGAAAGCAATGCGGAATTTAACATGATTCGAATTTTTCTAGCATAAGGGCCTCTCTGTCTTTACTTCTGTCTGTCACGCTCGCACTCCGAGCGCAGCCGTAGCGACAGCCGAGAGCAATATTTCGGTGCGTCTTCGCCAATCGTGGTCACTCATTAATTTTCTTCTAAACATTTCTGATTATTTTATCGGGCATTTAAGTAAAATTTGTTTTCAATATTTTTAAATTTATTTTTTATTCATTTGAAAAAAAGTCGGCGTTTAATCTGTTTTAAGCGTATTGTTGCGATATATTGTTAAGCCTAAGTTTCAAAAATCAAATACATTTCTTCTACAATTTAAGAAACCATTATGTTAAATTTATAAATTATTGATAACCCTTGAAGATTTTCTGAATACCAATAAGCGACTCTTGTATTTGGTCCGAGACAAAACCTTGTCTCTTGATTTTTTCCGGCATAATATCTTAGATTACATAGAAAAATCTACGTTATCGGCAGAAAAATTATCTCGCATGGTATGAAACATATGTTAGGGTTTGACACCGGGCTGCGTGACAGGCTGGAGATGAAAATGACGATGGAGATGGAGAAGGAGGAGAGGAAGAAGACGACGTTTCTTACAAAAACGTCGACTTTTTAGATCAAAATATCTCGCAATTGGCTTGATGGATCTTCTCGTAGTTAGGCTTAAATTAACCGGGTGGACGCCCCCTACAAGAATATCACCATAGTTTGGGGGAAATATGCGGATTTAATGCCGTTTGAATACCCCGAAAACCTCGATCTAATTCTTCCGGAAAAGAGTAGTTCAGGTCTACCAGTCGGGAACTCTTGTACTTGGCCCGAGTCAAGACCTTAACTCTTGATTACCTAAGTAGCGGTGTATCTGAAATAAAATCCATTTTTTGTTGAATCAATAAAGATTAAATTTCACATATTATTAAAGTAGATGGTATGCATATTTTGATATACACTGTTGCCAAATAAATTACACCGTTATATGGCACTCAGTATCACAGACAATTATCGGGATAGAGAGAGAAAAATGTTTTAAAGAAGCTTCTAGATGTTGTACTTACAAAAAAGATATACCAAGGGCAAAAAAATAGAAATTTGTTCGTCATCGTAAATGCAAATTAGTTGTAGAAGCTCGTTAAATTTGAGGTGCAATTAATCACGGTACACGAGTGCAATACTGTAAACGCGTGAGGCGGAACAGTTAGTTAAAATATTTTACGTTTTAATTAACAGTAACTCGTCTGTGTATCATTCCGCTCGTCGTGCAGGATTACGAATTTTCAGGGGAATAGGAATTCATGTTTTTGCGAGTAACGAAAAGTAGTATAAAAACAATTGGACTTATTACTTATCAGGATTTCGCCAATAAATAGCGAATTAATTAATAAAACGATCCACCTCGCAATGAATTTCGATTCCGTGCTGCAATCGTTGCATCGATTTCAAATCCCCGTTACTTTGCCTAATTGTGCCCCAGCTTTAATCATAATTACGTATAATTAATTGAACATTTAATATCAGTTTTAAATCACCAAATGAATTAAAACGTACCTACGACTTTCTCAACTGATGTTCGTATACAAGGTGCAACAAAACATCGAGAACCTTTCTCAATATCGATTGTACACATATAAAAAAGCCAATAATCTTAGGTTCTTAAATAATCTGTTTGTAACTTTTTGAAAAATTATATCTCCAATTTGGCACTGATTTTTATTTTACTACCACCGGAAGGGATCAAAGTTTGTAAAAAATATACATATATTGATATACATAACTATTCTCGGAAAGGAAGATTTGAGGAATCCCCCTAATTTTTCTCAAGTTGTTAAACATCTGCTATGATATACGGCGACGAAGTAGGTTATAATAAATAGAAAAAAAAGCTACCTAGTTGTATAGCACCTACTGGATTTTATAAACTTCGACCTCTCCCGGTAATATTCTGATAAAAATCTCGACGACATACATTTTCGGAAATATAAATTTTGATAATGTTCCTCAAAAAGAGTTGGTTCGCGGACCTAATTTTATTGTATTTTTCTTCGTTTATTGGTGTATACTATCGATACTCGAAAACATTCTCCACTGAGACGGGCTTCTTTAATACTAAAGTCGGTTCTCTAATTATAATGGAATCTATCAACGAAATAAAAATAATTCCTTATTTGGCCCTTTAAACTTTTAGGACCGAAGCGTTGGAATCTTAATTTTCAAATAACATAACAGATCCGCATTGTGAATGGGTGAGTGTTTAAATTACAAATTAAATAAAATTCCAATTTATTTAAGTCTATTGATCGGTTAAAGGGACGAAGAGGAATTTGCTTTTCTATTATACATATATTACCGATCGTTAGAATTATCTAAGTAATTAATTTAACAATGAAGTCTGAGCTCCCATGTTATATGAATTTTACATAATCCTTGCATCAATGTATATCGTAAGCCTATTGAAAGGCTAGAGGTACAGTATAGACGAGAAATTAAATATTTAACAAAGGGGATTTTTATTTTGAAATATTTCAAAGCATAATTTGTTTTAATAAGGTTTCTTAAAAATTCAATAACGTCAGAAAAATGTCTAGAAGAAAATTGAATGCTTCTGTAGAAATCAGTGTCTGAATGTGACAGATACCTTAATTGTATGAATGTTAACAGGTTCTGTATTCATTCTTTGTAATTTCCGCATCATTTTTGCGAGGCTCTGCGGCGTAGAATTCGTCTCACTGGAACAGTTTTATTATTCAAGATACTTATCATGGCAGTGAAATAACGACCCGAAACTACGAGGAAAAAATAGAAACGCCATCTGTTCCTTAAATCCGAATTTCTAATTTATGCCGTATGTAATTCCCAAATGACTCATTAGTTTGGCTCTACAGCGTAAATTAAAAATACTCTGAATGAAAGTCTCTCTTGTCACCAACAATTATCAAAAAAATTTTCTTTAAAAATTTCATTTTTCAATGTACAATATTTTCATCCCCTATTCATGACGCTAATAATCACATCCTACATGTAGTTCACGCTACGTTAAATTCTACACAAAATTAAAAAAGTCAACGAATCTCTTCGTGAAAACATTATGAAATGTCCCAAAATTCTTCGTAAAATCCGTCCACTGAAAATATTAATATTCCCAGCATCCGCATACACGAACGTCCAAATAATTCCCCTCTATAAAACACCGAATGCCAACTTTCACATGCAAATAAAAAAAAAACAAAAGAGTAGCGATAGAGCCGTAGAGCGTACCAACAAATCCCCGTAAAATCCCGAATCTTTCTCGGTCATTTCCCTAATACCACGTCGTTATCTCAGACAAATGAACGCACGCGTAATAAATTTGTTCGATGCCCGTTCGCGATTCGCGATTCTCGCGTACGAAATCCCGACCGGCTGATAAGAGAATGCGCGTCGCGTGGGATGCTGGGAAGAGGGGCTGATGCGGTCCAAGCCGGCGCCCTCGCTCCACAAGTTCCTTCAGTGTACGCGCGCCGCCACATTCGGCTGGACCCTAGCTCGAATCCACCCCGCGGATCGAGTCTTATCCTCTGGAACTCGCGAAACTTGCCGCGTATCTCACAGAGTCGTCTCCATGGGGTTTTTCATTTCCGAGGGGGTCGAGAAATCACGGAATTTATGATATAGAAATATGTGTACTTTGGAGAAAATATCACCGGACTGAGATAAGATTGGCAAGTGGATATCGGGACACGGAACGTGAAAAAAAAAATTCATCGGTTTTTCCTGCCCTTTGATTTCCATTGACTGTACCCGCGAACGAGAAATTATTATACACTAGATAGTTTAGGGAAACTCTTGAAACTACTGAATGTTTGTGTGTCGGTAGTCACGAGGGAACGATTCCGATGAAAGCGTTACAAGTTTCTGCGATCCGATAAATAATTAAAGAAAGGCACGGGTGATCGAAGGTAACGGAGTTCCACTTGCAAGCCAAACGTCCCGTAAAGTAACCGATAATCGAAAAGAATTTAATCGCGAAATAATAATGATGTTTTAAGTGAACGTGAACAATGCCCATTTGTAGTTTTCGCGCGACTTTTTCGGCCACGTGACTGTTCGTTTTTTTTTTTTTAAATATTCTCTCTCGGTGGATGCGAGGTGTCTAAACCGCGAGGAGCGACGATGAAGGTTTTCCACGGTGTCCTGGAAAAACGACGATGGACAGGAGACGTCTGAACCGAAGGTAAGTGTCGTAACCCTAAGAAACACGTAACACCGTCTTGTTCCCTTTTACGACGCTGTAATCCTTTAACGAGACCACAGGCCGCCTTTCCGTCCCTCGAAATCGACGAAACTACTACCAGAAGGCGAGGATCTTTTATTTTGATAGACTCGCGCCGGAACGTGGAACTTGTTGTCACGGTATCGTTTTATTACTATCCGACTGATCTCCCGGTATACGGAAAATTATTTCCCGCTGTCCCACGTTTACGATAACTTGCCAGGAAAACTTAGTTGTGAATCGTAAAAAATGCAGCAGGTAAAACAACGTTGGGAGTAAAAGATCTTGCTCTCGAGGTTCAAAGTGTTTTGTAATTTTTATGGAACGAATCCCGAGAAAAACTTGCGAACTTGTTTGTAGAGTGTTGTTGAAAAAGTTAGCTGCGGTGTTTTTATTAAATATAAAAATCAATGTGTGCGCTGGTCGTTGTTGAAGTGTCCGTCAGGAATTTAATTGTTCGATAAAGTGCGCGTAAGAGTTGTAAAGAAAAAAATGGCCCTTTCATAAAATTTTTATCAATTTCGACGCACATTGGCAACACTTTTTTTCCAAGCAGAATTGCAACGTCGTAGTTTTTACTTGTTTATTGCGCGAACCATGTACTTAATTAGTTTCTTAATGCACTGCACGTATAGCGTCTACCTCAATCGTTTTTCTTTCGAGTATAATTTACGCGAAGTTCATTAACGTTCTCGAAACCCTAATTGTTCAACAATTTTGCGAACTTCGGTGCATAAGTTACGCGCGTTACTTCCTTCGGCAGATGTTGCAAAACGCACGTTCAATTAATAGTTTATCGATCCAGGAACGGTGAAAAAAAATGTACTTGTTTTTTTTTTGTAATTGTGTGAAATCGCCCGTGCATTTCGACGAATAGAACATTTCAGCCACGCTCTTCGGCAATGATCTGTCATTCCCAGCCGAGGATTCGAGCGTTAATAATTATGGTGTCGCTTAATGACCTATCGGACATCGTCAAATAAATGCACACCGAATGCATACTTGTCACAAATACAAAGTGTACGCAAAGTGATAGTTTCAATCCGAATCACGGGTGAGCGATGATACGCTCGTAATTAAACATCAGTCCCATTACCAATCTAGCGAACATTGTTGCCCATGGTATGCGATAGAAATACACGGAACGCAAATTGAAATACGCGTAGGAACAAACACGGTTTGTCAAACTACGTGAATGAAGTGCGTCGACGTTTCGTCCAACGCGAGAACCAAGTCGATCGGTGAAACATCGACGGAATGAAATTTTCGGAAAATATATCACCGGCCATCCGAATATGGAATGGTCGTACCCACCGGTGATATAGACGAGTGGCTATATTAAAACCTTAATATCGCGGAAGACAAAGTAGATGGTATCAATTCGTCGAAATCGATCGATTCCCACCCTTCGAATTATCCTGAATAAAACATGTCCTCCGCAGAGACAAAAGGACAAATTTCTGTTCCGACAATCCGGTAATAGATTTACACTCTATACGAAATAAGAATGTTTCTACCGGTAAATCGTAACGTCAATCCAACCGGCAAACAATCGGTAAATTGTCGTTGTGGGTTGCTGACTAATTCATGACAAACAGTTTCGCCAAACAGTTTCAGCAAGTTGCCAACAATATTGTCAAATTGCTTCCATAAGTCTTTCAAGCGTTCGGCCGAAAAGGTGTCAGCGATACAGAATAAGTCAACAGATCATCACGCGGCCCGTCTACGAACAATTTGACGCGATACGTCATCATGTTCGGTTAAATAGATATCGCGCGTACATTTCGCGAAATGTATTCGCGCACCGGGGACGAGTAAATGCATTTCACACGCGCGAGCCACAAAGGCACCATTCGTTGTAGAT